>OZ010796.1:113311231-114599629 GCA_963932465.1 Maratus speciosus | reverse complement strand
TATAACATTCTTGTTATATTATTTATGCTAAATATCAGCAAGTTGACGATACATTTATGGATTTCCAAATAAGTATTGTTACTCGCAATAGCAAATAATTGTGCTTGTTCTGTTTCTCAATATTGAAGCACTGAAAATTAGCAGTTTGAATAAATCAAATTAAAGAAGAAACAAGAATTTGAATTTACCTTTGCAACGTTCGTATAGAACTAAATACAGGGTGAACAAAAGTCAGTTGGGCAAAAAGAATGCTTTATTAAGTGCAGTTACATAGTCAAATATCAGAGTAAACATGATTATAAGGTAGATGAAGCTACAAAGTTTTCATTTTTTACAAATGTTCTTTGCGGCTTCTGATGGCTTCTATGGCTGCCTTTATTTACTGTGTAAATGTCCCGTTGGTAACTATGTTTTTTAGCACTTTCACATCTAGCAAAAGAAGTGCATTTTTGATTTATAATTTGAATTCTAGAGTCGACATCGGAATCGTCTGTCTGTAAATCTTATCGTTAAAGATACATACACTTAAATATGAAAGCGAAAGGCCTGGGAACCACGGATTAACCCCTCCGAGACCAATCGAAACCGAGCTTCAGCGCGGATAAATCCATACATCCATTTATAATTCAATGCTTCATATACGTTTTTGAAATTGTTTCTTACAATTAATATTTCTCAATATAGTAAATTACGAAAAGGCTCAAGTAACTTGAGTCTACCCAGTACACAAAGGGTGTTTACAAATATTGGGAACCATTTTGATGTCAACGAAAGACAACAGGTGCAAAAATCTGGCAACATGTAATAACGTGATAACTGAAATATTGTCTGCTACTGAAATGGCACGCGAAAGAAGCAAATGGCTTGAAAGTTATATATTTGCTCTTTCCTAGAGAATTATTATAAAAATATGTATGAAAATCATTTAGCATGTGATAAGTTGAAAAAATTACTACAATTGATGAATCGCGATATATTTAAATGACTTGAATAAAAAAGAACGGTTTATTACCCGGAAAGAGGACAACTTTGGTTCAAACACTGCAAAAAACGTTTCTCTAAAGTTTTTATGGTAATTGCTGGAATCTCTTATAGCGGAAAATTAAAGATTAGAAAAGTTGAAAAACATGTCAAAATTAACTCTACTTATCATTAAAACAATGTTCTAGTTCCTATTTTTAAAGACGAAATTCCGAAACTTTATCCTACGGACGTTAAAGAAGCTGTCTTCCACCCGGATAAAGCGAGCAGCCATACATACAAAAGTACGGTCGCATTTCTCGAAAAATTGACAAGAGAAACTGGAATCAAGTGTATAACGTTTAACATATTCAAATCAAATCCCCAAATGTTTCACCAATGGATTACAGTTCCTTTGGACTAGTGAAACAAGCTCTTGTGAAACGCCGACCCGCTACTTTGAGTGTACTCTGGAAATATGTGGTCGAGTAATGGAACAAAATTCCATTTCCAGTTTTACAAAATGCCCTACTACCTTGGAAATCCCGATGCAATATGATAGTTCACAACAAGGGCTACCAGATAGAACATATTAAAAAATAATTGTTTTAATTTATATATTATATTTTTGTTGTCAAAATCGTATGTACGATCTCTTAGTAAAATTAAACAATAAGAGTAAAATAGAAAGTCATAAACAAGGAACTGTGGAGAAACCAGAAAAGTGCAGAACATTTAGAACATCAGTTATGATTTGTGTTTGAGGTTTTTTCCCATACAGTACAAATAATGTGCATTTATTCTTAAAAAGTTCTCCATCTTACTAGCTAAATAGTTTAAAGCAATTTAAAAACTGAAATTTTAAGCTAACCGAAATAATTTACACTTTCTGTAATGCAGGATATTTATTAGAATGGTATGTTATTTTTAATGTATATGGAGAAAGTAATTATTTTAGACAAACATAGGAGAGCCAAATATGAATACATAAATCCAAAATTAATGATAAAGCATTCCAAAACAAATGGCAAGTTAGTTAATTTAAAATTCTAATTTTCCGCTGAACATTTAGAAGAACACAAAATTGTCATGGGAAAAATCGATAAGTACAACACAATCCCGAGGGGAGGGGTTGCACTTCGGTAATGATTAATATGAAGAAAACACACTTCGGTTGTTAAATAAAGACTAGTCTAAATATTTTTGAAATGAATCAGATACGACCATGCAATACACAGTTTGCAGATTGTGCTATTTGGAATAATTTACGGCAAAACGAAAGCTAATAAATGATGTTAATTATTCCCGTGAAAGAAAAATTATACATTAATTAAGATTTACTTTTTCAGTAATCTTTAGTATTTACAATAACTGGAGTTTATGTATTTTTATTCGTAGAAAGATTAATTCCTGAACAATTTAGATCAGAGGACAGGAACCTAGAGTACGCGTGCAAAAAGCGACACGCGGAAATACTTTCAGTAATACCCATACTGTTTTTCTTCCAGAATTATTTCATATTGTTTTATAAAAACAGCATATATTATACATAATGTTGAATTCAATGGTCGATTCATATTAATGATAAAATTATTATTACTTTGTCGCTCTTAATATTATTTTTAATATTCAAACTATTTTGTATAAATCGAATGATCGAATGTATAAATCTCAATGATAAAACTTACCATGCTTGCTAGTAATTATGCATTCTGATTCGTAAGTATACATTTTATATTATTATTTTTAACTCAATCATACTGATTGGCAAATTTATCATACGAATTCAATTTTTCCAACTGAGTGAAAAATGCCCAAGCCAAGACTGGAACCCAGAACCTTTGACTTACCTTGTCAATGTTTGAGGTATCTGAGGCTGACCACCAGCTGGCATACTTTTCTCAGACCACTGCTTGTCAGCCCAGGTAGCTCAAACGGTAGAGCATTGACAATGTACGTCAAAGGTGCTGGGTTCGAATCCTGGATTAGGAATTTTTTCGCTCAGTTGAAAAAACTGGATTCGTTTACATTTTGTAATTAGTTATTTTAAAATAATACACATATATGCTTCAAAATTGTTTGATGATAATAGTGAATTACGTTTTAATATACTGTGCTTTATATGTATTCAAAATTTTTATGTAATTCGTGTGCACGGGAAACGATTTTTTAACGTATGTTCCGCACAACACTTATAAAACGTTACCGCTGGTTCAGATATTAGTTTAAAATTAAAAATTACGAAAATAATTAATATGAAATTAATTTATTGAAGATAGATACTGTAGAGTTATTGGATCATATTTGCGTTAAGTAGTGAAAAACAGAACTTTTAATTAGATTTTTCAATATAAGAATTTATTTAGCAAATATAGTTAACTTCTTAATTTCCAAGACATATTTTCATTTAAGTTATATTTAAAGAACTAATAAACGATTTTTTAAAACTAAATCTTGTTAAGAAAAAGATTTGTTAGTAAAATCAACGCTACAGACAAAAGAAAGAAAAAGATTGCCTACAAATAATCTGAATACGTTTTCATGCAGTGAAAGATAAAAATGAATAAATAAAAATTAGAAATTTTAATTTTAAAAGGCGTAGAAGCCATTTTATTTAATTGTTAAAATATTTTAAAAAATAAATGGTGGTCGCATTTCAGACATTTCTTTCAAGCAAAATATTAAACTTGATATTTTGTCAAAATAAAAACTAAATGGAGCAAAAGCAAAAATCTTTATTTGGGATGATGTTTCAAAACATTGCATTTTTAATGCAGAAAATACCGACATATCATTTGCTATTCTAGGATTTCTTAACGTGCAACAGAATAATCATCCAATTTTAAAGCATAGGACTATTTACTTTATGAAAAAAAGCCAGAATCAGAAAGAAAATAGAATCTATTAGACAAGCAGATGGAGAGCTAATCTTTATTTGCGGTGTTTCAAAACGTTGCAATTTTAATGTAACCAGAAATACTGACATCTCGCTAGCGATTCTAGGAACTTTCGACTTGCAACAGGATAATCACCCAATTTTAAATTATAGAAGCTATTTACTATTTGAAAAAATAAAATCCAGAATCATTTATGCAGCATTTGGATGAAAGAAAATAAAATCTATTAGATGGCTTCAAGCCATTAGAAGTGGAGTGGGTGTTCAATAACTCCATAGCCTACGTATGCCACTAATTATGTTTTGGAGTGGGTTGCTCAGTTCTCCCCCCAGGATACGATGGAGTTTGGTTCTGCTTATTGTGTCAAAATGCAAAAGATTCAAATCAGATTCATCGCTAAATAGAACATAAGAAGTAAATAAAGTTTAAGTGTCGAATACAAAATGAGGTATAAATGGTGCTTAAGAAGAATGGGAAAAGAAAGGAGATACATTTTTCGCCTTTCTAAATGGGATTTAGTCGAATGTATTTTAAACATAATGATCATATGAGAATAGAACTGCGTAGATAAACATATTTATCCCTTCAGGGATGAGAAAGTTTATGCACCTGAATTTCGTTATTTAATATATATAAATATATATATATGCGACGGGGGGTGCGCTGGTAGAGGCTAAATACAATCTTATACTGGTTTATATATATATATATAGATAGATAGATATCTCTGCGTGTGTGGTGTGCATGTGTGCATATGAATATATTTGAGCTTTAAAGTTTACAAGGATAATTATATGTCTCATAAATCCTATTTAATAATGCGTTGACATATCTTTCAATTGTTTATTAGCTGTGATTAATTTCTGAATGAAATAACACTTTGACACATTTCCTGTATAAATTATCACATGTCGTATCTCGTGAATATAACGTCTTATAAAAAAATTGAAAATGAACAAATAACCAACATAAAAAACAACCGAAAATACACCAATAAATCTATTATTGTGCATTATAATAATTAACATACATTTCTGATTGGTTAATTTTCTCCTGCTTTTATACTGGCTGCACATTTCAAATTGTTTTCTGCACATATATCTTTCCCTTACTCTTTTATATTCTTTCAGTGTTGTTCTTTCTCTCAAAGCGGTATAAATTTTTTATCCGTCTGAAGATGAAGTAGCCATTCTTCCGAAACGCGTTGCACTTTGTCAATTGTACGATTTTCATAAGAATTTTTCATTTACTAATTGGTGAATTTATTGAAAACTATATTCGAATGTATTGAAAAATAATAAATGGCTATAAAATATTATGATAATAATAATGTGATAATTAAGAATAGGGGTGTCAAACTGTGGCCCGCCGGATACCACTAATGTTTTAAAGTAATAATCAATTTCTGAATCGCAGAGATTCGATTATTAGCTAAGGCAGTGATTTCTATAAAATTTTAGTGGTATCTGGCGGGCCACAGTTTGAATAAGAACCTGATTTAGAATAAGACACAATAGTTTGAATACAAATTTCGTCGCATTACGAGAAAAAGAACTTTTTCTTCAATATATTTTTTAAATATACGAATTAAATAAAGTTGTTTTGTAAATTAATGAACTCATTTCCTTGCATTTTACCGGGAACACTCGGAAAAGTGATTATCATACTTGCCACGATTGGACCGAAATTCGCGGGTTCGATACCATCACAGCCTTGGTGCGGTGACTGTGCGAGGTTTTAAGAATAATTCGTGTCATTTTCTTTTCAAAAATCTTTCTTGAAGGCATCTTTCCTTTAGCAATATAGCCGAAACCGGACGAAGTTCAACAAAACCCTATATTTGAGCATTACACTATTCCTATTCGATTGTAAGAACAATGCATAGGCTTAATTTTTCTTAAAAACCGCGAATGTTCTAATATTTCTCTTCCTACAAATATAAAAAAATAAACCTATTTCTCATAAAATTGACATAAATATAATTTTAGCATTTTCAATATTTTTTTAAGTATTTTCATATTTCACCTTAATAATAGATACCCAAAAATGACTGATGGATTTCAAAATTCAATAACTTGCAAACGCAACATATATTGAAAAAAATCTTTCAGGAATATATGTAAGATATCAGGAGTTTTTAAACTGCGATTCTCAATTTTAGTTACAGATGGCGCTGCAAGCAATAACCGCTATGTCCAGACCTGATTTTTCGGCCTTTCTCTTCTATCATGCAAAAAAAAAAGGAGATTAAAATGTATTGAATGGATCCTGCAATACCAAAAATCGGGTCTGGACTGAGCAGTTAACGCTCTCAGCGCCATCTATTGCTTGAAATTTGAGCTAAAATGAAGAATCAACGTAAAAAACTCCTGACATCATACATAACCCTCCTGCAATAATTTTTTAAATATCTGTCACCGTTTGCAAGTTATTGAATTTTAAATCCATCAATCATTTTTGGGACACCCGGTATGTATACACAAGTTTACAAGAACACAGAAGAGGCGAAGTTATCTATTTGAGTTTGATTCAATAAACTTTTAAATAAGTTACTGGGAAGCAGTGCAAGAAAGTCACAAAGCATTTTTTGAAATCGTTTTATTCCTAATTTGTAAACAAGTTAATTAGGAATTTTACATTTTTTGTTTAACCATCGTTTAAGGATAAAAAATGAATAAACAAAAAAAAATCTATAAACTCAAGATAATCTTTTAACCGATTAATTCTCGCTCCCGTGATATTCACGGCTGTGTCTTTTAATATAGATTATTCAGATTTGTTTGATTCCTACCAGTTTTATAAAACAGTGTAATTGGCTTTATTACGGTATAACTTTACCTGTCATTAAATAAGCTGAACATTTCTTTTTCAAAAAAGTGGTGCCAATAAGCAATTTGAATTTTTAAACAGTAATTTAATGCGACCGTTAAGGGGTTAAAGTAAGTTACATAAATGATTTAACACGTTCACGCCGGCGCGGTGGGTCACACTCGACTGCCTCAGAGTTGTCAAGTCGCCGGCTTTTTTTCACACCACTATTATTTTAGAGAAAATGTTGTTCCTTTAAATCGGCCAATTGTTCTAATTCAATAAAAAAACAATTTCTGTATTAAAATACTGGTATCCAAGAAGCCGGAGACTTTGTAGATCTGAGACTGTCGAGTGTGACCCACCGCGCCGGCGTGAACGTGTTAAATAATTTTGGAAAAATATATTACTGCAGCTTTGAAAAAACGTAAAAACCCAAACCTTTATCTATCTTCTTTTTAAAATGTAACACTATTTTTACAGGTGTCAAATGGCACCTTTTAATAGTTTCAAATTATGTTTATTATAAATCCATTTTAATACATTAAAGGGAAATTTATTTTACTTATTAGCTTTAAAAAATACGAGTTAAAATAAACATAAATCAAAAGACGATAAAATGTCATTCGACACATGCAGAAAGAGGGTTAATTATTATAGTTTTGGAATTTTATAAAATATGCCGGAATGCATTCATTTTCAAATTTAATTAACATTAACTTAAGTTTAAAAAAGAATAATATATCAAAAATAAACTAAAAGCAGACTGTTTCTACAGATGCGATTTAATTTCAATCTCTGTGCCATTTATGAGATGGGGGAATAATCACTTTTGTTATAATATATTTTGACCATGCGCCCGCTAAAAGGTTTAAAAAGAAGTACACATTGACTAAACAATACTTATAAATAACTGATTGTCCAATTTTAAAATTCATGGGTTTTTTTTTTAAGCACATCTTACCTCTTTTTAACAAACTTGAAAGAGGTGTGCAATTTTGAGCATATAAAATTTTAGCCAGGCTGAAATCATTAATAATATGCAAGTATTTTTTAACCAGCTGCAAACACAGGTTGTTATACAATTCATTTTTAGGTAGCTTTCATTACAAAAAGTGAAAACCTACCTATTGCAGCCGGCCGGAGGAAAGCGCTACCGGAAATTTTTGGTATGTTTTCACCGATCACGACCACCAGACACCAAAACCACCTTCATTGAAATGTGACTTATAAATATCCATATATATATATATATATATATATGATTTTTCTCATGCAATAACTCTCCAATTTTAAACCGATTTGGATGAAATTAATTGTCTGCATAGTACATACCAATTTCTCAACCGAGTTTGATGGCCAGCTTCATCCGCCATCTTGTTTCAAAATGGCGGCTATTTAAAAAATTTAAAAAAAATTAAAAAGCGGTGCAAATAAATTAAAAACTGAAAAATATTTTGTTCTTAAGAATTTGACCTTAATACAAGGATTCCGAAGCATGTTTTGTTTTGTCTTTATCTTTAAAAAATGCTGAGTTATAGCACTTTGAATATCTAGTGTGGCTGACATTTTGAAACGATGTGATATTTGTCACGCGATAATGCGCGTATGTATGACCCGATTTGGATGTAACATGGTGTGTGCATAGTGCATACAAATGTCTCAACCGAGCTCGTTGGTCAACTTCATCCGCCATCTTGTTTCAAAATGGTGGCGATTTAAAAATTTGAAAAAACATTTTAATTTCAAATGTTGTATGAAAAAATTGGTAATTGAAAAATATTTTTCCTTAAGTGTTTGACCTTGATATAAAGATTTCGGAGCATTTTTTTTTCGTCTACATCTTAAAAAATGGCTGAGTTATAGCACTTTGAATTTCTAGTGTGGCTGACATTTTGAAACGATCATATTTTTGACAAGCGATAACACGCGACTTTATTAACCGATTTGGATTTGACAAAGCATGTGCATAGTACAGCAATGCTTGGACCAAGTTCGTTGACCAACTTCATCCGCCATCTTCTTTCAAAATGGCGGCCATTTAAAATAAAAAAAAATTAAAATGAGGGACAAAAAAATTAGATTTTGAAAAAGGTTTAGTTCTTAAGTTTTGGAACGTGATACAAGAATTCCGGAGAATTTTTTCTTTTCTCTTTATCTTAAAAAATGGCTGAGATATAGCAGTTTGAATTTCTAATGTGGGTGACATTATGAAAAATCTGATTTTTGTCTGCGACAGCACTCGTATGCGTCAACCGATTTCGATGTGAGTGAGCATGTGCAGAGGAATACTAAGGTCTCGACCAAGTTAATTGGTTATCTTCACACGTCGTGTTGTTTTATAATGGTGCGCACTTGAAGATATCACCGAATTTGGCAACCAAATATAAATAACTTTAAATTAAATAAAACCAGCTTGGAAAAAGCAGTCTAATTTCGCAAAATTCTCATTCATATTCAGAATCGACAAAAACTAGTATTGAATCTACTATAAACCGGTTCCACTAATTTGAGCTTCGTGGGTTTGAATAATATAACATGGCTTTTTAAAAATAAGGAATATGAAAGCTACCTCTTCCTCCCGGAACTGGCCGGAAGGACTTTTATATTTTTTATATAGAGCAACAGATACGTTTTGAGCGAATGCCCAATTTTTCAAAAATAATTCTTTTGTTGATAAGGTCTCATTAAAAGTTTCATCAGGGTGCAAAAATGGTATGTATGTCCGCTACTATTTTTTCTTATTTTTCTCTCGTCTTTTTTTTCCCCTAGGACTTCATAAAATTTAGTAAATCGCCGCGTAATATCATATACTGTTAGTTATAGTACATTGCACTACAGTATCTTTTTATAATAGTCATCGAATTGTAACTAGTGTTTTTACTGGGACGTGTCATGCAATAATGAGATTTAAAGTGGTTGTAGGTATACATACATATACGGTTGACACAAAACACTCCATTGTTAGTAAAATACGATAACTGGTGTGCTATAATTAAATATCAATGCAATAATTTAAGAACTAATTTTTTTATTAGGTTTTATTTTCCTCTAAAAAATTACTTGTACAATCTTATTTTTTAATTGAGCTTGTCCATCATATTATTTAACCTTTCAGCGGGCCCGTGACGGATATTTGCGGAGAATTGATATGCTATTAAAAATGTAAGTTCTTTCATAACATTATTAAGTGACATATTAGAAAAACAATTGAGGACATGAGTTTCAAAACTCGCCTCACCCAAAATTAAAAAAATTTTGTTATCGTGTTTTCTCTAGTAATACATTACATTGGTAAACCTGGAGCGAGAAAACACAATAAGCTGAAGGTAAAAGAAAAACGAATTTTATCATGTGTTTCTGCCATTTTAAAATCTTGGTTTACAATGAAAAGTGGACGCAGTCAGAGGTTTTCCGCGATTTCCCACAATTTTATTAACTGTATAAGACGAGTTTTGAAACTCACGTCCTTAATTATAAATAACAGCAGTAAATATTGAAGTTTAATTTCGATGCCATTTATCACAACAAAGCTTCCGAAAATCCACGTCTGTCGCAAAATTTGCAACAGTGAGCCCCGTGGGAGGTTAAGAGATGCAAGTGTAAGGACACATATGATAAGGTGATACAATAAAGTTGTGACTTAGGAGATATTGGAACATTGATTTAAAGTTATTCAAATGACAAATCATTCGCATAATAAATTTTTATTATGTAATTCCCCTCTTCCAGCCCGTCTCGAAGGTAAAGTTATGTATTATTCAGTTAACTTAAATAATTTTAAGAAATTCTACGGCATTCTTCATTTGTATGAATAAGCACATAGACAAATTAGAATAGTTTAACAGAAAATAAAACTCCCAAAAATATTATTAAACATAAGACGGTATCATCAGAAGTACCGATACATTCAGCAGAAAGTTTCTATGTTTATGAGAAATTTTGCATATGCTCTAGTTTTAAAATTATACGTTATCCAGGAACGTCATAATTTATTTCTTTATTTATCTTCAGCAAGCTGTATTCAATATTCTATAAAAATTAATAAAATGTTTAAAATGCTTACTCTCCAGTTTGGTATAATGTCAAAAGTACGGAAATTTATTTCTTGATTTAGGGCTTAAATATTTTTTTCTCTCTTAGTGAAAAGCAGATTTTTTAAATGTATGATACGCATGACTTTTGATTGGATGCACCGGTTTTAATAGTTAGATCTTTCGTTAAACTGATAGTTTTTTATATTTTGGAGCCAATTTTATTAAAATCGAAAATGACATATATCTTTTAAATCTACATATGTGCAATTACCAGTATGCCCTATAATAATATCCCAGTTCACATGGAATATGGATATCTTCCTAGCATAAATTATTATAATTACTTTTTAAGTGGTTTCATGACTCTTAAATTTGAAAAAAAAAGAAAAAAAAAGATCATTTTCAACATTTTATATCTTAAAATGTATACAATTTTAAAACACAAATTTATTGCGATGAAAGATATAGGTATGTTCTTTCATTTCATGCATTTAAACAATTGCAGTTACCATTTATAGCAGAATTCGCATTTATAAGGGGCTTCAAATTCAGAATTTTACGAGGAGAAATTTGGTATAACAGCTTACGTGCAGGACTATAAAATAAATTTTTGGTGCCTACTTATACTTCAGATTGTAATAATTTCCCTGAACCTAAATAAATTTGTTTTTATAGCATTTTTACATTTTTAATTCAAAGTGATATTTAGCTAATACAAAATTTTCAAAACATCAACAGTATATTTACCTAAAAAAACATTTTTAACAATAAAAAGGAAATTTCAGGTTCATTTTATACAAACTAACATCAAACATATGTTTTGAAAATTTCATAAAAAAATATTCAGAAGTTTTTGAGATATCCTGCGCATTATGCCCAAAAACCTCATTTGAAGAAAGGTGACTTCAAAATTTCGGAAACGCCGCTCCAGCTATTGAGCATTTATAATTCTAAAAACCATAACTACTGTTCTAATGGGAATTTCAAGGAAACAATAACATCAAAATGTTCAGAAAAGATAGCAGTTTAACATCTAAAAAAGTTAAAATTTCGAAAATTTTGAAGCTTTAGGAATCCTGAGATCTCTTAATCGTGTTTTATTAGATAATTATATCGTGCAGCAATTTTTATACATTGTTACATACGATATTTTAATGTATTATAATCCATTGCCTCCCGAGAAACGCAAGAGTTACTACCAGATTTCAATATGTCCTGACAAATATTTTTTTTTAATTTTTAATTATGGTTCTGTCATACATAATTTTTAAGAGGGTCGCGTCAAAAATTCAAAAATATTTTTCCCTAGAATTTATTATTTGAATATGTTATATAGTAATTCATAATATAATGAACCGAATATCAAGCATAACACAAAGTGCAGTATTATTCTGTATTTAAAGCCGTATAGCAACATATTTGTCATACTAATTTCAAATATTTTTCGTCTTTGAATGCATGTTCGGAAATGGCACGTTTAAGCGCTAGTGACGAAGAAAAATGTAAAAGGTGCTATGAAAGATATAATATAAGCACCAATAAATGACGCTTATGTGCTTCATTTCCGTAGTCCCATTCTGTGATTTAAAAAAAATGCTTATTTTGGTCTCCTCTACTACCCTTTAAAATTTTTACGGTTATTTTCCTATCGCCTCTGTAGGTAATGCATTTTTTCGTAGTTTTGATTTAAAGTTCAAATCACCTTTGAATGATGTCAAGTTTCGCTTTGAAAATTTTGAAGTTTGGCATGGAGGAAATGCATAATTTCAATACGAAGGCGAAACCTTAAATTTATTTATTTAATATAAATTTAAAGGAGAGAAACTACCCATTCGAATGGCTATACTGTTTTATTCATCCAAAGATTTCGTTATAGAAGTGTATCGGATTTTCTCTCATTTTCCGTGACTTTATTTTACTTTTTCGTTCACAAAAATGTTTGATTTGCAGTAAACAGCCTTTTACATGCCACTGGGATATTTTTATCTACGCATGCGCGAACTACAACAAATATATATTTTTTTCATGATTTGGAAGTCAACTCTATAGAGCAACTAATATAAAGAGTTGGAAATTGCACATCAAACGTGGCAAATGAGGTGCTTTTGCACTACGACTATTTTTATAAATATTTTTTGCACCGCATATTGTGCTGATTGTATATTTTAGAGCACTTAATTAGTACATATCAATTTCATTCTGTTCGAAAAGCTGTAGCATCATTTAAATGCACTTGAAATATTTTTTCCCACTGGCCGTAATGTAACGGAAAATTTTGACTGCCACTGTAATTAAACTATACACCCGATTTTCATGAAATTTGAAATGACTCAACAAAATTTTGCAACAAATATATATTTAAAATTACAGTCCATTCGGTTGAGTAGTTTTTGCTCTGTTATATGCGGACGGACGGACAGACGGACTGAACGACGGATATAGGTGCTACGCAGTTATATAATTACGAAAGCACCTAAAAAATGGCTATTTGTTTAAAATCCCTTATCTTCCGGCTACTTTTCGAAGGCAACCGAAACTCAGCTCACTATATCGCCCAAATCTTTATGAATTTTCAAGCTATTCGGAGTATTCTTTTTAGTCTTGTTCAGTCCGTCTGTCTGTCTGTCCGTACGTCCGTCCGTCCGCATATGACGGTCCGATTACGAAAATCGGATGTGTAGCTTAAATACAGAGACAGTCAAAAGTTTTCCGTTACATTACGGCCAATGGGAAAAAATTATTTTAAGTGCATTTTAATGATGTTACAGCCTTTTGAACAGAATAAAATTGATATGCACTTATGAAGAGCACTAAAATATACATTCAGTAAAGTATGCGGTGCAAAAAATAATTATAAAAATATTTATAGTACGAACGCACCTCATTTGCCACGTTTGAAGTGCAATTTAGAACTTGTTATATTAGTTACTCTATAGAGTTGACTTCAAAATCATGAAAAAAAAATTACTTGGTATAGTTCGCGCACGCGCAGTTAAAAAACATGTTGCATAGTTTACGTATGCGTTCAGTAATAAGGTGAAACATGCATTAAGTTATAGCAGCATACAAAGGTTTAAATATTATCTTCGACTTGACATATTACAGTATACGTAGATCTAAGAAAAATAACATTCAAATTTGTTTTATTTTAAAGTTAATACAGTTTTACGTTAAAAATATCCAAATTAAAATTTCAAATCAAATACATAATACAACGCTTTTTAGTACGAGATAAGTTGCCACGTTTGACTTACAATTTCCAACTTGTTATATTAGTTGCTCTATAGAGCTCTTCCAAATCAGAAAAAAATGGTATAGTTCATGCAAGCGTAGCTAAACAATATCCAAAACTATTGCTAATATATCATTAAATATTTTATATATGTATATTATTATTGCACTTTGTTGTTTACAGTATATTTTCTCAATTTTTCTGAAGCTTGCGTTAACTTAGTTTAGTATGCTATAAATAAAAGAAACTGCGAAAATTTCTTGAATTTATTTAAAGAAATCGTTATATCTCTATGAAAGCACGATACGTGATATTCTTGCACAAATGAACACAAATATTACACGATATCCAAATAGTCTTGTTCTGCAGCAGCAGATCATTCCATGCATTTTATTTTACAGGGCGATCCCAAATGTTTTTTTTTTTTTTGTATCCGCTCCATTTGTCTCCATGATCAAATATTCATTCAAAAATATGATGTTAGCCATGTTCTTTATATTCCAAAAGTTCCAGAAAAAGTCTTATATCCAGAAATATTGGAAGTATTTCTGTAGATATTCAACAAAATGTATAAAATTGAAAGTGTCGGGTGATTTTTTTTCAATATAGTGGGTAACGGAATAAATTCAAAAATGAACGTATGTTAAAAGAAAAAAAATTATATGGAGTAGCGGCAATTGAAAATGTCTTTTAAAGTGTATGCCAATTTGCTTTTGGTATTCAAACAATTTTATATTTTGTTTCATTTTTTAATAAATAAAATTATTTCATGGAGCATCTCTTCGTTTAAAAGCTTCATAAAAATATTGAGGTGAAACAATCTTTTCATACTGACCTCGGTGTAACTTCCATTACCTAATTTCGTAGATGTTATCATTTGGTATACAGAAGGCCCTTTAGATGTAAGTAAATCAGCACCGAAATTCATGTATCCTTCGCAAGAGAATTTGCAAACAAATTGCCTTAAACATCAAAATAAGCAGTTTCAATTTCTGTTTCCACAGAAAAATTCCTTGAGAAAGAGTCAGCTTCGTAAAAAGTATGCTAAATAATTTCTCTTTTGACGTCATACCTGGCAGGAAAAGATTGATTTTATTCCTGCAAAACATGAGGATTTTATTGCATTGGCGCTTTTCATAGCAAAACAAAAGTATTTTTGTTAATGTAATGAGCAATTACTGATTTGGGACTTTCCACGCATTTTCACACCTACGGCGGTATGTATGTATAAGGCAAATAGTTGAAAATACAATGTAATAGAGAACTATTTAAAATCTATTACACAAAGGAACGCTTTAGGCGTAAAAATATAAACATACAACACATAACGATAAAGATATTAAAAATGCTTTACTTTATGTATTAATGATACGCGATATTTTCAAGTTAACGAAAATCAAATGTAAGATTATTTAAAAAATACCAGATTTTACATTTTAATATCTATACGAATCTCTGACAGCGACACATTTTTAAAAAAAAATAAAGCCACCAAAATAAAAATAAAAATTGGCGGATGTTATCAAGGCTTATCAAAATCTCCTCATGAATGTATAGCGATTTTATAATTAGTTTCGGCGAACACATTTACCTAATTTTAGTAATAAGTGTCAAAATATTTTTTCCAATGTGTTATGCATGTATACTTGAGTTCTGGTGCCAATTTGCTTAATGGTCTGGATTCTTCAATTGTATTCATAGGAGAAATATTTTGTGGTATCCTTAAAATGTTACTTAAAAACAAAAATTAGAATATAAAATTATTAAAATGACCAGATATCGTAACACAATTATTTAAAATATTTATTATTAATTTAAACATTTAAAATTTTACAGCTGCTGCATCTCCCATACATAAAAGCATGTAGATACTTACAAATTTAAATAATGTAGAATTTTATTTTATTTAATGCTGCATTAATGATGTTTGCACAATTTTTATAATTACATGTTGCATAGTTTACGTTCACTAATAAGTTGAAACATGCATTAAGTTATAGTAGCATACAAAGGTTTAAATACAAGTTTTGGCCTGCCATATTTCAATATACGTAGATCTACGAAAAATAACATTAAAATTCGTTTTATTTTAAAGTTAATACAGTTTTGCGCTATGAATGTCCAAATTAAAATTTTTAATTCAAATACATAATACAACGTTTTTTAGTACGAGATAAATAGTACTTCATACCAAATCTTCTAACGAAACAGCTTGTAATTTATTAGTATTTATAAATTGCATTTATATTTCCGTCGAAATATTTATGCATTAGTATTTAAAACTATTTTAAATTTCACTCCCGAAAGAGCAATTTGCATTTTAAAAGTTTCCTTCGTCATTGCAATAATATTTTCATAAGGAATATCTTTCGATGCTTAACTAGACTTTTTTAAAATTAAGTATCTCTTAAGATTTGATTTGAATGCATTTGTTTGCAAACAACTAAATAGTGCTTAAGAGTGTGTAGTTAGATAAGTCCTTAAATGCTTTCAAAGGATGGATTTAATTCAGTTTCCCAAAAAGAAGATGAACCAAACAATGCAATTCACTGTGGATTTCAGCTTAAACAGATTGATGAATGAGATTAAAAATTGAAGGTTTTTCTGTATAAAACTTTTAAAGATGATATTCTGGGAAAACTGCATAATTATTGTATTGTAAAAAAAAAACAAATCTGCGATTTACTGTATCATGCGCCGTACAGTTTAGATGAGAAATTCTATTCATTAAATAATTCTTTGGAAATATTTATAAAATGCAGAAAGTTCAGTAATAAAATATGTGAAAGCAAAATTTATTTTCGTTATTTTGAATTACGAACAACTTAGATAAACTAATATGATAAAATTTGATATTACCACATCATCATATGACCACATATGATGAAATTTATAGTATATGAAAGCCTTACCAAAATATACCTTGAAGTAGATGCGCGTGATATTTAAATCATCGTTCATGGAATTTATTTATAAACTCTATCATTGTCTTAATTACAAAGTCCATTTTTAAGAATTCAATATAAAAAAATTAAATTAAAAGCAATTTTTGTTTCGCATGTGATCAGTTTATAAAAAATGAGAATATATGCAAATTTATCGATAGCTCTTGTAATTCCAATCGTAGTTGTATTTATTTACTTAGCCAGGACGAACTGAAAATCTGATGGTATTTGTGGTTATTTCATGTTCTATATATAGCGAAAGCAGCACATTTTACAATAATTGGCAAAATGACTTACATTTGAATGCTTCAAATTTGTACGACTTTTTAAGTAATAATTATAGGACGTAAGTATAAACGTACAAATATGGAAATCTTAGTTTTAAACCTAATTGTTCCATTTTTACACACAACGGACGCACAAACGCGTCTTCAGTGAAGCAAAATTACACAATGGCTATATGCACATACTTTGAGAATGAACATGTGGAAAGAAAGGCATGCAGAGGTCAAACTAGCAAAGATGGTGCACACTGGAGTGTTCTTCCAAAATCATGGCCAAAACTCGTTTTTTTTTTCCTTTTTTGAATAATCTTTTGGAACAAACTAATAGTGAGATATGTTGTAATAGTCCTTATAAATATGTGTTAGAAGATAATTGGAGAATCTGTGTTTTAAAAATATAGATACATCAACAAACAAAATTTCACAGATACCATATTGTGTAATTTTGTTGTGCAAAATTAATACCACTATAAGGATTTAATGAATTAAATTATTAAATAATGCAACCTAATTATTTTCTCAAATTAGAAGAAATAGAAAAAATAAATTAACCATGCTGCAAAGGTAAGATTGCAAACTATTTTTCTCTTTTTTATTAATTTGACTAGGTTCGGTTGGATCATGAATTGCTCTTACTGTGGTGGCCTTTTTATAAAAAAAGAATCTTAAATACTTACGACCAAAATCTACTGTTTGAAACAAAATCCATAATATAACATTAAATATTATTGCCAGAAACAATAACTATTCAGCGTGAACTATGAAGACTATTGAAGACTATGGAACAATGAAGATCATTAATTTTCAAAGTATTCGACATTACAAGGAATAAGCGAAACAAACTATAATGCCTTTATTTTATACACTAAAAGTGAGCTAAACATGTATTAAGGACATTGATATACAATTCTACAAAGTTGCGGTAAAAATATTGTAACTTTTCTTTGTGCTTTTCGCCAACATTTTAGTAAATTCAGCCATTGTGTGCAAGAGAAAAAAAATAGAATAGCTATATAAATATAGAATAAAAGAAGAGGGAATGCACAATTGAACACCTTGAGGCCAGGTGATCGTATAGGCGATTCGCTAGATGCATGGATGAGATACATATTAGTAATAAATAAACCAGAACGCAACATTAAAGAAACTGTCCATTGGTATCTGTAAGGGTAACACACGACACGAAGAAAGGCTGTCTTGATCTCAGGCATTTTTTTTACAGATTCCACAATAATAACCATCTCACAGATGAAATGAAATAAGGTAACCTTTCACAGACATTGACCATTTGGAAACAAAATGTAAGCGAATGTGGGAAATGGAGAAGAAAAAATTTCAAAGTTGAAACGTGATTGATTCTACACTGTATTTATAACTGTACCTGTACATGGCATGCACAAACACCCCTAATATCGTTAATATAGTATTTACTATCTACCGACATGTAGCTCACCAACCTGGGGCAATTTTCTGGCTTTGACCTAAGTACATTTATCTTGCACCGTACAACAATAATTTAAATCTGTTTCTGTGGAGATACTTTACTTATGCCCTGTAATATACCGTCGTTACCAGTATCATAATTTGACATCTCAATACTGTATAGTCGAGAGAAACACAGAACACATTACTATGAAATGCCTATATGTGAATCAGATATTTTCCTGGCCACCATGATTGCCAAATCCCTCTCTAGTAAAGTTTGAGACATGACGTGCCGATAAGTATGACATTAGATGTATAGTACTATACATACTAGTATGTACTAGAATATATACATACTAGTATATATATACTAGTATATATATACTAGAACTATCAGTCAGTTTTACATGACATTATCCTACGAACTATCCGAAACCACTATTATTGATGATCAAATTGATAACCGACTGTATTCAAGCCAGACAATCTGTAGTATGAATATCTGTTCGAGATATCAAATTTGAAAATATTGCGAGTTTAGTTTTAATTAAGGTGGCTCGAGGTAATTGGAAGAATAACTTCATACTTCTGTTTTGTTCTGATACTATAGCTGTACCTATTCTCTATATTTTTTTCTGACAGCAGAAAGATATTCTTTGGAAAACGCTATTTTCATTTCCTTTTAGCAAAATATTACCGCGGTTTCTGCAGGGAGGTTATTGTCTATTTTTTATTAACACTTGATCTTTCCTCGTAAAACTGCGGTAATTCTAATTATGGTTTTTGGCAGCAGGAACAAGTTGGGATGAAATAATATTAGATTGTGTAGTGTTAGACTCTGTTCAACGTCTTTACTATCAGTCAGTCCTAATGTTAAGGGTTCTTTTCATCGTACAACTAGCCCCGTCTTTCATCATAGGGCCTTCGACTGCTGCATTGACAAGTCCTTCTTCTTGTCCCTCGACTTATTTTACTGTTGAAGGTTCATTCTTATTCATCTTGTCTTTGCTCGAAGTTATGATTTTTATTTGGAGGACTTACACGCGTCTAGTTCTGATCAGTATATCACATTGTTTCTTTTTAACTTCTATTCTAATTTTTGATTCCTTAGTTTTTTATTTTTTATTTTTTATATCATTTCTTCGAGTATATTAGTTTAATTAATAAAATCAAAAACAACATCTTGCATGTTCTGAAGTGGGTAGCAGAAACCGCTTTGTTTCCTCATATACGTTCGCGACATATTCTCCCCCATTAACGCATTAAAGAAGGTACCACAATAATAAATCCCTGTAACAGTCTAAATCAGTAAAATGACACAGAACGGTTCGTAGGATTCCACATTACTTCTGTTTCCTGAGTCATGTAGCACGTCCCATTCCATAGAAACAAGAATTTTGTTTCTATGGTAAATAGAACTCGAGCTATATAGGTGTCAAAATCCCGTTTTAGTCAGACCGCAAATATAAACTAGACAGAGTGCTAAAATTTTTTTGTAAAATCGTTTGGCATCAATTGCGGAAATACCTTTCATTTACGGTTCATTGCATTGTTGTTCATTGCATTGTTTTGCTTAGCGAGAAACACTACGAGTTTCTGTGATTTTCAGAATGAATATTTTCTTACCTATTCCACTTAAGACGTTTTTCATAGTGACACTCCTGTCATAGTATGTATTGTCTTCACATAATTTTTTATTTTTATACCCAACTAAATGGAAGAAGGTGAATACAGTTACACCACAATTTTTGATCAGAACTCTTCCTCTTATTTAATCGCAGAAAATTTTTACAAATTATGTCATTGAACAACATGATTAAAAATTCTGCGATTAAAATATTAAATAAAATTTTTTGTAACCTAAGATAATGACGTCAAACTCCTTGGAAATTCTAAGGTGTGTAAGGACCGTACTAGAACGTAATTTATTAGGATTGCTAAATAGAATACACGTAGAACTTTTGTAATTTCTAATTTTATTTTACAATTTACGGGGTCAATCCATTTCAAGTGGTCCAGCACTGGTTGCTCGACCATTTTTAAAAAATCTGAAATTTTTTGTACAACAACCCTAACATGATGGAAGTTCAAAATGACTATTATTTTAATTCTAATTTTTGTTTATGCATGGCGGCCATCTTTGTTTCATCGTCTGCAGCAATTTTCTCACAAGAAAGGTTTACGGAATTGTAAATAATTCATCGTTTATTTATCCAATTCAACTGCGGATTAAAGCAATTTGTACAGAATACATTGGGCTAAAAATTTGGTAATAGAGTAGTTTCCGAAACTAACTGCTTATTGGTGAAATTTAAGCATAAAGTTTCAGTTTTTTTCCAAAATTTGTCCGTTTACAAGACGAAATTTTTCTAGCAAGGAAAACTGTGAACATGACATAATTTTTTTTTACAAATAGGACGAAAGTACTTGTACTCACATGCCAAGTTCCAGATCTGGGACTTGGTTTCTCTTCGCTAAACAAAATCCCAAATTTTTCAAAAATGTCAAAAATCGCACTTTTTAGGCTTAGATATCTCTGTTGGGGCACGAGATAAAAATCTGAAGTTCTGGTTTCTGAGAGTATTGTATGGTAGTGCTATGCACAAGAAGTTTTAGGATGGAGATTTGACTACAAGCTGAGATATGGCAAGGGCAACATGTCAAAAGAATACTGCCAAACTATTGTTTTGCTGTAGTCACAGCTAAGTATTTATTTTAGAGTGTCATTTAAATTTTTTTTTAATTATCTTTAAATAATAGTAACAGAAAATAAAGCCTTTTGCAAAGCTTAGCAATTAATTTAAAAAATAATTATGCCTAAGGCGTACATTTTGTACGGTTTCAGTAATGTTTTTTTGTAATTTTAATAACCAAAGAAACCTCAGCACTTTTATATAAAGAAAAAAAAATATTTTTATACAAGACCTGACACAAAAACAGAATAGGGAAAGAGAAAAGCTTTTAATGTTGGCATACTTGTTGAGACATGATCAAATGTGTCAAAACACATTCCTGCTTATTGGTTTAAAAACCACAATTTTAATGCTGCTTGCCAATCCCTGAAACTTGTTCCTACCATAAGTATATTCCTGTAAATGAAACATTATACGACGTTACCATGCATCAGCCTCAAGTAATTTTTAGAAAGTAAAGATATCCAAAGCCCTTTCAAAATTTATACTGCAGAAAATGACATTTTTGCCTAAGAAGTAAGCTAGGAATTATTAATGAACTGAGATTTGCACATAGTGATTTCAAAGTTTATTTCTATGAGCCAGCAGGTCCGAGGTCTTCAATCAAGTTATCAAAAAATGACAAGACTTGGTTCCTACAAATAAAATTTTGAGAAAGATCAAAATTGTGGTTTTTAAACGAACAAGTAAGAATGTATTTTGACATGTTTGATCATGTCTCAACAAGTATGCCAACATTAAAAGCTTCTCTCTTTCCCTGTTCTGTTTTTGTTTCAGGTCTTCTATAAAAATATTTTTTTTTCTTTATGTAAAAGTGCTGAGGTTTCTTTTAGTTACTAAAATTACTTACAACAAAAATTATTGAAACCATACAAAATGTATGCCCTTAGGTATAATTATTTTTTTAATTAATTGCTAAGCTTTGCAAAGGGCTTTATTTTCTGTTACTATTATTTAATGATAATCAAAAACATAAATTTAAGTGGCACTCGGAGATAAATACTTAGCTGTGACTACAACAAAACAATAGTTTGGCAGTATTCTTTTGACATGTTGCCCTTGCCATATCTCAGCTTGTAGTCAAATCTCCATCTTGAAATTTCTTGTGCTTAGCACTACCATACAATACTCTCAGAAACCAGAACTTCAGATTTTTATCTCGTGCCCCACCAGAGATATCAAAGCCTAAAAAGTGCAATTTTTGACATTTTTGAAAAATTTGGGATTTTCTTTAGAGAAGAGAAACGAAGTTCCAGGTCTGGAACTTGGTGTGTGAGTACAAGTACTTTCGGCCTATTTGTAAAAAAAAATTATATCATGTTCACAGTTTTCCTTGCTAGAAAAATTTCCTTTTGTAAACGGACAAATTTTGGAAAAAAACTGAAATTTTATGCTTAAATTTCACCCATAAGGATTTATTTTCGGAAACTACTCAATTACCAGATTTTTAGCCCAATGTATTTTGTACAAATTGCTTCAATCCGCACTTGAATTGGATAAATAAACGATGAATTATTTACAATTCCGTAAACCCTTCTTGTGAGAAAATTGCTGCAGACGATGAAACAAAGATGGCCGCCATGCACAAACAAAAATTAATAGAATTAAAATAATAGTCATTTTGAACTTCCATCATGTTAGGGTTGTTGTACAAAAAATTTCAGATTTTTTAAAAATGGTCGAGCAACGAATATGACATTTTCTGGACCACTTGAAATGGATTGACCCTACGTCATAGATTAATATATATACAGTTAGTACTTGTAATTCATTAACGAAAATTGCATATTTAATTTATGTCACAGTTTTTTTAATAATTTTTCAATTATGGATTTTATGTTGTAGTTTACCAGTTAGCCTATTAGTGATGAAAAACAAAAGTTACTGCAACAGCAACAGAAAGTTTAAAATTTTAAAATAGCTGAAAATATGTTACACGTTTGAAGAGGAATTATTTCCCTCAGCTTTCATCAGACGTACAAGAGCGTGAGATTAAGGATATATGTAGAAAAAAATTTTGAACATAGGACATTTTAGTGCTGCTTTATATATAAACATGAGAACTACTACATCAATTGTTGTGAGTAACAAATACTAACCTCAACGTTACTAACCTTTACCAATAAAGTTTTGCCCTCAAAGAAAAAGAAAAATTATACTTACCAAAATTGCCTATCTGTCACCAAATATTTTTGTCCACATTTGTCTTAAATATACAGTAACAAGATGTCTATTTTTTAAATTTTCATGCATTTTACATTCAAAACACAAAATATCCCCCATTACTCACGGGTTTGATATGCATAATTTTGTAAAGCATTTTATTATAAACATGCTGTATAATCAAAGCGGAGTCATTTTCTTAAAAGATATTTAAAACCCTTTAGTGTAAAATATATATGAAAGAAAAAAAATCCAAAATTTGTTTGTGATCAGAAGGCGATAATTTTATTATGCCATTCGGAAAATTTAAAAATAGATATCTTTGCGAATAGTTTTAATTTTGTTTAGAATAGTGCTATTATTATATAAATATCTTTCACTTTTAAACCAAATAAAAAAAAATTTATCAGACAAAAGTTATATACTGAAATGATTCAATGAACAGTCGTGGGGGGAAAAAACACCCCTGCAACTCTGTTCTGTACTAACTCTGCAACTACACATAATGCAAGAAAGTTACTGGTACCAAATGATTGGAAATAAAGTCTACTTTTAAGATGTATATAAAGTTTGCTTAGTGGGCATCTACAAATCAAAATCACACTAAACTTCGTTTCTTTTCAATGGCAACACCCAATTTTGACATTATATTTTAAACCTTCGGTTCAAACTATGCCTAAAATCGAAATTTAATGTCATTTGGATGATACGTTTTTGAATTATAAACATTAAAAATTTCGAGCTTCTAATGTTAAATTACATTTTCATATTTTTATTAATATCCCCTGAAATTATAATCGTAATGTGATAATTTTTGTGTGGTTATAATACTAAAAAAACGAAACATAAATACATTGAATTCATAATTTTTAAAATTTTAGAACAAGAATTATGAATTATGAAATTAATATTCGAAAAAAATATGAATTACAACCTACATTTTTTTCGATAGATTTATATTTATTATGTCCTGCTTTATGCAAATTTTCTGTTTTTTATTCCAAGTAATTTTCGAATTATGATTAAAAAACGTCAAAAGGATGGCTTAAGGGGTTGTCTATGATGAGTCGAAAAGCATAATTTGAAAAAAAAAATGTATTTTACTCATTTCATACAAATATTTGGGTTCATAAGTCGAAACGTATTAAGCAATGGAACTGTACTATCGGCAAGAAATAATACATTAATAGAAGTTACATAGTCATTCTGTAGCATTTCAACAATCAAGTACGGAACTTCAATTTGGATACAGCCCCTAAAATGTGCTCATTTAAAAATAATTAATTTCTCGGACTCTAATCATACAAATTTCATGAAATTTTGGATTTAGGGTAATTGAAGGGTGTAGAATTTAGTTATGGTGCCAAACTCCGGTATTGCCATAGAAAAAACAAAGTTTGAGTTTGTTTTGATATGTAGATGGACCCCTAAGTAAATTTGATATACATCATTTAAAAGTAGACTTTATTTCCAATCGTTTGGTACGACTAACTTTCTTCTACAACAATTTGTTGCAGAATTAGTACTGGGTGGTTAATCTTTTTCCCCATGACTGTACTTTTTTTTAAACGGACACAGAAGGAGTTAATATATTCTATTATTTTCATTATACATTAAATAGTTTCAAAAACATGTATTTAGTTAAATTTTATGTTTCATTTACATTTAAGTTTAAATAAAGAATAAATATTTTAAACATAAAAAGCGTGGAAGCTCTCAAGAAAACCAATAATAAAGTTAAAATTAAGCATATGACCGCCACTATATCAAAGGATATTTAAACATATGTGTCTATCTTACTTTTATAATCTAGCATGCATAAGGAAGTAAGCTTGTAAGGTATTTACGTTTTCTAATTAAAGAAGCGCTTACCTTTAAAATGAGTTGAATTTTGATGCTTTTCTTTGGGAAACCTTTCCCCCTTTAATCTGAAGCTTTCAGAAGAGTGGTTTTCTAAGCCTAAAAGAGAACGTTATTAATGAAAAATGATTTAACTTTGAAAGCTAAAATTAAATATTTTATAAAATCTATAAACATTTTGATAGTTATATTACTTGTAATGACTTAAACGTACATTGGAGCTACTAAAATTCCTCTTGTTGTATTGTGTAATTCCAAAAATTTGGATAATTTTAATATTTTTTAAATAAAAAAATCAATTTTATTTATAGCTATAAAAAGATTTAAAAACAGAAATGTAAATTAATTTTTTTAATTATAAATAAAGTTTCAGTCATAAAATGGCAAAAGTGAGCGCTGCCACAGGCGACTATTTTTTAATTCTATCTCGCACCATTTTTTTTAAAGCAAAAATATTTCACTTACACATTGACAACATCTGCAAGAGAAATATACTGCAGAATTTATTTTCTTAAAATAGTAGTGTGAATTGAATATAAAAATAGTCGTCTGTGGCATCCCTGAAAAGTATAAAGAAACAATTCCATAATCATTAATTTCTGTAATTTTCCACAGTGCAAAAATTTAGAATTCATATTAAATTGAACAAGGATCTATTATTACTAAAACTTGGTAGACGTACTTAAGATGTTTCATATTATTAACACACTAGGGTTTAAATTTTAATTAGCAAATCATGGCATAATTATCATGGGTAAAATTGAAAAGTAATTTCATTGACTATTCCTCAGCTGTTGCTTTTTAAGCTTAAAATCTTTTTCTTTTCTCATCTATCAGCTTTAATGTATTAATATTAGCTAACAACACCCCCCCCCCCCCAAAAAAAAAAAAAAAAAAAAAAATACACTTCATTGCTCAAATTTCGCTATTGTGAATAACGTGCAAACCAAATAAATTGTAAATATGTTGGTAACGTGGAATTAGTACATTAAAAAAGTCAGAAACAGAATGAGCAAATAAAGGAGAAGTATTTTTAAAATTTACATTAGTTAAAAAAGTAATTTAGATATATGTCACCATTTATTGTAAAATTTTGTTTCCTTACGCCCATATAAGAAGTATCGATTTCAAAATTTAAAATTTTTAAGATTAGACTTCGTTTATTTATAAGGTTATTGAAAGTTTCAAAAAATAAGAATTAAACTCCATCTAAATCAAAAAATGAGTAGATATTTAGAAAAAAAAGTATGTAAATTACAAAATACATTTTCTGTTAAATCATAGTATGTATTTTAACAGTATTATAAACGACGATAAACATACCGCATATAGGAGCATTTTAATAATCTATGCCACTGTACTAGAGATACTATAATTTCAAATACAAGCTATTTTTTAATAAAAAATATTAAAGACCCTCATTATAGATCAAACAATTAAACTCTGTATACAACTCCATAGAAAAATAATATGACGATTTCCAAAATATAAATTGTTGTTATGCATCTAAAGATATTTAGATTTCTGAGCTAATTGGTGATTTTTTTTCGTGCATGCCCCGTGAAGTATATTATATGCATAAGTGCAAATTTCTACGAATGTTTTCCGCACTAATTTCGAAGAAAATGTTTTATAGAGTATTTAATCACGGTAATATGCCATTTTATCTGTTATAAAATAAAGCAAAAATTTCCAATTTAAAATAGTCGTGCCAAACAGAATCACAGAATCACGTATACAAACAGAATCTCGTAATCACGATTTTAGTTACGTATTAGAAAATCTTTATGCTTCGAAAAGTAATTAATAGTAAAATATCTCTTAGCCATTCAGAAGGCAGAAAACGCGACTTAGCACTAAGTGTCCCGTGTAGTATGTTATATGCATTAGTTGCAAATTTCTACGAATGTTTTCACCGCTAATTCCAAAGAATAATTTTCGTCGTATATTTAATCGCGGAAATTTGTCTTTATATCTGTTATTAAATAAAGTAAACATTTTAACTGAAAATAATCGTGAAAAACACTCGTAGAATTTTGTTAATCCAATACACGGGTTATATGACCTAGTATTAATATAGACAAGATTTTCTAAAATTTATATGCGAAATGTCCTAATCCATTCAGGCATATTTACCATGTCTACTTCTAGTATGCCACATAAAACGTTTCATACACATAACAGATTACTAAAAGCGTTAATATAAGGTAATATTAACATTTAAATTATATCATTATAAGATATAATTTAAGATATATAACATTTAAATTATATCATTATTAGATATCATTATAAGTTTCTAATATTAGTTGCACCAATACACTGTATACTGGAAAGAAAAAAAACCTTGTGTTATTCATCACGTGTTTATGAAATGTTCGGGAACGTATCGCAGCACTTAAAAATTTCAAAGCCCGTGTATTTTTGCATGAACTATTTTTCTTGGCAAAGCAAATAAACAGTTAACACGTTTAACTTTGCAATATTCGCTTCTACCGCTTTTTAAATACAAATTTCATGCTTTGTTAAACATTTACTTTTTTACGTAAATCGAGCGTTATTTTTTTGTTCGTACAAAACTCTTAGCGTAAGATATACTGCATTCTTATGGTTAATTGAACCTAATGTTTCAATTAAATGAATAGAATAAAAGCATATGTGCATTGTTACATTTAAAAATGTTAATCAAATTGAAAATTAAATTGATTTTTCATTCTTTAGCAAATGAAAATATTATGTTACTTTTGATATTTTTATTTATTTCACAAAGAATGTGTCCATGTTTTATAAATCTAAAAATAAATAAAAGAACAAATATCTGATGCAAATTATTAAACTAACGTTAAATGAAAAATAATATTAAATATTGTATTCTAAACAAGATATATAAACATATAATAATTGAAGTAACAGGTTTTAATAAAAAGTTTTATATACATATATATATATACATATATATAATAAATTTGAAATCACAAATATACGAAGAAATTGATAAAGTTCTAAAGATGATTTAGCAATGAACGTATGAAACCAGTATGTAATATAAGAAACTATGAATGACTTACAGAATCATCAGAGGAGCTTGTGAATTCATTCATAGAAGATGCGTTATTTCATCCAATTTTGTCGGCATTAAGCCTAAAATGACAAAATGTAGCTCCTTATAACGCAAACATTACAGAAAATAGATAATAAAAAGCTAAGAGATCCAAAGAAGGATACACCTCATACAGGATATCAAAAATTATTAGAGCAAAATACCTGAATGAAATACTAAGAGTCAAAACTACTGCATATCAGCATGGAAAACAAAGTTAAAACTATTTTAACATGTGATCTACAGTTGAGCATCTGAGTGAAACCCATAACTGTGCTGCCATCTGGTGTGAGAAAGGAAAAATGTAAATTGGAACTGGATTAATAACAATAATGTTTAGAGTTGCCATCTTAATCCCCAAAATAAATAAATAAATAAATAAAATGAATGAAAATGATTGAATATATCAAGAAAAGACTTAGATTAACTTTTAGTTAAACTAGAATGAAAAAATAGGAATAAACTTAATAAGTACTGAGTGAATACAAAATAAAATAAAGAAAAGAAATAAATTAATACAAATAAAGAAATAAAGAAATAAAGAATTATATAAAAATAAATAAAAGGGCAATTGATTAAATTAACGTTTTAAAGACAAAAATTGTAATATAAAAAAATGAGAATATAAATAACACTTAAAAATATGAGGAATATTTGAGATAGTAAAATTTAGCCTTGTATTATGATGCAATATGTGAAAATATATTATGTTAAATGCATGATACCCCCATATTTTTTTAAATATATGTCCATACAATATATAAGCATATATACATACACTTATACACGCTCACACACATAAAAACATACAAAGTTTTAAACTTTTTTTAGCATTCCCGACCTCAACCCTTCATAATGGTATTTTTATTTTTTATGTTTTTTTATGTTTTTAGTCTATAATTGCTATCGACAACGCATTTGTGTGCCAAGTAATTGCCC
Source organism: Maratus speciosus (assembly GCA_963932465.1). Lineage (NCBI taxonomy): Eukaryota > Metazoa > Arthropoda > Arachnida > Araneae > Salticidae > Maratus > Maratus speciosus. Next base: position 114,570,286 of record OZ010796.1, on the reverse strand, counting down.
CTGATACTGTAAGGTTATCAAAATGCTTAAATATGTTTGGTTAAAAACGATGTGTGTCAAATTTTAACAAAACAGGATCATTTGATATTTGACATCAGCTAAAAATTTCGAAGATCATTTTAGCTTCTGGAGCCTTCCCCTGATGAGGTACGATCTTGAAAAGAATATTGCATTATCATTGACAATGAGCATATGTGCAAAATTTGAGCAAAATCAGTGTGATAGATTTGTGATTTCATCCGATAACGTAAAAGAATGTATTGTCTTGGGACCCTTCCCCGGTTGAAATGCAGTCCTAACAATGTATGAATATTATATGAATATTATATTGTCATCGACAATGAACTTATTGAAAATATTTGAGCAAAATTGGTTTCTTACATTTTTGAATTTCAAACAAACAATGAGTTTGCCTCTGGATCAAAATGTATTGATAAAACGCTCTGACAACACAAGGACAGTTCATTGTCATAGACAATGAATTTGTGTGCAATATATGAGCAAAATCTGTTAATTGGTTGTTTGAAGTTCAATCCAAAGCCTAAAGGAATATTTTTTGATCTGGACACCCAACCCCTAACTTCCTGTTGATGTACTGCAATGACAATTTATGAATATTGTTATTTTAAATGATCTTGTAGCCAATGTTTGACCAAATTTGGTTTGATATATGTGTGAAGTTCAAATAAAAAATAAAAGTATGTTTTTTGCAAATGGATCCTCTGCTTATTAAGGAACTAGCCTGATAATACACTGTAAAAAAATTGCAGAAAAGTAACAGATCTATCGACCTTTTTATAGAAAACGGATACATAAAATTAAACTAACTGTATTCTGATCATAATATGGTAACAATACAGTTAATTTATGGTTATCAAACCGTTTTCTATAAAAATGGTCGATAGACCTATTACTTTGCTGCAAATGTTTTACAGTGTACATGAATAGCGCATTATCATCGACAACGAATTTGTGTGCAATATATGAGCAGCCCCACCCATAGCCAAGAGGTTCTGCTCTCAAAGCTAGTAGGCGGGAAGTGCTGGGTTCGAAACCAATAGCGCCCGTCGGCCTAATCTTTCAGAGTTTTCCGTGGTTCTGTTCGAACCTGAGATATCCTTGCGTAAATACCGGTTAGGTTCTCTTCATATCCCTCGAGTAGGTAAACGGCCGTCAAAAATACAACCAACCAAGCAATAAATCATCAAAATCGGTTTGCTGATAGTCTGAATTTCAAGCATAAACATAAAATAATGTTTTTACCTTTGGACCCTCCCCTTATAGAGCTTCGGCAATTGTAATAGATGGATATTGCATTAAAATCGACTATGCACTTGTGAGCAGTGTTTGGAGAATTCAGTTCGACGTTACTGAGCCAAAATCGATATCTATATTTGAGCCAAACAAATTGACCGACAGCCAGCAAACGACTTAAATAAAAAGCTCGTGAAAAAATACATAATTGTTATGTCTCGCCGAAAATTAAGAAAATGCTTAAAACTGTATCACAGATTTCTCATTTCTTCCTCTAAGTTTATTTCCACTTTTAAATCTGCCATGTAGCTTTTTTATGAACCACACAGAAGAATAATTTAAATTTTTAATTTTAGTAATAAAGACATTTTATACACATTTTACACAATAAACCCATTATACAGATGATTTTCAAAAACAGAACAACAAGGATGAAACAAGGATAACTTGAAATTTTCTTTAAAATTTTTGAGAATGTGAAAGTCTGAAAAACAAAATTAATTAGCATTTTGAAGGGAGTAGCTATTCAAAAGGTAATCGTCTCATTTTTTCAAATAAATTGAGAATAAAATATATTTTAAATTTTATTATTCTAATATAAGATGGCTAATAATGAGATAAATATAAATTTAAGCTTTTATAAGAAACACTTTTTTAAATCTCTAAAAAAAAATGTCATGCTTATGTAAATTAGAATTTTAGAATAGAATTAGAGAATCCCTTTTTTGACCAAAAAAAAAAAAAAAAATTGTTGAATAACATGTGTGGCGTTAATTTACGTGTGAGTAATCGCATTATTTTAATATCAAAATTTTTATATTGTTCTTATTAATCAGCAAAAGTTATAATCAATGTTTAAAAATAGAATTTATATACTTTGGAGATAATAAGTTTGCTATTTTACGAGACTTTAAAAAATTCTCATTAAACATTTTGCATGAAAATATTTTTACAGCCGGGTTTTTATGCTTGAAAATAATTAAAATAAAATAAACTGTTTTGAATATGTACTTTTTATCGCAAAACATATATTAAAAAAAATAAACAAAATTGTTCTTTGCAGTAATTCATAAATATTAACGATAATATAAATGAAAAATGCAAATCTTCTTTAGAGAATATAAAAAATATAGAAAATCTTAACGAATAAATATATAAATTTTTCTGCAATGAAAACGGAATGTTGTACTTGTCACATTTCAACAAATTTCTATTTATCAAATAAATGGGATTTATAATTTTGCACCGTAATAGCATATATTTTTTAATTAATTTTGAAAAAAGTTGTAAAATGTAACCTACAGTTTTTTTTAAGGAAATAGATTTTATAAATAGATTTCTGAAAATTCTCTTCTGTAAATGTCTATAATACTTCCTAATTTTCTCAAAAAATAATTTACAATATACAGGGTGTCCGGTCTCAACGGTGTCCAATGGCTAATTCGTAAACCGTTAGTCATAGACATATAGTTCCAATTACAAAAATGTTTTAAATGAGGTAAAGAAGTATTTTTAAAGCGATTTGGGTCAAGAAAAACCTTTATTTAAAAATTACGAAATTTAAATTTTTATACGGTCCCCCGGTCCTATAAGTGATATTTAGTAAACTTTTCATATTCCTCTAACAAGTACGGCAAAAAAAGTCCTATTTATCTAACCCTAAAATTGACCGAGTTATGACATTTTCAATTTTATGACTTAAACCACTTTTCTGTATCTGAAAACAGATGAGTTGGACGAAGCTTTCAGGGGTCGTACGCGAAATGCTTAAAGTATTATAAAGGGCGTCCACTCCAAACGATGTTGAATGGTTAATTCCTAAACCGTTAGTCAAAGACATATAGTTCCAATTACAAAAAGTTTTTAAATAATATAAAGGAGCATTTTTAAAGTGATTTAACAGAAGGTGCTTCCCCCGTATAAATATTACGGTAGTGTTAATGTTTAGTAATTAACTTTCAGATTAGTTAAAATAATTGAAGAAGTGAGTTTCAAAACTCGCCTTATCGAGAAAATCAAATTTTGGGAAATCGCGTAAAACCTTTAAATGCGCCCATTGTTATTCATTGAAAATTTGGAGATTGTAGTGTTTGATTTGTACTGTTATACCAGTAGAATAGATTGATAGAGAAACAGGATTTTTTAAATTTCGGATAAGGTCAGTTTCGAAACTGGCGTCATCAATAATTTAATATATGTTTTGATTTAACGATATTTTCCCCTAATTTTTAATTAAAAAAAATAATTAAAAAAAATTACTGATCTAATGAATATTTGCTGAGTGGAGAGACAGTGGAGTTTTCAGAAGGGGTAATGTAAAAATAATAATAATTATTATTACTTTTATCGTTACAATAAAATGACAAATGGAAAAAATCTTAAAAAAAAGAAAAGTTAATTAAAAAGAGAGAATGTGGGTGGTTATATGATGTCCGACCTTTAATGGATAAATCTGTGCTCTATTAGAACAAAATATTAAAATATTGTAACAATTTTGTCATGTTTATTTAATTCATTGACGTAATCGCACAGGTTGAATCATATAATTCAAATAATTGATGTTTATTGTAAAAGAAAATAAAAGTGATACGAGGATCATTTTCAAAAATGGACATATTAATTTCCTTAACGTATTCAGAGCAGCCATTCAAAAGTTATGTATAAAAATATAGGCATACAAAACAACAACAAAAAAAAAAAACAACAACATTAAGATGGTACAAACAAATTACTTACAAATTGAGCTTTCTTGTGTCTGTGTTTGGGACGGGAAGGATGGGGGTGGGGAGATGTAACAAAATTTGGAGCGGAGATTTCAGGGGGAATTGATACGGCTGTTTAGTGTTCATTACTACAACAGATATTGCTGAATAAAAAAAAAATGTAGTTTTCAGGATTATAAACTTTGTGTGTATGAGAGACAGTGAGGGAAAATTTTAAATTGCAATTTCAGGTGGAATTTAGATTATGGATTACTTATTAATTATTGAAGCAATAAAGAAGACGAACCTTTTTTTTCCAAGTTTTACAGCGTGATAATTCTTTGCACATCAGTAGATTTTCGCTTTTTTTTTTGAAGACTTCTTCTAAATTAATCGGCCCCTTAAATTTCTACTTCCCCACTTTTTGCTTAACCTGCACGCAAAGTTAAAAATCTATTGAGGTTTATATATATTTTTTTACTATTCTACTCGATTTGTCTAATTAAATAATGTATCTTCTAAAACTCCACGCCCGTTAAAAAATTTATTTCCTGATGTCTTAATTATAACACTTAATTATTAGAACATAAAGAGGTAATAATTTAAAAAAAATGTTAAATTTAAAATCATTAAAAAAAAGATTCAAATTTATAATTTATGTAAGCAATTATAGATTTCAATTATAATTTTATTAAGTATAAATTACTGATTAAATTAAAAATATATAGACATACTCTTAAATTAAAAAAAATATAAAAAAAAATATATTAAATTTAAAATGATTTAAATTAATAACTTTATTAAAATGTTAGGAAAATTTTCTATTTTGTCTTTGTAGTTAGCCGTTACTTTATAGTTATAGTAAGTTACTAATCATCTCAATCCTCCCTAAAATTTATACCCCCCTCCCCCCAAGTTTTGCTCGGCCAACACATACTGTCTAAAATTATGTATGTATTTTCCCTATATTTTATTTTATTATGCAAGAAATAACTAACCAATCTACCACATCAACCCCCCTAAAAATTCTACTCTCTCGTCCCCCCAACTCACACGAAAACACCCGTTCGCTATTGTTAATCCCATGGAAGTATTTTTTTTTAAGATAGCTCGTCGCAGAATACCCCCCCCCCCCTTCTGTTGTATGATACAGATTACCTTTTTTTTTGTTCGAGCGTGGAGACGATATTTACACATTAAAAGTTCAAATAACACAAGTTAATATTTAGAATTGATTGATTGGATTTAAAAAAAAAAAAAAAAAAAAAAAAAAAATCCAAATAGAAAACTAATTTAATATAATTCTATTAATTCTAAGATATTTTAGTTTTTCTAATTCTCCTGGTCCTCATACGAATGACTTTTTTTTTATTATCGAAACTCTATCCTCTGATGGCTTTTGTCAAGCAAAATTCCCGCCAAGAATTGTCACTTTGATGCTGAAACTCTGACCAATCAAATTACGAGATACAGCATAAATGGCAAAATGTGGTTGGAAAGAAAAAATATTTTGTTTTAATATGTGAGAATGAACAAAAATCTCAAAATATATTTGTAATGTTAATTTACTACCAATGTTTAATGTTAAATTTTATATCTGACGATTATTTTTATTTCTAGTAAATTTGTGACTGACCCCTATTTTGCAGCAAAAAAAGATACTCCAACTTTAAACATCCATTACTCGGTCAGTTTTCATCGCAGAGGAATGGGACTTTTTTTGTCTTACTTGTCAGAGAAATAGGATATTTTTACTAAATATCACTTCTAGGACCTGGGGACCGTATAAAAATTTAAATTTCGTAATTTTTTAAAAAATGTTTTTCTTGACTCAAATCGCTTTAAAAATACTTCTTTACCTCATTTGAAACATTTTTGCAATTTAAACTATATGTCTATGACTAACGGTTTAGGAATTAGCCATTGGACACCGTTGAGACCGGACACCCTGTATATACATATTTCAATGATTTTCGAACAAAATATGAATTTTAACTTATACATTTTTAACAGAAATCGATTGGAGTACGCGTATACGTGAATCCAGAATTATAGATCTTTTAGACAAGTAGCTTTTGCATTATGCTTATAAAAGAATACGAATAGCAATCTGATTAGCAAGGATTTAAAAATAAATATAACATTAGGAGTTCAAAATTATTAGCATAGATATTTCATGAAATACTTAACCGAATGCTTTACAATTAGGTATCGTAAGGTGAAATTCACCGATGAATTCAAATATTATGTGCAAACTATATTTAGTGTTGAATATTTGAAAGTTTGTTACAATTTATATATGTAGACGACCCCCTAAACAAATGTAAACTGAAAAACTAAACTCTGTGGCTATACAATTAATGAAAGATCTTTGTCGACAGTGCCCATTCCTGTTTTTTTATGGCCAATGCCCCGAAGCTCTATACAGCATATGTCACGGTCAGGTGTTCAGCCTAATGTGGCACCCTCGGTGCTTAGTTCCCAAGCAAGCTTGGTACTCAATTTTTCGTCCCAGAAGGAATGAAAGTCTGAGTTAACCTTGTCCAGTCTGGAGTCAAACTCTCTAACAGCAGCGCGGCAGTCTGATGCTCTGGCCACTACGTCACTGGCTTTCAAACAAAAGTGAAGAACAGTCTTATTTCGAAGACGTTATTACTTAAAGATTGATACGTCAAATTATTATACGATTAATTGAGTTAGAAGTAGTGGTCATTTTCTCAGGACAATACATAATTAACACCTTCTAGTTTGTTCTATATCATAGAAAGAAACACATGTGAATCAGTAAACTGTTTTTGACTGCACATATTTCCCTTATTTATTAATTTTTGGTAGCAAATTCTTAGATCGCCGTTTCACAATAGTTAATTTATAAACCATCAGTTTTAGAGGTGTATTTTCGATTGCAAAAGTATTTCAAATGATACTGTCTATCATTTTAGAAGGCATTTATGCCAAAACGTCATTTTTATAAAAATTCCAAAATTAAAATTTTATTCTGCCCCCCTGTCATACGTTATACTCAGAAAAACACATTCTTTACTCAAACAAATAAAACAACTTAAAAGTAAAATACCTTATTCCTTTTACGATCGAAATCTACGGAGTTTTGACATTTTGCATTTTGCAATTTTCTGTTTTTTTTTCCATCTAAAATTGCATATTTTCATTTATATTCTTTAAGAAAATATAGAAAACAATATATATTTTAAAGTTTATGCCTTAACCCTTTTAGGGGAAATGTACTTCTATTCGTAAAATATTGAAATGAGTCATTGACACCAGAATTAAAATATATATATATTTATTTAAAAATGAAAAAAAGAACTTCTATCCGCGTACTTAATAAAAGGAAAATTTTAATTTCAGAATTCTGGTTCCAATGTGGCATTTAGAAATTAAAAATAAGTGATACAAAACTGAACCACAACTCTTCAAGGGGTTAAGACTGGTCTCAAATCAAATCTGGGTACTGTCTGACGCATTCTTTAATTTAATTTTGTTCGTAAACCCATAGGAATAGTACATAGTTTTATTCAGAAACTATAAAATCTACAATCTTCTAAAACTATAAATGATTTATTTTTCATTTTTGATAAACACAGAGGATCTTCGTTGGCGTTTTGAACCAAATTTTAAAATAGGGAAATTAAAGTTAATTTATAAAGTTATTATTAGAAAACAATCGCTTATAACGCAAGATATAATTCATTTATCGAAAAATGACATTTCTTACAATTGCAAATCACTTAAACAAACATGCGTGCAAGAGTTATGTTTTTACGATTAAAAAATTACGTGTGTAAATGTGTCAGAAAAATTCCCGATAGGAGGGATATTTTGTTTTAGTTTTTTATTTTAGTTTTTAGGAGACTTCGAATAATTAAAAAAGTCTTTGTATTCCATTTAGAAGTATGTTAAATGCGTGTTGTAAATACAAGAAGGGTCCTAAAGCAGGAATGATTTTAAAATTCAATAATTCGCGAAATGTTTATTTCCCCCCCTCCTGCCCAATGAATAGAAAGCTTAGTAAATATTAAATATAAAAATAAAAAACCCGACTACGTAAAAAGCAAACTAATTAATTATTTCTCATCAATGTAAAACTATTTTTTTATATTACTTACCTATTTTTTATGTACTTGTATTGATGACTTTTAAGCTGTGTTTAATTGTTACCTCCTATCTATAAACACTGTTTTCATGAGGCCTATAGATGTTTATGATGGTTAGATTTGCAGTAAAGCTAGAGATCCTACCTACATGACTTCCAGGTTGTGAAATATTTAAACGGAGCTTCTGACTGTAAAAATTGTCAATGAAACATCGTCTTCATTTTGAAAGGTCTATCCAATGATATGCCACTCAATACGGTGCGTAAATTTTTTTTTCGTCTCAACCGCCATTTTTTATTTTACGGCCGCCATTTTGAATTTATAAAAACAACACTTAGCCTATAACCATAGGACGATTAATACGAATCGATAGAGACCTCATTCATTCAAATCCATCCAGCCGTTCGGATGTTTTGAGGGTATAAAGAAATCCACATACGCAGATACGCGTGAAACACATAACCCTTCTTAGCATTCGGGTAAGAAAGATACACTACTAGCGAAAAATTAAATGTTTCAGAAATAGTTTGATTTTTTTTAAATATATTATGAGGCCTAAACCATAACGAATTATTATTTTCTAATAGTGATATTTGAAGGACTCGAATGTAAAACAGCGTAATCAACAAATTGGAAAGATTGAAGAATTAAGTTTTTTTTTTTTTTTATCTAGATCCAAAACTGTGATGATTACGTTATCTAAATCTGCGGGCTTGTTAGAACTAGAGATCAATCGAAAATTCGGTTTCGTGTTCTGGCAAAAATCCGAGTTTCGGCGAAAATACTGCCGAAAATTCGGCAGGACCGAAACTCGACCGAAACTATCTGCATTCCAAAAATTCTCGTTTCTTTCTTCGAAAATTTTCAACATTACTCATTCATTTGAGATGCATCGGCTCAAACGAGATTTTTATTTATTGCTATGAACATAATTGTTTATAAAAATCAGTCATGACTGAATCAACACGTATGTGCAAATTATAAAGCAAGCGATGCATATATGACTAAACTTTGAAGACGCTTTTCATGTGCTAATTAGAAGCTGCACACTGGAAGCTGCAGTAATAGAAAATTTTTTGTTTGAAATTGCCGAAGTGTTTCACATACTCTGAGAAAGTTCTAGTGTAGCAGATGATCATTTACAAAAATCATTATAAAAGATAAATCGAGGTATGTACACCTAAATCATTTTTTTTTAATTAGATGAAATTCGTATAATTAGAAAAACGTTTTATGTCGTTGAGCAATTAATTACATTTTATTTTGCATGAAAATAAAAGGTTTGGTCAAAGGCACAGAGAGGCAATTTGAGCCATACGTATAATTATATGCATACAACAATTATGAATATTTATGTATGTACGTTATGTAGTTAAAAATGGATTTTCGTTTTTGTTTTCTTTCATTTTCGGCCGAAAATAGGGAGATTTCCGAAATTCGGTTTCGGTTTCGGCCTTAAAAACTTTTTTCGGTCCATCCTTAGTTAGAACTGAACCTTTAGATGATGATATGTAACATATTTTGTCTGAAAGATTTTATTTTATTGCACTTATTGAATTTTAATAAAAAATAACTCGAAATCGTTTTATTTATCAAAATTTTATGTTTTGATTATGATTGTTTCTGTTCGGTAACAAATAAATGTTATACTTTAAAGGATGTCAAAATACAGCAACAATTAAATTAAACATTTTCTAAGATTTAAAATGTCAGTACGCATATTTTATTTTTATTTAGAGTAAGGCGACTTTTAATCTTTATGTTTTAATACATTATAACTTATTTATAAGGTTTCAGTATAAAATAAGTCAAAAAGCTAATCTGATCTAATAAAAAGAAAGCGAACGCAGAGTAATTCTGGGTTGGGTGAGCTGTAATACTATAAAACTCTCCAAAAACAACAGATAAATCCACAAAAATAACTTTAAAAAAACTCTATACAAATTTTGAGTCAAATAAAAAAAATATAATTAAGTATAAATAAATTATATTTCAAAATTTAATATAAGACGAGATCCGTTGAATAAGTTTGTTATTTACTTAATCAATTTTCTAACATATATAATGCAATGTATATTTTTGACAATGTATATTTTGACAGATATTAGATTTATCTTTTCTATATTGACATATTCTACAATACAATGCACTTAATTAACAAAAATTTAAGTTTAAAAGACAATATAATAACATTAAATAATTGTAATATTAAATAATAATAATATTAAATAATAGTAATTTTAAAATAATATAGAATAAACTATAAAAGTTGGTTAATGGTATCTATAAATGTTATAAGGACTCAAAATAAAATTGCAAATGCCGCTATGATCATAAGTTAATTCACTTATCAGTAAGTTATTTTTTGCTGGTACAGATAAATTTTCAGACTACTTTAAAGAAGAAATTCGCTTACTGAAATGAAAACAAGCTTCTTCGAAGCTGTGTTAATTTAGGAAAATATATTTTTAAAATATTTAATATAAATTAATTAATATTTAACTTTTCAAAAATATTTAAAGAGGGGATTGTCTAATTGAAAGGCCAACAAGCTACTTGAAAGGTGTATAAATTAATTTGTTTAATTTTTAAGTAAGTAATGTTTGATTTTTTACAAAAGAGGGAATTTTCTAAGTGAAATGGCAGCAAACGGTTCAAAAGCTGTATAAATTATTATTATTTTTACAGTTTCACATAGTTTCAATTTCATATTTCGAAAATATTTAAGAGGAAATTATTTAACTGAAATGACAACAAGCTGCCTGAATTCTGTATAAATTATAAAACCCACAGAATGATTCGTAAAAGATGTCTTGGTATTAGAATTAATTAGTCCACAGTGCAACATAATTTCATGAAAGTGCTCTCCTACGCGTGAGAATACAATTAGTTATTCAACGCAACAGATAACAGTAGATATAAACATGAATCTACAATTCGTTACTTATTGCATAGGAAGGAATCTCAAACTTGTCCTCGATTTTTTATTTAAAGAAAAGCAAAATTTTTATAAAATTATATTTACACCAAATTATTACACATAAAATAAAATAAAAGAAACAATACTTGTTTCAGTTATTATATTAAAAACCATATTGAAAGCTGATAAGCGGGAGTGTTTTGAAAGAGTGTCGAGCAGTTGACACGGTGACTCATCGAGCACTTAAGGCTGTTCTCAACTGCTCTGCTCAACAAGCGCAAAACGTTTTGACATATTTACAAATTCATTTTTTAACGGAAAGATATAAAATTAGAAAGCTGGCCATGGAAGCGATTTAGAATTGAAATGTTTATTTCCATTTTTTAATCCATCAATTACCTATTGCGTTATAAGCGAATTCGATCACTTGACAAACACGTTTTTCGCCCGCTCTTGAGTGCTCTTTCTACCTTCTCGCGGAAATTCCATTTAAAACGCTCACTTTGACTCTATTTTCTGAAAAATCAATTGCGTTTGCAAAAAAACAAAAAAACAAAAACAAAAACAAAAAAAAATGGAAAAACCAGCTCAATTACATAGTTTCTGAACAACAACACTAGCTAGTTTCATACATTTTCGAACAAAAATAAATTAAAACTTATGTCAGAAATTTACCCTTTTGGATTTGAGAACACCCTTAAAGCTTCTCGTCACTCAACTTAGGAATTACCCCTGCTAGTGTTATCTCTATGGGCGTTTGATGCATTCGTATATTTAAAATATCTCGTCGGGAAATTAATATTCTTAACATCTTTTTTCTGCGTATTCTTTTTAAAGAATGTCTTTTTCTCTTAGTTTTCAAAATATGTTTTAAATGTATGCGGAATTTAATAGTTTATGTGTTAAAAAGGGCGAATTGTGAGTAACATTTTAACACTTCATATTAAATTAAGCATAGATTTTAGAAATATTTTGAGAGTAAAGAAGAAAAGAGACATTCTTCAAGAAGAATACACAGAAAAAAGAAGAATATACATAACCTGAAACATGCTTATTAATTTTATGAAAACAAAAGACAAAAAATTCTATGCGAATACGCATTTATTCAGATCTAAAATTTACAAAGATAATTTCAAGAAATCATTTTCTTCTTGTGACTGTTGTTCTTCTCCAACATCCATTTTTTGAACAGATTCCAATATTTTTGGGTTGGGTTGGGTTGATTTTTGACGGCTGATTATCTACTCGAGGGATATAGGCCCGAAGGCGGAAGTGCCCTCCGTGGGGTTCTTTCTAAGGGAACCTAACCCGTATTTAAGCATGGAAAACCAAGGTTTGAAGAAAACTTGTGTCTCACGACCATTTAAATGGATATTTCAGTTTTTTGGTTTTTTCACCTCTTAAGACCTTTGAAAATTTATTAAACGCTGTATATTAGTCATTCAGGAAAATATTTTAAAATATTGTATAAGAAACAACGTTATTCGTTGCAATTCCGAGCATGGAAATGTAGAAAGTGAAACAGGACTGGGTTGATGTAAGATATTTTATTATTTAGTAAAAATTTAAATATGACTAATATACGTTGTTATTTTACATTAGGATATGTGTATTTATTACTTATAATAGTACAAAATATATTAGAGAATTAAGGGATATTTTACCCTTCTTGAACGTATTTAAAAATTATATTTAAACGGAAATTTTAACATTCAAAATATTACCAAGGTTACTGAATTTTAAGCGGCCACTCACAGCTATTGTTTAGCCAATCCCTTAAATTTAATAGCTATTTTCTTAAAGGGTTGAGGGTTGATTTTTGACGGCCGATTATCTACTCGAGGGATATAGGCCCTAGGGGGAGTGCCCTCCGTGGCTGTCTTTCTAAGGGAACCTAATCCGTATTTGCGAATGGAAATCCAAGGTTCGAAGAAAACCTCGAAAACTCCGAACGATTAGGCCGACGGGCACGATTGGGTTCGAACCCAGCACCTCCCGTCTACCATCTGCGAGAGCAAAAATTTTTTTTAGAAATTAATTTTAATTTGGTGGAAGAAATATCTCAAAAACCAATCGATCGATTTTTATATACAGGTTAATCAGAATTAAAGCTTCACGGTGAAACCTCTATAAAATGAAATCTACTAAACTTCGAAATATTATAAAAGTGATCATAGGATTTTATATGAGAAAAAATAGATGTAGAATTGTGACAAATACCTAAAAAAAGGTTTGATTTAATAATTCCGGGAAAACTTAAAACAACAATGTTTTTTAAAAAAACTTCATTATATAGATTGCCTCAGAAATTTAACACAGTTTTAAAATATTTTCTGTTTTTTGTTTTCGTATTAATTGCCGTGTATCAAGATATCGCACAGTCTCAAAGGAATTTTTTTGACAGCTTAAATAATAACTTCCAGTAATTAAATATTTAAATAAATTAATTGTTGTGTATGTATTAAATATTTAAATGTATTGAAAATTTTTATGTGTTTTATATGTATAAAAAAAACTACATAAATGCCACATTCCGTTCGTACTTGGTTTTCTATTAAAAAATTCTAAAAATGTCCTATTGTTTCCCAATCTAGATCAGAATTTCCAATTAATAATACTAATTAATTATTATTAACGCATTTTTTTATTTTTTCACTGTTAGTAGAAAAAATTATTTTTTAAATTATTCTGAAATATTTGGACCTCTTTTACAATAATCTTCAGAGAATATACAGAGTCAATAATTGATTTTTTTCTGCAAACAAATAACACTGACGTTTAAGAAAACGGTGTGTTGTAAATCAGAGTTTCATGATTGAACTATATAGTTACGAATACAGCAGTTTCCAGTCGTCATAATCCTGTTGGATGACAGTCAGGTTATAAAGAAGGAATTTAAGTGCGTACATGCAGAAACACTTCACAAAATCTAGAATGTGTAAGGGCCATTCCCTGTCACGTATGGGATTGATTTTTACATATTACTGCTGTTTTAACGATGTTATTATATCCTCAATTTAAAACAACTATGCTAATATGAAAATTTAGTGACTTTTTTTAATGTTAATATTTGGAAATTTTTCCAGAGAGAAACATTCGCCTTGCATACAATATTTCAAATGAAAATCAAATTAATTGCTTAAAAGGCGCAAAGGCCAACTTAGTGAAAAAGAGTCCATGCCGGGCCTCGAACCTGGGCCATCAGTATAGCGCACTGACATTCTACCGACTAAACCACATGGAACGATACCTAGCCTGGAAAATGCCTCACTATTTACATGTTGGGATGGCTACAAACACAGTACAAGAATAACTTTTTGTGAGCCACCAACATGGGGCAAACACGAAATATAATTAAATCCAGAAAACTATGGCCAATTTTTTGTCCAACATTTTCTAGTTCTTGGTACAATATATTAACAAATTATTGTTCAACTTCGCTCACCCGTGGTCTCCATCCGTTGCTTCAGCACGCATGCGCTCAACACTAACGCAATTTGGGATCCGCCACTTCAACTACTCTTATCTTTGTTGGAAATATATTTATAATGGAACGTAACACATGATTTTTATACGAAACTTAATTACGAATCTGTTTGTGATATTTGTATGTATCAAAAATTCTGTTTTGTTAATTGAACATTCTAATTAATGAAGGCTTATTTTCTAGAAACGCAGACGATTTTAAATGTTGGTCGATCCGAATTCGCAGTAGTGTGGAGTTCATTGGTGAAATCTAAGCTCATCGTTAAATCTATACATGAATATAGTTTGGCTGGAGCACCAAACTTTTATACAAGGTTTAATTTTATTGTGGCACTTTTTCGATCCCATATTTAGATGAAACGTTGAGACAAAATTTCACAGTGTACACCGCTAAAATAAATTGAAAATTGTTTTTTGAAGGATTCAGAGGGGATTTAACACATTTCCAAAATGGAAATAAACATGAAAACTGTAGTATAAATAGAAACTAGTTTAAATTGAAATTTTATTATAAATATTTATATCTTCAGCATGAAAGTAGTCATGCAAAGTAACGAAATTTGAACACTTATAGATTTATAGATATATTTATACAATTTTGTTTTTAAGGATTTGGAAGCTTTTCCAAACATAAACCGAAAGAGACCACAAAATGAAAGGAAGTTGTAGTTTACTTATTTTTTTTATTTATTACATATAACGTAAAAATTAATTTCATATGAATCCATCCCTTGTTATGAAAAATTAGAAAGTATACACAAAAGAGCCAAGCTGAAAATATTTTGCATTGTCAATTTTTTCATATTAACTGTTAAAATATCATAAAAGTTTAAAGTTTTATTTATTTTTCAAATATATAAATTTTCAAATATAGAGTATCAGCCAAAATTAGGAGATTGAACAAAAATATAATAACAGAAAGTATAAAAGTATTTGGGTGTATAAAATTGACCATAAGTAAACAAAAGTAAAGGTAAACTAAGATAAGCTAATAAAGTTTATATCGAAAAATTTTACGACCCATAAAATGGGTTTCCAAACAAAGAATAAAAAAAAAAATCTGTGTTTGCTTGAAATATTTTAACAGTATTTAACTTGGAATTTTTATTTTAAATTATATATTGCTAAAACCTCACATTGACTTAAAAGTCTCATAACTAAACTTTTAATAAATTTTTGAAACACATCTATCAGTTTTATACCCAGAAGTTTCTGTTAACATCTAAGTTCAGAATCGTGTAAAGATTTACGACTTGATCATGACTATATGTTTGCCGTAGAGAGGATTACATCTTATTGGAACACATTCTTGATTTAGTGGTACCCGAAATATGGAATGAAGCGTTATATTATAATAATATAGAGTTTCTGCAGTATTAAATTCGAAATGTGTTAGTAATAAATTGTTAAAATTCAATTAATTCACAACAAGTATAGAAACTATTCTATTGATATATAGAGGTGAAGAAAGAGGATGTAACAGCTAAAACTTGTGAATAATTTAATAAGAAAATCTCTGAAAACTAATGCCTCAAAAGTATTAAACCATTTTTCAATGTAGCAAGTGAGACAAATTTTAAAACATCTAACAGGATTTTAAAACTAACTTAGATTTCAAATACCTTTATGGGTAATTGGCTTCATGAAATATTTAAAAAATTCATATTTATAAAGAAGCTTCGTTGTAATTATTTAGACACTAGTAATTCACTTGTAATTAAATGTGAGGAAATTAATGTTCAAGATGTGTTTTAAAAATATATTCTTAAATTTGATCATATATTATTGATGTAACGTACATTTACAAAGGGTCTAGCCGGATAAGTTTGAAATACATGTGTGGTAATAAGGCTCACCATGAGAATACAAAATAGAGTGTTTTAAGCTTCTGACCTTGAACTGTCCTTGAGATAATCGGGGAAGTATGCGCCGGCGCTACTATTTTTCAAATCCGTTTTTCTCAAAATGTACAAAAGTTAAAGAAAATGAAACCAATGCCAATTATTGTAGGATATATTAGTTCACATTATATATTTTTTTTCACATTTTTACACAAATTTTAACATAGAAAAATAAGCAAAAATATAAAACAAAATTATTAATGCAGTAATTTTATACTTACACCAACCAAAAAAATTACAGATTAATGCTCTAAGTATGTACTTTTAAGAAATAAATTTTCGTTAAAAACGAAGATGCGCTTTTTGAGTTATAACAAAAATAATGCTAGCAACTTGCTACAATGCTCGTAACTTTCCGTGTTTGTATTTGCAGAAATATGCCGTTATCAAAGCGTTGGTCGATTCGTTGCATTTCCACTCGGGCAGGATGCGCAGTGCTCCAAAATAAGAGAACGTTTGTAAATATTCTGTTATTTTGTGTACTGCTAATCCTTCTCGGGTAATAATATCAAGAACTGGCAAACAAAATAGTAACATTTGCCTACGATGATTTTCGCATAGAAGAAGGCTATGGAGTTGTACTGTGTACATATATAACGTATCATTTTAGGGAGTGTGTGTGTGTGTGTGTTGGGGGGGGGGGGTCTGGCACTTAGCATCGGAAGATATTTCTATGGGGAGAGGGTTGTCATTTTATATGGTTATCATTCGTTCTTTTATCATCAGGATAAACGAAAATTTATTTTTTTTGGTATCTTTTTCTTTACATCTGTTATCTTAAATTTTTAAGTCTGTTTTCTTTTTTTATGGAAATAGAATGTTATTATTAAAACCCTTGAATGATTATAAAACCTTTCATTCCAAAATATAGAATAACCCATAATTCGCCATTAATATTCTCCTGCCATATGCGTATATAATTCGTTGTTAGAGAAACCAGATTCGAAATGATATTTTTGCTAGTAAAAAATGGGGAAGAATGTTGTCCACTTGTTTTATTTAGAAGAAGTTCTGTTTAGCCCCGCACAAGGGCGGAGTGCAAGAAGACAATATTACTGTTCAATGCATTATGTAACAAAGAACTATTATTAAAAACTTTTAAATAATAAGTATTTCTTTAAAATGTTATTTGATATAAAGTTATTTCTTATATAGAAGTGATATTTTATGAATTCCTTCTCTTCATTTAAATTAGTAAAATATGCGAATAAAAAATGTACAACCATATCTGTATATCATTGCAAATGTATAAAAAGAAAAAAAAAGAAAAAAAATGTAGAAATAAAAAGAATTTTTAGGCACTGGTATTATTACTAACATCCCCCTAATGCCTATAATTAATATTCCAATAACTAATACCTATAATTAATACCTAATAATTTCCTATATCCCCCTAATAAGGGGAGGGGATTCGAGGAATGATAACGTATGATTTCGGAAGTTTGGGAGGGGTGTCCAAAATTGCCAAAAAGTTGGTAACCTTATATATTTACAGCCCCTATTCAGCTTCACATGCACAATCGTCTAGCACGAGACCATCAACATGATTACACGAGAAGGATGCGCAGTACACCAAAATAACAGAATTCTTACAAACACAAAGCAAACCTATAGGGAAGTGGTATGTATGGAAACATTTTCTTATTTGGCTCACTGCGCATCCTGCCCGAGTGGAAATGTCACGAATCGACCAATGCATTGATAGTAGCGTATTTCTGCAAATGCAAACAGGGAAAATTAAGAATATTTTAGCAAGTTGCTAGAATTAATTTTTCTAATTCGAAAAGTGCATCTTCGATTTTAACGAAATTTTTTTTTCTTAAAGTACATACTTGGAGCATTATTCTGTAATTTTTTGGTTGGTGTAAGTATAAAATTACTACATTAGTAAATTTTAAAATATTTTTGCTTTTTTTAAATTTGTGTAAAAATGTGAAGAAAATATATAATGTGAACTAATATATTCTTCAATAATTGGAATTGGTTTCATTTTTTTAACTTTTGTACTTTTTGAGAAAAACGTATTTGAAAAATAGTAGTGCCGGAGCATAGTTCCCCGATTATCTCAAAGACAGTTCAAGGTCAAAAGCTAAAAAAACTCTATTTTGTATTCTCATGGTGAGCCTTATTACCACACATGTTATTTCAAACATCGGCCTTCGGGCCATTCCGCTATGCTTATCCCGCTAGACCCTTTGTGAAATATTTTTGGCCGAACATACAAGATCACTAGTAAAGATAAAATTATAAATAATTACTATGAAATATTTAAACTTTATTAAATTTAATGGTCCTAGTTTTAAACAGAAGAACTGATTATATACAAAATACTTGCAACTGTTATTTTAAAAAATATATAGAGAGTGATCATCAGTACACATTCTCTGATATTCATCTTAAAATCTGAGTCTATGGAGTATAATTATGTCATATTTATAAAATATATTTCATATACATTTAGTAGCTATGTCATGGACAGTCATAGATTTTTTTTAAATGCGCCAATTCCTACAATCTCTGTTGTAAATCATCGTACATAAATTTGAGTAGAACCAATCCATTTGTAATAATGTCTACTAATTAAAGGTATACTTAAATTTTGTTGAAGAGTGTCGTCTACAAATTGAAATTATATCAAACATGAAAATGTTCAAAACTAACCCCTGGTTTTGACATAATATTAAGATTATTTTGAATGTTTTTTTTCTTTCGGGAAGACATTCAATCAATTATTTTAAGAATTATGCAGGTTTAAAGTTTGAAACTCCTAACGTTAAATTGAATTTTAATCATTGATTGCAATACAGGTAATTTTTAATGCATAACTGAAAAACTACACACCGAATAATTGTAATCTTGGATTCGCATATTTGAAGCTTATAGAAATCAATTTCTGTTAAAAAATTCACATTTTACAATTCCTATAGTTTTCTGATAATTACATGCAAAATATAAATGTTTTCGAAATTTCTTTTCGAGACAAATATAATTCGTATATGGTATATATTATAACAGAAATCAGTTTCTAGAAGCTTCAAACATAGAAATTTAAAATTACAGCTTATTCCGAATATCAGTTTTTGATTTTTGCCTAAAATACTACCAGCTTTGCAATATTTTTTTCAAAGATTAAAATTGAATTTACCATTAGAAGTTCAAAATTTTAAAGCTGCAGAATTCCCAAAATGATTTACGCAAATTTCTCCCCGTTTGGTATCCGAATGTACAACTTACCACAAAACCAAATGGGATGTCGAAATAAGGTTTTATTATCGAAAAATTTCAGTTTTGATAAAATTTGCATAAGTGAACGATTCGCAACGAAAATTACAGCATTAATTAACCGACTTTATATGACTAACTGATTCGTACAGGTAAAATTTTTATATGTTTATTAGTGGCAGTTAATAGGTAGTGTTTAGTAGGCGGTGTAGCAGGGGGTGGTGTTTTTTTACCAAGGACTGTACAATGAAATTAATTTAAGTCTTTTAAACCGTTCAAAAAAAACTATATAAAACTGAATAGATTTGAACATTCGTTTTAAAATAATTAGATTTTTTAACTAGGTTTATAAAAAAGATTAGTATTTAAAACTAGACGGATGTCCAGTCCCAAAAGTTTATTTTATGTCATACATGTTAATACATAAAAATTCGCTATCACGCTGCCAAAAATAAATCGCAAATGTATACCCTTTATGAAGTTTCTAAAGATATGAAATTCCGTGCAGTAGTTCTTGAGATAAAACTATCCTTAAAATCATGAAAAATCTGCAAAATGCAGCATAGCAGCGCCACCTGTTGGGGGATTTACTCTAAAACCTAACCAGCAACAGCTTATGTCAACATCTAAATAAATCTGAAGTTTTATGTAAATCCGTACGTTAGTTTTAAGATAGAGTTATTGCAAAAATTGTGAAAAATCCAGCATATCAGCGCCACCTATTAGGCGATTAACAGTAGCACGTTATAAAAAAAAAACTTATGTGAACGTCTAACTGAATCTGAAGTTAGATGAAAATTCGTGCATTAGTTCTTGAGATAGAGCTTTTGCTGAAATCTTGAAAAATCTAGCATAGCAGCGCCAAATTTTGGACGATTTACAACGAAACATAATCAGCACCAATGTTTATCAAGGTATACCAGAATCTGAAGTTTGATGAAGATTCTTGCATTAGTTGTTGAAATAGAGCTATTGCAGATATTGTGAAAAATGCAGCTTATCAGCGACGCCTGTTGGACGATTTACAACAAAACGTAATAAGCACCAATTCATATCAAGGACTAGCGGAATCTTAAGATTGATGAAAATCCGTGAATTAGTTTTTCAGATAGAGCTATTGCGAAAATCGTGAAAAATGCAGCATAGCAGCACCATCTGTGGGGGGATTTACACCAAAAAGTAATCAGCACCAAGTTATATTAGGGGCGAACTGAATATAAATTTATATTAAATTCTGTACATTAGTTTTTGAGATAGAGTGCCAACAAAATTTGTGTGAAATACAGACACACAGACAGACAGGAGTCACAGAGTCACAGGCAGACATTTTGTAAAAACATATTTTTTGGAATCTCCGACCCCTAAAACGTCTAAAACCGTCGAAAACGAATCCAATACTTTCTTGTAATGATAGACTAAAGTAAAAAAAAGAATTATTTTAAGTCTATTTTTTGTTAGATAAGGTAAATTATACAATAGCCATAGATAGGACAAATTAAATAAAAAGCATTTTAATGTTTAATCTCGAAAGACACATTATTCTTTAACAAACACTTGTAAAATATCTTTCTGTAATATATCATTTTACGCAAGGGTGAAACTGTTAACGCTTATAACAAAATAAACATTATGAATCTGAAATTCAATACTTCGTGCCAATTTTCAAAAGGTTCTTCCCTTGTCTAAGGCAGATTTAAATAGCTATCATTTTCTTTTACACATTTACAGAATTACGATATTATTTAGTTCCCCTTTTTCATTAAAATAGAAATTGTTAATAAAGCTACAATTTAAGTTACTATTACAAGCCACTATTACAAGTTACTATATAACATACTTTTATGACATTCAAATTATGTGACAATTTGACAGATGTACAGTTTTAAATAATTGTAAAGCTCGTATAATATCATGCTGACCTAAATGCTTTTAGCATGATTTGTGTACAAATTAAAGCCAAATTTCACAAACCCTACTTTAGAGCTTGGATTCAAATGAGAGTTCAAAACGTCCACTTACTTGTATTTATCCATAATTTTAGGAATGAAAACCTGATAACCGATTCTTTTTACAGATACAGATTCTCCGAATCATAACAGTTTTTTCCTATAGTCTAATTTTCTATTATAGGATTTCATCGGCTTGTTTTGCTTAACGCCAAAGATTTAAGTACCGAATAAAGTTATCTTGATCAACAAATCTGCCTCCGTAAAGTTAAAATGTTTTGAAATTATTACCCTCGACTATATGGTTTCATTTTTCTGTTCCTATTTTGAGCTGTGTGGTTATTTATTTACAATACCTTCATGGTAATTAAACGTCCACGAATAATATCTCAACACTTAATGGGCTGTCTTTTAATTAAAATACTTTTTTTCAATAGGATTCACATTAGGAATATTTATTAATGATTTTACTTCTCAAAAATTTTTATTCCATATATTGCTGAATATATTTGAATTGTATTTGTGTGCATACATAACTATCTAAATCTAGATTCGAGGAAGTTTTAGCAATAATTCTTATAGAGTGCATTTCCGTTGTATGAATTTCAGTTTGATGTATCATCGTCTCGATGGGCTACTTAATAAAGAGTAATTTCTTGTTTCTCAATGTGATGTTTTAATTTACGTAAAATTAAATTTAGATTAATTGCAAAATTACTAGTGTAAAATAATAACAATAATCTAAAGAAGAAGGAAAAGGACACAAAAAGAAAAAGGAGAAGAAAAATGAGATTAAGAAGAAGAAGAAGAAAAGAAGAAAAGGAAAAAGAAGGAGAAGAAAATGTAAAATACTTTTCTGCGTATTAATTTCTGTTTGTCTGTATACATTTGATTATTCCTTTTCAACCTTTAACCACAATCACAGAAATTGCTGCATAGGTACCTTGAGAAGCTACTATAGGCTGCGTGCTCGAAATATAGCACAATTAACTGATAAGAAGTTTCTGTATCAATATTTATATACACGATTATTAAAATTGATATTTACATATTCACAAATTCCTAGTTATAGCACCAAGGCACCAAACGAAACAAAATTTCAGTAGTATTCAGTTGTAATGACCGAAATAAGTGGTCAGAAATCATATAGAAATCATCTAATCTCAGGATCTATGAAACCGCAAAAAACAGTTAAAGGTGAAAGTAATACTATGTAACCTTTTACAGTTATAATTTGGATTAAAAATTTAATATAAATAAAATATTCATAGAATGTACAATAATAATACCATAGAGTCGCATCCTCGATATCCCAAGAATCTGTTCGTAAAGTCAAAATTTCTTAAAAATAGAAAGATTCGGTTTCATTCAATGCAGTTCACAGCTGGCTTATTTTAACAAAGCAGAATTTTATTTAAGACAATAAAAATGTTAATTAAAATATTTATAAATAGAGGGAATTCAATTCTGTAAAGCAGAAATTTCCTCCTCAAACTTCGGTTTTTCTTTTGTAGGTTAAAATTAACAAGCATTCAAGGAAATCCATCCGCGCCCACAAGAAATTTCGAAATTGATGAAATTAATTTGTTGAAGTACGTTATTCATGTAAAAATTGCTTCATTCGCTTATACTGCATGCTTCAGTTAAAGATGTTCTAAGGATCAACTACCACTTTCGGAGGTACTCGGCAGAGAGTCGATGAGGAGTCACCAAGTGTAAAAAGGTATGTATTAAGGTGAAATAATTTTCATGCATTCCCCTTTCATAATTTTTATATTTAATGATAAATATTGTTAATTCTATAAAAAACTCTAAATTATTGTTTACATATTATAAGTATGCATTTCATTAAAAACATTTTTTCTTTAAATGCTAATGCAAGATTTTATTTTTTTAATCACATGATGAAAGATTTTTAGAATGTCAAAGTACAAATACGCACTGATATGATACATTCATAGAAACATTATAACCAGGCTAAATGCATATTATAAACTGCATTCTATGATATTTCTAAAAAGGACAGATTCAATGATGCGTTGGACCACGAAATCCAAAAAGGCTTAATGGCTTGCTAAATATATCAGAATTTTGAAGAAATAAATTATTTTAATGATCTTGCATTCATATCTGTGGTAGAATATTAATCGGTGCAAATCACGAAACTACACAATACATTTTTAAAGCTGTATCTACAGATTTAGGGACCCCTGAATTTGAAGGCCTTTGGCCAATGGCACAGGTAGACATGATTTATCATGGCCTTCTGAATAATCTGAAAATATGAAATTGCGATTTTCAAGTTGCAAAATGCATGTAATGTTTCATCTGAATGCAAATAGTCATTAATTACCACACACTTATTTGATTTTAAATTGTGCAGGCTCTCTTTTAGCAAATATTTTAAATAAATGTTTATAATACTAAAAACGTCCATTTTCATAAAATTAATTTTCCCAAAAACTGTATTTAATTATTTCAATTCCTTTCATTTTTATATATTTTTTAAATGTGTTTAAATTTATAGAACGCTCAGTAGTCTACAGTAATATTAGGTTGTGCAAAATGTTCTGGGAAATTTTTAATCTAATAGTTACCAGAATTTGTATCGTATATAGGAGTACTAATGGTATATTTATAGGAGTTCAGGAACTTTGGCTCCAAAATGCCTATTGAACAGTATGATTTGCGTGTGTTGACCCGGCATTATATGAGAAAAGGCCTAACGATTCTGAAAGCCGTCGATGAGATTAATGAGGATGAAGTTGCTGGTAACGGTGAGAAAACTTAGCCAGCAAATCCGGAATCTGGCAGAACGGTGGCAGAAAGTCGTGGACTACGATGGTCTCTACTTTAAAGAATAGTCCTTGTTGCTTTTATTGTTAATTGGCGCATAACAACGCAATTTTCACAAATTTCCCAGATCTTTTTGCTCAACCTAGTAATTACTTATATATATATATATATATAAATATATATAATACATTCGTTTTATCTATGTAAAAAAGTGAATATTTTCTGAATTGAAATACACTTTAGAAAGTTAGACCTAAACTTTATATAAACTAATATAGATATATAATAGAAAACTAAGAGGTTAATAAATGTTTGTGCGTATATTTTAAAATTCTTCAAAAGTACACTTAGATAATTCTACAAGTAAAATATATTATCTCCAAGAAGAGCCCACAATAAGTCTAGGTGCATAATATAAAACTTACATAAATTAAACTCCTGGAAGGTGCTAAAATTTTCCTCTTTAAAGACAAGCATTAATATTCAGCGTAATCCTGTCGTTTCAGTATGCGTTTGCAAACAACGTAGCAGTCAGTCAAAACAATATCTGTGGAGTGTGTATGTAAACATGACAAAGACATGAACGCAGACCCCTTATCCTTTGCAAAATTCCCAAAATTTGTCATTCACCAATAGTACGGTATACTTAGTTGGTAAACATATTTCGAAATTGACTAGATTTAGCATGGATTCTTAATGTACATTTATAAAAGCATAAAACGGCTAGCAAAATGTTATTACATATTATATCTTGTATGATATTTTACTTTTATTTCGAAGCACACAGTCAATCATCATTTTTTCCTTAATTTAACTATTGCGCATTACATCTGTTATCGGAATATTCTTCTAATATTTCTCCGAAATGCAAATAATAGCTGTTTACCACATAGATTTCCTATTTTAATTTGTGAAGTGCCTTCTTCATCAAATATTATAACTAAATTATTTTCTATTGTACTAAAAAAATCTACCTTCATTAGAATAATTTCCTAATTAACCGCATTCAATCAAACTGATTGCTGTTTTTTTTTATATCAAAGTTTGAAATGTGATTGAATCTGAGTAATAATCGATAGAGTACAATAAAAATATTTTTAATACCTTACTTCTTTTTATCAATATCAGTAAACTCAAACTTGTTTCATTTAAAATGCACTTAACATTGTTAGACCGGAACGTTCCGTAAATTTATAAAAATATGCAGTGGAAATCTTCCATTCGTACAAATTTTTGAAATGTGAACGAATTTATGGAACTCCTGATAAACTACAGTAATAATTACTTTAGAGAAAAAAATATTTTTAATACTTTCGTTTTATCTATGTAAGATAAAGTTAATATTTTCTCAATTAAAATACACTTAACAAAGTTAGACCGAAACTTTCTGTAAATTAATATTAATATTTAGTGGAAAACTAAAATGTAATAAATGTTTGCTAGTATATTTTAAAATTCTTCAAACACACACTTGATACATCTCCAAGTGAAATATATTCTCTCCAAGAAGAGCACACTATAATTCTAGGTGTTTAATATCAAACTTACATAAATTAAACTCCTGAAGGTGTTGAAATTTTACTCTTTTAAGACGAACATTAATCTTCAGCGTAATCCCGCCGTTTCAAAATACGTTTGCAAACAACGTAGCAGTCACTCTAGAAAATATCTGTAGAATGTGTGTATAAACATGACAAAGGCGTGAACGGACACTCCTTATCCTTTCTAAAAATCCCAAAATTTGTCATTCCCCGGCAGTAACGCATACTTAGTTGTTAGGCATATTTTAGAATTGATACATTTAACGTGGATTGGGGATGGACGTTTATGAAAGGATAAAACGGAAATGCGAATTATTATTACATATTATATCCAGTCTGATACTTTCTCTTTGTTTCGAAGAATATAATCAATCATATTTCTTTAATAATTTAACTGTTACGTATTATTGTTAACAGTTATTATCGGAATATTCTTGAAACATTTCACCTGAAATCAAATAATTGTTGTTTTCCATATGCATATCCGATTTTAATTTGCGAAGCCGCTTTCTGTCCGTGAACACTCGAACTAAATTTTTTATCGTAATAAAAATGTCTATCTTCATTAGAATAATTTTCACACAAACCTCATACAATTAAACTGATTGCTTTTATGAACGTGTGAAATGTGAATAAATTTGTGGAAGAATCGATAGACTACAATAACTTAAGAAATATTTTTAATACCTTTCTCATATCAATATCAGTCAACTCAAAATGTTTTCAATCAAAATATACTTAACATAGTACACACCAGTACATTCTGTAAACTTATAAAATATGCAGAGGAAAACAAAAACTTTAATAAATATTTGCATGCATATTAAGCAATATTTAAAATGTACAGTTAGATAATTCTGCAAATCAAATAAGTTCTCTCCAAAAAGATCCCATCGTATCGCTAGGCGTTTAATATAAAACTTACATAAATTATGTTCTCGAATGGTCTGAAAATTTCCTCATTTAAGACAAGCATTAATCTTCAACGTAATCCGGCCTTTTCACTAGATGCTTGCAAACAATCTAGCAGTCAGTCAAGAGAATATATATATAATGTGTGCATAAACATGAGGAATATATCAACTGAGACTCGTTATTTCTTTCGAAATTCCCAAAATATGTCATCCCATATAATAAGGTATTTGTTAGACATATTTTTGAATTGACTAGATTTAACGTAGATTCGGGATAGACGTTTATAAAAGGATAAACCGGTATTATTATCCTCTTTATATTTGCTTTTTATTTCGAAGCATACAATCAATCATAATTTTTTGATAATTTAACTTGTGTGCATCGATGTTAAAATTTTTTGTCAAAAAATCCTTGCAATATATAAACTAAATGCAAATAATCGTCGTTTAAAACATCCGAGTTTAATTTTTTCAACGCTCTCTATCAGCAAACATTCTAATAAAATTTTATCATACTAAAAAAAAATCTGCTTTCTCTAGAATAATTTCTCCACAAACCGCTTTCAATTACACTCATTCCTTTTGCTTTACAAACATTTGAAATATGAACGAATCGATGGAACACCTGATCGCCCACATTGGGGGTCTTCTATGTCTATCCCGGGTTCAACCAATAGAATAAAAAATTTTGTTACAGAATAATCCTGCAATCCTGTTATAAAATATAAAATGTTTCCTTATGTAATGACAGAAACTTTGCAATTAAATATGTCACTGATTATTTTTTTAATTTCTTGTAGCAAATGGCTTTCAGGTAAAAATATTTGAAGACACATAACCTACAGTAATAATTATTTTAAGAAAAATATTTGTAATATTTTTGTTTTGTCAATGTAAGTTAACTGAACACGTTTTCAATTAAAATACACTTAGCATAGTTACACTGGAATACTATGTGTATTTGCATTACCCTGTAATGAAAAACTAAAATGTTTATAAATATTTGCTCGTATATTATGAAATTTTTCAAACGTAAACGTAAATAACGCTGCAAATGAAACACATTCATTCTTTGAAGAGCACAAGTTTAGGTGTTTAAGATAAAACTTGCATAAATCATGATCCAGAATGCGCTGAAAAATTTTTTTAAACGAGATTTAATCTTGAACATAATCCTGCCGTTTAACCGTGCATTTGAAAGCAGTGTAGAAGTCAGCCAGGAAAATATCTGTTGCATGTGTATATAAAAATGGAAAGACATGAAGAGAGTCTATTTATCCCGTTCAAAACTTCTTATCCCTTTCAAAATTGCTTAAATTTGGTATGCCCAGGTAATATGGCATTTTTATTTCGTTAGAAGCATTTTGGCATTGACTTGATTTATTATGGATTCGTGATGGACATTTATGAAAGATTTCAACGGCATACAAAATTATATTCCATATCTATGTATTGGGTGAGTGCAAAAGTTCTACCTGTTTTGAAGATATATAAATGTCAGGTAGAGTACGGACGTTAGAGCTGACGTTTTGATGACAGGAAAATGGCCTATAACGCTTAGAGTAGTAGAGTATGCATAGGCACAACGTTTGTCAGAAGAACTCATGCCGAACGGAAACAACATGGTAAGCAAGAAAGATCACCCCCGACATTATTTACTGTACGAGTATGATAAAGCCGTTACAGCAGCCGCATCTTTTAGCAGCATTTGTCAAGTATGTTGGAAGGATGACAAGGACGATAGCACCTGCTGTCGATGGTTTAGGAAATTCCGGGACGGAGACAAGAGCTTTAATATTCATTCCCGTTCTGGACGCTTGTCGGTGGATTCTGACGAGGATCTGGACACAACCATAACAAATTCCCCACATACAACAATCGAAAAATTAGCGGAAACGTTCTCGGTACACAGAACAACAGTTGCAAGACCGATGCATGTGCTTGACTTCATCACCAAGCTCGAACAGTGGGTACCAAACCAGCTTACAGTAAGGCAACGAGAAGAGAGGATCAGCCCCTCTGAATCTTTGCTTTCCTGGAACAGCGATGACAGCGATGACCACCTCGGGAACTCAGTAGGGATATATTTTTGAACCAAATTGTAACGGATGATGAGAAATGGATACTGTACCGTAACGTGAAGCGTTGAAGGACCCTGTGCCGATGTTGCAGAGAGTACCCCATCGACCTAAACAGCAGGACTTCATCTCGAAAATGTTCTGCTCAGTGTATGGTGGAATGCCAAGGTAACAACCAAGTAAGAGGTCCTCACACCACACCAAACGATCAATGCAGACCTCTACGGCCAAAAATTGGACAGACTGTGAGCAAAACTCACGTCTAAGTGGCCAGAACTCATCAATCGCAGAGGGGTTCTCTTTCATCACGATAAAACCGGACATCATTTTGCTTAAGCTCTTGGCAAAAATTACTGGACCTTGGTTGGAAAGTTTTACTTCACCAGGCGTATAACACTGACCTTGCACCTGCGGTTTATCACCATTTGTTGTCGCTACACAACGCTTTCCCTAGCCAAACTTTCAATGGTGTGGAGACTATAAAAACGGCGTTGCAACAGTATTTTGCCTCTAAAACAGAGGACTTTTATCGGAGTGGGATTCACTTACTTCCAGCAGATGGCAAGAGGTCATACATAATTATGCTTGCATGAATTCATAGGTGCTTAACTTTTTGTGTTCTGCGCCTTTCTGTTTTCAATAAAAAACAGGAAGAACTCTCACTCACTCTTTTGCACCCACCCAACGTATTACATATCTAATAATATATTTGTTTTATCAATGTAAGTCAACTGAACATATTTTCAATTAAAATACACTTAGCATAGTTACACTGGAATATTATGTGTATTTGTATTACTATGTAATAAAAAACTAAAATGTTTATAAATATTTGCTCGTATATTATGAAATTCTTCAAACGTAAACTTAGATAACGCTGCAAATAAAACACATTCATTCTATGAAGAGCACAAGTTTATGTGTTTAAGATAAAATTTGCCTAAATCATGCTCCCGAGTGCTTTAAAAGTTTTTTTTTTTTTTTTTTTTTTTTTTTTTTTTTTTTTAACGAGATTTAATCTTGAACGTAATCCTGACGTTTAACTACGCATTTGAAGACAGCGTAAAAGTCAGTCACGAAGATATCTGTAGAATGTGTATATAAAGAAGTAAAAATTAAATTTAAAAAATCAAAAAACTCGACTGCGTAAAAAGCAAACTAACTAATTGTTTCACATCAATGTGAAACTATTTTTTATATTACTTACATACGTTTATTTAATTTACTTGAATTGATGACTTTTAAGTTGCGTTTAATTGTTAGTTCCTATCTATAAACATTGTTTTGATGAAGCCTATAAATCTCTATGAAGGTCAGACTTACAATAAAGCCAGAGATCCTACCTACTTCATCTCAAAACCTACACAACTTCCAGGTTGTGTAATATTTAAACGGAGCTTCTGACTGTAAAATAGTGCCTTCATTTTGAAAGGCCTATCCAATGATATGCAACTGAATAGGGTGTATAATTTTTTTTTGTCTCTGCCGCCAATTTGTATTATACGGCCGCCATTTTGAATTTATATAAACAAAACCTAGCCTATAACCATCGGACGGTTAAGACAAATCGATAGAGACCTCATTCCTTAAAATCCATCCAGCCGTTGGGATGTTTCGAGGGTATGAAGTAATCCACATACTCAGATACGCGTGAAACACGTATCTCTTCTTGGCAGTCGGGTAAAAAGGGAAAGACATAAAGGTATTCAACTTATCCCTTTCAAAATTTCCATAATTTGGCATGCCCAGGTAATATGGAATTCTTATTCGTTTGATGTATTTTGGCATTGACTTGATTTATTATGGATTCTTGATGGACATTTATGGAAGATTTAGACGGTATGCAAAATTATATTACATTTCAAAAACAGTTTGATACGTACTTTTTATTTCGAAATCATAAATAATCGAAGTCATCATTTTAATCATCGTTTTTTTTTATAATTTAACTAATGTGCATTGTTATTAACGTTTGTTGTCGAAAGATGCTTATAATATTTTAAATGAATGTAAATAATCGTTGTTTATAGTGTCAACAACCGCAATATTCTTTACGATATCGTCGCCGTATAGATATCCTAAAGGAAATTCTTAACCGCCCTCTATGAGCAAATAGTACAACTAATTTTTATCGTACTTAAAACCGTCTTCATTAGAATAATTTTCCCACAATCCGTATTGAATTACTGCGATTTCGTTTACATTTTTATGAATTTTTGAAATGTGAATTAATTTATGAAACACTCGATAGCCTAGAGTAATAATTAATTATAAGAAAAATATTTTCAACAACTTTGTTTTATCAATGTATCTCAACTAAATATGCTTTGGATGAATATCATAACAGCATAGTTAGAAACTTTCTGTAAATATATATCCTAATATAGTAGAAAACTGAAAGGTTAATAAATATTTGATCGTATATATATGAAATTCGGACAGTTTGATAATGCCGCAGCAAGTAAAGTATATGCACTGTACAAAAAAAAAAAAATCTGTAAAGTTACTAAAGTTTTTCTAGGAAACTGGAATGCCTAGAACTTTTTATGTAATGGTAACAACAAAAACTCATATAACAGACACACTTTTGCATTGAAAATCAAAAAATCTGTAAGGTTACTAAGAATTTTTTAAGAAACTGCGATGCCTAGAACTTTTTATGTAACTGTAATCAAGGTTACAGATAAAATTTTAGTAAGATTACTATAATTTTAGCAGATTCATTTGTAAAGTTACAGATTTCTGTAGCTTTACTGAAACTAGTTTTGTAGATTTGCAGCTTTTTTTGTACAGTTCAGATGAAAGTTTAGTAAGCATGTAACTTTACATCTGTTGAACTACAGATTATTTTTTACAGCCAAGGAAGAGTACACCATAATTCTAGGTGTATAATATAAAACTTACATAAATTATGCTCCCCAGTGTACTGAAATATTCCTATTTAAGGACGAGATTTAATCTTCAGTGTAATCCTGACGTTTCACCATGCGTTTGCAAACAAAGTAGAAGTCAGTCAAGAGAATATCTGTAGAATGTGTGTATAAACATGACAAACAGATGGACGGAGTTTCCTTATCCCTTCAAAATTTCCAAAATTTACCATCCCCAGGTTTAAGGCATCCTTATTTGTGAAATATGTTTTGAAATTAGCTAAATGTAATGTGGATACATGGAAGGCGTTCATGAATAGGTAAAATGGTAAGAAAAATTTTAATAAATATAGTATACTTATTTCTAAAGTGCCGCAACCAGAAAAATAAAGTTGTTCAGAGAAAGCAAAAAGTTTTTTAGTGCATTAAAATATTTTTTAAAAATTAAAATGGATCAAAGAATAGCGAAAAAATTTTTAAGATACATTTATTTACTTTAAAATGAGGCATTATATACCTTAATTATTTGTATGAAAAATCCAATTTACACTTTTAGTAGCAAATTATTAAATTACATACTAAGAAAAGAACCTGTTTACCATGCTTACAATTATACACTGTTGGTCATCTAATCTTGGGATTTCCAACAACGCAACTTCGGGCGACAGAGCTACAAGTTTTCTCTTATGGTAATATTCGTTTTATTTAGTCGCAGAAAATTAATTCAAAATCTGCCGTTTAAAAAAGTGAAGGTACTTTACGAAAATTACTTAGTATTTTTGTGGCTCTGTTTTGAGTTGTTAGAAACCTTGATATTGACTTACCTTTTAAAATAAAATCAATTCTTTAATATAAAAAGTGAAATAATGCTCAGTCTCTACTCAAAATATCCTGCAATATATAAAAGCTGATTTCAGAGATTTATGTTATAGATAGCTAATAATCTCTCTTCGCAAAATCATCGTAATTTAGTGTAAAGTCATTATACGCAGGGGGGTTAGGCACAAGCCAAACGTTCTATGTAGTGTTAATCACACAGATTAATCTTGAGCGTATAATAAATAAATTGCAGCACATAAAAGGAACCTCTTTGAGAAGAGATTTTGAAATAGCTTCTTTTAATGCATTTAGGAGTAACTTCGGAAAATTTATAAACAAAAAATTAGTCACATAACTTATTAAATTAAGCCGCGTGTAAAGTTAGAAACTTCAAAGAGTAACATTAATTTTGAAAATTATACGGAAAATTTAGATTATAGAAAACGTCTTTTTACCTAACTTTTTAGCTAACTTTTAGCTGTATTTTTATTCCACTTTATGTTATTGAAAATATTACTTTTAACTCGTTGTTTTCCAGTGATTAATATACTTGTCAATAATTTAGATGTTTTTTTTCATTCAAATTATCTATCAGAGATTTTGAGTAGTAATCTTTGCTTTGTTTACTCATGGAATATCTATACAGTAGAATCCCGCTAATCCGAACCCCGCAGATCCGAAATTCCGGTTAATCCAAACCGATTTTATTTTCGAAAAATATACTTGAACAGATTTAAAAAACAGAATAAAAAATACTTAATAATGTAAAAGTATAACATGTGTACACGAATATAAAATGAAAACTTGCACTGCAGTCTGACTCGTTGAAGCCATCTTAAAATAAATGTCGTTTTAAAATTTCCCAGTCACTATAAAATTCTTTCCTAAAATGCATAAAGTATTTAATTCAGATGATAAAAATTTATTTTTCCTTTCAACAGTTTGTATTCGCATATTATCTAATGAAACGTTTTTCTCTTTACCCCTCGTCGATGTGGTGATTGAGCTATTTATAGATTCGCGATTTTGGACCGTTTGTAATGGGTTGTTACATAATTCCTTATCCTAAAGTTTCGTTGGATTATTATAAACACCAGCAGTGATTAAACAGGAATACTATTTTTTCCGAAAATTGTGTCGGATTATGCGGCATGCCGGACCCTAGGATGCTGGATTACAGGATATTTACTGTACTCCTGAGTACGTATAACTTACATTTTTTGTAGCACGCATCTTTTTCTTTTTTCTTTTGATCAGAATTTCGGGGAGTACGAGTTTTTTGTATCTGAACTGGCACCGGTCCTAATTAGTTCAGATTAGAGAGGTTCTTCTGTAATTAAATAAAGCAAAAATTGCTTTTGGAAAATTCGAGGATATTTTGTATAAAAAAGTGCGCCAAATTGGTAACTGTACCAGTCAACTTTGTGTTAATATGCCAGTATCCAGTCGTGGTAACAGACACGTATTTTATTTCTTTTAATCGTTGTTTAAAAAAAAAAGTTGTAGGATTTTCGATGGAGGAATTCAAAGTTAAATGCGCAAATCTAAGACCTCACGACAGTTCTTTTCATTTTTGTTATAAAATATGAAAACAACAATATCACATTTCATGTATCTCACATATTCCTAGGAGAAATTAAATGAGTTGATTATAGTTGTGGTTTCTATATTAAGATGTTATTCTGAAAGCTGATCATTTTAATTTTGTATTGAGATAGTTTTGGTAAAATCTGATAATGTGTTTTCAAAAAGAAATTAATTAAAGACTTTTAATAAGTTCCACTTCATACATTTTATAAATGTTTATAAATTTGTCAATTTAAGATATTTTATCAGCTACCACTTACAATTAAAGGGTGGTCCATCTGTTGTTTCTTTTTTATTATGAGAAGAAACGCATTTTTTATGAGTGAAAATCGAAATTCTTCATTGAATATGGAAGGTGGGTCTATGCCATTTATGTATGGAATACAATATCGCATAAGTGGCCTCCGCTGTTCCGCTTGCATGCCATCATCCAAACATAAAAAATTTCGATAACTTTTCCCAGAGTGAGCGGATCCATGGCTAAAATTTCAGACCGAATGTTATGTTTGAAGTCTTGGATTGTGCGGGGGCATTGGCGTACACTTTACTTTTCAGAAACCCTCAAAGAAAATAATTCATTGGGGGATAAATCGCACGATCTTGGCGGCCAATTTATATCAGAATTTCTTTAAGTTACGCGATCTGGAAATTTCTCGTTCAATAACTTGATGGTTTGGCGAGCAGTGTGTGCCGTTGCACCGTTGTTGTGTTGTTAACGAGTCCATAATTACAAATGACATGCATTTGACAGTCATACATGCAGGGCACACAACAGCTGACACAAATAACCTGTGAAAATAGTCATAGTGCAAAAAATAACCAACAGATGACATACCCTATAAAACAAAAAGATAGCTATGCTTTGCGAGTGTGTTTTTAATGTACTGGATATGATATTTCTAAAAATCTGGGAATTCAAATAACTAGAAATATATGATACAAATTAGACTCTTTAGCCATATATGTTTAATATCAAACTTTCACATTTTTCTAAGACGTTTTAATGCTAATTGAGTTTTAACTTAGAATTACAGGAAAATATCATATCTGTTGCTATACAAAGTTAATTTTTTATAATTTCTATTGATTTGATTTAAATCTCATATCATCCTATTTTACACCTGAAACTGCCTTAGGGTGGAAATGAAATAAGAAAATTGATCTAAATGTAATTTATAAAAATAAACATTTTGAAAAAATGTTATTGGTCTGTTAACTAGAAATATATGATACAAATTAGACTCTTTAGGTTTTTACATTTACAAAATTTCACAAAATATGCAAAGTATTTAAACAGATAATACTTTTCAAGTTAATATATTATGATAAAATGTATAATAGTATAAAGAAAAGTATAGAAGAATTTATAATAACAAAGTCACTTTTGTTACCACTGACTTTCGGAGGCATTTACGAGTAGTTTTCATAGTATATTAATCACTTTTCTCAAACCTGGATATAGGTTTTATAGATGGTATAAACCCTCAAGTAAATTTGTTCAACAAACGCTGTTTACTGACAAGCATGATAAGTTAACAGCATTAATATTAACCCTTAAATGATATTGCAACTTAGTAATTACATGATTTTTTTGGCCATTTGGCGCTTTCTATTAGTATTTTGGTGAACTATTATGTTTTACTTACGTGTGATAAAATGCATTTAAGGTCACGAAGTCTGTTTTTATTCTGATATGTTATTACGGGGAGGTTATAAAATCTATTGTTGATATTGCTTGCAATGTGCTCGGCTGGCGTTTTTTCTCAATCTTTATAAGGCAGAAATTTTTGATTCTGCAAACAATTAAAAGCATTATAAAAATTATTATATCGTTGAATAGTTGTTATTGTGCAGTGTGCACACTTTAAAATAAGTATATAATTTAAAATTTTCATTTTTTGAACAATTTTTGTTATCTAACTGAGGACTAACATTATGACATTATGTCCAACCAGAGCGTAAATAATTTTTTCGTTGTTTTTTTAATGGATAACTAACAAAAAAAAGACAAAAATATAATTTTTTCCGAACAAAAAAAAAATCAAGCAATAAAGGTTTAACAATAAATTTAATATTATTTTGTTACTGTTGCATGTATAAATTAAATTCTGCAGCTGAAAATGTTTGCTTCACTGGTCAGTTACTGGTGCACTTATTCTAAATATTCATCCACGGAGTGTGCATTCAACAACCTTTTTACCCGGTTGCCAAGAAGGCTTATGTGTTTCACGGTATCTCGGTATGTGGATTTTTTTTAAACCCCCGAAACATTTCAACGGCTGGATGTATTTAAATGAATGAGGTCTCTATCGATTCGTCTTAACCAACCGATGGTTATAGGCTAGGTTTTGTTTTTATAAATTCAAATGGAGACCGTAAAATACAAAATGGCGGTAGAGACGAAAAGAAATTACGCACCCTATTCAGTGGCATATCATTGGATAGGTCTTTCAAAATGAAGACAATGTTTCATTGACTATTTTACAGCCAGAAGCTCCGTTTAAATATTACACAACCTGGAAGTTGAGTAGGTAGGATCTTTAGCTTTACTGTAACTCTAACCTTCATAGACTTCATAGTCCTCACCAAAACAGTGTTTATAGATAGGAACTAACAATTAAACACAACTTAAAAGTCATCAATACAAGTAAATAAAAAAAATTATAAGTAATATAAAAAATAGTTTCACATTGATGAGAAATAATCAATTAGTTCGCTTTTTACGCAGTCAAGTTTTTGATTTTTTAAATTTAATTTTTACTTGTTATATTAGTAGGTAGGGGTGGGGCTTTTGAGCTAAAGTCACCTGGTAGGCCTCCCCACCTTGCCTCACTCTGTATTAGTAACTGTTATTAGTTTTCATTAGTAAATTTTCATTTTAATAAAAAGTAAAATATTCTTTTAAACTTTCCATTACAAATAAGAAACCTACTTTATTTATTCTAAGGTCCCTTTTCCTTTAGGAGTCGTATACAATAACACTCTACACTTACGCGCCCCACGCGTATAGGAATCTATACATCGATATCTTCAGGTTCCAATAACACCCTGTAGAAAATAATGAAAAACTTCTATTGTAAATGCGATTTTTTTCTCTTACACATACGACGCTAAATTTAATTTGTTAGATAGTCAATGTGGAATTTAATAATTAATAATAGCAGATTCCAAATTGTAAGGCCAAAATAATTCTTTTTTTTTAATGTTGGATGGGGGGTAATAATGATGAAGGGGGAAAAAAAGAGTGTATTTTGCGTAAAGGAAGTATATTTCTCCATATTTTGACTTTTTTTGTGAGCAAATATATAAAAACTAATGGAAGTAATACCCTTATTTAAAATGCGTTTGTGCAGAGGGCACACTTTGCGGGGTGGTGGGTTATACAATCTAGAATTGCTTGAAATACAAAACAAAACGGTTTATGAAAATCAATTACATGGGCCAAGAGCCTATTGTCATAAAAACTCACATAAAATAAAATTGGGCGCACTTGTTTTCAAAACAATCCACGGATTTAGTTTTTTCTTCATTTTAAAATGTATAACGTAATGTAACATATATATAATACATATATATATATATAAATGTGTAACACTTATTTGTTTAGCCTTAAATCAGCTCATGGCAAACTGATTATCTTTCATACCCGGTTATATATATATATATATATATATATATATATACAGTGTGTCCACGTACAACCTGATCGATCTTTATTTTCGCAACCGTTGGTCCTAGATGCATACTTCCAATTACAAAAATGGTTTAAATAAGATAAAGAATTATTTTTAAAGCGATTTGGGTCAAGAAAAACAAATTAAAAAAATACGAAATTTAAATTTTTATACGGTCTACCGGTCCTATAAGTGATATTTAATAAAACTTTACTGTGACACTAACAAGTAAGACAAAAAAAGTCCCATTCATCTAACATTAAAATTGACCGAGTTATGAAACTTTGAAATGCACCACTTAACCCACATTTATGCATCTCAAAACAGATGATTTTTGCCATGCTTTCAGGGATCGTGTTTAAAGTACTTAAACTTATTTCAAGGTATCTGCGCTTTGAAAGAAATCGTACAAATATTACGATTAAGTTTTATTAGTTAAGCTTCAAATTAGTTAAAATAATTGTATTTTAACGTATGTTTTATTTTGTAAGGATTTGAGGCTATGATTTCTTTTAACTAAAATTGTGTTCTTTTGATAAGGTTTTATTTAACTTGCAATGATCGTCTTTCCAGTTTAAAATTTTGTACTAGAACTTTAACTTGCTTTTGAATGGCCGATCGAAGTTAAATTTTACATATTGACTAAAATCCGATGACAATGCAATATTATTATGATTTTCGACTCTTCCCATCTTATACATACTTATATTAGAGGATAACACAAAAATTTGGATAGATTACCGTCAAGAAGTTTAAGGAAGTGTTTTAGATTAGATAACTTAAAATTGCGATGGTTGTGTTTTCTAAATTTTATAATTACATTTTATGTATTTTTTAACGCTGAATAAAAAAATTACCTTAACTTTTAACCATCATGTCAGGATCTTTCGCAAATCGTAAATTTCAAGGTTAAAAAATAGCGAAAAATCCGATACTATAAAATAGATATAAGACTTTTTTATTCTGTTTAATTTTATTTAATTCAATAATTTATTAGATTTTTTGGCTTATACTGGGTTTCTTACAGCTAAACAACTCGGGGGTCCGATGAGGTTGGGAGGGGAGGGGGGATCAATTTTAACTTTTAGCTTTTTAACTTTGAAATTTGCGATTTGAGAGAATTCCTGACGTGATTGTACAAAATGAAAGTCATTTTGGGATTCAGTGCTAACAATTACAAAAGAATCAATTTTCAAAAGCTAAAAAACATGCCACAACCCAAAATTTGAAAGACAGTGTAATCTAACAGCATTTAAAAATATGTATCATTTTGTAAAGAATTGAGGCTGTTGTTTTTCATCCTTTTATTTAAAAAAAAAATCTGTTATTTTTATCCTCTTATGATGTTTAGTAGAATTTGTGCATTTTTCAGTAATATGCCAGAATGATTAAAGATTTCAAATTTATATTGCAATGCTAATTTTACTCTCAACCATTTCTTTAATATATCTGACGAAATTATATTTCTACTAAATTTGTGAATGACCCCTAATATGCAGCAAAAAGTACACTCCAATTTTAAACAGCTATTACACGGTCAATTTTAATCGTAGAATAACGGGACTTTTTTTTGCCTTGCTTGCCAGTGTAACAGGGAAATTTTACTAAATATAACTTATAGAACCGGGGGACCGTATAAAAATTTAGATTCTGTAATTCTTCACTAAATTGTTTTTTCGCTTCAAACTTAACCCTGCACATAATTTTGACCATTTTTGTAATTGGAAGTATGCATCTAGGACCAGCGGTTGCGAAAATAAAGGTCGGTCAGGTTATACGTGGACACACTGTATATATATATTACTCTCTTTAAAAAATTCAGCGATTTTAACTCCGACTGAGTGTATTTTCACTCCTTTCCAGTATTGAAAATGCACTTGTCCTATAGGAGTGAATTTTATCCATCTTGCGGAGTGGTTTTTTTTTTTTCATTCCTTTTTGATAAGCTGATTTCGCTCTTTTTTCGACTAAATTAATAGGCAAAACGAGTGACTGCACTCATTATTGACAAGTCATTTTTAAACCCCCTTTTTTGTCAAAATAAGGCAAAATAAGTTAGACAAAGTAAGTTATTTCCCTCTTTTTTTTCAGATTTTTTTTTTTAATTTTTTTTTTAACATAGATAACTCCCCAGTTTGCAAAACGTATTATTTTTAAAACTCCATTTTTTTTTTTTTTAATCCAAATGCAGAAGAACAGAAGAAATTTTGTTTTTCATTTCCGAAAGATAAACTAAATAATAATGATAATAAAAAATGGTTCGCGCCATAACAAGACAAGATTTTTTACCTTGTCCATATCCTGAAGTGCGCTGTTGTTACTTTATCTTTCTTATTACGATTTTTTCTCTTTTTAATATTTTCACATTGTATATATAATTTTAACGTTATTAGTTTTAATCCGGAAATGTCGATTTCTTTAATTATTTCTGATATTATTATATCTTCTTAATATATTTTGCTTATGACACAGATAAATAATTATGGAATATAGAATTCATATGTTACATAACTGCAGACTTTTTTTTAGTTAAAATTTTGAATATGAACAGAGCGAAGTATAACACAAAAATAAAAATTCACAAAATCATAATTTAAAAAAAAAGGTCATGCTAGTTGCGTCATAAAATAAATTAATATTACTTTTTATTAATGTATTATTTTTTGACACTTTTTAAAATTATCTTTTACATTTCGTACTATTTATATAATACTGTGTCAATAAAAAAAAAAATAATAAATAAAATGTAGATATGTACAACTATCTAAATGAACACAATTTATTAAATACTTGTACTTACTGAAACATAAAAAAAATAGAACATATATTATAAGTTAATAATAATTTAATAATTTTTATAATCAAGGGTTGTGTTCCGCAAATATTTCTGAGTGTCATGAGGAAAGTAGTATAATAATAATAATAATATAAGCATAAATGATACATGTTTAATAACGTAAATACCAATTAGCGTAATTTTACACAATTTGAATACGAGAAAACTACATATCTAAGCGCATTTTATTCATTATAAAAATTATGGACCAGATGCATTAAAAAAAAAAAATAATAATTTAAGAAGAATTTAAGAAATTCATATTTCCGGTTTAAAAGTAATAACGTAAATAACGCAAAAAATCATATATACAATTTGAAAATACAACAAGGAATGGGGAAGGAATTACAAGAAAGATGAAGTAAAACAACGTACTTTACCTTAGAATTTTCAGTATTAGTAAAATCATGATTCGCCGGTAGTCATCTTGGTTTTAGCTGGGAAACAAAAAAGAAATTTATTCAGTTCTTGTGATGATTGCCTCCTCCCCCCTGCTTTCGTGGGCATAATCCATCTATCTTATTCTATACCATTTTTAAATCAATCAAATTATAACTATAATTTTTTTTAATCGTATAGGTAACGCTAAGCTTTGACGCTTGAAGCAAACAAGCGACTCCCTTTTCAAAACGGTTCTCGGTTCTCCCTCTTCCAAACTATATATCGCGTTACAGGATTTCAACCAATAGGGAAGCTTCTTAAACCGCTCTTTTAGAGATATTTTTCTGTTCCGATCTGAAATGAGCAGTCCTGGGATGCTACGCCTAAAAGGGTGATTTGGCAAATCAGTTTTTTGTGGAAAATGTCTTTTTTTTGATAAAACAGATACTCAGAAAGAACAAAAGCAAGCCTAAAATTTTTCGTTCTTTTGTTGAGTTAATAATTCGTTTCATTGAGTTAAGAGTGTATATATATATATATATATATATATATATATATATATTGATAGATAGATAATCAGCTGAAAGGTTCGATCTCTGGGCAGCGTCAGATAATGAAAAAAACATGATTAAAAAAACACATGAACAAAAAGAAGCTATCTGCAACAAAAAATGAAGATTTTGTACGCAATAAAATAGAACCGTGTCTTTGAAAGGAAAAAATCTAATTTTCACTAATTTTGAATAATTTTCACAATGCGGATATTTTCTCTTTCGCAGACTCATCAAAATTATATTCTTTATTAAGCACTTTATTATGCGTTATAATAAAAGCTTTTTCCACTTTAATTGCACTTTGACAAAATTTTATTTTGTAAAAGGAAACTATACTGCTATTTAAATAAAGTCTACAGCAAAGCTGTAATAGAAAAAAAAAAGAAAGAATAAAACCTTTATAGAAGAGCAATATATGATTGCTTTGCTTTTGCAGCATTGGGATTGCTTATTTTGCAGATTATAAGTTCATTCTTGTCCTTTTAATATTTATATATTTTTAGGGCAATTTAACCTGCTCCCAAAGCCACGTTTTTAATTTCGAAGCGTCTGGAATATTTTTATGAAAATGTTTTCAAAATATTTCTTTTAAAGAAGAAAACAAGTACTGGTACTTGTTTGACCTAAGCATCACAATATAACCATGATTTTGATAAAGAAAACAATTTAAAAAGCTGTAAGAAACTTAATAGTTTAGTCTGGCGTTAAAGTACCCAAAACTTCACGGTTTAATAGTTAGAAATATCAATAACCTATTACTTTTCTAAATATTGGTGCACATAAACGAGCAGCCAAGGAGACAGTTAATCAAACAGAAAGAAAAACAATTTCAAGTAGCACATTAAATTTCCGTTTATAACTGAAGTATTTTCTGCAAAAGTGAAACAAATGTTTCGATTGGTGCAAAAAGAGAATAGATTCTGTTGTTTGTTAAGTTTGAAATAGGTTGTAAGTCAACATGACTCTGATAATTCGGTTTATTTTAAAATGTATTTTTCTAGTAGGTTTTTTTTAATATACAGGTTTATCAAATGAGGTTCGACAGATTTGAAATTGACTCCAAAAATTGTAAAAAGCAATTTTTAAAAAAGTTATCGCCAATTCTCCGAGATTTGTTAATATATTTATATGCCAGC
This sequence comes from Maratus speciosus, assembly GCA_963932465.1. NCBI lineage: Eukaryota > Metazoa > Arthropoda > Arachnida > Araneae > Salticidae > Maratus > Maratus speciosus. The sequence goes on along the minus strand of OZ010796.1, from coordinate 114,527,554 downwards.
CGCGATCTTCAAACAATGCACAAAAGTGATGGTGAAGTGTGTCTAATCGTTTTTTGCGAACCTGTATTGAATTTACAAAATATACATGAAATACTGATTTATAATGAGTATACTAATAAATAATATAACATAATCAATGCAGAATGGAAAGAAAACAATATATACAGTCAGCGAAAGAATTTGACACAATTAGCAAACCTTCACATAGCATTACTTCTGCACATCATCTGAAAGTCACGCCAACAAAGTATTTACAAATAATAATTATCAGAGAATTATCAAGTACTTTGCAAAGAAAATTATTGTGTTTCGTAAATCACGTTTAGAGTTATTTTGAAATATGTCCAAGTTTTTTCGTTGAGCTGGTATTGCAATTTACACTACTGAAAAAATGCATACATATCGGTTGATCCGTATGTTGTTGTTTTTTTGTATTATGAAAGGAAACGCATTTTTTATGAGCGAAAATCGAAATTCTTCATTGAACATGGAAGGTGGGTGTATGCCATTTATGTATGGAATACAATATCGCACATGTAGCCACCGCAGCACCGCTTACATGCCATAACCTGAACATCAAAATTTTAGACGACTTTTTTTAGAATGAAAAATGGCCAAAATTTCAGCCTGGATGTTACATATGAAGTCTTGGATTGTGCGGGGGGCATCGACATACACTTTACTTTTCAGAAACCCCGAACTAAATTATTCCATTGGTGTTAAATCGCACGATCATGGAGGCCAATTCACATCAGAATTTTTTGAAATTACGCGATCTGGAAATTTCTCGTTCAATTCCTCGTTGGCGAGCAGTGTGTGCCGTTGCACGGTCTTGTCATACAAATGGCATACATAATTAAAAATGGCATACATTTGACAGTTCATACATGCATGACACATGACACTTGACACCTGTGTTACCAGATATGGGGCTTTTTTGTCCCCAGATTGCTGATTGTTACCGATTTTTACATAGAAATATTCGGCCTATTTAAAAATAGATTAAAAATTATGAAAAATAAGGCGAATTATTGTATTAAAAAAAATTGGTGACAATCAAATAATCTGAAATAAAAAAGCCCCCAATCTGGCAACACTGGCTGATACAAATAACCTGTGAAATATTCATAGTTCAAAAGAGAATCAAAGGATGGACTACTCTGTATTTACGTATGTAAAGAATGTAACGTATTTTGCCTTATTATTATTATGCAAGCGTTTTTCGGCTTCTGTGCAATTTTATATACTAAAGATGCTGTTTTAAGGAAGAGACTCCGATCGCCACTAAAGTTACAGAGGGGATCCATGGACTAAAAATAGTTTTAATGAGCTCTGCTCAGTGATTTTAATTTTGTAGAACAATTACAGATAAATGTTTAACCCTTTCAGGGACAAAGTACTTGTAATCGTAAAATGCTGAAATGATTGATTGACACCAGAATTTACAATCAAATTTATTTGAAAGTCAATAAAAGCTTTTCTCCGTGTACTTAATAAAAGAAAAATTATGATTTCATAATTCTGGTGTCAATGTGGCATTTACGAATTAAAATTAAGTGGTCCAAAAATGAACCACCGTCCTTGAAGGGATTAAGCTAATCCTCTACTCTTGATCTTTCCACATACTTATTTGACTATTGTCAAGGGCAGATTCTAACTTGAAAGACCAAAAGTTATGCTTTTTTTTAAATTTTTGCAATGATAGATAAAAAAAAGGTACCATATTTTTCTTACTAAGCAAGTATATATTTCCTTATTATGACATTTTACCGTGTGTAAAAAATATAAAAACTAGTTGCGGTGGTATCCATTTTTAAAACGCGTGTGCGCAGAGTGCATGCTTTTCACGGTGCAGGATTATTCCTCATAACATTACTTGAAACACAAAAACAACACGGTTTGTAAAAACCAGTTAAATTTGAAGGGTAGTGAACCTATTTTTATTAAAATTGACGCAGACAAAACAAAATAGCGCTTGTTTTCAAATAGACCTACGGTTTTTGCTATTTTTGTTCTCTTTTACTTCTCCCGAAAAAATATGTAACAGTATTATTTTAACATTAAATAGACTCACGTGCAAAGAAAAACGATTATATTTCATTTCCATATTTTTTATATATTATTTCATACATATATTTTTTAGATAATCGGTTCTTAGGTTCCAATGCTGGGCTGTGCCACTTATCAAGAAACCTGATTATAAAAACACGTGAAGAAAAATAAACTACATGCTTTTCAAAAGAAAAGCAAGGAATTCATTCAAAGATCTGTAATTTAATAAGTACATTGAATAATGCAAAATCATTTAAGGCTACTACACACTTTGGGAATGCAAAAAATAAAATAATAATGATAAAAATGTTTGGGGACCTAACAAAATGGAATCGTCTCTTAAAAAAGAAAGAAAAAATCCAATTTTTACAATGCAGATATTATTTGTTCCGTAGACTCATCAAAATTTTAATATTTTTTTTTATGAAACGCTTTAATATGTGTAATAATAAAAGGTTTTTTTTTTTTTTTAATTTTAATTGCACTTTTACAAAATTTTATTTTCTAAAAGAAAAAACTGCACTGCCATTTAAATATAGTCTACAGCGTCGCAGTAGAAGAAAGAACATATATAATCTTCTATTTACATGAAATATCCTACTTCAAATATTTATGAATATTTTTTAGAAGTATGTTTACTCTTTCTAAATATCTGTTATAACTATTTTAGTGTACATGGAGCGCAAACGGCCCCGAAAACGGTACAAAGAAAAAAGTAAACAAAAGAAAGAAAGTATAAAATGAAAGTCAAAACTCTTGCAGAATTTGGATAAGCAAATACACAGCTAAAGTAATTTTTATCAATTACCTTGCCAAATTAAAGTTCATCTCCTTATATAATTTTGTATTTTTATTGTAACACGCAGTCTTTCACTCACACAAGCACTAAACCATACTTATAATAAATCATAAAATTATACATTATATTTACATAATGATTGAATAAGTATTGCAGTGAATGAAGAATGCATGACATAAAAGGGGCAAGCAAAAAGTTCCCGGGATTTCGTTGTAACTCTTCATTACCACAGTATACGTACACATATACTTAATTGTCTTTAAATTAAGATCCACAGGAACACACAAACTTGCTCCACTGCTCCTGCCCTTTGCTAGAAATAACGATGAAAGTCCTGTTTTTGTATCTTCCCAAATTCAGCCGTCGCGTTGTTTAATGTCTTCTACTCTGTCAAAACGGTTACATTTGAGGCTCATTTTGATCTTGGGGAAGAGCCAGAAAGTCGATGGTGCTAAATCCGATGAGTAGGAGGCTGGTGGAGGAATGGAATTTTCTATTCTGCGAGCTATGTCTGCACAACAATCAATGTGCGGGAGATAGCATTGTCGTGATGCAGTGTCTATTCTCCTTGCCATTTGGCGGGACGTTTTCTTCGGAATGCCTCCCTCAGTCTTTTCAAAATTTGCACTTACAAAGGGCCGTTAACAGTTTGTACAGCTGGAACAAATTCACTGTGCACCTTCGTTGACGAAAAACGCAATGAGCATCACTTTTGCTTTGGATTTCACATGACGTGATTTCTTTGATCGAGGAGAGGATGTTGCGTACCATTCTGTGAGGAAAAACATAGTAGTAGTAAACAAATAAATTAATTATTGTTTGGTTTCGGAAGGCAAAACCCTCCGTTCTTTTGAGCATGAGCTATTTCGATTTGATCAGAATAGGGATGATCGGGCACTGTTTAATTGCGTTTGGCTGAGTACCAATCTTAGCGACAACGTACAGTCGTGGAAAAAAAAAAAAAAAGTAAACACGCCCTACTAACTCCTCAACAAATTATCGTAGAAGAAAGTTACTGGTACCGAACGATTGGAAATAAAGTGTACTTTTAAATGATGTCTATAAAATTTGCTTAGGGGGCCATCTACATATTAAAACGAATCCAAACTTCATTTTTTTTCAATGGCAATACCCAATTTTAACGAGATATTTCAAATACTCGGTTCAAACTATGCCTAGATACCAAATTTAAAGACATTTGAACGATAAGTTTTTGAATTATAAACATTCAAAATTTAGTGCTTCTAATGATAAATTACATTTTCATATTTTTATTTATATCTCCAGAAATTATGCTCCTAAAGTTCTAATTTTTTGTGTAGCAATAATACTAATGTACCCAAACATAAATACGCTGAATTTGCAATTTTCATAATTTTATGATGTGAATTATTAATTATGAAATTAATATTCGGAAAAATTATGAATTGCAACCTACAATTTTTTAGATTTATTAGGTCCTGCTTTATGGAAAACCAAAATTTCACATTTTTCTTCAAAGTAGTTTTCAAAATTATGCTTAAAAAACGACAAAATGATGGTTTAAGGGGCCGTCTATGAGAGAAGTGACTAGATATTTTGAAATTTCTTCTGGTGTCCTGTAAATCTAACAGGCTTCACTGACTCCTTGAGTGGCGCTTAAGGTGCCTTGATCAAGAAAGGGGCTCTCTCGGTTATCAATAGAGTTCGGAACTTCAATTTTGATACAGCCCTTAAAATACGCTCGTTTTAAAATAATTAATTTCTCTGAAACTTATGGTACGAATTGCATAAAAATTTGTTTTTAGGCTAATTGAAGGGTGTAGAGTTCATTTATGCTGTCAGAATTGTGTACTCGTATTGAAAAAAAAAACAAAGTTATGGTTCTTTTTAATATGTAGATGGCCCTCTAAGCAAATTTTATCTATATCATTTAAAAGTAGACTTTATTTCCAATCGTTTGGTACTAGTAACTTTCTTCTACGATAATTTGTTGAGAAGTTAGTAGGGGGTGTTTACTTTTTTTTTCCACGACTGTACAAGTGGAACTTCGGAAAATACCCATCTCAGCGTTAACACCCCTTTGGATAGTAAAATCGTCTTAGAGTGCTAGGTGCGCCTTTCGAAAACGAACATTATGTTGTGTTATTAATGAGTTACAAAGAAATTCTGTCAACTTTTTTACTGCCCCTTGTAGATCTGTTTAATTTATATTTAATATTTATTTATCATTCGTGTACATCAATACACGCACAGTTTTTGATGGCTGTAGCATTTATTATTAAATTTAAACAGTGACACAATGAGTGACTGTTTTAGTTATTAAATTAAGTAGTTATAAAGCATTTATTAATTTATTTTTTTTGAGTATCCGTCCTCGGAAGCAATATTGACCATCAGTTACATTTTACCTAGAAACGAAATGGAAAGATCTACCGTAATTCACGTTTAAAGCAGGACTTTTATTTTCATTATTTTCACCACTTTTGTTACACGCTTTTATTTAACCTAACTGGTTCATGTATGAAAAGTTAGAATTTGGTAATTCGTTTTTCATTCTCTACCTGAACCGCTAGAAATTGTGTACAGTTGCGTGTTCTCGATGACAATACATTATTTTTATAATGTATTGTCATTTTAAAACGTAATCATCAATTAATAGATTATATTGAATAATATTATGATTATACGTTAGGATAACATTGTATAAATGCTGAATAAATAGTTGAAACACAGTTTTTTTTTTTTCCTGTCGTCATATCATAGATATAAACTGAAAAAAACATTTATTTTTTTTAATTATTCCATAATACGGGTTCACGAAACATTCATGTATCGTAACTGAAATGTTTTGAAACAGCATGAATTGCTATCGTGAAATTAGGCGTGATATTTAAGATAGACGCTAAATTCCTACAAAATCGTGTTTTTTTTTTTTTTTTTTTTTTTTTTTGTAAATTACAAAACACTTTTTACTATTCAATTTATTTAAAGAATAATGCTTATTTATGGCGCAAGTTCACTTATTTTTGTTACTCTACAAATTTTCTGAACACAGTTTTATTTATTTTAAGGTTATACAATAATATTTTCTTTTCGGCGATTTCTTTTTATCTTATTCTAAACAATATATATATAACTGTCTGTTGCCAAAATAAATCAGTAAATTTTCTAAATTTCGAATAAACCAGTTATTGCCAAAGCACAATCCAACTGTTACTTAAACACTGATAATTAAAAAATAAAAATCTTTAGACAATTTTGTTTAAAGAAAAAATCTTTAAACACTTGTGTTTAAAGAACACTTGAATAATGAGATCTCGATTTGCTTATTTTTTGTTTAAAAAATATTTTAGTGAAAATTTTTACGTCTGAATCCGAGTCTATGTTATGTAAATTTGAACATTTTTAGTTTGAAATAGGAGATAACTAGAAGCATGCTTTCTTAAAAGGATAAAATACGGTATTCTTACACAAACTGCATTTGAGTGGCGTATACTTATTATTATTTCATTAGCTCGTATACATTCTCGTTTGCATATATTATACAAACTATTAAATTAGAAAATAAATCTAATTAATTCTTTTAATAGTTATTAATATTCAACTTACATGTAAGAGAATCAACAGTAAAGCAAACTTAAATGTTTTAGAGCATGAGTGTGAACAAGTTCCATATAGTTTTTTCCCCCAGTATATGATTTGTTTTTCTTGCTAGATTTTCTCAGCTCGGTGGTTAAGGTAAACTAAGGAAAAACTAAATTATTCCTTTCTAATAATTGTGCTGTAAATGATCGTATAACAATGATACTGGTACCAACATATTACTAACTACGCCTGCTATTAAAAGTTATGCATTTATTAAGGTTTGGAGGGCTTCTAGATATTACACATTGTACGAACTTTCTTTTTTGAAATGGTAGCTCCCACTTTCGACACTACGTTTGATTTGTTTCTATTTAATCAACCCAGTGTTTATGTATTTTCGTTACGGAGGATTATTTCGCGAGGGATATAGGGCGAGAGGAAATTGTCCTCTCGGCTCGTTGGGGGTCTTTCAAAGGAAGCTAACCTAACCTGTATTTAAGCAAACTAAACAGGGTTTGTGGACTGAAATAACGGTTAGACTGATGAGCGTGACGGATTCAAACCCTTTACCTTCCTTCTACCATCTTTAAGAGCAGAAAAAATATTCTCACGCCGCTGGTAGGTCTTAAATCATCCATAAAAGAAACTGAATCAAAATTTCTTTAAAAATTATCTATCCCTTTTCGAAAAATCGTGCGCATAATGTGAAGGGCAGAATTAAAAAAAATCCAGTAAGGTGACTTGTAAAAGGAGGTTTCCAGAGGTTATGTATGACGAAATACTTTTTATCATATCTCCTGCGCTAATGCAAAATTTTGAATACGATTTTCATTAAAATGTTACAAATTGAGTAGACTTCAGTATGATTGAATGGATTAGATATTTTTAGATATTATGTCGTTTTAAAAGAATCATGTTCCCTAAACATTAATTTAGTATTAAAATGTCTGTAAAGAAAATAATAGTGGGTATTTGGAAAAAAAATATGAATAGATGAACCAAATTACATAAAAAGTTAATTTTAAATATATGTGATTAGTCAACTCCTTATAACCTTATCTATACGACATGTCTAGGGAGGTATTTGAAAAGGCGATAAAATTCCATAGGGGTAAGGATATATGCCTTTCTGTGACACAAGTATAGGGAAGGCTTAAGTGTGAGGGGCACCTCCAATAAATTAAGAAAATAATAATTACATAAATTTATTAGTACACCATTATTTTTTACCAAAATACTATCTATCCTCTCAGGAAAAAAGGCTTCATTAAAGAAGAATGCACACCGCCATGGTTTTGGAATTTATCAAAACATTCTGCACTTATTTTATTTTAAATCATGTTGGGAGGAATTATTATAGTAAAAATAAATATTTAAAATTAAAATGCGTCTAAATATTTGTTAAAAAAGCATTACGAATGCGAATAACGCTTTTACTACATGTGTATAATTAAATTTATATGTACTATAATATTAAATTTTCATTGGCAGATAAGATGCAATCAATTCAGCGGAAGGTCAGATTCTTTAAAACATACATTCATATTTGTTATAAATTCCTATAACAATACCGATGCTCAGGAACCAACAACAAGGAAGCACACACATGCCCATATTTTTTATTAATCACAAAGTAAATAGTAGTTTTCGTTTAATATTAATTAGAAAATAGTTTTAGCATTTGTTACTTTTTAAACGTCTGGTTACAATTACACTATTCCACGCGAATTTTGAACTGATATGTCCATGGGTGGAATATACAGCATATTTAATTCTGAAACAGAAACTGTCATCAAAAGTGCTTTATCACATTACATTTCCTATTTATGAGGGAAGAATAAAATAACAGAAATATCTTTATAGAAACCTGTATTTAAATTATTTATACAAAACAACCTTAACACCTTCAATATACTTTCCATTTAACTTTATAACTTAATCGATTATTCCATTGTTGGAAACATTAATGAAAGTCGTCTATCTGTATCGCAGTAAGCTTCTGTCACGTTTTCTATTCACCTCTTCCACACCGTTAAAACGATGTCCTTTCAAGTCTTTCGTGGAAGCAACAACAACAACAACAAAAAAAAAGTCGCACGGAGCAAGGTCAGGTTAGTAGGAGGTGTGGGGTAAAGGAGACATGCCATGTTTAGCCAAGAATTGGCGAACTGAGCAGGCGCATTGTCATGGTGGAAAAATTAGTCCCCGGTCTCCTTCAAATCGAGGCTTTTGTCGCACATTGTGACGCAGCCTTCTTCAGTGGCCCGTCGTCGGTCTTAAAGCACAATTGCACAAACTTTTCAGACATTTTCGGCCGTTATTGAAGCTGAAGGTCGCCCAGAACGAGGTTTGTCCCCGATCGACATTTCATCGTTTTTTAAAAGGAGAAAACCAATCGGACACACACTGTAAAAAAACAAAAAAACGGCATTATTACAGCACAAAGCACTGCTTATCTCGCGCTCAAACGCGATCACAGCCGAATGTTCTGTAGCTTTCTTTGGTTTCTTGACTATATAAACATGAAAAATAACAGTGGTTTCGTAAAATTAACAGCACAATGTGCTGGCAATTTGGACGCCAGCAGTTTGTGCTGGCAAATCTACAGTGTTTTTTTATAGTGCATGCGTTTTTTTTTTTCATAGCGTCATCCCATAGCAAAATCAAAACTGTTTATATGCAGCATTTTTTCGAGCAAGAAAAAAAATGCACAGCTGCATACTGTTCACTTAAGTTAGACAAAAAAAGAGGAGAAAGAAAAATGCGTTTTCACAAAAATGGTCTGTCAAAAATGGTCAGGCACACCTTTCCCCGGCGACAGCACTGAGGGCACTGAACTTAGAGCAAATTACGAGCACGACGTGAACCTAATGGAAGGAATACGTGCTATGCAAGCCCCGCTCACAATGCTGCCATGCCGGTAATTTTTGTGTCCCCCTCGTATATAACTTTAAAATAAAACTTATGAAATTAATATTCAAAACAAATACGTATTGTAACCAATAAATATTTTTAAAGTAATCGAGTTTTAGTAGTTTTAATATGAAAACTAAAAGATCTCTTTACACCAAGCAGTTATTCTTAAAAATATACTCTCATTGTAATTTGTATTGTATTATTAAAAAGAAATCAGACTTTCAAGTTCCAAACTTTACACCTGCAACTGGGTTTTTGTATTAGAAATTTCAAAGTTTGTTACAATTCCAATCTGTAGAACCCTAAACTCAGAGTTATATAAGAAAATGTGATGCATCTTGCAGGAAATCTGACTTCGTTTCTCGATTTAGATTCGACAAAAGCATAAAATTCAATTATAGCGCTTTCAGTTACAAACATTATTTGTCAACTTATAAACTAGTGATATTTATAAGTAACGATAAATTGTATTTAAAAAATAATATTTAACTTTCACGCATTGAATTTTTAAGAATATATATCATTCCTGCTCCAGCCGGGAACCGAGCTGCGATTCTCTTCTTTAGACAGAACTGCTCTTGTCCATGAAATTCTGTTGCATAATTTTACTCTGGAAGTTGCGACAGTGTTAATAGTATTGAGAGTTATTGCTTATATTTTATTTAGTATCATTGCAGTAGCATAATGCTACACTATTTTCTATATTATTTTTAATTCAAGTACATATTTTTGCAAGGTATCATTTCCATTTAATATTTGTTGTAAAATATTCTCGGTGTTTAGTTTAAGAAATGTCATCATACAGTTTATTTTTATCTTTCTAAAATTAGCTAATGGAAGTTTATGCACGTAATATTTAAAAATCATAAGTGTAATACATTTACAAATGACATCACTGTACTCATTAATGTGTTTCTCAAAGTAGCTAACAGTTATAAATTTATTCGAAGTTAAAATGTATTATCAGGATGACGAAGCGAATCCTCTACTAGGCTACACAAATTCCATTTTGTTGTACACTTTACAAAAAAACTATTCAGTATTTTGACTTGAAATCAAACATAAAAATAAACTCTGATGTTTAGATTTGCACAATATTATTTTTTTTTACACAATAACCTTAAAAAATTTATTATTTAATTCATTTATTTTACATGTTTTTCCATTACGGACGCATTTTTGCAAATAAAAAAAGAAACACGTATATTTTCAGAAAAAAAAAATGAATCATGGAGATAGCCATTATATATAGAATCATGATTAATTAAATAGTTTCACGATTTCTTTTATGAAATTTTTAAAATACCCTTTTTTATGAAAATCATAGCATATTTTTAATGAATTAAAATTTGTGAAAATTCAATTATTTACATTCAATTATAAAAGTATTTTTCAGTATTAAGAATTCAAATACACAATTTATACTTCTTATGTGAAACCATTTACGTAGACGATACTTATGCATTTTTATGATTTTTTTTTCTTTTTGTAAAGTGGCAACAAAAGAATTGTAAACAAGTAAAATTAATTGTTAAATTCGTTATATAAATGTTTTGTAAAATTTTGCTTCGAAGATATTTTTATTTATACCAGTCTTATATCATAAATAAAAAATTCCGAGGAAATTCTTACTTATTTGGCGGAATTTGCATTTCTAAAATTAAAATGCGCCATAACATAAAATAGCGTTTTTGCTTAATAAAGATGCAAAAATAATGTAAAAATATATTGTTACTTTCAAATATTTATCTTATTAAATAACGCTTCGCGAATCCAAACAAAGCATGGCTTTTGCTAGTTAGGTACGTATGGCAACTTCTTTTTCAATCAGTCTAACTTAAACACTAAAACACGCAACTGGCATTAATACAGTGAATATATGTTGTTGTTATTGCAATATGTCTGCATGGACACTCTGTATTTAAGGCTCCTATCCCTGCATGTGAAGACACTCACGAGCTAATGCTAATCCTATGGGGAGGGATTTTTCTAATATCTCGTTTGCATTTCGACATTTTTAAATAATTTTCTTTGCATTGGATTTTTTGCATTGGTTTCTACATCGCACCTTTTTTACTTTTTCGATTTTGGTTGCAGATATTTTTTATAAAATTACTTTCACTTTCAAAACCGGTTCTGAAAATGAAAGTGTCATTCTAAAAAATATCTGCAACCAAAATCGAAAAAGTAAATAAATTCCAATGTAGAGACGGACCTCGGCTATCCAATGCAAAAAAAAAAAAAAAAGTATATATATATTTAAAAATGTCGAAATGCAAACGAGATATTAGAAAAATCCCTCCCCATAGGATTCACATTAGCTCGTGAGTGTCTTCACAGGCAGGGACAGGAGCCTTAAGCTGCTGCGAAATAAGTTCGTTTTGCAACCATAATTTTATTTGTTAAATAAGGGGATCTTTCTTACAGTTTATTTACTCTGTGACCTTCCAGTCAAAGCCGGGCTCCCAAATTATTCGGTTTTTGTTAACCACTATTTTCTAAGTAAATGTTTTGAGATACGTTTCTACAACAATTGCAATAGAAATAACCTTCAGAATATTTTTCTACAAAAGTTCCAAGAAAAAAGTAAAACAAAAATTTTCTTAGAAAATTAAGGTGTTTAAAAATCGGATCATTTGAGTAACCTGGTAACGTAGTAGGTCTGTTTTGATTAACTAAGATGTTTACTTCACAAGGCAGTGTTTGGAGATCCTGGTTTGGGATGTCCCAATCCCGTGTCCTAAAATGTTAACGTCCAAACGAGGAAGCGGGCGCCGTAAGTATTTCTCAATGAATTCTCCATACGAAGCCCTGTGCTTCGTGTTCAGTTTTGCGAAAGTTCCTACTAGAAATTGTAATGTATTTAATAGGTTTGCACCTGATGGCAGCACATACTATGTACCAGTACTACTACTTTAACTTGGTGGTCTCGTGGTGTTCTAAAAAAATTGCTAACTAAGATATATCATGGTGTCAGAAGTATAGTGACCCATGTATTTTTGTTAAATATTACAAAAGAAATTGAAGCAATATGGCAGGAAGTTTACCTAATATTGCAGCATTTGAACCGGGATCAAATCCATCCGAGTCATGGCGGTATTGGAGGCAAGATTTTGAAGATTACATAGAAGCTTTGAAATATGCAGGTGAATCCGAAAAAACAAAAACAGCGCTCTTCCGGCATGTTGGCGGTGATGAGTTAAAAAAGCAATTTCGTGCATTTGATCTGAAGCCAGAAGGAGGAGCCAGTGAAATAACATTGAAGCAAATTTTAGACGAATTTAATAAATATTTTCAGGACTATGTGAATGAGATATATGCTTCATTTAAATTTTTAGAAATCAAGCAAGAAAGGAAAGAATATGCAACATTTACGACCAATGACAATGAATTGCAAGATGTTTTATACCACATACAAAATGGTTGGCCTGAAAGAAAAAATACACGAAATTTCGCTAAGCCCTATTGGCATTGCAAAGAAGAATTGTACTGTACAGATGAAGGTATAATTTGTCGCGGTAAAAGACTTGTTGTGCCAAAGGTCGCAAGAGCAGAAATATTACAAAAGTTGCATTTAACACATAGGGGTATAATGGCTTGTAAAACGAAAGCAAGAGAATATTTTTATTGGCCATCAATGAACTGTGACATTGAAACTTTTATTGAGAAATGTAAAACTTGCCAGCAGCATCAGCGTAACAATCAAAAGGAAGTTTTGCTTGATCAAGATGTTCCAGAGAAGCCCTGGCAAAAGGTTGGTTGTGATTTTTTTTATCTAAAAGGCCAGCAATATCTGTTATTAATTGATTATTTCTCAAAATATGCTGAAGTCCAAATAGTTAAGAATAATAATGCACCAAGTGTCATAATTGCTTTCAAATCTATTTTTGCAAGACATGGAATTCCAGAGGAGTTGGTCAGCGATGGGGGACCACCATTCAATTCAGAGGAAGTGAAAATTTTTTTTAAAGAATGGAATGTGGAACATAACCTCACATCACCATACTTTCCTAGAGCTAACGGTCAAGCTGAAAGAGCCGTGCAAACAATAAAAAAATCCCTAATTAAGGCATTACAGGATGGAAAAGATCTATATATGGTCTTATTAGACTATCGTATTCAACCATCTCAAGATCTCCCCTCTCCAGCTGAACTATTAATGGGCAGACGACTGAGGTCTCTTTTGCCATGCCATCCAGAAAAACTTAGGCCAAATTTTCCGTTAGCTGAAGCAAAGCAGTCTTTAGAGAAGCGACAGATGATTCAAAATAAATATGCTAACAAGCATAGTGCACAACTCTCAAATTTGAAAGATAAGGCAAGAGTTTGGTTTCGCCAAAAGATGAACGAACCATGGAAGCAAGGAACTGTCATTCAGGTTGGTCCTCAACCTCGATCCTACATTATTAAAGGGATAGATGGTATTATTTACAGAAGAAACAGATTTTACATCCGCCCTGATAAATCCGAATTAAGTCAATCTGTGAGATCAGTAGAGGATTTTTATCCAGCAACTACAGATTCAGATACAATAGATACAATAGATAATAAAACAGCTAAGTTACCAACGGTGTTGCCTCAAGTGCCTCTACGGAAATCTTCAAGAACAATAGTACAACCTCAACGCTATAGAGACAACTAAACTATGTTAAATTTAGAACTTTAAGTGATTTATAATTTTTAATACTTTTTAAATATCCATTGCCTTCATAACTCTCTTGTTTATTTAAAAAAAGGGCATGTAATGTATTTAATAGGTTTGCACCTGATGGCAGCACATACTATGTACCAGTACTACTACTTTAACTTGGTGGTCTCGTGGTGTTCTAAAAAAATTGCTAACTAAGATATATCAGAAATGTCTGCTATTTAACGGTTTATATCCGACATTATTTAATTGCAGACATTCAGTTAATTTATAAATAGAAGATTTATGCCGGTAATTTATGGTGCACAGTTTGAAAAAATAAACCACTAATCCACATGATGTTATAATTTCCAGTCAAAGGATCAATTTATTTAGGAATGTGTTACTACTCAATGCTCGTATTATTTTGTTCTTTTTTTATATGCCGCCTACATTTTATTTTTTCTCTATTACCCAACAACGGCCCAGGAGACCACCTTGTATAGCACTATAATGCCGAAATACAGCACCGAGAATTTTCTCGAGAGAGAAGTCATTGAGCTATTAGAGCAGTGAGTTGTCGCGTTAGTTTTAATCTTGGTTTTAAGGTGGTCTTGATTACTGAAATAATGGTACTGACAAGTCTGTTAAAGATTTAAAAATGTAACAGCCTGAAATTGTGACTTAAAGATGCTGTAATCTATTTCCTTCTTAAGGGATTTATTCAAGAAGAATGTAAATTAGGAGGTGTAAGAGTCAATTTTCCACCTAAAACGACGTATTTAAAAAACAGTATTACCTATCGAGAACTTTCCTCGTGTTTCTATAGAATAAACTGGATTCATCAACATCGTATAGTTGCAATATTTTATGCATTAGAATTAAAGTAAAGGATTTATGTTTTCTTTTATGTTTAATTTGTAGATATTCAGTCAGTATGATAATGTTTGGGAGACAGTGTCTTTATACTGTTACAGTTTATTTAACTATCATAGTGAATGCAACATAGGAGCGATTGCTAACGAATGAATTGATTTTAATATTTAATAATATTTACAATTTTTAAACACGCTCCGTATTAAAGGTGAACTGTATATTTAAAAATTTAAATTCGTCTGCGAATTAAAAACTCAAACATGCTTCTCTTTAAACAATGTTCGTACCTTTTCTCATATATCAGAATTGTTTAGTTCAAATAAACCTTTAAAATTACTGAGACACTCTTCAAACGAGTTAGATGAATCCTCAAACATTAAATTAAATACATTTTAATTATAAAAGAGCCTTATTATTTACGAGAAAATGTTTCGTAATATGGTTGCAAGTTAAGACTTACCAGCCATTTAAAACAACCATATATATTAATGTTTATTCATAACATTTCATCATAAATATGATGTCTGTATTTGTAAATGTCTAGTAACGTTACAGACACTTAAAATGCATACATTTAATGCTAAGTATTGGTAATTTATGGGCATAATATTTTTATTAATCCATGCTTATAAGCTTTGAAATTAAAGTCTGAAGTATATTGTAAGGATAATTTTTTAATGGTTTAAAAATGTTTATATTTAATTCTGATCGATCATTTAAATTTTGTAGGTCATAGCATAAGGATTGCAGAGGTTCTTTTTCTCTACATCTAAGAAATAAAAATATTTTAGCAATCACACAGGTTGTAAAAAGGAAGAAACAGTTTTTGAAATAATAGACGGCATCTTTTCATTAAAAATGTGATAAAAATACATTAGAAAGATCATTCAAATCAAATGATAATACAGTAGAACCCGGTTAAGACACGTTTCAAGGGAGTGGACAAAAGTCGCGTATTATGCGGGATCGCGTATTAAACGTGATTTGCATAAAGATGGTGAAATCGCGATTATTTACACACCTTATCGTCTAAAATGAACTTTAGATACTTTCACTATGTTTACGGTCTTATATCGGGTCGTATACATATTGTATTTAGATTTAAATTTAATTGTATTCAATTTTGCTTATTGCTTCTTTTTATAGGACCGACTGGAATAATAACTGAAAGTAAGTATGGATTCAAACATGGTTTTATTGTCGATTAATTAGTTACTTATTACCAAAGATAAAACAACAAAAATAATTTTATTTCTAGTCGCTTTTTTTTCTTTTTTTTTTTTTTTTTTTTTTTTTTTTTTTTTTTTTTTTTAACAGGAAAAAAAATATCTTTGAAGCACAATCGAGTTGTTAAAATCATATTTAGTACTTGTGACAATAACTACCATTATAATATGCCCTTCTTTTAATATGAAAAAAACTCTTTATTAATTTTTGTGCAAAAAATATTGTTAGTATAGCAAAAAAGTAACGAAAAACGTAGAAAACATAGCAGAATTATACAACCGCAATCATATTTGTTTAATCTTTGCAAGTTTCCTGTTTTACTTATTTATTTATTTTGTCTATAAAATACATTATAAAACATAGTAGTGGTATTACACATAGTGTACACATAGTTACACATAGTGGTATTAAAACATAGTAGTGGTGTACATTTAAAACTTCACAACGAACGGGTATAATCATCTCTAATCATAATCATTTTTATGACGTATCTGAGTATCCTGAATTCGTCTATCTCTCTCTACTACAGTAAAAAAATACACGAAGCGGGAAATAATGAATGTTAGGATTGCAGGATCAACGGAAAATTCCAGTGTTGCTAATTTAGCGGGCATTTTATTCAAATTTCTACCACTATTACCGATTAGTAATGTTCGCTTCAATTAATCTGTTATTAAATAAAGTAAATATTACTATTCGAAAACAGTGTGACAACACTGGAGAAGGAATTTGCGTCTTAAACGTGATTTTTTGCCTTATAGGCCCGAAAACCTATCGCGTATTAAGCGGGATCGCGTAATAACCATTCGTGTATTAAACGGGATATTTTTGCATTAGGCTTCTGGGCGATTTTCATGGGATCGGAAAAAATCCGCGTATTAAGCGGGATCGCGTATTAACCGTGAGCGTCTTAAACGGGTTCAACTGTATTTGGAAGGTTCTTCGGTGATCACGTGCTACTACAATCGAATCAGAAAGCAACGCCACGAATTGTCTCAACACAAATGAAAATAGACAAAAGCGATGTGATTATAAAAGAATTAGAGTTCATATATGTTTCATAATATATCTAGATGCTCATTCTGGAAAAGATATGTAAAATCTTTTTTATTAATTGCTTTCTTAAATGAGATTTCTGTGTATGCAAGAAAATAGAAAGGACACACACGCAGCTTAAGTTCATTTATCTTTATATGTAATGTTTATTAACATGTAATGTTTATTTTCTATATATTTCTGTTAAGTTGAGAATTTTATTTAAAAACCTATTTTCACTAAAGAAACGAAGTATTGTTTATACGAAAATAATTAATTCCTTTGTGCAAGGAACTTTCTTGGACTTCTGTTGGCATTGATTTTATGTACATGATTTAACATTGTGGTATTTTTACTGAGACTTTAAAAATTCAATAGATAAAAATACATAAATCCATTGTAGATTTTTATCTGTCTGCAAAGGCATTTTATGATGGTAAAAAAAATAAAAATCTGTTCTAAATGTATAAAATTAAATATCAAACTTTCAGTACAATAATGAGCTTTATTAAAAATTTAAAAAATTGTCCTTTAATTGTAAAAGTTTTTATTTTCGATGATTCTCATTTTATATCAAATTTATATCATCCCTTCTAAATATTACAGATTTACAATTTTTACACTGTCTTATAGGGGAAAAAAAGAAATTTTTAATATTTATATTTCTTTTAAATATCTCATGAAATTTAAATATTTTAAAATATTTTTTCAAGTAAGAATTTTATGGTTCTAATCCTTGAAGACATACACAATTGTGTAGGCGATGCTAAAGTAAAATAAACAAACATTTTCCTCTTTTTTGTGCGATTTAAAGACTGCACCACATGCGTGGATCCGCCCTTGGCATAACCTGGCATCGGTAATTTTTTTAAATGTTTTTTTCAATCAAATATGATCCTATTAATTAAGGGAAACAACCAAAATTTTCCATTTCAACCAAAAATCTTCTGGTCTTAAAGGGCTAAGCACGTGAAAATCGAACAGACAATTCTTCGATTATTGACATCCAAAAATGAAATTATCACTCTGCGATGATAATTAAAGCCGAATCTATTCTCAACGTATCAATTTAAACATCAACCGTTCAATACGGCCGTATTTACTCGCATATAATGCGCGCTTCATTTCCAAACTTTTAGGCCTAATAATCCGGATGCGGTACACGGATTATTTCTAACAGCTATAAAGCCACACATGATTCAAGTTGCAAGATACAACACATAAATGTGCCTTGTTACAAATCTAAGATTATAACAATTAAATAAATATTAAAAAAGTAAAATAAATATATTCGTCTGTGCCGCTGTTTATGTATTACGATCATATACCGGGACACGATTTCTG
This sequence comes from Maratus speciosus, assembly GCA_963932465.1. Classification (NCBI taxonomy): domain Eukaryota; kingdom Metazoa; phylum Arthropoda; class Arachnida; order Araneae; family Salticidae; genus Maratus; species Maratus speciosus. Next base: position 114,509,111 of record OZ010796.1, on the reverse strand, counting down.
ACATTGATAAATACTTTATAATAAAAAGTATCAGAAGACAAAAAACCTAGTATGAAGACATTTTAAATTTAGAGTATTTTATTAAGGAGGCGGATATATATATAAGAGTGAATACGATAATTTAGTTTCGAGTAAATAAATCAGAATTTCTACACAATGTTTTCCCCCGAAGTTCACAGATGAACATTGGACACGAAATAGATATTTTCCCCATTTTTTTCTATTAAAATTAGGATGCTAATTATATACAAGTAAATACGATATTTATTTAGATTTTTAATCCACTTCACACTAGGATTTGGAATTTTGAAACATCAATTGCGTATAACTTTGTCGGCAATATAATAATGAAACGTCACAAGAAGATTCCTATATGAAATCTAATCAGAATTCAAACTGCGATACATATTTTTATCAAGCATTTCATTTAGTTAATGAAAAATGCATTTTAATGAAAGCATGTTGTCGGAAAACACCAACGATTTGAAATTTTGGTCAGTTTGAATTCGCATAGTGTGGAGTACAAATGTTAATAAATTCTCTGTTTTTCTAAATGACTGACATAGTTAAATACACTCATTGCCATAAAAATTTGCGCACCAAGAAATAATTATGGGATTGTAACGAAACTTGGCATGAAGGTACATATCAGGCAGATATGCAAATGATTAGATATGCAGCGTGATTGCGCATTGCGTAATGCCACTAGAGGGCGTTGAACTTCATCCTCCTTGATGTATAAAACTGGTAAGCAGAACTTGTCTGAGTGTACCTTTTCTTTTGCAAAGGAAATGCTGCGGTATATATGTCGTTACGCAGTCATCGAAGACAATATGAGCAGTTGTCAGAGTTCGAGAGTGGAAGAATCATCGGGATGGTGGAAGCTGGGTGGTCAGCTCGGCGAGTAACTCGTCAAGTAGGCCGTTCTGATTTTACTGTGAGGAGGTGTTTTGACCAATGGACTGAAGAGACGTCATTTACACGGCAAACAGGCTCGGGACGCCCTCGACAGACTAGACGTCGAGAAGACCGTCATATCACACGAAACGCACGCGTAGAGCCAACTGCCTCATTGGCCGCTATCCAGACACAGGCAGCACCTTCACTACGGACCCCTGTGTCTTCCCGAAACATCGCAAACCGCCTTGCTGAAGGACATCTGGTATCGCGGCGCCCCTTACGTGTGCTGCCAATGACATCCACCTCACCGACGCCTCTGTTTGGAGTGGTGTCGCGCATGACGGGATTGCACTGCAACGGAGTAGAACCAGGTCATCTTCAGCAACGAGTCTAGATTCAATTTGAGCAGCGATAACAATCGTGTTCGTGTGTGGAGGCCCCGTGGTGAACGCCTCAATCCTGCCTTCGCTTTACAGCGACACACCGCTCCCACTGCTGGTGTGATGGTATGGGGTGTCATTGCTTACGAAACACGGTCACCCCTAATATTGATCCGTGGCACAATGACAGCCCAGCGGTACGTCTAGGACATCATTCATCCACATGTGTTGCCACTTGTGACAGGACTCCTAGGTCCCATTTTTCCGCAAGATAATGCTCGGCCACACATAGCAAGGATGTCACAAGCCTGCCTCCATTACATTACCACCCTTCCCTGGCCTGCTCGTTCTCCAGATTTGTCACCAATCGAGCATATCTGGGACCATTTGGGACGGCAAATTGGACACCCTACGAGTTTGGTTGAACTCGAGACGCGTTTACAGCAACTGTGGAACGAGATGTCTCGGGACATCATACGGAATTTGTATGCCTCAATGGCCGCTCGTATCGCATCGTGCATTTGCGCTAGAGGGGGTCCAACAGAGTACTAAAATTTCTGTTTATTTGTACTTTTTTCTGCAATAAATGATCCCTTTTCTTTGATTTTCTACTCACTAACTTATATCACAGTACATACGCGTACATTATAGTACATACGCGTGTAAAATTTCGTTTCATTTGGACGTCTTTTTCTTGGTGCGCAAATTTTTATGGCAATGAGTGCATTAGGTTGATCAAAAAGTTCTGGGAAATTTTTAATGTAATAGTTACCAGAATTTGTATCGTATATAGGTGTACTAGTGGTACAGTCCAGACGTGGATCCATCCAATTATGACCTCTTTCGATCAATACAACACTTTTTCAAGGACCGTCGATTTGAATCCTTTAATGAAGTTGAAGAAGCATGTCAAGAGTTTTTCGAGTCCAAGGAGCCGCCATGATACTTCCAGCAAATCCGGGATCTGGCAGAACGGTGACAGAAAGTCGTGGACTAAGATGGTCGCTACTTTGAAGAATAGTCCTTGTTGCTTTTGTTGTTAATTTGCGTATAACAACACAACTTTCACAAATTTCCCAGAACTTCTTGCTCAACCTAGTAAATATACAATATATATTTTTTTTCCTGTAGAAATAAAGGGTAGTATTATTCGTTCATTTTTAAACAATGTAGAGTGCAAAATTGATGCAAAAATACTCTGCCGAGAATATTTTGAGACCATTAAAAAATGATTAGACGTGTTTAAGAGGCGGATCATTTGATGTGAGTTCGTGTTCCGGGCATTTTCGGCAATTTTTTTTTTTTTTTTTTTTATTTAAACAATTCACATAAAAAAATGGTTTTTGGAATTTAATTTCTTGTACTTTTCCCGAGTGTGTGAATTGTTTCATATAAAGACTGTTTTAATCACATCTAAACTCCTCCAAATTTCCCTATGCACGGCATGAGCAGTAAATCAGGGCATATGATTACGCTCTTAATAATTACCTGAAACAATGCTATTCACAGGGATCCTTAAAATACATTAAAATAGTTTAAGAAAAATCCTAAAAAATATAAGATGAATTAAAATTCCACAAAATGGCGGCTATTTCAAGTTTAGGGTTTTCTTTATTTTCAAAAGTGTTCAAAAAATTTAAAAAATGAAATTGTTTAAAGGGTTGTCCTCCAATTTAAAAATATTGAGTTTTTTGATTAAAATCCTCTAAACTCCTCAAAATTTTCCTATACACGGCATAGACAGTAAATCGGTGCATATCATTCTGCTCATAAGAATTACCCGGAACAATAATATTCACAAGGATCCTCAAAATATACTAAATAGTTGGCGAAAAAAACCGTAAAAAATATAAAATAAATCAAACTTCCACAAAATGGCAGTTGTTTTAAATTTAGGGTTTTTTCATTTTCAAAACTGTTGAAAAAATTAAACTTTTTAATTTTTTAAAGGTTTGTTCTCCAAATAAAAAATATCGAGATTTATATTAAAATCCTGTAAACTCCTCCAAATTACCCTATGCACGCACTGTAAAAAATTTGTGCAACATTACACCATAAAATTGGAGGCAGCAAGTTGCCACCAATTTTATGGAGTAATTTACGTTATATAATGGTGTAATTTAAACTGGTATAACTGGTGTAATATTTCACATTAGTGTAACGTATCACCAGTTATATATGTTAAATTACTCAATTAAATGAAGTCAGCAAGTCTGCCACCAATTTTATCGAGTAACGTTACATAAAACTGTTACAGTGCTGCATGGACAGTAAATGGTTGCGTATGATTCTGCTCTTAAGGCTGCTAGTCACGCAGCTTCCGAATTCCCCTCATCAATGTTAAGTCTATGGGAGTTTTATGCACTCGTATATTTAAAATTAATATTTTAAAATTAACATTTTTAATTAATATTTTTAACTCCTTTTTTCTGCGTACTCTTCTTAAAGAATATCTCTCTTTTTTTTTTTTTTTTCTTTTTTTTTTTTTTTTTTTTTTTTTTTTTTTTCCACAGTTCTCGAAATATTTCTAAAATATATGCTTAATTCTATATATGATGTTAAAATCTTACTCAGAGTTTGTTACCTTTTAACACAAAAAAATTAAATTAAGCATAGATTTTAGAAATATTTCGAAAACTAAGAAAAAAAATAAACTTCTTTTAAGAAGAGTACGAAGAGAAATTCAATTAAAAACATTAATTTCCTGAGGAGATATTTCAAACATACGAATGCATTCTACGCCCATATACTTGGGATTAGTGAGCAGAATTCGGAAGCTGGGTGACTAGCAGTCTTAACATGTTGAATGTCAAGTCTATTTTGTCTGTCTTTCCGTTTGGGCCACGGAATAAGATTCCCGTTACACATCTATACGTGTAAGTCACCGATGACTGACGTGCCCTAAACGAAAGTTTTATGTCGGTCACCGGTGACTGACGGGGCACTCAACGTCTCAATGTTATTCACAACTATAACTGTATTAAAACAGTTGGAGAAAAAGCCTAAATAGTATAAGACAAATCAAAATTACACAAAATGGCGGCTGTTTGAAGTTTAGGGTTTTTTCATTTTCAAAACTGTTAAAAACATTGAAAAAATTAAAAATCGATTTTTTTTATGTTTGTCGCCCAATTAAAAAATATCGAAATTTTTGCTTAAAATCCTTTTTAGATATTCCCAATATCTTCTAACGAAAGCTCGCAAATATCTAATAATTATAAATCTGTGAAAAAAGGATTTTTACTGCTTCTATTTTCGTTTAGAGTTAAAATCTTTAAATTCATTTCTCCCACTTTGCGGTTTTTTCAGTAGACAACTATATCTATGTTTCAAATGCTAAAACTTCAACACACTTTACAGTTCATTTAATATTTTTTATTGGCATTCCATGTGATGTATTTTTTGAAATTACGGATCATATTTGTAATTATGTAAATATCTTATTTTTGAAAAAATAAAAATATTCACGAAAATAATCTTTTTTGCTCTAATTTTGGATATGTCATCCCATTTTTTCGCAACATATTTTGAGGGCACTTGTAAAAAATGTGTAGAAAAAAATGTTGTAAAAAGTTGTAAATTGTAAAAGAAGCGTTTTTAAAATTTTCTTAATTTGTTCAAATTTACCATGACAATCCTATTTTTAACTTCATTAAATCATTTTCCTTTATAAAACAATTTAATAATGTGCCAAAAACTGTTAGAAAATATGCAAATATTAAACAAATATTCATATGGAAAAGAGTATCTTAAAAGATAAAACACGAATCCAACGGAATGCTGTTTTTAAAATTTAGACAAATTTAAAGATTTTTATATATGCATTATTTAAAATTTGTATTATGTATTTTGGTTTATAAATTTAAATTATGTTTTTTAAAGTTATTTAAAAGATGTTATTTGTAACAATTTTTCGTCATGCAAAGAACGGGCATTCTATTTATTGTATATAAATAATTTTAAATCTATACTGAAATATTAAGTAAATACCATAATATTTTTAAACCATTTAATACGTTATTATTATATTACAGGTTTAAAGTATTTAAGCGAATAATCATATATCCGAGAGTAGTCGTGTTTTTTTTTTTTTCAGAACGCTATTAGTCGTGCTTGGTGTTTTTGCCCCCTCCCCCCCCCGCATACAGAAAATGTAAAATAAGAAACATTTTTCACTTAATATTCGAATATTACATTTCAATGAAGTTATAAATTTGCAGTTTAGTTAAGTTATACACATTATCATGAGATTTAGAATAAGCGGGAAAAGTAAAAATTAACTGACATTAGGGATCGTTGCGCAGACATTTCCACCAATTTCAGCTTTGCTTGCAAAAATGTATCTAAAGAAATAACAGTGATGCCTTGTTACATCACTATGGTGATGGAAAAATACTTAAAGCCAGCTACATGGTAAATATCAAGGGAGTATGAATTAGGAGAAGATAATTTATATGGGTGGCAAAAAGACCAACACGCGATTACTGCCGGATTAAGAATCTCAACATTATTACATCCAGATGTCCATAGACCCCTAGGGTCCCACTCAGCCCAGTGATTTCCATGCTGACCACAAAATGAGGAGCTTAGGGTTCACGGGTTCGAATCCATCGCTGTCTGGGCTTGGTGAAAGTAGAAGATTTTCTGGGTTTTTCTTAACGTGAACGGTATTTCAGATCAAACCCCCTTAGCTGTATAGACAAAACTGGTCGATGATTTACAAAACCGCTCCCTTCAATAGATACCAATAGTGTTACATAGTCCAGTTAAGGGTTAAGAAAACATTTTTGAAATCAGTTTATGATTTTTTAAATCTATATTTTCCCATAATAATAGATAATTTGAATTATAAAAAAGTACGCAAACAGGGAATGTTTTTCTGTACTTTTATAACTCATATTAAAACCATTTAATTTTATTCGAAACATTGTCATTTCCCGTATAGGTTTTAATCAGTTCATGTTTCTTGAATACTAATATTTCCATAATTCTCTTTCAAGATAATAACATAACGGTAAAAGAGTGTCGAGTTAAAAATAAGTTCGATTTATCTTCTACAAATTTACTCATTTTTAAAATAAATTACTGAACTAGTTAATACCTTATTTTCCTGTAGAAGACAGCACTTGAATACAGCTGCCTCTAGGGTTTCTAATGCTGCGTTTTCGTTGAAGCTTATCTCATCTTAATGCAGGAGAGTTACTATGATAACTTCAACAGTTATCTGTTATTGAATGCCTGAACATTTCTAACAAATAGCCTGCAGGTAGGATTGCCTCTTTCAGATCTTTTCAACCTATTATTTTTCAACCTCTGAATTTGCTTCATTTAGAGAAAAACTGAGACTGTTCATGGGAAAATTTGGACAAATTGAGAAGGAGAAATTTTAGATGACAAAGATCTTGATGTATATGTATTTTTAGATTTGACTTACTTATAACAATCATAAATATTTTACACACCTTAAGTATCGGAATTTTTTATTCGTAATGAATTAAGGAAATATGATACATTACATTAAATTTTTTGGATTCGGTTATAAATTATTTTTATTATACATTAAGGAATCAATTTAATTCTTTCATGTTAAGTGTTGGTGTTGTTTTATGACGGCCAATTATCTACACTTGGGATATGGGCCCGAAGGGGGGGGGGGGGGAGGTTGCCCACCGCGGGGGTCTTTTCAAGGTAATCTAACCCGTATTTACGCAAGGAAATCCAAGGTTCGAAGAAAACCACGGACAACTCCTAACGATTGGGCCGACGGGCACGATTGTGTTTGAACCCAGCATCTACCGTCTATCAGCTTCGAGAGCAAAACCTCTCGGAAGCTGGTGGGACCTTTCATGTTAGGAGAATTGTCTTTAACTACTTAGCAGTTTGACCGAATTAACTCGGGCAACATTTTTTTCGACACTGGTCTATTGATTAGCCCATAAAAATTCCGTATTTTCTTTTCTATTGTATTAATAAAAATAACCATAAATAAATAAAATCAATACTTGCAACAATTTTTATTGCTGATTTGAATTCATGCAATAGATTTCATCAAAAAACTATTTATCGAAATGGTACTTATTTTTGACAACATGTCAGAAAAAACTATTAAGTGGTTAAAAACAACTTAAAAAATTCAAAACATTTTTTTGTCTCTGCCTTGGACGTGTATCAAAAAGGAGAAAAATATTATTTTTTGTTATTCAGATCATATTTGCGAAAAGAGAAGAGAACAGTATTCTTTTACTAGAGATTACTTCCAATAAAAAAAATTATACATATAAATATCTTTTAGAAGTTCTGTGAAATATAACGAACATAAACTACAAAATTTCTTGTTTAAGGTTAAATATTAAAGCGTAAATAATCCTAAACATTCCTATTAAATCGTTTTAAAAAATACTTTTCCAATTGTTTAAGTAGTTGCCTGTAGAAAATTATCTCTAATTATAATAATTTGCACAATTGTTTTTGCAACAATGAAATTTTTTCTGAAGTGTAAGTCTGCAGCTCTGCATTCAATTAACACACCAAACAAGAATATCATCATGAGAAACTTTCATTTGTTCATGGTATGTAAATACCATGTGCGAAGTAAAGATTTTTAGAGATATGTATTATTTGAGATTAATGTTCGAAAAAAAATTAATATTAACCTATACATTTTTTAATATAAACTATTTATAGAAGTTTGAAATATGCGAATCAAAAATTGTCGCTTATGCCATGAAGCAGTTTTTGAATTATGCTTAAAAAACTACCCGCATTGGAATTATGTAAAGGAATTTGACGTTAGGAATTCCTAACGTCCCATCTGCATAATTTTTAATTTGCTTTAACGAATAACTTCATTTTCGGTATTCAAAAGTAAAATTTAATGAAAAATTTAAATATGATGTCATAAATGGGTCTTAGGAGTGAAAATTTAAAAGTTGTTACATCTTCAGTACGGTGACGGTGCCCTAAGCATTTGTTTTAACATAAACTGAAAGAAGACATAATTCACAAACCCAATGACTATTTTCCTTTTTCACTGCGACAATTTTGAGATTAAAAAATTTTATAATTTCTCTCTCTCCTTTTCTTGAAGAGACTGGCTGAATCTCAAAAGTAAATTGAACTGAAATTTTAAAAAAATGTATTACACGATATAACTTGAATTATATCATGATTAAAGAGTTTTGATAAATTCATTTTTTTCTGGTTGAATATGTTTACCACTTAAAAAGTAACGCATACAATTGAGTGATAGAGGTATCAATGCGTACATATAGCAATATATTTCAAAATAAACTGCAGCGAATTCAGTATTTTATGGCCATATTCATGTTAAACAGTCGGAAATCATTAAGAATTAAGGGGTCCCTTTTATCGGAAACACTGACTACATCCTCTTGCACAGTGTTATGTTCATCTGTTGTTTCTAAGACACTAATGGCATTTTCGTAACGTTTTTAAAAAGTGCATCGCCATACCACGGGTAGGCATGAACATTTAACACATAATCTCAAAATATTATAGATTTATTTGTCATTGTTTTGTATCGTTTTTATCGTTTTCGTAGTTATTTTTATTAGTATAGCCTTACTTCACTGCTATATCGGCAATAAATTTTTCAATAATGGTTTTAGTAGTTTTCATCAAATGAATGTGTTTAATATATGGTTCATCTGGTCAAATATCCGAATCATTATCCACATTTCTACCCCATTCATCAAGTGCCGATGTTTAACCCTTAAAATACAAATAGTGGATTGAGAGTAATGTGTATTCACGAATTATAGAATTTTAGTAACACTATTTCCAAATAATTTCCAACACCGTTCACCTGCCTAAATATCCGAATCAGTATCCTCATTTTTTCCCCATTCATCAAATGCCGATGTTTAACCCTTAAAATACTAAGAGTGGATAGAGTGTATAGGGTTTTCATGGATTATAGAATTTCAGTAACACTAATTCCAAATATAATAAAATGTTCACCTGGTCAAATATCTGAATCAGTATTCCGCACCCCCCCCCCCATTTATCAAATGCCGATGTTTAACCCTTAAAATACTAAGAGTAGACAGAGAGTATAGGGTTTTCACTGATTATATAATTGTAGCAGCGCTATTTTCATATATAATATACCGTTCACCTGGTTAAATATTTGAATCAGTATCCGATTTTTTTACCCATTCATCAAATGCCTATATTTAACCCTTAAAATACACTGGTATCCAAAATTAAGTACCAGTCACAAAATGCTAATTTTAAGTAAGCGAATACTCAAAAGGAAATAATATAATTAAAATAATTACTATCCCTACAGCAGAGCTAGTCCATATAGCATCTCATTCATGTCACACATGGTCACAAGTGTCACAGTCACTACGGTGAAACAAAAAATAGGAAATTCCACACGTCTCATTATGAGTCTCAAATGATTACTATATGTGACTTCACTGAGACGTCAATGTGACAACTGAGACGTCAATGTGACTTCTGCTTTGAGACGAATCAACAGGTGACTTTACAATGTAGTTACATTGTGATTCTCGTGTGACTGTCATTTTTAGACTCAATTTCAAAGTCATCATGAACGTTGCATTTTGATAAGTCACCAAATAATATCACAATATACTCATGTGGTGACTTTTCACAAAAGAGCACAATTGTGACTTCACAGTAGTCCCTCTGTCACCTGAAAGTCATCATGTGACTTTAATGTGACATTATTTGGTAACTTATCACAATGCGGCATTCACGATGACTTTGAAATTGGGTCTACAGATGACAGTCACATGAGAGTCACAATGTAACTACATTGTAAAGTCACCTGGTGACTCGTCACAAAGCAGCAGTCACAGTGACGTCTCAGTGGAGTCACATATAGTGATCATTTGAGACTCATAATAAGATGTATGGAATTTCCTATTTTTTTGGTTCACCATAGTGACTGTTACACTTGTGACCATGTGTGACATGAATGAGATGTTGTATGGACTAGCTGTGCTGTAGGGATAGTCATCATTTGAATTATATTAATTCCTTTTGAGTATTCGCTTACTTAAAAATTAGCATTTTGTGACTGGTCCTTAATTTTGGACTCCAGTGTATAAAGAGTGGATAGAAAGTATAGTGTTTTCACGGATTATAGAATATTAGTAACACTATACCCAAATATATTATATCGTTCACCTGGTCAAATCCCCGAATGAGTATCCGCATTTTCCCCCATTTATCAAATGCCGATGTTTAACCCTTAAAATACAAAGAGTGGATAGAGAGTACAGTGTTTCCTCGCATTTTAGAATTTTAGTAACACTCTTTCCAAAAAGTGATATTAACCTTATTTAATAAAATTTCTGCGATTAGATAAGGCGATGATCACGGTTCGTAAATAGTGGTATAGAAATTCAAAGACCCGTGTTAACCCTGTTCATTTGCATTTTTTTTTTTTTTTTTTTTTTTTTTTTACCTACTTGGTAGTTTAAGTGTTAAGATAAAATGAACAATGTAATCTCGTAAGATTAGGGAACAGATAATTGAAAAAAAATCAAAATAAGAACTGGATACAGGGAGTATTTAATTTATGGGGGCAGTTTAACTCAAAGTTGATCAAAAAATCTATATTTTTATTTAAATATTAAATGAAAGCCTGTTTAGTTGTCAATATTTTGACACATCATTTTTATCCATACGCAATTATATCGCGAGATAGTGTACATTTTGTTAATACACCCAGCGCAATTACCCACACAAATTAAAACTTTAAAAGGCTTTTTTCTCCCTTTTCATATTTTTTTCACTTTCATGTTTTAAAAATGCTAGGACTTTTTTTGCATTTGAGGTACAGTTTTAAACTTTTTTGTACGTTATTTATTATATATATGATAAATCTGCGCATACAATTAGCCTTCAGTTTTTTTTCTTTTTTTTTTTTAATAGAAATATTTGGATATGTGTTAGATTTCCTTGTTTTACGCTATATATATCAGTAAAAATATTATATTTAATGTAATGTATTTAATGTATATTTTTAATAGTATTTAGATGCATCTAAATGTTCATGATGCGCAGTCTTGTGTACTACACATTTAAGAATCTTTAAAAAAAATTAGGCAAAAGTATCAATATTTTAAAACGCAGTAGACATTTTTAAAAATTCAAATTTTTTAAAATTTTTAAAAATTTTAATTAAATATGCTACTAATTTTTTTTTCAAAATGTACTTCTAGTTTAACATTGAAATGTAGTGAGTTCACCATTTGAACTATATTTTTAAAAAAAAAAAAAAAATCTTGAAAAGGTAAACTGTCCCCTTAAAAAGAAAGAAAAATATTGTAATCAGTGTCTAAATCGGGTATTTTATAAACCTGTTAAATTTCGCTTTAATACAAGTTTAGTCAAATATCAAAATATTCCATATATATAATATATCCATATATATCTATATAATATTCCATAAAATATAATAGTTGTTATATTGAGCTGCGGTGTGATAAAATTGTAAATCGTAGTTCTTTGATATGTCACACATAAAGCTAGAAAACAAGAATACATACGATTACACGAATACATACGAACACGTTACGATTTCTGAACATGTAAAAATTTGGCATGTATTTGAAAAGGGATTTATATAATTTTATATTTACATAATTGATTAAACAATATATTTATTTTAACCGTGTTTTTATATAATAATATTATAACCGTGTTTTTATATAATATTATTTTAACCGTGTTATATATAAATTTGATAAATTTATTTTCAATATAGATACAGCCGCAAAATTATGCAAACAAATATGAAAGTTCAAAATTGTTTAAATACAGAGTGTTTCATAAACCTTTAAAAATGATGATAGTCTGGAGAGAAGATGATCTACAAACTGCACTTCAAAAAGATACAAATGTTTCTTAATATTGGAAAATACAGGGTCATCGAAAAACGATGCCTAGATTCAAAAAATTCATAACATCGAAACCTTTTATGTTAAATGAGTAATTCTTTCACTACAGGATAACTGGTGAACGCAAGTTTGGTTTTAGTTCACCAGAATTCATTTGCGTGTCTGTGTTATTCGAGTATTTATTGCGCAGTCGACAAGGTCAGCCGACGCGCCAGACTGCAGTTGCTCAGTACGATGTTGACCGTGCAACAAAAAGCTCCGAAAAAGCCGCTGTACACTGACTATTGACTTTGACTCCACATACCAAATCAGGCACTGTGCTTTTTGTTGCACGGTCAACATCGTACTGAGCAGCTGCAGTCTGGCGGGTCGGCTGACCTTGACGACTGCGCAACTAATCCACGCATAACACAGACACACAAACGAATTCTGGTGAACTAAAACCAAACTTGCGTTCACCAGTTATCGTGTAGTGAAATAATTACTCATTTAACATAAAATGTTTCGATGTTATGATTTTTTTTTAAATCTAGGCATTGTTTTTCGGTGATCCTGTATAATAAAACCACGAAATTAATTCAATAAAAATTGAAAATTTCAGTTCGAAATTCACCTTGATTAATAATTAAAATTCATAAAATACAAATAAATGTAAATACTTTGCTTAAAGTTGCGTGAAATATAATAAAATCCTGAAAAAACACATTAAAGTCATTTAAAAAACCAAAACGGTTTTAACCGAAATACACTCGGCCTTCATCAGTGAAAAACTAATAGCTATTGTCTCTTTTGCGTCTTCTAGCTTTGCCCGAAACAGACCATTTTACTTTAAGTGTGGTATGGAATATAAGATGGAATGGAAAATAATATTCAAAAATTTTCCAAAAAAGCGCAGGTTTATCAATCATGTATTAATTTTTTCCAGACTGCGTGGATATCATATAATAATATATCTTTACTGACTAGTTCTTTATTAGATATTATTTCTAGAGATCTATAGATAGAGATATATTATATATTATCTCGAGAAATAATATCTAATATAGAAATAGTCTGTAACGATATATTATCATATGATATCCACGCAGTCTAGAAAGAATTAATACATGATTGATAAACCTGTACTTTTTTTGGAAAATTTTTGAATAACATTTTCCATTCCATCTTATACTCCATACCACCCTTGAAGTAAAATGGTCTGTTCCGAGCAAAGCTAGTGGACGCAAATGGACAACAGCTATTAGATTTTCACTGATGAAGGCCGAGTAAGTTTTGGTTTTTTAAATGACTTTAATTTTTTTTAAGGATTTTATTATATTCGGTGCACTTTTAAGCAATGTATTTACACTTATTTGTATCTTATGAATTTTAACGAAAGAAATTATTGAGTAACTTTTTCCGAGTTACCTACGATTCCAAAAAGTGTCCTATTTCTTTATAAAAACCAGGAAATTTATTTTGTATATAATATAATATATTTTGAGATTTGCCGAAAGATTTATGTAAATAAAGTTTATTTTGTTGTCACTGATTTTCGGAATCTTTTCCGAGTAATTTTATAATGTTATAATAGTAAATTTATAATAACCCATTTATTCAACCCAGAATATAGGTGTTTGAATGCTATTAATTGCATGTCGGGTAACATACTCAAAAATATTTATCATGCGAAGTTTTGACACAAATTGAGGATTTCTGTCTGATTGGTAAATTATAATTAATACGTTATGTAACAGTCTAATACCAGTTGTTTCATAGGAAACAGCCGCAAGCAATGCTTAAGACAAAATAAGTCGTGATAACATTGCGTGTAAATGCATTGCTTAAATGTGCGTCAAATATAAAAACACATTAAAGTCATTTTAAAAACTAAAACGATTTTAACCGAAACTTACTCGGCCTTCATCAGTGAAAAACTAATAGCTGTTGTCTCTTTGCGTCTTCTAGCTTTGCCCGGAACAGGTCATTTTACCAGGGCGGGGGGGGGGGGGACGTATTTCTTCCAGAGAAAGTACATAATAATAATATGTCGCTTAGTGGTAACTATAGTAAATGTAACTACTTCTTTAAATGTTAGATAGGGCTTATTCAGATACAGTACTTTCTCGATTTTTTTTTTACTCTTATGTATGTCTTCAGTGTTATTTTCCTGGCTATTTATCCTTACTTTGGCCAAAAACCTTACGGGACAACTGGAAAAATCCGTCACCCGTAACAAACAGAGCGTTGAAAACAGAAGAAACCCCTTGAATGGCGAAAAAATATTTTGCCTGCGAAATTATTAGTTACTTATTAAAATTTAGTTGATAAACGACGCGCTTTTCTGTTTAAATGAAAAAAAAATAATGAAGATTAAACGCATGTTTCTTGTTATAATTGTTCTTAAAAAGTGCTATGAAATGTTTTAGAATTTCTTCATTTTTTTTTTCCAGCTGTGAAATATATTTACCTATACTAGATCTAGACACACGGCAGTGTGTCAGCCAAGTTCGCCTGACATAGCCGTGTGTTATTTACACGAACCATTTCGAGCTGTTTTCATCAAATTTCAATGCTCTACAACTGAAAATCTATGAGACCTACGTACATGTAATACGAAATGTGTAGTAAGGCCACCCTAATTACCTAAAATCCAAAATTTTATAAATAACGCATAATTAGTTTCCGAGATAATGACATTTTGAAAATGTCTGATAATCGATAATTTTACCACTGACTGACTCACTCACTCATCAAAAAGATCTCGTATATCTACTGCAGCTACAGACTTCAAATTTGGTGCGAAGTTCGTTTACACTATAAAACTAAGGGAAAAAAATAAAAAAATTGGAAAAATCGATGAATTACCCACCTGGGGGTGCCCATTTTTACTTTACCATTGCGTCTATTAGGAGAAATTTTAATTTGCCGTAGGAGGTGACGCTGTTCTGTCGCCAAATACCGCCAAGTTTCTCGCCAACATGGCGATATATCGCCAAATTTGGCGACCAAAATTAGTCGCCAAAAGTGACGCCACCTTGACGATATCTCTAATATTTCGCAGAATTCCCATAGACTTCCATTGTAAACCTATCTACTTACTGGGGGTTTATCTGGGTTTACTTGCTTACAGAAAATCAACAAATTGAGATATTCTGTCCGTCACAGAGCCCGTTCTCAGAAACTATACATGTTGGAGGCGTGAAATTTTGCATATTTACAGCTGAACACCTCAAATCAAATGACAAATCATAAAATTTTGAAAAAGTTGTAAATTTAACCCTTTGGGGTCTCACATGTGTATTTTAAACAATCCTTTCTAAGTGAGCCCCTAATTAGGTTGGAGGCGTGAAATTGTACATACTTATAGCTGAACACCTCACATCAAACGAGAAATCATAAAATTTTGAAAAAGTCGTACATTTAACCCTTTGGGCTTCACATGCGTATTTTAAGCAATTCTTTCTAACTGAGCCCCTTATTAAATTGCAGATTTGAAATTTTGCATACTTATAGCAGAATACCTGAGGTCAGGCGACAAATCATAAAATCTTGAAAAAGTCTTACGCTTAACCCTTTGAGCTACCACATATGTATTTTAAGCAATTCGTTCTAAGGGAGTCCCTAATAAAGATGGAGACATGACTTTTTTCATACGTATAGCTGAACACCTTAGACCGCACGACAAATCATAAAATTTTCAAAAAGTCTTATATTATTTACTCCTCCGGGCTCTAACTTGTGTATTTTAAGCAATTTTTCTAACCTCCACCCTTTTCACCCGAGGAGCACTTTTCCAACTTTTGCCGACACCCCTTTGACCATTCTTTCATATTATGCACCATAGTCTTACATATTTTAGTTCCACTTTTTATCGCCAGGGTCGCCTACTTATCTCTGCTATGGGCTCAATTCCCTCGACTAATATATCTACGGATAGTATGTAAACCGGAGTTTCGTTCGGATAGAGGTTTGTTTAGTATAGAGTGCGCCCCTGGTTGCGAAATGTCGAACTAATAGATTTTTCAAATGGATAAAGTGTTTTGAAAGGAATATTAAACGAAACCCTCTGTGCGATCTGTGATCACACTTACCCACTTGTTATTTTCAAAATCATCAGAGAAATGTTTATTTAGTTAATTTAATTTGAAAATCCAGGGAGGGGCAATGTCCTCCCTCTTCATTGCCTCTTTGCCCGCACCCATGGATGAATGATACATAGTGTGGCATAAACACATAACTTTATTTTTCACTTTCAGTACAAAAAAGCAGGCCCAGCTATAGGATATTTAATTGGAAAATTTAATAGGAAAATTTAATATAGGAATTTAATAGGAACTGTTGTTTCAGAAACAATAAAAATTTCGAATCAATACATTTCGTTTCAAAACATGCATTCAGTGTAGCAGTATTAAAATATAGATTTCTGCCGCAAATTGACAGCCAAATAGTTTGTTGTAGGAAATTTAAATTAAAATTGAATGTTGCTTGGTGAATAAAATAGTCTCATGTAAACACATTAAAAAGCATTAAGTAAAGTGTCTACGGTATGTCTATATTGTAACTTTACAAAAAGTAATGATATCTAACAAAAACATAGCTGTGAAAAAAGTGAGCCAAGTTGTGTAAAGACAATTGCAAGAAAAGAAGTGATATCTAAGTGGGTGCCAAGTTCAAATAAAATTCACTCAAACTTACCTACTGAAGTATTATAGCATTTTAAAAATTGTTTAGAAATAAAAATTATTGATAGCATATTAATAATAAATCTAGAACTTGGCACGTTTTTGATAAATGTTATGCCTATCAATTTCATGTCTTAATAAAATGATGATGTTAATATTAACAACAATGTCATTATAAAAAAATTAATATAGTTATTATTATAAACAAATGACTCATGTTAAAGATTTGATAAACCAATAAATACACAAATACATTCCCGCTCGTCTTTGGTTATCTCTCTAGCACACACCCTTCGGAAACCTCAATGCAAACAGACTAAAAGGCCTGAGAAAAAGACAGATACCTTTACGCTTGTTCTTGGTCATCCCTCTAGAGACTGCTCCCCTTTAACCCTTCAGGGGCAAAGAGCTTTTATTCGTGGCATGCTGAAATGATTCAATCACACCATACTTTAAAAACAAATTTATTTCAAAATGGGTAAAAGCTTCTTTTCACGTATTTAATAAAATTAAACTTTTTAGTCCTGAATTCTAGTGTCAATGTGGCATTTTGCAGTTAAAATTAGGTGGGATATATTTTATCCCACCATCCTTCAAGGGGGAGGAGCTCACTCAAATGAAGGCTTCCAAACATGAAATAACAAGTTTAGATATAATAATGTCATTAATAAAAATAAATGACTTGTAGGTAAAAACTTGCCAAGTTCTACATTTATTATTAATATGCTATCAATATTTTTTATTTCTAAACAATTTTAAGAATGCTATAATACTTCAGTGGGTAAGTTTGAGTGAATTTTATTTGAACTTGGCACCCACTTAGATATCACTTCTTTTCTTGCCATTGTCTTTACAGAACTTGGCTCCCTTTTTTCAGAGCTATGTTTTTGTCAGATTAATTTTCACACAATTATTCTAATTGGTAAATAAATGATATTAGATGTAAATTTCCAACTGGGTGAAAAATGTCCGACCAGGACTCGAACCAGGGATCGCCTGGCTGAAGCCGCCAGTGCTCTACCATCTGAGCTAATCCCGGACGAATCTGGTGGAATCTGGTGGCTGGGTGAAAAGGTTCCACCAGATTCGTCGGGGATAGCTCAGATAGTAGAACACTGGCAGCTCAGCCAGGAGATCCCTGGTTCGAGTCCTGGTCCGGACATTTTTCACCCAGTTGGAAATTTGCATCTAATATTTACCTATATTGGTCCAATTGTACTTAAAATTACCGACCCAGTTTATTAGCTCGAATATTTTTTTTTTTTTTTTTTTTTTTTTTTTTTGGATAAATTTCTAATATTAATTTATTACATAATATAAAAAGTTGTGAAGATATATTTTTAAATTCACAATTTGGGACATAAACTGTTAATTGAGAATGATGTTTTATATATATAAAAGGGAATAATGCCTTCATTTCAATATTTTTCTACTATGGATAGATTCAGAACTGTATCCGAAGACATGACTAATTGAAATGAAATCATTGCTCTTATATACGCCCCACCAGTGGCTGAGAGGTTCTGCTTTCGAAGCTGGTAGAAGGGAGGTATTGGGTTCGATCACAATCGCGCTCGTCGGCCTAATCGTTCGGAGTTTCCGTGGTTTTCTTCGAGCCATGGATTTCCATGCGTAAATACGGGTTGGGTTCCCTTAGAAAGACCCCCCACGAAGGGCACTCCCCCCTCGGGCCTATATCCCTAGTGTAGATAATCGGCCGTCGAAAATCAACCAACCAACCATTGTTCTTATAATTTTCTAATGCTTTGATGTATATGCCGGAAATAATGTATTTGTGCTAAAAAATATAGACAGATTATTTGACCATTTTAAAAAGTCACCGTTATCACTACCGGGAATTCATATAAATAACGTTATTGATACGCCTACTTTCCCGCTAAAATTTAACACACCTGTATCATGGAATCTTTTACTACAATCAATAATTTAAATTAATTTTAATTACACAATCTCTTAAAACTGCTGATTTTATTTGTTTATTCATATTCAGAATATAGAATCTCAGAATATTTATTTTAATAGGGTCCAAAAATAAATATGCTATTTCAATTACAAACATTTAATTATTAATTAATTTTGAATTTAATTATTAATTAACTTTGGATTAGCAATCAATTTTTTCCAAAAAGAATTCAATTAAAAATATGCATGTACTTTACGTTAAGTATAATACGAAGAAATGGGTAAAACAAAATGCAATCATAATTATTATTTTTAACTTCTGACTAAATAAACAACATTTTTGTTTAAAATTGATTGGCTCGCAGTAGTTAAAAAAAATATTTTTTACCAACCAGAGATTCTCATTTTATGAAATTTTGTATTTCCAGAACTTCATGTATATAAATTTTATATAGAACGTCTCCCAAATGTGAAATTTTTTAGCAGTAACACCTAATTTGAAATCATATATTGATTCGTCGAAAATTTACATTAGGATAGAAAACGGAAAGAAATTCGGTCAAGCATGAAATATGTGAATTTGAAGTTTGGAAATACTAACGTAAAAATTCATTTTTAATAGTTTCAAAACATACTACAATGCGGGTAGTTTTTTAAGCGTAACTCAAAAACTAGTAAGCGAAATGTGCTATAATTTTGTATCCAGATGTTTGAAGCTTCTAGAAATCGATTTCTACTAAAAATTTCACAGGCTGTGTTTCAAATGTTTTAAAAAATTAGTTTTAAAAATCTATAGTTTCGAATATATTTTTTGAAATGAATATAAACAGTAACTCATGAATTTTTTAAAATATAAATCGATTTGTAGGATCTTCAAATATAGAAATTAAAAATAACAGCCCATTCCTGTTGGTAGTTTTTGAATTAAGCTTAAAAAAAAAAAAAAAAAAAAAAAAAAAAAAAAAAAACTACCCACATTATAATCTCTTTGCAGCGATTAAAAATGAATTTGACATTAGAAATTCCAAGTCTAAAAATCTAATTATGATGTCGAAATTAGGTTTCTAATATTGAAAGTTTTTAAATTTCACAATTTCTATATATAGACGACCCTTCAAGCAAATTTGAAGTATAGCCTTATATGTTATTTCTTATCAGTCTGTACCAGTCGCATTTTTATGCGTAATATCTAGCAGAATTAGTATGGGCTGTTTTGATTTTTTTAGCCGATTTCATTTAGAAAAAATAAATGATCGCTTAGCCATATACACATGTCCAAAACTTAAGTATGCACCTTTCGCTCTAATAAGTACTGAATTATGAATTCATAAAAAAATTTTCTTATAAAGCATTTTTCGTGAATTTTTAAAACTACATTAGAAGATTTCTATAATCATTTACTAAATTTTTAAAGGATTTTAGAAGGATTGAAGGGTTTAGAAGGATTAATTAAATTTGAATTTATAAGGATTTTGTGCGATATTTATAACGCGACTCAAATCTTTTATTTTAAATATTTTTCTTTGTATTTTGTAGAATTAGGAAATGTACAAATATAATGTTTTTACAATAGAAATATAGAAATATTTCCGAATTGAAAAATCCCTCCCTCCCCCACCTCCAACGCCAAGAAAGCTGAAAAATGATAAGGCAAAAGAAATCACCCTTTTAAAAATATTTTTGTTTTGTGTAACCAATAATACTTTTGGAACTTGATAAAGTCATGCATCTATAACTCATTCTAAAATGTATTACTACTAATCGATGTATTAAATGAATTTTATAACAAGTTATTTTAAAGATACTTATAAGTACCGTCAGTAGATAGAGGGTTAAATGCCTTAAAGTGTACCTTAAAGATAAAGTGGCCTTAAAGAGAAAGTAGAACTATTAGGTTCAAAATGCACTAGATTAAAAAAAAAAAGCGAAAACCCAATAATATATTAGGGAGCAAAATTCGTATGTCAAAGTTACAAACTACAGTCTCACAGTATAAACCTACCGCAAATTGGAGGATTTATTTACGTGATATTTAAAAAAAAAAATCACTGTGATTGATTTGTTGCTTTAAGGTACTAATCTTTCATTTTCAAGTTAAAAAAAGAAAATCAAAATTAAAATGAGCTTCAGAACTGAAACATTTTATAAAATTCCAAAAATTGCGATGCAGATCTCCATAGAAAGTAAATTTCTATAGAAATACTAAAATGTATGCAAAAGAAATTATGTTTTATCGCATTTAAAATACAGGGCGTTCTAAAATTCGACCGACAAATTAATAAGGGCGATAGAAGTATCAAGAAGATGAAAAATTGCCATAGACCATGGTGTAGCAAACCACTCATTTTCACAAATACAAGGTATTTAATCCTAGCTGAACTTGGTTTGACGGCAATAATTTTGAGAAAAATAAAAACATTGCAATGAAAATGCAACGATATGTACCTTGTTTTGTGCGAAATGTTATAACATTACGAAAAATTGTGGGAAAACAGGATGTTAACGCAATCGATGATACCGTATGTACTGATAATCACAGTCCAAAACATGAAGCGTCAACTGCACACTGCTGGCGCGTATAATGGAAACTTCTACTACTTCTTTTCTGGTGTTGTCATTTATAAAAAAAAATGTGAGCATGTCTAATTAAAATTTTCATTATAGTATACTTCAGTTTTTTTTAAGTTATTACCATCAACACGAAATTAGATAGGTTAGAGCACCCTCTATTTTTGGTTAAATACCCTGTTTACGGCTCCATGGAAAATTTTCATCCTCTTCATGCCTTCTATCATCCCCCTTAAATTTTCGGTCGAATTTTTGAATACCTTGTATATTCGAAAACATTAAATACACCAAATGTTTCGATTAATTCAATTGAAAATGGGAGAAGACTGAAAAGAATTTCTTGTTTCAGAAGCAAGAAAAAGATATCTGAGAGGTAAAAAAAAAAAAAAAATATATATATATATATATATATATATATATCAAGATGATTCTTTCATAAAATGTTACATGAACTTGTGCATGGATAACAGTATTTGTTCATGCAAAAAGAAAAAATGTAAATTACAATGACCAAATTATGGTTAGAAGAAAAAAAATCATCTCTAAAACAAATCAAGTAGAAATACTTTTTGCTAAAAATCAAATTAAGTTTATGAACGCAAAGAATTATATATAAAGCAGCAAAATTAAAAATAAAATACGTTTTGTAAGTAACATGTTTGGCATAAACTGAACAATACACTTTTACCTTTAATTACCACTTTTCTCATTGATGAACATTTAAGTGATACTCTTCATATGAGGAGATGTTTGTTTCAGAAAGGATGGAAAGATTTATTTTATTTATAATACATTCATAGTTAAACTGAAGTACTTGAATATATTAAAAATAATATTCAACAGAGTGCACAAATTTCATATTTTGGACACTTCATTTGAACGTTTATGTTACAACAAGAAATGGTAATCTAACATATCAGCCAAAATTCTGAATTTATATACTCCCCCTGCCCCCTGCCCCTGTTTAAAAATACGATATTAAGAATAACGAACGCTTAAAAACTTTTTACAATGAATTTATGCAAGAATATGCGGCGAAATAACACAAACTCTTGTCAAAGTAGTGCCTCACCGGAAGCCGTTATGAATGTCAAATATTTTCAACGAATTATATTAGATATGGGAACGTCCATTCGTTACTCTTGTGGCCATTAGAGCAATTTTTCATAAATACTTTTCATTATTTTATTATAAAATATAATTAAGATAAAAATTAGATTACGATATAACCAGCCATTGTTTTCCACTCCTATAACATATATCTAATTTGTAACAAAAAGTATTTACTTGTCTATATATTAAAAGAAAATTTGGTTACTCTTGTGAATCTGTGATCAGAAGAGTAACAAAATTTTGATTTATCATACAGACAAGCAAATTGCTTTTTGTTACAAATTAGATACCCTTTATGTAAATGGAGCACAATGGTATTTAACTGGCTATATCAATTTTTATTTTTATTATATTTTGTAATAAAATACTGAAATTATGAAAATTTGCTCTAATGGTCACAAGAGTAAAAGAGGACGTTCCAATATACCGTAATTTCTTGCGTATGCGCCGCGGCTCAATTAAGTCTTTTTCAAACCGGAAATTTTATTGAAAACAAGTAAAAATTAAATTTAAAAAATCAAAAATACCCGGTGCGTATAAAGGGAACGAATAAATTATTTCTCATCAATGTGAAACTATTTCTTTATTTACTTGTATTGATGACTTTTAAGTTGTGTTTAATTGTTACTTCCTATCTATAAACAATGTTTTGATGAGACCTATAGATGTCTATGATGGTTAGAGTAGCAGTAAAGCTAGAGATTCTACCTACACAACTTCTAGGTTGTGTAACATTTAAACAGAGCTTCTGGGTGTAAAATAGTCAATGAAACATCGTCATCATTTTGAAAGACCTATGCAATGATATGCCACTCAATAGGGTGCGTAAAAAAATTTTCGTCTCTACCGACATTTTGTATTTTACGGCCGCCATTTTGAATTTATAAAAAAACAAAATCTAGCCTATAACCATCGGAAAGTTCAGACGAATCGATAGAGACCTCATTCATTAAATTCCATCCAGCCGTTGGTATGTTTAGAGGGTATAAAGAAATCCACATACCCAGATGTGCTTGAAACACATAACCCTTCTTGGCAATCCGGTAAAAAGAAGTCAAATAAGTGCTAAGCAGAAGAAAGTCACATTTTATTTAAAATAAATTCTGGTAGGAAATTGAGTTATTTGAGTTGCGGAGGATACGCGCGAAATTACGGTACACTAATTTTAGTAACTTCGAAACTGGTAACTTTGATTTAAAAATTACACTAATCCGAATATTATAGATTCAACTATCTCGTTTTTATCCTGAATATAATTTTTAATATTCATATAATCACCCTTGTATAGATCAAATAAAAATAAAAATTTAATAGTATTCTTTTAGGTTCTCAAAGAAATAGACTGAGTAGTGTATACTCAATTTTGGAAGCCACAGTACATTTATAAAGAATCTTCCATGAATTAAAATGACACGCTTCTTTTTTTCTGACATTAATTAGTAGTGAAGCTAAATTCGTCGTTTGGATTTTACTAATATTATACTAATATACTAATTTTTGTAACTTCGAAACTGGTAACTTTTACTTAAAAATTACGCTAATCCGAATATTATAGATTCTACTATCTTGATTTTTTTTAATCCCGAATATAATTTTTAATATTCATATAATCCCCCTTGTATAGATTGAATAAAAATAAAAATTTAATAGTATTCTTTTAGGTTCTCAAAGAAATAGACTGAGTAGTGTATACTCAATTTTGGAAGCCACAGTACATTTATAAAGAATCTTCCATGAATTAAAATGACACGCTTCTTTTTTTCTGACATTAATTAGTAGTGAAGCTAAATTCGTCGTTCGGATTTTACTAATATTATACTAATATACTAATTTTTGTAACTTCGAAACTGGTAACTTTTACTTAAAAATTACGCTAATCCGAATATTATAGATTCTACTATCTTGATTTTTTTTAATCCCGAATATAATTTTTAATATTCATATAATCCCCCTTGTATAGATTGAATAAAAATAAAAATTTAATAGTATTCTTTTAGGTCCTTAAAGAAATAGACTGAGCAGTGTATACTCAATTTTGGAAGCCACTGTACATTTATAAAGAATCTTCCATGAATTAAAATGACACGCTTCTTTTTTTCTAGCATTAATTAGAAGTGAAGCTAAATTCGCCGTTCCGATTTCCCCCCTCTACTGTTCAAACGCAACGGCGTTCCTTAAAAATATTTGGATTGCCACATTTCGTGCTTTATATTCTGGTTGAGTTGAAAATACTTGAAGAACAATTTTTAATGAATAGAAAAGCGACACATTCGATGTCATTTAATGATATTTATAAGTGGAATTATTTTTTTTTATGCAAAGATAGAATGGATTTGTTTGGATATCATGCAAATTAATTTTGCTCTAGAAATTATTAAAGAAAATATTTTTACCAGTTTAATGAACCTAGAGTCTGGAGTAGTGTTAATTTCTACACGTTAATTTATTCAACAGAGAAAGAAATTAAATAATTAAAATTTGAAGTGTGAATAAAATGAACATTTACATGAAGCTCTATTTTTTCTTCTTTTGAGGTTTGAAATTTAAGATGCAAACCGAAAAAGCTTTGCTCCTAGCAATAGACGACCTAGCAATATATTAACTGACATACTAAGCTCGAACATTACCGTCACTTCTAGCCAAGATTAAAAATCTACTAAAGTTTTTTCATGTTTGACAACAGTGTATGAGCCGTGATTTTAAACTTACGTAAGAAAAATAATGTCATATTAGTGATATTAATTTTTAGTGATTATTGAAATCAAATAAAATGTTTAAACATTTCAAACTGCTAATTATTTGCTCATACCATAATTTGAAAATATTATTATACTTTTTGTGTTATATATGTTCATCAGTTTTTCTTATCAAAATTCTCATTTCATTTTATATCAAACAAAAGAAATAGTTTAAAAATTATCATTGAAATTGCTGTTATTTTAAGTTTATTTTTCTTATTAAATGATATAAAAGTACTATGAAGTAAAAAATACATTTTTTTAGGCGCATTAGGCCTCTGATAACAACTTAAAATACAATCGTAAAAAATATTTAACGCAAAATTTTGTAATTTAAGATTCAGAGGCAGGCAAAACAATTAGTTTAAAATTACATATACGGCGTATACAGCCTACTTGACACTTCGTGAAATTGATATTAATCTTCACTATTAGTCGCATTAAAATTTATGCTTGACGAAAAGCAAGTAAACCAACTGGAGCGAGCTGGGATAATTAGTTTGAGAACTAATTACATCAAAACAGAAAATATGGATACTCTGCGCTGCTTTAATTACAAACTTAAATCAAATTTTTTTATGCCTGGCCTAACTTTGTAATAAATTAAAGGTCAAGCATAGTTGTCAATCTTCGTCACATATAATAATGTAAAGAATACATACATGTCCCTGTTTTAGGTAGCTTTCTTTACAAAAAAGCTACCTATTGCAGCCGTTCGGAGGAAAGCGATTTCAAAAAATTTTGGTATATTTTCATCGATCATGACCCCCAGAACCCGAAACCACCCTCCGTTCAAAATTGATATATATATATATATATATATATATATATCTGACCTATGTCACACTGTAACTACCGTAATTATGAACCGATTTCGATGTAATTCGGTGTGTACATAGTACATACCAATGTCTCGACCGAGTTCGTTGGCCAGCTTCATCCGCCGTTTTGTTTCAAAATGGCGGCCATTTAAAAGTTTTAAAAAAATTTAAAACTTGAAATGTGGTACCAAAAAATTAAAAATGGAAAAATATTTTTTTCTTATGTATTTGACCTTTATACAAAGATTTCGGAGCAGTTTTTGTTTCGTCTATATCTTAAAAAATGGTTGAGTTATAGCATTTTGAATTTCTAGCGTGGCTGACATTTTGAAATGTCCTGAATTTTGTCACGCGATAAAAGACGTATTTATGAACCGATTGGGATGTAATTCGGTGTGTACATAGTACATACCAATCTCTCGACCGAGTTCGTTGGCCAGCTTCATCCGCCATTTTGTTTCAAAATGGCGGCCATTTAAAATGTTTTAAAAAATTTAAAATTTGAAATGTGGTACCAAAAAATTGAAAATGGAAAAATATTTTTCTCTTATGAATTTGACCTTTATACAAAGATTTCGGAGCAGTTTTTGTTTCGTCTATATCTTAAAAAATGGCTGAGTTATAGCATTTTGAATTTCTAGCGTGGCTGACATTTTGAAACGTCCTGAATTTTGTCACGCGATAAAAGGCGTATTTATGAACCGATTGGGATGTAACTTCGTTTATACATAGTACATACCAATGTCTCGACCGGGTTCGTTGGCCAGCTTCACCCGCCATCTTGTTAAAAAATGGCGGCCATTTAAATTTTTAAGAAAAATTTAAATTTGAAATGTGGTACCAAAAATTGAAAATTGAAAAAATATTTTCTTCTTATGTGTTTGACCTTGATAAAAAGATTCGAGAGCAGTTTTTGTTTCGTCTATATCTTAAGAAATGGCTGAGTTATAGCATTTTGAATTTCTAGCGTGGCTGACATTTTGAAACGTCCTGATTTTTCTCACGTAATAACAGGCGTATTTATGAACCGACTTGGATGTACCTTGGTGTGTACATAGTACATACCAATGTCTCGACCGAGTTCGTTGGCCAGCTTCATTCGCCATCTTGTTTCAAAAGTGTTGCCATTTAAAAAAAATAAATTTAAAATTCAAAATGAGGTATTAAAAAATTGGAAAATGAAAAAGATTTTTTTATGTGTTTGGCCTTGATACAAAGATTCCGGAGCAGTTTTTGTTTCTGAAAATTTGTTCTTTTGTTGATATCTTAAAAAATGGTTGATTTAAAGCACTTTGAATTTCTAGCATGGCTAACATTTTGAAACGATCTTGTATTTGTCACGCGATAACACACGTATTCGCCTATTTCGATGTAAGAAGGCATGTGGATAGTATACATCAACACCTCGACCAAGTTCGTTGGCCAGATTCATCAGCCATCTTGTTTCAAAATGGCGGCCATTAAATTAAAAAATGTATATATATTTAAAGTGAGGTGCAAAAAAATTAAAATTGAAAAAGGTTTCTTTCTTAAGTATTTGATCTTTATATAAGAATTCAGGAGCATTTTTTGTTTGTCTTTACCTTAAAAAATGGCTCAGATATAGCAGTTTCAATTTCTATTGTGGGTGACATTTTGAAAAATCTGATTTTTTGCATGCGACAGCACTCCTATATATTAACCGATTCCGATGTGAGTGAGCATGTGCACAGCAATTACTAAGGTCTCGACCAAGTTCACTGCTTAGCCTCATCCACCATGTTGTCTTAAAATGACAGGCACTTTAAGAAATTGCCGAATTTGGCAGCCAAATATAAGTTACTTTAAAGAAAAGCAGCTTGGATAAAGCTGACTAATTTCGCGAAATTCTCATTCATTATATTGATAAAAATTAGTACTGAATCTCCTATATTCGGTTTCCACTAAATTGAGCTTCGTGTGTTTGCATGATATAAGTTGGCTTTTTTTAAATAAGGATTATGAAAGCTACCTCTTCCTCCCGGCACTGGCCGGAAGGACTTTTTTGTAGTATGATATTCTGGTGATGATTAAAAGCGGTATAAATTGCAGTACAAACATTTCAAAAATTAATAAAAATGATGTTTGTAAAAGTTGCGTTAGTGGTACTATTAATATCAGTATAACATTGTAAAATCTGTAATAGAATTATTTTCTTTTAGGAAGATCAGAGGAGCTTGGCTACATACAGGACATACTGCCCGGTATATAGAACATGTGTGAAATCATTTAAATTAAAATTTCCAGAAGCTTTATTTATAACACGCAAGCACCAGTATTTGACTACTTAATTTTAGCGGTCAGTCGCTTATACCAGGAAAAAAGTGGTTAATACTAATAAAAACATACCCAGAATTCTCTGTTGTTGGCTGATTATTGGAGAAAAGTTTCTGTCAATTAGCAAAATCTAACAGTTCATTTGAAACCAAAAATAAACTCTTTATAAAGCATTTTATCTGATTGTAGCCCACTAGTAAGGGGTGGCAGACTGTTGGAATACTTATCCTATATACATACTTGCCAACATTCATCTAAACTTCCGTAAAATGTGAGTTAAGTTAACCCAGGTTATGCGCGTTACTAACCAGAAAATTTATTTGATGTATCATTATATATTTAAAAACATGTTCCTCTATGAAATTTATTTGAATTAATTTCATTAGTAAATTTCTAGTTCGAAACGAGTTTAACCTGGGTCAATTTAACTCACATTTTATGGAAGTTTAGGGCAAAGTTGGAAAGTATCTATATATAAACATATTAGATATATTATAGATTGAACTTTTCAAATTTATCAAAAATATACATTTAAGGGGACTCAGTATCCATTGAACTTTAATTTTACTGAAGCTTTTTGACTTACTTCTTATGCATACTATTGCTAGACATTATTACTAGATAAACCCATTTTAACTGGCAAAAGAAAATTTTAATTTTGTTTGTAAACTTTAAACATTTTAATTTTTTTTTTAAATCTTTTAAATATTTTGAAATCTTTTCTTCTTTTTTAAGCTGCAGTAATAAACACTTATTTTTTAAATTTTGATTACAAGAGTAAATGTTTTTATAAGAATCTACTTTGTAAGTTTAAGAATCTATTTTTCAATTAATCAATTCTTTTTTGAGAGAAAAAAAAAGATAAAACGCATATATCTATAGAAAAATTATGGAAAAAACACGGACTCTGTTACATTTTTTTTCTTCTTCTCCTTATATTGAAAAATCTATCCCTAACTTTATTAAGTAGGCCATACTGAATATGTAATAAAGTAATAAAAACTATTGAAAAATAATTGTTGAAGTTTTAGCATTATTAATTATAGAAAGTTTAAAAAAAAAATAAACTCTGAAAAATGAATTAAATTTTTTTTTTGTAAAAATGATTAAATACTGTTCAATTTTTCGTAACTGTTTTAGGGGCAGAAAAACTCTGTTCATAAAATTATGAAAAGTTTGACTGACATCAGAATTTATAAACAAATTTCTTAGAAAGTAAAAACTTGTTTTTCTAAACTTTCATTGTAAAAGCAAAATTTTATTAAAATATTCTTCGTGCCGTTTGTCAGTTTTGAATTAAAATTAGCTGGTCGCGGCGTGTGCCCACCGCTCTTGAAAGGGTAAATACTAAATGAATATCCTTTTTGCTTATATACCTTTAAGTTATAGATGTTACAATTGCATTGGTGAACATTTTATTGTAATTATAGTATAAATAGCGTGGCGTTTAAAGTCCCTGCTAAATAATAAAAACTCTTTTTACCAAACTTGTAATTGTCAAATTGTATCAAAACTTTGCTCAAATATACTAAGGATGCCAATGTTTATTGCAAACAAAAAATAAAATATTAAATATTTCGGTTAATTTTGATTATTTGAAAGTCCCCATTAATGAGATAAACAGACCTAATATCTTTTTAACCCTTCAGCAACCCATTCTTTGGATATATGCAAAGAAAAGTGTGTTGAATTTAATCGATTTTTTTTTATTCGTATATATATAATTCACAACAGAAAATTAAAATAGCAACATTTTCTTTAATTAATAACGGACATTCGGTATTTAAATAAAGCGAAATTAACTATTGATAATTTCTGGTATAATGTCAGATTCTCTGAACTACGTAATTTCTAGAACGTATTCTATCATGGGAATTAAAGGGTTTTTTTTTTTTTTATAAAACAAATATATGTATAAATTAAGGTATTTGGAGGCATAATTATTAAAATATTTAATATTTTGGCAATATTTTAGCGTAAAACAACCACACTGTAAAAAAAAAACTGTAAAGTTACTAAAGTTTTTCTAGGAAACTGGGATTCCTAGAACTTTTCATGTAACGGCAACAACAAAAATCCCTGCAACAGCGTCTCTTACAGGAATTTTTCTTGTTGCCGTTACATGAAAATTTCTTGGAATCTCAGTTTCCTAGAAAAACTTTAGTAACTTTACAGATTTTTTTTTTTACAGTGCACACGACAGTAGTTTGGACTTGTGTTGCAGATGTGCAACAGAAGAAAATATATGAAATTATATGAAATTATATGTATTATATGAAAAATGCATCTCTGATATTTTTCATTATTTTTTCTGTGTAATAAACCTTTCAGAGAATCATATATAATTTTTTCGAAAAAAAATAAAAAATCGCACATTTAAGGGTTAAATTTATTTGTATGCACAATTTCAGAGGAATAAAGTTCAGCCATTTTTCTATTTTAGGAAATAATATATAGTTTTTTTGCTTAGGAGAGCAAGTGGCAGTACACTGTAAAAAAAAATCTGTAAAGTTACTAAAGTTTTTCTAGGAAACTGGGATTCCTAGAACTTTTCATGTAACGGCAAAACAAAAATTCCTGTAACAGCGTCTGTTACAGGACTTTTTCTTGTTGCCGTTACATGAAAATTTCTTGGAATCCCAGTTTCCTAGAAAAACTTTAGTAACTTTACAGATTTTTTTTTACAGTGTAGGAGCTTTCGTTAAGCTTCGACAATCAAATGGGAAATGTGGAAACGATGTCACTTTATCTTCAGTTTGGATATTTATTTATATTAATGTTAGTGTTACTTTACATTGTTGTAGTAAACAAATGTTGTGTCACATGGTAATAAATTTAAAAAACTATGCATGAATATTATTTTAAAACAATTAGAAATCGGTAAGTTGCATTACAGTTTTCAAACTTTTTTTTTATTTGATAGTACATTTTTGCTCTATTCGATGGCGTAAATATTGAAATCAAGCAATATTTAGAAGCGCATATATATATATATGCAGCATAATTACTTCGATTATTCTATGTCTTACACGATTGTAATCTCATTGTTGTCACTATATATACTATGCCAGTGTTACTAACAAACAATGTTTTATTTTATAATAAAGATTTTAAACAATATAGTTGGAAAAAGCATACGAGTATAAGGAAGTTCTGGAACAAAAGATTCTCTGGATATTTACACAGGTATACTAATGAATAATGAAAACATTGATTTTAATTTCCAAAGACAAGAACCATATTAGAGATTTTTTAAATAAAAAAAAATTGATAGAAATATAATTATCTGTGAAATTAATTACCGTTAAAATTTCATATATAGACATTAAAATGGAGCTTGACCTATTCAGAAATTCATTTGTAGAAAAAATCATAAGAAATTTAAAATAAAAGTCACCTTATTTACAAAATTAAAAGAATATTTTAATTTTCTTGGGATGCTGCCTGCAGATTAAAATGCACTTATAACTTAAAATTTCCTTTGTTTGCAACTAATTTTAATACCGTTAAGAATTTTAGACAGTTTATTTAATCTTTAAAATATTTCACGAAGTTCTTTCAAGAATATCTGAAGTTATTTAAAATTTCAGAATAAGCCAATTATTTAGAAGGACCTACATTTTGAATTCTGAAAATTGTAAGATGAGATTCTGTAAAAGGATAACTTATTATGAAGTAATGTCAACCGTTTGTGTACCAAACATATTTCGTGCAACCTAATTTTATTCACACATATAAAATAGAAAATTTTGTAAGTGTCATGACTCTGTATTTTTTGTGTCTTAACTGGATGTGCGCAATTGTAAGTTTAAGTTTAGTTTAACAAATACTGATTACAACGTTTGCATCTGATGAACTATTTTTAAGGGATAAAATATATTCATTCTTTGATCGTTGGTAGGATATTTTACAGAAAAATAATATTAAATGCTATATAAAACAAGAATTCCAATATTCCATCTATATTTACCAGATTACATTTTTCAAACTTTAGCTCCATATTACTATACGTACTGTAGAATACAGGTCTTGGATTAAAAATGAAAAAAAAAAAAAAAAAAAAAAAAGGAAGATTCTTATATTTTTAAAGATACTAATTTTAACAGTAACGCGATATTCTGCAAAGACAAGTTTTTTTAAAGTAAAATAGATAAAATATTTCGTAAATATCTGTGTAATTCAAGTTCGCTTGACATTTGAAAATTTTGTATCAAATATATACTTTTACTATAACACTGGTTGGGTTTTTAAAAAAAAATGCTTTTTATACCTTTCTTCCAACAGATATCTTATAAAACTCACTTGGCAGGTACTGTTTTTGTGCGTGTGTGCTAGGGGGAGGGGAAAAATGAGTCATAAAAGGTTTAAAAAATCGCAAATTTTCTTAAAATAAATATAATTATTTATTTTCAGTTTCTACACGATATGCAGTACTTATAAACTGATTTATATTCTCTAAAATTTTAGAATCGCAAGTTAAAATATTTATATTTGAATAGTTTCTCTTTTACATATAAAAAGTAAATATTTAATTATATTTTGAAATTGAATTTTGATTTTATGAAATTTATAAAATAGAAATAATGAATTATTACCATACATCATACGTTAACAAATCAGTAGATGAGATAAACATAAGCGTAGAAAGTGAAACTGTAAGTCATGTACTAAATTTACAGGGTGATGAAAATAATCGTAACCCAACGGCAAAAGCTCTGTGACAGATAATATAAAATAAACTACAAAAATTTAATATCAGCATGCTCAGGGCTAGTTTTATCCGGATACCCAGGACTACCCTTGACAACCCAAGACCACCATAATCACACTAAGGTCTACGATTAACGTAATTCGTTTTCTTGCATGGGTTACAGAAATTTTCATTTCCAAATTCGGTTTTGTTTGCACTGCAAGGAATTAATGGATACAGATAGAGAGGGAGGTACGTGTTACATGCAATTTCTTTATTCTTTTTTCCGAAACAGTTACAAATAATTAACTTCATGTTTTTATTTGGTATTTTTCATGTACCATTCTTGCCCATTCATGCATGCATACGCAAATAATATATAAAATTTACAATATTTCATCCAGTTTTTCATGACGCAGACCGTATGTTGTCGCATTTTAGTGACAGAAACACAAAATAAAGAATATATTCAACATATTATTTTTTTAAAAATTCAAATACTGTCATAATTCTAATATTAAATTCGATTCAATCACAAAAATGACTCTTCAGAATTTTCAGCATAGCTGTTTCTCAACAAAATCAGAATTTTTTTAAACTCTTCAATGCATGGTTTACCCTATCAGTTACATACATGTTTTATAGCATGTTTCAGATAAAGCTTCCTGTTGTCAACTAATGCACTTTGTATCCATTTGATTCATCCTTTTTTCACCACTTAAGGCTGTTCTTAACTGCTCTGCACAACAAACGCAAAACGTTTTGACACATTTATAAATACATTTTTTTACGGAAAGGTATAAAATTGGAAAGCCTGTCCATGGAAGTGATTTGGAATTGAACTGTTTTTTTTCCATTTTTGATCAATCAATTACCTATTGAGTTATGAGCAAATTTGATCACGTGACAAACACGTTTTTCGCCCGCTCTTGAGTACCCTTTCTTTCTTCGCGCGGAAATTCAGTTCAAAACGTCTACTTTCACACTATTTCCTGAAAGATATATTGAGTTTGCAAAAAATGCAAAAAACAGCTCGATGACATAGTTTCTGAACAACAGTAGTAGCTAGTTTCAGGCATTTTCGAACAAAAATGAATTAAAACTTATGTCAGAAAGTTGCACTTTTGGGTTTGACACTAGACTCTGAACACTAGAAAATGATCACAGACTGTAATACAATATCGATTTTTAGAGTGCATCACTGTTAAGCAGTATTGTTCAATTAAAGAAAATAAATAGTACATTTACAGGTTAAGTTTATTGTTATGATTCATTATTCATGAAGAGATGTATTCATTGATATTTCTCAGAACGATCACTTGGAAAATATATACGTTATTTGCCAATACTTTAAACTGTTTCATCTACTCAAATTAATACGAATAATTTTCCCTTTTCAATATTAGAAAAAAGAAAAAGAAACGAAAAAATTCATAGCAATAACAGAATAACTGACTGTGTCTGCACGTGTAATGAAGAGATTAGAGTATCATTTTAAATTATAAATAATGCTTCTACAAAACAAGAATCTATCATGGAAATCATATTACTGATTAATACAAAGCAGAAAATTATTATTTATCTTTACGAATGAAGAACGAAACAGAAAATCATGCTTCAAATATTGACATATGTTTGCTTATTCTTCAGTTATCCCGATTCAGAACAATGTAGATACATCAATATATTTTTGTTACCTAATGAAATGGTACATTTTTACATAAAATATATTTAAAAAAAACACAAGAACTTAATTTAATAGTAGACAAGAAAATAAGCTGTTTGCGTGGTCGATGCATCATGCGTTCACACAAATTTAAACTATTTGACGAAAGAAGTTAAATGCAACAATACTTAAAATATATATTATAAAAATCCTAAACCTTATAAAAATATTTAATAACTTTACATTGACTCTCTTTTTTTAAACTTAAAACGAAAAAAAGAAACGGGGAAAATTTCACAACTTATGTCAATTTGCATGAAAAGGCATATTATGGAAAGAAAAAATGCGCTATAACACTGATGCAAGAAAAGAAAGGGAATGTACTATTTAGAATAATGAAATTTTCTTTTATAGAAAGTAATTATTTATCGTTTCTGTTGTGATAAGAGCCCATATAAATATTATGATCATACTGAATATTAAAAGTTCAGTGGCAACACCACACTTTTGTTACATATTTATGTTAACATTATAAAACAAAATACGTGACTTGCTAATTTTTATGAAACAGCAAATATCGAAATTTGAATTCCTATAAATTGGAGAATTTAATGTTAAGAAGAATCACCGATTACTTAGATATTGAAACTAAAATAATTCATATGTATCATTAATTCTTCTTTTATACTGACACTTTGTCAAAATTTAATCGTGAAGCTAATTCATATTTTCTATGAAACTTGTTTTTAATAAATAATATTATTATTATAAATTTCGCAAACAGTTTTGTTTTGTTACAATTAACATGATGGAAATACCGAAATTAATTTTCCTTTTCATTCTGATGTTTGTTTTTTTCACATTATGAGCAAATATACAAAAAGGTCAAAGTTAACGGTCCGTTTGTTAGATTAAGATTGAAAATACAATTCGTGCCACTTGAGGTGCCACATATATTAGCAAGCAGCTGTATATTTATAGATTTTTAAATCATAACTTTACTCTGCATAAAAGAAATGGGTAAATCTTTTTTTTTCTAATAGATTTAACAGAATTTATTTCAAATTTTAAACTGCATTGTGAAATACTTGTATATTTATTTTATTACAAATACATTTATTTTATTTTAACTTCTATTTAACATGTTTTTTGAATAAAATAGCAAAACATTTTATTTCAATAAATGGAATATTTTAATTCGACTGAACGAAAAAACTGTTTAACACTAGAAAGATGGAAAATTTTACTCATGTTTTGTAACAAAAATATTTTACACAGGAATTTTTATTTAAAACTGTTTAACTCATTTAACTTATTTTTTTCTTTATGTCTTTTTAAAATATTTTATAAGTTTTAGAGTTAGGACTGCTGTCTATTTTTGGTGTAATTATTGACATGATTCATCGATAATATATAAGCGTTTTTCAGTAACTTGTCATATCACCTTAAACAATAAAGTTTAAATACATCATTATGTAACACTGATTTATTTCTAAAAGAACATTGGTCGATAATTTTTTTTGTCTTCCATTTCATGAAAAGTTGTTAGCCTCCGTAATTTTATTAATATTTCAGGATTGTGTAAAAATTGGAATGCATATACACAAGGGAAATACGCATTATAATTTCCCTTCTAAAGCATGATATCTATGCTTTATTCTAATTAAAGTTTTGAATATATATGTATATATATATATATATATATATATATATATATATAAGAAAAGGAAAAAAAAGAAAGAAAATATCATTCTACAGTATTCCGTATTGGGCTACATCAGCTTTAAATATTCACAAGCCAATGTCACAAGCCAATTGAGAAAACTGAATTCAAACATCAAAATAAAATTTAATTCCTATTTAATTGAAAACTTTAGAAGTTATAATTACAAGATGTCTTAATTTTTTAAGAGAGAAATTACGACCCGTTCATAAAGAAATAAATATTTCACATTAAAATGAATTACTAATACTATAATTCAGATAAAACGAAAAACAATGCATTAGTTCAACAGCTTGATAGACGAAAAAAGATTTCACTATATCAATGAAACAAATGAAACCTGAAACGCAATTGGCTTTTTTAAACATTCGGGCTTCCAATTGAAAACATTGGCCAATGAATACAAAATTGGTTTCCAATAACTTCAAAAATAGATTATTTCTAAGGTTTTTTTCCGGAACAGAATTGTCATATAAACATCATTTTTTAAATTTTTAGATAAAAATATTTCAAATAAAATTACGCATTTTAAATTTAAGTCATGTATGTGAATAATAATAATAAAAAAAAACAACTTCTCCAAACTATCTCACTACTCTGCTTATTATGTAAACTACTCTTCACTACATTCTACTTTTTAAAAATATGTAGAAAACGGAATTCAAAGTGACTAAGGTCTCCAACTGTGGAAGTTATAAGAATCACGCGTAATCAATTTTTCCCTATTTCAATGAATATTATTACTAAAATAAAACATTGTAAAGCGAAATATGCTAAAAATATTTAAAAAATGCTTGGAAGATTGAACAGACGAAAAATTTAGAAATCTTGAAATATATATTTTTGTTATGTTTAGTTTTTGATGGATACAAATGCATAATTTATAAATATATAATTAATTTTGTATCCTTAATGCAAAAAATAGCGATATGCAGTTTCTTTTATTTAGATATAAGGAATATCTTCATACACTTACATATAGGCAAAGCGGAGAGAAATGGCTGTTCTGGGTAATTCGGTGCTAGTGTTTTTTTTTTTAGGAGAGGCCTTTATTACTCCTCAGATAGTCCGATAAGAAGCTGAAAACAATTGGTGCGACTTTTAATGTTCTACTCATGTATGTTTATAGATTCGTCGTAAAACAATAAAGTTGAGTTAGATATACAAAATAAACACCAGCACCCAATTCCTCCGTTTA
The DNA here is from genome assembly GCA_963932465.1 of Maratus speciosus. Lineage (NCBI taxonomy): Eukaryota > Metazoa > Arthropoda > Arachnida > Araneae > Salticidae > Maratus > Maratus speciosus. Next base: position 114,471,534 of record OZ010796.1, on the reverse strand, counting down.
CCCTATGATTTATCATAAGTTGACTCAAAAAAACTATGATTAATTTACTTAGGTGTAATGATTTTTAAACACATTTTTATTTGACTTTAAATTCTTTCACCCTTTTTTCTATACACTTTCTTTACAATAAGTAAAGTGACATTTGAACATAAGTTAGAGACATTTGAATTTAACATTTTAAATTGGGGTGGTGGTGGGGGGGGGGGCGTTCTTCAAGTTGCATTTTCCTTAACTGTATCAAAATATTTAGGAAATTGATGCATATTGACATTTATAGAATTTTCTTAAATAGTCTTTTGAAATTTATAGAAAGTTCTAGAAATATACAGCGATATAGTCATTGCGATAAAACACCGCGATTATAAAATGAACGCCATTTTTGGAAAATCTATCTCGACAAAAGTGGCTACGACAAAATATTTCTTTTTGTGTGACTTAAAAGGACGCTTCACCGAAACAAGTTTTTCATATAATATCGCGAAATCCCATATTAATTTATCAAAAAAATTAATTAATCGATTACTGATTACCTAAAATAATTCTCAAAAATGTTTTTCACCTGTCAGAAAGTAGACATTGGATGACAACATACACTGTAAAAAAAAAAGACAAATGTTCCTTCCAAGCGTCTTGAGGGCTTTCCTTCATTTTCATAAAAATGCTTATAAAAATAATTTTGATTATTTTTTTTTTCACTGCTTATTTGTAAAATACATTTCATGCCCCTTTATTTGATATATATCTTTAAATACAATTCGCCTAAAATATTTTTGTTTATAGCAGATAAAAGTTGTTTTTGGCAAATGGAAAAATACGAGCATAACACTCAGAAGGTTAATCTACAAAAATAAAGTAACACTACGAATAGAAATATGTAATGAACTCTTACTAGTTATCCATGATTCGAAAAACTTTTTTTATTATTAGAAAGTTCAGAAACCAATATATTTTCAAGATTTGAATAAAATTTCTTTTGCAGTCAATAATTTTTGGAAACATTTCCATGTACTTTTTTATAGGGAATTAATCAGTTTTCCTAAGCCAGAATTTTGGTTTTTAGGATGCTATCACATCTTAATTAAACATTTCAGCTGCGTTACTGAATTTATAAATGCGAGAGTAACAAAGTAATATTTGTTTTAATATTTGTATTAATGCTGTTAGTTTATCATGTTTGTCTGGAAAACGTATTTCTTGAACATAAAAATATCTACTTGAGATTGAAAACTCTATGAAAATCCTGTATTCAGGTTTAAGAAAACACCCACATATTCCGCTATACTATTAGATTATATATATTAAGCTGTAAAAGTTCTGCGGAAACGTTTCCGAATATCACTTGCAGAAAAAGAAACTTTATTTTTATAAATGCATGTTTAAATCTCGAAAATGTAAAGACAGAAAATGTTTCGAAATCATTTCTAATTCGAAATATTTTATTGTTTATTTTTGTTCGTGAATAGATTACATTTTCCTATATTGAAAGATAACTGTATTTTTATATAGTCTCATGTCCTTTTAAAATGCTTCATAAAATTTTCATTTAAGCATGTCCTTCATAAAATTTTAAATAATTAAAAAAAACTGTAATTTTTTTTCTACCCGAAGGAAATTCTTTAAAATATAATTTAAAAATTTTTTAAAACGCACTATATAAATAACCATTCCTACTTTCTAATGGTGAAAATTGTATTTTGAGAATTATATTTGTTAATATAATATACTAATTAAATTTCACCATACGTTTATAAAAGTTCTCACGATCGGGACGAATGGGTGAAACGGCCTCTTAAAATCTTTTTCATTTTTTTATTATGAAATAAAATCTGCAAAAGTTAGAAGACGTCATGTATAATTGTTCCGTAAAACATCTAAAATAGAATCTAGCATAAGAATTTAACCCTTAAATGCGCGATTTTTTAGTTTGTTTCGAAATATATATATATATGTTTCTCTGAAAGGTTTATTACAAAGGAAAAATAATAAAAAAAATCAGAGATACATTTATCATATAATACGTCAATCTTTTCTTATGTTGCACATCTGCAATACAAGTAAAAACTACTGTCGTGTGTCTGTTTTATGCTACAATTTCGCAAATTAGTAAATATTTTAATAGGTATGACTCCAAATACCTTACTTTATATAACTATTTATTTTATAAAACTTACCATGTAACCCTTTGATTCCCATGATGGAATACGTTCTAGATATTACGTAGTTCAGAGAATCAGACTTTACACCAGAAAGTTTCAATGGTTAATTTCGCTTTATTTAAGTACGGAATGTCCGTTATTAATTAAAGCAAATATTGCCATTTTAATTTTCTGGTGTGGATTAGGTATATACGAATAAAAACAATCTATTAAATTCAAAACACTGTTGTTTGCATATATGCAAAATTGTGCACTAAAGGGTTAAGATAGAATCAGCCCGAAAATTCTGCATTGTCACTGAAAACCGAAACAAATTTCTCGAATCTGCATACCCGAACATACCAAATCTTGTACCAACCAGATCTCTACTCGAACCCGAAGTATTTTGACCGGAAGCAAAACTCAATACAAAATAGATAAATAGATATATAAATAAATTCCAAACTTAAAAGAAATTATGAAAAAATAGTCTGGAATATATCTCTAATATCAGTCTCATATGTTGTGAAGTATAGGGAATATATATATTCCCATTCATATTCAAATATATTGTTATTTCCACATGAAAAGATATTCCTGGGGTTCTGATAAAAAATCGCAAATGTTGTTGCCTTCAAGTTGTTTTCTCCGTGAACAGAAAACGGTAATACCGAGTTACCGGGTCCGATGTTGCATGTTTATGAAAAAGGCTTTTTTGTAGTATATATGTTTTAACTCGATAGAACTTGAGGAAAATTATGTAGTCTTCATAAAACATGCATTGAGTATGTGATACCATACCTATTTTAAAATAAAAAACTCACAATCTCATACTTTTCTCTATTTTTCTACCTGTATATCTCAAGTGCACGAGATTCCGTAAATTTGTGAGTGTGCTTTAATTTGGGGATTAAAAAAAAAATACAGTTATTTCAGCAGACAAAAATATCTGTGCTATGAAATCAGATATTGCTGCAATAGCTTATAACTTCTACAGTTTAAAAATGAATACTTATCAAAATTAACAAATTGTAACGAAAAAGATTTTATCCACATTTTCTAAGTAACTAAATCACATTTTAACACTCCCCATTTGGCTTACTATTCCTTCGTTACTTTGTATCGTTTAGAAAATAGTTTTCATGTAATATATATCAGTCAACAAAATCATCCTCTGTGTTTTAGTAAAATGTTACACTACCCTATGAAATATTTTTATTGTTTTTAAGGCAATTTGATTTTGCTAATAAATGTTTATCTGGAGGAAAATTAGTCAATTAAGTTTCAATTCTCATAGTAAAATTTCGAATTTTAAATTTCTAAAAAAGAAAAAAATTATTTAAGGGGTTGGGGAGTCAAATTTCTCAAAAAGAAAAAAAAATGCATCTCTTATTTTTCGTGAAAATAAAATGCGACAAGTTAAATGCATTAAATAATGCAAACCGCGTATTTGTACGATGCATTGCACTGTTAAAAATTTGCAACAAACTTTCCAGTCTTTCGACTGTTTTTATAGAAAACGGTTACATAACCGTAATTTAACTCTATTCTGATTATAAAATGTGCAAAAATATGGTAAGAATAGAGTTAAATTACGGTTATGACACCGTTTTCTATAAAAACGGTCGAGTGACTGGACAGTTTGCTGCAAATTTTTAACAGTGTGGCAGATATAACAATTTTTATGATGTAATATCATCATTTTTGTGTTGTTTTGCATTGTGCATTAGGGTGGGTCGAAAAAACCGAAATATTTACAATCGAAATATAATAGAGCGGAAAAGTTGCCTTTTGTAATAAACAATAAATTCATGAAATATTATACCAATCGGTTAATATCTTTTACCGCCGCAAGGGGGCCAAAGTTTCAAAAAATTGCAAAAAACATGTATTTTTCAATATTTTTTTTTAATTATCTAAACTTACGTATACAATTTCTAATAGGACACAATAGCTACATGAAGGTATAAGAAAGGTCCCGCTTAATGTTCATTATGAGAAAATCATATCTTTTACTGCTGCAAATGGACCATATTTAAAAAAAAAAAATTGTAAAAATTTCAAATTTTCAGTTTTTCTAAATTTTTATAATATGTCTAGAAGTAAATATATTTACTTTATATCTATTAATATATCATAAATTTTGTTAACTATTTGTCATAGACTGGAGAATAAAAACGGTAATCATTGATTGTTCTTGACGACCGCTTCATCAACTACTGTTTTACTGCATATCAGCAGTTCATATACCACAAATCACATAAAATGAACAAAATATTTTACAATTTTATTAATTAAAATACATAGATGTTTAACCTAAACGGATAAAATAAACTTAAAATGAAGAAGTATATAAAGTAAATGAATTTCATAATATGACTTGCTTCCAAATAAAGCCATTGTTCCTCGAGAGGCCGAAATTGTTTATATGTGATCCTCACTCTGTTCTGATCCACAAACTTTACCAGCAATTTAGTGACTAATTTCATTTCTGCTGATTGAGTGGGACAAGGGAATTTATAATAGCTGGTATCTTTAATCGAACATTCTAAACTCACCACTGTTGTTAGATCGTCAGTGGATAGACAAACCGTAACAGGTGGTTTCATTAGTTTACAGTTTTGCCTTTCGACTAAAGCCATGCAAATTTAAGCTTCAAAGTTCAAGTGTGGAATGACGAAATGGCGGATGGCACTATTCGTGTCCACAGAACTTCGTGCTTTGGCAATTTTCAATTTTGGCAATCGGCTGATACAGTACACTTTCAGGATGTACTCAATGAGTACATCCTGAAAGTTTACTACATCAGTTGGTTCACAATTAAAATGAATCCATCGTGTTTTTCAAATTCTGTGGACTATAGTTAGTAACCCCCGTTACTTGCCATATCATCTACGAAAGATTATAGTTCCTGTAATTTCACGAAATACCTGTATTGCAAATCATGAAAATAGCCTCATTGGAATGATGGCATATGAGAGGACATCAGGACCCCAACCATAAAGAAAAGTGCCAAAGCACGAAGTTCTGTGGACACGAATAGTGCTATCCGTCACCTCGTCATTCCAGATTTGAACATTGAAGCTTAAAATTGTATGGATTTAATCGAGTGGCAAATAAACTAACGAAAACACCTGTTACGGTTTGTCTAACAACTGACGTTCTAACGACACTGGTGCTTTTAGAATGTTCTATTAAAGATATCAGCTATTATAATTTAACTTGTCCCACTCAGTCAGAAGAAAGATGCATGAAATTAGTCTCTGAAGTGCTGGTAAAGTTTGTGGACCAGAACACAGAGGAATCGCATATGATGAATTTCGGCCTCTCGAGGAACAATGGCTTTATTTGGAAGCAAGTCATATAATAAAATTAAATTATTTAAATACTTCTTCATTTTAAGCTTATTTAATCCGTTTCGGTTAAACATCTCTGTATTTTAATTAATAAAATACTAAAATATGTTGTTCATTATATATCATTTTTGTGATTTTTCTTATATGAACTGCTGGAATGCAGCAAAACAGCAGTAGATGAAGCGATTGTCAAGAAAAATTAATGATTACCGTTTTATTTTCCAGTCTATAACAAATAGTTAACAAAATTTATGACATATTAATAGATATGAAGTAAATTTATTTACTTACAGACATATTATAGAAATTATAAAAATTTAGAAAAAATGAAAATTTTAATTTTTTTCAATTTTTTTCTAAATATGGTCTTTTTGCGGCAGTAAAACATATGCCTTTATCATAATGAGTATTTACCGGGACATTTCTTATATCTGCATGTTGCTATTACGTCCTATTAGAAATTGTATTCGTACGTTTGGATAATTAAAAAAAAAATATTGAAAAAAAAACATGTTTTTTGCTATTTTTGGAATTTTTGCCCCCCTTGCGGCGGTAAAAGATATTAACCGATCGGTGTAATATTTTACGAATTTATTATTTATTACAAAAGGCAACTTTTCCGCTCTATTACATTTCAATTATAAATATTTCGGTTTTTTCGACCCACCCTATTGTGCATATAGCTAAAACTTTAAGTCAATTTATCTCAGTATGGGTTTTGCCCTGTTTAATAAGATATATTGAAACATTCTTGCAAGGTATGTGTAGGAAATTTCGTACAGAGTTGTTATGTTATGTTTTTAATAAATTGTCCAAAGGAGATTTAATTACACGTGAAAAGTTTTAAAATATATTCCTCGAAGTAAAAATCACTCTCAAAAAATCATTTTATATACTTGTAAATTTAACATAAATTTTGTTATCAATATTTTTATAAATTTTGAAGAAATCTTTTCTGAACACAATAGTGAAAAAAATATTGAAATCGGTCAAGTGGTTTATAAGTTATATAAAAACTGATATAAGTTAAAAATTTTAAATTTTAATTTTATTTAAAAGAAAAGTCAAGGTAAAAACATTTAATCTGAAAAGTAATTTTTTTAGAGATACACAGTTAAGGGGAAAAAATCCTTAACTTTGCCTGTAAGCAAAGAAAATAAAATTTTGACCCTCGGACCTCCTTAAAAAAATTTTAAAACAACACTTCTCTTGCAACAAGTTAATTTGTTTATTGTATTGTAATAATTGTTATATTGCAATTTCAAAAACTTAATTTTTAAAAAAGTGTTATGACATATGGCAAAAATACAGTAAGAATGACAATTTACTCAACATTTTTATATATATATAAAAAAATATTTATATTTCTCAAAATTCGATGTGAAATTTTATGAAATGCTCCTTGAGGATTGTTCATAACAAACAGCGAATTAGAAAAAAATATTTTAAAAATTGAAACTAATCATTTGATCGAAAATAAATGCAGTGAAGGGCTTTTTTCGCACATTTTCAATTATCGGATTAATGCCACTTCGAACGAATGTGCTACGAATGGCTAAATTTATTTTAAGCAGATACTTGGTAAATGGATATTTTTGCCACTTTTCAAGAAATGAAGGTGTTACCGTGTCCCTTTAAGTGACTACGGTCTTCATTTCTACTACAATGCTAAATATTTGCAGCAGACTGTAAACCATTCGACCGTTTTTATAGGAATCGGTTACATAAACGTAATTTATCTCTATTCTGACCAATGAGAGCGCTTCAACTTATCGTTGATTAACCGTTTTCTCTAAAAATGGTGGAATGACGGGGCGGTTTTCTGCAAATTTTTAACAGTGTAGTAACGAAAAGACAAGCTTAAAATAATGTTAAACGAACGGAAGTTTTCGTTTCAAATTTTTCCATTCGCATATCAATATTTAAATTTTTATTTATTTTTAATTAATTAATTATTTTACTTCTTTTGCATAGGATATATGGTACTTTTTGACATTTTTTTTTTTTTTTTTACTTTCTTTATGAAGGCACTTCCAGATTCGGAACCAAATCCAAAAGTAAAAGAGTCTTCAGAATGAAAAAAAAAAAAAAAAAAAAAAAAAGCCTGAAATTAGAATCAAAAAGGTAAAAAAAGTACCGGTGAGACACTGACATCAGATATCCCATGCGGAAAAAAATTAAAAATATTAAATTGCGAATGAGAAATTTAAGAAGAACGCTGCCGTTGGTTTAACATTAACTTGTGCGTATCTCCGTGTTACTAACGCAGGCACGTAAAACCAACACAGTCTGGAAATATATGCTACTAAGAAACAAAATACTGTTTAAGATATCACGTTACACTTTTCTAAGATTAGAAAGAAAATTGAAATAGCCGTAAACATTATTTTCGCTGTTTTTGTTTCATACACCAATCAGTCTGCAAATTGATAGTATAAACCATTCCTTGATATATTGAATCAATACTTTGGAAGAGTCGAAAGTATAGCCAAAATTTTATATTATTTCTAAGTACTCAAAAAATGTGTACCGAGTACATACCAATACGTACGTAGATAAAAAAAAAAAAAATATTTAATTACAAGTTTGCTATAAGCTTTTAACAAAAAAAAAAAAAAAAAAAAAAAAAAAAAAAGCTTTTATTAGCCCATACACTTCGATTTTTAAAACCTTCAGACGTAACAGTTAAATTCAAATAATTTCCATATGGTTATCTTTTTACTCCTTGGCTAATATAAAGATTGAGTTATTGAAAGAAATTTTCATTTTAAAAAGTTAATTAATTTAATAGAATAATAATAGAATAGTATAATAATAGAATAATAATAGAATAATAATAGAATGTCGAAGCCGTTTGCTTAAGAATTATTTCTACAAATTATTTAACTAATACTTTAATTCATTTTAGCCTATTATTCATGCCTGTGCACCCACTGTAACTGGAATGATATTTTACTCTTATATAATGGTTTAATGTAAACTTATATAACGGGTGTAATATTACGCATTAGTGTAACTTAACACCGGTTATACCGGTTAAAGTACTCCATTAAATGGAGGTAGCAATGCTGCCATCAATTTTATGGAGTAATGTTACATAATTTTTTTACAGTGCATGTTAGACACGTATTGTTTAATTATTGATTACTTTTTGCCTCGCAAGAAAATTTACTTGAGGGAAACAGCACAGTCTAATGGAGTTAAAATTCGTGGGGTAATACCAATTCTATAGTAATTAGACTTCATGCAGAAAACAAGAAATAAATGTAATAGTGGATAATTACAAATAAGTGGAAATAGATATTTGTTTTGCTTTTACATTGTATGTATCTGACAAAAAGGAAAAAAATCATTGTTCGTAGGCTTTCAGAATTTGAATATAATTTTAAAATAATAATATTATTTGACTTTTTTAATCGCAAATTCCTTTCATTAAATAAGGAAGTTATAACTTTTCAACAATAGTGGAACAGATCCTGAAATTATATATATATTGACAGAATTTGCTTTCATTAAAATTTATTTTCTCTTAATGGTTTCTCTATTTATCAGTTTAAATTACTGCTTAAATTGGGCTAACACCTAAGATAAAAAAAGTCTATTACAAATTTAATTTTTTGAATATTTCTGTATAAAATACCCCAAAAATATTTTTCATGGTATGGAAACGAAATCAACATTAAATTTCTAAACGCCCTTTTGTTCTTTCTAATTTTCATATATTATTTAATTTCTTTTAAAAGTTATTCATTTTTTTTATCATAGAAATATTTCTTCGTTGACGCTTTTAAGGAAAAAAATATTTCTAAATTAAGCATTTAAAAAAACACACACTAAGTATTTAAAACTGAATGTAAATTATTAAAGTTTGATGATAAAAAATTCATCACAAAAATTCTTTTAATATCTCGGATTCCATTTGTAAACACCCCGTGATTTATTATTTCTTTTATAATTTATTAAAGTGTAAAAATTGTTTTTAGAATGATTATATATCAGATTTAATAATGATTAAATGTTCCACCACAGTGTTATTAAAACATATATATATATATATATATCTTATTCCACATGAAATTATCTTGAAAGTAAATGTATTTTTTTCCAGCGTATCATCACTTCTGAATATTAAAACAAAAACAATTCATTATAATTTATTATTCCAAGAAGATTAAATGAATTCACGAAATGATATGACATCGCTTTAACGTTTCTTGGAGGTGCTTTCATTAAAATTTATTTTCTCAACAAAGACAAATTCTTAACTATTAACTATTCTTAACTATTGAATTTCTTCTAAAACTGATTTATTATTATGTTTATTATAATTGTTATTTTTATGTGGTTTTTATAATTTTATTGCTGAATGAAATAGTTGAGATTTATATATATATATTTAATCATTCTTTGTTAGGCTGAAATACTCATACATTCAATATAGAAATAGTCATTAAATTTTATTTCAAGGATATGATGTTAGACATCACCGCAATTTATTTTTTAATGGTCTTCAATACGGAAATGCTCATTTAAGAGGCTACTTAAGTCAAGAGAAAAGACCTGCTCGCTAATTCTAATCCTATGGAAGAAACTTACAAAGATATCGGTTTGAATTTCGATATTTTTAAATTATTTTTTTTTTTTTACCTTAGACAGCTGAGATCCATCTGTACAAAGGCTGTTTTTTACATTTTTCATTTTGCTTACAGGTATTTTTAATGATGACACTTTCATTTTCGGAACCGGTTTCGAAAGTGAAAGCATCCGGAGAAAAGAAATCGCCGATCAAAATCGAAAAAGTAAAAAACGACCGTTGTACAGGTCGACCTCAGCTATCAAACGCAAGAAAAAAAAATCGTTTAAAAATATTTGAATTCAAACGAGACATCTTTATAAATTTCTTCATAGGATTAGCATTAGAGAGCGGGTCTTTTCGCGTGACTAAAGTAGCCCCTTAACATTAAGATGGCATATAGACTAAATATTTTTTTCTGTTACTTTTATGAATTATTTCAAAATTTATTCTTAAAATTACGAAAAGTTAATAATTAACTAATGTATTTTAAAATGTTCGCGGTACTCCAAAGATACCAATACTGCACACCAGAGTGCCGCAGTACAACAGTTAGGAACACCTGAATTAGACTGGACTATCCGCATACAGAGAAATACAATCCTTCAGAAGAAGTCTCTGTACGAAAATGAATTGCTGCACCTCTTTTTTGCGATCGTAGAAGGTTCTTCCCCAACAATCCTAGTTGCAGTTTCAAGCTCTAAAGTTAATTTCTGTCTCAGACTTGGTAATTTACTTTTTAAAATCTCGATGCACGCATGAATACATAATTATACTTTTGCGGAACATTTGAGAGTACAGTTGTACTTCTACAACACACTAAAATTACGTTGTCAAAAAAAGACAGACTAGACTATCCGCATTCAATACTTCAGAAGAAGTCTCCATACGAAAATGATCCGCTCCACCTCTCCATTGCGATCGTAGAAGGTTTCTCCTCAACAATACTAGTTGCAGTTTCAAGTTCTAAAGTAAATTTCTGTCTCAGACTTTGTAATTTACTTTTTTAAATTTCGGTGCACGCATGAATGCATAATTACACTTTTGCGGAATATTTAAGAGTACAGTTGTACTTCTACAACACACTAAAATTACGATGTCAAAACAAAGGCAGACTGCACTATCCGCATATAGAGAAATACAGTCCTTCAGAAGAAGTCTCCATACGAAAATGATCCGCTCCACATCTCCTTTGCGATCGTAGAAGGTTCTTCCCCAACAATCCTAGTTGCCGTTTCAAGCTCTAAAGTAAATTTCTGTCTCAGACTTTGAAATTTTCTTTTTTAAATCTTTTTTCTTTTTTGAATGCATAATCACACTTTTGCGGAACATTTGAGAGTACAGTTGTACTTCTACGGCACACTAAAATTACGATGTCAAAAAAAGAAAAGTATGAAAAGAATATACCTTTTTTACATAAAGCACAAACAAAAAGAAGAATAAAAACATTTTTTTTTTTTTTTAAACAGAATGTGTAATAACATGATCTCGACAATTTAGACAATCTGATTTCCAATATTAAAGATTCAAATAGGTGTACTTGTAATTTCTATATCTGATATTATAAATAAAGAATACCATTTTGCAATTTTAGTAAAATTTGAAAATATATTAGTGTAGTCTACTGTGTACATGCGTTAGTGTAGTACATTGAGAACAGGTTCGTGGGATGTAAAAATAAATTGATTTATAAACGAACAAATAGTTTTCTATTATTAGAAAATGTTCTAAATTAAACTCATACATTGTAAATTTTAAAATCAGATTGCTAATTTACTAATATTAATGTTCATTTTAACTTTACAAAGCATTTATTTCTCAATTTAGAATAATAATTTTGTCTTGTATGTTTAGTATTTTAATGCTCTAATTTAAACTTAATATATATATATATATATATATGTGTGTGTGTGTATATATATATATATATACCAAACTCATATAATACAAGTTTCAATGTATTCTTGGTCCTAAATATACCAAGAAACATGAATAGGCTAAAATTTCTTCAAACTTTATGGATTTAAACTTTGTAAGATTTGTTCCAAATTGCTTTTAGTATTATTACAGTAGATAAAAATTATTAGTTCAAATATTTTAAAAATAGTTCAAATATTTTTCAAACTGAAATAAACTTACATGAAGTTCTACTATTTACACCAAATCTCATCACAAGGTAAATTGCGTAGTTTAAGCACAGAGTTTAAAAAATACTTCTACTACGTAGTAAAATCCATAGTGAATGTGACTGAACATTTTGACGGCAATCCTGAGAAATTCACACAGCACAATGATTCTTAAAATCCCTGGTCTATTGTGCACTCACTATCCAGACATAACATCTCATAAATCAACGTTCGAGATTAAATGAAATACTCGAGTCGTAATGTAAGTACAGCAATCTACGATTACACAGGTCTGAAAAATACTTTTTGAAAATTGCTTAGATTTTTATTACTGATTTTTATGTTATTTTCAACTCTAATACAAAAAATGAAATCCCTTTTCTTCTACCACGTAAGGTTTTTCTACAAAGGGATTGCATATTTTGAAGGAAATACCTAAAAGTCAAAATTTTGACATTTTACTTGAATTTTATAATTCATAAATATTTTCAAGTTATATTTCTTTCTTATTCCAAGTATAAAAAACAAAGTAAGTATATATAAAATGTTACTAGTCCTTATAGTAACCTTCCCATCCTCTTAAAAAAAGTTTACTTTAAAATTTATCAGTTCAAAGGAATATTTTGAATAATTAATAGTTTCGTCTTTTATTTTTAGTATTATAATGCTCAACTTTAAACTTAAAAAAAAAAAATATATATATATATGCTTACGAAGCTCATATAAACAACATTTCAACATGTTCTTAGTCCTAAATAAACTCGTAAAAGTTATACTGAGTTGTGATGAAACTGTACGTTATGGATTTTTAAAATTATTTTCCAGTTATCAATATCCAAAAGACTATAAAAAAACACATTTTTTTTTTTTTTTTTTTTTTTTTTTTTTTTACCCATTAATTTTCCGATAGCAGACCTGTGTTGTTCAATTCTGAACTAGTATTTTAAGGCAAGCAATCTTATGAAGGTCTTAAGAATAACCTAAACACTTGACAAGTAGGGAGGCGATTGTTTTTTGGAAGGAAAAAGACGAAAATTGGCAGAAAATGGAAATAGATAAGAAAATGAAAATTATCACGTAAAAAAGGGTTAGTTAGTTTGTGGATGGCAGATGATACGGTCATATGTTGCAAACATTCCCTGAACAGGCCGTATCTTTCATTTAAAGTGGAATCCTACAGCCTCTGGTTGAAAATCCGTGTCGGCACCTCTTGTCTATTGGCCAGCACCGTACCCACTAGACAAGCAAATGGGCAAAAAAGAAAAGGAAAGAGAGATCGTGTAGACAAAATGTTTAAGCAAAATAATTTCTAAATTGAGAAATAAATGCCTTGCAAAATTTGAAAAAGAAAAAAAGAAAAAACACCATTTATATATGTAAATTAGAAGTCTGATTTAAAAATTTAAAATGATTGAGTTTAATTTAGAACATTTTCTCATAATAGAAATATATATTTTTTCTATTTCTTCATTCATAAATTAATGCATTTTTGTATCCCAGGAATCTGTTCTGAATCGTCTACACAATCCAATGTATACACTAGACTACACTAACCTATTTTCAAATTTTACTAAAAATTGCAAAATGGTATTCGATACTTAGAAGATCACATTTACAAATTTCCTTTTTATTATCACAAAAATAAAATAAAACTATCATAATATCATAAACTCAAATAATGCTCAAATTTTTTTTTCAACGATTTCCGAAATCGGTACACAATGTACTTTTACATTTATTTATACAAGTATATATATTTGGGATTTTGTCTTCATCGCATTATCATTAAATTTGCGTTTTGTCATAATTATAAATAACCTGACAAAAGTCTATTTTTGTTTAAAAATGGCAAATTCATTTAAACGTATTACATATCTAATAAATTGTAAAAATATAATTTTTACGCAAAAACATTTATGATTACATTTAAATCTATTTATAATTTACGATAACTTTATTATCATAAAAATACTGAAACTTTTGTTAAATGATTATTATATTGTTTAATTTTTAATTTAATCGATTTTTTTTTTTTACTTTAAAATTCTATTAGATGTAAGGGACTATTATACATAGAATTTCAAACATGTTGAAAAGGATTATTTTAATTTAAAGACGTGTTTATAATTTTTTTCGTACTATAACTTTTTTTTTTTTTTTGCGAGAAAATTAAAGCCGCTAAGAAAAATCAGATACTGAAATTCGTTGACTGTATGAAAACTTACAAAATATCAAAATTGAAGTAAAAAACTGAAAAAATAAAACAGAAATGTCATTTTAATTTTACAACAATAGTTTTTTCTCTTTAATACTTGAAATTGTAGCCTTTTCTTTAATTATATTTTATTATTCACTTGATAATATTTAAATTATTTATTATTTAGTGGAAATTTATCAAAAAAGGTCTTTTTTAGTTCATATTAGTTTTAGTTTATTTTTTATTCAGTTTATTCAGTTTATTTAGTTTATTATTATTTTTTTAGTTTCTTTTAAAGTTTTAGCATTTAAATTGTTTCATTGTATGTTCTTACAACAAAATCGAATTAAAAGAACTTGAAAATAATATTGAAGTAGCTTTTTAATTTTACAACAAAAGTTGGGCGTTTTTTTTAATATAATTAAAAATTTAGCCTTTTTTTCATTTAATAATTGAAAATGTAGCCTTTTCCTTTAATTATATTTTATTATTCATTTAATAATATTTAAATTATTTATTATTTAATGGACATTTACTAAAAAAAGTTTTTTTAGTTTGTTTTAATTATAGTTTTTTTTTTTTTTTTTTTTTTTTTTTTTTTTTTTTTTTTTTAGCATTTTTTAAAGTTTTAGAATTTAAAATTGTTTCACTCTACGTACTTACAACATATCAAATTCAAGTAAAAAAAAAACTTAAAAAAAAACTGATGTATCATTTTAATTTTAAAACGACAGTTTGGCGTTTTTTAATATAATTAAAAATTCATGTTTGTCATTGACTATATTTTAGTATATATTAAAAGTAATTTAATTAAATAATATTATATAGGAAATTATTAAATATATTCTTTATTTTATGTTTTTCGTATTTAAAATTATTTCCGAAAACTAAATCCATTAAGAAAAATTAGATACTAAAATAGGTCTACAGTATCATAACTCAAAATAGAAATTAAAAAACTTAAAATATAAAATGGAAATAACATTTTAATTTTATATAAAATTTTAAATTTTGAATTTTTTGAAAAATAATTTAGAATTTAATTTTTTTATTAATTATATTTTAACATTTACTTAATAATTATTGAAATAAATATTATTAAATGGAAAATTATTACAAATTATTATTTTTATTTTTTGGTCACTTAATTTCCTTAAATTTAAAAATGAAATTAAAAAATCGGATTTTTTGTTGAAAACTGATACATTGCTTGATTACCATTTTGTTAAAAATTTATTTTATTTTATGTTTATTATTCTATAAAATTTACATTTAAAAAAACTTACTTATTTTATATTATTATATTACTTCTATTTCATTTTATTATTACGTTTTATTTTATTCTTTTAGAATTCTTTTATTTTATTTTATGAAATTTCTAAAATTATTTTATTTTATTTTGTCAGTAAAATACTGATATTAAGCGTGACTCTTATTATTTTAAAGAGTACTTAAAATTGATAGAAATTAAAAGCATATTTATATAAAATTACAATATCTCATCCCATACAGCAATCTATGTCCTTTCAACCTCTTTATTTTTTACGAACATGAGGAGATTTAACGAGAATTTCGCGGTTTTCTCTGCGAGGCGCGACGGAGGTTAGAGACGAAGGTTTAGAGCAGTGATATTCGCTAAAATTGCGGTGAGAGCAAATCAGCCGCAATCTCTAACAAATTACCGAAAAATATTGTAGAAAAGTGAACCGCCGCAAGTATATTTTTCTAGTCATACTTCTGCTTATTATTATGAATTACTGATACATACAAATGACTAATAAATAATTATTTATTTTTAACGATTGTTAACTATGTAATATTACACATAATTATTAATTTTAATGCTATTAATGCAGTATTTAATATGTGTACCTATGGTTATTACAAAATTAAAATTACACAAGGCTTTCAAGAATTTAATTTGATCGTCGAAACTTGTATTTTTATTAATTTTTAATTGCCTAAACGCCAACTCAGATAAATATGTTAAACTGACATACTCAAAACATTTTTTACACAAGATTCAAATTTCAAAACACATTCTGCAGCTAAGTTCCAAATATATGTTTGCATAAATGTCTGTTATTATTATTATTATTATTATTATTATTATTATTATTATTATTATATCTGTTGTTGTTGTTATTATTATCATTTTGTATAATATTTTTAAAAAAATCGCGAGCCCTATGAAAAGTACGTTTTGAAATATATCTACAGAGCTCTGTATTGATATTTAAATACATTTTTAAATTATATGCCCCACTTTCCAGGACACATAAAATGAAACCGAGGGACGCATGCGACCTGCGGGTAATGTACTGAGTACCACTTGTTTAGAGTGTTTTCGTTACTTTCAAACAATAATAATTCAAGTCATTCTTCCTTAGGAAGACCGTTCTCCAGACTTACGGTCTATGGATATCTACCGAAATGTCTTATTCAATATAAATATTTTTCTCCCTCCCTCATATTCTATGGTCATTTTTTAATATTTATTTTGTCTTCTAGCCACGGTAAATTGATATAGATTATATTTGTTTACTAAAATTTTTTCTTCGATTCCAAGCATATTTACGAAAAAAAGGTAAATACATTTTAATAGGAATTATATTTCAATGTCAAACATACCATGCTTTACATGTTGTTAAATTTTGGAATCGACACTAATCTATTATACCACTCCTAATAAAAGTAATAAAATGAACCGCGATATAGATTTCTTTGTCCAACTATGCATGTGACTATCAGAATTGAATTTACTTATCTAAAATTCTTATATCGTGCTTTACAGTGTGACAAAGAAATGTTAGGATACATAGAACACCTCATCACTATAATTACTATAATAAGTTCATGACCAATTACTACCAGCAAGAAATTGAAATTATTTGCGATTGTTTACCGTTCTAATTCATTTTTAATGTTTATGTTCATTCGCCTGTGCATATGAAAATTTCCCAATGTTTATACATACAAAATTTGGGAGATCATCTAAAACATGATCTAGGAAGAAAAAAAAATGAGGGACATTTAAAAACGTGGTCATCCAAAACACACACAAATTAATTAAATGGACATGAACTGAGATTTGTTATAAAAATCTCTATAAACATAATAATGTATTAACATAAGGGAGTATCGCATGGATTACGTTAAAAAACCTATTCTCTTTCTGTATTGTTTATTAAATATTCAACCGCTTCGAAACTTGGATGATGTCAAGCAATTGCCGAAAAATGTATAATATGAAACCTCTATGTTTACAGGGGCAAACCTATACAAGTTAAAAGTGTTTACATATGTTTACAAGACTACAATTTATTGGTAATTTTGATAAAATGACTTCTTGCAAAGTATGGTATGAGAATTTCCGTCCTTACCTTTCTCCAAGAAAAGTTCAGTGGAATGAGATTATTAGCCAAACATTTCTTTTTTACAACAAAATACCAAAGAGTCGATTACTTAGTCCTCCACTAAAAGTAGAGAAGATTCTAGTTTCCTTTTTTTCTAGGTCCCAGTTGAGAACTTTCGGAGAGGGTTTAGAATCGGGCAATGCACCATAGCAATTGTATCATAAACACACTTGCCCCCAGCTTCAGTCTAAGAAACATAGTCACACGCTAGAATTTGTTGTACAGTACCCTACACACCAAAAGCCAGGGACCAACTGAGGATACATACAACATCGTTTGAGAGAATATCCTGCTTATTCGTTCTTAACACTGGCGCAAGAGCCTTCGATCGATACATGCTCAGCGCACGCGTACTCACAGTGACAATGTAAAGGCGGCATTGGCGGTTCACTGAGTACTATTCACTGGCGGGATATCGCGCTTTGGCTTCGTTCGAGCGGAACTGGAAAATAAAAATTCATCTACATCTAGTAGACATGAACTTCGGATGTACTAAGATATTCGACAGGTCGCCTCTTTCCAAAATATCATTATAGTATGTTTGAGAGAAAAATTAACTTATTTTACAATGGAGGAGATAAAAGACTGTAATATGATATAACACTATATTGAACGATTTTTTATTTTCATGAAAAAAAATGTATTTTCATTTATGATCTAGACCGTAGGAAAAATAATCAAAAATAAGTATTTTATTAGAAAAAATATTTTTTTACTGCGTTTCACATATGTTCTTATTGCTTTTCTCTATGCATTATCACTACAAATCAGCATTAAAAATACAAAAAGAAAATACTTAAATCCCTTTGGTAGATAGTTTTTAAAACTTATAATAGTATTTTTTATATTTAAAAATCTGAAAAATATTTTTTATTAAAATTTGAATAATTGTGAGTAAGCTCTGCACAGAGATAAAAAAAATAAAAAAAAAAAACAAATTATCCAGTGTGTACAGCACTGATAACCTGTAGTAATATTCATTTGAACTAAATAAAGTCAAAATTGTATCATGTCCTACGATACATGGAACATGCTTGAGGCTGAGAATTTCTGCTTTCAAAGCTTATACATAGAAGATACTGGATTCGAACCCATGTCGCGCTCGTCTGCCGAATCGGTCTGGGTTTTCTTTTAATCTTGTGTAAATTATGGTTGGTATCCAGGAAGGGCAATACCCCCTTTACCAATTCGGCTCTCGCTCAGATAATTGGCTGAAAGAAACGCATATCAACAACCAACCAACCCACTGTGGACTTTAGATATATCTGAATTTCGCTAATTTAGTACTGCTGACAATAATATTGGTTGTTCCACATGTGGCGCTGGGTATACTGTAGAGTTATAAGGTAAAAGGCATGATCACAATATGAACTAAAACTATATAGTTGAGTAATTATTAATTAATTCGCATTTTTGATATGGTTTGTTTTCATATTAATTTGTAGTACAAAAATGAACATGCTTATCGCAGGAAAAATCGACATGATTGTTAACGAGTGTGGTTACATATCAATCCAATTAAAAAAATAAAATAAAGGTAAATTAAAAAATTCTTTAAGAATGAATTAATAATCTCATTGATAAATTGAATAGCTATATTATAAAGGAAAAACGTGTCTGTGCGTTACACCGACGCCGTTTGCACGGTGGCAACCGGTGACAATTAAATTTATTTATTAATTTTATTCCAATTTTTTTAATTTCTAAATGCCTCACATTTTCACTTTTTAGTCCGTCGAATAGGGAAAAAAATGTACTTTCAAATGCAATTTGTTTGAAAACTGCATCGCAATTTATTTGAAAACTGCATCGCAATTTATTTGAAAACTGTAACACAGTTTACTCAATTTTTATTTTTTTTAAATAATTTTCAAGCATAATTTTTTTTTCAAATCTACTTCAATGGCAAGCAGACGATTACGAAAGAAAAATCCATTTGCACTTAAATTCATATAAATAGCTCAACATTTGTTTCCAGCTTATACTCCATAACGAAATTAAAACAGTCATCAATCAATAAATAAAACAATAAAATATAAATAAAACACCAATTTAAATATGTAATCGAATTTAGTGCTTAAACCACTGAAATGAGAAGAATCAAAAAAGCTGAGTGTAAATAGCTATTTTTTGGCGATTTCTTCGTTGTTAACTCCTGACGAGCGGCGCATAAGAAAGTATCGCTTTTATTATGTTTCGAAAGTTTATTTCAACACATTATTGCTATTTTTCATATAAATATGAATTTTGGTATTGTTTTGTTGGCATTTTTAAAAAAAAAAAAAAAAGTAAAAAATTCATTAGAGTTATAAAAAAAAGCAGACCCATGTGAATCTTTGAGATTATCTGCTGATAGGTTTTTTTTCATTAAATTTTGATTAGCTGCAATTTTTTAATCAAACAACGTGTTTTAACGAAATGCAACAACTGCTTGCAGAAGCTTTCGAAAAAATACATCCTTCCGTCTTCAGTATGTGCAGAGAAAAGAGAGTGTTAACATATGAAGTAATACATATGATCGTTTCCCACCTATATTCTGTAACCCGGGTAGCCCAGATTTATCCCCTTGTTGTATTAAATGATTGAAATGAAATGCTATAAAAATGAACACAAATATAAACATGTATGTATACCATGTCTACTGCACACTTTAAACATTCGATATAAAAGTATTAAAAAAAAATCTAAATGTTTATGTTTGTATATAATATATTTTTTTGTTCAGGGAAATTTTTAATCTAATAGTTACCAGAATTTGTATCTTATATGATGGTCGTGCCATGAATGCTGAGCTCTATTCCAAGCAGTTGGATCGCGTCTACGACAAATTGGTGCAGAAGTATCCAAGATTAGTCCGCTCAAAGCGCGCTTTGTTTCAGCGGGACGATGCCAAACCGCACGTGGCCCAGTGGACCAAGGACAAGTTTGCACAATTGGACGGCGTCGAAATTCTTCCACACCCCGCCTACAGTCCAGACGTGGCTCCATCCGATTATGGCCGTTTTCGATCAATGCAATATTTTTTCAAGGGATGTCAATTTGAATCCATTAATGAAGTTGAAGAAGCATGTCAAGAATTTTTTGATTCCAAGGAGTCGCCATGGTACTTCCAGCAAATCCGGAATCAGGCAGAACAATGGCAGAAAGTCGTGGACTATGATGGTCTTTACTTTGAAGAATAGTCCCTGTTGCTTTTGTTGTTAATTTGCGTATAAAAACGTAACTTTCACAAATTTCCCAGAATTTTTTGCTCAATCTAGTAGCTAGAAAACCTGTAAGCAATGTGATAATTTTGTATTTATTTGATAACAACATGTTATTTAAAATTATTTCCAATACTTGCACGGTCTATATTGAAGAAAGCTAAAAGATTTATTCTTCTCTTCGATAGTTTAGTACATCAAAAAGTTTTTATTTTTTTCTGATAATCTCAATAATATCGTCTGATAATCTCGTCTATATACACTAAATTATACCTCAATTTTTAACAAATAATTTTCGTACTCCTAGAAAACATGTTTTATCAGTGAATTCTTCCCGGAAATCTGAAAAAGAGGCAGAAAGTCCGTTCATTCGTAGCATGCCTGCATATAGTCTGTATTAATGCTAAATTCCGAATTTATTTTAAAACGAAAAATCAAAACTTGTATAAATTAAGATTTTTAATTTAATTAAAAAAAACTAAACCAACAACAAAGAAAAGAAACTTTTTCAAATTTAAAAATAAACAACTAAAAATAACAATTAATTTTCTCATTCATTTAAAAGTATTCACAATTTATTTTTTAAAGTTTTATAAAATATTCGCATTTAAAATATATTTTAAAAGAACACATTTAAAATAGATGTTTTAATTAAAATATTTAATGGAAAAAAAGTAAATTTTACTCAGAAAAAATATATTCTCGCATAAAAATATAATATTTATATTTTACATCTAGCAATCCACATAAAAATATTTATAATTCATATTTTCGTCCTATTTTAATACCAAAGTACTAAAACTCCAGTCAGAATCTCATTAAAGACGAAATATTCCCGAAATTAACTTCAAAATTCAAAGTTTTAAAAATAAATCAATCAAGCCTCACCCATCTGTGTCAAACATACTTACTTTAAACTGTTTCAAAGATGTACAAATGTAGAAGAGTGGTTAGAGTACTGGTCTCGTAACACTAAGGTAGCTGGTTCCATCCCAAGTTTAGTAACTTTTATTTTCTCCCATTTTCTTCAATTGACGTGTCTTGTACCTCCTATAAAGGAGAAAAAAAAGAAACAGATGTTCGTCTATTAATGAAAAAATCCTGGAAGCACTGCTTCCAGGAAAATTTCCTTGAAGTGATGAAAGTATTTCTGAGAATAAATCCATTTGAAAGACCGCTACCCAAGACATTCTCATAGCGAGATACTTCCCTTATGTAGGGTGATGAAAACGTCCTCGAAATACGAGAACGTTTTCAAATTTAGGGACTATTTTTCAGACAGTTCCTGCAGTTTTTGATTTAAAACAATTATTAGCAATTAAGAAGGTAATAAATGCATAGTAAAAAAGTAAGTTTAATAGTTATAAATAATACTCAAAGTGTTTCCGAAAATAAGTGGCATCAAAACAAACTTCGTTTACGTAAATGACTAGGGGAATTCCCTCCCTGCTCGCTACGCTCACCAACACCCCGCATAATAGCTTCCCGATACCGTTCGGTGTCGCGAAGCAATCTCTATTTTCTACCCAACCCCGTATGTAATTGTTTCGCGATCCCATATTTTCTATGCATTTAATTTTTAGATTCAAACGCAGGTGAGCCCCCCTTTCTCATTAGTTAACGGAAATTACCTTCCTTATGTCAAAATCACTTTTGCGATCAACCCCTTAAAAAAAAAAAAAAAAAAAAAAAAAAAAAAAAAAAAAAAACGGAAGTCAATTGAAATGCAAAAGATTCTTCTTTTCCCCGGGCCATCCTATCTAAATTCTCTACTTTTGTGGTTTTCGTCATGCACAATTCCCGCTAAAAAGAGACAGAAATCTCTAACCAATCAGTTGCGTTTCTCAGTATCTACGCAGATTTTCATTGGTCTATTTCCAAATCTTTTGGCCCATTTCCAAATCGTTACTCTCTTTTTATATATAGAAGGATTCTTTAAATGTGGAAAATATATCGATGTTTCAGTGTAATAGCAAGAAACGGTTTTCGGAATTATGTCCAACTCGGTAGATCATATTGAATATTTTCGTTCATGGTTTATATTATATTTTCGTAGATTAAGAATCACGTGTCTTGACAGTGTAGACTATTTCGAATTTCTTTTGTAAAATTGTCAATTGACTACGGCATTTATATTAACTTCTTTTATAAATAAATTTTTTGTTTCCAAATTTCATTTGAAAATACGTATCAATTCTGGTCTTTTTGGCTGTAAACTTATATGTTACTATGTTTAAAATTTCAAACCAAAAAATGAGCCATCGGTCAAAAAATAAAGAAAATAAATATAAATAAATAAATAAAATTAGATACAACATTTAAATTAGAAGAATAGGAATCATCATACTATTTTATCACTAACTTATCCGAAAGAGATGCCTGAGGTACCGTTCAACCAGAAGTTTTGTTTGCTTTTCGAATATGAATAGAAATTTTTAAATTGAGGTCATCTATACACATTAATAATTGTATCATTTTGATTTTTGAAATGGTAATGTTTACTGATGACACAATATTTGAGTTGTATGTATAGTTTACACATATATAGATATATAATTTACATACCTTTATTTAAATTTTCGTAGCGTCTCTTTCCACACACTAATATCCTTAAAACATACAGCGGATATTAAGTTTAGGATAACCGATATCCTCTGGATGACTAAAACCGTCCTGCAGACAATCACAGGGTAGTCTCTGGTTGTCGAAATGATACATCTATAGACGTTCTGCTGATAACTTTTTATGACGTTTCTTGGATAATTACACGACGAAGGAAGGCATAAACTAAAAGACCGAGAGCCGGCAGCACAGACAATCACCTCATTGAGTTCATGGATGGAATTTTAGGATTAGTTAAATCTTGATTCGCATATTAAAACGCAGTCGGTCTGCCAAGTCTTATCTTAGTGGAAAACACATAAAAACCCGATTTTAGCGGCTGGCTCGTAGGTTTACCATTGTGTTTTCCTGCACCAATAGGTATGAAAACGTGGAGGACTGGGAGCAGGAAAACACAATGGTGAACCTACGAGTCAGCCGCTAAAATCGGGTTTTCAGGTGTTTTCCGCCAAGATATGACTTGACAGACCGATTGTGTTTTGATATGCAAATCAAGATTTAATTAATCATGGAATTTCATCTGTGAACTCGATGAGATAATTGTCTGTGCTGACGGCTCCTGGTCTATAATTAAGGAAAAAATTTAATGCCCATGTGCGTCCTATAAGAGGATACATAGGCTTTTTTAGGACAATGCAATTGACTAATTTATTCTTCGTATCCTCTGGATACAAAGCGGTTCTCTTAGTATAAGACAACAGCATCATCTTTAGGAGCACTATACAGTGTGTCCACGTATAACCTGACCGACCTTTATTTTCGCAACCGTTGGTCCTAGATGCATACCTCCAATTACAAAAATGGTCAAAATTTGGCGCAGGGTTACGATAAAAAAAGTTTGAAGCGAAAAAACAATTTACTGAAGAATTACAAAATCTAAATTTTTATACGGCCCCCGGTCCTATAAGTTATATTTAGTAAAATTTCCCTGTTACACTGGCAAGTAAGACAAAAAAAGCCCGGTTATTCTACGATTAAAATTGACCGAGTAATAGTTGTTTAAAGTTGGAGTATATTTTTTGCTGCATATTAGGGGTCATTCACAAATTTAGTAGAAATATAATTTCGTCAGATATTTTAAAGAAATGGTTGAGAGTAAAATTAGCATTGTAATTTAAATTTGAAATCTTTAATCATTCTGACATATTACTGCAAATGTACAATTTGTACTGCACATTATAAGAAGATAAAAATAACAGATTTTTTGTTAAATAAAAGGATGTAAAACAACAGCCTCATTTCTTTACAAAATGATACATATTTCTGAATGCTGTTAGATTACACTGTCTTTCAAATTTTGTGTTGTGGCATGTTTTTTTAGCTTTTGAAAATTGATTCTTATGTATTTTTTACCACTGAATCCGAAAATGAACTTCATTTTAAACCATCACGCCAGGAATTTTCTCAAACCGCATCTCCCCTCCCAACCTCATCTGACCTCTGAGCTGTTTAGCTGTAAGAAACCTAATATAAGCCAAAAAATCTAATAAATTATTGAATTAAATAAAAGTAAACTGAATAAAAAAGTCTTACATCTATTTTATAGTATAAGATTTTTCGCTATTTTGTAACCTTGAAATTTACGATTTGCGAAAAATCTTCAGATGATGGTTAAAAGTGAAGCTAATTTTTTGATTCAGAGTTAAAAAATACATAAAATGTAATTATAAAATTAAAAAAAAAAAACACAACCATCGCAGGTTTATGTTATCTAATCTAAAACTCTTTCTTAAAATTATTGACGGTAATCTATCCGAATTTTTTTGTGTTATCCTCTAATATAAGTATGTATAAGATGGTAAGAGTCGAAAATCGTAATAATATTGCATTGTCATCGGATTTAAGTCAGTATGTAAAATTTAACTTCGATCGGACATTTGAGAGTAAGTTAAAGATCGAGTACAAATTTTAAACTGGAAAGACGATCATTGCAAGATAAATAAAACCTTATGAAAATAACATATTTTTAGTTAAAAGAAATCATAGCCTCAAATCCTTACAAAATAAAACATATGTTAAAATACAATTATTTTAACTAATTTGATACTTAACTAATAAAAGTTAATCGTAATATTTGTTCGATTTCTTTCAAAGCGCCAATACCTTGAAATAAGTTTAAGTACTTTATACACGTCCCCTGAAAGCATGGTCGAAATCATCGGTTTTGATATGCAAAAAAGTGAAAAAGTCATGCATTTCAAAGTTTCATAACTCGGTCAATTTTAATGTTATATGAATGGGACTTTTTTTTGTCTTACTTGTTAGTGTCACAGTAAAATTTTAGTAAATATCACTTATAGGACCGGGGACCGTATAAAAATTTAAATTTCGTAATTTTTTAATAAATTTTTTTCTTGACCCAAATCGCTTTAAAAATAATACTTTACCTTATTTAAATCATTTTTGTAATTGGAAGTATGCATCTAGGACCAACGGTTGCGAAAATAAAGGTTGGTCAAGTTATACGTGGACACACTGTATAATGTCCGGAAGAAATTTTGTGTTGTATGGGGTTATAAAGAGAACGTATCAGGGGTTTATCCATAATTTTCGGAAAAAAGTAAAGTTTTACCAAAATCACGTTATTATTTAAGAAAAAAAATATAAAGTAATTGAAAATATAAAATAAACATATTTTATAAAACTGTACGAAATTTCTTTGATACGTTTCTAAGATTTTCCATTCTGATGATCTTTTGATAAAAGAAGAGGGTTTCCTAGATCATCGAAATTAAAATTTCGGTATAACGCAAAATCTTATTATAGGAATGGTTTGTAAAAGCGTTATCTGGCTATCTCTCATTCGTTTTATCTGTAAATTAATGTAGGTCTCAATTCTTAATTTTTTAAATACGAATTTATTAACAATTTTTACAATTAAATATACGTTTTTGAATGGAAAAAATCCTTAAAACATATTTAGCTCTGCTCATAGTCTCTCTTTAAAAAGGATACTTTTAAATGGGATGATTATTCTTTTTTCTTTTTTGAAGATGCAAATTAAAGTTTTATCAAGTGTATTTACCATTCGCACACTCAAGCATTATCTTATAGGTCTTTCGAAATTCACGAAAAAGAGCTTGAACTGTACTGTTGCCAGGCTGCATTGATTCAATGAATTCAAAGACATCATCTAAAAAATCAAATTTGGTGTATATTTTTTATGCATTTAGAAACTTTTATGTATTTTTGCACACACACATATATATATATATATATATATATATATATATATATATATATATATATATAGTAAAGCAAGGAGAGTTCGCGCGGTAGGAGAGATTGCGCACAAAGAGATTCGACGGGAAGGAGTAGAGTGCGCGCCCATCGACTGCAGGTAGTTGTACAGCAGCATTAGTGCAGTGTCTACATGAATGTGCACATTGATTGTTCCAAGTGTCTTGGATAAAGCAGTGCTATTTTGTTTTGTTTTCCCAAAGTAAGTGCTTGAATTTTCATAACTGTTCGTCAGAATTTTTCCACAACGTTAGTAATACAAAATATTTTGAACTTAAACGATTTCTTATAAACTACTAACCTGGACTAAGCATGCGAACACCAAAAATGCATTTTAGAAGTGGCCATATTTAAATAAAAGGCCGCGCAATCTCTCCTACCAAAATAGGAGAGTTTGCGCATCTGCTACTAAGACGAGATGGCGCATTTCCCCATAAGTTTAAGCGCTAGGAGAGATAACACAGCTTATTGATAAATTTGTATGAATTGCAAATTACGTGTAAAACATGTGAATGATTCAATTTTGAAAGAATTTCGGAAAAACACATAATTATCAAAACTAAATTTGGCAATAAATTAATTTGCAAAAAAATACTTTTGCAGATAAAAATTTTATTAATAAATTAATAATACAGTTGTTATTAAATAAATTTTATGTAATTATTTTTGTTAATAAATTAATAATATATTTGTTAATAATATAATTAATTATTTCTATATATCATTTTAATTTATGAGCAATTAATTTGCTAATAAATTAATTTTGCAAACTAAAATAAATTTTCTAATACAAAGTTTTGAAAAAGCTTTCACCCATTCCAAGTAGTGTCATGGCATCGAAATCAAAAGGAAACAGAGTGCAACCAATGTTACTGATCCACAAAATATACATGAAAAAAAACTTAAGAAGGATGCCGCTACAGAAAAAAAAAATAAGCTGAAGATAAGGTGCTTCCACAAAAAGTGGGATAAAAAAAACTCAAGGGAAAAAAACCGAAGGTCAATGAGGATGAGTGCACTGAGTGTCTGGAACTGTACAAGGAGACAATTTCGACAACTGACTGGATTCAATGTATTGCTTGTTTCAGGTGATTGCACGAAAGATGCACGTTTTACAAATAAGTGCATCGATTGTGGACGACGACAACTTCGGTTAGCAAACTAAATACAATGAAACTGTGGAAATCGAAATTAAGTAATTTTCAAGTTAAACATGTTATCTACTAGGTTAATGTTATTTTGTAATCTTAGTAGGGCTTGCTTTTTCTGATATTTTAATCTTCTTAAATTAAAAATTTTAACTGTTGTTAAAATTATTTCTTTTATTTATTATTTAAACATTTGGTTGAAATATTCACTCCTAATACAATAATATTTACTCACAAAAACCTTTCAACAATGTCAGTTAAGTGTAATTATTATTGTTAACAATTTAATTGTAGTTATTATTAATAAAAATCTCTTCTACCTATGTGCGCAATCTCTCCTACCCATGTGCGCGTTCACTCCTGCCCTGTAAGGAGAGATTGCGCAAAATAGTTTTCTTGGTTTTATTACTGCTGTTCTTTTAAATTACAGTATAACAACAAAATAACAATGGAAATGCATAAAAAACAAACGAAGTCAAAATTATTCATGCATAGTTTAGCAAAATATTAATATTTAGATTTTTTATTATTATTCTTTTGAAATGTGCGCGGACTCTCCTCGCTTTACTATATATATATATATATATATATATATGCATATATATATGAGTCTAGCGGAAATTGGACGCAATTCTCTATCGAATGGTAGTTCAAGGATCTCTCTGAGACATTTTGGTATAAAATACCATCAGGGTTCCCTTCATTTGTTTTTGTATTTATATTATTTTTATGCTTTTTGTCCGACTGTAACTTTACATAATAAATATAATAGTGTAGTAGTCGTAAGTGTTTTCCCTCCAGTTACATAATAAACAAATAAAAAAAATTACAAGATATTATCTTCACAATAGTAAGATTTATGAAAGAAAATCAGTCAATGAAAAAATTTACATTGACATTCCAAAAACCTTCAAAATTAAAAGAAAAGAAAACTTGTCAGTTCTTCACTGATTAGTCCAGCTAATGATGGTTTCAGTAAATAAAAGAAGCCTTCACAAGTGTTAGAATGGCTATTAATGCCATTTGTTGAGAAAAAATTGTCAATGTATCAACCCTCCCTATGTATCAAATCTCCCCTACCTCCCCTATATTAGAATAGGAGAAAAATTATAGCGACACAACAACATGGAAAATATTTTAATTGTGAATTAATATACAGGGAATATCAAAAAGTGTTAAATGATGAATCAGGGAAAATATTAATATTTAAAGCATTTATTTCTGGAAAAGCTTGTCTAATATGGAGTGTGACTACCGTGCACTGCTATACAAGACTCACAACGAGAACTCATACTGTTTATGAGGCTGTCAATAAATGTCTGTGGCAAGAAAGCCCATTCTTCCAAAAGCGCGACTTTTAACTCCTGGTGAGTCCTGGGAGGGGGGTTACGCTGTGAAATGTCTCTTCCTAGACCATCCCAAACATGTTCAATAGGATCGTGGCCAATTCATACGGAGAATTTCCTTTTCTTCAAGCAAACCATCAACAATGTGAGCTCTGTGTGGCTTCGCATTATCATCCATAAACGTGAAGGCCACACCTACAGCACCCCGGAACAACCTCATATAGGCTTCAAGGACCTCATCCCTATAGAGATGTGCGTTGACAGTACACGCATCGAAGGCGTACAGTGGTGTACGACTGCCCAACATTATGCCGCCAGACAAGGATTCATTTTCCATCAAATCTGTCGTTCTCTTTTATGTAGGAGGGATGATAGCGAGCTCCATGTTCTCTCCAGATGAAGATCCGACGAGAATCCCCCTGCATGATAAATCTCGACACATCACTGAAAAGAATACGCTGCATTCTTATTGTGTCCAAGACTGATGGCTTCGGCTCCACAACAACCGGGCTCTCCTGTTGGATTCAGTGAAAGGGGCACACACGACTGGACGACAGGCGTTAGGGATGAGGTCCTTGAAGCCTATGTTAGGTTGTTCCGGGGTGCTGTAGACCCGGACTTCATGTTTATATGCAAACCGACACAGAGCTCATATTGTTGATGATTTTCTTGAAGAAGTGGATATTTGCCGTATGAATTGGCCCTCGAGGTTTCCAACCTCTATCATATTGAACATGTTTCAGATAGTCTAGGAAGAGCCATTACACAGCGTAACCCCCCTTCCAGGACTCGCCAAAAGTTAAAAGCCTTTGGAAGACATTTGGAATTAGAAGGAGGCCTTTGGAATTACATAGCTTTTTTGCCCCAAACATTTATTGAAACCCTCATAAACAGTATTAGAGCTCGTTGTGGGGCTTGTATAGCAGTGCACGGTGGTCACACTCGATATTAGACAGATTTTTCCAGAGATAAATGCTTTATCTCTGATTCATGAGATAACACTTTCCCATATACACTGTATCTTAATTCAGAGTTAAAATCTTTTCCATATTGTTATGTTGCCATATTAATTCTCCAATTATAATATAACTCTGTGCCAAATTTCGTGGCAACACAGTGAATAGTTCATCAGTTTTCACAGATTTTATGTTTGTGACCTTAATTTTGGACATGAGTGTACATTAAGACAGACTTGAACACAATTAATACAACAACCCAACAGGATTGAAAAATTAGCTGGTGCCACTATTCGAACCTGGGTCCACAGCGTACCGCGCTGTTGCTTTTCCCACTAAGCTACCCTGGCCGATATCCTAGCCCGGCAATTTCCCACTAATAAACTATGTTGGGGAACGTCATCGGCCGGCATATTTTTTTTAAATTATTAAATTTTTATTATTTAAATTATTATTTAATAATTTAAAAAACATAAATTCAGACGTTAATTTATGTGTGGTATAATATATATTGTGGATCGATGGAATATTAAATTATTCATTGTATTTTCTCGTCATCGTATGCTGTGCTATTGCCGGCCTATGACGTTTCTCAACATGGTTTATTAGTGGGAAATTGGCGTGCTAGGATATAGGCCAGGGTAGTTTAGTGGTATAAGCAATAGCACGGTACGCTGTGGACCCACGTTCGAATCCTGGTCCCGGATAATTTTTCTCTCCTGTTGAGTTGTTGTATTAATTATGTTCAAGTCTGTCTTAATGTATATGTAACTTTAATAATTTATATATGTGTCGTTGTTCGGTACCCTCGCATTGGATAATGTCTTCAGGAAGGATAATGGATAATGCATTCACTCAGAAATGCCGACGCATCAGGAAATGATTCAATAAACATTTAACCCGTGGGCTCCACACTTTAGTTAAACATCCGCTCATTCCACTCCACATTAGTGTGATTTGGGAATCCGTGACATCAACTGCGCATAAATTTGTTAGCGATGTAATGATAATGAAATATAACGCGTAATTAATTTACGAAATTTATTGGGGAATCAAACTGTGATATTTATTCTTATCAAAAATTGCATTTTGTTACGGAAAAGTGCAATATATTGACAAAATATTATTTAGAAAACACCGCCATTAGAAGTTTTGTCTGGGCGATTTAGCTCTAAGGTGGAGTTCACGGGTTAAAAGTCTGTAAAAAGATACTAAACTAGATAAAATATAGAGTAGATGTTTCTTAAGATTAAAAAAAAGTTATATATTGCAGCATAGAAAAAAATCTTTTCCCAACCTTAAATAAACCCATATAAATAATACGAATAATACCCATATAAAAATCAAATATGTTAAAAAAAATACGGTACATTGTGGGAAATACAATTTTTAATCATCGAGAAAAAAAATAAACAGTTCATCTGATTTGATTCTATGTTCCACTGTCCAGTTTAAAAAATGCGATTATGAGACAAAAGTTTGGACGTTTTAAATTGCGTACTAGAGAACAAAAATAAAGAACAATTCTAAAAACTTATGTATCTTGAATGATTTTGTGGTTAAAAACACGGATGTTGCACAACATCTTTATTTTGCAATACATGCAGAACATCCTATTTCTGAAAAAAAAAATATATTTAAACAAGAATGGAGGAAATGTGATATAAAATGTTGTAGGGAAATATTTATACGACATTTTATAAATTTTTAGAGACATCTGGAAAACTTCTATTACATATTTGAAATAGACAAACATAATACGCGTAAAGTCATAAACCAATGAAAAAATGTTAAAATCACACATTTAATAAAATCACATAATGCACAAGATAAAAGAAAATTGTAAACATTTCGAACTTTACCAAAGCCACTCATTTGATGAGACGTTTTGGTAAAGCACAAACTTTAGAATGTTCTTTCCTCTTGTATTTTGTGTGATTGTATTAAATGTTCGATTTTAACCCTTTATGTACTGAATTATGAACTCATGAAAATTTTATCTTCTAAAACAGTTTTCGTGAATTTTCGAAACTACATTAGACGATTTACATAATCATTTAATAAATTTTAGAAAGATTTTGAAGGATTAATTAAATTTGGATTTATACGGATTTTGTGCGATATTTATAATCCCGCTCAAATCTTTTTCCTAGAATTTTGTAGCATTAGGAAATGTACAAATATAATGTTCTTACAATAGAAATATAGAAATATTTCCGAATTGAAAAATCCCCCCCCCCCTCCCAACGCCAAGTAAGCTGAAAAGAGGCAAAGGCAAAAGAAATCATCCTTTTAAAAATATTTTTTTTCTGTAACCAATAATGCTTTTGAAAGAAGATAAAGTAATGCACCTATAACTCATTCTAAACTGTATTACTACTAATCAATGCATTAAATGAATTTTATAACAAATTATTTTAATAGTAATTATAAGTCCCGTCAGTAGATAAAGGGTTAATGTATTATATTGTAGAAGATGTGTCGATTTTCTTGGCTAAAATGAAAGCTTTACAGTCTTACAAACTTACTGTCCTTCTTCTAGTCTCCCAATTAAACACTGTTTCTTATAGTCCATTAAATGCCTTCTCAACGACATGTTCCACATCCGTGAAACGTACATAGAATGTTAATGTTTTTGTCTGGCGAAACTGAATACGTTGGGCTACGTGGTAACATCATCCTTGAGTTACTGACCTACTTCCTTTTATTAGAGTTCACTTAATAGAATTACATAAAGTATTTTTTTAATAGTTGTTATTTAATTTTTCCCAGCAGTATATTAGTTGTTTCCACATTCCTTTTACTGTAAATTTGTAATGAATTAAAAAAAGTTAAAAAAAATATTTTCACTCAATTTTAGAGTTTGAACAAAGTAAAATAAAATAACTTTTCTTTTTTTATCTATGTTTATCAAAAAGATAACTAATCTGTAATCTTTAATAATGAAATTAATTCCCCAATCTTCAATTAGACAGTGTTATTTTTTCCATTTTATGAATAACGAAGTGCATGTTTAGATTTAAACCCAATGTCGTAGTGGTCAGACGGTCTGATTGCCACGCTGCAGGTCGGGAGTTTGACTCCCGACCACTTGGTAGGGCCCACTCAACCCTTCACTCCATTCTATTTTGAAATTAAAAACTGTTTAAAACCAATGATTTATATACTTTATTGGGTTTTTTAATTATTCAATTCTTTATTTCTTACTATTTCACTCTTAGTTTTTAGCATGCAATATTATAGTATTTAAGTCATTAACGGCAGTTTGGAGATATTAATCGTTAAATTTTGATATATAACTTGTTAAATTCTTGGTTAAATTTCGTTAACTTTGTTTATTATGATTTATTTTGGGTCATTCCATGTCAGTTCAGGCAGGCATGTAACCCACCATCACAGATTTTGATGAAACTGCGTGTGTTTGTTCCTTTT
This sequence comes from Maratus speciosus, assembly GCA_963932465.1. NCBI lineage: Eukaryota > Metazoa > Arthropoda > Arachnida > Araneae > Salticidae > Maratus > Maratus speciosus. Next base: position 114,437,784 of record OZ010796.1, on the reverse strand, counting down.
ATGAAGATATGATTCCCAGTATTTTTTTTTACTCCTTGGTCAAATAGTTTCTGAGAAAAAAATTGTCAAAATTTTGAAAACTGCCATCAGTTGGCATTCTTGACTGCTCGATTTTCAAATGTAGCATGACATAAATATGATCATATTTCAATATCTATTCCACAAATCATCTTCAAATAATTTATGCATAATATATAGGGTACGTATTTTATGAAAAAAAATACTGTTTCGCTTATATAACATTTTAAGTGTGCCTAAAAAAATGTTTAATCTTTGAAGTCGTGATTTTTTTATGAAAAATAATGCATTACCTAAAATAGCATTATTAACAAAAGGCGGTATTTTTATTAAATTTATTTTTTGTGGGGGATATACTTAAAGGTGTCCTTTACCTGATTCTGAAATAAAAGTAGTGGGATTTTGGGTGTTTTTAGTAGTATTTCATATTTAAAAATATTTTGAGGCGTATTTCAAATCCAATCAAGCAGAGTCATTCCATGTCAGTTCGCCTAAGATATTTAATTCACTGTCGCAAATTTCAATGAAACTGGGTATGTTTATAGCTCATTTTAAGACAGGATCAAGGAAATTAAAGGTGATTACAAGTAAAATATTTTTTAAGATAAAAAAAATATCTAAATTTTGAAATTTTTTTAAAAATGTTTTTAATGGCAGATCTATATTCAAAGACTGCATAAAAAAAAGTCATTTCAATATAAAATCACTAAATAAGTTTCAAATAATGTATATGTGACAAATAATGTAGGCAGATTATTATTTATTGTTGTTTGTCATGTTTAAATGCTAAGAGTGTGTTTAATCTTGTGAATTCTTAAAATCAAGAATTTTGTGAAAAATAATGTGTTAATCAAAAATTTATTATTAACCGAAGGCAGGCTGCTATTACTTTTTTTAATTGTACGTAAAAATATCTTTTCAATAGTTATAAAATAAAAATAGTGAAAATATGAGCAATTTTAACAAAATTTTCATAAAATGTGAATGTTTAATGATAAATATTGAAGCTTTTCATGCTAAGATGTACTAAAATGACTACGATATCGTGTATTTCTACTCTTGCTTAAATATAATACATACAATAATAAAATAACAAATATTATTTACAGCAATAAAAATTAAATTAAATAGTACCAGTTCCTTTACCAACACTACATTGCTCAACAGCCGACTTAAAATCAACAGACCGCACTCTTATTGAAAAATACTTTCAACTGTTCAAATAATAAATAAACTGCATTTAAAAATTTTAATATCAACTTATTATCTTAAGACGATAATAATAACTAAACAACATGATGAATTTATAAATCAGCTTTTAATTGAAAAGTCATGAAATGGTCCCTTTAAATATTGTTGTTCATCGAGTCAATCAAAACAAATTATATATAAAAAAAAATAGTGAGCCTAATATGCTGACTGCAATGACACTTCTAACAAAACAAATTAATTCATTACCATCTGAAATCAAACCCGAAAGATCAAAAGAAAAAAAAATCATCTGTAGTGTGAATGTGACATACTCAGTGGTTGTTGAGGTATGTCTTTGTGACATTTTCACCTGTACTTCAATAAAATATAAACATGTAAGCTTTTTTCATTCATCCAAATTAAGTAAAAAAATTATAAAATTTTGTTGTCATTACACCAGATGTTAAATTTTTCGTTACATACTATTAGATAAGTTCTTTACTTTTAGACATTATTGATATAATATCATAAAATTTGCTATATGTATTTTCTGTAAGTGTATAAACAATATATATATGCTTTATTAAACATAAATGAATAATTTTTAAATAATTTGTTTGAGAACAGGGATATATATACACACATATATATGTTGAAAATCCATCTTTCAGCAATATTGTGATGAAATAAATCAAATTACCGTAATTTCCGGTGTATAACCCGCGGATCATACAATCGTGTTTCGACCCAGAAATTTTTAAAAATAAAATGTAACTTTTTAGATCACAGTAAATATTGGTCTTCAAATACTGAATAAAATTTCTGGGTCCAAACTGAATTGTTTGATTTGCGGGCTATACACCCGAAATTACGGTACATATAATTAGAAACTGAATAAAGTTACAAAAGTGCAACTCATTAAGTTTTAAATATTTTTTTAGATATAGTTATTTGAAAGATATAAATATAATGGATTATGCATTTTTTGCATATATTTAAAGCACAATACGTCAAAATTTTCTTCAACAGAGTGAAATTTGGTTTTTTTTTTCAATATTAGCAGCTCAATGCTAAATTTTCAATATTAACAGCCAAATATGAGTTTAAAGATTAGGACTGTCATTTTGAAAATTTCTATTGGGCGGTGAGGAGCTAGTGATTTTTCTCTTTTTTGGAAAGGGATAATTGCTCTTCGCCCAAGAAGTTTTACTAAAAAACAATATTGTTTATTTTTTTCCTTAAGAAACGAACATAAAAGATAATTTAAATAATAAAATAAATGTATAAATAAAAATATTTCCAGGGATGATACATTGGATAGGTTTTACATTTGAAAATATTGATAATTTTAAATATGATTTAAATACTACTAAAACCAACCAAAATCCCACTATTTTTATTTCAGATCCAGTTATAATGTAGTATTATGTACAATTTAAAATTAAAAAATTAGTCATAGAAACTCCGCCTCTGATTGATAAAGATTTTTTAATAATTTCATTATTTTTTGTAAAATATTTTTGATTTCAAAAGATTATACAATTTTTTAGACACATTTAAATATTTTTTAACATTACAGCAATATTTTTTTCATAATCTACATACTTTATTTACCTTGCTTAAATTATTCGAAGAAGATTTCTTTATTAGTTATTGAAATATGATTTTATATATAAAATGAGGCCTTTGAAAATTGAACAATCATTAATAGCAACTCGTGGCATTTTTCCAAAATTTTGATAATTTTTTCTCATATGTTCACTATTTTTATTTTATAACCATTTAAAAGATATTTTTACGTACAATTAAAAAAAAGCAATAACACCCTGCCTTCGGTTAATAATAAATTTTTGATTAACACATTATTTTTGACAAAATTCTTGATTTTAAAAAATCATAAGATAAAAGACACTCTTAGTGTTTAAACATGATAAAAAACAAGAAATAATAATCAGCCTACATTATTTGTCACATATACATTATTTGAAACCTATTTAGTGATTTTATATTGAAATGACTTTTTTTTTTTTTTTTTTTTTTTTTTTTTTTTTTTTTTTTTTTTTTTTTAATGTAGTCATTGAATATCAAACTGTCATTAAAAAAATTTAAAACAATTTTTCAAAATTTTGATATTTTTTATCTTAAAAAATATTTTACTTAGGATCAAGAAAATTAAAGGTGATTACGTCTTAAAATAAGCTATAAACAAACCCAATTTCATTGAAATTTGTGACAGTGATTAAATGGCTTAGGGGAACTGACATGGAATGACTCTGCTTGATTTGATATGAAATGCACCTCAAAATATTTTTAAATAGGAAATACTACCAAAAACACCCAAAATCCCACTATTTTTATTTCAGAATCAGGTAAATGACACCTTTAAGTATATCTCCCATAAAAAATAAATTTAATAAAAATACCGCCTTTTGTTGATAATGCTTTTTTTGTTAATGCATTATTTTTCATAAAAAATTCACGACTTCAAAGTTTAAATATTTTTTTAGACACACTTAAAATGTTATAAGCGTAACAATATATTTTTTTCATAAGCTGCGTACCCTAAATATTGTGCATAAATTATTTGAAGATGATTTGTAGAGTCGATATTGAAATATGATTATATATATGACATGCTACATTTGAAAACCGAGCTATCAAGAATGCCAACTGACGGCAGTTTTTCAAAATTTTGACAATTTTTTTCTCAGAAACTATTTCACCAAGGAGCAAAAAAAATCACTGGTGATCATATCTTAATAGTAAGAACAAACACACGCAGTTTCATTAAAATCTGTGATGGTGGGTTACATATTGATATTTTACTGCCTGATTTGACGTGGAATGCCCCTTTGTATATTTCAGATACATGGATGAGTTCTAGCTCAGTTTTTGCGTTTATGGAAACTCTTTAATAATTTTAAATTTGTATCTTTTTACAAACATTCAGCACTTCAAAACAATCCGAAAGTATAACATTAGTTCTAATTCATACAAAAATAAAAATAAAAACTTTTACTTTGTATACAGGTATTTATGTGGTTTATTTTATCATAAGTGATCGACTACATTTAAAAAAAAATTCACCAACTTTCATTTTTCAAATGGCCTCCAATTTTTCAACATACTTTTGAAGTAGTTATAAGTTACGGCTAGCAGTGTTAAAACCGCGAACGCACTTTAAATTATGCCTGCCAAAAGATCAACAGATTGGAATGTTTATTTTTTAATGAGATGCAATAAATGGACCCTAACACAATCGTGGCATTTTTTTACTCAAAAATATATTTTTAGTTTCTGAAAATTATTAATAAATTAAAATTCGAAATTTAAGTTTTTTACCTCAAATGTTACATAAAAAGAAATGTGCCATGTTGTCATTGTTGCAATATTGCATTGTCAAAAATATGATTATGTGAATTTATTGCTCACTCTTATAATTCATTTTCGAGATATAGGGAGATTATTATCCAACGAGGTCGTCTCCTGTTATTATTTTCATCCAAAAAATAATTATTAAGATTAAAATAAGCAGAACACTTGTATAAAATTTTCTTTTATATAAAGTTGGTTTATTTTATATTTAACCTGTTCATAGAAATTTTCAGGTTAGTAATTGTAAAGCCATGATACTTTTCATTGTAATTTTTATGGATAAATGTATAACACTTTTTTTATGAATCTAATACGATTTAAGAAAGAATACATCCATATAGCATTATGCCGTCGCGCTTTGAGTTTGTGAGGTCAATGTGAAGCCGTTACGGCAGTGTTTGAGCTCCTCTAACCATTTTTTGAAGTCGGAATGTGTTTAAAGTCGTGAAAACGGTGACATTTTTGACATTATGATCAAATCTATTAAAAATATTTACACATTCTGAAAAACTGTGCCTATAAACAAAATGTACGGAAATTCACAGTAACGTAAATGGAATTAATTTATTAGACACCGATTTTCTATTTCTTTCCGGAAGCAATTAAAGTTTCGTCTCTAAAAAATAACGCTCCGTTATATAAGCCAGCTGTAAAACAAAGAAGATGTATCATTGAACGGTTAAATACGGATAATCCCTACTGCAATTTTTTTAACTTTTAAGCTTTGTAAATTTAAAATTTTTGTACGTCGTATAGGAAATAAAATACATTTAAATGCAATTTGTTTGAAAAAAGCATCTCAATTTACTTTTAAGATATTATTTTTCTTGTAGTTTTTAAAGCCATTTCTTTAATTTTGGAAATTGAAGTATTCCATTTCTGTAGAAAGTAAAGGAAAAATAGTTGGAAAATATTACATTGTTATATCTTTTTGTTGCCATTTTCCCTTAACAACTGAAAAAATGTAATTAAAATGCGTTTATGCTGATAAAATATAAATGAATGATTCCTGAAAAAACGGGAAGCTATTATAAACAATATTTCATTTTAAGTATCTATATCAAAGTTACAAAAAAATGAAGGCATATGACTCATTAGACAACCAATTTTTTTGTCGAGTTCCTTGAACGAAAACATCGCTGTTTGCTGGATTTGTGTATTATTCTGTGATAGTGACGTCATAGGCATACTTTTTTGTAAATGTTGTTTAAAACTAGATCGTAAATGTGAAATTCTTCAGCGGGTGCGAATGACGTCATTTTATATAAAATAAAGGTGTGTTTTAAGTCTTATAACTGAAATACGTTTTGCACTATCTATATTTATGTTATAAATAACAGTTTACTTCTACTATTCATTTAAATTATTCTAAATTGCCGCATATTCATTATTTCCTTTTTTTAATACGCTCTATTATATATTTCTAGTTAAATTCCTATAAATTTAAAACGCGTACCTTAATAATAGTTTTATTCAAAAACTTAATCTAAACTTTTAATCCCTTCATTAATTTTTGTCGTCTACCAAACTGCAAAATTCTGAACGCAGTTACTTTATTTTTCGAATGTTTATAAAATCCATTTTTACATTTTATTTTATTTCATCTCATTTTCCCGCCAGCTGGGCGGGCGTCAGCTTATTCACATCGAAATCCTTCCATTAGCAGCGCCGGGATTCTTTTCTGTGACGTTTCTAGATCGCTCTCTATTGGCTAAGTGACGGATCAAAGTTTCATTTCGAGTCTCGTTCATGAATTTGTTTGGTTAGCCTGAAGTTTGCATTTCAATCGGATTTTTCCTCCGCGCATTCTAATAAATAGCTCGAGCATGAGCTCAGAAGAAGATTTTTTGTGCTTTTTCATTGTTTACTTAATCTGTTACCTGGTGTCCTAAGACACGTAAGAAATTAAATTGTTATTTAACATCTTTTTCGCATGAATAACTAGTTCGTGCTCAAGCAGGATGGCTCTGATTTCTCATCCTGTGGGAATTGTTTATGTTGCTATGTTCTGATGGAATAAACAGCTTCTGATGACTACGTTTCTATGTTTTTATTGGGAAAACCCTAGATTTCTTCACAAGCCTTTTTTTCACCAGTCATGCGGCCTAATCTGCCTTGTCTTAATCATGAATAAATGAGTGTTTGATTGGACTTTACCAATCTCATCATCGGTCCACAGCTGCTACATTTTTACAGTGTTGACACCGCCAATAGCGATGCTAGCACTAAGTGGTACGACTGCTATACAACCTCGCCAATGTCTGATTAAAATATGGTACTAATCCAGTAATATGTCGTAAAAAGCACGACGTGATTGTCCGACTTAACCCATTAATTTTTTTCATTATAAGAAGCCGGCAGGATTCAAACCTGCGCGGGGAAACCCCAATGGATTTCAATTGAAAAGTAAAAAATATTATGACCGAAATTATGTATAGCCAAAGTTTGAGGTAGGAGATCTTGTAATTTATGAAGAGTTCAATTACCCCAATACTAGAAAGCTCTCACATGTTTTTACTGGTCCCTATCAAATTCTTAACAAATTATCTCCTGTAAATGTTCGAATTGATAGGCAAAGTCAAAATAGAAATACGAAAATTGTCCATGTATCTAAATTATGTCCCTACTTTTTACCAGATCGATTAAAATTATCCCATGAGAATTCATAGCAAACTAATGTTAAAGCCCTGGCGTAATATTAAATTTAAAATAGTCATAAAATTAATAGAAAGTAACTAAATAAATTATAATTAATCAATCAATGCTTTTCTATAGAACAGTGTGTTCTCGAAAGATCCACGAGAACTTTACTGCTGAAGTTTTACTTGAATTAGTTGTTTACGCGAGCGTAAATGGGTTGATTTGAGTTAAAAATTTCTTATATTGAATTGAATTAGATTAGAATATTAAATAAGTTTTAAATTTATATATAAACTATGAATAAATGTTAGCTGTATTAAAATAACTTAACTTACAAAAATATCATTTATTGAACTATAATTATAAGTACTAAAACATTATAGAATGTATGCGAATAATTGTTGATTATGCAAGTGTCCTGGATTTAAAACCCAACTTGTTTTTCTCTTGCTTACTTATTTATTTTTTACTGATTGCGTAACGATGTGGAAAATGAACGAAATATTTCGACACATATCGAAAAACACCTGTTAAGATTTTTTTCAATGATATTGCTGGAGAATTTAAGAATTTATTATTTTTATTTTGACTAGGTATAGTTTCATTTCTTATTTAATCTAGTATTGATAGGAGATTACTTTTTATGCTATGTAATTTTTTACCCAGCCAATGTCATTGAGTGCAATAATCTGTTATTATTATTTACTGAAGTGATGAATTAAAATATAACTTGAAATTATTGATGAGAAATTTGAGTTATTGTATTATTGAATTAATTTTTCTATTGCTAGTTCTTGTATGATAGAAAGTATAGATAAACTTATTATTGAATATTGAGATAAAAGAGACGTAAGAAAGAAATATTTGAGTATTATGAATACTTATAAGTGTTATGAATTAATGAAGTCAATATATGAGATATCTGAGAGTACTCATATATTAAATTTTTTTTATATTGTGATAACATCTGAACATAATGAAATTAGAATACTTACTAGAGAATTTATGGAAAAGTGGTAATAGTATAGTACCGCTATTATCATAACAATGCAATACTATAGAGTGCATATACCACTAGCTCTTTTGACAGTCTTTCTTGTGACAAAAATGAGCAATAATTCAATTTCAATGGACTATAGCATAGTACCAGGACAATATATCATCCCAGTTAAAAAAAAACTGTAGGAGATTGATACTCAGTTGAAATTTTTGTACATATTTTTAAAATTTAAAATTTATTATATTCATGTTTTTCCTTTTATTTATATAACTTATGAATTGTACGGAAAATTTCTAAGTTATGAAGTTTAAGTTATAGAGATTACACTAATGTTTAAGCGTGGTGTGGAAAGAATGTAAATTCCTAAGAAAACTCCTAGACAATTCCTAATAATGTCAATATCTGTTAATAATGTAAGTAATAAGTTGTTAGTAAAATAAGAGGAGATTATTTAGAATATAATTTACTCCATGTTAGAAAAATATTTATATTATCTTTGTAATTTTTAAAAAACAATTCCCACAGTTTCGCATTTAAGAATTAACTTATTGATTTGGTTTTTGACAGAATTGGAGAAAATTTTAGACTACCGGGTAACACTTGTAATCCGAGTTCATGCTTTTCCACAATGAACTTGAGGGTCAAGGATCCACCAGTTCACCGGTTTTTAGGGGGAGGGGATATTGTTATAAAAAAGTATACTTTTACTATTCATTTAAATTATTCTAAATTGCCGGGATATACATTATTTCCTTTTTTTAATACGCTCTATTATTTATTTCTAGTTAAATTCCTATAAATTTAAAATGCGTACCTTAATAATAGTTTTATTCAAAAACTTAATCTAAACTTTTAATCCCTTCATTAATTTTTATCGTCTACCAAACTGTAAAATTCTGAATGCAGTTACTTTATTTTTCGAATGTTTATAAAAGCCATTTTTACATTTTTATGTTATTTCATCTCATTTTCCCGCCAGCTGGGTGAGCGTCAGCTTATTCATGTCGAAATCCTCCATTAGCAGCGACGGGATTCTTTTCTGTGACGTTTCTCGATCGCTGTCTATTGGTTGGGTGACGGATTGCAATTTCATTTCGAGTCTCGTTCATGAATGTGTTTGGTTAGCCTGAAGTTTGCATTTCAATCGGATTTTTCCTCCGCGCAGTCTACTAAATAGCTCGAGGATGAGCTCAGAAGAAGATTTTCTGAGCTGTTTGATTGTTTACTTAATTTGTTACCTGGTGTCCTAAGACATGTAGGATATTAAATTGTTATTTAACATATTTTTCGCATGAGTAACTAGTTCGTGCTCAAGCAGGATGGCTCTGATTTCTCATCCTGTGGGAATTGTTTATGATGGTATGTTCTGATGGAATAAACAGCTTCTGATGACTACGTTTCTATGTTTTTATTGGGAAAACCCTAGATTTTGTCAGAAGCCTTTTTTCACCACTCATGCGGCCTAATCTGCCTTGTCTTAATCATGAATAAATGAGTGTTTGATTGGACTTTAACAGTCTCAATATCGGTCCCCAGCTGCTAAATTTCCACAGTGTTGACACCTCCAATAGCAATGCTTGCACTAAGTGGTACGACTGCTATACAACCTCACCAATGGCTGATTAAAATATGGTACTAATCCAGTAATATGTCGTAAAAAGCACGACGTGATTGTTCGATTTAACCCATTAATTTGTTTCGTTATATTTATATACATTTTTTTTTCATCGGAGGCAATACTAAATTCTGAAAAAGCAGAATTCCTGTATTCTAGTGTTTATTATTTTTCTTTTTTAACTTGAGTGTTAATCTGTATTTTCCGTAAGCATTAGTTATCTTGGCTATTAAAAATTAATTACTAAAAATTATTGAATTATTATTAAATATGTTATTGAAATTATTAAAATTATAATATGTTATTAACACTGAATGATTGCGTTTCATAGACCATGCAATTTTAAAATATTTTTATATATTTAAATCTACAAGGTTCTAAAAATATATTTGAAAACAGAATTTACACTTATTTTTTTATGATATGGATGAAATAAATCTCAAATATAAGGTACTTGTACCCAATATGGACAGTGCTCTCAATATGGACACCCCTAATATCTTTAGTGCAAAAAAGCGCGCTGTTCGCATATTTGGAAGGAAACTTGTTGTTTTGTGGAGTGCTCATCGTAATTACAGGTAAGTTTAAATTCTTATTAGATATGGTAAAATTACTTTAAATATTGAAAAGTGGAGTGTTTTAGAAAGCTGATAAAACATATTTTCGATTGCTGTTGCATATATTGATTAAAAATGTTTTCTTTGTTTAATTATTACAAGATTTTGTAAAACTATGCCCGATTCCCAATATGGTCACCTTATGTCCATATTAGAAATACAGCAAGCGAATCTTCAGATTCACAAATTTGTAAAATATCTGTTTAATGTCATCTGAACAATCCTCCAAAAAGCCCTTGCAGAGAAATCAAAAGAAGCCTCCCCTCAGTAGGGTATCTGTTGGCGAAATCACAGGTACCAGCGATATGACTTCCTCGACAAAGGAGAGCTGGTACTGCTTCTTATGCGGTATTGATGCTGTTGCAGATATGCGGCGGCTATGCATCACATGGGGCAGATATGTCCATGAGGACTGTATGGGACTTACAGCTCATGATGAAGAAGTTTTTTTTTGTGCATCCTGTGAGGACTGAGTAATAACAGATATAAATTCTGCAGACAGATGCAATAGGGGTGCTTTGCATGGGTCTTCGAAGAGCCACAACCGAAAATGACCCCCCCCCCCCTCCTTTCGAAAGTGCATGTTCTGAAGATATTTAATGTGCCCCCCCCCCCCTCCCCCACAATACTTATATAAAGATATATTTCTTTTATCCCCTCGTCTCTAAAATCCTTTGGAAGAGTGGCTCTTCCATATACCCTGTGTAGTAGGTCAATAAGAAGTCACCTGTCAATAATATGGACATGAATGTCCATAATAGGGACAGGTGGTTCCTTATATGGACACTTGTAAACATTTTTTGTTTTTATCATTAAAATTAAACCAGAATAATTACAAGGTCTCTAATTTCAATAATGATAGTCAACAGTCCAGGGATAGTGGTCATATATTTTTGGAGTCCTCTGACCTGCACACGGGGGAGAAAAAAATGAATTTTTCTTAGGGTGTCCATATTGGGTACAGGTACCTTATATTTTTTTCATTCAATGCAGTAACCGCTTAAATACAACGCAGTTTAAAAGTTTTACTAACGTGATAGAACTAATACATTTTTAAATTAAATGCTTCATTAATTAATAGTGTAACACTTTGTACGTACTTACACGTTGTAATCATCCCTGAGATCTGTTGTAGTGCACACAATAAATACTTTATATAACCCTTTATAAATCCTAGATTATGTTAAATTTTCCTGTAGAGAATTTAATATCGTTGACTTTTTGTTTAATTAGACAGCTATAAAAAACTTAAAATCCTTAATTATGGGTTCTGAATTAAATATTCAATAAATACAACATAAGTCTTTCCCGTTTCTGCGTGCTTCATTTTGTCTTTGAATAAATTCGATAAATAATAACTTTTCATATCATAGCCAACTGAAGACGATTCCACTGAAAATGGGAAGATGGTCACAATCATCAATAGCACAATTGTCAGAATACTGACTATCAGGATTAATTTAAAAAAAAATACCGTATTTAATTGCGTATTTTGTGCACATTTTAACCTTTTCTTTGGTTCTGAAAGTAGGGGATGCAAAGAATAAACGAGTTTCTTTACAGAAATAATTTTTCTCAAAGGGCAACTAAGAGTAACAAATCAGAAAATGAGCGTAAAACGTGGCAAATAAGGTGCGTTTGTACTAAAACTAGTTTTATAAGTAATCCATCTTGATACAATAGCTGTTGTGCATGAATACAAAATTTATTACGATATTAAATTCAGTAATACGAAAATAATACGGCTCCATCTTAAATAGGACGTAATCACTCAACAAGGCAAACCAGAATCATCACCTGTCATGGGATAGTATTGAATTAATTGCGTATGATATAATTTAATAGAATGAAGAAAATTTTTATTAATATCTCTTTAAGTTTTTATTCCATTTTCATAAAATTTGAAATGACTCGACAAAATTCTGCAACTATTATACATATTAAATTTCAAACTATTCAGTTGAGGAGTTTTTGCATGACAAACAGACGAATGGACCAGAAGACGGATATAGGCGCTACATATATATATAATTACGAACGCTCCTAAAAAGGGAAATGAACAGATGGATAGATTTTAATAAAGGAATAATTACGATTAAACAAAATGTACAACAGTTTCAAAAGTTCGTAGATAATTTTTGAGTTGGACAGTATACATTTCCGTCACACTGTAAAAAAAAAAAAAAAAAAAAAAAAAAAAAATTGTTAAAATACGGAAATTTTATTGGCAATCGAGACTCCAGTAGTATTTCCGTATTTTGACGGAATTTTTCCCGTAAATTCCAGAAAAAAATCCGTTTTTTTTCACAAAATTTTCGGAACACAATTCCGTTAAAATACGGAAATAGTACTGGCGTCTCGAATCCCAGTAGAATATCCGTATTTTAACGGAATATTTTTTACAGTGCATGATTGAAAAATTTTCAGTGAAAGCACATAAGCAAGCATGTATCACAGTACCGATGATATTCTTTATCAGTTATATTACCGTTTGCGCACAGTTTTGCTGCCGCTGAAGGAAAGAGATCGGTAGGAAAATAAAGAAATAAAAATTTTCTAAATAACCAAACTGAAATATTGAAATGCGTGTGAATACATGCGGTTTTAGTATCTGAAATTACCTGTTAATCTTGATTCGAAAATTATATGTATTTTTGCTTTTAACCCCTTTTTTTCAAAAGTACGGGGTATGTAAAATACGCAGGGGCGCAGATTACGGGGAACAAGTATGGTATGTTCAACCTATCTCAGCCTCTACCACCTTCCTCGCTTTAAAATGTGAATAAATTTAAAATACATTTAAAATACACAAATTAATGTTTTAATTTTATTTACTCACTTCAAGATTAGATCTTGCTATTGTACACTAAAAAAGAAATGTGTGTTTTTTCTTTTTTTTTAAGTTTGTGTAACGTTCACTTTTGAATGCAATTTTTTAAAAAATACATAACGGTGATAAAAGAGATTTTATTTTTAACAAAATAAATTGCTCGCTAAATAAAAGTTATATTCAAAACTATTTAGAAAAAAATTAAATAAAGTATATTTTCTTCTAATAGATGGAACTGTTTTTTCTTAGACGTTTAACTTATACATTACTACTTGAACAATTAAAGTGCAAAAAAAATCAATTTAAATTAAGCTTTCTTCCTCCCCACTCCACCCCTAAATAAACAACAACAAAAAAAAACATCTTTCAGTATATCGGATTATTTTAATCCACATTTGGTCACAATGTGATTTTCCATTGTTGAGCAGCTTCAAAAATTAATTAATTAATTAATTAATTAATTAAAAATCTGCTTTTCCCATTGCATATTATTTTTAGCCGGCTCTAGTGATAGCAGTAATTTCTAATTGATAAAATTATTTGCAATTATTTTAACACAAATTATGATGTTTCATAATAAATATAACACAAATGAAAAGTTTTAATAAAATATTTTCTTGTAGAGTACGCGCTAAATTATGTCTGTCCAATATTTCTAATTGCATATTAAATTAAATTTGTCTAAGTTAAAGATCAATTTCCTGTAATTGATAAAAAAAACAACAACAAGTGAATTTATTTGCAATGGCTCACAAATACCAAATTCATTAGACCATTCAATTTAAAATATTTCTTCTCATTTTTTTATGACTTTACAGTATGACATTTATTAGGCCACATTTCTGTCTGAGTAATGCCCCATACAATTAAAAATTAACAAAGAAAATAATTTTCACAATTAATAACATGTTTTTAAAGGAATTTTTTAAGTCTTTGAATAAGTTCACATTTACATCACATTGTGACGTCAGTGATTGGTTAAGTTTTGTTCACAAATTTTACCGTGACCAACTTGACTTGCAGTGACGTTAATGCCATCATGTATGTCATACGTGTATAAACTGCACAATAAAATAACAACTTTAATGAAATAGTACACTTAAAAATAATAAAATCTATTTTTTAAAATAATTTTATTGCTAATCTAAAGCAACAATTATTCTACGGAGATTTATTTAAAATCATTCTGTAAAGAATTGCCTCAAAAGTAAAAAAAAAAAAATGATTTAACAACAAAACAATGTTACCAATATAAATTAACAAAAGCTTACACAAAAAGTATAGTAGCTTTTAGAGGAAATCTTTTTATTCATAAACAAACAAATGCATATCTCATTGCTGGTTACAGAGGTTCCCAATGAGGTGATGTGTTTTTTTTTTCAATCCGTTTACATCCATATTTATTTTTTCATATAATTATTTTTCGAATGTTTTTCTGGTTTTATTGTGTGTTGGTAGCCTTTAATTCGTATTATTTAGCTTTTTTATGGCTAATACGAAGATGAAACCATACACTTTATTTGTACTATCAAGGTATTTAGGGCCAGAGGATTTTACCTAGGTTCTACAAATTTCCATTTTATTCATTTAATTCTTTTTTTACTATATTTCTTTGCGGTAATTCGTAATCGATTTTAACGGTTTATATACAGGTTGCAATATGTTATCTATCGCCGACCTTTAATTTCTCAACCTTTGGTCGTAGACATATAGTTCCAATTACAAAAACGTTTCAAATGAGATAAATATTGATGTTGTGGCATTATTAGGTAGCTTTCATTTCAAAAAGCTACCTATTGCAGCCGTTCGGAGGAAACCGATTTCAAAAAATTTTGGTATATTTTCATCGATCATGACCCCCAGACCCCGAAACCACCCTCCGTTCAAAATTGATATCTATATATCTGACCTATGTCACACTCTAACTCTCGTAATTATGAACCGATTTTGATGTAATTCGGTGTGTACATAGTACATACCAATGTCTCGACCTAGTTCGTTGGCCAGCTTCATCCGCCGTTTTGTTTTAAAATGGCGGCCATTTAAAATTTAAAAAAAATTTAAAATTGAAATGTGGTACCAAAAAATTGAAAATGGAAAAATATTTTTTTCTTATGTATTTGACCTTTATACAAAGATTTCGGAGGAGTTTTTGTTTCGTCTATATCTTAAAAAATGGCTCAGTTGTAGCATTTTGAATTTCTATCGTGGCTGACATTTTGAGACGTCCTGAATTTTGTCACGCGATAAAAGGCGTATTTATGACCCGATTTGGATGTAACTTGGTGTGTGCATAGTACATACCAATGTCTCGACCGGTTTCGCTGGCCAGCTTCATCCGCCATCTTGTTTAAAAATGGCGGCCATTTAAATTTTTAAGAAAAATTTAAATTTGAAATGTGGTACCAAAAAATTGAAAATTGAAAAAATATTTTCTTCTTATGTGTTTAACCTTGATAAAAAAATTCGGGAACAGTTTTTGTTTCGTCTATATCTTAAGAAATGGCAGAGTTATAGCATTTTGAATTTCTAGCGTGGCTGACATTTTGAAACGTCCTGATATTTGTCAAGTAATAACAGGCGTATTTATGAACCGATTTGGATGTACCTTGGTGTGTACATAGTACATACAAATATCTCGACCGAGTTCGTTGGCCAGCTTCATCCACCATCTTGTTTCAAAATGGCGGCCATTTAAAATTAAAAAAAATAAATAAAATGAGATACCAAAAAATTGGAAAATGAAAAAGATTTTTTTCGTATGCGTTTGACCTTAATACAAAGATTCCGGAACAGTTTTTGTTTCGTCTATATCTAAAAAAATGGCTGAGTAATAGCATTTTGAATTTCTATTGTGGCTGACATTTTAAAACGACCCGATTTTTGTCACGCGATAACAGGCGTATTTATGAACCGATTTGGATGTAACTTGGACTGTACATAGTACATACCAATGTCTCGACCGAGTACGTTGGCCAGCTTCATTTGCCATCTTGTTTCAAAAGGGTTGCCATTTAAAAATAAATTAAATTTAAAATTTAAAATGAGGTATTAAAAAATTGAAAAATGAAAAAGGTTTTTTTTTTATGTGTTTGGCCTTGATACAAAGATTCCGGAGCAGTTTTTGTTTCTGAAAATTTGTTCTTTTGTTTATATCTTAAAAAATGTTTGAATTATAGCACTTTGAATTTCTAGCATGGCTAACATTTTGAAATGTTCTTGTATTTGTCACGCGATAACACACGTATTCGCCTATTTCGATGTAAGAAGGCATGTGGATAGTATACATCAATACCTCGAACAAGTTCGCTGGCCACATTCATCAGCCATCTTGTTTCAAAATGGCGGCCATTAAATAAAAATAAAAATATATTTAAAGTGAGGTGCAAAAAAATTAGAAATTTTAAAGGTTTCTTTCTTAAGAATTTGACCTTGATATAAGGATTCAGGAGCATTTTTTGTTTGTCTTTACCTTAAAAAATGGCTCAGTTATAGCAGTTTCAATTTCTATTGTGGATGACATTTTGAAAAATCTGATTTTTTGCATGCGACAGCACTCGTATATATCAACCGATTCCGATGTGAGTGAGCATGTGCACAGCAATTACTAAGATCTCGACCAAGTTCACTTGTTAGCCTCATCCACCATGTTGTCTTAAAATGGCAGGCACTTTAAGAAATCGCCGAATTTGGCAGCCAAATATATGTTACTTTAAAGAAAAGCAGCTTGGATAAAGCTGACTAATTTCGCGAAATTCTCATTCATTATATTGATAAAAATTAGTATTGAATCTCCTATATTCGGTTTCCACTAAATTGAGCTTCGTGTGTTTGAATGATATAAGTTGGCTTTTTTAAATTAAGGAATTTGAAAGCTACCTCTTCTTCCCGGCACTGGCCGGAAGGACTTTTTAAAGTAAAAGATCAATTTTATAAAAAATACGAAATCTAACTTTTTATACGGTCCCCCAGTCCCATATTTAGTAAAAGTTATATTTAGTAAAAGTTCACACATATCATAACAGATATAACACAAAAAGTTTGACATCTGTACTGCAAAAATTGGCACAGTTATTAAATGTCAATGTTTGAGATTTTTGCACATGATTTTATCTTTCATTGAGGGATCAGTTAAAAGATGAATTAAATTAATTCGAGATCAAAATAAGGCTGCAATTCCACTGCCATTTATTTAGTCCTTAGAGAGTATGTTTCATTTTCCGGTTGTCGATTCTGCCTACATTGACGTTTGAATGTTGTTCGACCAATAAAACTTAGTTTAAATTTATAGATGAAATAACCCTCTTTGGTGATTCTCCGATTTGGCGATACCGGCTAAATATGGTTTCGCAGTAAAACGGACATTGCACCCTGAATTTGATCTCGAATTAGTTTAATTCATCTTTTGACTGATCCCTCACTGAAAGATAAAATCATGTGCAAAAAGCTCAAACTTTCAAATTTAATAATTGCGTCAATTTTTGCAGTACAGATGTTAAATTTTTTGTGTTATATCTGTTATGATATGTGTAAACTTTTACGAAATATAACTATTGGGGGAGCGTATAAACTTGGGGAGCGTATAAAAAGTAGAATTTCGTAATTTTTATAAAATTGACTTTTTTCTTCATTAAATAATGCCACAACATGAATATTTAGCTCATTTGAAACGTTTTTGCAATTGGAACTATATGTCTACGGTCAACGGTTGAGATATTAAAGGTCGGCGATAGATAACATATTGCACCCTGTATATATATATATATATATATATATATATATATATGTGTGTGTGTGTGTGTGTGTGTGTGTGTATTTAATACCTTCGAAATCAAAATACGATAGACAAGTTCTTCCAACAAAATCTGCCGTAATCTCTAATTTAAATATGGCAAGTAATTACCTCAAAAACTAGACATTCATTCAACAAAATGAACGAAACTCAATTTAGAGATTTCAAGTAGTAATATATTGCGTAATAGTTACAGAGAGGAACAAAAAATACTTAACATCAATATATACATTTAATAAATGTATGATATTTATCCGACAACACAAATTTAAAAATAATGAGCTAATAAACTGAAACTAATCATAAATCGGCAATACCAAGCGCTAATTTGAACAGTCAAAACCCGTATCGAAACAAAAGAACTCGAAAAACTTCAGTGACAAATGAGACGTTAAACACCAGTACCACTCACTTCTTAAAAGTACCAATCGAAAGGGACAGGCTACGGTACTCCATCAAACGTAGCTGAATTTCCGCCTACCTTGATCACATGGCAAATTTAACAAATTATTGAAACCATCCAATTTAGATCACTTGACAACTGAAAGGGGTAAAAGTATCGTAGTATAACTCTTTTGGCAGCCGCGTTCCTAATCAAACAAGGATAAACCTCAGATATTTCCGATAACTAATATTTTCTTTGCAACCACGGAGTAAACACTGGATACCATTCCCCTAAATCATGATTATACGTATGAAATATGCCAAATATTTTATTCGATTTATGTAAACTGAGCCTTTAAGGTATTTGCTTACCTTTAGGGCACTCTTAAAAAAAAAAAAAAATGAAATTTTTATCAAACACATTTGTTTTTAGTTAAAACAGGAAATAAAAATATGAATTCATATAAATTTTCAATGGAATTTTAAGTAACTTTTTTAATTTAGGCAATATTTAGTGAAATTTTAGTAAAGAATTGCGTTTATGCCAAACCTTCTACAACGAAATCTATTCAATATATTTCACTCTTTTTTTCAACACTATGTTAGCAAACCACTTACCTGTGTTATGAAGCAAAAGATTGTCAATATCTCCTTAATTTACTAACATATACCAAATTTTGTATATAAAACATGATTTTTTTAAAAAGAAATTGTGTATTTTTCAATAAAAATAGCTCTTAAATTAATATATACAAACTTACAAGCTATATTTTGCTTCATAACATACCAATAGATGAGCAGAACCTCGTTTCAAAATTTTGTTTCAATATCATAAAAAATTTTTAAGAACTAATATTTCTCGTAAACGTACATAATGAAAAACGCAGTTTTCCAGAAAATGCAAATTGAGATTTTGATATAGCACAAAAAGTTTTGTATAAAGTTTGCAACTTTTAAATCCACCCTATTTGTAGGTATTTATATATTTTTGTATATCTTATACTATAATGCGAGCAAAAATTGTGTGTGTGTGTGTGTGTATGTAAATTTTATCTTGAGAACGGCTCTAACGATTTTGATTAAATTTTGCACCCTACCGTTTTCGGGTGCGAAAAGACCATTGCGATTGGTCTCGTGTTCGAGAAAATTCGATTAGTGGGTGATTTTGGGTCATAATGGGTCAGGGTCAAGCTAATTATATCTAAAGAACGGCTCAATAGATTTTGACCAAATTTTGTATCCAACCATTTTCTGGCACGAGAAGACTATTGGGCTAGGTCAGGTGTTCGAGAAATTTCGATTTGTGGGTCATTTTTGGGTCACTCTAGGTCTAGCTATTTTTATCTAAAAAACGCCTCTAACGATTTTCACTAAACTCTATATTCTACAGTTTTGGATTACGAGAAGACCATTGGGCTAAGTCACATGTTCGAGAAAATTCTATGAGGGATCATTTTTGGGTCACTGTGGGTCAGGCTAAGTTTATCTAGATAACGGCTCTAACGATTTCGACGACATTTTGCACCCTACTGTTTTCGGGCACAAAAAGACGATTGGGATGGGTCACGTGTTCGAGAAAATTCGATTAGTGAATCATTTTGGGTCATAATGTGTCAGGGTCAAGCTAATTATAGCTAGAGAACAGCTCAATCAATTTTGACTGAATTTTGTATCTAACCATTTTCGGGCACGAAAAGACCATTGGGATGGGTCTCATGTTCGAGAAAATTCGATTAGTGGGTCATTTTGGGTCATAATGGGTCGGAGTCAAGCTAATTATATCTAGAGAACGGATCAATCGATTTTGACTAAATTTTGTATCTAACCATTTTCAGGCACAAAAAAACCATTGGGATGGCTCTCGTGTTCGAGAAAATTCGATTAGTGGGTCATTTTGGGTCATAATTGGTCAGGGTCAAGCTAATTATATATACAGAACGGCTCAATAGATTTTGACTAAATTTTGTAACTAACCATTTTCGGGCACGAAAAGACCATTGGGATGGGTCACGTGTTCGAGAAAATTCGATTAGTGGGTCATTTTTGGGTCACTGTGGGTCAATTATTTTTATCTAAAAAACGGCTCTAGCTATTTTCACTAAACTCTATATTCTACAGTTTTGGATTACGAGAAGATCATTGGGCTAAGTCACATACTCTAGAAAATTCGATTAGTGGGTCATTTTTGGGACACCGCGGGTCAATCTAAGTTATCTAGTAACGGCTCTAACGATTTTGACGAAATTTTGCACCGTACTATTTTCGGGCACGAAAAGACCATTGGGATGGGTCTCGTGTTCGAGAAAATTCGATTAGTGGGTCATTTTATGTCATAATGGGTCAGGGTCAAGCTAATTACATCTAGAGAACGGCTCAATCGATTTTGACTAAATTTTGTATCTAACAATTTTCGGGCACGAAAAGACCATTGGGATGGGTGACGTGTCCGAGAAAATTCGATTAGTGGGTCATTCTTCGGTCACTGTGTGTCAAGCTATTTTTATCTAAAAAACGGCTCTGACGATTTTTACTAAACTCTATATTCTACAGTTTTGGATTACGAGAAGACCATTAGGCTAAGTCACATGTTCAAGAAAATTCGATTAGTGGGTCATTTTTGTGTCACCGTGGGTGAATCTATCTAGATAACGGCTCTAACGATTTTGACAAAATGTTGCACCCTACTGTTTTCGGCACGCAAAGACCATTGGGATGGATCACGTGTTCGAGAAAATTCGATTAGTGGGTCATTTTTGGGTCACTGTGGATCAATTATTTTTATCTAAAAAACGGCACTAGCTATTTTCACTAAACTCTATATTCAACAGTTTTGGATTACGAGAAGATCATTGGGCTAAGTCACATAGTCGAGAAAATTCGATTAGTGGGTCATTTTTGGGTCACCGTGGGTCAATCTAAGTTATCTAGATAACGGCTCTAATGATTTTGACGAAATTTTGCACCCTACTGTTTTCGGGCACGAAAAGACCATTGGGATGGGTCTCGTGTTCGAGAAAATTAGATTAGTGGGTCATTTTGGGTCATAATGGGTTAGGGTCAAGCTATTTATATCTAGAGAACGGTGCAATCGATTTTGACTAAATTTTGTATCTAACAATTTTCGGGCACGAAAAGACCATTGGGATGAGTAACGTAACCGGGGATATTTAAGAAAATTCGATTAGTGGGTCATTTTTGGTCCAGTTAAGTCCGTGGGTCCAGTTAAGTTTATCTAGATAACGGCTCTACTATTTTGACGAAATTCTGTAAGCTATTGTTTTCGGGCACAAATAGATCATTGGGATGGGTCATGTGTTTGAGAATATTCGATTAGTGTGTCATTATGAGTCAGGGTCAAGCTAATTACATCTAAAAACTGCTCAAGATATTTTCACATTTTTTTTAATACACGGTCATGAGATGACGTTTGGGCTAAGTCACATGTTCGAGAAAATTCAATTAGTGGGTCATTTTGGGTCACAATGGGCCAGAGTCAAGCTAATTGAATCTAAAAACATGCTCAAAACATTTTGACCAAATTTTATATTATACCGTTTCTGGGCATGAGAAGAGAATTGGGCTAAGTCACATGTTTGAGAAAATTCGATTAGTGGGTCATTTTGGGTCACAATGGGTCAGGGTCCAGCTAATTTTATCTAAAAAACGGCTTAAACGATTTTAACTAAATTTTGTATTCTATCATTTTCGGGCTCGAGAAGACCATTGGGCTAGGTCGCATGTTCAAGAAAATTCGATTAGTGGGTCATTTTGGCTCACAATGGGTCAGGGTCAAGCTAATTGTATTTAAAAAGCGCTTCAAAACATTTTGAAAACATTTTGTATAATACCGTTTCCGAGCATGATAAGACCATTGGGCAGGGTCGCATGTTCAAGAAAATTCAATCATTGGGTCATTTTGGGTCCTAATGGATCAGGATCTAGCTAACTTTATCTAAAAAACGGCTCAAAAGATTTTGACAAAACTTTATACTACACCGTTTCTGGACAATATAAAACCAGTGGGCTGGGTCGCATGCTCAAGAAAATTCTATTAGTGGGTCATTTTGGTGATAATGAGTAGGGGTCAAGCTAACGGCATCCGTCTCAAAAATGTTCAAACAATTTTGACAATTTTTTTTTTTGTTATACCGTTTCACAGAATAAAAAGACCATTGAAATAGCTCACACGTTCGATAAATTTCGGTTAGTGGTTTTTTGAATCAACGTGGGTCAAGCTTATTTTATCTAGAATATTACTAACGATTTTCACTAAATTTTGTATTCCATCGTTTTCGGGCTCAGGAAGAGCATTGTATTAGGTCGCATGTTCGAAAAAATTCGATTAGTGCGTCATTTTGGGTCACTATGTCTCAGGGTCAACCTAATTGTATCTAAAACAGCAAGAATGATTTAGTGGGAATAATATATCGAGATAAACACAAAGCTAATTTTGACCGAGCTTAGCTCGGTCATTCCTGCTAGTATTACATATTTGTGTATTAAGATGCATTGTTTACCTTCTCTGGCTCTTTAAACGGTCGCTTTCGGTTTCAAAAAGTGCATTTCCGGTTTATATTTTGGGCTACAACTTTGCTTCTATTTATTGCTGAACGAAAGTAAGGCATTTTTGGAATCCTAAATGTTTGTACTTTAATTTAAAATTATAAAAATCCAAAAATTTCCGTACACACAGCGATTTGAGGGTAGGCATATACCTGAAGTACGTTTAATATCATTGATGAATATACTTCTAAATATTTAAACATGCTTATTAGAATTAAATTGCAGTATTTTTATAGTTTCAAATCTCTTTTTTCATACACTCTAGTAACCTGTTTACATACTTTAATTTATATGTTAATGTCAATGTCAAATCAACGTTAGTTAGATTATTGGATGAAGCCTAAAAGCTTCATCCAATTGATCCAAGAATTGAAAAAAAAAATAAACTTTAAAATTCGAAAGATTTTAAATTTTGTGTGCTGGGAGAGTGCGGGGGGCAGATTTTTACTGAATAAAAATTAAAATGGTGATGATAAATGTGTAACGACATTAAAATGTTATCATAATTCATTTAAATGCGTGTTTCAACTCCCACTTAATTTTAAAGAAAATATTTTAACCGCGATTTATTTAATTTCTGTGTAGAACTAAAATATATTATTTGCAATAGAACCTAATTGTAATGTAATTCAATTGAATTTTAATTAGTTTCAGCTTGCTTTTGACCTTTAATCGCTATTAAATCAAGTGCACTTATTTTTTAAAATAAAATATATGGATATAATATGTGGATAAAAACTGCAATTTACATTACATTAAAAAATAAGTTAGTGGAATAATCGCAAGAAAAATCAATTTTAACAACTTAAATTATTTCAAAAGATACACGGTAGTTTTAGAGGAGATATTTTATTCACAAGCAAATATATATATAGGGTGATTTAAATTCTTGGTACACACTTTAAATCTTGGCACATGACACTGTAACAATCATTTATTCTAGAGGAATGTATGGGCACAAGTGACGCTTTGGGGGCCAAGGGAGCCTATTTTTCTCTTTTTTAGGTGCGTTCGTAATTATATAAATACGTAGCACCTATAGTCGCCGTTCAGTCCGTCCGTCTGTCCGTCTGTCTGTCCTTCTGTCCGTCCGCATATAACAGAGCAAAAACTATCCAATCGAATGGTCTGAAATTTTAAATATATAATTGTTGCAAAATTTTGTCGAGTCATTTCAAATTTTATGAAAATTGGCTGTATAGTTTAATTACAGGGACAGTCAAAAGTTTTCCGTTACATTACGGCCAATGGGGAAAAATTATTGCAAGTGCATTTTAATGATGTTACAACCTTCCGACTGCTCTGAAATTTTAAATATACAATTGATGCAAAATTTTGTCGTGTCATTTAAAATTTTATGAAAATCGGATACATAGTTTAATTACAGGGACTGTCAAAAATTTTCCGTTACATTAAGGCCAATGGGAAAAAATTATTGCAAGTCCATTTTAATGATGTCACAGCCTTCCAAGCGGTTTGAAATTTTAAATATATAATTGTTGTAAAATTTTGCGGAGTCATTTAAAATTTTATGAAAATCGGATGTATAGTTTATTTACAGGGACAGTCAAAATTTTTCCGTTACATTAAAGCCAATGGGAAAAAATTATTTCAAGTGCATTTTAATGATGTTACAGCCTTTCGAACAGAATGAAATTGATATGCACTTATGAAGTGCATTAAAATATACATTCATTATAATATGCGGGGCAAAAAAAACTTATAAAACTAGTTATAGTACTAACGCACCTCATTTGCCACGTTTGACGAGCAATTTCCAACTTGTTTATTTCAAAAGTTTTCATTCACACCAGAAAATTCCTAGGCTATGCTTTTCTTGATTTACGACAGGCATTTCATGATTACATAAAGAACAATTATTCTTTAAAAATTTCGGCATAAAATCGAAATTTTTGAATTAGAAAAAAAAAAAAAAAAAAAAAAAAAAAAAAAAAACGCAAAACTGGTAAATCTGTCAAGCACAGGAAATACATGAATAGAAAGACAAAGTGTTTATTTACAGTGTAGTTTACAGGTAATAAATAATACATAGAATAATATTACAATAATTGTTCACAATTGAAGAGCTAAGTGGAAGAACATGTTAAGTAACAAAAATTACATTTGAAGAAATTTGATGTGAAAGTTTTTGTTGTCAATTTTAATGATTTATTTTCTGTTTGATACCATGTGTTCAAAATATTAACAGGTGTGGTGCTAAACTCTATCAAAAAACTTATTCATGTTTAATTTTTAAATATTAAAAAATATTGATATTATTTGCATCATTAAATATTAAAATATTAAATATTAATGAATAATGTTTTAAATCTTCAAAGCTAAATAGAACTTTTGTATTTTAGCTTTACCATGTGATAGAATACCTGATAACACCTTCGTCCAAAAAATTAAAGAAAAATTTAATAAAACGTAGCATAACATGTTTTTCCACTCAGCTCTTCAATTGCGTCCACAATATTTTCATGTATTTCCTGTGTTTGACAGATTTGTCAGTTTTGCGTTTTTATTTAATTAAAAAATTTCGATTTCATACCAGAAAATTTCAAAGACTTTTTTCTTTATGTAATCTTGAAATGTCTGTCTTAAATAAGGAAAAGAATAGTATAGGAATTTTCTGGTATGAATGAGAAATTTTGAAATTTAAAAAAATGACAAAATTGGACCCCTGATGTTTGTACCTCAATGCGTCACTTGCGCCCGTGCATTCCTATACAATAAATGATTGACATAGTGTCCTGTACCAACCCTTAAAGTTTGTACCATGAATTTAGAATCACCTTGTATATATTTAAATATATGGATACAGTTAAGTTTACTAATATTTAATCATCTATACTATATCTATAACATTTAATACCTTATGTGAAATTTGTTTCTCTTCACACATGCACAAATAAATATCTGTCAATACTGAGCTACTACTCCCGCCAACTGGAATTCTTCGAAACTGTTTATATATATTACTGGCATCTCAAGTAATTTTCTTGTACTACACTGTTAAAAATTTGCAGCATTCTGGCAGGTCATTTGACCGTTTTTTTCCGAAAACGGTTACACAACCGTAATTTAACACTATTCTAACCATATTATTGGTCATTTTATGGTCAGAATATAGTTAAATTATGGTTATGAAACCATTTTTTCAAAAAACGGTCGAATGACTTGCCAGAATGCTGCAAAATTTTTAACAGTGTAGGAAATGGAATAATTTGAAAAAAGTTATTTTTATCGATGCATTAAACGTTTAGCTGATAATATAAAAAACTCTCAACGGTAATATTTAAATCCAACAAATTAATATTATTATATAGATGTTCAAAATATTATACTGTAAATCCGTAGTATTGCTTAAAATGTTTAATTT
Organism: Maratus speciosus; assembly: GCA_963932465.1. Lineage (NCBI taxonomy): Eukaryota > Metazoa > Arthropoda > Arachnida > Araneae > Salticidae > Maratus > Maratus speciosus. The sequence goes on along the minus strand of OZ010796.1, from coordinate 114,411,374 downwards.
ACTTATGATTTTATTGTTGTTTTACACTAAGCATGAAGTATTAATTTCCCATGCTTTATTAAATATTATATGTTTTAATAAACAGTCAAATACAACATTTTCAAACGAAGTGTTATTCTAGGTCTCATAACACTTTGTTAGTATCTACAAGGTAAGAATAAAACCCACAAGTAACAGTTCTAAAAGAAGCCGAGTTCTTACGAATTTATATTTTTCCCCCTGAGGACACTTTCGATATGTATTCCAAAAGTAAAAGTGTTCTCCTAAAACAAAATTGAACCAAAATCGAAAACACAAAAAATCACCCTGTAAGAAATCGGCCTTAGATATAACAAGAAAAAAAATTAAAACATTGTAAATATTTAAATGCAAGCGATAAATTTCATAAAATCGGTCTAATTGGTTGAAAATTAGCTTGCCAGTGCTTTCACGTTATTAGCGTAGGCTCTTAACGACAATTCGTGAAAGGATCTACTACAAATCTCCAAAACAAAATATGCATGCAATTTTGAGGATGAAATTTATTAACTGTTATTGGATATTTAATAAGATTTACTCATTCACTAGGACAATATTATAGGTTATTATTAGTGTTTCATTATTATAATGGTACATTAATTCTTTTCTTCATGTTTGAATAATTTTTTCCTTTAAATCGTGTTTTGCGATTAAAAACAATTGGAAAATATATCAGACTGAATGCTCAAACCAGGAATTAATTTTCTTTCAAATATAAATTTGTAGATTTACCCTGAATTTCCCGATTGTATCAGCATATCTGAAAGTTATTTAAAATCATCAGAGATACTAAGATTTCAAGAAAAAGATTTGAAAAAATCCATGAAGAAGGTAATTTTCAACCAATTTATTATTTTTTATAATTTTCACTGCAGAATATTTATAATTAAATATGTCGATGGAATTCTGTGCCAAGACAAAATCAAACGATTATTATGACTAAAGAGACATTTCATATTTTAGTATAGACATTAAACGATTTATTTTATGTTTAAAGCATCACCACAATTTGTCGACATGTTTTACAAGCATAAAAAGCAAACAAAACTATGTATCCAACGTCTTTTGAACATTTAAAACGTCGATTTTATAAAAGTTAGTTTCATAAAGAAATAATTCACTGTAAAAATATTGTAAATTTACGCTTATTTTGTATTATACGCGAAACTAACATCGCTTAAAGAACGTTTTTTGAAGTGAAATAAGCGATGATCGGATTCGAATATTAAGAATAAATATAGTTATAGGGCAGAAGTAATAATTACTACCAGAAAAAAGTTGGACAACTAAAATTTTTTTATTATTATTTAAGTGGATCGAGATCAAAAGACAAAAAGGTGCATTCGTTATTCCCGAAACACAAATGAATAACCACGCGCCACGTGTTTAAAACTGAGACAATCTGGAAAAAAAGGATGCTATGAATGTGTTAAAAATTATATCCGAAAGCCCTTAAAGAGCAACGACATTTTAAAAAGTCGTTCAAAAAGCCGGATACTCGTCATATAAAAAAGGGCTGTAATGAAGAAAATCAAAATTTTATAATGGGTAAATCCACAGTCATCACCTACTTCTTACTCTAGATCCATAAAGTTTAAGCTTATCATGGAAACTGATCAATCAATAACAGAAGAATTTGAAATTGTTAGAAATTAAATCTTTACAGCTCTTGCACTAACTGTAGTAGAATTCAATGTTCAGACGTATGACATAGAGCACAAATTTGAAGGCACTCTGGTAGATAGCACAATGTGCAGCATTCTATCTTCAAATAAAGCAACTAAAAAGGCAATGTCAGTAACGGAAAATTCAAGGTGATTAATAACTTAAAAAGGATTCGATAATAATATACGAATAATACTCACAAGATTCGTGGGGCTTATCAGTACAACATTCACAACTAAGAATTACGGAATGCCTCTTACATATTGGTTATAAATTTGATGTAAAGAAATAGCAGTTCCGAAAACCTGGAGAAAAATGAGAGTATCGCAGAAAAAAAAATAATTTAAAGATTTAGACTTAAAAGAGAATTGTTATTAAAAACTCCAAAAGAAGGGCAAGATAATATTAATGTAGGAAATAGAAAAAGGCAGATTTTTAAGGATGCTGAAGTGGAATAGGGCAGATGAGTAAATTGACCGTCATTATTAATTTGTCATTAGAGTTAAATTCATTGGCTATAAAAGCACAAAGGGGTTTAAACCCATAAAAGTTACCGGAATAATAATAAAAAAAATCTAACCTTAGTTTAGAAGTTTGATGAATAATGCGCTTTCCGGAATTACTTTTGTAATAAAACCTTCTTCAAGCGATCAGGAAAAAACGGAATTTGTTTCATTTTCTTCAAAGAAATTGTTCGCTCATGGACGGAGTCCAACTAGGATGGTCTCTGAATGGAGGTAAAATTAGTATTGAGCGTATAGGAATAAATTGCGTTATGTGAAAAAATGGTCGTTCAGGGAGGTGGTCGCTTAATGGAGGTGGTCGCACAGGGAGGTTTCCTGAATTTTTTAATAATACATAACCATTTTATCTCTAGTAAGATCAATTTTATTACTTTAATGTCGATAATTTTCATAAATTGAATTTTGACCAGCTAGATTCGCAAAACCTTACACTGTGCGGCGGTTCTAGTGTTAAACGCTTGCTAACGGCTGATCAATGAAGATTTGATGGCTGTACTATGTTCTCTATCGTTTCTATTGTTCAATCCATGTGGATGGCTGCTGGCGTTTTTTGCTCGGTACTTTATATGATTAAAAGTGAAGCATTTAAATGAAATATTTTTTGTGTCTAACCAACATTTACCTATCAGCATCGATTTTTTGAATCATCATTATCACACAAAAAAAAAAAAAAAAAAAAAAAAAAAAAAAAAAAAAAAAAAAAAAAAAAAAAAAAATGCATGTGTGATGTCCAAGTTTTAAATTATAAAAGTCCTTCCGGCCAGTGCCGGGAGGAAGAGGTAGCTTTCATATTCCTTATTTTAAAAAAGCCAACTTATATTATTCAAACACACGAAGCTCAATTAAGTGGAAACCGAATGTAGGAGATTCAACACTAATTTTTATCAATACTAAATCATTATGAATGAGAATTTCGCGAAATTAGTCAGCTTTATCCAAGCTGCTTTTAATTAAAGTAACTTATATTTGGCTGCCAAATTCGGCGATTTCTTAAAGTGCCTGGTATTTTAAGACAACATGGTGGATGAGGCTAACCAGTGAACTTGGTCGAGACCTTAGTAATTGCTGTGCACATGCTCACTCACATCGGAATCGGTTGATATATACGAGTGCTGTCGCAGGCAAAAAATCAGATTTTTCAAAATGTCACCCACGTTAGGAATTGAAACTACTATATCTGAGCCATTTTTTAAGATAATGACAAACAAAAAATGCTCCTCAATCCTTATATCAAGGTCAAATACTTAAGAAAGAAACCTTTTTCAATTTCTAATTTTTTTGCACCTCACTTTAAATATAATTTTTTTTAATTTAATGGCCGCAATTTTGAAACAAGATGGCTGATGAAGCTGGCCAGCGAACTTGGTCGAGATATTGATGTATACTATCCACATGCCTTCTTCCATCGAAATAGGCGAATACGTGTGGTATCGCGTGACAAATACAAGATCGTTTCAAAGTGTTAGCCATGATGGAAATTCAAAGTGCTATAATTCAACCACTTTTTAAGATATAAACAAAAGAACAAATTTTCAGAAACAAAAACTGCTCCGAATCTTTGTATCAAGGCCAAACACATAAAAAAAATCTTTTTCATTTTCCAATTTTTTAATACCTCATTTTAAATTTTAAAATACATTTAAAAAAAATCGCAACCCTTTTGAAACAAGATGGCGAATGAAGCTGGCCAATGAACTCGGTCGAGACATTGGTATGCACTATGTACAGACCAAGTAATATCCAAATAGGTTCATAAATACGCCTGTTATCGAAAGACAAAAATCAGGTCGTTTTAAAATGTCAGCCACAATAGAAATTCAAAATGTTATAACTCAGCCATTTTTTTAGATATAGACGAAACAAAAACTGCTCCCGAATCTTTTTATCAAGGTCAAACACATAAGAAAAAAATATTTTTTCAATTTTCAATTTTTTGGTACCACATTTCCAATTTAAATTTTTCTTAAAATTTTAAATGGCCGCCATTTTTAAACAAAATGGCGGATGAAGCTGGCCAACGAACTCGGTCGAGACATTGGTCTGTACTATGTATAAACGAAGTTACATCAAAATCGGTTCATAAATACGCCTTTTATCGCGTGACAAAATTCAGGACGTTTCAAAATGTCAGCTTCGCTAGAAATTCAAAATGCTATAATTCAGCCATTTTTTAAGATATAGACGAAACAAAAACTGCTACGGAGTCTTTGTATAAAGGTCAAATACATAAGAAAAAAATATTTTTCCATTTTTAATTTTTTGGTACCACATTTCAAATTTAAAATTTTTTTAAAAATTTTAAATGGCCGCCATTTTGAAACAAAATGGCGGATGAAGCTGGCCAACGAACTCGGTTGAGACATTTGTATGTACTATGTACACACCGAATTACATCCAAATCGGTTCATAAATACGAGAGTTACAGTATGACATAGGTCAGATATATATATATATATATATATATATATATATTGATATATATATATATATATATATATATATATATATATATATATATATATATATATATATATATACATATATATATATATCAATTTTGAACGGAGGGTGGTTTCGGGGTCTGGGGGTCATGATCGATGAAAATATACCAAAATTTTTTGAAATCGCTTTCCTCCGAACGGCTGCAATAGGTAGCTTTTTGTAAAGAAAGCTACCTAAAAATGATGTTTTAAAAAATCGAAGATTGTATATTAATACAGGTAATTGATGGATAAACATAAAAGAAATTAATTTATACGTGTAGGTTATATACATTTAAGTTACAGTGTATTGCAATATGATTGGTCTATACCAATTTTTTTTTTCATGTGAATTTCCAGTCCTAGATGTATTTATTTATTTTTTTTTATCTCAAATGGTTTTCATACCGTTATATTCTCGACTTAAAATTCGTGCTATTCCTCTATTAGGTTTACTACATTCCTTAACACCAAATCTACAAATAACGGGTCATTTGACCGGTACCAAATGAAAATATTTCGATTCGAACAAAAAATTTCTTCACAAAATAAACAAAATATAAATCGCACAGAAATAAGTGAAATAAAATAGCGAAAAATTTTAAATAAAAATTCTGCAGTGAAATATTTTTATAAAACTTCTGTAAAATTCCTGGTATTTTTAATGTTAAAAGCTGTAATTTGATCTTTCTTCTTTTCCGTAAGTTTTTATTTATTTTTTTTGCAACACTTAGCCCTTTATGGCCCAGCCCGCGAACTCCTGTGGGTTAGACATTCATTTAAATGTTTGCCCTTAAGTGGTATGTAACAGTAGTATTTAATAAAAACCCGAATCGAACGTTAGTTCTGGCAGAAAGAGTAAAGTATCATTTTTATCAACGTATAGCGGTTGTAGTAGATGTTTTAATTTCAGCCGGCGTGACTAGCTTTGTTTACAAGTACAAGGGATACATCTTATCGGGTCTTAAAGGGATAACATCCGCAGTTTAAAATTTGTTACTGAGTAATGAAAGCTACATGTGGAATTGCATTTCAAAATCATGGTCACTAAAAAGTCATGAATGAACTTAATTTTAATAATAAAGCTCTTTTATGATATTTATACACCCCAGGGGGATACCTTCTTTAGCTATTCACGGGATTCGCAACCGCTCCTCAGAGATCTTTTCCCTTTTCTCTTCTTCCCCATCTATTATGTCCTCTTTGTTTCACTCTCATTGTCTCATTCACCTCTTTGGAGGCGAAGGCGATTCTCCATAAGCCGATATCAACCTGTCTATTTCAACTTACGGGAAATTTAAACCAGCCACGCGTGGGGCGTGCGTGGTGACCCGTGTCCCTCCAAAGGGGGTTAATGGCAGTTGAGGGAAACCAACACATTGCTTTAGCTTCTGCTTCAGATAGACGGGAGGAACATATTGGTCAGGCATCAATTGGCTGGTCACTAGCTAGAGATCAAGTATCAGATTCTTAAGAAAATTGTTATTGACACTTTCACATTAGATTTCGTAGTAGATTTTATAATATCAATCATATCTTGTATTACACATGTAGGTTTGTATTGAAATATTTTGATTTACGCAGATACATCGAAAGATAGTTTGGTACAGAAATCTGAAAATTCTCAAGAGTCGATAAAAGTTTAGAAGAAAGAAGATTTTGGTTTTGAACTAATTATTCTTGGGATTGTGCGTCAATATAAATATTCATTTTTACAGAAATGTGTACAAAATTCATAATGAAAGAAAGTAAGAAATGTAATCTTCTTCTGTGAAAAGAGCTTAACAGCAAATGAAATTTCCTGCTAAAATCTGCGACCAAAGAATGGCAATAATGTCAGAAAGGAGTTTGAGAATGAATGATAAATTTTATTCGTTAGAACCTATCGACAGTTGACAAAGATAAAAATAGCTTACCTATTCTATCAAAACATTTATAGAATGTTCGCAGAGTAAAGCTGCTCTGATATGTAAAATGTTTTGGAAAGATTATTATGAATTCAAATTTGCCGATAATTATTATGCAAAGTGTTGTATTCACAATAATAAATATATTGTGGCTGGATATATAATTTTCCGTTCTTTTTAGAATAGATATATACAAGAGTCTAAAAGTACTTTCACATTTTAAAAATTCATATATTTTTTAAATGTCGTATCCGAGGGATGTTTGCACAATAACACTTGCCAAGCAATTGTTGAAAACACAGTTCAAGTTTCAGCTGAAATGTAGCGCTATAATGGTCTACATATTAAAAAACTAAAATATTGAAATTCTACAACAGGTAATTACTTTAACTTTAGATTATAGTCCATTCGCAGGTGAAAATATGTAGTTGCACATTCTCAATGTTTTTTATGCTTATTAGGACTTAATAACAACATCGATCACTAGAAATATTACCTATTTTATGCCACCGAAATTCCAATACTTTAGCAAGTTTTATGGTGCAAATTTCATTCCGTTAGGTATTTTGTTAATTTTTCATGAAGTTTTGAAATACGAACTGTTTTACAACCAGTATTTATTTTAACTTTAGAATATATAATATTGTCAAATGCAAATAAATGTTTGTTGTATATCTCAATATTTGTATACCTTTTAAACTATTTGCATCATTAGCGCATACAGAGTGATTCGCTACCGCGTGTACAATCTACGAGGAGAGGTACAGCTCACTAAAACAGACATTTTTTGTATAGAAAAGCTGGGTCAAATTACACTTAATCAGCCATTAATCCAGAGTGTTTCACTGCCAGTATAACCCAATCTTTCATTCACAACTTTAGTATTAAGGAAGAGAATTTACCGACATATTCAACAGACTTACTTTACTTTGCGTGAAATGTGACAGATATTACGGAAATTCCACTGTAATTAGATCAGTAACCCATACGTTCCGTGAACTACATTCCGAATTACGAAGTGCTTAGGTCGGTATTGTTTGAACAAAGATCATAGCCATTTCGAGTAATTATTGGGGCGTTATCACATTTCACAGAAAGCAAAATATGCCCGTTGATAATGTCGGTAAAATATCTTCTCTACCCTTAAAGTTTTAAACCCAATATCGGATTCGACTTCCACTGATACACCCTGTATTTTGACTGAATAAGTGGATTGCCACCAAGCTTCCCTATACAAAAAAAGTTTATTTTTCCGAGCAGTACCATTCCTCTAAGTTTGTACACGTCGTTGTAGCAACTCACCCTGTACATCAGGGCATTATCGGAGTAATGCTCTAACACCAGACCTTTCGAAAATATGTGCATTCTTACACCCTGCATAAAAGCAAACTTCCACTGAGATACCCTGTATTTTGACTGAATAAATGGATTGCCACTAAGCTTCCCTATACAAAAAATGTTTATTTTTCCAAGCAGTACCATCCCTCTAAGTTTGTACACGTCGTCGTAGCAACTCACCCTGTATATGAGTACATTATCGGAGTAATGCTCTAACACCAGCCCTTTCGAAAATATGTGCAGTGCATTCTTACACGCTGCATAAAACCTTCTATTTCAGTGTTGCCAGTTTGGCGGATTAGGTTTATTCACAATGCTTGATTGCATCCAATTTTTTATATAGCAACATTAGACTTATTTAATGATAGATTAAATTTGGTGAAAATAAGGCGAATGGCATTATTTAAAAAAAAATAGCAGCAGTTAAGCAATCTGAATAAAAAATCCCACCCAACTGGAAACTTATTAACACTCTTGGCAGGTTAGCTTGCCAAAATTCTCTGAGGACATAATCCGATTCTATCCAAAGTAGAAGGGTGTAAAAATATTCGTGAAAACTTCGTAGGCTTTCATCTTTCGAATAAAAAAAAGAGCTTTGTGTGAACATTCGTCAACAAGATATCTACATTACCAAGATCAAAAACTCATTGATCTTTTGTAGAACCACATACGCGAAGTTGGATCCGTCCATAACTTAACCTGTTCAACCAAAGATGTTACAAGAAGTATCCTTACTAAATTGTAGCTGTGCTCATGAATTAAATCCTTCAATCACAGCTTCGCCTAAAACTGAAGCATTTTATTCGAGAAAAATTCATAAATACCAGTTAATCTCTGCAAGCCTTCAGATTATTTGCTGATACAATTTTCATTCATTATTATTTAACTGTTATTTTAAGAAAACTTGCTTTAAAAAATAGGAGTATACGATGTCAAAAACAAGTTTAAAAACCTTGCGTATGATGCATTATTCATCGTTGTTATTTTTGTATGTGCATAGGGAAAAAGATGTTGACATCAGAAATGTATATGGTATGTAGGATAGATGTAATATCAGATCGTGATTTAAGAATAATCAAATAACAGATCGAATTTTTCTTTTTGTTCTGTTGACTACTCTGAATTAACTTTTTGGAAATGGTGAAATTCAAGTGGAAAGTTTTATATTTTCCATGTATTTATCGAAGTATATACCTCCATTTGTATTAAATACTGTAAATTGGTTACATTATTTAATTTGTAGAAAACAAAATTCCCCACGAAACATCAGCTAAAATTTTATAATTAAAAAAAGGGGAAATGTGTAAAATTTTTTCCAACCGCATAAAAGTGAGGAAGAGAGAAATTGGATAAATTCATTATTTTTACAGACAGCATGCTTCAAATTTTAAAATAATGTAATAGAATTTCAAATAAAATGTCTGAAATTTAAAATAATGCAATGGAGAACTTTTACTAAATAAAAGGAAAAAATATAAAAGAAATAAAAAAATACTGACACTCAAAAATTTATATTACGTGTTAGTTCTTACGTCTTTTAAAAAGCCCACATACTGTTCCACAAATTTGTCCGCCCAACTTTGCCATTGATTGTGCTATCATGGTTAATGATAAAACTATAAATATTACAAAAATGCAGTTGATACAATAAAATGACATTTAAAACAAAAGATACTGCTTAAAAGTACCATTTATACATGTTACATTAAAAGACACGTAGAAAACCAAGAAAATTTACATTTGACATTGTCTTGAAAATACGAAGAGGATAAGTTTATATACATTGTTTTGGGACCTCTAAGTGTGTGCAATGTACTATGTACATCCTGTGTATACAATGCAAAATATAAATCTGAGAATTTTTGACCATTTTTTAGTATAGGATAGACTAACATTCAGACATTGTATAAAAACAATAGTTTTGTTCTTGAACTACGAATGGATGTAACTGTTATGCTTGACTCATTCAATTTTTGAAATTACAAAAACGTAAATACGGAAAATTATTTTATATAATTTAATGATGGGGCATTCAATGTAAAAATCAATCGATTTTGGGAAACGTCGAGCCGCAGCAATTTTTATTTTAATGCAAATATGCATGTAATATGTACCAGTCTTGCAATCCTCAACAAATTTTAACACGTTCACGCCGGCGCGGTGGATCACACTCGACTGTCTCAGAGCTGCAAAGTCTCTGGCTGTTTGGATACCAGTATTTTAATACAGAAAATGTTGTTTTATTTAATTAGAACAATTTGGCGATTTAAAGGAACAACATTCTCTCTAAAATAATAGTGGTGTTCAAAAATCCGGAGACTTGACAACTCTGAGACAGTCGAGTGCGACCCACCGCGCCGGCGTGAACGTATTAATGTAGGCCTCTTGGGGACGAGCGACACGTATAACGTGCCACATAATTTCTGAGCAAAATGCTCAGAATCCTTCATTATTCTCATCAGTAAATTTTTATAGAAAATTTTGCCTTATTTAATCCGAGAATTTTGCCGATTCAATTAGACAAAAATTTCTGTTTTAAAAAACCGGTGATAAAAGAATAAAAATCCCGTAAAAAACGCTTGTTCCGAAGGGGTTAAACATTTTTGCACCTCAGATACATACTTTTGTATACTTGGACAAGAAAAAAAAACACCAAAGCTCGATTTTTAATAATTTTTTAGGAGATATACAATTTTTAAGCCAATTGTTTTCTTACATTAAATGCATAAAAGTATATTATGGAGAAAGAAGAACAAGAATGTAAATAGTACAATTTCCATGAAAAAAGATACTGTACAGCTTACAAAAATTAGAATTTGATTATTTAATTTCCAAAACCTCATGAGGGACATGTGCTTAAGTTTAAAAATATCATGGTTAAGGGACATAGTGTTCTTCAAACCAAAATAAAAAATGTCTTGTTAATTCAAAGGGTTAAATATTAAAAAGGCCTTGAAATAACGAAAAACACATGGGTCAATGCATTTCAAGTGGTCCAGCACTCGTTACTTGACCATTTTTTAAAAAAATCTGAAATTTTTTGTACAACAACCCTAACATGATGGAAGTTCAAAATGACTATTATTTTAATTTTTGTTTGTGCATGGCGGCCATCTTTGTTTAATCGGCTGCAGCAATTTTCTCACATGAAGGGTTTACGGAATTGTAAATAGCTCATTGTTTATTTCTCCAAATCAATTGCGAATTAAAGCAATTTGTACAGAATACGTTGGGCTAAAAGTTTGGTAATAAAGTAGTTTCCGAAAATAAATCATTATTGGTGAAATTTCAGCAAAAATTTTCAGTTTTTTACCAAAATTTGTCCGTTTACACGAGGATATATTTCTAGCAAAGAAAACTGTGAACATGACATAATTTTTTTTTACAAAAAGGCCAAAAGTACTTGAACTCACACGCCAACTTCCAGATCTCGGACTTGCTTTCTCTTCGAAAAAAAAAATCAAATTTTTCAAAAATTTCAAAAATCGCACTTTTGAGGTTTTGATATCTCTGTTGGGGCGCGAGATAAAAATCTGGAGTTCTAGATTCTGACAGTATTTTATGGTAGTGTCATGCACAAAAAATTTCAGGATGGAGATTTGACTACAAGCTGAGGTATGGCAAGGGTAACATGTGAAAGCAGTACTGCCAAACTATTGTTTTGATGTAGTCACATGTAAGTATTTATCTCAGAGTGTCATTTAAATTTTTTTATTATCTTTAAATAATGGTAGCAGAAAATAAAGGCTTTTGCAAAGCTTAGAAATTAATAAAAAAATATGCCTAAGACCTTTATTTTGTATGGTTTCAGTAATTTTTGTTGTAATTTTAGTAACTAAAAGAAACCTCAGCACGTTTACATAAAGAAAAAAAAATATTTTTATACAAGACCTGAGACAAAAACAACATAGGGGAAAAGAAAAGCTGTTAATGTTGACACACTTGTTGGGACGTGATCAAACGTGTCAAAACACTTTCCTGCTTGTTGGATTAAAAACCAAAATTTTAAAGGTGCTTGCCAGTCCCTGAATCTTGTTCCTATCATAAGTATGTTCCTCTAAATGAAACATTTACACGATGTTACCATGCCTCAGCCTCAATTTATTTTCAGTATGTAAAGATATCCAAAGTCCTTTAAAATTTTATACTGCAGAAAAATCATATGGTTGCATGATAAGAAGTAAGCTAGGAATTATTAATGAAGTGAGACTTGAATATAGTGACTTCAATGTTCATTTCTAAGAGCCAACAGGCCAAGAACTTCAATCAAGTTATCAAAAGATGACAAGACTTGTTTCCTACAAATACAATTTTGAGAAAGATCACCCCTATGGAACTGACAACAGTAACAGGTCGAACTCATAACATTTCTCCTAAATTCTGTGAAGAAATTTATCGGATCTTTGTTGAACATATATAGTCTGTTGGGAAATTAAATATTTCTTATTTACACTGTTTTCAACTTTCGTGTGTAAATATAGTAATAAAACAGATAAACCTAATTCATCTTAAGGTCCTCTTAACAGCATTTATTGCTATCTTTTTCCTCACTATGTCTCAGCTTGTAGTCAAATCTCCATCTTTAAATTTTTTGTGCATAATATTATCATAAAATTCTATCAGAAGCCATAATTTCAGATTTTTATCTCGTGTCTCACCAGAGATATCAAAGCCTCAAAAGGCGATTCTTGACATTTTTGAAAAAATTGGGATTTTTTTTTAGCGAAGAGAAAGCAAGTCCCAGATCTGGAACTGGGCGTCTGAGTACAAGTACTTCCGGCCTATTTGTAAAAAAAGTATGTCATGTTAACAGTTTTCCTTGCTAGAAAAATTTCCTCTTGTAAACGGACAAATTTTGAAAAAAAATGAAAATTTTTCCTGAAATTTCACCAATATAAGTATGTCAACATTAACAGATTTTCTCTTTCCCAATTCTGTTTTTGTCTCACGTCTTGTATAAAAAATATTTTTTTAATGTAAAAGTGCTGAGGTTTCTTTTAGTTATAAAATTACTTACAACAAAAATTACTGAAATCATAAAAAATGTAGGCGTTAGGCATAATTAATTTTTAAATTAATTGCTAAGCTTTACAAAAAGTTTTATTTTCTGTTACTATTATTTAAAGATAATATAAAAAAATAAATTTAAATGACACTCTGAGATAAATACTTACCTGTGACTATAACAAAACAATAGTTTGGCTGTATTGTTTTTACATGTTGCCGTTGCCATATCTCAGCCTGTAGTCAAATCTACATCCTGAAAATTTTGTGCGTAACACTACCCTAAAATTCTGTCAGAAACCAGAACTTCAGATTTTATCTCTTGCCCCACCAGAGATTTCAAAGCCTCAAAGTGAGATTTTTGACATTTTTGAAAATTCTGGGATTTTTTTTTTTTCTTTCCGAAGAGAAAGCAAGTCTGAGATCTGGAACTTGGCGTGTGAGTACAAGTACTTTCGGCCTATTTGTAAAAAAAATTCGTTGCTTTCCATTATTCTTTAAATAGTCCTCATGAAATGCATGCTACAAACATCCTTTATGATTATTATTATTAATATTATGACGCTAGGGTTATTTTTACAATTTCAAAACTTCAGGGGTATAAAAATAATTGTTTGTGGTTTAGAAACCGGTTTAAGTTTATTGAATGCATTTCAATCGTACGTCTGATGAAAAATGTGCAACAGCTTTCGGTGTCAAAGCAAATTAGAAAAAATCTGATCTACTTTCTGAATAATTAAAATAAGAAACAAAGTATATTTTTATTCAAAAACACTTACAGTATTAAAATCTTTTGTACTAATAATTTAATTCTTCAAGTAAAAAGAAACCACAAAAGCAAAATAGAAATAATATTACGGAAATCAATGATATCTTACACCAGTTAACAAAGTACTAAGCTCCTTGGAACAAAAAGTACTTTCATGCAAACATAGCTGAATTTTGAATAAACAGGTAATGTTTCAAGAAATACAGATTCCCATAATATGTATGAATCATTCTGCCTCACTTCCATAAAGTATTCACTCTTTACTTCAACTAAACACAACTGATTTGAGAACTATTCTGTGGCTTCATTTAGAAAAGTTCAACCATCAAGAGTAGAAAAACTTAAATTAAATGTTTTGTTCCCGAATTAATTCTAACAATTAATTGTGCTGAAGTATAATTTAAAAATGAACACTATTGTTTTTGGAACAAAAGATGAAAATCTGCATAGACCTTTTATATAATAAACATTACTCTACTCTACATGATGGGTATTTTGTAAAGTATTTTAAATTCTGAAATTGAATGCCCGCTGTTACGTCACGTTTTCTAGTTGAGTAACCTTAAATTTATAAATTACAGAATTAATATAATTATAAATATGTATTTTAACCTATAAAAGAGGTATTGATTTCTAAAAAAATTAAATATTCGAATGTAAAGTTACGTCTCTTTCTACCAAACAGTTTTTGAATTACGCTTATAAAACTACGCACATTGCCGTTTGTTTTGAAATTATTAAAAATGAATTTTGCTTTAGGAGTTCCAAGCTTTACATCTGCATAAAGCCTAAATTACTCTACTCATAGACATTCTGTTTGGTGTCCGAACGTAAAATTTATTGAAGAATGCAAGTATGATGTTAAAATTAATTTTTCGTATTGAAATTTCCAAGGTTTGTTACAATTTCATTATGGAGACTCTTACTCTAATAGTTTTGGAATAAAAACCTTTGGCAGTTAACTTTTCACGTTGCCGGACAGAAAGTACTTCGGTAGAATAGAAAAAATATTTTGCCAAACTTTCTATTAACAATGCCAATTTATACTTTTTAAGATGCTGTCGTTTTGATTTTTTTATATTTCATTTGCGGTTCTTAAATTGGAGAGTATTAATTTTCTTTTTTAGTATAGCGAATTCTTATTCCGAAGATCATCTTCTTCCAATAGCAAAACGTCCGTTTTGAAAATTTTATTAAATATAGCCATTTATAAATACAAACACGATCCTGTTTTAGAACATTAAGCTATAGACTTTGTTTCCATATGATAATTTTTCTCTTTTAACACATAAAATCTTTTGTAAAATGTTTTATTCTAATCGGAATATAGTTTAAATAGCTGGTGTTTATAACTGTCGACCAATATTAGATAATTATTTTACCGTAAGGTGTGCTAGTAGACAGCTCCATGAGAATGGTTCGTGTTTGTTTGATAGTCCAGTTGAGCAGGTCGGTGATTGACGAGTTGTTTTGAAGAGAGTTTTTTCGAAGATTCTGCTTTCGATGTTGTCAGTAAAGTTTAAATTTCAATAATTTAAACTACGTATAGATAGTGATTAGCCCAGATTGAAGGCACTTGTTTATACTTGCTCAGGCTTTTAACAATCTGAGGAAGGTGTGCACAAAATAACGGACTATGTACGCACACTTAAGTGGAATAACATCAAACAGTTTTTCAAGCACATCAGCGTGTCGCTTGTTTAATAAACCTTTGCATTTGTCTGTAAAATTAATTTAATACTAGCTGGCTTCGCCTGTTAGCTGGACCCTAATTACACCGGAGCTTCTCGGACACGGGTGCCCACTGTCTGCGACACGGTATAGCAGTCTTTCTGCGAACGCTCTGCCTGAGAAAGGAAAGCTACCCCTGGAGGTAAAAGTAAACTAAACTATGTAACACTTTCAAAAACCAAGTTGAATGAGCCTAAACCCGTGGGGATGGGGCTCATACAAACCTAGATAGGAATGTGCACACTGGTGGTAAATGCGGAACTAAAATATGGAAACCGATCGAATGAGCCAAATACCTTCGGGCCCATAGAACCCGAGATGGGAATAAGCTATAAAAAGTCGAACAAAAATATGCAAGGCTAATTTCCATAATATGAAAGAGTGGTCAAAGAGCTGTTCAATGATATATCACATGACGGCTGTTGCTAAAAGTCGGAAAAGTGTCCCCGCGGGCAGCGCAAAGTGAAGGGAGGGCGACAAGACGTGCATAATATGAAATAGTGATCACAGAACCTTCCAATGATATAAAAATAGCTCTCGCAGCGTAGTTGCGAGCCTTCGTCCGACGACATAGGCCTCTGAGTGTCCGGACATGCGCGCAGCTAACACGGAGCGAGCCCTCCCTAAAGAAGTTTCCTCGCCGTGCACCCGGGCCAGTGCGCGGTCGCCCAAGGGCTTTGCGCCGCACAACGCGCGCTACGAAGCCCTGAGCCCAAGAGTTAGACATTCGGTCGAAGCGGCAGAACCTCCCACCCAGTCAAAAGAGCCAGATGGTTCCCTCTCTTGGCCCCTCCACAGTTCACCCCGATGACCCGCAGAGTACGAAATCCTATAAAGGACCCGAGCCCACGAGCCATTGCGGGAGATCCCTACGGGGGATTGCTTTACGGAGTTTTCTCAAGATCAAGTATTATTATCCGGCAAAGACATTTTTGAGAAACAACCGATGAAAGTGAAGGTTGCACCTACCGACCCTTGGAGGGGTGAGGAAAATCCCCTCCTGGCGTAAAGAGCCTCGTTCAGGGTTTTCGCCGGCTCCCGCACCGAACGACAGAGCCCCTCGTGGCTCGGCGTCGGAAGTCCGGGAGTCGAACTAGGTGCCGTTAGCGTCCCAGGAGGTCAAGGAAATTCCTCCTAGACGGCATAGACGGAATAGGTCGGAGGGCCCGAAGTCCCGTGGGCCCACCCGCCGCCCCCATCAGGGACTGGGGCGACGGGAGAGACCATAAAAAGCCCGGTCCCGCCCTACATTACCTCGCTGTCGCCGATGGTACCTGAGCATGAGTGAACTTGAACCCGTGCAATAGCGACCGCTACGATGTTAGTTCGCCGAAACAGAGCTTCTGCCGAGGGCTACGAACACGAATAGGCCGGCGAAGCTGACTCACGATTCGCGGACCCAGCCAACGACTTCCACTGTGTACCGAGGCCCCAAGCCGAACCCGGGAAAGGTCAGGAGGCGATAGGCCGAAAACAGAAGTAGGCAGACGAACCGCACGCGACCCCCTTAATCGGCATCCACCTCCCGACTCAAACCAGGTTCGCCCCGGAACCCCGGGGCTTGCGTTCGAATGTTATGTTTAGAAACCGCTATGACTACACCTTCGGGCGCGGTAACCTCCGAAAGCGTCTAGACACGCTGGTAATCAGTCGGACCAATAGTTCGTCCGAGATTTGACGCTTCGCCGCATTAATCGGCGAGCCTCCGGCCCGGTTTCCTGCGGAGACGGGTCCGATAGAAGTTACCGTAGCTTCGTACAGCCACTACGGAACAAACCCCACCCAAGACAAGGCGACATAGCTTCGAAAGGCGTCTGCCTCCCTCCACGGTTGCCCTTTGGTACGAACGGGCTTCTCCTTTCACCGCCCTCCTTGTGGGCGTCTCACAAGTACCTCAGCTACTAGAATCTCGGCGGAATGAGCCACGTGGCACAAAAAGTATGCCAGGTGCTGCTCGAGCCTCGCCTTTCGATGACTACGGGAGTTCCTGCATGGCGTTTCCGCAAGACCACCGTCGTCACAAGCGAGCACCGAGACCTAGTTTTTCAAGATTCGCAATCTCCTCTCAGACTCCGTCTTATTCAACTGGTGGACAAGGCCCTACCGCATTTGCTTACCCTTTGCCCAGAGTCACCACCCGGTCGAAGCCGGCTCTGGGATCGAGCTATGTAGCGTCGCTATCGGGCTCCCCTCGAAAACCGAGGTCCCCGGAAGGTGAGGCCTTTGGTTCTCATTGAGATGGGCCCCAACCTCATGCAAGACACCCGTGGCAGCCGGACCCATTGCCTCTCGGCTTTGGGCCTCTCGAGGCGGCTGTGGTTCGTCCCTGTCCTGCCCGTCTGTCTCAACACTACGAGCGCTGCCGGGCTCCGAGTCTCCTTTCCCACTCAAGGGACCGGTTTCGGACCATCCGGAGGGTGGAATCCTTACCAATGATATATCACATGAGGGTTGTCGGCAAAAGTTAGGAAAGTGCCCTCCCGGAGGCCTACTGTTCTTCCCCCGGAATACACCGTCCCCCTCTTTGAAATTTTTGTCTTATCCAAGCAAATAAATTAACAGTGGGCCATCAGCTGGAAAAAAGGTGACAGTCAGCACTGCCATCAGTTGTAAAGTGCTGTGGTGCCATTACTTAAAACAGTACAAAAGTGTCCATCCCATCAGTGATGGACAGCTGCCATTGCCCAGCATTACCAATGCTGCCATTGTGTCAGCATTGGTATGCCATCACATTACTTCAATCCGGCACTATTCCTGGAGTGCTAGCACCTATCCTACTGCTATTCCTTTGCTGGGCCGGCACTTTCCCTTACAAAAATTTCTTATAGAATTCTATAAAAAATATAGAAAAAGAATTTCTATAGAAATATTTGAACTTGCAGCAGTTTCCATGTTGTCACCCTCCCAACTACAAACCGCGCTCGGTGCTGTTTGGTTTCCGTGATCGGACATGAACAAATAATTTCAGCGTATTCTACGACCACTCATAGCTTTCAAGCTCTCATTAAATTATTTAAAGTTTGTTTCTTTTTTGATGTGCGTTTCCAATCATTAAACTTGTATAGAAATTATTTTATTGTATAGAAATCCTATATATTTTATACGCTGATCTATTCTCAACTGTGTAAATTATGAAAACCGAAAGAAAATTTCTAACGGATTCTACAGAAGCATTTTCCTTAGAAAAAGTATCCTATAGAACTCTTCGAAACCCTATAGAAACAGTATTTTAAGAAAGTCTATTCTATAGAACTTATAAAGAATTCTATAGAGTTTTATTAAGCTCTATGAACTATTTTTGTAAGGGTTTAATCCAGCACCATTACTTATCATGCAGTGTTTATACAGTGGTAAACCATCAGACATCTTTTTTACTATGAGCAGACATCCACCCAGCAGTGTTTATAAAGCGGTAGGCCATCATCCAGTGTATGTGCTGCTGGATTGCGATGAATTCCGAAATACTCAATGTCTTCGATATTCGCAACGCCACCTAGCGTAAGAGTTCCCTGAAATAATACTGCATAAGTTCGTGCACTTCCATGGTCTTGTGGGCCAGCGCATGTGAAAAAACGTGAGGCCGATCAGAATTGTATCTGATGATTTTCAACAGCAAAGTTCACTGAAGCTGTCCACCGGTGGTCATGCAGTGTTAGACCATTAGCCAGAACTTCTCCATCATTGCCAGCACCTATCTTGCTGCTGGCTAGCAATTTCCTCTTTGCTGAGATAAAGTATGCGTTTTTCATTAATTTCTCATAAAATATTAAATTTCAGTACACTTAAATAGTTCATTGATTATAAATAAGAGCAGTTTGAAGTTTATAAAAAAAATATATATATTAAAATACATATAACCCAAGTATTTTTTAAAATCATACCAGCACCAAATACCCTCAGTCCAGCAAAGTGTTAATTTTTTTTAGCTTGACTTCGCCCAGCATTCCTGCCTAGGAATGAAAGCACCTATCCTCGATATCTCAACTCCCCGTCCTCTTCCCTAGGAAGTCGAAGGAACAACTTTCAGAGGCCCACGTTCCCAGTCTCCTTCCGCGGTTCAGCTGAATCCGAGATTACAACGAGGTTTGCCGTCATCTTTCCCACTTAACGGGCAGAGTGGGGACGACCTATAAGGACACCAAAACAGTAGGCACCACCGGCCGGTTCTTTAAAACGGCACTCTCCTAGTGAAGTTCAAGGATTCATCAGTGCCTGTCCTCGTTAGTGACCCTACTCCCGGTCACCTTTGACACTTAAATGTTCGGTTTGGGACCACAGTGTCCATAGCCTGATTCCCCGGTATCTTCCGCCCTAAAGGGGCTGTTTGGGAACCACCAAGAGGTGCTCCCCGTATTTGACGTCATTACTAATCTGATCCTTCCAGTATCATTTTTATACGATTATTTGTGCAGTTAGTGTATTTTTGTTTTTCAATGACTGTACACCGTTAGAAATCGCTATGCTGTGTCATTCCGCGATGAATATGAAAATGAGAATAGAACATAATATTGATATTTTTCAGTAATGGAATGCTTGTCGAATTCCTCCTTTTATAAAGTTAAAGAAAACACACTCTGAACAGGAAAATTTGTTTACTTAAATTTATCTTGCTTATAAGTGGTAATCAGTTGAAACCTAAATCATTATATTTATTAACTAAAATTTTTGTTTCAAAGTATGTTTGTTTTTATTTTTAAAAAGAGGGATGTTAGCAAGTATGGTACCTATCTGCAACACTACTTCGTCACTTTCAGAAAACATATACTTGCTACATGATTATATATAAATTACTCATTTACTTTCTGATTTTGAATTTCTGAATAAAGCAAAAAAACTTATGTATAATATGAATAACAATATAATAAATCTTCGCTGGTATTGATGTACTTTATATAACAAACAAAATAGGGATAAATTGCATAAATGTGTTGTTTATTGTTTCTGATTTCTTCCCGACACGATATTTAATGCTAGAACCATTAAAATCCCTTAATTGTTCTTTATTTTGATTTAAAATTAATGTGTAATTATGCAGAATTTTCCTATCATCAATTCCTAAATTGGAAGTTTTATTGATTTTGTATGTACGCTTATGCTGTCCTAAAATGGACGTTTTAAATTTAAGTAGGCCGTATTTTGAAGGACATAATATTGAGTGGAACTGTCAGAATTATTTATGTAAATATGAGACTCCCACTAGGAGTTCTTTTCCAAATCAAAAATTCTGGATTTTTATTTGCATAAATATATGCCGGAGCACCGTCAATATGAAGTTTTCTTTTTAGGTTAATCCACTTATTTAGCTCTTCACAATTTTCTGCCTTTATATATTGTCAGTGTTAGTTCCAATAATTTTTTAAAAGTAATATTTGCCTTATTTAATAACAAAAATTTGTGATTAAATAATGCGAAGATTTTTATTTCAAAATTGCGACATTCAAACATAAATTCGCGCGAAACCGTTTTTTTTTTTTTACCTATGTAAGATACATAGAATGAAAAAGCAACAACGATTTATTTTCCCACCCTATTTGTAAATATCCACCACTGCACTTACTTTGTGTTTTAAGGGGGTTCCGGGACACATTTTAAAATAATTTTTATTTAATGAATTAAAATTTTGAAATTTTTTGTGATGGTTAATCATATTATTTGTAAACAAAATCACATGATAAAACTTCTCATAATTAAAAAAAAATTAAATTTAAAATTTATTTAAAAAGTGAGGTAATTTAAAATCGTTATAATTCGAAATAGTGTTTGTAGAATTTCCCTTTTTTTCATTTAAATGAACATAAATGTATATTTTAATTTTTATTCAGCATTTTAAAAAATATTAATTTAAAGAAAAAATAAACATATTTAAAGTAAAAATTTAAAGAAATGATGTAATTTTTTTAAATCATATTTTCAAAAGTAAATATACACTGGTTATCAAAAATTAAGGAAAACTCACAAAATGCCAATTTTTAAATTCGGGAATACTCAAAAGGAAGTAATATAATTCGAATAATTACTATTCCTGCAGAACAGCTAGTCCACATAACATCTCATTCAGGTCACACATGGTCACAAGAGTCACAGTCACTACGGCGAAGCAAAAAATAGGAAATTCCATACGTCTCTTTTATGAGTCTCAAATGACTACTATATGTGACTCCACTGACAGGTCACTGTGACTGCTGCTTTGTGGCGAGTCACCAGGTGACTTTACAATGTCATTTCATTGAGACTCTCGTGTGACTCTCATCTGGAGACTCAATTTCAAAGTCATTGTGAACGTCGCATTATGATAAATCACCAAATAATGTCAAATTAAAGTCACATGGTGACTTTTCACCACTTTTCCCAGTGGTGACTTCACAGTAGGGTCTCTGTCACCATTTGACAAAGTCGTGTGACAGAAAGTCACCATGTGACTTTAATGTGACATTATTTGGTGATTTATCATAATGCAACGTGCACAATGACTTTGAAATTGAATCTCCAGATGAGAGTCACACGAGAGTCTCAATGAAACGACATTGCAAAGTCACCTAGTGACTCGTCACAAAGCAGCAGTCACAGTCACCTGTGAGTGGAGTCACATGTAGTAGTCATTTGAGACTCATAAAATAGACGTATGGAATTTCCTATTTTTTGTTTCGCGACTGTGACTCTTGTGACCATATGTGACCTGAATGAGATGTTATATGGACTAGCTGTTCTGCTGAGATAGTAATTATTCAAATTATATTACTTCCTTTTGAGTATTCGCGTATTTAAAAATTAGCATTTTGTGACTTTTCCTTAATTTTTGATAACCAGTGTATATATGTTTTAATTTTCTGAATCGAAATTAAAGAAAAATAATTGAAAAATAAATTTTCCAAGTTTGCATCGTTTATCTTTAACAGTTCTTGACTTATAACAATTTAAATACGAGAAAATGTGAAAACTCCCATTATGCAGAAAAACACACTTTCGCAAGAAGTCGTTTCCGTGACAACCATTGCTAGAAAGCTAGATTTTAAAAACAAACCAAAACGAAAAAAAATAATATTTCCTGTTCCAATTAAGATAGAAACAAGATTTAAACGTCATTTTAATCAGAAAAAAAAAATTAATGCAATACAATATTTTTAAGAAAATTTGAGGATTCTTGTGTTTCGGACCAACGTCTTATTACCTTCGACTTTGTGTTACCCGATGAGTTCTCACTTTGTTTGACTGTGATCTTTACCGCCGATAAATTCTCTTGCTAGGAAAAAGAACAATAATTCAATAATATCTACTAAGTAAGACCTCATGTGTTAATAACTGATTTAAAAAGAAAAAATGTATTATTAAAGTTCAAAGAATCTCAAAAAATAATTATAAGATAAAATGGGATTAAAAAAACAACATTATCTCATATAATGTTTATGAGTTTACTGCTTCATGGTGACAATTAGAAAATAATGTATGTTTCATTAAGAAGTCGATTCCCTTAAAATGCAAATTTAAAGAAGGCAAACAAAAGCGGATTTCCTTACATAATTGTTTTCAGTTTAACCCTTAATCTACTGACGGTACTTATAAGAACCATTAAAATGAATTGTTATGAAATTCATTTAATAAATCGATTAGTAGTAACACAGTTTAGAATGAATTATAGATGCATTGCCTTATCTTGTTCCAAAAGCATTATTGGTTACACAAAACAAAAATATTTTTTAAAGAATGATTCCTTTTGCCTTGGCATCTTTTCAGATTTCTTGGCGTTGGGGGGGGGGGGGGGAGGAGAGGGAATTTTTCAATTCGGAAATATTTCTATATTTCTATTGTAAGAACATCATATTTGTACATTTCCTAATTCTACAAATTAGTAAGAAAAATATTTAAAATAAAAGATTTGAGTGGGGGTTATAAATATTGCACAAAATCCCTATAAATTCAAATTTAAATAATCCGTCTAAATCCTGCAATCCGTCAAAAATCCTTCTAACATTTATTAAATGATTATGTATATCTTCTAATGTAGTTTCCAAAATTCACGAAAAATGCTTTAGAAGATAAAATTTTCAAGAATTCATAATTCAGTACATAAAGGATTAAAGCGATCTGTGTATTGTATAGCGAATTGTAATGACAATTATTCTTTATTTTCTTCTTAATTTTCTGCAAGTTCCAGGATTAAAATTTAAAATGTAACCAGTGTCTATGTCCCATACAGACTTTTCTTACTTTTATTCTGACTTTTCTGACTGACATATCTGACTTTTTTATTTCGTTATTACTTTTTACGAACTTGTGGACTTTACTAGAATCAAGAACTTTTTATCGGTTATATATAGAATGTCGTCAAGCTGAAACTTCGTTTGTGAAGTTCGTCTGTTAACTTGTCTTCTATTTTTTTTTTCTGTATCTATCTCAAGTGATTTCACTTCGGTATGTTGATCTTTCTTTGAATAACTGCCGTTTTTCTGGTTTTTCCGGGCCTGTTGGCTTGGCGGAGGTTTCGTTTGGTAGTGGAGGGGATTCTCCTCCGGAGCATATAGCCTATGCCAAATTTGGTGGGCGCTCCGGTTGGGTGATCAAGTCCCATACAGCGCGAAACAGTGAGCAGCTCTCAATAATCGCGCATTTAAAAGTTTAAAATAGGAGTCTCTTCTTTTAAACTATCCTATCCTGAGACCCGCGGGCCACACTATTTTAGAATAGAAAAATTTGTCTTATTTAATGACGGAAACTTTCGTCTTAAATAAGGCGAAGATATTGAATTTGGGACAGGAAATTTATGTCAGGCAATAAGGTTGTAGTTTATACTTTAAGAGATATAACGTATTCTAAGCTTTAGTTTCATGTTTGTTCTGCATAACTGCCAACCTTCCGATTTTTTTTTTCAATTCAAATTAACACAGAAATTTTTAAATTATATAGTACTTGTTTGTATGTGGTACTTATTTGATTTCATGTATTAAATAAAATTTGTCGTTCGAATAATTTTCACTTGACTTGAATGAAACAGGAAGTTTCACAGTTACGGATGTGTAAATAAATATGCGCCTGATTTTCTTTTTCAAGAGAAAATTTCTGAAAACTGGAAACTTACACTGATGCGATAGGTTGGTTGGTTGTATTTATGACGGCCAATCATCTGCACGAGGGATATAGGCCCAGGGGGAGTGGGGGAGTGCCCTTCGTGGGGGTCTTTCTAAGGGAACCTAACCCGTATTAACGCTTGGAAATCCAAGGTTCGAAGAAAACCACGAAAACTCCGAACGATTAGGCCGACGGGCGCGAATGGGATCGAACCCAGCACCTCCCGTCTACCAGATTCGAGAGCAGAACCTCTCAGCCACTGGTGGGGCCTGATGCGATAGGAGCAAGTTTATCTATTAATAGCTAAAAGAGATTTTTAAAACACGATAAAATTTTTTCAATGCGCTAGGCCTTTCGAAAGAACTTAATCTTTCTTCGTC
Organism: Maratus speciosus; assembly: GCA_963932465.1. NCBI lineage: Eukaryota > Metazoa > Arthropoda > Arachnida > Araneae > Salticidae > Maratus > Maratus speciosus. The sequence continues at coordinate 114,386,495 of OZ010796.1, read as the reverse complement.
AGGCGCAAAGAAGACGAGCAAGACTGAAATGAAAGATAAGATCTATTAATTCCTGAGTTTTCAAGATTTTGTTACTTTCTATTATAATGACCTATTCTCTAAAATCTGAGCTCTGTATAGATTCGTTTTTAAAACAATAATTCATGAATTGAAGTTTAACTCACAGGGAACAATAATGAAACGTCTCTTCGTAACTTTTTTTAGCATTTTCAACATAGAACACAATCCTGTGTGAGAAATGGTGGGTATTTAAATGGTGGGTATTTAATGGTTTAAAAATGGTGGGTATTTAATTTTATTTCGCCTTTTTGCGTCAATAAACAAACTTTTTAATATTACATGATCTGCTTTGATATTGCAGTACATCTCAGGATTTTTGAGCATTCCAGAAACTCTCAATTTAAAATTAAATCTACTTTCATTGGTACAAGGGGATAAACCCGAGCTACCCGGATAACAGAATGTAAGTGAAAATCATCAAATATATTATTTGTGATGGAAACATCATTTTATCTCTGTTCATACCAAAGGCACAGCGGTGAATGAGGTATTTTTCGAAGGTTCTGTAACCGGTTTTTAACGTAGTATACCTGCATATCATTAAAACATGTTGTTTCTTTAAAATGAAATGTAATTAATCAAAATGCTTTAATAGATTTTCTAAATTAAATATATTTGTTTAGCGCCCGCTAACAGATCTATCTAAAAATCATATTTATATTATCCCTTTAGTGCGCATCTTTACACATATGCAATCAACACTGTTTTGAACTTAATAGATTTTTTTATTCGTAAATACCTAATTCACACCAGAAAATTAAAATAGCAATATTTTCTTTAATTATTAACAGACATTCCGTATTTAAATAAAATAAAATTAACCATTGAAAGTTTCTGGTGTAAAGACAGATTCTCTGAACTACGTAATTTTTAGAACGTATTCTATCATGGAAATTAACACGTTCACGCCGTTGTGGTGGGTCAAACTCAACAGTCTTAGAGTTGTCAAGTCCCCGGCTTTTTGCACACCACTATTATTTCAGAGAAAATGATGTTCCTATAAATCGCCCAATTGTTCTAATTAAATAAAACAACATTTTCTGTATTAAAATACTGGTATCCAAAAAGCCGGCGACTTGGCATCTCCGAGACAGTCGAGTGTGACCCACCGCGCCGGGGCGAACCTGTTAAAGGGTTAAAGGTTAAATTTTATAAAATAAATAATTACATAAAATAAGGTATTTCGAGAAATACTTATTAAAATATTTACTAATTTGCAATATTTTAGCGTAAAACAGCCACACGACCGTAGTTTTACTTGTATTGCAGATGTGCAAAAAATGAAAAGATTGGCGTGCTATATGAAAAACATGTTATATATCTCTGATTTTTTTTCATTATTTTTTCTGTGTAATAAACCTTTCAGAGAATCATATATAATTTTTTCGAAACAAAATAAAAAAATGGGCATTTAAGGGTTAAAAATATCAACAATGCGTTAAAATAAAGTTTTGAAACATATATGAAGGGATAGTTTCGCATTGGCCTCGCAGCAGGATTTAACACCCGGAGTAATCGAGAAATATGACCATTTACAATCCCCCTTTTTGATTCTGTTCCTTTCAGTGTTTTACACACCTAGTTGAATTAAATGTCTTAAATATGGTTTTATTGTTTTATTTCTTGCTTGACGAATATTTTCATTTGTTTTTGGCATATAAGCTGGAAGCAAATGCTAAGCTACTTATATTAATTTAAGAAGAAACGGATTTATTTTTCGGAAATTGTAATTGACTGCACTCGATAAAGATAAAATAAAAGAAATACATCCATTAAAATTACTTTAAAAACAATAAAAATTGAGTAAATTGCGTAATAGTTTTCAAACAAATTGTATTTGTTAGTACAATTTTTTCTCCATTGGAATTGGTGTAAAAATTGTAAATGTGGGATATTTAGAACATTAAAAAATGTCAGTAAAAGCCAAATTTAAGCATCTGCTGTTGTCAGCATCAAAATGATGTCAGTGTTACGCACAGAAATTTTTATCGATTATAATGTAGATAAGTGATAATATTTACAATGTTACTATTTCCATAATCAGGTTTGATATATATTATTCCTTTATATAGAGACTATATTTATTTTCTAGATAGTGTATTTTTTTCTTTAAAAAAATCATAACAAGTTATTTACTTTCTCAAAATATTCAAAGTGTTTTTTGTTGTTGTTGTTTTATTATAATTTTAATTTTTTTGTATTTTTTAGTTGTGTTTCCTCTATTTTTTATTTGAAACTTAAAAAATGTCAATAGTTATCATTTCCTTAATTTACATTCTTTGGCTTTATTTGTACATGTTCGAGCAAATAATAGGTTTGGAATTATTTACTTAAAGATTACTTAACATCACATTACTGAATTTATCAGTATAACTTATTTCTATTTTCGGCATACTTTTTCATTACTATAAGATTTTTTTCTTCTAAAGAACATCGGGATAAGAAATACGGTAATTTTTATTATTTAAAAATGCTTGCATGTTGTCCAATTCTTTAGCTTCTTTTTACATAGATACCAACTGTTCCGCCTTTTTCTACCACAAAAATTTAATAGAAATTTTCTTTCCTTATTTAATCGACAGATTACGGCGATTTAGAGAGGTAAAATTTACTATAAAAATTTTATGGTACGTACAAAAAAGCGTAAGATAGTGCCAGCTATGTTTTTACGACGATTAGAGGTGAATTTTTAACATTTCAATGTTGTGTGAATTTTGTAAACTTCATCCAAATGTTACATATACCTCTAATTGAAGGTAGCGATCAATTCCTTGGGCCAGACGGAAATTCAACAGGCTGATGATGGTGCTGTAACGGTCTCGAATGCATTTACTCGGTTTGTCTTGATCCTTGCATGGAATTGGACACATACTTATAGATAAAGGGTATGTTAACGTTCTGAGTGGTCAATTATACTCATTTAGTGAAATCTTTCCCCCGAATAATAGTGCAGTTTTCCAACACGATGATCCACTTCCTCATAGATTATGTTTAGAAAAGATTGATTAGAAGAGCATTCTGTTGGGTTTGAAACACTTAAATGTCTGATCAGTCAATAGATATGAAGGAATCATCATTTTAAATCGTACAGTACAATGATGTAAATAGTACATTGACATAAATAGTGGCGAGCGAGCGAAGCGAGCTGGTATCGTGTAGCGATCCCAATAAGAATTGCGTAGCAATTCGTGGGGGTTGGCGAGCGTTAGCGAGCAGGGGGCTGAGCCCCCTAGTACTATTAAAACTTATTGGTGACGATAATCCCGCTGGTACACAGCTATTTCATCGCTGTAAAATATACCCTTTTTAAGCAAGTAAAATATGTTATATATCTCTTTATAAATAAATTAAATGATTATAAACAACCTGTTTTGCTTCCACTGTCACCTGTACTCTTTAAAGTTATTTCAAATGAAAATCAAATTTCAAATTTCAAAGTAATTGCTTAAAAGGCGCAAAGGCCAACATAGTGAAAAAGATTCCAAGCCGGGACTCGAACCCGGGCCATCAGTATAGCGCACTGACGTTCTACCGACTAAACCACTTGGAACGATACCTAGCTCGGAAAATTTTTCAATATTATATGTTGGCAAGGCTACAAACGGAGCACAAGATGGAATATTTATCGTGAGTCACCGACCTGGGACAAACACGAAACATAATTAAATCCAGCATCGATAGAAACTATATTAATACATGGGAATTATTCCAGATAGAAACATTCGCCTTGCATACAATATTTCAAATGAAAATCAAATTTCAAATTTCAAAGTAATTGCTTAAAAGGCGCAAAGGCCAACATAGTGAAAAAGATTCCAAGCCGTTACTCGAACCCGGTGGTTTTCCAAGTGGTTTAGTCGGTAGAACGTCAGTGCGCTATACTGATGGCCCGGGTTCAAGTCCCGGCTTGGAATCTTTTTCACTATGTTGGCCTTTGCGCCTTTTAAGCAATTACTTTGAAATTTGAAATTTGACTTTCATTTGAAATATTGTATGCAAGACGAATATTTATCTCTGGAATAATTTCCATGTATTAATCTTTAAAGTTATTCGACTCTAATTAATTGGGGATTAGGGATCTGAATTATGCGGTGCTCATCCGTTGAATAAGGTTTCAAGTATTTTTGCCTTATTCATTACACTGTAAAAAAAAATCTGTAAAGTTACTAAAATATTTCTAGGAAACTGGGATTCCAGGAACTTTTTATGTAACGGGAACAGCAAAAATTTCTGTAACAGCATCTGTTACAGGAATTTTTCTTGTTGCCGTTACATAAAAAGTTCCTGGAATCCCAGTTTCCTAGAAAAATTTTAGTAACTTTACAAATTTTTTTTTACAGTGTACGGGTTGAGACTTCTTCATTATCTACAAACCGTAGTTGTATGTCATGTTAACAACCTAATTTACCCGTTGAGTAATAAACTCTTCCAAACTCAGACACAATATACCGGAATGCGGCAGCACAGGCAGTCACCTCATCGAGTTCACGGCTGATATTCTTGAATTAGTTAAAACTCGATTCGCATATTAAAACGTAATCGGCCTGCCAAGTCATATCTTGGTGGAAAACACCTGAAAACCTGATTTTAACGGTTGGCTCGTAGGATTATTATAGTGTTTTCCTGCACCCAAAGATACACTGTTAAAAATCTGAGGCATTTGCTGCATCGTCACTCCATCGCTTTTATAGGAAACTGTGACTTGACTATATTATGGGGCATTTTCATTGGTCAGAACAGAAACATTCTATAAAAGTGGTGGAACGAGTATGCAGCAATTGCTGCATATTTTTAACAATGTATAAAAACATGGAGGGTTTGGAGCAGTAAAACACAATGGTAAACCTACGAGTCAACCGCTAAAATCGGGTTTTCTGGTGTTTTCCACCAAGATATGACTTCGCAGACTGATTGCATTTTAATATGCGAATCGAGTTTTAACTAATTTTGAATTTTCAGCCGTGAACATGATGAGGTGATTGTCTGTGCTACCACTTCTCGCTCCACAACATAAGCAGGGCCAAGCTATTCAAAGATCTTCCATCGTTTAATGCAAATTTGCATATTACACTTAACTTACATCCATTTAAAATTACTTAACTATTTGTTTTTCTTATGGATTTAAAAACACCTTTACTGTCTTTTAAAATGAAGTACTCTATCATCTTAGTGAAAAATTAATCTTGTAGTAACAAAATGAGAAACAAGGGGAAAATGAAGTTGGTTTTGGCAAGTAATAACAGAAACACTTAAAGGTATTGAATATCAGCAAACTTGCAAAATTCTTGGATATTAATACATTTTAATATCATAAATTAATAGTTTTACTATAAAAACATTCTAAATGTTACGTAAGATCAAAACAATATTTCAAATAACTATGCATTTAATTACAAAAAGCATTTGCACGTAGTTACTTTTATAATTTAATGATAATGTATCTTTTGTTCAGAAACACATTTCCTTTATGTTATGCGAAAAACGAAAATCCAAGATAATAAGAAATTCGCATTTCAAAATATCATTTTAACGCATATGAAAAAGAACTGCAATGATAATAATAATAATAAAATGAATAAAATGCATCTCTATTTCTGGAATAAAATCAGGTAGATATTTTCCAAATTAGAAGTCCAAAAAAGTTGAATATTTTGAAAGCGTTCCAAAACACCGCACGAGAAAATCAATAAATTTTGTTCAGTGAATTGGAAGCGGAATCTGTGAAAGCATAAAAAATATGAATACATATTCTAAAATATGAGTTAAAACAGATGGTTGTAAGCGTTTATAAAAATAGAGAATACGTTCAGTTCGAAGATATTTGTGTGTCAATGTACTCTGTTCATTCTTGCATCTAGAATGAAATAAAACGAATGTATGCTTTGTTGTAGATCATTTACTGCAGATTATATATAATTTATAGAGAAAAGAATTGATACGGCAATATTATTGAAACACGTAAAATGCGAGTATATTTAACATTAGAAAAGAAAAACTTGCTTTGACGTAGCAGAAAATTTTATGTGATGTGTTGTTTACATATAGACATGCTGATACACATTTTAAATAACTACTAAAATGTAACTATTCTTTTCATAAACCAAAACAAAATGCATTTGTGATATTTTTACTTCTGAAATACAAAAGAATATGTTATGATACTTTCTAAAACATATTCTCTAATATTCAATACAAAAATTATAAAAATACAAGCATTAGTGACACTTAAAAAAATATATCGGATCCCTTAAAATTCATTTATAAATGTCATTGTGAAATCATCCAACCGAAAAATAACATTTTGCATAAAGTAAATTACCCATAAAATTCTCCAAGACAAAAGAAATTATTTCATTCTTCTACGTACTAACATAAAAAAAATAATAAAATCCAAAATAAAATTTATTCACTGAAAAATTTCAAAAATAAACATGTCCATCTAATTTAATAATCTATTTAAAATAATAAAATTTATAAAGTTCGCAAAAATATCCCAGCACTTCTTTATTTCGGAAATGCGTCGTAATTTCGAAAAATTGTAAAACACTTGTCCAATCAAATTAAAGGGGGCCTCATTTGATTTGAGCAAACTGCTGCACAATGAAGCCTAGGAAGTTTAATTTTAGAATTTTCAATACTAACACTTAATTTTGACTACGTATTTGGGATTTTTCACAAACTTTAAATTAACTAACTTTACCTTTGTTATTTGTGCGTAAAATCGTTGTTAAAGATTTTAGCGTTTTTATTTAACGTAATATGCCACACATGAAGTCGTTCGGTTGAGTAGTTTGGAATTATGCAGGGTCAAAGTTTGGATTTCTTAATGTTAAATTCATGTTTAAACTTTGAAAAACAGATTGCTTTTCATGTTAACATAAATCTATTTGGTGGAAAAAAGTGCAATTTTCGATTCGCATATTTGAAGCTTCTAGAAATGTATTTCTGTTGAAAACTGTATCGGTTATAATTCCCTTTTCAAAAATTAATTTCGAAGCTACATACATTTTGAAATTAATTTTCGAAAAAAATATGAGCTATTACGTATACGTTTCTTAAACAGAAATAGATTTCTAGAAGATACGAATATGTGAATTCAAAATTACAGCTCATTCCGGTAGGTTATATCGATTTACACTAAAATAACTACCCGCATTGCAATGTGTTTTGCAACGGTTAAAAATGAATTTACATTCACCCATTTTCGGCCAAAGGTGAGTAAACGCACCATTTCAATAAATATTTTTTATTAACCCCCTCACTGACAAGCCCGTGTTAATACGTTCACCAAGCTCCAGGTTTCACTGCAATACAAGCAATATTTAAAGTAATATAATTCTATTGATTTAATGTATTTTTAATACATTGACCAATGATTAATATTTCCAAGGATTGCATTCATATTCGTTATTAAGTTTTTTTTTTTTTTTTTTTTTTTTTTTTTTTAATGTTCAAAGAATCATTTTTTTTAAACATTTGAAACAAAATGCAGAGAAAACAACATTACAATTTTGCCCTTTTCCAAGACAGTCGGAGGGTTAACACTCTGACGAATAGTTTTCACTAATTTTATTTGTGTGCTATTTTTAAGGGTTCTGGAGACATCTATAAAATATCAGTATTTCAATTTCAGTAAACACTTTCAGTAGAGAAATTTTCAAATTACGCTAGTTTTTTAAATCGAAACGGTTATTGACAAATTCGACTTTTTGAAAATCTATAATTATTCCACTTGAGATTAATCATATGTTTTTATAATGGACTAATGTTACAAGTTCTCTAAATAAAATAATAGTCATATTTCAAATGTCATCAAAAATTTTAAAAATATATTAATTTTAAATCTAATGGTGCGTTAGCGCATCCTTAACCGAATGCATGAAAATGCCGAATGAATTTTATTTCTCAAATAAAATATTATTTTTCTTGCACGAAACTTTTTTTTGACTTAATGAATGAAATTTAAGCATATTTCAATGAAAATAACACCACATTTTACAAAATTTCTATGCTTGCCCTAAAATTGGTTAAGAATTCCAAATTTTAAACTTACATAATTCGTAAACTACTTACCGATTGACTTCCCTTTTGGTATTTAAAAGTAAAATTTGCCGAAGAATCCAAATAAATTTAAAAAAAAATCAGGCGTTATTATTGAAAATTTCAAAGTTGCCCCTTCTCGCCGGGAGTATCCTATACCCAAACTTTTTTTAGCCAAATGAGGAGGAAACATTCAAACCGTGTTTGCTCAAAAAAAAAAAAAAAAGATTTATTGTTATTTTTATGAACTCTGTGTTAAATTGCACAGAAATAAACGGTATTTTAAACCAAAAAATATTTTTCTCCGATTTTAAACAAATTCTATAACTTGTCTTTTCAAACAAAGAGTGTTTCCTCCAAAGCCTTCATTCAGTCAAACAGTGATTTCTCCAGTCTGCCAATCACCGTTCTCACTTAATGTGTCTTTCGAATCCAAAATGATAAATTTCAAGATCTAAGTGAAGAATATGATGTAAATCGTCTTAAAAAGGGAGTTAATGTTGCCCGTGTTCAAAGGGTTGTTTTAGAATCTCTTCCTCTTAGCCACGCCATATCAGCTGAAAATAAAAAAAGATGTTGACAAACTTTTGAATGCAATGTATGGTGAACAGTGGCAAAATCAACCTGATGATGTCTTCAAATGATTGAACCACATTATCCATGATTTACCAGCCTGCACTGAAGAAGAGGGGGAAGTGTGTGACTGTCTAGATGAAGATATTGATTTTAGAATTTGAAGTGGATTTCTGGAAAACGAGTATTTATTTCGTAAATATTTAATGAATACTACTAGGTACCATAATATATCATTTTATTTTATCAATAATCAACTGAAGTTCGGTAGTTACTTAGAAAAAATAATTATTTTGCATTATTTGTGAGATAGAACTTATTTCATTCAAAAAAAGTTTTATCCACTTGTCAAACAATCAAAACATGTTTCCTCCTCTGAATTCGGTCAAAACATGATTTCTCCAAATATTAAATGCATATTATTAATTTGTTTTATGTTTAATATCTTATGTATGCTTGCAATTCTTTCTAATAACCAGTAATAAAAATACACAATAAAAATTAGAATTAAATGCATGTTATTGTTTACTTTATCAGTTTTTTTTTTATCTAAAGGAGAAAGCATGGTTTGAATGTTTGCTCCACAAATGAAGCCCCCTGAAATTTATCGACAGATGCTTTACAGTTTTTCGCAATTAAGACCGGGACACAGATCGGTGGGTGGAACTTTTGTTATTAAACCTACAGACCCTTTATTTATTAAACTATTTAAAATAATATTTATATATAGGATTTTTTTCTTTAAAACATCGATAAATCCCTGCAAACACTCACGTGGCTCCTATCAAGATATAGACACTATACCACGGACGTAAGAAATAGATGGAGATGAAGTTTTTTTGATTTGGCGTTATGTTAAAAATGCAACCTAGAAGCCGGTTAAAGCCGGTCAAAATTCTGTCCAAATACTTGCGACTCCACCGAGAATGCGTGCAGCTCGCTAACGAGGCTACTGCTGACGGGGCCACAGCTTTTTGGTTGTTTTTTTTTCTTATTTTTTTCTTGTTCAGGTTATATCTGTTAAATTTTTTTAGATGTTTCGATAGTCTTAGTTTAATTATGGTACAAGATTCTGTGTCTGCTGAATGCATTTAAAATACATAATGTGCTATATGTATATATATATATCATAACTCGAATTGATATAAACATCACAAAAGATAAAAATGAATAGCATGCTTAAAACAATTTATGGCCTTAAATAGTAAAAGTAAACAAATAGAAAATGAAAAAAAAAAATGGATTATTTTAGCTATGAGAAATTATCACCAATAACATAAATCGATGAACTGAGTAGTACATGCGTGACACTGTTCTTATGTAAATTAGGAGATATTTATAAAAAGAAATGCAGCGCATTAAGAATGACAACAATTTAACTTGATTGCGAAAGAAATTGACAATATAAAGAAGTATTCGAGAAAGTATGTGGGTACAAGCACAATGCAACCCTTAACCCTTGAGGGGTGTTGTGTTCCTGTAATGTTGAATTCACACGGGAATTTTGAAAAATTCCTTTTCACAATAAGGAAAAGCAATTTTACAACTTTTTTTCCACCAAAGTTACACTGTAAAAAAAATCCGACCAGTTTTCCTGTAGGAAACGGAAGAATAGTTGCCCTTATCATCCCGGAAAATTCTCCGTCCCAAATAGGAATAAAATCCGTAAAAAAAAGGAAATAGTCAATAAAACGGTATTTTACGGATTTTATTCCGATTTTAAAGATTTTATTTCTAGCTGAGTCGGAAAGTTGTCCGGTACGATAAGGGCAACTATTTTTCCGATTCCTACAGGAAAACTGGTCGGATTTTTTTTACAGTGTATAGAAATAAAATTTATTTAAAAGTTTTCGGTGTGAATCGTGATTAAACTGCCACTCAAGGGGTTAATAGAACTTCCACGGAAGATATGGCTGGTATTAACAACAAATAAAATCTACAATTACTTTACAACTGTGAAAAAACTTCAAAAAATAAGAACAGTTAACAAACTAAAGTGTGAACTAATGTGATAAATGCCTTGAACAAAATATAATTTCTTTTGATAAGCTAAATGAAAATAACTTGAACATGAGAAACGTGTAAGAATAAAAAGATGTGTAAATAAAATGTTATAGCCTTGAAAATGACGCCATTATATATTTAAAAATTGGAGAAAATGAAAGATAAAATTTGAACAAAAATAATAGTAACACTGGATTTCGGGATAACGTATACTATACATGTGTAACGTTCAATCTAATCTCGAAAATTTCTGTCGAACGCTCAAATGGTATTCATCATTGATCTGAATAGACGTTGATCGCGGCCGAAGTCCAATTAGGTTAATGGTGAATACCACTTGAGCGTTCGACCTATCTTTATACATTTTCCCGACAGTTGAGGTACATGATTAATACGAGTGCAAACGTAACTATGACTTGAAAATCTTTGAATGGCCGTATATGTGGTTTTTAGTCCTTTTACAATATCGTATAGATACCAAATAAACTAATGAAATGTATCACAAAATGCTTTTCAAACGATGTCAGCAATTCATTCGTGACATGTATCAACATTTAATGTTCCTTTGCTACATGTCCATGACAACACCAATAAAGAAAGTACTTGCGTAATATAATCAAATCAATGCTAAGATTGAAAAGTTATGAGAAATGACAGTATTTAACTCCAAATGGTTCAGAAATCTAATTTAAAGAGAAATTAAACAAAATAGCAGTTCACCATTCAAAAGGTAAAAGTGAGGGAAAAAACATATATGCTTCGAACTTGACATACATCAATGATATGAATGATGTTTACAATATACAAAGAATAGTGAAATGTTATATGTTGGTTACTAAATATTGTAAAAGGACAAAAGAAAATAAGTCATAATGTGAAAGCATTTTCAGGGTTGCCACGCTTCAGGGAATTTTTCAGGTAATATATCAGTATTTGTTTATAGAAAAATAAATCTAGGTTAAAGTCACGAAATTTCGCTTTATTTAAGGAGAGACTTTCTATAAACAAAATACTCGTACGGAAGAATTTCCATATCTGGAAATTCCCTGAAGCGTGGCAACCCTAATTTTTAAATAACAAAAATATACTGTATCTCCTATCTCGATATCTATATAAAGAAGGAAAGTTTTATGGTACTGAAAGAAAACGCCACAAATAGGAAACAAAATTTGTACTGTAAATGTAAATGACCGTGAATACATAACATCCAAACAGTTATGTGATAGAAGAGGCATAAATAAAGCCAACGAATGTAAAAGAAGAAACTGTTAACTGATGACTTATTATTATTATTATTTGCCATAACTAAGAGGTTGAGAAATCACAAAAGAAAAAGTAACACAACATTTAAAAACACCATGATTATATAATTTGAATAAATACTTGTGACACATCTAAATAATAACTAAAATTAAAATGTATAAATTAGTATCAGGTGAACAAACGATGAAAAGAGCATAAAATCATATATTTGTGTAAGAAATAGAAGAGAGAGAGAAAAAAAAATAAATGCTCTACCTAGAAAATTAAAAGTCTTTATATAAAGGAGAACTATACATTAGACCATGGACTATGAAAATAGAAACTTTATTAAAACTTTGTCTAATGAATAAAATTTTGCAACATAGTGATACCTTTGCATATAAAGATTTGGATACAAGAAAAGGTGAAATAATGAAAGCATCATTGATATACATTGTCATAATTGTGTTGAACAAGGTTTATGTTGTCCATGAAAGGTTCACCACGTGAAAATATACTTTGAGAAACGTATAGAGGAACGAGATAATATCATCGAATACAAACAATTACACATAAAAACGCCTCCTACATTTTCGCTATCGCACGTGTTCCCTCTAAGTCGCGTGGCCGAGAGGTTCTGCTCTCGAAACTGGTAGACGGGAGGTGCTTGGTTCGATCCCAATCGCGCTCGTCGGCCTAATAATTCGGAGTTTTCGTGGTTTTCTTCGATCCTTGGTTTTCCAACCATAAATACGGGTTAGATTCCCTTAGAAAGACCCCCCCCCCACGGAGGGCGCTCTCCCCCTTAGGGCCTATATCCCTCGTGCTGATAATTGACCATCATAAACACAACCAACCCTCTAAGTCGCGACTCTGTATGTTGTTCAACCATGTAGTTTATATATTCGGGATGCGAAAAGATAAAGTTACGTATCGTTACAAACTCCCGAACCTGTAAAATAAATTTCAATGGACTCTGTTATAAACAATTGTAATTAAAAATTAGACCTGTTGGTTAATCTACCCTCGTTAAAAAGTATGTTAATGCTCTCTATTTTATCCGGGATAAAGCAGTACTACCTTTGTTATATTTCATACTTATTACTCTTACATATACTTAAATTCGGATTTATATGACTTACACAAGCTCAACGTTCGTATAATTCGTAATTTTGATGAAAAATACGCAATTTATGCTATTTTGTTTTATCTCAATTTACTCTGTATTTTTAATATTTTACTATGGATGCGGCTTTGCAAAAAGTTTATTTTAACATATTTTCTACATGTTGTAGCGTTTTATAATATATGTCAAGGAGAAAGTGTTGGACGATTAAACTCATATAAATAATTGAAGTAAAAATGGCAGAAATTGAATATTTTTCATCAAAACTACGAATTATACGAAATTTGAGTTTGTGTAAGTCATATAAATCCGAATGAAATACAAAACTATTGTTAAAATTACACATCACATAACTTCTATAATATTAAGAGGTGAAATACTTAAGTCAGTTTAACATAATCGAATTTTATCTATTTCAAGGGCCAAAAACGCGAATTATGGACCCTGATCCTTTAACTAATGTTGCCTATCTCTATTTTTAAACAAATAGAAATATGAGGATGAAATAGATTGAAAGTATAAAATAGATTGGAAATTTTTAATAGTTAATTGGACTAGAAAAAATCCTCAGTATGTCAGTTACTTGACGTTTTTGATTTTGATTTTTCTTTAATAAAAATCAATGCATAACTTCAATACATAAAATGCATTGAAGTCATAAATGCTTTTACATAAAATGCATAAATTTTTCGTTTTTTATTTTTCTATGATATTCAAATATATGTATATATTTATTATATATATATATATATGAATTAGATAACTTAATTTTCTGCATTTACCTGTAGTTTGAATGGTTTTCTTTTACGCTAGACTGTATCATTATCATTTCCACATTACATTTATATCATTTCTTTTTTGGGCCCCACCAGTGGCCGAGAGGCTCTGCTCTCGAAGCTGGTAGACGGGAGGTGCTGGGTTCGACCCCAATCGCGCCCGTCGGCCTAATCGTTCGGAGTTTTCGTGGTTTTCTTCGAGCCGTGGATTTTCCATGCGTAAATAAGGATTAGGTTCCCTTAGAAAGACCCCCACGGAGGGCACTTCCCACCCGGGCCTATATCCCTAGTGTAGATAATTGGCCGTCAAAAATCAACCCAACCCAACCCATTTCTCTTTTGATTTATTTTGATTATTATTTTATTTTGACAGGTAAAATAATAATAAAATGCTATGTATTATTGTTTGGAAAGAATTCCTTTTTTTTTTTTTACTATCTGTGTTACATGAATTGTAACGTATTTCTTTATGAAATAATGAAAACTCTGTAAAACTCTTTAGTGTTTTTTATCAAAACAATATATATATAATAGGGTGGGCCGAAAAAAACTTTTTTTTTATTTTCGATGATGGGTAGTGCGGAAAAGTGGCCACTAGTGGCACCAAGTTCACACAAAAAATTTGAGATTTTTCGGACAATTCCTATATTTGCCGCTTTTGGCTTGAAGTTTTGCTAAAAGGCTGATTTTTGAACTTTTTTAGCAAAAAATTTAAAAATGTTAAATTAAACTTATTTTAATCGTATTTACTTGAAAAGGCATATTTAATGTTCCAAATGTATAAATAAGCTCTGATAATGTATTATTTAATTGCTATGTGTATTTTAAATTAGACGATTTTTATAGCCTTTCGCGTTTAAGTGAGCAAAAGTTGCATGTATTGTTTGAATCTTTCAAAGGTTTCTTTCTTTGGTCTTGTTTATGTCCCTTGGTCCTCCTTATTTTTTTCGATGCTTTAAGGGTCATATATTTGGGTGACGGACAGCAGGATCCCTCAGAAACAAATCTGGAAGGAGAGAAGGGGGTGAGGCAAGAACTTAAGCGAAAGCAGTGACTCATCGCGATGTTGGGGGAGTGAAGCATGGAATACAAGAGGGGAGAAAATGCGATAAGGGATGCTTATTATTTTCAGTGCTCAGTTTCCCTGAGACATGGCAGACGCTGTGTTAGACAGGAATATGCATTTAGGAGTGTTTGACTTTGAAGGGCCTGGTTTAAATTCAGATTCAGTCGAACTGCTTGCTTGAAAGCTCCCATTACTTGAATCTACCAACAATATAACTGTCTTCCATCGGGATCTAACTCCACTCGTTGAAGGCTTTGTCGCAGAACCACTATTCCTCGTTGAAATTGTATCCCTTTTCATTTTCCGCGATATTTTCTTTGCAAGAGTTTTGCTTGTTTTTAAATCAATATTTCCAATAAACATTTTTCGAACAGTTCTTTGATCTTTCAAGAAGTTCACCTCCCGATGTGGAACTTTACGTCTGATGTCGCAGCTACAATTGTTCAAGCCTCACTTACAAGCTGCAATGTCAAAGAGAGAGGTTTCCGCATTTTGTATGAAATCTTCGCTGATAGCCTTGCCTTTAACGCCCGTATGATTACAAGATTTCTCCAATGATCTACACTCATTGTAATAGTTTTTAATCTTTCCGTTAATTGTTCGTTGGGAAACCACTGGTATGGAAGATTTTATCCAGATTTCGGAAACTTTTTCACCTACCATTTTAATAATATCATCCACTCGTTGAAGATAAATATCTCAACTTTCTTCTATCCAAAAAGCAATGTATTGCACGAGAAAAAGGTTTTACTTTTACACTGAACAAATGTCACAGGGAAACCGAGCACTGAAAATAATAAGCATCCCTTATCGCACTTTCTCCCATCTTGTATTTCCTGCTTCACTCCCCCAACATCGCGATGAGTCACTGCGTTCGCTTAAGTTCTTGCCTCACCCCCATCTCTCCTTCCAGATTTGTTTCTGAGGGATTCTGCTGTTCGTCACCCAAATATATTACCCTTAAAGCATCGAAAAAAATAATGAAGACCAAGAGACATAAACAGGACAAAAGAGAGAAACCGTTGAAAGATTCAAACAATACATGCAACTTTTGCTCACTTAAAAGCGAAAAGGCTATAAAAATCGTCTAATTTAGAATACACATAGCAATTAAATAATACATTATCAGAGCTTATTTATACATTTGGAGCATTAAATATGCCTTTTCAAGTAAATACGATTAAAATAAGTTTAATTTAACATTTTTAAAATTTTCGCTAAAAAAGTTCAAAAATCAGCATTTTAGCAAAACTTCAAACTAAAAGCGGCAAATATAGGAATTGTCCTAAAAATCTCAAATTTTTTGTGTGAACTTGGTGCCACTAGTGGCCACTTTTCCGCACTACCCATCATCGAAAATAAAAAAAAAGTTTTTTTCGGCCCACCCTAATATATAATCATACGTTAATTTCTTTATTGGCGTTATTTTTCTATAATTTTCGAGTAAACGAAACGATGCAAATATAAAATAATAGAATTTTTAAAATTTTGCATTAGTAAAAATATTTGTTTTAATATTAAGTTAAAATAGTATATTTATCTTCATATGAAACAGTCAGGATTTTGTGCGTTTTAATCGAATTCATATCCTCAGAAATAAATACTTAAAATGTAATATAATATGCTTCTGTAGGTTATAAGTGATAAAATAAATCTTTTATTTTCTAACAAACGCACTTTATTCCAAAATATTTTATGCTTGACATGTATTTCTTCTAATTAATTTTCACTTCATTTGATGTAAATGCATGTAAGTATAATGAAAAAGTTCTTTACTTTATGGATGTCTCAATAAGAATTATATTATATAAGAATAAATAATTTAGTTTCATAGAAATCACACGCCTTTCAGCACCTATTCAAAGCCATGTCCATCGAAATTTTCTAATTTAATATCCATAAAACGTTCCTGCGATTTAGTTATGGGTACTATAGTAATATACACATTAGGTATGCAGTATGACTAGCATGCAAAGAGACACTAATGTAATGTGTTCCAGTTAATGTTTGGCATTAGGGCTTGGAAATCTAATAGGTCATTAGTTCAACGTCTGAAGTAGCAGTAATGGATACATGCTGCATAGGATGATTGATTCAATATAATTTATTACACACAAAATTTAATATTGTGAGTTAAACAATTATACGTCTAGATCTGCAAAATATGATTTCGTCAAGTAAATATTAGTTTAATTATAAACCTTAGAGTTTCTGCAAAGATTCTGTAAAAGCATTTTTTTAAGAATGTTTGACATTTTATATAGTTTTCTAAATTATTTAACTATTCGTTATATTGCACATGTTATAATGAATTTCTGCCTGGTAGACAGAATGTTATGATACAAAAAATCCTTTACGTTAAGAACTGAATAGCTTTATAGTAATTTTAGTAGTTTAGAATGTGTGTTATGAAGCAAATTATGTTTAATGAACATAACCAATACTTGTAAGTATACTTGTTTGATAATATCTTTACAAATTTAATGTCTGATTACAGAATTTAGGTAGCGATATTGTGCACTAGAGAAATAGACACTCAATAACATTCAGTCAAAAACTGATATATCCCCGCTTCAAACATCTGCATTATATTTTAAATACAGCAAACATGGTCGTAATTTCCTCTGGCTTGTACTTAGAAAGCTAATATAAAGTTAACTTAAACATTACAAAATTAAGAATCAAAGCGCTATGAATATTTACGAGGATAATTCATTAAAACCCCCATAAAAAGATTACAAATATTAAAAAATATTCTAAGCCGTAAATAGTTCATTAGATAAAATAATTAACACATGATGTAAAGGGATCAAATTTAAATTTAAAAATTAATAAATGTTCAACATACAGAACATATTTACAAACAATCAGAAACAAAACAGACAAAGGAAGTTTGTCCAGTACTGCATAATTCAGTCAAAGGGAGTCAAGTCCGGAGAACGAGGGGGGCTAGGTTTTCGGTAAACCTCTCGAAATTACCCAAACATATCCAAAGTTGGCACGAAGGAGTTCCGACGCTGCTTAGGCTATGTTAGCTGGGGCACCATCTTGCATGGCAACTTACTGTCTTTCTGATAAAACAACTTCACCAGTGACTCTTGTTCTTTCTTCTACAACAGCATGGTGCAGAATGGAGCAGCGACTACTGGTTTTTTAATCCGCTCCAATTTTGCATAACTCCGTTTCTCGTAGTTGAAAACCACCATCTATCGGTCGAAATTTGAACTATTTTTTTTTATTGCAGTTTTCTTTTTCCCCGTGATCCATATAACGTATTTCCCAAGTTTCATCGATGTCCGTCTACCTGAACGGTCTCTACGTAGGTCTAAATAGGGTTAACAACTTGAATTATAACCACCCTGTACATGAAACACGAACCATTTTCAAATGAATGTTTTTTTAACAGTCATGTCCGCAAAACCACCATCTATCGGTCGAAGTTTGAACAACTATTTTTTATTACAGTTTTCTTTTCCCCGTGGTCCATATAACGTATTTCCCAAGTTTCATCGACATCTGTCTACCTGAACCGTCTCTACGTAGGTCTAAACAGGGTTAACAACTTTAATTATAGCCATCCTGTACATGAAACGCAAACCATTTTTAAATAAATGTTTTTTTAACAGTCATGTCCACAAAACCAATATCTATATCATCAAAATCAAGTTTTAGAACTATTTTTATTTCAATACACATCATTATGATTAAGACTAAATTAATAAGACAGATATGAAATATTTTAAAAATATATGCATTTACTACATCTGACTGAACTTCTTGAGATATAAGTAGTTGTCTTATCTCTGCTTCGAACACTCAAACTTTATCATCGGCATTGAGATGATTTCCTCTTAGATTCAGGTACAATTCTCCTTGCCCCAATGACTTTGTCTGACTATGCATTTCGTCATTTAAACAAAAGGCAGCCTCCTTTACAACTATTTTAAAATGAATAATGCTGACAAATTTCGTTTTAAAATCTCTTTCCAGCATGCAATTTAAACTCTTGTTTAAATCTGGCGTGCATCCAATCCGTTTTTTTTTAAACCGTCTTGTATTAAATAGAATTTTAATTTCAAGTAAAAATTAGTATGAAGTTAAAATTGGTAAATTATATAGCATGGCGGTGTTTTCATTAAATGGTGTGTACTACTTTGTTATTTAAGATTTAAAAAACCTTCTTAAACTTAAACAACTTCTTAAACTTAAAAACTTAACAAAGGTGTTCAAAAGGTAATCTACCACATGATGAAACAAGAATACCTCTTTAGTCTCGAAGATATGATACACTATTTTATTATTATTTAATATTATTTTATTTAATAATTAAAAAATTTTTAATAACATTTAATATCTAAAAATCATACGTTAATAAGTTATTCTATTAGTCCACTTGCTATCATACTAAGCAAATATTATTAAACGAAAAATAAATCAATAGAATTTACAATAAAAAGCTTTCATTCCAATTTTCTAGAAACTTAATTTTTGTTACATAAAATATTCTTCCTCTATGTTCTTTTATTAATATATAGCTAAAAATGAAAAATTCTCATTCATTAAATTATGTAATCCATATTGATTTTAAAGTCTGCCTTCTTTAGTACCTGCCTTCTTAGTAATATGACATGTCATTTCTTTTTCATTATTTTATTACTTGTATTAAATGAAAAATTCCCAATATTACCTGAGTTTTGTAATTACACTATATAACTCCATATTTACTATAGTAATAATGCAAGAGAAAGTGCTCTTAAAGCTTCATATACCATTGCTGAGGATTTGTTTCTAACACGTTTATTTTTTTTTAATGAAAATATTGGGGGTTGCTTTTCCGAAAGAATAATGTGTGATATAAGAAAAGAAAAATACTGAAAAGTTTTGATGTCAATTAAATCATGTTGTTCTTATAATACAATCTTTAAAAAACGTCTTCAAAAATTCTTCCATTGCTCTTACTAATTTTATTTTAATATCTCTTAGCGTACAATTTGAAATTCTCGTCTAAATATTGGTACACCAATACATGTTGTGAACTTTTTGAAATAAACAGAATTGGAATTTATTTTAAGTAAGAATTAACAAAGCTAAACATGAAAAATTCTGCAAGCAAAGTGTTTTCATTAACTCTTTCAGGGACAAGTAAACGTGTTTCTGCAATGTTGAATTTAGACAGAAATTTTCGAAAAACATTATTTGTAGGTAAGGAAATACACCTTTACAACTTTTTAAATGGAATTAAAAATTATTTCGAGTAAGAATTCAAGAGCTTAGTTAAAGAAGATTTTATGTAAAATATGTTAAAACGTGTTTTATTATAATGATGAAGGTGAAGGTGTTGAAAGGTAATCTACCGCATGATAAAACGAAAATACCTGTTTAGTGTTGAAGATATGATATACTATTTTTTTTATATTTACTATTGTTTTATTTAATAATTTAAAAAAATGTTAAAAACTTTTAATATTTAAAAATAATACGTTAATAAGTTATTCTTACAGACTTGAATACCACCTGTTATCATACTAAACATATGTTACCAAACGAAAAATAAATCAATAAAATTTACAAAAAAACTTTCACCCCAATTTTCTCGAAACGTAATTTTGTTTACATAAAATCTTCTTCCACTAAGCTCTTTTATTAACACATAGCTAAAAATGAAAAATTCTCATGTACGGTGTTTTCATTAAATTATGTAATCCACATTGATTTTAAACCTATCGTATTTGTCTTCCAAGTAACAGGGCATGTCATTTCTTTTTTATCATTCTGTCTTTACTATTACTAGTATTACATGAAAAATTCTCGATATTACTTGCGTGTTGTAATGACAATACATAAGTAACTTCACATACATAACTTTACTATACATTGTAAAAAATTTTTGTAACGTTACTCCATAAAATTGGTGGCAACCTTGCTGCCTTCACTTTATTGAATAATTTAACCGATATAACTGGTGTTACGTTACATTAATGTGCAATATTACACAAGTTATATCAATTTAATATGCGCATTATATAAGTTAAATTACTCAATAAAATTGGAGGCAGCATGCTGCCACCAATTTTATGGAATAACGTTACATATATATATATATATATATATATTTTACAATGCAGTAATAATGAAAGAGAAAGCACTCTTAAAGCTTCATATACGGTTTCTGAGGATTTGTTTCTAACACGTTTAATATTTTAAAAGAAAAAATGGGGGATTGCTTTTCTGAAGTAATAATGTGTGATATAAGAAGAACAAATATTAAAAAGTTTTGATGTCCATTTAATCATGTTGTTCTTATAATACAATCTTTCCCAAACGTCTTCAAAAATTCTTCCATAATGTTCTTACTAATTTCATTTTAATATCTCTTAGCATATAATTTGAAATTCTCGTCTAAATATTGGTACACCCATACATGTTTTGAAAATTTTTAATTATACAGTATTGTAATTCATTTGAAGTGAGAAATAACAAAGCTAAACATGAAAAATTCTCAAGCAAGGTGTTTTAATTAACCATTTCAGGGACAAGTTATCGTGTTTCTGTAATGTTAAATTTACAGCCGGAAATTTTGAAAAACCTATTTGTAAGTAAGTAAATACAATTTTCTAATCTTTATTTGCCAAAGTTATAAAAGTAAAATTTAATTAAAAGATTCTGGTATGAATCTTGATTAAAATTAAGTGGGATTTAATATATCCCACCACCACTGAATGGATTAAATAGTGTATTCCACATTGATTTTAAACCTATCGTGTATGGTGTCTTAATATATCTGTACTTTTTTATTACACTGTCTTTACAATTACTATTCTTATTGTTTCCATGTAGTAATGATAACATACGACTTAACTTTTACTATTATAATTTATTTTATGCTTCATTACTTAGCAATAAAATATAATAAACTGCTCACTAAACTTCATACACCGTTGGTAAAATTTTTGTTTCCAACATGTGTTTTGTTTCTTTTAAATATAAACATGAAAGATTTTACCTGAAACCATAATTTATCATAAAATAAAGAAAAATATTGAAAATATGTTAGGGGAAGGGGGCCTAAAATGATCTCCTTAAGGGGAAAACTTATGTAAAATAACGTAACTGTTTAAATAAAACTTTGGACCTATGCTAATATGTTTTACACCATATTTTGCCTTATAAACATATTTTAATAATCCTTTAAAGCCAAATTGGTTAATTAAAAAAATAGATTTTTGAAAAAGTGTCCACAGGATTATTTTACCTCCACTAAAGGTCAAAATGATCCTTCATTTAAAAATAATTGCAAATTGTTTTTTTTTTTTTTTTTTTTTTTTAATCGGCAAAATAAAGGATATAAAAGTAATTATGCCACTACATAATGAAATAAAATATGTTTTACAATCAAATAGCATACATAATTTATTTTATGTAAATTTTAAAATAAAAAGTGTCACAAACAATTAAAAAAAACAACAACAGTAAAATGGAATATTTGAAAATTATGATAAAAAAATAGTAGGATAACACGTGGAATCAAAGAGAAAGATTTGGGGCAGAAACATTTGGCTCCCATGATGGCTAGGACCCAGTACCGGATTTTCTCCAATCTATGAAATGGTAGTAAAACGATCCACATAATGGATCCTTTTACCCGGCAAAATGGCCGTCCAACTCAGCAAATGTAATTCACGTCTAAAGAGATACTCTATTAAGTGAACCAAGTCATATTTCTTTACATGAAAAACTGTAAACTTAAATAAATATGAAAGTTAGTGCTTATCTTATAACAGATGTTATAAAACCCACTTTTTCAAAGAATTCTGTTCAGACGCGTAATACTGCGATCACTTGAATACCGCCATTGCTTCTTCTTCACTTGTCACAACTAGTCTATATGTTACCCGGTAGATAGCGTGACCTGTCTGGAAGAAAACATATATGGACCGTTTTGCCCGCTAGGACCATTTTAGGCTATCTTTCCCTATGTCTGTTTAATTGTTCTAGAAATATTCTAATAATACAATATTACTCAAATACCTTCAAAATTTCCTTCAGAGCGTATTGTCATATTAAATGAATGAATTAATTACTGATTTTAGTAATGCCTGGTGCATCTCTACTTTTAATATATATATATATTTTTTTACCTAAAAAGTAATTTTTGCCTTAAAAATAAAACCACTGAATGGAAAGTGCTATGATGCAGAAAATCCGAATTAACGTAACAAATGGTGCATTTAATATATTTATTGTTAAAATGGACATGTTGTCTATTTTTTAAGCGAAAAAAGATCTCATTTTTAGGTACGTTAGTAATTATATAAATACGCAGCACCTGTAGTCGTCGTTTGGTCTGTTTGTCCGTCCGTATATAACAGAGCAAAAACTACACAACCGAAGGGTCTGAAATTTTAAATATATAATTGTTGCATAATTTTGTCGAGTCATTTCAAATTTCATGAGAATCGGATGCATAGTTTAATTACAGGGACAGTCAAACGTTTTTCGTAGCATTACGCCCAATGGCAAAAAAAATATTTCAAGTGCATTTTAGTGATGTTAGAGCTTTTCGAATAGAATAAATTGACATGCACTTATGAAGAGCAGTAAAATATACATTAAGAACAATTTTCGGTGCAAAAAATATTTATAAAACTAGTTATATTACGAACGTACCTCATTTGCCACATTTGACGTGCAATTTCCAACTTGTTCTATACAGTTACGTACCTAAGCTGGTCACGTGATGGCATTCGCAAATTAATGATAATCAAAGTTTTTTTTAGAAAGGACTCGTCTCCATTTCAATACCTTTGAATATATATGTAGGAGGAAATGAGTTTCAAAACTCGCTTTATACAGAAAATGAAATTTTGGGAAATCGCGAAAAACTTCTAACTGCGCCCATTGGTTTTCATGGTAAACTAAGATTTTATAATGGCAGAAATAAAGAATAAAACTAGATTTGTTACATATTGTTGTGTTTTTTTCGGTGCAGGTTTGCCAATAGTATAGGTTGATAGAGAATTTTTTTTTAAATCTTGGATAAGAATAGTTTTGAAACTGACGTCCTCATATAGGGTAACTCTTTGGATAGATGGCCACAGAAGAGAGATGGCCAGTCTAAATATTTCCAAAACTTGATCATAGATTGTAACATAACTTTGTTTTTATGAAATAGTTCAACGAAATTTTTTATTGTGACGTGCAGTTGTGTTTCTCGATTATAAAAAGTAAGTGTAATTTTAATGTTTATTTAATTTAGTGGTTGAATATTTATTTTTACTTAGTTTCTTTACTTTCTTTTCTTTTATCTGAATGTTTTGAAGTGCGTACGTTATGTATATTTTTTTAGTATATGGACTTTTAAAGCAGGTATATAATCTAATCTTTACTTCTGAGCTTAGCAAACAACTATTGATGCTTTAAATTAGGTGACCATCAGTCCTTCAATTTCTGGAGA
This sequence comes from Maratus speciosus, assembly GCA_963932465.1. NCBI lineage: Eukaryota > Metazoa > Arthropoda > Arachnida > Araneae > Salticidae > Maratus > Maratus speciosus. The sequence goes on along the minus strand of OZ010796.1, from coordinate 114,362,154 downwards.
GATGGCCACCTTTAATCAATATTTCAAAATTATACAGTGAGATGATTTTAACTAAATATAATTAAATTTAAATTAAATATGTAACGTTTATGTTTATAAATATATTAATTGATATAAATATTTTAATAGTAATAATAATAATAATGTAATAAGACCTAAAGGTTTCTTTCTTCAGAAAATACTGAAAAAATTTTGGAAACTTTCATAACAGAAACTGATAAAGTTGCTAAATAAACTAAATTAACTTTAAGCCTAAAATTATAGCGAGAAAAAAAAAAAAAAAAAAAAAAAAAAAAAAACACGACATTTCCAGTAGCGAAGAAAATTAAATACATTTAAATTATCAGATTCTACAGATTCTAAGTAAATAGAATTGGATTAGGCACTGTGTTGGTTCTGCAAAACAATATAATACTACATCGAAAATGGATGTCTAGATTCAATGTATAAGATAACTGAAGTGGTTCCATGAAGCGTGTAAAAATTATCAAGACCTTTGCCAAACATTTGGTAAGATTTTATGAAAAGTGAAGTATTGAAATTATACTTCAAATTTTGTTTATTAGAGTTTTATTCACTCATTTTCCATCACATAACTGCATCTTTACAAATTGATATATGTTTTTCATCATTAACTATATGAAATGTGTTATTTTGTTGCTATATAACTTCACTTTTTCTTTCTTGTATTGGATGGCCACCTCTCCTCGGCTTTAAGGAGAGAAGGCCATGTGCCATTTTAATTCAATGTTATTTAACACTTTTTGTTTTCAATATTTAATTATTTTTTTTTTCATAAAATATTAAGAGTATGTGTATAGGAATTTTAAATATGCATCAATATTTCTTGTATTTGCATTCTAAGAAATTTTATTTCAATCTTTAAAAACTATGGCCGCCTATCCTAGAGTTATCCTATATATATATATATATATACGTCTAACAGGGTATTTTTTTCGACTGCAGTTTTTTATGGGGATTGAGTAATTAAAACGCAAAAAGTGGAAAAAAGTACAACGATAAATGTTTAAGCATCAACCTCAGATATTCTATTGAAAAAAATAATTTATAAACATTGAAATGATTGAAATATTAAGATATTTTTAAAGAGCGTTGACACTGGTTTAACATTAGCTGCGTATATCATCCTGTGACCCTTTTAAGCTCATGATAGAGAAAAATGCCTGATACTGAAAGCAAAATTTTCTAATTAAAATATTATATTTTTAGAATGCTTTTTTTTTTCAGTTAACTTTACTTTTTGTTTTCGAATTATGTTTCTTATCAATTTGTTACTTGTGTCAGAATATTCTGTTAGCCTCGGTTAAATGAAGCAACTTTGGAATGTGTATCCTTAGATCGCAAGAAACGAAAGTGATCGACTTGATAAAGCGGGTGTCAAAAGGCAGCACGCGTATAGAATATTTAAATTACCATCTCATTAGAGAACGAAGGCGAGGAGAAAATATAAGTCGTCTAACGAACAAAAAGAAAAAAAGATCATCGAAGCTTCCCTTTTACTAAACGTTATATTTTATAGAAATATAAATAATGATTAGATAAAGAAAGTATGAAACCTATACTTAACCCGGAAAAAAAAATGCAATATTGTTGATATGAAGGGTTTATAAAAGCTTTTCAATGAAAATTAAGGCTAGATTAAAAAAAAAAAAATATGGAAAAATATAGTAGAATAAAGATAGTACAATTGTAATATACATAAATTACATATTTAATAAAATAGGAGCAGTTATGTAGAACATTTCTTTAACTGAACATACGCGATCTATACCAAAGATTTTTTTTTTGTGATTTAAAAGCTAATTCTATAGAGCGACTAATATATAAAAATGAGTGAAATATTATGTACAGGGTGTCCTGCGAATAAGACCCTGATTTCAAAATTAAATATCTCAAAAACAAAGATCAATAGAATTATACTGTAAACGGTTTGTTTATTAACTAAGCTGTAAAAATGTTATACAGAAGTTTTAAAAATTAGTTGTAAAAACTGCTAACAGATGGCGCTGTAATTGCAATGCCTATAAATTGTGTTTTGAAGTCCAGAGCACTCGTGTTTCATTCCTAGATGGCTTCCTATGGAAGAACAAAAATTGGGAAAGACCGCTTCTTCGTTGGGGTGATGTACAGAAGTGGGGACATCTGGTCACAGAATTATTGCATCAGCTTCAATTTTAGAGAATTTCAATTAATAGAATTTTCAATAAAAACTTTAGCAATCATTATATAAGAACTTATTAAAATATTTTATTTGGATCATGTGCAGAAGCGGAGACATCTGGTCACAGAATTATTGCATTAGCTTTAATTTTAGAAAATTTCGATTAATAGAATTTTCAATAAAAAGTTTAGAAATCATTATATAAGAACTTATTAAAATATTTTATTAAATTCAATTTTTAATGCCATATAATTATTTAAATCAAAATGCATATATGTATTGTGCTACAACCAAAGTATTATGCCGTGATTTAAAAATAAATGAAAAGTGCAAAATTACTTTTTTCTTTATAATAATTCAGGTATAAACAATAATACCAAAATATTATGACGTGATTTAAAAATATAAAAAATAAATAAAAAGTATCAAATTATTTTTCTAAATATATGCATTTTGATTTAAATAATTATATGGCATTAAAAATTGAATTTAATAAAATATTTTAATAAGTTCTTATATAATGATTTCTAAACTTTTTATTCAAAATTCTATTAATCGAAATTTTCTAAAATTAAAGCTAATGCAATAATTCTGTGACCAGATGTCTCCGCTTCTGCACATTATCCAAATGAAATATTTTAATAAGTTTTTATATAATGATTGATAAATTTATTATTGAAAATTCTATTAATTGAAATTCTCTAAAATTGAAGCTGATGCAATAATTCTGTGACCAGATGTCTTCACTTCTGCCCATCACCCCAACGAAAAAGTGCTCTTTCCCAATTTTCGTTCTTCCATAGGAAGCCGTCTAGGAATGAGACGCTAGTGTTCTGGACTTCGAAGCTCAGTTTACAAGTATTGCCATTATAGCGCCATCTGTTAACGGTTTTTGCAACTAAATTTTGAAACTTCTGCGTGTTCGTAACGACACAAAACACAAGGAAGGAAGGACAAGAACAGGGTGAGAAATCGTGTTTATTATTCTTAGCACCACACAAATGCTGCGACAAAGCTGGGCAGCGCTGTGGAACTTATTGCACACATCGTGGCAACTGCTTTGGAAGTCCGGGACACGCCCGTATTTTCGAGAGCATTAGATCTTCCATGCGCCGTAGATGTGTGGCCTACAGCATGGCTCGGGGTCGTAATTTCGAACACCTTCTTCGATGGAGATCGTTGTCTCTCTTTTTGTTGCTATTCCTAAATTTTTTGCTGTATTAAAAATAATAAACATGTTTTATCATCCTGTTTGTGCCCTTCCTTTCTTGTGTTTTGTGTCGCGCATATTGAAATTTCTCTTTCAGCAGTTTATACTAATAGATGGAAATATACTTGAATACTTTTATACAACCGCGTAGAAACCGTGTACCTAGAATCTTTTTTACACGCCACTATTTAGCTAAAATTTAATTCAAACCAAAACACTCTTAAAACTACTGAAATCACATATCCAGAAATTATCATTTATAGTCGACCATGTATCCAGTTCTTTGCGTGACCCTGTATATCATTTTATCTATGTTCTACAAACATTTCTTAATAAACGAAATGCAGTTCAGCGTAAAAATACATAACTCTTTTAAAAACCACTTTTAAACCAAGTAAACCTTACGAATTCTTTTGTGTAGCCCCGTATATGAATTATAGCATTTATACACAGAATATAGCATGCATAAATATAGCGAAACATAAAAGCTCATATCATAATTAAAAACGCATTTCCAGCAATCATCGCTAATGTACAGTACTTCGGACACAATATAGTATCTAAAATCTTTTATGTGCCCCTGTAAATGGTATGCACTTCGTATTATACATGAAATAAGCTATAGTAAACCTCAGCGACGTATATAAATTTCGTTATATATGAAATAGTTTAACATAATTAAAATACGCCGCTAACAATTCCCTCTACTCCTTTATCATTAAGTAACGGAATTCTTTTGCGTGACCTTGTAAATGAATAATAACTGTTCTTTGCACCACATATTTTACAGAATGCATATTTTAGTGCACTTTATAAATGTATAGCAATTTTATTATGTTTGAAAGCGGGTAACATCATTAAAAGTATTTTCAAACGATTTTTTTCCTAAGGACATAATGTAACGGAATACTTTTGACTGTCCCTGTAAATGAACTAAACATGCTACGAACTTCTTTTGAAATAGGGAAATATCTATGGTAAACCTAAAGAACATCCAAAAATTTCAGGGCAATCCGAGCATATTTACGAGAGTTAGAGCGCGGACAGACGGACACGCGGCCAGAAAAATCGAGGTCATAAACACTTTTGAACTTTGTTGGAAAGTGTTAAAAAATACGGATATTCAAATAAAAAAAAGAAAAAATCTGATTTAATGAGTTTATTTTTAATGAAAAATGAATTTAAACATGAAAGAAGTATTTGTAATGCTTAAAAATTAATTCAGTGTGAAATATTTTATTAGATGTAATATTTTGCAATTTATCTATTGGGCCAGGTTAAGAAAAATGCAGCTGAAAATTTGTATTATATAAAATCTGAGTAACATTTTTAATTAATTTGATTTTTATCTAATTATCCAATTATATGTCTCACGGGAGAAACTTGCAGAAATAATCCTAAAAATGGCTGTACTTGTGAGTTGCATGCTATTTGTTTATTTACGATTTTGATTCTACTTTTCTCGCCAAACAATGCGATTTTAAGTCAAACTTGGCACAAGCGTGACTTCAGGTGGAGCTATTTTCGAAATAATGATGTTTTTTTAAGTGTTCGACAGCATTTTTATGGGTAAATTTTTATAATTTAAATGCAAATTGCATAAATAGCTATAATGTTATCAAAATAGTGTCAGATATTTACATTTCAATGTAAATGTTTGTTACACACATACATATTGTAAGAAAAAAAAAAATCTGATTTCACACATAAATAAATGGTCAAGTGCGAGTATTACTCGCGCACAGAGGGTTCCGTACAATAATATATGAAATAGTAAGTGTATTATTAAAAAAATGCCGTTGCTAAAAGAATACTAAGACTTTGTAAAAACTATACAACGTAGGCTTGGGTATAGCTGTATAGTATACAGGGTGCAAAGGAAAGTCCCTTTAACCGGAAAATACTTGCGAACGGAGAGGGCTACAGCTACAGAAGTGAGTTAACGGTACAGTAAAGCGACTACGCCCAACCTAATGCAAACGACAGCAGCACCCCTAGTGGCGAAAATTGGAAGATAGCCATTGCAAATCGAAAACGAAAAGTGGTAGAGCAAATTTTCCAATTAGAAAGTTTTAGAGCATCAATTAATTAGTACGAAACGACATTTGGTTCACACGGATAAGGTAAATCGTTGCCTGCATACCCAAAAATGTCCGAAATCGATGAGCGACGCTTCTACTTTGCCTATTCACATTCCGAAAATGTAGCAGTGCATAATTGCAGATTGTGACGTTGTACTGTGCTTTAATGTCTGTAAAGAGTTAATTTCTAAAGCATTTAAAATTTTAGAATAACCCTTTCAGGGCCAGAAAAATTCTGTTCGTAAATTGATGAAATAATTGACTGACACCAAAATATTCAAACGAATTTCTCAGAAAACAAAAACCCGCTAATTTGCGCTTTCACTACAAAAGCAAAATTTATTAAAATATTCTTGGTGCCATTTCTCAGTTTTGGAATTAAAATTAGGTGGCTAGACCGAATAGCCACCGCCCTTGAAAGGGTTAAATCTATGTCGTCGTATTGAAGAGGTTTGCAATAGACGTTCCATGCTGAGAAATGTGCATGCAGATTTACTCTCACGAATACAAACGTGTATCGTAGGCAATAGCGAACTTTTCGAACATACTGAATATTAAGTTTTTATCACTTTGAGGCAGTTTGTCTTTTTATTTGTGTGATGTTATCAAAATGTATTGAGATAAGTACGTATTTATAACATAAATTGTGCGTATTTCTTCATACTTCTCAGTATTATATTCAAACGTTTACACAAAATGCGTTGCATCGATTTCGGACACTTTTCGGTAAAAAGTATTTATCTTATCCATGTAAACCAAATGTCGCATTCTACTAATTAATTGATGTTCTAAAACTTTCTAACAGTAAATTTTGCTCTATCTCTTTTCGTTTTCGATTTGCAGTGGCTATCTTCGAAATTTCGCCACTAGGGAGCGCTGCTGTCGTTTTCATTAAATCGAGCATAGTCGCTTTACTATACCACTTACTCACTTGCATAGCTGTAGCTCTCGCCGTTTACAAGTATTTTCAGGTTAAATGAACTTTCCTTTGCACCCTGCATACTAGAAAATTATAAATGGATATACCGTGAAAGTTCAAAGATATATGGAACCTAAATAATAGCAAATATAGCTATTCTGTATATTTGTTATTCCATATAGGTTTTTAGTTAACCTTTAAAGACATAGTAGGTGTATTGAGAGAGCCATTCAAAGAAACTAGTCGCGAATACCATAGTATTTATCTGATTAATTCTCATTAAATTAGTCTGTTTTTAACAATTTGACGTTTATTGCTTTTATACTGCTACTGGGCATTGCATTGTATAAATCTTTCCTTAAAATTTGCTATCTAGGCTTTAAAAGCCGATGGAGCATAGAGTACGCCGTCCCTGTCATTATGTATGTCCAAACCGTCCGTGTCTTTAAGGGTTAATATCTCGGCTAATTACCGACGATTTTTTCAAAAATTCATGATCAACAATGCTTTTCTACTTCCGCTACGATAGGTACCCCCAGCTCTGCTCAACACTTTTGCTGAAATGCGATTTTCTCAAAAACTATGTGACCTAGGATAATCGCTATAATTTTCCTGTAAGGTTTAAATTAATATCTACTACCTCTTAGTTTTTCATAATTTTAGTTTCAATAGATTCGGAATTAGATGGGGGGCGGGAACATATTTTTGCATTACATTTTCCACCATAAATTTGAAGATATAATACCTAAAATTAAATGAAATATATTTTTGATTCCAACGTTACGAAAGCTTTCACAAGATACTCCACACGATATACAAAGAAAAGATTTTTTTTTCAAGTAACTTATTTAGCCCCTCTACATTTTTCCTAAATATATTTATGAATATTTATTAATCTGTAAATATGTGGGTCAATAATCTTTATTACTTCCCACAATTTGAACTTTCCACGTTGCAAAGTGTACGAGTAAAAGGGCTGTGACAGACAGACAGACACAGGAGTGATCTTATAATGGTTCCGTTTTTACTTTTCAAGTACGGAACCCTAAAAATCACCATAGTTTTTAACGAAAAAATAACAATTTGTTTTCCTCCAACCGTGTGAATTTTATAGATCAAACACAGATTATCGAATATATTCCAATATTTTTTTTCTTCCACAATATATCCAATTTCGTTTATAGAAATATTCACTTCTCCAAAAGTTAGGAACTAATGTTTATTCTTAAGGAGAATTATACAAATGTGCATTATTACAATAAAATAAACTCAACATTTTCCAAAAAGAAAGATTGTATGCTGAAATAACTTTTCAATATTCTTTCAATTCGTCATTAAAAAAAAAAAAAAAAAAAAAAAAAATCTGCACAACGTAAAGGGAAGGTATTTAACCATTTATCTACTGACGGTACTTATAAAAACCATTAAAATAACTTGTTATAAAATTCATTTAATACATCGAATTGTTGTAATGAAGTTAAGAATGAATTATAAATACATTACTTTATGTTGTTCCAAAAGCATTATTAGTTACACAAAACAAAAATATTTTTATAAGGATGATTTCTTTTGCCTTTGCATCTTTTCAGCTTCCTTGGCGTTGAGGTGAGGGGTGATTTTTCAATTGCGAAATACTTCTATATTACTATTGTAAGAGCATTATATTTGTACATTTCTAATTCTACAAAATACTAGGTAAAGTATTAAAAATAAAAGATTTCAGTGGGGTTATAAATATTGCACAAAATCCCTATAAATTCAAATTTAATTAATCCTTCTAAATCCCCTAATCCATGTAAAATCCTTCTAAAATTTATTAAATGATTATGTAAATCTTCTAATGGAGTTTAAACTATTTACGAAAAATGCTTTAGAAGATAAAATTTTCATGAATACAGAAATCAGTAGATAAAGGGTTAAAAGATATCGGACCAAACTTCCGTAATCGGCTCATCGGCCAATTTGCTTTTTTTCTATATTGTTGGAAGTTTCATGTATATTTCAAAACTCTGAATTAGTGATGGGCGATTCTTGCGATTTTATCAATCGAGAAAAATCGTCATCGTAAAAAACAACCAAAAGAGTGATTGATTACTTCCCGGAATCTACAATCGATTATTAAAATCATTTCTTTTACATGATTATACAGAAAGTTTTAGTAAATACGTGGCAAATAAAGATAGATAGAGTAAAAAAAAAAATTACAAGAAATCAATGTAAATTTAACATCGAGATGTTCAATGACTTTGTAAAAAGATCCTCATCTACAATCTTCATTTGAAGCTAAATGAAAGGTTGTGAAAAGGCAGAAGCAGTAGAATGTGCACTGCACAAAACAATTAGGGGAGCACAGGTTTTAACAAAATTACGCAAATATTTACACCGATAAGTAACGTAAAATAAAACATCCATAATTTAAAGGGTAGTAGAAAACAAATTAAAAAAACTTCACATTCAAATATAGTTTTTGACGTCAAAAACTAGAAAAAGGAGATAAGTGCAGAAATCGGGATTTTGCAGTAACGTCTGTTTCATTGTCTCAGATGTAAAATTCAATTGCTTTGAGAAAAGGTGACTTAAAAATGTCACAACAATGTAATTTAACGTAATCCATGGCTTGGCATGTTATCGGGACTTTTGAATATGGGGAAACACAACGATGTGTAGCGGACGCTGTTGGGGTCGCAAGAAGTGTCAATGAAAGGCTGTGGAATAGATTTCAGGAGACATGGAATGGTAGACATCGACAAAGGCAAGGTCAGCTATGTGTTACCACAGAAACTAATGACCGATATGTCCTGTTAACTGCTCGTCGAGACGGAACGGGCAACGCTACTCTGCTGCAAACACAGTTATTCTTGGCCACAGGACGAAGAGTGTGCCCAGACAAACAGTCCGAAATGTGCTTCATCAGGGTGGTCTCTATGCACGTAAGCCAGTGGTCTGTATTCCGTTGATCTCAAGCAACTGTGCGGCCCAAAGAAGGTGGGCAACTGAACACCGGGTTTGGAGGCAACGCTGTGGGAGTCAAATTCTGTTTACAGACGAGTCCCGATTCAGTCTCAATGTGACATCTGCTGTGTTGTGGCATGGAGAGAATGAGGCACTTAAAATAATCCCACATTCGTTCGTGAAAGATCACATTACAGACAGCTATGGGCTGGAATCAGCATAGGTGCAGGTAAGGGCCTGCATATCAGTCGGAATGGCACTTTGACGGTCCGAAGTTATACAGACGAGATACTGAGACCTCATGTCGTATTTTATGTCACAGCAATTAGTGATTTCTTTTTTTTTCATGCATGATAATGCCAGACCAGATACAGTTCCTCTTATGGAAAACATGCTTGAAGCTAAATCAATACAGCGTATGAAATGACCAGCATGCTCTCCTCACCTAAATCCGATCGAGCATGTTTGGGACATACTCAGACGACACATTGCTGCGAGATCAAGACCTCCTTTTACTCTCCGGGACTTGGAGATTGCAATTCTTGGTTAGTGGAACAGTATTCCCCGAAAACTTATCGATAACCTCATCGCATCCATGGAAATCAGGTGTGCAGCAGTTTTAGCTGTTCGAAGAGACCACACGCCATATTAAAAATGTTGCGTCATTCCTAAAAAATACATTTTATCATTTATGTCAAACCAAATTGTTCCCCCTAACCTTTTTTTCATGTTTTTTCCATCATTTCAAAGAATTATAGCTCTCTAAAAAAATGTTTCGTATTCTTTTCTGTATTGCGCATTGATACACGTGTATTATCCATTTTATGCCCATACATTGCTTGTCTTGCACTGTTCTCTTCACTTTTTTGCTTGCTCCCTTAATTGTTTTGAGCAGTGTAGTTTGTTGCAAGCGTTTTCACTATCTTTTTCATTCAACTTCAATTTATGGAGGAGGCGCCTAATATCATGTCTTTCAAAAAGTTGCATTCTAAAATTTACTAATAATTTTAATACAACTTGTTATATATTCATCTTATCGGTTTTTTAGCTATCTAGAAGAAATGTTAATCCCTAAACCTAACCCGTTTCTGTACTAATGGTTTATGACAATTAACAAATTATTGGAATTTCGTTCAAGAAATCAACTTTAATGTTACAACATCTCCGCTATACTATTTATGTTTCGAATATTATACGCCATTCTAAATTTTAATACAAGCCAATAAACTCTAAATAATTACTGTCTTTAAATTATGTTCCGTATAAATTTATTTAATGAAATATGCATGCTAATGTTTCTATAAAACACTGTAAAATTCACATTGTTTTAGCATATTAATAATAAGTATCATGGATTTTCATAACTTATCAAATCTTATTTTATGTATGCATAAATCAAGTAAATTGTACTACAGATGAACCAGATGCCAGCAAAATGACTTGAACATCCCCCACCCCGCAGAAATTATCAAAACGCTCTTTCCAAATAAGTTTTTCAAGCATAAGATCCAATATACTATCAAGAAATATGTTCAAAGTAATTATAATAACAACGCTACACTGTTAAAAATTTTGTGGCAGGTTGAACCAACTTTTGGTGCTCCAGTATCTGCCATCATAAGATGGTGAAATCTCACTGCGAGATTTGGAGCTTTGATTGAACCTTAGCTCAAAATGTTGGTTCAATATTTCACCATCTTATGGTGGAAGCTACTGGAGCACGAAAAATTGGTTCAACATACCACAAAATTTTTAACAGTGTATTTTGGAACGCTAAATACATTTAAAAAGTAATTTCAGTTAATTTATATATCTTTTAAAACATCATTTAAGTGTTTTTATGGACTATAATATCAATTTGCTAATTTTGTTTTGGAATAAGTCCCTTTTCTTTTTCATGAAAGTGCGATGTCAAAATCGCGTAACTATGGCGCATTTAATAGAATCGAATTGCTTTTTCACTTTTTCGAGAAAGGCAAAAATTTGATACAAGTTAAATTTACCCTAAATATCTAATGCTATGGAATTTCCCCATTGATCAAAAACAAAATAGCTTTATCGAAAAACGGAAGGAAAACCAGACCAATAAACTTGCTAAGTGGGAACCTGTGTAAAACAGAAACTGGTTACCACGCCTTATCGATTCCTACATGATTCTTTAAGTTTGTATTCCAATACAAAAGAGCTACTTTCTTACTCATTTAAGAACTCAATATTATTCCCAGGTGCAATTAGCTAGAATCTATTAGCTTTTTCATCTTTTCAATAAAGGCAAAAGATTTTGATTCATGTTAAAGTTACTAAACCTGGACCACTACACAAAATGATGAAAAACTACTCATTACTTGGGAAAGGAAGATCCTAAGACAAATTTTTGGACCTATTAAGGAAGACAATAAATGGCGTATCCAGACAAATATGGAGATAGAACAGTTATATAACGAAAAAGATATAATAAAGGAAGAATGCAATGGTTAGGCCATCTAATCAGAATGAGGAATCAGAGAAGCACAAAGAAGATATATAATAGGAATTTAATAGGGAAAAGTAGTATTGGTAGACCCAGGAAGAGATGGATAGAAGAGGTAGAGAAAGATCTTGCACAAAACCAAATTATAAATTATAAATTAAAGGCTAGAGATCGTAAGGTCTGGAGGGGTATATTGAGGAAGGTCAAAGTCCTACATGGATTGTAGTACCAATTTGTATGTATGTATGTAAAGTTACTAAATGTTGAATGCGCGTCTTATTCTGCGTAATTTCCCCGTTGATCAAAAACAAAAGAGTTTTATCCAAAAATGGAAGGATAACCGCACAAATATACCAGCTAAGAGAAAACTGTCTAAAACGGAATTGATCTCTGGTTCCTAGCGATTTAAACATGACTCTTCTTTATCTTTACCTAAATCCAAAATGCGCCTTTCTAACTCATCAAGAAACTCATTTTTATTTTTAGGTAGCTAGAATCGATTAGCATTTTCACATTTTTGGTAAAGGTAAAAAGCTTGATGGAGGAAAAGTTTCTAAGTGTTGAATGCATGTCTAATTCTGCGGAATTTCTCGGTTGATCAAAAGCAGAAGATCTTTATAGAAAAAAAATGGGAGGATAACTGGACAAATAAACGAGCTAATACGGAACTTGTCTAAAACGGAATAGATCTCCAGCCCCTAAATATGTCTCCTAACATGACTGTTGCCTACCTGTACTTAAATCCAAAGTAGCTACTTTGTGACATATTCTCGAACTCGCTAGAATCGAGCAGCTTTTCTCGTTTTTTCGGTAAAAGCAAAGGTTGGTTGGTTGGTTGTATTTATGACAGCCAATTATCTGCACGAGGGATATAGGCCCAGGGGGGAGTGCCCTTCGTGGGGGTCTTTCTAAGGGAACCTAACCCGTATTAACGCTTGGAAAACCAAGGTTCGAAGAAAACCACGAAAACTCCGAACGATTAGGCCGACGGGCGCGATTGGGATCGAGCCCAGCACCTCCCGTCTACCATCTTCGAGAGCAGAACCTCTCAGCCACTGGTGGGGCGTAAAAGCAAAGGATTTAATACAGATCAAAGTTCCCCTTAATGTCTAATGCAACGTTGATCGAAAACAAAACAGCATTATCGAGAAACGGAACTACAGAAATATATTTGCTAAGAGTGAGCCTCTCTAACACGGAATTGGTTCCTAACTCCAGCAATAGCCTATGAAGTTTGATTAAATTCCGTGCATTAGTTTTTGAGATATAGCAGCGTTACCTTACTTGCACCACAGGCAAATCAACACCAATTTATATCTAGGTTTAACTAATCTAAAGTTTTATTAAATTCCGTGCATTACGTTTTGAGAATCGTAAGTTCTCAAAATTTTTGTCACATAAAAGACAGACAGATCTTTTCTAAAAACAGACAAATTTTTCATGAATTCAATACGTTCTTCTTGTAAAGATAGAAGACAGTAAAAATGGAAAATTACCCCATACAAATTGAATTAACCCTTTTTCAACTTTAAAAATATATGTAACAAAATCACATACCCATACAGAATTACTGAATAACATTAAACCACTATGCCTCCTAATCTATATCAGTTGATAACAAAACAGATTGGAACAGCTCTTTGAGAAATCATGACTAAACTAGAAACGCAATAAATGTCAATCTGATTCTGAAAGCTGAGTAAATATCCAAAATAATTCTAACTGATAAGAAAGGACACTATTACTGTTTAGAGGTCTGCTCGGGCCGAAATTTCCAGGCCCGGGCCCGCCCCAACTCATAGAAAAAATTTCGGCCCGGCCCGGACCGCACAAATAAAATATTGGCCGGACCCGGCCCGGTAAAAAAGTTAAAAGTTCGGCCCGAACAAAAATTAAAATCTCGAACCGAACCCGGCCCAGCCCAAGAGTAAATTTCTACAAATCATTGATTTTGATGCCGATTTGGTTAAAAATTTGTCTCGTACGAGGAGTTCTGACCAAAATTATTTATCTTAACTTTTTCTTCATTTTTATAATCTTCACCTTTGTAGAAGTGCAGTAGGGTGCTTTATATTATATTTATTTTTTTAGTGAATCGCTATTTCTAGTAGGGAAATGTTTCAGTTACCATTAATATTGTTAATCCATATTCTATGCATTGAGATGTTCAAAGTCTGAAAAATGCTATACAGAAAAATCTTCTAAGTCTCAATTACATAGAAAAGAAAAAAAAACCGTTATAATAAAATTCCCTTCTTAGCAAGTGTAAATGTATTATACATTCTTATCTTATGTATTAGTACGTTAATTTTCCTTGGATCAACAAGTTTTTCAGTTTAAAACAGTATTCCGTCATAAGCAGGTTCTTTTTCACACGTTTTACTATATTTTAATTTAGCTATATTTTAATAAACATAGAAATCTACTATTCTTTAAAAAAATTAAATTTTAATGTTTAGTTGTAGAATAATGGCGATTTAAAAATGTATGCATTTTTTGCAAAAGTCTTTGGGCTAGGCTTAATTTTACTAGCCTTTGAATGGACAGGCCACACCGAGGCAATGATTTTCACACGGGCTGGTTCAAAAGTGGGACTGAAAATTTTGGGCCGTAAAGACTTGGAGCGAAACCAGTCCCGGTTCTGCACAGAAAAAAATAAGTTAGGGCCGGCCCGAGTGCCGTGAATGAAAATAGGCCCTAGACCGGCCTCGGGCTTAGGGCCACAGGCCGGCCCGTGCAGATCTTTATACTGTTTTACTTGCGGTGATTTACATTACAGCGACTTCCCTTCTTTACGCTAGAAGTTCTTTGCCTTGAAGAGATCACGTAATCATGATGCAGATGGAATATCCTCCATTTCAGCTCATTTCCTATTTTTTCTCGATAGAAGCCCAGAAGCGAGAAGCGATGATCTGGCTTCTCGATTAAAAATATACCGATAAGCGATAATCTCACTTCTCGATCAAAGGCCAATCGATTAAAAACACTCGCTTCTCTGTGTTTTTCATCGTTTTTCATCGTGATCAAATGCCTTTCGATTAAAAATATACCGAGGAGCGAGATTATCGCTTCTCGCTGTTTTTCATTGTGATTTTCATCGAGATTTGATATGGGATGGAGAGAATAGGAAAGGATTTCAGCATTTTAGGACGCACTATTTTAATGGTATTTCTATACTAATAAAAGAAAGTTTCGCTGTGTGGTGTGTGTCAGAAGTCTGCACGGGCAGAAACTTCTAAACCCGGGCCCGGCACAGCCCATGAAAAATGGACCGTTCCGGTATAAAAGTTAAAAGGTCGGTCTGGTTCGTAAGAAAGAATAAATGAATAAATAAAATAATGAGCCGGCCCGGCCCAGTTAAAAAGTAAAAGTTTGGCCCGATCCCGGCCCAAACAAAAGAATTATTGGCCTATTTCGGCCCTATATGAAATCTAAATGTTCTGCCAGGCCAGGAAAACGTTAAAATCTAGCCTCGCCCGAATGAATTTCTACAAACGTAAATTTTTACGTCAATACGGCTTAAAAATTGATTCGTACAAGGAGACCTGGCGAAAAATAATAATTTCAGTTTTTTTATGTTTATAATCTTCATTTTCAAACAAGAGCCTTAGCTTAGGCTGCGATATTTATTTTTTTAACCTGATTTTTTTAACACGGGGAGGGGGGTCTGTTATAAATATTATTTATAAAATAAACAATTACAAAGAGGAGGTGTGTATTCCGGGGTTTGTTAATAGAACCCACTAGGTGGACTACTTTATGATTTTTTCCGAACCCCTCATATGTCATATATCATTGGAAAGCCCTTCGATTACTCTTTCATATTATGCACATCCCGTCCCACCTCCCCTCCGCTTCCCCCCCAGGGGAAGGGGGCAATACTGACGATTTAATACAGCACAGCATTAAATAGCGCTGCTACACTAATTATCATTATTTTAAGTCCGATTTTTTATTACAGGCTATTCAATATTTACATTAGTCCACATACATTGCCACAATGTATTTTAGCGCCGGGCTGCTCATTATTTCAATTAATTTCAAGAAGTTGGTTGCATTTTTCATCATTTCTATTTATAATTTAACCATACATGTACAAAGTATGTTTTATGTCTCAACCAAAGGGTTTCAACTTTCTCCTCCATATTATTTGGTAAATTTTTCTATGTTTTAATTAGGGACCTTATTCCCTACGGGGAGGGGCTAAATTTTTCAATTTTTTTTTTACTTTTTATCCGATTCTATCTTGTAATACATGTTTGTAAAGCCCATGGCTTCCATAAAAATCTGCATTGTCTTCCTTCTTCCCCTTCCCCTTTTGCCCCCTATAGAGGCCATCTTTCCTCTTTTTGTTCCTTCATGTCTGTGTATGGTCTCTTTCCTTAGCTCTTGAAGCCCTCTTTCTCTTGCATTATTTCCCTTCCTTTTTGCCCTTTCCGTTTCCATTTCAAATACTTCAGGCTACTTTTCTCTTTTTTGGTTTTGGCACACTCTTGACTCTTGTGCGGTTTTGTTCTATTTCTGTAATAACTATCTTTGTTTTAGCCATGCTGTTGCTTCTTTTGCCCCTCTCCTTTCTTTGCCCTCTATAAAAGCCACTCGGCAGCGGGACTGCTCATTATTTCAATTAATTTAAAAAAATTGGCTGCATTTTTTATCATATTTATTTATGATTTAAACATATGTACAAATTATGTTTTAAGTCTCAATCAAAGGGTTTTCAACTTTTTTCTTCATATTCTGTGGTCTATTTTTCTCTATCTTAATTAGGAGCCTTATTCTCTTCGGGAAGGAGTTAAAAATTTCAACTTCTTTACTTTTTATTCGATTCTATCTTGTATTACATCTTTGTAAAGTGCTTGGTTTCCTTAAAAATGTCCATTGTCTTCATTCTTTCCCCTCCCTCTTTACCCCTACAGAAGCATTTTATCTTCTTTTGGTTCCTTCATACCTTTGTATGGTATTTTTCTTTCGCGCTTGAAGACCTGTTTTTTTTTTTTTTTTTTTTTTTTTTTTTTTTTTTTTTTTTGCAGTATTCCCCTTCCCCTTTTCATTTTTTATTCCTTTAAGGGCCCTTCAGCTGCATTTTTCCTCATTGTTATTTATGTTTAAACATACATGTATAAATTATGTTTTAAGACTCAGCTAAAGGATTTCCAACTTTATCCTTCATATTCTGTGGTCTTCTTTTCTCTATCCTAATTAAGGAGCTTATTCCTTTCCGGTGAGGAGCTAAATTTTTCAACTTTTTTTCATTTTATCTGATTTTATCTTGTAATACATCTTTGTAAAGCTCTTGCCTTCCTTAAAAATCTGTATTGTCTTCCTACTTCCGCCATGCCTCCCCCCCCCATAGGAAACTTTTGTTTCCTTTGTATGGTATTCTTCTTTAGATCTTCAGACACTCGTTCTTTCGCACTATTCCAACTCCCCCTTTTTGCCTCACCTTCTCGTCATTTTGCCTCGTATAGGGGCCCTTTAGAACTAACAGATTTTGCATTCGCCACCACCTCGAGTAATATATCTACGGAAAGATTTAACAACGGAGTTTCGTTCGGATACAAGTTTGTGTAGTACAGTGCGCCACATGGCGGTGGAAATTGGGACTAACATATTTTGCAGAGGGCGAACAGCACGCTTTTTACACGGTGTTGTAGGTAACGGGCACGCGGTTCGAGGTTAGTTTATTGGAAAATATTTCATATGAATTAGACAAATTCGTATAAATCAGAGGCACTTTCCGACGCGTGCGCTGGACGACCAGTACACGGTACCGTAAGCAGCGGGGACCGTATTCGAAATTCATTCGATTCTAGGTTCATTCGTTTCGAGGTTCGTTCGCTTCGAGGTTCGCTCACCTCGATGTTCGTTTGGTTCGATATTTCATATAGGCCCCGATGTAATTACGGACCTGCTATTAAAGGTAAATGGTTAACGTTAGAGGGGGGAGGATTTCATCTGTAAATTAACTATCGCCTTAATAATGAAGGTAATTCATTAAATTTACATGGGTACCTCGGGATCGGCTATCGTATAAAAGCAATTCGCTAACACAATCGAAAAAATTTGAGACGTCCGTCCATACAATCGAGACAATCGATAAAAACATCTCGTTATCGCCCTTCACTACTCAAATAGTGAACTTGATAACAGAAGATTAGACGCACTTGTACACTGTAAAAAAAATTGTAAAGTTACTAAAATTTTTCTAGGAAACTGGGATTCCAGGAACATTTTATGTAACGGCAACAAGAAAAATTCCTGTAACAGATACTGCTACAGAATTTTTGCTGTTGCCGTTACATAAAAAGTTCCTGGAATCCCAGTTTCCTAGAAAAAATTTAGTATCTTTACGGATTTTTTTTTACAGTGTAATTAGTTATTATTATATTTATATTTTTTATTATGCAGTAAACGATCGAAATTGAGTATTATATAATTTTCAACTTCTGTTATTGTCATATCACTAAAAAAGCAATAATTGCAGTGTACAGTGAACTTTTGCAGTGTATTGTGAAAAAACTTTGTATATCCAATGTATTGAACAATATCTGTCAATTTATCAGTTAGCTTATATATGGGAGAAAATACAATTCTGATTAGATGAAATTTCTTTCATTCTAAAGCAATTTCGTCTTTAACACAGTCCTATCAATTAAACTTAGTGACAAATTAACGATTATTTTACTTACATTGTAAAAAAAGAAAATCTGTAAAGTTACTAAAGTTTTTCTAGGAAACTGGGATACCTAGAACTTTTTATGCAACGGCAACAACAAAAATTCCTGTAACAGAATCTGTTACAGGAATTTTTGTTGTTGCCGTTACATAAAAAGTTCTAGGAATCCCAGTTTCGTAGAAAAACTTGAGTATCTTTACAGATTTTTTTTACAGTGTAGGCAACATAATGAAGAATAATTTAATATTAACCACTACACAGTTTGCCCGAGATAAGTCCGGGTAAAAGCACTGTTTCCCCATACCTGCCGCTTAAATATAAAGGAAATAGTAAGACTATTTATCTCGCTGTTAATACTCATTAGAGAAATGAAAAGAAAATCTTTGGTTCAAGTATTCACCAAAAAGATTATTACTAAAATTTTCATAACGAACTCTATTTATCATTGTCAGTTCTACTTAAGGTATGGATTTTTGTTGGTGAATAATCTATAACTGTGACAATAGCAATTTGACATGTTAAGGGTTACATGATTGCAACTGGCATATAAAATGAAAAAGCTGTGAAAATGGTGTCTTTATAGTTTTATTCAAATAATATTCAGCTTTAAAAATCTGCATTTTTTATGCTTCATTTTTCGTTTAAATATGGAGGTTAAAGACCTTTCTTTGTGTGAAAATAATTTATTACACTTTCATTTTTTTTTAAGCTGTAATACAAAGATGGGAAACTTTAGTAGACTTTAGTAGCCAGTACAAGACGTATATTGCGAAAATGTAGAATGAAGTTGTATTCAAGCTGTTAGAACAGCACATGTCGTCAAGCTGAGAAGTCCGGAGTCCCAGAAATAACAGATGAATATGAATCTAGAAGTATATTTAAATTCAATGGTTAACTTCTGCATTCATTTTAGTGTTCTCTATTTTAGTACTGTAGTGACTAAAAATATTTTAGTTCCTGTTATCATAACTGTCTCATTTCCCTACCAAAATCTACTATAAATGATCAACTAAAAGTGTTGTTTCTTAATAGCTCAAATTCTGTCCAATACATAAGGTGATCTAACAGCGCAATGGCGTTTGCATTGTTTTCAGCAATGCGGAATGGCATTCGAGGGAAAACTCCATGTTGCTTTAAAATACAACGTCAAATTCACGATTTCTTTTAATTTAAGTTTCGTTTAGAAAAATAGACCAGAGGAGCGGGCGTAGCCTGCTAGAATAAGAATAAAATGACATATGCATTTGCTGGGTCGTTTTCAATGCATCTCATATAAGGTTGATATGTGTGAGAGGATTAACAATTGATATTTTGTTTTCTTTCAATAGAATCAATAAAAAGAATCAATTTTAAACTTTAGCCTTTTTTTCTATCTCTTACCACCTTTGAGGTCAAAATATATTCAGGGGTAAAATTAACCTTGCATTAACCATCCACATTATTACTGGTAGTGAAACCCGTTTTTTTTTTAATAAGCCATATTCGCATTTCACCTATTTTAAGTGCGTTTATATTAGTTTTGAGAATAGTGACATATTCAAAATAAATGATCTGATAGATAAAATACCCTGCATCCAAATAATAAAAAAATAGCCAACATAATTTTCATTTTGTGTCTTCGTTTCCAAAAGATAATTTAAATGATGTTTCAAACCTTCCAGAGATTAAACTTTAAATAATGTTTCACTCCTAACAGAGACTGAATTTAATCTTATCGGACTATTATCATATCCATATAATATGTAATTTCTATGAAGTTCTCCAAAACTTGAATGTCTGCATGTCCATTATAGAATTTGTGTCATCTTATATGTTTTGACGTTAATAAGTCATGTGTAAAAAGATATATATAAAGTTAATTATGATAAAAATATGTATAAACCACTTAATGTTGTCACATAGGTTAATTTAGCTATGTATTCTTTACTTTTTGTAATATTTAGTCACTTTTATGGAATGTTAGGAAGTTTTATGCACATATTTGAATTGCAAAATTTTATTTATGCTGCTTGAATGTTAAATTTAAATCGATCATACATTCTGCAAGAAATATTATTTTTATACTATAAATTCTATAAGAAGAGCTAGCTAAAATGCCTTAGGAATTGTTTCTGCTTTACATGCTTTACATCGATTATCTGTTCTAAGGATAAATTTTATTTTTTTGAAGCAGTTAGTCGTTGATATTGAAAGTTAAAAGTACATTTCACATTCGAATTAAAAAAATATATTCGGTTTTCAATTTAAGTCGATCTTATATGCAGCAAAAAATATTTTTTCTTTCTAAAAATTATATGATTAGTACGGATTTTAAAAAATGCTTGTTATACTTCTTTAATATATGAGCCGTCCAGTGCACAAATCGATTAACTCTTTCAAATGAAATTAAGTTAAAGTTATTGTAAATATAAAAATATCGTATCTGTATAATATTTTTCTCTGGATATTTAGACTGAACTCATTAATTTTCTTTTAATCAAGGGCAACTTTTCATCACTGTATAAATACATAGAAAATTTCAATATTCCTTTGTTTAAAAAAACGCCACTTAATATGGAGTTAGTCGGATTGACTTCTGAACGCCTCATATAATATTTAGTTTATTTGAGTAGCTTCCTTTACAAAATATTTGAACATTGTTATAAGAGACACATTCTTCGGGAAACTTCTACTTCTTCCCAGAAAAACTGAAAAAACCTTTCAGCTACCAAGCTCACCATTGACTGAGAGGCCGCCGCTAGTCGGGAAGTGCTTTTTTGAAACCATGCACGACCAAACTCGATTCACCCTATGGGGATTCACCTATAATGGGAATCGAGTTTGACCGCCACCCATTTCACGCTCGTCACCCTAAGCGTTCAGCTTGACCCATGTCACGCTGGTCAGCCTAAGCGTTCAGCCCGAGTGTTGTCCTATGTCACGCTCGTCAATCTAAGAGAAAGTTTTTTCCCCTAGTTTTCTTTTAAACTTGCGTCAACATGTTCAGGTTATCTGATAAAGATATCCACAGAGGGCAATTCTGCCATGGTCTATATTCTTCCAATATATAATCGACCGTAACAATAACCAACGAACCTTTAGCTACCTACTTTATTTACTTACGCTTATAATTTAAGCTTAATATTTGAAATGTATTATCAAACAAAAGTCGGACTGTGATAGTATCCAACTTAAAATATTTTTATTCTGTTATTGAAATATTAACAGCTAAAATAAAATTATTTCATTATATGTAATGTTGGAAAGAACAACGTAATTTAGGAATAAAGCTTGTTTGTTCAATCTTACTTTAAATTCTATCTCATTGTATGAGGGCTGTTCTCAAAATATATATTCACTGTTTAGTGACTTATTCATGTTATTATAATTTGCTTATTATATCTGTTAAATATATAATATTTAGTTTATTTCGTATTATGAAACAGATTTTTGTAGTTTGACAAACTCGGCCATTTTTATATTTTTATAATTTTTCTTTCATATTTTTTCTATTTATTCGAAACAAAATGACAGAAGCTACCCTGTTCATTTTGACATATGTTTATGTTAAGAATATAATGATTTTTAAAACTATAAATTAAAATTAGTACTTTTTTCCTGCGATTTCCATAAACATAAAAAAGAAACCCGTAGTAATATTTTACCTGTTATAAATAATTAGGAAATATAATTTGCAAATTCTTCAAAATAAACTAGGGATTAAGTTATGGTAATGAACTAGTCCTAATATTAATTCAACATGCCAAGTTTTCTAAAACTTCATACGATCCCTCTAGACAAAACGGGCCAGTTTAAAGCTTTTATAGCCATACTTTCTCAAATTTTAAAGCCTTTTCGACCTGATCCTTTCTAACATTCTTATTCTGATAACAAAGACTCGAACGTTTGCCCATTTGCTCTAAAGATAAAGCATATTTCTGATAATACTGTCAAAGTATATGTTTCATACTAATAATGCTCAGAAATGTGTTGAATAAGATTATTGTTGAAATGTCAGAATGTCAGAATATTGTTAAAATCCATCTCTTCCTATGGAAATTTGCACATTCAGAGTGCAAATTAAAATCATATGGTCTAATAAATTTAGAACGTATACAACTAGAATTGAAGAACGCGTTCCTATCTACTGCAGTAAAACGTCTAGGTGCTATCATGTAACAATACCTACAGTGCCTTGTAGTCTCAAAATTTGGAAATTATGCATCCTATATCGAAAATTGTCAGAGTTAGCGAAAAGGTCAATTACAATAATGTAGATCCTTCTCAGTTTATTATGAAAATATGCCTTTTGTGTAATTATAACTTTATTGGAATCCATTAAATGTAAGGTTTTCCTGATAATGCTGTCAAAGTAGATGTTTCATCCTAATAATGCTCAGAAATATGTTGAATAAGATTATTGTTGAAATGTCAGAATCTAAGAATATTGTTGAAATCAATCTCTTCATATGGAATTTTGCACATTCAGAGTGCAAACTAAAATCATAAGTTCTAATAAATTTAGAACGTATACAACTGGAATTGCAGAAATCGTGCCTATCTACTATAGTAAAACGCCTAGGTGCTATCATGTAACAATACCTACAAAGCCTTATAGCCTCAAAATTTGGAAATTATGCATCCTATCTCGAAAATTGTGAGGGATTGCGAAAAACATCAATTACAATAATGTAGATACTTCTCAGTGTATTATGAAATTATGTATTTTGTGTAATTATAACTTTATTGGAATCCTTTAAATGAAAGGTTTTCGATATCCAATCACTGATATAAATGCGCACTAATTGCGAGCAAAGGATTTTCGAGGCATTTGGTCGATATTTCAAAGTCCATGCACATTTACAAATAAAAATAACGCATGAAAACAAAATACTATTAATTTTAATAAGAAATGCAAGTTAATTATGCTATATGTGTCCACCATCGATCGTACACTACGCGCACATACTGCAAAAAAAATCACTGTGTCTTTACAGCCAAAAATGCTGGCAATATTGGTGCCTGCTAATTTTGTTGTAAATTTACAGCAATTTTGTTTTTCACGGGTAAACAACAAACTTGTACATTTACAGCATTTTTTACAGTTAATTTTACAGTACCTTTGCTTTTTAGATTTTACAAAAAATTGTATTTTTTCAGCATATTTTGCTGTTAATTTTACAGCACTTTTAACAAGATAACAGTATTTTTAGCCTTTATTATTATTTATTTCATTTTATTTATTATTATTATTATTTGTAGATATGCATTTGCATCCCCTCTCCGCCCTTCAATGTTTATTTACTTTGAATTTTTCCTTTTAATATACTATGAGATATCTTTTACAAACTAAGAATACTATAAGTGTTATCTCTATGTCTACTTATATCATTATTTTAGTAACATTGATATATAATAAATTCTGTTATACATATGTAAGATACCAATTTAGCGCCATAAAGCAAAATAATAACTAAAATAAGAAAATACACCGCAAAAAGCAATAAATCGGAAATTGTAAAGTATTTTAACTCATTGTAAGGAATTTTCCTTATGTCAGTTTTAAATATACTGCGTATAACATACATTGACAACATTTAAAATATCCAATTTCAGCATCTAAAGCCAATTACTTTTTATTGTTAGATAAATATTAAAAACAAAATGCGAACTGTTGCTTTTTGAATGCTGCGATAATAGTAAGTAAACTCTTGGAATATTTTATGAATTAATAAATGAGTGTATCCAGCTTACATATAAACGACTTTAAATTACATTTAAAAAAATGAAAAGAAATGCGGGTAAAAATCTGAATATAAAAAATGAAAATAATCTGAATAACTCCCACGGAAAATCAGACCATAGGTCGTAAGAAAATTTAATAAACCATAATAATACGTTAAATAAATAAAAATATTTAAACAAGTACAAAAAGCGAACTTAAAGCTTTTGGACAATAAAATCTTTTTGTATAATTCAGATTAGTAAGGTATATTAAAATACAAACGGATAAAATGGAATTGCGAAAAATATATAATAGTAAAACCAAACATATCTAAATATTAAGGTTTTTTTTATCTGGTACTTCGACACATAAGTAAATAATAACTAAGTCCTATAATGAAAAAAAAAGAAAATTATTAATTTTTTCAAATGTAAATTGGAAAAATTCCCATTTTTTTTTAAATTTAAGTCAAAATATTTAATCCTTATACAAATGATTAACGCGAGATAACGCGCGCATACCCATGGTATGAATGGTTTTTACTTTGTCACCAATAAAGACAAATAAGAATCGTCACCTTATTTAATCAGAGAGAGTTTTGCGATAAAAGAAGTTGAAGATTACTTTTAAAAAGATAGTGGTTACAATAGTAAAAACCGTACCCACACCGGGCCTATCAGGCCCGGCGCGCGTCCTCCGGGGTTAAAAAGCTATTGTCAGTCAACGTTTATATACATGTGCTCGAATACGATATTTGTATCTTACATTATATAAGAGAACTAGCCTATTTAACATAGTTTTTGAATCAATGATACGAATAAACATACCCTGAATTTTTAAAGCTTATAATCCAGTATTGTATTTAAGTACCCAAAATCGCCATTTTGAACTCAATAATAAACACAAAAATGACGCTAACACTCGTACGACACTAACGCTAATAATAACCTGCTTGACTTGACGCTGCCTGTGGGTATCTCATCTGGAATGTTGTCCGGCCGGTTTTGGCGGCGTTGAAATAACATCAATTTACAGTAAATTAATAGTGAAGTTGAAAAACGCTCTATTTTTGCGATTCACCGCAAGATCAGCTGTAATTTTTCCCGTTTTTTTTTCCTTTTTTTACTGTGACTGCAGTCGTAAACAAAATGAGCATACCAAAGGACGTTTTCTTATTAAAATAAATTGAATCCTATTTTTTTGTTCTAACTTATTATCCTATAATCACCGTGAAGTTGTTAGGTGTTATTTTTCCTAAATGTACACCAGCCTTATAATGCCACATTTTGCACTCTGTCAGTGTGTACTTAAGCCATTAATGACAAGTTTCTTTTACACATTTTTAATACCTGTTGACACCAGTTTTCCCATATTGCAAATTTTAACATATTTAATCTCTCAAAGTTTGAGATTAAGTAATATGAAAATTTCCTTACTAAGATACTGGTTTTCATATTTAAAATTTCCTTATTTCGTAAATGGCAGATTTTCGTACAAGCCGGAGTTAATGAATTAAGCTGGTGTTTGGAGATAGAAAAAATTGCATTTAAGGTCTTCTGAAAATTTTACTTTTCTCTGTCAGATTTCTTTTAATACTGAATCGGCGATGATCTGCACTAATGGGCTTTTTCTCGATTCTCATAGTTATCGAGATAGGGTCTATATCCTCCAAATTTTACAACTAGCGGCTCTATCGTCACTCTAACATTATAACTCATAATTGTATTATTATAAGTAGACACTCGTTACTCACTTCTAGCGTTTTCCTCTTCAAAGTTATTTGAGTGTTGCCTTATTTTCTTTTGCATCGTGTATGATATTCACTTAAAGGGAAAGTAGTCGGGAATTCTATAAATGTAGACATTTTACCACCAAAGCTATATATAATGTTACAATGATGATAGTGAAACCGGAAAGTGGAACAGAAATGTTATTCTAAAAAACAATATAGAATAAAAACATCATTTCCTCAATAACGGAATACTCTCAGCCGATTATGATTTGGAATTTTAAAAAAGAGGAAAGAATGCTGAAAAAATGGATCTGAAGGTAAAATGTGGACTATTTTTGCTATTCTAAATCTCCTCCACATAAGCATATTTTTTTTTTAAACTGACATGTGTGATGCGTTAATATTATCCTTTGTTTGTTTTCAGATTATACTGTTAAGGGACAGTTTACCTTTTCAAAAATTTCGTTTATTTTAACCCTTTATCTAGTGTTGGTACTTATAAGTACCATTAAAATAACTTGTTATAAAATTCCTTTAATACTTCGGTTAGTAGTAATACAGTTTAGAGTGAGTTATACATGTATTACTTTATCTTGTTCCAAAAGCATTATTGGTTACACAAAACAAAAATATTTTTAAAACGATGATTTCTTTTGTCTTTGCATTTTTTCAGCTTTCTTGGAGTTGTGGGGGAGGGGAGAGATTTTTCAATTCGGAACTATTTCTATATTTCTATTGTAAGTACATTATATTTGTACATTTCCTAATTTTACAAAGCCCCACCAGTGGCCGAGAGGTTCTGCTCTCGAAGCTGGTAGACGGGAAGTGCTGGGTTCGATCCCAATCGCGCCCGTCGGCCTAATCGTTTGGAGTTTTCGTGGTTTTCTTCGAGCCGTGGATCTTCCATGCGTTAATACGGATTAGGTTCCCTTAGAAAGACCCCCACGGAGGGCACTCCTCCCGGGCCTATATCCCTCGTGTAGATAATTGGCCGTCAAAAATCAACCCAACCCAACCCAACCCTAATTCTACAAAATACTAAGAAAAATATTTAAAGTAAAAGATTTGAGTGGGATTATAAATATTGCACAAAATCCGTATAAATTCAAATTTAATTAATCCTTCTAAATCCTTCTATCCTTCTAAAATCCTTCTAAAATTTATTAAATGATTATGTAAGTCTTCTAATTTAGTTTAAACAATTCACAAAAAACGCTTTCGAAGATAAAATTTTCCTGAATTCATAATTCAGTACATAATGGGTTAAAAAATATGGTTCATATGGTGAACCTATTGCATTTCCATGTTCAAATAAAAGTACATTTTGAAAAAAAAAATTTAACTGCATATTTACTTAAAATTTTAAAAAGTTAAAAAAATTGTTAATTTTTAAAAATCCCTACTACTTTTTTAATTATTGATATTTTTCTCCATTTTTTTTAAGATTTTCAAATGTGTATTTTACAAGATTACGCATGGATTTATAGATACGTCTAACATTACACTTAATGTAATTTTTTTACTGATGTATACAGTGTAAAACGGTAAAATCTAACACATCTTCATATACTTTTATTTGAAAAAAAAAAAAAAAAGCAAAAAACCGGAAGACTAATTCCATGCGCAGATTTATCACTCATATAATAAAGAATATGTTAAAAATCTCTTTCTCAAATACAGAAAAAGGCTTAGCATTTTTAAAACAGGAAAGTGAAGAAAATATGAACATGGAGAAAAAGCCGTTCAAAATTTTAATTTGTGTGGGAAATTGTGCTGGGTGTAGTAACAAAATTTACAATATCCGGCGATATAATTGCCGTATGGGTAAAAATGAAGTGTCAAAATATTCACAATTAAACAGACTTTCATTTAATATCCTAAAACAAAATGATGATGACTATTGCTTAGATGTTTTAACCAATTTTGAGGTAAACTGTCCCCTTAAGCATTTATTTTTAACAATAATTTTACTATAGTGGCTGTCGAAATGAGTATAGTTATAGTTCGAAGTTCTTTAATAAAGGTTTATTATTTTCTTAAAATTCGATGTAAAATTCTATATCTAATGAGACATTTAAGCACAACTCCTTTATCTTTAGCCATTTTATTTTCTATTTCTTCTCGACAGCAATACTCCGTATTATTTAAGACTTCCTCAATGCAGTAAATGTAATCTTTACCTTACAGATCTAAAGTAAGTGATATTATTCAAACTTGTTCATGGAAAAGCGATATTATCGCTTCGAAAAGGAAATGATTATCGTTTTAAAAGGAACTTGCTACAAGTAGCGGCTCAATGACTTTTTCGAGTTAAATATCTTACTCGAATATTAGTGAGCATAATAGATTTAAAAATAATATTTTTAATTACTTCGTGTGGCGTGGAAACGTTCTCTTCATGCGAAGAATTTTAACTCTGGATAACTGTTTTTTAATATATTTTTACTTTGTTAATAGTTCTTAACAATCTATACTTTTAATAGTCATTTTTGTAATTTTATGGAAAATAATATTTTTGTTGCATATCATTTAACACGCTAAGAATAATATTGTTTTTAAGTTTAAATTTAATCGATATTTTCTTCTTTAGAATATATTTACAACGTCATCAAGAAATAAAAATTCCACATAATACAGAGCTCCCACGGGTCCGTTTTTTGAACACCACTAATTTTTAAGAAAAAAAAATCGTGGTAGGTTTCTGCAACAATTGCGAGGAAAATGCATTTCCAGGTAATTTTATTTGAAATTTATAAATAAGATTTTTCTTTGAAAAAAATGGGGTGTTCAGAAAACGGATCGAGTGCTAGCACTGCATAATATAAAAGTATCATACAATTTGGTTGAAAACGTGTTTTGTCTCATAATATCCAGGACAAATTCTTCTTAAATACATCAGAAAAAGAAGGAAACATACGCAACGCGTTTCGGAAGAAATGTTTTTTTTTTTCATCAGGCACAATTTCGACTACACTCACAGAAATAATTTCTTCAATTCACGGAAATTTTCCTGGCAGCATTGCTACCAGGATTTTTCCCGTTAATGGACGAATATCCCATTCTTTTTTCTCCGATACAGGAGGTAAAACATACGTCAATTGAATAAAATGAAAGTTGCTGTAATTGAAATCGAACCCGCTACGATACTTAGACCAATGCCTGAAGGGCGTCTTTTTTGCTTAGCATTGTGAATGGATAGTACTTAAGCAAAAAAGCAGCAAAAAAGACGCCCGTCTGACATTGGTCTAAGTGTTACGAGACCAGTACTCTAACGCCTCGGCTACAATTGCTCTGTAGTGAAACAGTTTGAAGTAAGTATGTTCGTCTTAGATGGGTATGGCTTGATTGATTTCTTTTAAAATCTTTGAATCTTGAAGTTAATTTCGGCAAGATTTCGTATTTAATGAGATTTTGGCTGTTGTTTTATTACTTTAGTATTAAAATTGGATAAAAATGGGAATTATAAATATTTTTATGCAGATTGTTAGATAAAATATGAATATTATATTTTTATGCGAGAATTTGTTTTTATTTCATTTAATAAAATCGATTTTTTTTCATTTAATATTTTAATTAAAATAGCTATTTTAAATGTGTTCATTTAAAATGTATTATTAATGTGCTTTTTTTTAAACTTTTAAAAATAAATTGTGACTACTTTTAAATGAATGAAAAAATTAATTGTTATTTATTTTTTAATTCGAAAATGTTTCTTTTCTTTGTTGTTGCTTTAGTTTTTTTTTCTGTTTTATATTATACTAGAAATCATAATTTATAGAAATTTTGGTTTTTCGTTTTTAGAATGAATTAGGATTTTAGTATCAATAGAGGCAATACGCATGCGTGCTAGGAATGAACGGAATTTCTCCATCTTTTTCAGACTTTCGGGAAGAATTCACGGATAAAATACGTTTTCTAGGAGTACGGTAATTATTTATTAAAAAATGAGGAGTTACTTAGTGTATATAGACGAGAACTTTTGGCAGCGTACGTGCGTTGATTGAAGTCTTTCTTCTGTTTCTTGTTGTGGTACGACATGCTAGAGGTTGTGCATACACACCGATTATAGCACTTTATAGGGAAAAATGATTTACAACAGATACAGAAAAAATGGCGTAATTGATGCTCCAACCGCAGACAAAAAATATAGACGATCGCATTAGTTGGCACACATTTACCAGTGTTGTGCTGAATTTATGTTAAAAAGTAATTTCTTATGCCAAACTAATTCTATTAAATTTTTTGTGTGGATGACAATAAAATAATAACAATTTTATTATTATTTAAGTTACTGAATATTTCAGATAAAAGGCTAATATGAACTAAAGAAGAAAAGCCGGAAGCTTCAGAATAGATAAATCTATTAGAAAGAAGGGAAACAGAAACAGATAAATTGAATTTTCCTCCAGTGCGGAAAAAGAAAAATCCAGGAAACATTCAAGGGCAGAGAAATAGTAAGGGCGGATTTAGAGAGGGTCTAAGGAGTGGGCGAAACTACAAATTTAAGATTTTCACGTTAGGATAAGTTTATAATCCCCCTAAACACAAAGAACAATTCCGTACTGTATATACAGTAGGCTCTCGATATAGCGATCGTTTGTTATCGAGACATTCTTATCATAACGACCGATTGACAAATTCCTTTTTGTAACGAGTAATGCAGAATTATTTTTTAATTCAATAGAACGGCCAATTAGATCAAGTATTCCAATATAACAAGACTTACCAGCATAGATTTTCTAGCAATAGTTATTTAATAATTTTTGGGAGTTAAAAAAAGACTGAGGATGTTTTTAATTTTAGAATCTTTAAAAAAGAGAAAAAAAACTCCTTAAATTTATAAATTTCCCTGCCGTTCATCTGTGAAAAGTAATGCTAAGATTTCATACTTTCTTTTATACACATTTTGAGTTCAATAAAACAAGAATTATGAAAAAGGTTTAATGCATATAAAACTGCTTGTTTCTTTATTTCTAATATAGTTCAATAAAGAATAATTTGAAACGTATTCATGATGAATTTATTCAACAACTAAGGTTGGCTGGCTGGAAACTGGAATCTTACCCTTTTAAGAGGTATATTCTGGCCACCCGACGCATCCTCGGTATTTAACTTTCATTCCTTATATAACCGGAAAAGTTGTAATAGAATATTTTATGCGTAATTTTACATTTCCACATATGAAATATATTTTATACACATTTTATGCTAATAGCCAAATATAAGAATTTTTATGAAATACAGAATAATAAAGTTAAATGTATCCGTTTTAAGTACTTAAGGGATTAAAAAAAGCATTAAAACTGGATCAGATATGTTAGCTAGGACATGCTTTAATAGCGAGGGGCGAGAACAAATTGCCAGAATTCTTTGGAGTTTTTACCATGAAATAAACTAAGACTGTAACCAGTTGAGCGTTTCTATAACATTCACAAAACTGTTTTTTTTTTTTTTTTTTTTTTTTTTTTTTTTTTTTTTTTGTTGTTGTTGTTGTTGTCTTGTTAACCTTGCTAGAGCTATGCTTCAGAACTGCATTAATAATGATAATGAGATTCAAATGAATAAATTTGATCCTACAGAAAATGGAAGAAATTAATTGTGATACTTATAACATTATGAATAATATGAATATTCAAAAAGAGAATAGTCATTATTTCTCTCTGATAAAATGCATAATTCGTTTTGGTAATACGTCAGTAAAGAACTAATTGAAAAAAGTCCTTCCTGACAGAGCCGGGAGGAAGAGCTAGCTTTCATATTCCTTATTTTTAAAAAGCCAGCTTATATTATTCAAACGCATAAAGCTCAATTTAGACGAAACTGATTATAGGAGATTCAATACTAATTTTTATTAATACAAAATCATTGTGAATGAGAATTTCGCGAAATTAGTCAGCTTTATCCAAGCTGGTTTTATTTAAAGTAACTTATATTTGGTTGCCAAATTCGGCGATATCTTGAAGTGCCTGCCATTTCAAGACAAAATGGTGGATGAGGCTATCCAATGAACTTGGTCGAGACCTTAGTAATTCCTATGCACATGCTTACTCACATCGGAATCAGTTGATTTGAATCACATTGAATCTGCGACGAGTGCTGTCGCAGGCAAAAAATCAGATTTTTTAAAATGTCACCCACATTAGAAATTCAAACTAATATATCTGAGCCATTTTTTAAGATAAAGATAAAACAAAAAATGTTCCGGAATCCATATATCAAGGTCAGATACTTAAAAAAGATACCTTTTTCAATTTCTAATTTTTTTGCACCTTACTTTAAATATATATATTTTATTTATTTACTGGCCGCCATTTTGAAACAAGATGGCTGATAAAGCTGGCCAGCGAACTTGGGCAAGACATTGCTATGTACTATCCACATGCCTTCTTACATCGAAATAGGTTAATAAATACACGTGTTATCGCGTGACAAATATCAAATCGTTTCACAAAGTCAGCCATGCTAGAAATTCAAAGTGCTATAATTCAACCATTTTTTAAGATATAGACGAAACAAAAACTGCTCCGGAATCTTTGTATCAAGGTCAAACAAATAAAAAAAAATCTTTTTCATTTTCTTATTTTTTGATACTTCATTTTAAATTTAAATTAATTTTTTTTAAATGGCAGCCCCTTTGAAACAAGATGGCGGATGACGCTGGACAACAAACTCGGTCTAGATATTGGTATGTACTATTTACACACAAAGTTACATCCAAATCGGTTCATAAATACGCCTGTTATCGCGTGACAAAAATCAAATCGTTTCAAAATTTCAGCTAAAATAGAATTTCAAAATGCTATAACTCAGCCATTTTTCTAGATATAGACAAAACAAAAGCTATTCCGGAATCTTTGTATTAAGGTCAAACACATACAAAATAAAACTTTTCATTTTCCAATTTCCTGATACCTCATTTTAAAATTTAAAATTTAAAATTTTTTTAAATGGCCGCCATTTTGAAATCCCGGATGAAGCCGGATCGCCCGGATGAAGCTGGCGAACGAACTCGGTCGAGACATTGGTAGGTACTATGTATAAAACCAAGGTACATCCAAATCGGTTCATAAATACGCCTGTTATCGCGTGACAAAAATTGGGTCATTTCAAAATGTCAGCCACGCTAGAAATTCAAACTGCTATAACTCAACCATTTTTTAAGTTATAAACGAAACAAAAACTGCAACGCAATCTTTGTGTCAAGGTCAAACACATAAGTAAAAAATATTTTTTAATGTTCAAACTTTCGGTACCATATTTCAAAATTTAATTTTTTTTATTTAAATGGCCGCCATTTTGAAACAAGATGGCTGATGAAGCTGGACAACGAACTCGGTCGAGACATTGGTATGTACTATGTATACACGAAGTTTCATCCAAATCGGTTCATAATTGCGAGAATTACAGTGTGACAAAGATCATATATATATATATATATATATATATATATATATATAATAAATTTGAAATCACAAATATATGAAGAAATTGATACAGTTCTAAAGATCATTTAGAAATGAACATATGAAACCAGTATGTACAATAAGAAACTATGAATGACTCACAGAATCATCAGAGGAGCTTGTGAGTTCATTCATAGAAAATGCGTTATTTCATCCAATTTTGTTGGTATTAAGCCTAAAATGACAAAATTTAGCTCCTTATAACGCAAACATTACAGAAAATAGATAATAAAAAGCTAAGAGATCCAAAGAAAGATACGCCTCATACAGGATATTAAAAATCATTAGAGCACAATACCTGAATAACATATTAAGAGTCAAAACTACTCATATCAGCATGGAAAACAAAGTTAAGACTATTTTAACATGTGATCTACGGTTCAGCATCTGAGTGAAACCCATAACTGTGCTGCCATCTGGTGTGAGAAATGAAAAAAATAAATTGGAACTGGATTAATAACAATAATGTTTAGAGTTTCCATCTTAAGCCAAAAAAAAAATAAATAAATAAATAAATTAAAATGAATGAAAATGATTGAAGAAATCAAGAAAAGACTTAGATTAACTTTTAGTTAAACTAGAATGAAAAAATAGGAATAAACCTAATAAGTACTGAGTGAATACAAAATAAAATAAAGAAAAGGAATAAATTAATACAAATAAATAAAGAAAGAAATAAGGAATTATATAAAAATAAATAAAAGGGCAATTGATTAATTTAACGTTTTAAAGACAAAAAATTGTAATATAAAAAAATGAGAATATAAATAACATTTAAAAAGATGAGGAATATTTGAGATAGTAAAATTTAGCCTTGTATTATGTAAATAAATGTGAAAATTTAAAAAGCAATGAGGAATATTGAGATAGTAAAATATATCCTTAAATGATGATGCAATATGTGAAAATTTATTATGTTAAATGCATGATGCCCCATATTTTTTATTCTTTTTTTAATTATATGTCCTATACATACACTTATACACGCTCACACACATAAAAACATATAAGGTTTTAAAATTTTTAGCATTCCCGACCTTAACCCTTAATTTTTTCAGCAATCCACATCCCACCCTCCATAATAGTGTTTTCGATTTTTTAGTTTTTTAAACGTATTAAATGCCTATACTGGTAAGAAGTAGAAAAAAAAGGAATATTAAGATTTGAGCCATGCAGATATAAAAGAGATGAAATAATTATAAGACAATGCTAATTGTTGTAATTTAAAAATGTTAGGCTGTAAGAATTGGGAGGAACTTAAACGTTCGATACGAAGACTATGATTAAGCAGAATATTTCTATATACTGAAATATGCAAGCAGGAATTAACGTTCGTAAAATTAATTACATTAAATGAAATTCATTGCGTTTATTATAAATGTTGAATGTTAGGGTGTTATTAGGGAGAATATTAATTTTAACATCCATAAAATTGATACTAGAATTATTTGAAAAGGTAGTACTAAGTTCTAGATTAAAAGGGTACTTTACAGGAAGAGATATAGAATTATTATCTGTAACAGAAAGAATAATTATATCATCTATGTATCTGTAGAGCAATAAATTATTATTAATAAATTTACGTTCGTAAAAGTAAAGATATAAATCGGATAACATGCTTGATGAAGCAGCTCCTTGTGGTATACCCTGTATTTGAACAAAAAAAAGCATTGTCTTGGAAAATAAAATTATGAAATAGTAGAAAGTTAGTCAAAGATGTGAAGTAGTCAGTATCAATGTTATCAGGTAAATTTAATAAAGGAAAATATTCTATAAATAATGAATTGATAATAGAATGCAAGTCTTTTAGAATGATATCTAAAGTAATAATATTATTGACATTTGTTAACGGCTTTATTTTATCCACCAATTCAAAACTGTTTTTAAGGCAGTGAGTGTTGTCTTTTTTAACTGATAACTCATAAATTTGTATAAGAATATTTAAAAAGAGCGTATTATATATATATATATATATCAACATTTGAACGGGGTCTGGGGGTCATGTTTGATGAAAATATACCAAATTGTTTTGAAATTGCTTTCCTCCGAACGGCTGCAATAGGTAGCTTTTTGTAATGAAAGCTACCTAACAGAAATAAGTACAAGTAGAATTAAATCTTGTGGGTTTTTATCAAAACATTCAACTGAGTTGAATGTTTACTTATCGCAACCGCTGATACCAAGGCTGAGCAATACATTGACATGATATCGAAAAAAAGAAGCATTCGTATCCTACAATGTCAAAGTTAGCAAGAAAGTACTTCTCTGACTCTGCTAGAAGTATGGAGATTGAAAGTTTATTCTCAGAAGCAATGAATATTTGTGATAAAAAACGCAATAGATAACAGCCTGAAAACTTTGAGCGCCTAATGTTGCTACGTCATAACTTTATTTAATAAAATTTAATTATAAATAATTAGTTGTCGTACTTTAAATATTATATTTTCATTGATATGTATATATCATTTCATTTTCGAGAAAATATATGAATATTTCTTTTTGTTAACATTTTTTTTAATGGGATAATGGTGATAAGGAGCAAATTAATTTTGCACTAACTGTTTCTGATAATGTTAAATATATTATTTAAAACGGGAGTCACTATTCGGCAAACGGATATTAATGTATTCGGTAGGGCCAAATATTCCGTTTCAGTGCCCATTGGTCAGAATATGTGGTAGAAACCGTATATTTGCCGCCTCCTTACAGGACACCCGACCTTAGCCCGAAACTATTTTTTTGTCAACCTGAAATATTTGAACCCCAGCTCGAAGCTTACCCGAAACGGAAGAAATTAATCCAGATTTTGACATTTTTTTTTTATAAAAAATGGTCTACAACTACATTTTTAATATTAATTCTATGTTTTATATCAAAAATGTACATATATATGAGAACGTGAGTTTCAAAACTCGCAAATCCAATTTTAAGAAATCGCGGAAAACCTCTAACTGTGTCCACTGTTTTTCATTGTAATACAAGATTTTACAATGTCAGAAATACAGGTTAAAACTAGTTCTTTTGAGGATTGCAGTATATTTCGGTGTATGTTTATCGATAAAATTGATTAATAGAGAAAACATTTTTATTTTATTTTGGATACGGCGAGTTTTAGAACTCATGTCGGCATATATATATATACTCACTAAATGTTGCAACTGATATTTTTTTACCTGAAAAATAATTCAGACTTTTTAAAAATCGAGTCAACCCGAACACTTCCCGCAAGAATCAATGCCTAATCCGAAACAGTTAAAATCAGCCCCCGACAAGCAGCGAAAAAATAGCGCAAATCTGACACAATGCCAAGAAAGCAAAAATCCAAAAATGCCAGATTTATATATTTCAACAGCGATATAGTGTGAATTGTTAGGAATGAAGTTTCTAATACTACGAAAAGGCAGAAAAAAATTATCACATCCCAAACATATTTGAAAGCTCTTAAGCATCTCACTATTCAGACAGTAAAATAAAGGGTAACGTATCCCGTGTATTCTTATAATAATTAAAACTGAAATTACTATATATGTCACTCGGCTTAACCTATACGCTTTTATTGTTATGAAAGTGAAAATATTTAATAGCTTTCGAATTCGTTTACAATGTGATAATTTTGCGTTGCCTACCAACTTACTTACTTGCTAACAAAATAAAACATTGCAACCAATTTTCCCTAAAAGCCCGTTTAAGAGGTGGGTCTTGTACCTTTTTAAATGCGATGAAAATCAGCAAAAAAATTTGAAAGTTGGAATTAGCGTGTCTTCAAAAACTTTTTTATGTATAAATATAGAATTTTGACTATTGTTTAAACACATCGTGCTTTTTAATATACTGCCATTGGAAACTTACTAGTCTTTTACATAATTTGTGAAATTTCGAAATATATATATATATATATCGAAATATATATTTGAGAAATCTATGCATCTTATTTTTATAAAATTTGATAGAGATTAGAAGCCCAAAAGTGCATTTAAAATTATCTGTTTTTTGCATTTATAGTTTTAACATTTTTAATAATAACAATATTTGTTCATTAAAAAATTCAAAATTTCGAATTTTTTTTTAGAAAATATTTTTTACAGGGTTAATGAAATAACCCTGCAAAGAAAGAAACAGTTGGCCATCAGCTGGAAAAAGATGGCAGCCAGCACTGCCATCAGCGTAAAGTGCAACGGTGCCATTACTTAAACCAGTACAAAAGTGTCGTGCGGAATGTAGCTGGTTCATTAGTGATGGCCAGCATTGGTATGCCATCACATTACTTCAATCCGGCACTTTTCATGCAATGCTTCCATGGTGTTTTGGGCCATCCCATGAGATAAAACTGAGGCCGATCAGAATTTTATCTGATGATTTCCAACAGCAAAGTTGACTGAAGCTGTCCAGTAGTGGTCAGGCAGTGGTAGACCATTAGCCAGCACTTCTCAATCATTGCCAGCACCTATCTTGCTGCTGGCCAGAAATTTCTTCTTTGCTGGGAATTAGATCATTTTAAACACACGCATGTGATAATTATCTATTGTAAATTTAATAACAATCCATACATACTCGCTGAAGACATCATGCGCGCAATGGATTACTGAGTAAAAAAAGGAGCTATTTTAATTTCAATAATACACAAATTCTGAAAAAAACTAGTCAGTTTCTAATAGACTTCCTTTACGGAGACTAATAATAAGCTAGAAGCAGCAGGAGTCGTTCCGTAGCTTCATCGCCGCGAGCACTTCCCTTTCCCGTTTTCGGTGTCTTTAATTTGTGTAATTTCCCTTTATAATTTGTCCGGTTCTAGCTTCCGCTAGAATCTCTTATACTCGGGACGTGGCTGGGGACCTACGAACCTAGCTTCCGCAAAAGAGTCGGTATAAGTGGAAGAATAAAGGGCTGCGGACGAAAGGGGGCCGCTAACATCAATGTATTAACAACAACAATCTTTTTATTCAATAGTCAAATTTTCTTGTTTATATATAAAAAGTTTTTGAAGATACACTAAATCAAACTTTGAATGTTTTTGTTGACTTTCGTCATGTTTAAAAGGTACAAGACCACTTAAATATACCTTTCTCCACATATTCGGACATGTTAAAATGTATTAATTATAATATTTCTTGATCCAAAGAAAAACACTGCTCTATCAGTGATTTTTGATTCCCCGTCAAATATTTTACAGTTCCAAATAGAATTTCTTACGGGTACGTTTGTGCCGACCATAATAAGAAAAAAACAGAAACGTTCACTAAGACAATAAACTCACAAACAAACATTACATATACACACATTACAAGATAATGCGCAAGAGCCCACATACTAGCTTACTGATTGTCACCGCTAATGATAGTTTTTGACTTATTTAATGGTAGAAGTTATGCGATTAATGTTTAATAAAAATAAATTGGAATTTCTCAGGAAATTGAATAATTATTATTAATACACAGAAAAGGCAAACGGTCCTGAAACACACGTGGAATGGTACAATTTCATGGAGTTGTTTATATATATAAATGTGCGTATATTTAATTCCTTAATAATGTCTGTTTCCTGAATTTATTTCCTCTTTTTACCATAACATTTTCATTATACTGTATTGTTACATTAAATAGAACTTTTTAGTTTGAAGAAATTACCCAACCATCTTCTTGCAAACCAATCCCTCAGTAAACACATGACAGTTCGCCGATAATTTCGCTAAAATGTTACATAGTTATTAATGCATTTATTTATTGTTATATTACGATTATAATTTGCTATATATAGCATAATGTTGTATAGTGGGGAAAATATGCATTTGGATAAAAAGAACATTTTAGTATAACTCTGCTGTTAAAACGATTGTAATTCAGTTGAAATGCAGTTACGAAACATTTTCATATAATTATTTCCCACATACCTTCCATTTCTTAATATATATATTTTTTATTCCTGAAATAATATTTACAGGAGCAATCCCATAAATATTATTTGCATAATGTTATAAGAAATAAAATGAAAACTATACAATTTTTACTTTTCCTATTTAGCCATATAAATTTATTTTATTATTATCGAGATTATTATTATCAATATTCCACTTCTATCTGAAAGCCAAAATTATTTAAAAAAAAAATAATAATTAACATATTTGTGTAAATTTGATATTAGACATTAACATCAATTTTTAGAATAGTTTTTCAAAATTAAAACTATTAGAAATTGTGAAAAAATTCAAGTTTAAGTAATATAGGGTTTTTTAATATAAAGGACATATTATTGTTATACATATACAGTGTGTCCACGTATAACCTGACCGACCTTTATTTTTGCAACCGTTGGTCCTAGATGCATACTTCCAATTACAAAAGTGGTCAAAATTAGGTGCAAAGTTAAGATTAAAAAAGTTTGAAGCGAAAAAACAATTTAACGAGGAATTACTGAATCTAAATTTTTATACGGTCCCCCGGTCCTATAACTTATATATAGTAAAATTTAACTATTACACTGCCAATAAGGCAAAAAAAGTCCCGTTATTCTACGATTAAAATTGAACGAGTAATAGCTGTTTAAAGTTTGGGCATATTTTTTGCTGAAACTTAGGGCTCATTCACAAATTTAGTAGAAATATAATTTCGTCAGATATATTAAAGAAATGGTTGGGAGTAAAATAAGCATTGCAATATAAATTTGAAATCTTTAATCATTGTGACATATCAGTGCAAAGTACTGAACATATAAGAGGATAAAAATAACAGAATTTTTTTTAAATAAAAGAATGAAAAACAACAGCCTCAATTCTTTACAAAAATGATACATATTTTAAATTGCTGTTAGATTATACCGTCTTTCAAATTTTGGGTTGTGCCATGTGTTTTAGCTTTTGAAAATTGATTCACATGTATTTTTTAGCTCTGAATCCGAAAATGACATTCATTTTAAACCATCACGTCAGGATTTTTCACAAATCGCAAAATTTCAAAGTTAAAAAGCTCAAAGTTAAAATTGATCCCCCTTCCCCTCCCAATCGCATCGGACCCCTGAGCTGTTTAGCTGTAAGAAACTCAGTATAAGCCACAAAATTGAATGAATTATTGAATTAAATAAAATTAAACTGAATAAAAATGTCTTACATCTATTTTATGGTATCATATTTTTCGCTATTTTTTACCCTTGAAACTTAGGATTTGCGAAAAACCCCGACATGATAAATAAAAGTGAAGGTATTTTTTTTTTATTTATTTAACATAGAAAAAAAAGTAATTATAAAAGTCCTTCCGGCCAGTGCCGGGAGGAAGATGTAGCTTTCATATTCCTTATTTTAAAAAAGCCAACTTATATTATTCAAACACACAAAGCTCAGTTTAGTGGAAACCGAATATAGGAGATTCAATACTAATTTTTATCAATATAATGAATGAGAATTTCGCGAAATTAGTCAGCTTTATTTAAGCTGCTTCTCTTTAAAGTAATTTATTATATGGCTGCCAAATTCGGCGATTTCTTAAAGTGCCTGCCATTTTAAGACAACATGGTGGATGAGGCTAACCAGTGAACTTGGTCGAGACCTTAGTAATTGCTGTACACATGCTCACTCACATCGGAATCGGTTGATATATACGAGTGCTGTCGCAAGCAAAAAATCAGATTTTTCAAAATGTCACCCACATTAGAAATTGAAACTGCTATATCTGAGCCATTTCTTAAGATAAAGACAAACAAAAAATGCTCCTGAATCCTTATATCAAAGTCAAATAAGAAAAAAACTTTTCCAATTTCTAATTTTTTTGCACCTCACTTTAAATATAATTTTATTTTTAATTT
Source organism: Maratus speciosus (assembly GCA_963932465.1). Lineage (NCBI taxonomy): Eukaryota > Metazoa > Arthropoda > Arachnida > Araneae > Salticidae > Maratus > Maratus speciosus. Next base: position 114,320,971 of record OZ010796.1, on the reverse strand, counting down.
AATGGCCGCCATTTTGAAACAAGATGGCTGATGAATCTGGCCAGCGAACTTGGTCGAGATATTGATGTGTACTATCCACATGCCTTCTTACATCGAAATAGGCGAATACGTGTGTTATCGCGTGACAAATACAAGACCGTTTCAAAATGTTAGCCATGATAGAAATTCAAAGTGTTGTAATTCAACTATTTTTTAAGATATAAACAAAAGAACAAATTTTCAGTAACAAAACTGCTCCTGAATCTTTGTATCAAGGCCAAGCACATAAAAAAAAATCTTTTTCATTTTCCAATTTTTTAATACCTCATTTTTATTTTAAATTTATTATTTTATTTAAATGGTAACCCTTTTGAAACAAGATGGCGAATGAAGCTGGCCAACGAACTCGGTCGAGATATTTGTATGTACTATGTACACACCAAGGTACATCCAAATCGGTTCATAAATACGCCTGTTATCACGTGACAAAAATTAGGACTTTCAAAATGTCAGCCACGCTAGAAATTCAAAATACTATAACTCAGCCATTTATTAAGATATAGACGAAACGAAAACTCCTCCCGAATCTTTTTATCAAGGTCAAACACATACGAAAAAAATATTTTTTCAATTTTCGATTTTTTTTGTACCACATTTCAAATTTAAATTTTTCTTAAAAATTTAAATGGCCGCCATTTTTAAATAATATGGTGGATGAAGCTGGCCAACGAACTCGGTCGAGACATTGGTATGTACTATGTATAAACGAAGTTACATCCAAATAGGTTCATAAATACGCCTTTTATCGCGAGACAAAATTCAGGACGTTTCAAAATGTCAGCCACGCTAGAAATTCAAAGTGCTATAACTCAGCCATTTTTTAAGATATAGACGAAATAAAAACTGCTCCCGAATTTTTGTATAAAGGTCAAATACATAAGAAAAAAATATTTTTCCATTTTTAATTTTTTGGTACCACATTTCAAATTAAATTTTTTTTTTTAAATTTTAAATGGCCGCCATTTTGAAACAAAATGGAGGATGAAGCTGACCAACGATCTCGGTCGAGACATTGGTATGTATTAGGTACACACCGAGTTACATCGAAGTCGTTTCATAAATACGCCTTTTATCCGGTGACAAAATTCAGGACGTTTCAAAATGTCAGCCACGCTAGAAATTCAAAATGCTATAACTCAGCCATTTTGTAAGATATATACCAAACAAAAACTGCTCCGGAATCTTTGTATAAAGAACAAATACATAAGAAAAAAATATTTTTCAATTTTCAATTTTTTGGTACCTCATTTTAAATTTTAAATTTTTTTAAAAATTTTAAATGGCCGCCATTTTTAAACAAACCGGCGGATGAAGCTGGGCAACGAACTCGGTTGAGACATTGGTATGTACTATGTACACTGCGAATTACATCGAAATCGGTTCATAAATACGAGAGTTACAGTGTGACAAAGGTCAGATATATATATATATATATATATATCAATTTTGAACGGAGTGTGGTTTCGGGGTCTGGGGTCATGATAGATGAAAATATACCAAAATTTTTTGAAATCGCTTTCCTCCGAACGGCTGCAATAGGTAGTTTTTTGTAATGAAAGCTACCTAAAAGTTAAAAAACACAACCATCGCAGGTTTACGTTATCTAATCTAAAACCATTTCTTAAACTTGTTGACGGTAATCTATCCGAATTTTTTTGTATTATCCTCTAATATAAGTATTTATAAGATGCTAAGCATCGAAAATCATTATAATATTACATTGTAATTGGATTTAAGTCAGTATGTAAAATTTTAACTTCGATGGGACATTTGAAAGTCAGTTAAAGTACGAGTTCAAATTTTAAACTGGAAAGATGATCGTTGCAAGTTAAATAAAACCTTATGAAAGTAACATAATTTTTGTTAAAAGAAATCAAAGCCTCAAATCCTTACAAAATACAACATATGTTAAAATACAAATATTTTAACTAATCTGAAACTTAACTAATAAAGTTAACTCAATCGTAATAGTGGTACTATTTCTTTGAAACCTCAGATACCTTGAAATAAGTTTAAGTACTTTTTATACGACCCCTGAAAGCACGGTCGAAATCATCTGTTTTGATATGCAAAAAAGTGGTATAAGTCATGCATTTCAAAGTTTTATAACTCGGTCAATTTTAATGTTAGATGAATGGGACTTTTCTGCCTTACTTGTTAGTGTCACAGTAAATTTTTACTAAATATCACTTATAGGACCGGGGGACCGTATAAAAATTTAAATTTCGTAATTTTTTAATAAATGTGTTTCTTGACCCAAATCGCTTTAAAAATAATTCTTTAGATTATTTAAACCATTTTTGTAATTGGAAGTATGCATCTAGGACCAACGGTTGCGAAAATAAAGGTCGGCCAGGTTATACATGGACACACTGTATATTAATTATGTCAAGCGTCAAAGACGACTAGGAAAAAAAATCAGTTTTAAAATTGGATTTTTTTTTAATAACAACTTGTTAAACAGTAAGATATTGTGTTTCAATAGTTAAAAAAAGAAAGTTCTTAAAGATGTAATTTTTCTGTAAATTAAACATTTTTTTTTTTTTTTTTTTTTTTTTTTTTACTATATCCTAGAAATAGATTTTCTCCTATGATCAGAACAAACTTACACATTTTACAATATAAAACATCTCAAATATTTTACTTCTGACATTAGAACATAAAAAAGATTTTTTTTTCAGATATCTTATATGCAGAAGGCATATTCAAAATATTAGAATAAATACTTTTTTTTACAAATTTAAAATATCGTTTGGTAATTTAATGTATTTTAAAACAAACATGCAAACCATATTTTTATTAAGAACTTATTGTTGATTAAACTTATTTATTATCTTAAAATTAATATCATTTTTGGAAGATTAATTGAAAAAAAAATTATTTTGAAAAGTCAAAATATTAGAATATTTATTCAAGTGGTTCAAAATATTAGAATATTTCATATTAATTCTCCTTTAACTGTCACCATTTCATAACTGGTGTCATCATTGATTAAATCCAGATGATTTTATTTAAAATCAGTATTCTTTTTGCAGTTTGTTTGCTTTTTCGTCTTAAAATGGGTCGTGTGAATGAGATTTCTGAATCTATTGAACTTCGTACTTTTGATTTGTTTCGGCACGGTAAAAATCAAAGTTATATAGCAAATTATTTACATAGTTCGCAATCAAGCGTTAGTAAAATACCAACGCAATATTAAAAAAATGGAAATTTTCAAAATATTTGCCGAAATAGCGTCCGAAATTCCAAAAGCATCTGCTAGAGGTGACAGGAAAATGAAGCGTATAGTTAAGAAAAACCGTTTTAAAAGTGTGCGATTCTTGCACCTAAAACGGAAAGAAGAAGGATTTTGAAGTTTCTACATCGACAACATTAAGACGTCTCCATAAATTTAAGTTTGAATCTCGTGTACCGAAAACAACCTCTCATTACTGCAAAACAAAAGCGTATAAGATTGAATTGGTGTAAATCAAGACGCTTATGGAGCGAAGAAGATTGGAAAAAAATATATTATTTAGTGATGAATGTATGCTTTGTGTTTCATATGGTAATCACGGTATTCGAGTTTGGAGAATGAAGCAAGAAGCATTTGATAAAGAATGCCTTAAACGTAAAATTTGCCGTAAAATTTGCTGCTAGTGTCATGGCTTGGGGTAGCATGAATGCAGAAGGGTCTGGAAAGTTATGGATCGTCTACGAAAAGGTTAACTCTCGGATATATCAAGAAATTTTGGAATATTACATGATTCCATCATCAGATGATTTACATGAAGATGATTTCATCTTTCAACAAGATTTAGCGTCACCGGATACTTCGGTGTCAACTAAGAATTGGTTCCGCCACCGCAACATTGAGGTACTTCCTTGGCTACCAACCTCACCAGACCTTAATCCCATCGAAAACTTAAGGTGTAAAAGGAAAAAAAAACTCGAAGAAAATCCTCCTTCGAGTAAAACTGTGTTAGCGGCACGTATAAAGTCTATTTGGGCTAATATTGATAGAAATGTTTGTAAACACTTTGTATATAGTATGCAAGATCGATTGTACGCTGTTAGGAAAGCCAAAGGAGATGCTACGAAGTATTAACTACCATTTACTTCATAATCATAAGGTAATATTGTTACGTAAAACAAAATATTCTAATATTTTGAACCAATCTAAATTTTATTCTAATATTTTGATGTGTTTCAGAAAGCTGTAAACCTAATTTATTGTATTGTACTTTATATTTTGTAAATGTTAAAATCTTATCTAAACATTCCAGAATTACTTTATAAGAAATTTAATTGCATTTACCTAGTATAAAAATAAATAAATGAAAAATATTTTTTTCTGATTACTTTTTCTGGATTATTCTAATATTTTGACTCTGAGCGGTATTTCTCTCTCATTAATTATATTTTCTTAAATTATAGTACATTATAGATATTCTTTTTCAAATGTTAGAATAAATTCAACATAAAAAAGATTGAATTTTAAACTATCTTCAGAACAAATGTGTCTGTGAAAATCGCATAAATAAATCTAAATATATGCTTTCAGTTAATTAATAAAATACATTTTTTTAAATGTGGCAACATGTACAGCACGGAAAAAAGGATAAGCCCGATTAATTCTGCCATAAATCATCGTAATAAATGCTACAGGTATGTGAGAATTGTACAAAACCGGGTAGGTGGGTAAAACCGGTAGCGCAGATTTCTCCTTGATTTGAACGCTTATCTTTCAGCGAACACCACGAAATACTTGTCGAAAGTCATTACGGCTTTTTCGTAGTTGAACAAAACTTTATTGTGAGCAGTTATTTTTTGTGTGAAAGATTGCATTTGAATTTCTCTTAAAAATTGTTTTGTTTTTTCTGGGTTTATTCATATATTAACTGTTTGCCAGGATATTGAGTACTATTAAGTACTATATCTCATTTTTTGCTTTCCTGCTAGTGTTTTAACAGTTTTACTGATATTTTATTTTAGGATTGAGAACAGTGACGCCATCTTTTAAAATCTGTGTCATGTGAGGGTAAAACCGAGTATACCCGGTTTTGTCCTACGCTCGTGGAATGATTTTTTAAGGATAGTTAATAATTTAGCATGGAGTTTTAAATTGCAATTTAATACTGTTAAGTACTGTTAACCCTTTCATGTGTCATTCATGGCACCTCTAAATTTGTAATGCAAAAAAGAGGTGAGGAAGTGGTTACTTTTCAATCCTGGGCGATCTGTAAATATTTACTGTGACGATTACTTTTAATTGAAAAAATATTCAAACCTGCATGTTTTAGAGCAGTAGTTGCAAATACTCCACTCAGACGGTTAAAGAAAACAGGAAGTTTTTCTTACTATAACGATGTTTTTCCTATACATCTATTTGCTCCTTTGAAAAAGACAGACAAATCCATGAATGTCATTGGTAACACATATAAGTCTACACAGCTATAGATTGTCTACAATAAATATTTGCTGCAGCAAGAAATATTTCTGAAACATCACAGGATAATGAAGCTAATCCACCCACATCTAAATGTGTGGACTTCACACATCCAACAGTTCACAACATCTAGTCTCTTCCATCGAGAACTCAGATTGCGTAGCCAGCAATCTGCATTTTCAATTTCGCCTAAAATGTTATTGCCCCCTCCCCAGGAAGGCTTTAGGATTGAGAAAAGAGCTGGCAAAGGGAGGGGGAAACTGCTATTTTAACTACTTCGTTCTATGAATTAGAGCTGGAAACAGATATTAAAGAGAATGAAGCCACACATCCTGCAAAATGAAAAAGGAAGATTCTTAAAAAGAAAAAAGAAATTAAGAATAAACAGGAAAATAATCCGCAAAAGGCTGGTGAGATATCCTCAGAAGATGAAGAAGATAATGAAGGCTGGATGTTTTCACTGAACTCTACTCAAAATCTGAATCCAAAGAAACTCGGATACAATGTTTGAAATACCACGGATGGGAACACAAAGCATGTAGTATTCAGGAGAATACGATAGTAAATTTCTTTGTGAGTTTTGCAGTAAAAATAACTCTAAGACATCCAGCGTAAAATAAGTAGGCATATACAATGTAGAAAATTTGCTACAGGTTTATTTTTGATACATGGAAGAACACTTCTGCAATTTCGTTTTGTTAAATATAACAAAAGTGCATTTTTTTACTACATTAAACAAGACTGTTTATGTTTTTGGAAGAAAATGAGTTCTCCATGAGTTTTAAATGGATACCCTGTTTTAAAACAACAAGTGGTTTTAAAGCAACAACCGGATTTTTGCATATGTCTGAATAAAAGCTATTTTTTATATAATCAATTACATTTTTTATCGAAAAAATTATGTATCCAAAGATTCATTTAATATTAAAAACGGTGTTCAGAGTTCATCTTTCACCTTGATTGCATTTGAGAACAACAAACATTTATGGCACCCGATTTTCGCCACCTTCCCTTACAAATCGATTAGTAATAACATCTACTTTTAAATTGTGTGCATTAATACAGGTTTAGTGATCATCTGCATATTAAATTCTACATCATCTTTCATTTTAGGCTTCCGTGCCTCAATAGAAAACAAGCCGGAAATTATACGTCAAACGTGGTAAATGAGGTTTGTTCGTACTATAACAAGTTTTATAAATATTCAGTTCTTGGTGCTATAGCTGTTGCACTCTTAGGCAAAAATGCACGAATACAAAATTTATTACGATTATATATATTAAATTCAGTAATACAGAAATAATATGACTCCATCTTAAAAAGGACGCCATCACCATAGCAAACTAAAATCATTTCCTATCAGGAGACGTCATTGAATTAGTTACGTAGGATAAGATTTAATAGAATGAAGAAAACTTTTATTAATATCTTTTTAAATTTTGATTCCATTTTCATAAAATTTGAAATGATGCTCCCAAATTCTGCATCGATAATATGTATAAAATTTCAAACCATTCGGTTGGATAGTGTTGCGCTGTTAGAGACGAATAGACAGACTGAGGAAACAGACGACAACTATGGTGCTACGTATTTATATAATTTCGAAAGCACCTAAAATGGAAGCGTTTTAGTCTCGCTATGTAATTCCCCATTATGGAAAATCACGTAACAAATTGACAATGAATTGGAAATTAACGATTTTCACATTTTTCCCATTACATGTTCTATAATACCTTCATTCGTTCCAAATTTCAAAGTTCTGTGTCAACCGGTAGTGCTCGTTAGATGTTACTCTCAAAACCTATGGGGTACTTCTGGCTGACCTACAAACCTGAACCTAGCACGAAGTAAAGTCTTATAAAAAAGTCAACGATGACACAATGTAAATATAATCCGACAATCATTATTTTATAAATGTATATCTACTAATTACGTGACAAACTCACGAATTTCCATAACCAATGCAAACGCCAAATTAACGCATTGTAACGTAACTTTTTGAAAAGGAAATATAACATAAAGGTACGGTACCTCACAGTGTGAGTTCTACTCGCACTTGTCCCTATTTTTTTCAAATGGTAACACCCACTTTTTATATTCTTAGACCGAAATAGTCCGGAAAAGGTATTGCTTTATATATCTTCTGATATCTTGTTTACATATTTGCAAAAATATAAAGGAAATATTGTTAGTTGTGTATCCAGTGTTGCCAGATAGGCTACTTTTTAAAAATTCAGATTCTTGATTGGCACCACATTTTTGAAATGGTAAAATGCGACTTATTTAACGACACATTAATTAAGGCGAAAACAAAGGTAATTTTACCATTTCAAAAAAGTGGTGGCAATCAAAAAATCTGAATTTTAAAAAAAGTAGCCCACTGGCTACTGAGTGTATCCACATGATACACTGAGTGTATTCATAAATTTCAGAAAACAAAATCTTACAAAAGAAAAAAATTCAATTACGCGTAGTAAAATTATACAGAAATTTTGGATTTCAAACAAACCTACTTTGCATGATAGATGATCCAAAAAAATTTCCGATAAGTTTCTATGATTTTTTTTCTTTGAATATTTTGATAGCCGAAGACGATTCCCTTAGACAATTTAAAAGTAATATAACTTGATATTTCTTAAACTAATTATTCGAATGACCTACAAATGTATGCTCCAATGTTTTGGAAGACTGTTCTCCGTTTTATGAAAGATTTTATGCAGATAATAATTCCTATTTTTCGGTAACTTCCGTTATGAAAAGTCAAAAGCTACCTATTACAGCTGTCCGGAAGAAAATATTTACCGAAAATTTCGGTATATTTTCACGTATCACGACCCTCAGACCAAATGTTAATTTATATATATTATATATATCTGATTTTCTCATGCTGTAACTCTAGTATTACCGATTTGCATGTGATTGAGGTATCATACAAAGGTCTGGACCAAGTTCTTTGGCCAGTTTCCTCCATCACCTTGTTTCAGAATGGCGGCCATTTAAAAATTTAAAATTAAAAAAAAAATTACAAAAAAATTAGAAATATGGAACGGCTTTTCCACTTCTTTAGAAATTGGCAACTTTTTTCAACTTCTTTAGAAATTGGCAACTTCTTTTCTAAGTATATGACGATTATACGAGGATTCCGTGGCATATTTTGTTTTGCTTTTATCGTAAAATATGGATGAGATATAGCAGCTTGAAATTGTAAGCTGGCTTATATTTCGAACGAATATGATTTTGGTCTAGTGATAGCAAACTTATTTGTAAACCGATTTGTAAGTGGCTGAGCATGAGCATGTGTACAAGGCATACCAATATCTCTTACGAGTTCGTTGGACAGCTTCATTCGCAATATTGTTTAAAAATGAAGGCCGCTTAATTATTTATGAATTTTTAAAAATTCAAATGGTACAAAAATTTAGAAATGAAAATAAGATTTTACCTTTATATGTTCAAGCTTGATACATCGATTCCGGAGCATATTTTGTTGTCCCGCTGTTCTAAGAAAGGGCTAAGCTACAGCAGTTTGAAATTCTGGTGTAAATGGCATTTAGAAATAATCTGATTTTTGTCATGCGACACCACTCGCATTTATTAAACAATTTGTATGTGACTGAGCCAGTGTACAGAACTTATCCCAAAGCCTGTAAATTCCAGGTGGTTGACTTTTTTTTATAATCAGGCTTCATTTATGAGTTTAGAAAATGTGGTTTCTTGCATAATTACTTTAATTCTTATAACCTCTGTTTTCACTCTGATACGTTTAAACCTACATAGCCATGCCCGCTAGCGTCAATTTATCTGAGCTTGGTGATACATGGCGAAGTATCGCCAAATTTCGCGGCAAATAATAACTCATAATAAATGGAGCCATCTTGCATATAGATGATTAATTTGGCAAAATTCTTTTCAAATTTGGTATTGACGAAAACTGAAAATGAATATTCTATAGTCGGATTCCAAGCATTTTAGCTTTTTGTATTTGAGTAAAATTAGCTGAGTTTTTAACAAAAGGAATAGGGAAACTACATATTTTCTTTCGGTACAGACCGGAAGGACATTTTTAGTATGAATTTAATAATGAATTCCGTAATTAAAAAATGCATTTTTAATCGAAATAATGCTGAGTGCATTTTAAGTCAAATTATTCTCTCTCATTAAAAAAAACCCTTCAACCTGATATGTTTTTCGAAACATATATATTAACGTTTGTCATGTGCATTTAATATTAGCATCCTAAAACTTTGACATCTTGTAACTCTATGAAGTTAAGCTAAAAAGATAAACTATACCTTTTTCCGGGTTGTTTAGAACGCAGAAAAACAAACAAGTAAAAATTCAAAAGTAGGTGTTACAATTTAAAAAAAGAAAGTTTGTGCAGACGTTGCCAAAACCCTAAGCTATGCATAACCTTTAAATATACATGCTATTACTAACCCATTTATGAGGACTTATTGTAGAATAGGTCGAAACTGTACATCTGACATTCCGTAAATATATTTCTTGGACTAATGTATTTTTAATCCATTGCCTATAGGAAAAACACTAATGCATTTTTTACCCAAAGCATTAATGTATTTTATTAGATAAATGAGGATTTATTGCAGAATAGGTCAGTCGGTATTCTATTTTACCACGACTGTCATCTGACGTTCCGTAGATATGCTTAAACTAACTTCCTAGCTATCACTATTTAAGAATGAAAAAATTGCTTTATTTAATGACAGGTACTTTGCGATTAAGTAACAAGTTGGAAATTGCACGACAAATGTGGCAACTGTGGTGCGTTCGTGCTATAACTAGTTTTATAAATATTTTTTGCACCGCATAATGTACTGAATGTATAATTTAGTACATTTCATAAGTACATATCAATTTCATTCTGTTCGAAAGGCTGTAATATCATTAAAATGCATTCAAAGCAATTTTTTCCAATTGACCGTAATGTAACGGAGAACTTTTGACTATCCCTGTAATTAAACTATACATACGATTTTCATAAAATTTTAAACAATTATATATTTAAAATTTCAAACCATTCGGTTGGGTAGTTTTTGCTCTGTTATATGCGGACTGGCGGACAGACAGACAGACGGACCGAACGACGATTATAGGTGTTACATATTTATATAATTACGAACGCACCAAAAAAGAAGGCCACTGTTCATAATTTGTGATGACACATGACATTCAGCAACCTTTTTAAACCCTTGCCTTTTAGTTTTGGTAGAATTAACCAAAATTATATTTAATAAAAGATTATAAATATACAGGGGGATTCAAAAAAGGTGGGAAAAATTTTAAGAGGTGATAGTACACACCCAAACAAACATTTTGTATCAAAGAATGCATGGTCGAAAACTAAACGTAAAAAAGTTAGAGGGCGCCAAAAGTTATGTTCTTATACGAGACAAAAACACACAATGAACGATTAAGTTAAGTTACGAAAACAAATTTAATGGCATTTGATTACAATAAGTGCTCAAAACATTGACCGGCAGCTGTTATGCACGCAGTACAACGGCGAAGAACAGATTGGCGAATTTTCTGAAACACACCAGGCACCACCGCGCTCGCCAGATCTTTCATGTCTCAATTTTTTTTGTGGGGACAGCTAAAGGTTCTTGTGTATGAGACTCCCATTGAATCCGCAGAAGAACTGGTCGCCAAGCTTTCGGCTGCTGTAGGGGAAGTTCGCGATATGCCTGGTGTGTTTCAGAAAATTCGCCAATCTGTTCTTCGCCGTTGTACTGCGTGCATAACAGCTGCCGGTCAATGTTTTGAGCACTTATTGTAATCAAATGCCATTAAATTTGTTTTCGTAACTTAACTTAATCGTTCATTGTGTGTTTTCGCCTCGTATAAGAACATAACTTTTGGCGCCCTCTAACTTTTTTACGTTTAGTTTTCGACCATGCATTCTTTGATACAAAATGTTTGTTTGGGTGTGTACTATCACCTCTTAAAATTTTTCCCATCTTTTTTGAATCACCCTGTATTTATAAGCTTAGTTTTGATAGATATCTACAAAAGAGATTAAATGCAGTCTTTATTCCAGAAACACAACTCAATATATTTAGTGTGACCTTCTTCTGATTCTTAAATAAAATTCGTAAATAATTATTAGAAATAAATTCATTCAGATTTTTATTATAAAAAATGTACCAAATCTATTTGAATTTCGATAACAAATAATATTTAACAAGAAAACATAAAACAGTTTTCTTTTTCTACTTTACAGATTGTGATCTTTCCAATTACTTCTATAATAACCACAATACAATTTGTTAATTTATGTCTTCGACGGAAGTATTTTGTACTCTAAAATCAATTTATGTATTAAGAGTTCTATAGAAATCTGATGATTGTTGATTTCTTAAGTTCAAAGATGTTAAAATATTTTCTCGTGCTAATGACGCATAGGCGATACATTACCGAAGACATAGGGTCAAAAATTTTTCAATTTTCCCATTCAAAGTCAAGAAATTTTTCTCCCAGGCAAGGTATTACTAGTGGCATATCAAAAACGGAGACCAATGAAGAATCGATTTGAAAAGGCTGTCATCGAAATTCGATAGAAAGTAAAAGAGTGTCTCCAATAAATTTACTTTGCTTAGCCAGTTCAATAATAGAAGCATCTGAAAGGACTCGTGGCCCCAGAGTTAAAAAGTATATTACGCGCAGCTTTATTGAAAATTTCAGGAATGAAATTGGAAAATTTAAATACGATGGAATTTCTTAAGAAAAAGGACTTTTAACAATCTGGTGATCTGCGTTTAATAAAATGAAAAGTTAGAATTTTATTGATCCTGATAAGTTAGTTTTAAGATTGGTTGAAAAATAATCTTATTGATTTTCTTCGGGTTTTTTTTTTGTTGTTGTTGTTCAACGATTGTATCTAATGAACGCTATACAAAGTCTCATTCTCAAAATACCTAAACATTCTTTTCATTTCCATACAAAGCATTCTAAACAGGAAATATGCAAGAAAAAAAATAATACACGCAGAGTAGAAATTAAATTAAAATTTAAGCTTTGGAACAAAAAGCTTAACGTTAACATTTTACCACATCAGCTTCAAAATTTTTTTGAAATACAGCTAAGTAAAACTGCTACTTATGTTTAATTTTTAAATTAAAATCTAGATCTCTTAAAGCTGAGTACAAATATGAATGTATGACAAAATACGTATTTTGTTATTATTTCTTTGTTTTAAATTCATTATCTAAACTATGCATGCAAATTTATAAGTATGTAGTTTGTGAAATATTATGATGAAACAAGAAAGAGAAATCATGCAATAAGTACAGATTATGAAACACTTTCCAAATCATTCTGTATACTGCAACAAAACGTCTTTAATTAATAAGGTGAAAAATGATGTATGTTGTCTAAATATACAATTTGGAAAACACATAACACACTTGAAAATACAATTTCAGCAATTACCTTCTATAGTCGGAAAAAAATTGCGAATTATTTTTTGCAGCTCTGCATATGATCTATAATTTTGTGTAGGTACTACATAGCATGTAAAAACTTAGTTTTGTCACAGAGATTATTCACTTAAAAAAGAACTTAAAAAGAAGTAAAATCCTCAGTGTCAGCCCTGATCATTGAATCAACCTATACCCGCTGCATTTTTTTCAAATTTATAAAAGTATTATTTTAGAAAATTATTAAGGGAGCATAGGTTCTTTGAGTTTGTCGAAATGATCATAAACATCGCATTTTTCGAGGTACTAAAATAGAAATAATATGCAATTAAGATTTTTTTTTCTTTCTCCGTAAATTATGTATTCTTAACAATATTATCCAGAAAAATAAATCTTGTATCTACAAAATTAACAGTTAAATTTTAAATTTAAAAATTCATCTCATTAATGCGTGAATTAAAATCATTAAGTGCTGCGCGCATGATGAAACTCTATGCATAATGAAAATAGATTTTGAACAAAATAAAACCATAACACACCTGCTTCTAAAATAAAACCAAAATACACACAAAGTTTTATTTAAAATTTTATTTTACCACAAAATATAAAAAAATAAAAAATTACAAAAAAATTTTCAAATTTTTCAAGTGCAAAAATTAAATAACCAAAATATGTTATTTTTTTTCTTAGTTTTAGCATGAAGGCTATAAAGAAATGCATAATTTGATTAATTTTTTAAAGCTGTACATACATAAATTAAAAGTAACAGTGCGCACAAATTCTAAATTTACTAATCTGAGAAAACACGTTGCAAAATTTCAATGTGTCTACGGACCTTCAATTATACTCACCGTCTATAAATGATTATAACTCAAGAAATAATGTAGATTTTTGAATGGTTTTTATTTTACATATTCTCGAGAAATTAAAACGAAATAAGAATAAAACAAAAACCGAAAACTGATTTTTTGAATGCAGGTCCCTTAAGACTTTGTCAACTTATCAATTTAGCCCTTTTAATTTATCCTTTATCGTAAATTCATCCTTAATCGATGCAATGATTTGGTACTTTCGGTACTTAAATACTTCTTATGTTACCAACCATCAACATTTCGCTGTTCCACTTTATTTTTATTTCACTTAACCGCTTAAATGCCGATGGTACATTATATTATGTACCAATTTATTTTAATTAAAATTTGTGCGAGAATTTTAAGATAAAATTTTGCTTTCATAAGGAACGCGAGTTTTTTATTATTTGCATTTTTTTTTTTTTTTTTTTTTTTTTTTTTTTTTTTTTTTACATTTAGCTTATTTTTTTACGTTTAGCTTTTTTTTTTTTACATTTAGCATATTTCAAAATTCTGGTGTGAGGTCAACATTACAAGAATATAATTATATACCCCTAAATGGATTGATGTATAAGATTGCGGAATTATGGTCGGAACGGAGGATTTTATTTGTCGAATTGACTAAGTAGACGGAAAAATCAACGAATTTCCGACCCAAAAATGTTCTTATGAAGTAATGAAAAAAAAATTAATTGTTGCTGTGTAAAAATCATCATAAAATGCAATCCAATCCAACTAAGACGCTTTTCAAAAAACCGCTCAAAGTATTAAGAGGAATCGTGTAATAAACGTTATTTGCATATCATCATATTAAATGGGCGTGCACTGTAAAAAAAAAAAAAAATCTGTAAAGTTACTAAATTTTTTTTAGGAAACTGGGATTCCTAGAACTTTTTATGTAACGGCAACTACAAAAATTCCTGTAACAGCGTCTGTTACACGAATTTTTCTTGTTGTCGTTACATAAAGTCTTCTAGGAATCCCAGTTTCCAAGAAAAACTTTAGTAACATTAAATATACTTTTTTTACAGTGTATTTATACATCGAAAATTCTAAAGAGATTTACAGGGCTCTCACTCGGTCCGGTTTTTGAATACCACATATTTCAAAGAAAAGTATTGTTTATAAATTTCGTATTAACTTACCAGAAAGGGCATTTTATTTGCAACTGTTGCAGAAAACTACCACGAATTTCTTTCTTAAAAATTACTAGTTTACAAAAAACTAACCAGTGGACGCTCTGGATTTAAACCGTTTGCGATCGAAAATTGTGCACTTTACAGACATTTAGATTTCAATTTTACCGTTTACAAGTTATTGTTATTTTGTTTTGTATCGACTGGGGAAATAACAGAAAAAAATCTGATGTTCAATGTAAAGGGAACATGTCGCATATTAAACGCGTCTTTTCTTGATGCGGCGTTATTTTCATAAGCACGATAGACAAGCAAAACTTCTATTAAGCTCTTTGACACAAAGTTAAAAAAAAAAAAAAAAAAAAAAAAAAAAAAAAAAAACAGGAAAAATGTTGTGTAAAAATTGTATATCATGCGTTTGCACATGCGCATTTTCGACTGGTTTTAATTAAAGAACTGCAAAATTCTCTAGCATTAAGCACTCAGGTTTGAATGAGTTAGAACTGATAATTAGGAATGTTTGTGATAATTTTGGTTTGTGAATTGTGTATGAAAACATAAAAGATGTTTGATAATGCACAGTTGGTCCGAGATATCAATAACACTAGATACACTTTAATCGTCAAATTCTTTTAAATGAAAGTAACCATTCGATTTGGAAATATTTCTTCTAGGGTTCTAGGTATTCCTAGAATGAACGTCAGTGCGCTATACTGATGGCCCGAGTTTGAGTCCCAGCATGGAATCTTTTTCACTATGTTGGCCCTTTGCGCCTCTTAAGCAATTGCTTTGAAATTTGATTTTCATTTGAAATATTGTATGCAAGGCGAATGTTTCGCTCTGGAATAATTTTCATGTATTAATATAGTTTCTATCGATGTTGGATTTAATTAAGTTCCGTGTTTGCCCCATATCGGCGGCTAACAATAAATATTACATCTTGTACTGTGTTTGTAGCCTTGCCAACATGTAATAGTGAGAAATTTTCCAGGCTGGGTATCGTTCCATGTGGTCTAGTCGGCAGAACGTCAGTGCGCTACACTGATGGCCCGGGTTCGAGCCCCGGAATGGAATCTTTTTCACTATGTTGGCCTTTGCACCTCTTAAGAAATTACTTTGAAATTTGATTTCATTTGAAATAAATGTAGTAAAACAATTTTTCAGATGTTAACACTCAAATTTGATTTTACATTCTAGGGTTAGTTTTCACATTGGATTTTGACTACTTGGTTTCCACGAATTTTGAGTGTTTGGGTTGTGTTTAAAAAGCAAAGAAAAAATTAAAAAAATACAACATCATGAGAGATCCATTCACTGAAATATAAATTATTTCATAAAAACATTTATAAAAATATTACAAGCTCTCAGTTTTTTTTATGAATATATAAAATATTGGCTTAGGATTGTTGCACAATAAATGATACTTTCCAATGAAAAGTATTTTAAAATTTGCTTTAAAATCTTAATTTAAACTAACAATATTAACCTCTGAGACAATTTCTAAGTTAACATAATTTTTAATATTGAATCTCTTCTTCTGATGAATCTCTTCTTCTTCTTCTTCTCTCTTCTTGAATCTCCGTGATGTTATAGAAAATTGTTTAATAAATATCAAACGAAAAACGTTTTTGTGGATTTTAAGGTAGCATAAGAAAGTATAAGCTCTGTTTAAATATATAACAATGTAAATAAAGAAAAAATTCAAAATATTTCTCTGAAACAAAAACAAATGAACAAATGAGGACGTGAGTTTCAAAACTCGCTTTTTGCAAAAAATCAAATTTTGGGAAATTGCGAAAAACCTGTAACTGCGACCCCGTTCCTCGAATACCCCTATTTTTTTTATACTTCTAGCTAGTTTCTCTGTGATATCATTGTGTTAAGTTGGAAAATCTACTTTAATTCATTTAATTATTTAGTTAGAAAAAGTTTCGGATAAGAAGAAAACCAACTAGTTTGTTGCCAACCTATGAATAAGAAAGTTTTGATATCAATTTCTTCAAAAAAAAAAAAAGAAAAAAAAACATCGTTTATCGTATTTGCTGAAAGAAATTAATAGTTTCTATTTTTCGTCATCGGATGATAATATTTTGTATTCAAAAATAAAACTTATGACAGCAATAAGTTTGATTAAAATTTAGTATTACTTTTTATTATATAAAAGCAAATTTATCAACAATCAAACAAAACTTATCATAACTAGGTTATGATTAAAATAATTTGTGATGTAATATATATAATAATATATATAATATATAATATATCCAAAAACAAATTAAACAATTAACTCATTGTGTTTTTCTTCTGGAATATCATCGCAATCCTCCTCAACCACCTCCTTCTATTCTGATTTCTTAGAAATAATATTTTTCTAGAAGGTAAGCACCTCCATCTCTGACAAATTTTCATCAAAATGTTTTTTTTTTAACAATGCGTGGACATACTTAAACTTCTCTTGCTTTACGGGGACTCCGAAATTCCAGTTTTTAGATACCTCTAGTACAACTTTTACCACTTTTACACTCTAAATATTGATATTCCAAGAATCTTCCGAAATACACTTTCACAAACTTGACGATGGCCATGTTTCTTAGTCTTTATATAGTACCTTATGGTAATGCCTTTGAAAGCGCACTGAGATGCACTTACAAAAAAATCAAGGTAAAAATTTTACTTTTCTGTATGTTTCATGGAAGGAAAGGAACCTGGACGGTTTCTTGAAGAAGATGTTTGAGATGTGAACTTCAATATAAAGTTGTCTTTTGTATTTTTGTCTTTGCTTGAAAAAAAAAGCTTGGTGGAAGTGTCATACATCTTGCATTGAGAGAGTTGAATACTCGAGGTTCTCTTTCTGGTGAGTGCACTTTGAGAGGACCGGAAATGACTTAGGTTTATGCTTGAGAATAGAAATTAAATCTTTTAACACAATTTGACAGTAAGAAATATAAAAAGTGTTTCTCCATTTTGAACTTACATTTTAATCTTCTTTTGCGTGTATTCTTTACAAGACAATGTGTTCGTATTTCATTTTCTCTTCTTCCCCCTTCCCTCACAAAATGCAAGAGTTTATTCACTGCACGTTATACATAAGACATGCTGTAAAACATATTTAATTAGTTTGTATGAATAGAACAGGTAAAAACTTTAAACGAAAATAGCAACAGGTCGCAGAGAAATGAAGAAAAATTACTGTGATAGTAGCTGATAAGATAGTCGTTTGTCGGTCTACACATGCGCAGGGGATAAAGCTAGTTTTGTTGCCAACTCTTAATGGATAAGGCGAGTTTTGAAACCAAACCAATATTATAAGAACCCAAAAATAAAGGATAAAAATATTTTTTTTTACAGATTAGAGGGTTTTTCTGTGCAGGTTTACCAATAGAATAGATTGGTAGAGAAAACTCAATTTTTTAAACTTTGCATAAGGCGAGGTTTGAAACTCACGTCCTCAAATATATATCTAAGTTTTCAAACAAATTTTAAACGCTAACAAATAACACTGTGATATCGTACCTTCATCACAAATTTTCGACGGGGAAAGCAACAGGCATTTCCGTGGAGGACAATAGTCTTTTGTGTAAAGGCATGCAGGGGAAATAGCAGGCATACTTCAGCCCTTGGGATCTGCTCAACAGGGTATTTCCACTTTTCCAAGAAATAGGGAGGACTGGACAATGTGTGGCAACTCGTCTCGAAAGTGAAAGAAAGAAAAGGCTCAGGCAGGAGCTGGTGAGGAGGCTGAACAGTAGACTGGAGATACTGATGAAGTCAGGTGGTTTTTTACCAACGGAAGAGATGCGAGTAAAATTCGTTTACTCAGGTTGGCTATGAGAAGTATAGAACTGTTAATAAAAAGTGAGAGTGTCTACCTATGAATGGTAAAGTTTGTTATTACATTTTTCAAATCTATTTTAGTTGTTCTAATAAAGGACTTTGGTAAGAAATATGTATTATTTTTCAACGATCATCTCACAAGTTCTTAGTGAACCAAAAAGTTCTGGCCTACTACATCACTACACATTATTAAATAATAGCTTAGTTATAATTTGATTAATTATTGTTTTACACTCTTATAATATCTCCTATAACAAATATTCAGTATTATATAAGAAACGTTTTAAGACCAGTTTCCGTTTTTTAAAAGAAATCAAAATATTCTAAAACATAGTTACATAATACAATGATTAATATTAAAAGTGTTAATAATGTACTCAAAATAAGTAGTGTACTATGTCTTTAAAAATATCACAATACCGTAGTTTTCCCACATCTCTAACAGAAAAATCATTAACTATCGACACTGATTGAACGACGGTGTATTTTTCTGCGTCATAATATGCTTCTCATCTAGGATACTTGTGCTGCCCCAGAATAGTCAAACAGTGGAACTTTACAAAGCAAAGTTTATTTTTAAACAAAGGATGCTTTTGTAATTTTTCATCAACTAGGGGGTAGCTACTGACATATCATAAGGATTACATAATGTATAAGTATAAAGAAAGAATTAAAAATAAAAAGACTCGCAATATCGAAAGAAAATAGGTTCTGAGTTGGAGGTACAATTCCGTAATACCCACACACTAATATTCACAGACTTTTTAGGGGCTTTCCTAATTATTTAAATACGTAGCACCTACGGTCGTCATCTAGTCTGTCCGTCTGGCCACATATAACAGCGCAAAACCTATCAAACCGAATGGTTTGAAATTTAATGTATATAATCGTTACAGAATTTTGTCGAGTCATTTCAAGTTTTATGAAAATTGAATCAAAACATATAAAGATATAAATAGAAGATTTTTCATTCTATTAAATCCTATCATCCTATCATACATAATTAATTCAATGATATACCATGATAGGTAATGGTTCTAGGTTGCCACGGTGATTACGTCCTAGACGGAGTGCTATCATTTCCGTATTACTGAATTTAATATACATAATCATAAAAAAATGTATTCATGCATTTTTGCATAAGAATGCAATAGTCATTGCACCAAGATCTGAATATTTATAAAATTAGTTATAGTAAGTACCCACCTCAATTTCCACGTTTGACGTGCAATTTCCGACTTGTTTATTCTATGCACAACACCCATTTTACAGTTCTTTTATCCAGATGCAGTATGACAATGATCGTTATTTGTAAATAGATCAAGAGTCGTTATTTAAACAGAAAATCCATGATCCCTTGCATTATGCGAAGCTCTATAATATAAAAATACAGGCCTACGCCAAAACAAGCAAGTTTTTCTTTGTGGTTATGAACAACATGTGAGATAATATAAAAAACAGTAATACTTTCGTAAAAACATATCACAGTTGTTACTGCCGGGTATGGCTAAACACAAAAAATAATTATTTTTGTTAATTCTTTAAATATTTATTCGAACTTTTCAATTAAAGCAGGTATTAAAAAATAAAAATAAAGTCTTACAATACGACTCTATTTAAAGAAATATGTTATCACATTTTGTGAGACTAAGAAAGAATTATGCTGTTCTTACCTTAGTGAGAGAAATATTTCACTTGAACTAAATACAATTAGTATACCATATTCCGAATTATCAAAATGAGAAAATATTTTAAAAGATTATATTTTACTACAAAAATAAAGAATTACTTTTTTCGTGCAAAACTAAATACTTTTAAGTAGATACATATGAAAGCAAGAAGGTGGCAATATTGAATACCTTTTGGAAGGTGGCAAGTACGACTATTTAAAATGCGAAAATTCCACAAATGACCTTATTGTCAAGTACTGTCACTAACTTAATTGCCAAGACTTTATTTATCACTTTATCTAAGCCTTGACAACAATTTTGTAATTTAGAGAAAAAATAGAATAAAATCAATTATTATTTATCGCATCCTAAACCGAGCTTCTTAAAAAATAGATGATAATATGGACTACACTTAAAAATCTTAGTAATTAGACACTAAATTACAGAAGTATCTATATAATTTTAAAGATAAATATTATCACTACTTATTACAGTTTAAATGACAAATTAAGAGAAATCTTCAAATTCCAAATATATCTAAACTTACTTTTTCAAAGCATTGTTTCGGAGGTAAAAAATCTACTGTGTGTTTTTCCCAAATGATAACTCTGTAAAAAAACGGACTAAAAAACGGAGATTCTACACTGTAAAAAAATCTGTAAAGTTACTAAAATTTTTCTAGGAAACTGGGATTCCTAGAACTTTCTATGTAACGGCAACAAGAAAAATTCCTGTAAAAGACGCTGTTACAGGAATTTTTGTTGTTGCCGTTACATAAAAGTTCTAAGAATCCCAGTTTCCTAGAAAAACTTTAGTAACTTTACAGAACTTTTTTACTACAGTGTACTGGCAATCTAGATGCCAGTACTATTTCCGTATTTTTACGGAAATTTTTCCCCATAAATTATAGGAATATTTACGTTTTTAATCAGAAAAACGGAAAATTTTCAGTAATTTATGTGGAAAAATTTCCATAAAAATACTGAAATAGTACAGGGGTCTAGATTGCCAGTAGAATCTCCGTTCTTTAGTACGTTTTTTTTTTTTTTTTTTTTTTTTTTTTTCAGTGAATGGTGACTGACGTTTGAAAACTCTAGATGACGATGGTAAGTCACAATACAGACGAAGACCGAATTTTCGAAAAATCCCAATACTTTAACAACAAGTGCAGCGCATCTTCTGGTCCATATTAAAACCTCGGTTCATGTTTCCACGTTCTCCCCTGATTTTCCAAAAGTATTGCTTCAAGAAAACTTTATTTTCAATTTTAAAATGATTAACTAGACAATACATGAAGAACAATGAATTACAAACTAATAATAAGTGTTTATAAGACTAGCAATTAAAGTAATAAATATTTTCTCCGGTGTCCGGATAATGCGCATAAAATTAAGAAAGGGAAAATAAAAAATATAAAACCTTGAATGGATACATATAACAAATTCATTTTCATTTAAAATGAAATTTATTTCTTTTAGAAAAAATACATAAAGAGAAAAGTTAACGGAATAAAAAGACATTCTGTACGAAAAGAAATACACTTCAAAAGTTTCATGCTATCATTACGGATCCTCAATTTCGTCATTCATGAAATTTACCATGATCCTTTCCTTAAAATACGATGTTTCAAGCATGTACTTTTCGAAGTACGTCATTTGCGAGCTAAAACACTTTTAAAGACAGTATACTCTACAGCATTTATAGTAAATGAATAAAACCTTAGAACCGTGAAAAGAGGTGCACAGGGAAAGAAAACTGTGTGTTCAGCTACGATGAATAAATTATGATTGGATCTGCAATTTTAGTAGCGTATGTTTTAAAACATTACCTTGAATTTGATTAAAATATTTTTTTTTCATGGTTATTTCAATATATAACGACTAATTAAGATATAGTCATAAAGAAAAAGAAAAAAACAAAGAGAGAGAGAAAGAATTTTCACAAAGAAAAACAAAAATAACCATTTGATAGGGAATTTTGTCTTCTATCGTATATTATTTGAATATAATATGCGAAAAAATAAGAATTGTTGCCTATGAAAGCTTGAACTTACGCTAAAAAAAATACTCGCACTGCAATTTGTTTTGCAACTGCTAAAATCAATATAACATTACGCGTTTCAAATTTTACTCTTTATAATTCCTAAGCTGTACTACCGAATGACTTCACGTTTGATATACGAAAGGCAAGTTACCCAAAGAATTCAAATATGATATCAAAATTGGGTGTTTGTATTGAAAATTTTAGAGCTTATTACAATTTTATTATGGAGACAGCCTCCTAAGCTATTTTTAGATAAATTGAAAAAATGTACATTTTTCCTTAACTGTACCAATCAAATTTCTGTTTTCCTTTTCCTGGACATATTTAAGGGTGCATATGACATTTCGATAGTGGGGACGAATCAGATTGTCATGATTAAGTAATTTACCATATAAATTTTTGCGCAACAATAAAAACAATAGAAGCTACGTGTATAACTTCTTTTAATGTTAAATGTGTGTAATGTTAATGTGTGTAAAATAATGTTTAATGTGTTTAACTTTTATTTTACTCTGCCCAAATGTTTATGAATGTAGGTGAGTTAAGTTTATTTATCGAAAAATCAAACAAAGCTTGCAGACTTGTTTTTAAAAAATTAACATGAATGCTAAAAGTATATCATTTAATCATAACAAGAAACATTTTCCATTTTCTTGGAAAAGAAATAAATCTAAAAAATAATTAATAGAACATTTCGGAAAAGACATAAAAAAAAACTTTTAATATATTCATGTATATCTTATGCAATATTTTAATAACATAAATTGTTTTAAAGAAACAAATTAGTTACACAAACATGGATATTTTGAACATTCTATCGTTAATAACGTTTTATAAAAAGAGAAAAAGACATATGCGGTAAGAATGTTAGTTTACAAAATTCAAAGCGCAGGTTTGAGGGGTTAAATAATATAAATAATATACTTTTTGAATTAATTGAGTTGACTTTATTTTTTTATTTGAAAGCTGAAATATCAATCTTTGCAATTATTTTACGTATTCCTTGTTCTTAAATAGTTCCATATTTGTAGATGAAATGGGTGCTTATCTATAGTTAAATGAAACGCAGCACTCTAACCAATGATGCTAGAAAAATATTCTATGTTTCGAAATATTAAACTTTAAAAAATAGAAAATTTAATTTTTTATTTAATTTCGTTAATAAAAAAAAAATAGAAAATTTGTGATGAAATATTTCCAAGAAAAAATGTATTAAGTATCAATATATTTATATAAATATGCTTACATGAAACAGCAAATAATCAATAAAATTTTTTATTTGAAATACAATAGGAGTAACCCTCATAGCATGCATGGTCACGGTGACATCGTTGTGATGTTACTGTAAGTCACTCTGGTCACGTCGCATCTGTGACCAAAATTCCACCACTCAGTGATGTCACATTGTGACTGAGATGTGAACTTCTTAGAAAACTTTAAAAAAATACGAAAATTCTTTAAAACATGTTATTTACTGTAAAATTATATTTTTCTGGCAATTAAAAAAAAATGTGACGTCACTGTTATGTCACTGCTATGTACCGTACGTCACGTCACATATGTGACAAGAAAACCACTATATTGTAAGTCACAGAGTGACAAAAATATGAACTTGAAAAATCTTTGAAAATGAAGAGCAATATTTTAAACAGTCACGAGTTACAGCTGCATAAGGAATGATGGTAAATTCTGTCACTAAAGGGGAGGGGGGGGGGGCATAATAATCAAAGTGCACGATACAAGCATTAATAAACTAAATTTTCAGGCTATATTTTATCAATTTGATATCTAAGACAGTGAATGTATACTTTTTCATGATTTCAATTTTATCTAGCATTTGAATAATATATTTAGAATTAGGAATATTAAATTTATACACTTTACATATTTAGTTTGCTGGGAGGAAATTTCTTTCTTTCTTTATTTTTTTACCGACGAGGATTATTCAAAACACTTATGTGGTTTCAAACTAAAAAATTTCTATTACAGTTAAATCTGCACCTTTTAATGAGCACGTAGAAAGAGTCTTCAGAGTTTAGTCATCTATGCATTTCTTGCTTTAGAATATTTTTATAATTTGTATTCAAGTCATAAATTCTACTTCTTTCAGACTTTTTAAATAAAATTAGCATTTTCCGAAAATAAAAGAAATATACAAAATTTGTGCTAAACAAACTTTACTTTAAAAAAAAAGAAAAAAAAGGGGGGTCATTATTACCATTAAATTTATTTTTGCACCTTTTAAAATTTTAAACAATGTTTTATCTAATAAACTCTAATTATGAATATTATTATTATAATTATTTAGAAAAAAGGAACTTTACAGTACATTTTAATTTGAATTATTTGGTACGGATAAAAAGAAAAGGTTAAATACATTGGACATTTCTTCAAATACAAAATTTTAATTAACGATACTTTCAGAAAATTACTGCGCATTCAAGTTCTATATTTCTTGTATACAAAATCAAATATTCTGTAACAGACCATCTGCTTGAAAATCGTCTGCCCACAGAAAAATAAATATGAGAAGACGCGGGAAATAGTTCACTGTTTATAGAACATCACCACTTCTACAACACTTTAAGATAAGAAAATGACCATTTTAGGATACACGGATATTAATGGAACGTATATGTAAGTGTTATTCAATTTAAATATTTTGTTCCTGATTTGTATATTATGAGTTAAATAGTTTTATGTTATATATGTAAGAGACTGATCTTTAACTGTCAGAAGCGATATTTTCCAATTCGATAACTGTAAAGAAAAATATCTTAATCTGCCATCGCTTGATAAAAGAAAAAGAAAAAAAAACTGCGCAGAGACTCTGATTCGTGCCTACATTCATACTGGAATTAATATAAACATTAATTTACTCTTACTTGAGATTGAAAATGTATGGAACGACAATGATTTGGAATTATTTTATCGGCTTCTTACTATTTTTTGATTACTAACGCTTATAGTTATTATTATTTTGGGGTTAAATATGATGTTCGATTATCATGAGATTACGAAACTGCTTCAGATTAGAAATTAACATTATACTGGGAAAATGTATTTTTACATATTACAGTAGTGAAACATTTGAAAGAATTTTCTTTTAGTGCTAATAATATTTTAAATTATCTTTTAAAATCCTAAATCTTCAAACCAATGTTTTCAGATTTAGCATTTGCCAAAATTATAAAATAATAGGAATTCCTTAAACCATATGGAAATATTTTTGAGATATTGTTAAATCTAATAATGCATTTAATTATCTATTGCAGTTTGCTGTTGTTTAATAGTACAATTATAAATACTAATTGTTATTTTTAGAGTTTTTCAAATTGGTATATTTATTTTTTAAAATTGTATGTAAGCATTTTTTCTGCTTGTGATTTTAATCAAACATTTAATTATAGACATTCTGAATCGGTTATTAAATTTTCTTCTATTGTAAATTCATTTTCTACGTTTATGATACGCGTAATTATCGGCATTAAAAAGTAAAATATGATATTTAAGCATTGAAATAAAGTGTTTTTCATGCCTGATAGGAAGTTATAGATTAAACTGCTTTAGTGTATATTTTTTAAAAGTTCATATAATACAGGATACATATTATAGGACACAAGTTGAAAAGTGCTTATGACTTAGGTTTGTCTCTCCGTCTGTCCGTCTAGCAGCCTGTCCGCACTCTAACTCTCGAAAATATATTCGGATTGCCCTGAAATTTTTGGATGTTATTGACGTTTACCATAGCACGATACCTATTTGTAATGAAGTTTGTAGCATGCTTTGTTCATTTACAGGCCCAGCCAAAAGTTTTCCGTTACATTACGGCCTATGGGAAAAATCGTTTCAAATGATTTTTAATGATTTTGCGCACGCTTTCAAACATAATAAAATTTATATGCATTTATGGAGTGCACTAAAATATGCATTCTGTTGACTATGCGATGCAAAGTATAGTTATTGTTCATTTACAGGGCTAAAAGAGGAATTCAAATACATAATGATATAGGGGTGGAGGGAATTGTTTGCGGCCTGCTTTAATTATGTTAATCTATTTCATATATAATGAAATTGATATATGTCTCTGAGGTTTACATTCTATAAATTATTTCATGTATAATACGAATAATACGTATATAGCATTTACAGGGGCACACAAAATAGTTCAGATACTATATTGTATCCAAAGTAGTGTTCATTAGCCGGAAATGTATTTTTAATTATGATATGCGCTTTTATGATTCACTATATTTATGCATAGTATATGGTGTATATAAATGGTATAATTCCTATACAAGGCTACACAAAAGTATTCGTAAGGATTACTGGGTATGGGCGCAAATTGCTTAAAGGTGATTTTTAAATGAGTTATGCTTTTTTTCGCTGAACTGCATTTAATTTACCAAGAAATGTTTGTAGAATATAGATAAAATGATATACAGGGTCACGTAAAGAATTGGATACATGGCCGTCTATATATTATAATTTCTGGAAATGTGATTTCAGCAGTTTTAAAATTTTTCCAGGGAGAAACATTCGCCTTGCATACAACATTTCAAATTAAAATTGCCTTTTAAGCAATTAATTTGAAATTTGATTTTTATTTGAAATATTGTATGCAAGGCGAATGGTTCTCTCTGGAAAAATTTCCAAGTATTAATATAATTTCAATCGATGATGGATTTAATTAAGTTTCGTGTTTGCATCATGTTGGTGGCTCACGCTAAATATTCCATCTCGTGTTGCGTTTGTACCCTTGCCAACATGCAATAGTGAGAAATTTTCCAGCCTGGGTATCGTTCCATGTGATTTAGTCGGTAGAATGTCAGTGCGCTGTACTGATGGCCCGGGTTCGAGTCCGAGCATAGAATCTTTTTCACTATTTACGTCTTTTAAGCAATTAATTTGAAATTTGATTTTCATTTGAAATCACAGTGTTTATGATACGTTCTGCACAAATGACACATATTTCACAAATTGGTCACAATGTGACTTCAAAGCATTGTCGCTTTCGTCACAGGTTCGTCACAAAGTTAATGCCAAAATAGTCACAAATGACACACTTTTCACAAATTTGTCACACCGTGACTTCACAGAGTGGTCACAATGTGACGTCACAAACGACCTCTAAAACGGCCATAATGACCTCGCATTCTAGTCACTATGACGTCACATCGACGCTCACAAAATCACAGTGTGACTTCACAACGACGTCGCCGTGACGTCACCATGCCTTACGGGAATGGTGTTCTTAATCTGCCAATTAAATGACTTGTTGAAAATATACTTATCACATAGTAGGTAAAACAGATGATTGTTAGCAGTAGTGGCTCATCCATAAGTGCTGCAGAGCTGCAGCACCCCCTGTAATCTTTAACAACCCCATATATTTTTAATGTTATCTTTGTACATCAATTTAAACCTTAACGTAAGTAGGAAAATAGATCCCTTCTCGCTTGTCCTCAATGGGTGTGGGTGAAAAAGCCCCTCTTCATTCTCATTTTCGGCTGCAAGGCAACGCAGCTCTTATCCTTCCCATAGATGGTCATTACGCATGCCCGACGGTAGAAGAAAGGTGGGGAAGAGGATAGCATTGTTGCATTAGCGTCCGTGCTGCAAGCCGTGCAGATCATTATTGAGAGAAAAAAAAAATATATTTCGTCGTAGTGTCTTTCAGCCGCGTTTCGGAATTTTGTATTCAACTACGCAATGAGTGTGCTGAATTTACAAAAAATAGTATTTTCCCAGTTGTCATTAGTTAAGAAAAATGACATTAAAAATATCGGGCGTCCTACGCCGGACTTAAAAATTATTCAAGCATCAACAAGCAGGAAAAATTCGTATCAGCGAAAATTTAATCCAGAAATTTATACTAAGCATGACTGGTTATGTGGATGCGATTCTAGAAATGCACTATTTTGTTTCCCGTGTTTGCTTTTTGAAGGAGATAACGGCTGGACGAAAACTGGCATTAAAGACTTGGATCATCTACCAGAAAAAATAAAAAAACATGAAAATTCTGAAAAACATTTGAGAAATGTTGTGAACTTGGCCATGCTCGGAAAAGTCAATATCGCTACCCAGTTGAGCGAAGGCTATAAATTAAGCATAATCAAACATAATGAAGATGTACAAAAAATAGAGATATACTCTCAAAAATAATAGACTGCATTAGGTTTTGTGCGAAATATGAGCTACCACTCCGTGGACATGACGAAAGGTTGGAATCTGCTAAACCCGGGATTTTTCGAGGACTGCTGGAATTTGCCGTAAAGCATGATGTAAGCTTAAAAGCTCACTTTGAAACTGCTTCCGTTTTCAAAGGCAATTCAAAAACTATTCAAAACGAACTATTGGATTGTATACTGGAAATATGTCGAAAGGAAATAATTAAAGAGATTAGCCACACAAAATTTCTAGCTGTCATGGCAGATGACACAACAGATATTTCCGAGAAAATCCAAGAAGTTGTAGTATTTCGCTACGAAAAGGAAGGTGAAGTGGTTGAAAGGTTTTGGGGGTTTCATAACCCATCTTCGCAAGACGCTGAGGGTTTGTCTCACTACATTCTAGAGCAATTGAGTATAGTTTTGAAAGATGATTTTCATAAACTCATAGCTCAAACTTATGATGGTGCAGCTGTAATGAGCGGTGCAAAGGGTGGTGCACAAGCTATAATTAGTGAAAAATATTACAATGCTCATTTTATACATTGTTATGCACATCCATTGAATTTAGTTATGGAAAAAGCTGCTTCTCAGAATTCGAAAGTGCGTATATTTTTCAGTAGTTTGCATGGTATACCAACATTTTTCTCGCGTTCTCCACAGCGCCTCGCTGTGTTAGATTCCGTCTCTAAAAGAATTCCCAGAGGTTCTAACACAAGATGGAATTTTAATTCTAGAACAGTGAGTACTGTTTATGAAAATATGGACGAACTGAAGGAATGTTTTGAACAATTACAAAAATTAAAGAACGCAAATACAGTCCAGGCAGCTTCGGGACTTTTACGTATGTTGAATGACAGAAGTTTCCTCTTTTGGCTTTCTTTCTTTCACCGTATCATGCCACATGTTGACCTTCTGTATGATGAGCTTCAAAGCCACAATGCAAACTCTTCTTCTATTAATTTAGCATTAGAAAATTTCTATCGAGTAATTTCTGTAATTAGAAATGAAATAAGTTCTCCACAATCTGATACTTTACAGGAATCGCATCAAATTAGAAAGCAGAGATTTAATGAAGACTTAACCATTATAGCTAAAGAAGTCTGTGACACGATTTGTTTCCAAGCAAAAGAACGATTTCAATTTTTAGGACATCTTTCAGCAGCTAAATTATTTGCTTGCGTGAAATTTTCTGATTTTTGTAAAGATTTTCCTTCAAAGGAGTTAGATGAAACTGTGCTTGCATATCCTATGTTAAAGAAAGAAAAGCTTAGAACAGAACTTACTGTTTTACATGAGAGAGAAGAATTTTCAAATATCTCTGGAGCTTTTGATCTTCACAAATTTATTGTAAATCATGGCCTAGAAAATTCGCTTGGTGAAGTAAGCTGTTTGCTGAAAATCATTCTCACAACACCAATGACAACATCGGAACCCGAGCGCTGCTTTTCTATGCTGAAAAGAATAAAGACATTTTTAAGAAGCACCATGTCAGAGGATCGTTTATCAGCGTTAGCAATGATCAGTGCAGGCGAGGACTTAATAGCAAGAATACTAAATTTTAATGAAAAGGTTATAGATGAATTTGCTGGCCGAAAAGAAAGAAGAATGTGTTTTGTATTTAAATAAATTGAAAATGTAATAATATAATTAAATTAAATATAATCACTCTAATGTATAATTTAATTGTTACTTACAATTTTAAGTTAAACACAGGGGACAATTTATTGGAACAATCACCGAAATTGGATATTTTGCTGCCTGAGGTAAGAGTTATTTTATAACTTCTCTACTCTTTTATTCCAACAAAACACCAAACATACAAAACATATGTTAATTGTCATCCCTCAACATATGTTGCTCTAAGGCGGCAACAGGCTCGGACTGGCCCGCCGGTCGGAGAACCAGTGTGCCATCATACTTTTCAAGACTTTTACGGCCTTCACCAGGCTTTTTTTACGACCTCCGAAAATCCAAGGCTAACGCCCGTTCAAAATGCCACGATATAAAAATTTAAACGAAGTCGATAAAATATGAGCTATTTTCAATTGTGACTTTCGCGAGAATAAATATAAATCTGCGTCACGAGTCGATGCTAGTTTGAGAACATCAATACAGAAATGTAACATGTCCAGCGTAGAGATCGGAATCGGAGAGTTACGTGGTGTCTGACCTCGGCTTAGTTTTTTTTTCTCCGCAGACTTGCGCCATGCCGAGATCAGGCTTGCATTTCTTTTCTTTTCCAGTCGAGCCGGGCCGGAACTGGACTTGTTCTCAGGATGTGTAGATCAGACAATATGTTTTGTAAAAATATTAATAGCGATAATGAACTTCTGTAATCTTTGGAAATATACCTTAAGTTGGTTCTCAAATTCACTGCTCGACAACGCAAACCTTGACACATGTTCTGACTAATTTTTAACTGTTTAAAGCATAAAATTGACAAGTCTGACTATTGAAGGGATTTGGAATCGATTAATATTTTCCATTTTTGATAAATAAATTATTTGTCGAGATATAAAAGATTCTTGTCACGTGGCTGAAGGTTTTCCTCCTTTCTCGCGCTGTCGCTTCCGGAAATTCGATTCAAAAAGCTAACTTTGACAGTATTTTCTCAAAAATATATTGTCTTTATTAAAAAATGGATAAAGACATTCGATTACATAGTTTCTCAATAAGAACACCTGTTAATCTTATGCTTTTCCGAAAAGAAATGTGTCAGAAAGTAGGTTCTTTAGGTTTGAGAAAAGCCTTAATAAATGACAGAGAAATATTTTCTCAAATCTACTTTTTATTATACAGCTTCAAAAGTTATGATGTTTATGTTTTTAACCCTCCTATTTTTCTTTTATTCTAAACTACATTAATTTTTTTTAAATGTTAAAGTGTCTAAGAATCTAAGTACTAATCATTGTTTTCTACTGTGTAATTTCTGTCTTGCGAAGACATCGTAATTTTAAAATATGCTGTAAAATTTCCCTATAAATATGTATGCAGTATTCTTTAAAGGAATCGTAAATATATGTTAAGAAAAGTCTGAATTGTTTGTAGAAATTGAGTAGGGACGGGCCGTGAGCTGTGAAAATATAAACGGCCAGGCCGTACTCGGGCCGAACTTTTAATTTTTATACTGGGCCTGGTAATGGAAAGCCGGGCCGTGCAGACCTCTTCTCTGGTTAGAATCTCGCAGCACTGCCTCATTCCTAACTCACGAGCCGCTACTGATTGTTAGGTTTTAAACTGAATCAACTGCCATACAACAACAAATGCCGAAATCGGGTTGTTTGATTGTGAGCTTATGATGCGAAGTGAACTATGAGGCATGCTGCATCAGGCCAAATTTGCAAAAATGCACATAAATAACAGTGTATAAAAAATCATTTACATAAGATTCTTAAATACTTTCTCGTTTTCTATAATACATTTAAGGGAAATTGGTTCAATGCCGGCCAGCGATTGGCAACTTTGGCTCTGCCTATGCGTTTCATGAGTGGTGATTTTTTTTTTTTTTTTTTTTGGTAAAATTGATCTAAGAACTAATCATTTTTCAGTTATGATAAGTACTCTCCTTTCACGTACGTACGAAATATTGTATATGGTTTACTGTCCTGAATAAGCGTACTTTTTAACATTATGTTTTGTTTCAAATCAGTTTATTATTTGTTTTTATATTCGCATGTATAGCCTAGTATTTGAGTAACGACATTCAATTGGCCTAGAGCAGAAAAGAAAAGAAGACAAAATACCAAAAGACAATTTTTTAATTGCACCTAAAACTGTAAGCTTACGAGTATAGTAATATTTTCTGTAATTATTAAACGTGCAAGTCAAATTTTTCAAGGAAAATCTAGTTTTATTAAATCTTCCTTTATAGAGGGGAGACCGTTGCACCTATGGTCACCATCTACCCTGAGCCATTGTCCTTATTTTAAATAAAATTTCTATAATTTTTTTAATGTTCATATGAGTGAGTGTAAATATCAGTTTTTTACAGCCATTTTGAACTCTGTATAAAGGCGTTCTGCGAAATTCAAGGTGAAAATTGTTTTGAAAGCACAAAAGTAAAATTTTGCAGCAAAATTCATTAAAATGGTAAGAAAAATAGTTACAGCACCTAGGTTTAATTGGAAATTGAAGTGTTAAATGCGATATCGAATATACCACCTATTCATGTTGGATTTTCAATATAGCGCATTTTGTGTGAAATCAGCTTATGTTATACCAAGAGCCCCTTTAATTGCCTTGTCCTTAGATCAATCGCCTCAGATAAAATTTCGAGTAGTACTGTAGTAGAATAATTCAAGAAAAACTATTACATGCTGGATTTTCAGAAACTGTTTGGAATTTAATAGTTCTTGCATGCTGTGTTAGTTATATGTTAATTTAAAAAGTATTTTACTACATTATTAAATGAAATGCAATTTTAAACTTATTTTAGATCAGTTTATTATGATTATTATAGAGGTAAAATCAAAATTGTAAGGAATGTCTCTAGGTACAACAAGTAAAGGCGGTAGTTACATTGGTGTTCTTTTACGTTTGCATTGTTTTAGGAAAAATATTTCTATTCAGCAAAATTTATGATTTTAAGGATTTGCGATATTCCCAATAAGCAGGCAGGAAATACTACAAACATGCGTGCATATCAATTTAACACTTTTAAAAGTATTTCGTTTTTTATGTGTTAAGCGAATTAGGTACCGCAGGTACAAGAGTTTCTCACGTGTATCTATTTTGCATAATTTGTTCTAATACAGTAACCCTATTGTAAGATAAATACAATAAAATCTATGATTTTTGTATTTTTACCTCTAAATAATTTATCTTTTTAACAAGTTTATATGCTGATTGCAATTATCTAAGGGCTGGAGCAATTCCAAAAAAAGTTGCACTTCGTAAAACAACATTTTAATAATAACATGAAACATTTAAAAAAGTTATAGCCCACAAATTTAAAATTGTTTCAAAAAATTCCTGATGACTTTCATGTGTTTTGAATACAACAGCTTTTAATTTTTCTCAGGTGGTCGTCTCCTTCTTCATGTAATCTGAATTTTAGAAAACAAATGTTTTCGTAAGCGCACATTCGTCTTTCATAACGCATTCAGTATCCGACTTTTAAAATTAAAATATCAAACTTTAAAAAATAAAATACCTTGCATAATTTTTTACATTAGTGTTATAAAAATACATTCTAATTCCTAAAAAAATGTGTAAGATTAATTTACAAGCACTATAAAAGTATATTCTGCATATCACGTATTATGAAACACCGCATGTGCATAGCTCTTTCCACCTGAAAAATTAGTGAAAATTGAATACTAGAACAGGGTTCCTACACTTTCAGCTGAAATACCAGTATTTTTTGAAGAAAAATTCGATTTATGCAATCGCGCGTTTGCAAAAAGCGAGTTTTTCTCTAAGAAAATACTGGTGTTTATATGACCTAAAGTCAGGGAAATTCCCTGACATGTAAGAACCCTGTAGAAATATTACTCACTTCAAATACATGTAGTCATATGATAAACATAAACTTTGCCACCTTTAAATAATTTAAGGAACTATTTATTAGAATTAACATTTCTGTATTATATAAATACCCCATATCAAGCTATTTTTGCTTTCTTGATTTTATAAACATTTTCCAAAAAAGTTTAAAAATGTTTATGAAGTCGGTTTGTCTATCCGCCTGGCTGTTCTAACTAGTATAAATGTACTCGGATTGCTATTTAATTTTTATATGTTACTGTTGTTTAGTATAGAGTGTTCGATATTGAAAATGTAGCAGTAATAGTTCGTTTACAGAAACACACAAAATATTTCTCTTACAATAAGGTCTATGGGGAAGAATCGTTTGCGATCCATGTTATTGATGTTACGAAATTTCTATCAGAATGAAATTGATATGCACTACTGAGGTAGATTACACTCTCAGAAATACTTTCTTCAATTCACGGAAATATTCCTGGCAGCACTACTGCCGCTGTACATCCGTAAATTGAAGAAATTTCTGAGTTTTTTTTTTCCCATTCTAGGACGGAAAATTTCCGTAATCTGAAAAACGGAGCATTTTAAAAAAATGAGTCACTTGTTCTTCTGTGGAAGCACGTAGTTTTCAACCTGCGACAGCGCGTTTAGAATACAGCATCTTAAGCACTCAGCTAGCTCTTGGTAGAGCGCGAGTTTAAAATGAAGATACGGGTTGTTTTCAAATGGGGGATTGGTAAGGGTTGTTACATTTATTACATTTATTGTTCAGAAAGCTCGGCAATTTAAACTTAATATCAGAGGCATTTCGCCGTTTTGAAATAATGATGTTTATATATATATATATATATCGTGTTCAAATTTTCAATCGTTTATAAAATACTTATTATTCATGCTATCAAGTTGAAATAATTTTTTTTTAAACTTGTGCTGAATGACAACTGATGTTAATACAGTTTTTTCAAATATTAATTCATTAATTAAATTTTAATCAATTAATTTTAGTTTTACATAGGAGACAAAATGGCGGCCATTGGTTATTGAAGAATTTAATGCATCTTCATATCGATAAGGGGGGTTACCATAGGGGGGACCCTGTTCTGTCGCCAAATACCGCCAAGTTTGTCGCCAACTTGGCGATATCTCTAATATTTCGCCAAATTCCCATAGACTTCAATTGTAAAGCTACTTGCTTATAGAAAATCAACAAATTGAGATATTTTAATGAACAAATACTAATATTAGCTCAAGGGAATATATTAAATTTTACTAAGTAGGAATTGACTTTAAAAACAAAATTTTTATATTACTTGTTTTAATACTCTAAAAAATTAATTGTGAATAAAATTAAATGAATGAAAAAATTGCTACTTTATTAAATTAAAAAGCATTATTTTTGATTGTTTGTTTTAAAATAAATTAGAGATTTTAATTTATTGAATTTTTGGTTTATCATTTTAAAAATAATTTCGCTCTTTGGTATTAATACAGCCAAAATGAGTCCGTACAAGGAATAATCCGAATTTTTGCCTCATTTTCAGAGTTCCGGCAAGAATAGGTTAAAAGCATATTTTCTCAGAGTACGAAAATGATTTGTTTAAAAATGACGAATAATTTACTGAATAAGGACCAATTTTTCTCACAGCGTACAATATGCTTTTACAGGAGTGCAGAATAAGTAACTTTTACAAATAGTTTTCACGGACACGCAAAAGAATTCCATTACGATATGATTTAACTGAAAAATCATTTTCAGTGCATTTTAATGATGTTATGATACTTCAAATATAATAAATTTTAAAAATATAACTCAGGTGGGCTTGTTTTGTATATAGATTATGGAGTGCGTAGCAGTTATGGATTATTTTCAGAGACGCCGAAAATAATTCTGTTAAAGGGCTGAGTATGATAACGAATTGCTAGAAGTGTGTTTTCTCCTGCAGTATGTATATTTAAAGTTAACTCTTTTGCATTAAATATTTACCATTATTTTTCATAGGTTAACTCTAGGATAGATGGCCATAAAGGATAGATGTCCAGTCTAAATATTTTAAAAACTTGATCATAGATTGCAGCATCAACTTTGTTCGTAGAAAATAGTTCATTCCGACGTGCAGCTGTGCTTTACGATTATAAAAATGAAATGTATTTTTAACGTTTATTTAATTTAGTGGTTGAATATTTTTGTTGAGTTATGTGTCTGAATGTTTTGCAGTACGTAATTTACACTTTTTTTTTACCATGCGGACTTTTAAGGCACGTACATAATCAAACCTTTGCTTCTAAGCATAACCCTTTAAGACCGGGAGATTTGTTGGTAGAAATTGAAAGTTTGGGTGGTTTCCCCTTATCAATAGGACCGTATTTGATTGAAAAAATTATTAAGAAAATACCCCATGTCAGGTTATGCCAAGGGAGGACCCGCACAATTGTGCGTTTTCGGGCTTAACGCAGCCGTTTTTGAGCTAAATATACACAATTGTGCAGTTTGGGATTATGTGTGCAAATATCTATAAATAAAAGTTTAAATAAAAAAGTTGTTGTTTATTGAGATAATTTTCATCAGCCACAATGAAAATGTTTGAAACAATTTTTGTTTTTGGACAGACCACTACAATTTCATTTTCTGAGATGTGGTCAATGTTCGCACTCCTCTTTAGAGCCGTTGACAAATGGTATGCCCTTCGCTCCGTTTGAATTGTGCCTGATCCTTCAAATTTCTTCTTTTAGTTTTTCCAGCAGTGGTATTTTGTTGAAATGCCGATCGAAGTACATAAAACTAGGTTTGAACCAGAGTAAGGACTACAGCAGATCCTAAGCCCAGATCCTTGTGGACAAGGTCTGTACTTTCCCACGGGTAAACTAAAAAATTTAAAACTATCCCAGGTGATACTGTTACAACAGAGTGTGGTTTGTTTTTTTATATACTGCTTTACTGAAGCACGTCCTATAAAAAGGAATCGTCTGCACATCTATGGAAAATATTCCCTGATGCCCGGGTAAATTCAAGCAGACGCTACAGAATCTGTCGAGCATTTGCTGAACTTTCCATAATTTATTATTTATTCCTGGTGGCTTACTTGCTGTGTCGACAAAATGGAATGAATTTATCAAACTTAAATATCTATCTCGTGATATGCATATAACTCATATAAAACTTATAAATTATATGGCATCTATAACTCAGAGCAGAAACATACAGTTCGTTACATGTGCATATTATATATCAAATACTGTCAATTTTAAATAGAAATCATGAATATTTTAAATAGAAATCATGAATAGTACAAACCTATTAATTTAAAATTAATCCGGTTTAAAAATGTAATTAATAAAAAATAAATTTCTAAAAACATAAGTTTAAAAAAAATCACTTAAAAATACAAAAAAATATATATTAGGAATTGTACCCATTTTGGAAACGGTAAAACCCGCACCCGCACAATTGTGTAGGTCATTTGTTTTTCAACATTTGTAAAGCCTAATTAAATTTATCAAAGACAAAATCAATTAAAATCATGAATAAAGTATATGAAAAGAAAAATTAAATCTAAGCAAACATTAAAAATCATATTTAAAAGAAATTACGACAGTACATACTTTTTGTCTATTGCTGTCAGATGATATGGTCTTTTTAAAAGCAGAAAATCTAAGCCTGTATTTTAGTTGGTGCCCCCTAGTTGTGTCTTATCAAAACATCTGAAGCCATTTAACTCATATAAATGTACAGATTTGGTTTTAAATCTCACAATAACAGGAAATAGTCATTCTCTTTTACTTTAGTATCACCCGCATGATTAATTATATGAAATATGTTATTTTTTGATACTTTAATTTTACTTTTTCTTTCTTCTATTGGATGACCATCTCCCTTCGGCTTGAAGGAGATATATTGTTCTCATTGTTTAATTATTTTGTGCCCAAAATATGATGCGTATATGCATAAGAATTTTAAATATGCATAAATATTTCTTGTATTTGCTTTCTAACAATTTTTATTTCAATCTTTAAAAATTCTGGCCAAATATCCGAAAGTTATCCTAAATTAAATCAAGCAGGACGGTCGTTCTGCCAAGCCAAGCTGAAAAAAAAATGCTAACCCCGCCAAACAAACAAACGCCAAGAATAATGGCAAGACACCGTAACTGCTTATTATACTGAAGACAACTTGTCCATGTTAAATGGACGAAATATGCCAGCGTAAAATTTCCCATATCAAAAGAAGCAATCATCGTAGAAAAATAAAACCAACACCAGAAGGACCTAATAAAGAGGATCTTCAATTTGAGATCAAATGCATCCTCATAAATTAATTATAAACAGAGATATAGATTTTTTTAAATAACGTCGAGATACTGAAAATGACAGATTTCTTTTCTTCGTCACAACTTATGTCTCAATCGAGGTAGAGGCTTAAATAATGGACAGAAAAAAGTAAGGATTGAATTTTTGGATAGATATTTACTCAATCTACGTGCTTTTATAAAATTCAGCTTTAAAAACATTAATTTTCTATGCATAATTAGCGAAAAACTGTTAATTAGTTCTAAAGTTTACAAATTATGCCAAATAGCGATAAACCCGCCAAAATATTTTAGAAATCTTATAGTTTTCTTTTATATTATCCTTTTGCATTGATTTGATCGAAGATAACTATGGCTGAGATTCAGATAGATTTTTCGCTGTTAGCGAAATGAGTTTGACCAATCAGAAGCCTGCATGTTTGAGAATACTTGCTGTTTCTGGATCCCGGCCTATTTCATGAAAGTTTTGAGTCATTTTTTTAGTGCCGTGGATGAAGTGCAATGTTTGTAGAAATGTAGGCTAGGATCCAGATAGATTTTTCGCTCTTAGCGAAACGAGAATCACCAGTCAGTAGACTGCATTTCTGCAAACAGCGAAAGGTTCACAAAAATGCAGACTTCTGATTGATGAATCTCGTTTCTCTAACAGCCAAAAATCTATTTAGATTGCGCCCGATGGAGGATATTCCAAATATGGGTTCGAGGCTGAAAAAAGTCAAGTTATACCGGTAATTTATCCAAGGAACTTCTAACTGATAAGAAGGGAAGATACTACTACTTTGCCTCATGAACCGTTTCATTGGCTAGCGGGGATTTACATTACACGTCTACGGAGCCTTCCCTTCTTTACGATAGAAGTTTTTACCTTGACCACGTGATCAAAATGTAGATGGATTATCCTCCATTATGTTGAACACAATTTTGCATTTCCACATCCAGGAAGGGTATTGATTGTCATAACAACAATACATATTCGAAACTATTTAAGGCACTGATTCTGAACTCCTTTGCTATACATTTCGATATTAAAGAAGTTGTTGTTTCCATAGTAACAGTACTTTTCTGTATTGCTTTCTCTAAAACACAAATATAGAAATTTAACAAAGAGCGCTCAGAATCAACACCATAACAGAGAGCCTTTATACATAATAGTGGTGATATATGCACAGGAAGCATGCTCATTTCAAGTTTTTGCCGAAAGTATGGCTACAGCGTCTAGAATACCTTGTGTGGAAATATGCTATCCAAACAACGCTAAAAATTTGTATCCCTTAAATGTGCGACGATACTGCTAAAATTCCAAGTATCGATCACAGCGACATCTGTGGGATTTAGTATTACATTGCATAGACTAGCAATATCTTGCAGTTTGAGAAAATATCCTGCAGATATCGCTGCCATCTGTATATTTCAGCAGCATCGTTGCACAGTTAAGGGATACAATATTTTAGCACTTTTTTAAGTATTACAGGGATAGCCAATTTCCCCACTATATATTCTAGGTGCTATAGTACGGCAATCCCCGTTCTTGAATAGAGGCTATTCTATCTACGTTATGATCACGTGGTCAAGGCAAAAACGTCTAACGTAAAGAAGGGAAGGCTCCGTCGACGTAATGTAAATCCCCGCTAGCCAATGAAACAGTTCACGGGAGAAAGCAGTAGTTTCCCTTCTCATCAGTTAGAAGTTCTTTAGGTAAATTGCCGGTACCACGTGAATTTTTCAGCCTTGAACCCATATTTGGAATATCCTTTATTAGACGATACGCGCATGGATGAGCTTTATTAGACTAGGGAAATAATTCAATATGCATTAGCCTGACGATAATGACAAGCTCGCAAAGACCTTTAACGATTTTTTTTTTATCACTTCTACCAATAAACCTTTATTGGCCATATGTCGCTACTTCGTTATAGCGACACACTTGTTCCTAATTGGATCCCGGCCTTAATGTATCAAAATACGGAGTTTGCTTTCTGTACTATTCCTGAGCTCAGCTATAACGTCTAGAAATATAGGCCGAGATCAAGGTACATTTTTGCAAACAGTGAAAAGTTAGCAATAATTCTGGCTTCTGATTGGTCAATCTCGTTGCGATAACAAAGAAAAATCTACCTAGATATTGGTCATGGTGTGGAAACCGGCTATTCCAGTAATACTTTAAAAATTACTAAAAATTTAATCCCATAAATATTGAAAAATACTGAATGACAAATGTCGATAGCAGCAACATTTTCTAGATCTTCTCTGAGCGAAACGTTTTCTCATTTGATGTCTTTTGAAATAGTTACGTTGGAATTACCATATGTCGCTGTGATCGACATTCATCGTTCAGCCTCGTTCAACATTTATGGGATACAATTTTTTAGCACCTTTTTAATAAGCCGATTTTTAAGCTATATCTTCTAGATACTATAGCTTCGTTATAGACCTAGATTATATGTTGTAGAAATCGACTATCCCAGCAATACTTAAAATAGCGCGGAAGTACTGAATCCCTTAAATGTACAACGATGTCGAATTCCAAACAGTCATTTGCAGTGACATCTGCAGGATATTTTTTAAAGAAGAAAGAGACACGTGTAATGCACCGCTATAGCATCTAGAATACATAATGTGGAAATTTGCTATCCAAGCAGCGCTAAACAGTTGTATCCTTTAAATGATCACTGACGCTGAAATCCAGGGAGCTGATCGCAGCGACACCTGTGATATATTTTCAAAGTAAACATCGTATTATTACAGCGGGCTTGACGCCAAGCACACAGGTCAGATGTATGTTAATAAAATCTAAAAAAAAAAAATGCTACAGCATCTAGACCAAATTATAGCGCTTAGAATATATAGTGTGGAAATTGGCTATCCCTGTAATACTTAAAAAAGTGCTAAAATATTGTATCCTTAAATGTGCAACGATGCTGCTGAAACATACAGATCGCAGCGACATCTGCATAATATTTTCTATAACTGCAAGATATTGCTAGTCTATACAATGTAATACGAAAATCCCGCAGATTTCGCTGCGATCGACACTTGGGATTTTAGCAGTATCGTCGATCATTTATGGGATAAAAATTTTTAGCGTTGTTTAATAAAATATTTCCACACTAGGTATTCTAGACGCTGTTACCAAATCGTCATGAAGTTTTAGGAAATATCCTGCAGATATCGCTGTGATCGACTCATTGGATTTCAGCATCATTTGAAATCTAAGAGATCCAATATTTTAGCACTTTTTAAAGTATTACTGGGATAGCCGATTTCCGCACTATATATTCTAGGCGCTGTAGCACCGCGGTAGCCTGTCTTTTTCGTTTACCTCGGAGTAGATATAGATAAAGTCATTTGTAGCTGTTTCTAAACTGTGGCCAACAACATATAAGGCCAGTTCATAACGTCACACGGAGTTGATTATCTGTACACGGCAATGGGCAAACAAAAAAAAAAAAATCGGCGCGCAGCTTTGTACTAATCATCGTGTAAAGATGATCTAACTCTGAGGCTAACGAAAAAGACAGGCTACCGCGGTGGGTCCGATTCTTCTTTTTTTACAGACCGCTGGAGTCACGTGATGCTCGAATGCACCAAAGAAGGTGCGTGAAAAGAGCATCACGTGACTCCAGCGGTTTGTAAAAAAAGAAGAATCGGACCCACCGCGGTAGCCTGTCTTTTTCGTTAGCCTCGATCCAACTCCGTGTGACTTTTAAACGTCATGAACTGGCCTATTATGTCATTGGACGCGCTAACACCCTCCCTCCTGCGTCCACCGTATACAGCGGCATCTTGTACTGGAGACTGCTAAATGGGCTGCTATCGGTCAAAATCAAGAAAGAAAAGGGCAGAAGAGAGGGAAAGAACTCATTTTTTTTGGTAACTAGTTTTTCACACGGGAAGATTGACATGTCTGTTCCTCTCCTTTCATAACTTCATGGTGGTGAAATAAGCCAAAGCCTCCTAAATATTTGAGAAAGTCTTGACTCGCGTCACGAAAACATCACACAAAGCAGGCAAAGCAAAGAAACAAAATCATTCATTGGCTCGTGAATATGAACGAGCCAATGAATGATTTTTCTTCTTTGTTTTGCCTGCTTTGTGTGACGTTTTCCTGACACGTGTCAAGGCTTTCTCCAATATTTAAAGAGCGTTGAATAGGCCGGGATCAAGATAGATTTTTCGCTATTAGCGGGATGAGATTGATCAATCAGACGTCTGCATTTTTCCGAACTTTTTATGTTTGCAGTAAACACCGAAAAGATTGCAAGGATGGAGGCTACTGATTGGTCAATGTAATTTTACTAACAGAGAAAAATTTATCTGGATCCCGGACATTAACTTTGATTGGTTAAAACAATTTTGAATAAAATCAAATCAGGAAGCCAATGTTTGTTAACTTTTCTGGTTAGTTTAATTGAAATCTTCCTCGTCTATTACTGAAAACCGAGTTACCGTACTTTGGACAAAAAATTGAATATGAGTACACGACTTGTGCATATTTCACCACTCTAACACAGTTTTGCCAGATGGGCTACTTTTTTATTCAGATACTTGATTGGCACCACTTTTTTGAAATTGTAAAATGCGCCTTATTTAATGACATATTAATTAAGGCGAAAACAAAGAGAATTTTACCGTTTATAATAAGTGCTGGCAATCAAGAAATCTGAATTAAAAAAAGTAGCCCACTGGCAACACTGCTCTAACATATAAATGTTCTCTGTTATGACCATGATTCTAAGTGCAGTTGGTTAAATTTGAGTATCTGGGCATTAGAGAAAGCAATAGTGGCCCACCGTGGCTGAGTGGATGAGACACCATGCCGCTAATCGCTTGAGAGCGTAGGTGGAAGCAGATTGGAATCCCGCCGTGATCCGCATGTGATATGATGTATGTGTTCAATAAATGAAACAAACAAACAAGCAAGCAATAGTGAAAGGTACAGTTGGCATGGAAACAACGACTTCTTTAATTCGTATAGAAAATTAATGAATAGTAGTAAATGACTCAAGTTTAAAATGTAGGCAAATGGTCTGGAAATATCAATGGCTCCCATCTAGTATTTCACAAAATTAATTTAATAGATTCACATGATGTATAACTTGATGCAACTCTTAGCTAATGAAACAAGACTTATGTAGCTAGATCTTTTGAATGAATATTTCAAAATTCTGAGAACAAAACGAAGTTCTTAAGGGCTCTTCTTCACACCCCCCTCAAAAAAGGAAATACGATAGAAAGATATAAGAATTTGGATAGCTTCAATATGTCTGTGATCTTTTGTCAGAGTTCAGAAAAAGAGTTTGGGCATAAAAT
This sequence comes from Maratus speciosus, assembly GCA_963932465.1. Taxonomy (NCBI): domain Eukaryota; kingdom Metazoa; phylum Arthropoda; class Arachnida; order Araneae; family Salticidae; genus Maratus; species Maratus speciosus. Next base: position 114,277,263 of record OZ010796.1, on the reverse strand, counting down.
AAAAAAAAAACAAATTTGACGAACGATAAGACTATAGATTTCGGCAATTTTTAACCGAAAAATATTTAATTCTAATGTACATGAGGCTTCAATAATAGACTATTAAATATAGTCAATTTAGGGGAAATTTTATAGTAAATTAATATCCTCACATTTATGCAAATAGGTATGGATAAACAGACTTGAGTAAAATTACATATTTATTCTTTCTTCTCTATAACACGATCTAAATGAAGATGAAGTTATATGTACAGTTTATATCTTTAAATTTTTAGATTTTTTTTTTATCAAAAATGTTCCTTTATTATGTCTAGAATTGCTAGATTTACAGATCTTCGATTCTTTAGATGACTGCGGGGTTTCATTCTCAGATTAACCGTAGGTATTTGTAAAGGTAAATTTATTTTGCAAAACCGTCAGCAAAAAAAAGTTAGAAAAAACAATTAACTGTCGGACTAACTGTAAATATATATTTTATTTCGACTCTGTTTTTTACTAAATTTTCATCTTTCGTAGAAAATTTTAAGGAGATATAAATTGAGAAAGACTGATACTTTGAAAGAATAAATTGACTTTCCTTACTTTTAAATTATTAATCACTATAAAAAATGAATGATAGGTAAACAAAATGTATAATATTGTGTTTGCTCCCTGCTTATAAAGGCTATACAAGGACTAATTTTAATTTGAGCTAGTAGAATTATTTCAATTATATATTATTTGTTTTAAAAAAAGAGCTGATATCTACTAAAAAACAACTTTTCAAAAGTAAAAAAAAGCCAAGCAAAAAAAAAAAAAAAAAAAAAAAAAAAAAAAAAGGTGAAAGTTGTGGCTAAAAAATAGGGTGATATCAAATTTCCAAGCTTATATTACGGTACTTATTTAACATTTTTTGATAAAAATTTACCATATGTAAGTCGAGTACCTAAGTATGCGTTGATAGAAAGCCTTTTCTCCTTTACTAAATACATCATAACGTGTTTCTGAAAATTAAATTTTTTTTAATTATGCATGATGGGCTTGGCGGCCATCTTTCCATATTTTACACAAATTTATAAGCACTCAAGCTCGTAACATATTTGCATTATTAAGAATTTCGAACTTCTAGTTTTAGCTACAGACAGATAAATTAAGAAAGTTTTTTATTTTGAAAAAACAAATTGATTTTTACTGCTTTAACTAATTAATTAACCCCCCTCCGAAAAAAGAGAATCATAAGAGGAAACCTGAAGTTACTTCAGCTTTATTTTTAGACACAAATTTTTAGGCACTCATTTCCATAAATTGAAAGAATAAAATGTTTGCTTTAGTAACAATTTCGAACTTTTAATCTTAACAATGAACTTTGCTTAGAAATTTGTGTAAAATATGGAAAGATGGCCGCCAAGCCCATCATGCATAATTAAAAAAAATTTAATTTTCAGAAACACGTTATGATGTATTTAGTAAAGGAGAAAAGGCTTTCTATCAACGCATACTTAGGTACTCGACTTACATATGGTAAATTTTTATCAAAAAATGTTAAATAAGTACCGTAATATAAGCTTGGAAATTTGATATCACCCTATTTTTTAGCCACAACTTTCACCTTTTTTTTTTTTTTTTTTTTTTTTTTTTTTTAAACTTTTGAAAAGTTGTTTTTTAGTAGATTAGACATTCTTTTAGATAGCTTTCATTATAAAAAGCTATCTATTGCAACCGCTTGGAAAAAAGCGGAAAAAATTTGGTATATTTTCACCGACCATGACCCCAGATCGCGAAACCACCCTCCGTTGAAATGTTGATATATACACTGGTGTCCAAAATTAAGGACCAGTCACAAAATGCTAATTTTTAAGTAAGCGAATACTCAAAATGAAATAATATAATTCAAATAATTACTATCCCTACAGCACAGCTAGTCGTTTTGCATGTCATTCATGTCACACAATGTCACAAGTGTCACAGTCACTACAGTGAAATAAAAAGTCCTTCAGGCCAGTGCCGGGAGGAAGAGGTAGCTTTCATATTCCTTATTTTAAAAAAGCCAACTTATATTATTCAAACACACGAAGCTCAATTAAGTGGAAACCGAATGTAGGAGATTCACTTTTAATTTTTATCAATACTAAATCATTATGAATGAGAATTTCGCGAAATTAGTCAGCTTTTAACCAAGCTGCTTTTATTTAAAGTAACTTATATTTGGCTGCTAAATTCGGCGATTTCTTAAAGTGCCTGCCATTTTAAGACAACATGGTGGATGAGGCTAACCAGTGAACTTGGTCGAGACCTTAGTAATTGCTGTGCACATGCTCACTCGCATCGGAATCGGTTGATACCTACGAGTGCTGCAGGCGATCAGATTTTTCAAAATGTCACTCACGTTAAAAATTGAAACTGCTATATCTGGACCATTTTTTAAGGTAAAGACAAACAAAAAATGCTCCTGAATCCTTATATCAAGGTCAAATACTTAAGAAAGAAACCTTTTTCAATTTCTAATTTTTTTGCACCTCACTTTAAATATAATTTATTTTTAATTTAATGGCCGCCATTTTGAAACAAGATGGCTGATGAAGCTGGCCAGCGAACTTGGTCGAGATATTGATGTATACTATCCACATGCCTTCTTCCATCGAAATAGGTGAATACGTGTGGTATCGCGGGACAAATACAAGATCGTTTCAATGTGTTAGCCATGATAGAAATTCAAAGTGCTATAATTCAACCACTTTTTAAGATGTAAACAAAAGAACAAATTTTCAGAAACAAAAACTGCTCCAAAATCTTTGTATCAAGGCCAAACACACAAAAAAAATCTTTTTCATTTTCCAATTTTTTAATACCTCATTTTAAATTTTAAATTACATTTTTTTTTTTAAAAAATGGCAAGCCTTCTGAAACAAGATGGCGAATGAAGCTGACCAACGAACTCGGTCGAGACATTGGTATGTACTGTGTACAGACCAAGTTACATTCAAATCGGTTCATAAATACGCCTGTCATCGCGTGACAAAAATCAGGTCGTTTTAAAATGTCAGCCACAATAGAAATTCAAAATGTTATAACTCAGCCATTTTTTTAGATATAGATGAAACAAAACCTGTTCCGGAATCTTTGTATTAAGGTCAAACACATACGAAAAAAAAATCTTTTTCATTTTCTAATTTTTTGGTATCTCATTTTAAATTTAATTTTTTTTAATTTTTTTAAATGGCCGCCATTTTGAAACAAGATGGCGGATGAAGCTGGCCAACGAACTCGGTTGAGTTATTTGTATGTACTATGTACACACCAAGGTACATCCAAATCGGTTCATAAATACGTCTGTTATCACGTGGCAAAAATCAGGGCGTTTCAAAATGTCAGCCACGCTAGAAATTCAAAATGCTATAACTCAACCATTTTTTAAGATATAGACGAAACAAAAACTGCTCCCGAATCTTTTTATCAAGGTCAAACACATAAGAAAAAAATATTTTTTCAATTTTCAATTTTTTGGTACCACATTCCATATTTAAATTTTTCTTAAAATTTTAAATGGCCGCCATTTTTAGACAAAATGGCGGATGAAGCTGGCCAACGAACTCAGTCGAGACATTGGTCTGTACTATGTATAAACGAAGTTACATCCAAATCGGTTCATAAATACGCCTTTTATCGCGTGACAAATTTCAGGACGTTTCAAAATGTCAGCTTCGCTAGAAATTCAAAATGCTATAACTCAGCCATTTTTTAAGATATAGACGAAACAAAAACTGCTACGGAGTCTTTGTATAAAGGTCAAATACATAAGAAAAAAAATATGTTCCCATTTTCAATTTTTTGGTACCACATTTCAAATTTAAAATTTTTTAAAAAATTTTAAATGGCCGCCATTTTGAAACAAAATGGCGGTTGAAGCTGGCCAACGAAGTCGGTCGAGACATTGGTATGTACTATGGACACACCGAATTACATCCAAATCGGTTCATAAATACGAGAGTTACCGTGTGACATAGGTCAGATATATATATATATATATATATATATATCAATTTTGAACGGAGGGTGGTTTCGGGGTCTGGTGGTCATGATCGATGAAAATATACCAAAATTTTTTGAAATCGCTTTCCTCCGAACGGCTGCAATAGGTAGCTTTTTGTAAAGAAAGCTACCTAAAAATAGGAAATTCCACAGGTCTCATTATGAGTCTCAAATGATCATTATATGTGACTCCACTGAGACGTCAATGTGACTGCTGCTTTGTGACAAGTCACCAGGTGATTTACAATGTTGCTACATTGTGACTCTCATGTGACTGTCATTTTTAGACTCAATTTCAAAGTCATCATGAATTGTGCATTATCATAAGTCACCAAATAATATCACATTATAGTAACATGGTGTCTTTTCACAAAAGGGCACAATGGTGAGTTTACAGTAGTCTTTCTGTCACTTGAAAGTCATCATGTGACATTAATGTGACATTATTTGGTAACTTATCACAATGCAGCGTTCACTATGACTTTTAAATTGAGTCTGTAGATGACAGTCACGTGAGAGTCACAATGTAACTACGTTGTTAAGTCACATGGTGACTCTTCACAAAGAAGCAGTCACAGTGACGTCTCAATGGATATCACATATAGGGATCATTTGAGACTCATAATGAGGTGTCTGGAATTCCCTATTTTTTTGCTTCACCTTAGTGACTGTGACACTTGTGACCATGTGTGACATAAATGAGATGTAATATGGACTAGCTGTGCTGTAGAGATAGTAATTATTCAAATTTTATTATTTCCTTTTGTATATTCGCGTGCTTGAAAATTAGCATATATATATATATATATATATACATATATATATATATATATATGTGTGTGTTTGTTTGTGTGTGTGTGTGTGTGTGTGTGTGTGTGTAGCTGCCAACTTTTACGCTTTTTTACTACCACTAAAATTTAATAGAGATTTTCGCCTTCAAAAATTGGGAGATTTCGACGATTAAATAAGACAATATTTACAGTAAAATTTTAGTGGTAGGAAGAAAGCGTAATTGTTGGCAGCTATCTATATATATATGCATATATAATATTTGTCACACTGTAACTCTCGTATTTATGAACAGATTTGGATGTAACTTGGGGTGTACATAGTACATACCAATATCTCGACCAAGTTCGTTGGCTAGGTGCATTCGCCACCTTCTTTCAAAATGGCGGCCATTTAAGTTTTTTAAATTAAAATTTAATATGAGGTCCAAAAAAATTAGAAATTGAAAATATTTTTTTCTTGTGTGTTTGACTTTGATAGAATGATTTCGGAGCATTTTTTGTTTCGTCTATATCTTTATAAAATGGCTGAGTTATAGCACTTTGAATTTCTAGCAAGGCTGACATTTTGAAAAGATCTGATTTTTGTCACACAATTGCATGCGTACTTATTAACCGATTTGGATGTGACAAGGCATGTGCATAGTATATAGCAATGTCTCAACCAAGTTCGTTGGCCAGCTTCATCCACCATCTTGATTCAGAATGGTGGGTATTAAAATAAAAAAGATAAAATTTAAAATGAGGTACAAAAAAATTAGAAAATTAGAAAGTTTTTTTCTTAAGTGTTTGACATTGATAGAAGGATTTAAGAGCATTTTTTGTTTTGTTTTTATCTTAAAAAAATGTCTGGGATATAGCAGTCTGAATTTCCATTGTGGGTGACATTTTGAAAAATCCGATATTTTGCCTGATACAGCACTCGTATATATCAACCGATTCCGATGTGAGCGAGCATGTGAACAGGAATTACAAAGGTCTCGACCAAGTTCATTGGTTAGCTTCACCCATCATGTTGTTTTAAAATGCCGTGCACTTCAAGATATCGCCGAATGTAAACCACTTTAAATAAAACCAGCTTGGATAAAGCGGACTAAATTCGCGAAATTCTCGTTCATATTTAGCATTGACAAAATTAGTATTGATTCTTCTATAATCGGGTTCCACTAATTTGATCTTCACGAGTTTGAATAATATAACAGGGCTTTTTAAAAATAAGGAACTGGAAAGCTACGTCTTCCTCCTGGCTCTGTCCAGAAGGACATTTTGATTTTAATGTACCTAATTTAAAACGAAGGATACTTAAATATGAGTATCATTTCATAAATTATAACAATGTGTAATCAACATTTACACTAAATATAATGTAATATTTTTTCTCTGCGAATCCAGGAAGAGTTTATTTATTTGACATTTTATTGTATGGGTTATTTAACTGGAACATCCGACAACTGGAAAATAGTTCGATATCTTGAACGGAAAGTGCTTTGATTCAAAGACTACTCTGTATTTTCTTCAATAAAACTTCACATGCAACTTTAAACAACATTTCATAATTACTATCATTTGCTGTATTAAAAAAATATCACTATGCTAATAGATTCTAGGTAATAAGAAATGCTGTCATTTTACTTATCAGGAAAGGTTTATATTTAAAACGTTCATTTCCTTTTTCCCATTTGAGTAATATTATCGGAGATTTATCGGTTGGCATGTATTTAAGAACTCGATTTCTAAAAGATCCTCGTAAAAAAGAAGAATGGCATATTTTATAGCAAATGTTATCACGATTTATTTATATTTGAGAATATTTCGTAACATAATAAATGGGATTACGAGTAATCATTTCAGTCAAAAAAAAAACCTATACAACAGCGTGACAAAATGAATTAGGTTTTAAAGATTAGCGAATAATACTGCATCAAAAAATGCTGAATAAATAGGTGTGATACTCAAATAAAGTCAAAAATCTTCTTAATGACACCATAAAATTAACAATGCACAAGACGGTTCTACGAACTTTGTCAATCATCCTCATGTTCATAAAAGATGTTACGCCATTTTGAAAGCAGGGGCAAGAATGAATAAATATTTTAAATTAAATTAGTCTTGATTCTGCTTTGAAAGTAGTAGCACGTCACTTTCGCGCTTGATGAAGAAATACAAAGTTCATTTGAAAGGTCTGGCGCATATTTTAATTTTATGTAGTTCATGAAGAATTCGTTTGCCTTTTTTTATATACTAATGTATGTTCTGGCTAACGTAAAGAAAATAAAATTGATTCGTAACCCTAAATTGAATTATCATACGCTATTAAGAGCCATTATTTTGAAAATCAGACAAGGGCGATAGTTGTATTTTTTGTTTTGCTTGATTTTTTTTTTATGTTGAAGTAGATCACATTTAATGAATAATGTGCAATTTTGAAGCCCTGAAAAAAATTTCCCTTCCCTGTAGAAAATGTCAAAGTTCAAGGTTGTGACCATCATTTTTCATGAAAAGCGAAATGCGAGTATGTTAGCAGTGCTAAAGCTTGAGAAAGCAACGACATCCCAAAATTCTTTTGTGATGAAATGTTAGTATAACACTACCTGCTTAGTAAACTGTATTTGTTTCCATGGAGCATTGTTATTTTACATTGTTATGTTGCCTCAAAATGCAATGAAAATGACGTTTTTGCCCGTTTTCCGCAAGTATTTTATTATTTTAGCAATAGTACCACAAATGTTTTCTTATAGAATATCGAAGTGTAGTACTTGGACAATCTAAATCATATACACTATGACGCAAAAGTTTAGACAATGAAGAAATTCTTACATACTTCGAAAAATATTTATTCAATTTTCAAATCACTGCTTGAAATTAATGTGCTGTACATATAAACAATATTTATAACAAAGAAAAGTGGAATTGTGCATATTGCAATAAATTAAATGGTAACAAAAATAAACTGCTGTCTCAAAAGTTTAGACACAAATTAAATAAAATCGAAATAAACAACTTTTAAAACCTGGTTGCGCATCCATGCTTATGTATTACGTCATATACACGAGATTGCATGGAAGAAACTAAATCTTGCATAGTTTGTGGATCGATATCGTACCATGCATTCTCAATAGATGTCTTAAGTTCCTTTTCAGAAGAGTATTGTCTAGCGTTGCTATAAACTTTGCGACACATGATGCTCCAAAGGTTTTCTATAGGGTTAAGATCTGGGCTACATGCTGGCCAGTCGAGAACTCTTATATTATGGGAATTAAACCAAGATTTTGAATGTTTTGCAGTGTGAATTGAAGCATTGTCTTGCTGAAATTCCCACTGAGAACCCCCTAGAAGCTTAGCAAATGGCAGTAGGTTTTCTTCTAATGTCTGTGTATAATGGTGTGAAGTTTGACGACCACTGGTGAAGGTCAGAGATACTTGTCCATTATAGCAAAAGGCTGCCCAAACCATCACCGAGCTCCCTCCTTTTCTGCGACTAAAAAAACGTCGAGGTTCCTTCCGCAAGTCATGCCAATACGATAAACAACCATCTGGACCATCCAGATTCCACTTTTTTTCATCGCTAAATATGACTGACTGCCATTTCTCTCCATATGACATATGCTTTCGAGCCCACATAAGTCTTTGTAACTTATGATGTGGTTTCAGAGCTGGTTTCTTCTGCATTTTGCTATAGACGATTGTTCCTTTTTCCAAAATTCGTCTACGAATCGTATCCTTTGATACAGAGAGTCCCGATGAGCTTTGAACTCCACGTACGCTCATTTGTTGGGTACTCGCTAGTCTTTGTATCAGGCGATCCTCTCGTACATTTGTCACACGTGGCCTCCCAGACCGACATTTTGCTTTATATTCGGAACCACTCGATAAATAGATTTTTTTGACCTATTAATAATAGCAGAAAATTTCAGAAACGCTCTTCCCTTCACCTTTCAACTGCCAAATCCTTGAAACCTCATTCACTTGAATTTCTTTAGCTCTCGGCATGTCGACTATGAAGCGCAATCGTTTGCAGAACTTAAGTACTCCAAATTTGTGACATCATCGATTCTAAATTTGCATATGCCAGCGAATATTCAAAGAAATTTAGAATAGTGTCTAAACTTTTGCGACAAGCACATTTGAATTTTTATGAAAAAAATTAGTATTATAGCAAATAAAACGACTGTCTTTTGTACATAGCATTTTAAATCAGTTTTTGAATATATTTACAGGTTTTTGTAATTCTGACGTCATAATTCTACATTTTAAAGCTGAATGACGTCATTGTCTAAACTTTTGCGTCATAGTGTAATACTTTACCGGGATATTGCTGCTGTTAGCAGAAATAGTCTGTTAAATATACAAAAATTTCAAAATCGGCAACATTTCAATTAGACTTTTCTCAAAACAGCGTCACGGTTCAATAAAACAAAATGTATCACGTGGTAGTTGAAAATATGTACAAACATATGCAAAAGAAAAAAAAAATGGGGCCTCGTCATATTTTTAGAAAAAAAATAACAAAATTTACAAAAATATCCCGTTTAAATTTCCTTTTTTTTCCATTTAGAACAAGGAAGGGGAAAGAAAAATGGATATTTCATTTTCTCTTAGGGAAAAAACATAGCAAGCGGAAAGAGAAACGGGATGTTTCGTTTTCTGATAGGGAAAAAGTATGATAAATGAGAGTCTTTTTTGTGACTTTTGACATTTTTTTTCCCTAAAAATATGACGAAGCCCCACTTTTCTTTTCTTTTCTATGTGTTTGTACATACTTCCAACTACTACGTGATATATTTTGTTTTATTGAACCGTGACACTGTTTTGAGAAAAGACTAATTGAAATGTTGCCTATTTTGAAATTTTTGAATATTTAACAGACTATTCCTGCTAACAGCAGCAATATTCCGGTAAAGTTTTATATTATTTAGCTAGTCCTAGTAGTACACTTTGATATTCTATAAGAAAAAGTTTGAGGTACTATTGCTTAAATAAGAAAATACGTGCGGAAAACGGACAAAAACGTCATTTTCATTGCATTTTGAGGCAACATAACAATGTAAAATAACAATGTCCCATGGAAACGAATACAGTTTACTAAGCAGGTAGGTTTATACTAACATATCACCACAAAAGAATTTTGGGATGTCGTTGCTTTCCCAAGCTTTAGCACTGCAAACGTACTTGCATTTCACTTTTCATGAAAAATGGCGGTCACAACCATGAATTTTGACATTTTTTACAGTGAAGGGAAAATTTTTTCAGGGCTTCAAAATTGCACATTATTCATTAAATGTGATCTACTTCCAAATAAAAAAGTATCAAGCAAATAAAGAAATACAACTATCACACTTGTCTGATTTTCAAAATAATGGCTCTTAACCACCGATTTTCTTTTCTTTTTTTCAATTTTAATTGGTAAATGACAGTTGTATTTACGGATTCAACAGAAATTCAACAATAAAATATTATTATTGTATTTATATAATTTAATTTTATTTAACACTATAAACGCGGTTGTTAAGAGAACTATGTTAAGAGATTTCTCTTCAGATAAATATAGAAATATTTCTGAAAAGTTTAACAATTTTATAGGATCTGAAAGTGAAATTTTAAAACTTTAAAATATAACTAAACATTTAAAACATTTTTTTTTAATGTCTGCAAGAATACATTACATTTATGTTCAAAAGAAAATTTCCAAATCTTCATTATTGAAACTTTTAATTTCTTATTAAAAGAAATATGAAATATTTCCTTTTATTATCATGGAAATAATTCATACATCATTTAAAACAATATTTCTTATGTCAAAATTGTGCCGCACACCTACAATCAAGTGCTCATTTTTGTGGTGACGCGGTAAAAGACTATGTTAAATAAACAATTAAATTTAGAAAATCAAAAAACCCGAATAAGTAAAAAGCGAACTAATTAATTATTTCTCATCAATGTGAAACTATTTTTTTTTCAATTCCTACTATTAACTCACACTCTCGCTATATATATCTTATTCAAATTTTCAATCGTTAATAAAATACTTATTATTCATCCAATCAAGCTCAAATAAATTTTTTTAAAACTTGTAGTGGATGACACTTGATGTTAATCCAGTTTTTTCAAATATTAATTAATTAATTAAATTAAATTAATTAATTTCCAATAATCGAGAGAGCCTTCTTCTCTTGATCAATGTATTTTAAGACAGAGAGAGCCCTCTTCTTGATCAAGGCATTTTAAGCGCCACTCACCAGGAAAGAAGAATGGGAGAAAAAAAATTGTCTTATTGACCTAAGTAGGAATTACTTAAAATATCTTTTTATATTACTTGTTTATATTACTTACCTATTTTTTTATTTACTTGTATTGATGACTTTTAAGTTGTGTTTAATTGTTAGTTTCTATCTATAAACACTGTTTTGATGAGATCTATAGATGTCTATGATAGATAGAGTTGCAGTAAAGCTAGAGATCCACAATACATACACAACTTCCAGGTTGTATAATATTTTAACGGAGCTTCTGACTGTAAAATCGTCAATGAAACATCGTCTTCATTTCCAATGCTATGCCACTCAACAGGGTGCGTAAATTTTTTTTCGTCTCTACCGCCATTTTGTATTTTACGGCCCCCATTTTGAATTTATAAAAACAAAACCTAGCCTATAACCACCGGGCCGTTAAGACAAATTGATAGAGACCTCATTCATTAAAATCCATGCAGCCGTTGGGATATTTCGAGGGTATAAAGAAATCCACATACACAGATACGCGTGAAACACATAACCCTTCTTTTCAGTCGGGTAAAAAAACCTTATATGGATATTTTCATGTAGAATTAATACTGTTTTAATCATAAAATCAAGCAAGATTTCTCTTCAGATAAATATAGCAATATGTCTGAAAAGTTTAACAATTTTATAGGTTGTGAAAGTAAAGTTTGAAAACTTTAAAATATAATTAGACATTTAAAATAAATATTTTAATGTGTCCAAGAATAAATTACATTTACGTTCAAAGGATTTTTTTTTTTTTTTTTTTTTTTTTTTTTTTTTTTTTTTTGTTATTGAAACTTTTAGTTCATTATAAAAAGAAACATGAGCTATTTCATTTTTTATCGTGAAAATAATTCATACTTTATCCAAAACGACATTTCTTATGTCAAACTTGTGCCGCACACTTACAATCAAGCGGTCATTTTTATGATGACTCGGTAATTTGGGAACAATTTTTGAGCTAGATTCTGAAAGATTACTTTATATTCAGGAGCGTACGCGGGAATTTAGTTTACAAAGCTTATCATTGATAATATTATAGTCAGATAACAAAAAAGGTTATTTTTTAGCATTTATTTCTATTTTTAATGCTTCATGAAAAGGAGATAATAGCTAAAAATTACAGATGTTATTGGTATAAGCTCCATAGAGTATCAGAATCTTGCAGAATCTAACTCAGCAATTGGTTTAAGATGTTTGGGTAATGAGATTAATGCACAGTAAAAATATCTGTAAATGTACTAAAGTTTTTCTAGGAAACTGGGATTCCTAGAACTTTTTATGTAACGGCAACAACAAAAATCCTGTAACAGACGTTGTTACATGAATTTTTTTTTGTTGTTGCCGTTACATAAAATATTCTAGGAATCCCAGTATCCTAGAAAAACTTTAGTAATTTTACAGATTTTTTTTTTTTTTTTTTTTTTTTTTTTTTTTTTTTTTTTTTTTTTTTACAGTGTGACCGCCCGATTGCAGGTACAAGACTCAGTCATATGAAGAAGAGTTTCAAATATTTCCGCTTGGAAGAAATGATAGCGCTTATCTAAACATCAATAAATAAGTTACCTGTACCCAATATGAACACCCTAAGGAAAATTGATTTTTTACACCACCGTGCATACGTCATAGAACTCCAAAAATATGTAACCACTATCCCTGGACTGTTGACTATCATTAATAAAATTAGCGACCTTGTAATTATTCTGGCTTTATTTTAATGATAAAAACAAAAATGTTTACAAGTGTCCATATAAGGAATCACCTGTCCCTATTATGGACATGCATGTCTATATTAGGGACAGGTGGCTACTTATTGACCTACTACACAGGGTGTATGGAAGAGCCACTCTTCCAAGGATTTTAGAGGAGAGGGGATAAAAGAAATATATCTTATAGTATTGTGGGGGAGGGGGAGGCACAGTAAATATCTTCAGAACATGCACTTTAGAAGGAGGGAGGGGGTGTTATTATCGGTTGTGGTTCTACGAAGACCCATGCAAAGCACCTCAGTTACTACAAAATATTATGAAATAATATAGCTGGTTTTGCTTAGCTTTATTGCATCTGTCTGCAGAATTTACATCTGCTGTTACCCAGTCGTCACAGGATGGACAAATAATAATTTCTTCCTCATGGGCGGTAAGTCCCACACAGTCCTCATGGACATATCTGCCGCATATGATGCGTAGCCACATGTCTGCAACAGCATCAATACTGCATAAGAAGAAGTACCAGCTCTCATTTGTTGAGGAAGTCATACCCCTGGTACCTTCTATTTCGCCAAAAGATACCTTACTGAGAGGAAGCTTCTTTTGATTTTTCTGCAAGGGCTTTTTGGAGGGGTTTTTTCTTGGAGGAGGTTCCTTGGAGGATTGTTCAGATGACATTAAACAGATATTTTACAAATTTGTGAATCTGAACATTCACTTGCTGTATTCCCAATGTGGACATACGGTATCCATATTGGGAATCGGGCATATTTTTACTAAATCTTGTAATAAATAAACAAAGAAAACATTTTAAAGCAATATATGCAATAGCAATCGAAAATATGTTTTATCAGCTTTCTAAAACACTCCACTTTTCAATAGTTAAAGTAATTTTACCACATCTAATAAGAATTTAAACTTACCTGTAGTTACGATTAGCACACCACGAAACAACAAATTTCCTTCCAAATAGCAAACAGCGCGCTTTCTTGCACTTTCCAGGCTTAATTATCTTTTCAACTGCTTTTCTTCACGGATATGTAGCGCCATCTCTCGATCAAAATTGTTACTTTTAAAGATGTTAGGGGTGTCCATTTTGAAAGCACTGTCCATATTGGGTACAAATAATGTAAAAACTTCTGATTTGATTTATTTATCAGTTCAAAATAGAAACAAAAATCCCCTAAAACATGTTTTATCTTGGTTATAGGCAGTAACCCCCCCCCCCCCTTCACCCGTTATGCACTGACGGTATTTTTAAGTACCATTGAAGAAAATTTAAGAGAAAATTTATTTACTCTGACTCTTAGTAAAAGTTTATTTTTCTTTCCACTCAAAAAACTCTGCTCGATCAAATTTAGAAAACGTAGAGATACAATTGAAGCTAAATATTTTCAAAAAGTTGTAATTTTCTTATTGATTTACATAGGTATAGCTTTTCTTTCTTTTAAAAAAGTTATATGAAACATCTTCAATAGTAAAAGCCTTTCCATTTATAAAGACGATTATAATACATTTAAATATATTGCTTTTATAAAAATTGTGATATTTCAATAACAGTATTTCTGGTTAATTAATCTGATTATTTGGTAAATATTTTACAAAAAAGATACTACCGAATAGTTAAACAGTTTTAAGGAAAAAACATCTAAATTTCACATTATTATTTTTAAAAATTACAGCATATCTTCAGATATTAAAGAAGATACTTATTGAGGTGAAGCAATTTCGTGATAAATAATTCCGTAAATAAAGATTAAAGGGGCTAGAAATGTTTGAAATGTCAAAAATTGACTGATTTTTTATTGTGGATCGGGAACCCTGTAATTAATTTATACTATTACCTTTTTTTAAATTTATTTATCTATGTTTTATAGAAATTTAACATATTCGTTAAATTGTAAGAAATATATGTATAAAAGTTTTAATACTATGCGTCAATACTAATCATTTAGAACTACTTTTGCCACCATTTTAAACTCCTGTATATATATTTTGTTTTCTCATTTATTTTTTATACTTCTTATTACAATGACTCTCGATTATATTTGCAAAAGAAGCAAAAATGTAACAAAAGTTTAAAATTATAATAAAAAATTCGAGCTTCATAAAAATGTATCATATTTTTACTTATAACGTGAAAAAAATGTTTTTATTTTTCTTTTATATATATAAAAAAAATTCTAAATCCGTAAATCCACCAACGTACTAAAAACGTATCGTGGTAAAACCGCTGATAGTTTTCGAGATAATTGCATTTTTTAGTTTTGCCTTCTCGGGTATCCCCAGGTTTGTGCATCTTGTCATTTACGGCTCGTGATACCGTAAACAGGAATCTTAATGCCGGGCATTATTAAATGATCAAACATCATAATTTAAAAAGTAATAATAATTTTTTTCTTCATTTAAAACCTTTATGGTTTACTTAATGCAATTTTATGTTTTTATCCAAAATTTAAAAACTTCAACTTTTGCTATAGCTTTCAACTTGAAGAAACCGTTTCCTCGGAAATAAGAGAGAGACAAAAATCTCATAAAACTTGTTTGTATTCAATACCTATAAACTTAATTTTGTAATCTAAAAGAACCGGAAATTAAAATAAACTGCAAATTTTTAAAATGCAAGTTGGAAATATAATAGAATTGTGCAAAAAAAATCAAGTACGGCCAAATTCGTTATTGTAAATATTTCCTTCAAAACCGCACCATTAAACGTCATTAGGTCGGTTAAAACTTTTTGTACTGAATTATGAATTCACGAAAATTTTATCTTATAAAGCATTTTTTTAATCACATTAGAAGATTTACTTAATCATTTAATACATTTTAGAAGGATTTTAGAAAGGTCGAAGGATTTAGAAGGATTAATTAAATTTGAATTTATAGGGATTTTGTACAATATTTATAGCCCCCACTCAAATCTTTTATTTTAAATATTTTGTAGAATTTTGAAGAAAGTATTTTGTAGAATTTGGAAATGTACAAATATAATGTTCTTACAATATAAATATAGAAATATTTCCGAATTGACCCCCCCCCCCCCCCCCAACGCCAAGAAAGCTGAAAATGTGCAAAGGAAAAATAAATCATCCTTTTAAAAATATTTTTGTTTTGTGTAACAAATAATGCTTTTGGAATAAAGTAATACATCTGTAACTCATTCTAAACTGTTTACTACTAAGGGATGAATTAAATTAATTTTATAACAATTTATTTTAATGGTACTTATAAGAACAGTCAGTAGACAAAGGGTTAAAGTTATCATTTATTAATTTATTATGACTTTCTGTTAGATAGCATTCTAAATTTTACACTGAAATATCAGAAGATACATACGCTTGAAGAAAATTAAATGGACAAATATTTTTTATTTCCCCGACGTTGTGCCTTTAAAGTATAGTGGGCAGGAAATATTTCATTCAATGAAAATCTTCTAGGTGTAAAATCATAACTCTGGAATGAAGTAATAAATAACTAAAGATAATTGTTCTAATATCAAATACAGTTTAGGCTCATTCCATGGTAACTTACGTTACATTTAGAACAATTTACTGCAGTAATTTTTGTAATATAACACCAGAAAATATTCAAATGTAAAATTGGCATAATTTATTGATTAAACCTAACTAAAAGTCAATTTGTGCGAAAATTACCTAAAACATTAGAATGAAAATTATGCTTTTTATGTTAACTTATGTTTATTTTTCAGTAATTTCAGTTACCACAATAAATATAACTGCCAGATTTCAAGAAATTGCACTAAAATTAGGTAATTTCCATGTAAATTAAGCTTTGAATAGGTTTATTTAACAAATAATGTCAACTTTACATTTCTAATATTTTTGTTGTTGTTATATTACTAAAATTACTGAAGTAAATTATTCTAAGTGCAACGTAAGTGACCATGAAATGACTCTTTACAGTTTACAATATTTTTCACTTAATGTAAGAAATATTGATGAATTACTTCCTTAAAAATATGAAATGACTCATACTTGATTTATTAATGAACTAAAAATTGCAATAATGATCTTTGAAACATTTGATGTAAATATTAATGTAAAAATGTACATATAATTAAAAAAAAAAGTCGATGTTCAATCGTTGCTTAATTTGCGCCGGATCTAAATTACGCTAATTCTTTTATTTCAATGTATATTTATTAAGTACAAAAATATTAGGTTGTCGGATACGCCGAATTTTTATTATTATTATTTTTTTATTTATTATTTTTTTTTATGTTGGGTTGCACTTAAAAACCAAGAAATAGATTTCCAAAGCTAAAAAAACCTGGTCCTTCATCAGGAAAAGGCAAAATGAAATATCAGCAACAAAAATTTTTGCGAAAATTTTTTTTAAGGATGGGATCTCTAAAGCACTTACTGAAACTGAAAAAAGTCCAAGTATCTCAGCAATATCTAACTCACCTTCCTTCCTACATACACACACGAAGAAGAAGAGCAGATTATAAACGGTATTTTTACAACTGAATATCATTTATCGAATTATAACAGGACATTTTATGCATTAGAAAAACATAGGGTAAAATGGGGACAGATGTCCCAGTTTTATTTTTCTTCTTATAAAATGTACAATAAAGCAAAAAAACATCAAACTAAGTACCAGAAATCATTAATCAAACTATTTAGAATCTAATTTCTATGTTAAACAAGTTAAAACACTTTTAATGAAGTAAGCATAATTATTTTCCCAAACATCTTTTTTTTGCATAATTTTTTATTTGCTGGGTAAGATGCCGCATGGGGTGTTGGATAGATGCCGCATGGAAAAAAAAGCTAGGCTGTTTATTTTTTTTTTCAAGCAAATCACACTTTTATTTGTCAAACTAGTTAAAATGAAAATAAATAACAGTAAACTTAAAAAAATTATATGTATATGACTAAATTGTGAAACGTTTAACAAAAATGCAAAAGTGTAAGCTCAAAAAATTAAAATTAAGGCAAAAAATGAAAATGAAAAGAAAAACATTTGAATTTACATAAATGGACAACATAATTACTCGAAACAATAGACAGCATAATTACAAAAAAGATATAAATAACTGGTTTACATCCAGATGAACATTGCAGTTATTTCTTAATGTAAGTGTTAGTTCTATTCTATTTAGGGTAGCCTGTTTATTTTTGGCCTTTCTTCTCATTGTTTGATTTTGTATTTTAATTCGTCCACAATCACGCCACACTTCCCGTTGCAAAAATAAAGTGAGCCTTTTTCATGCAGCTATCGATTGAATTTGATGCACTGAATCCTTACCGCTTTAGACTTTGTTTCTTAATAAGGCTCCAGACACTCAGCACATTCAGAGTCATCAAAGTCCAATCGAATACTGCCATCAGAATCCATAAGAGGAAAAATTCACTCATTGTCAGAAGATGAATCATATTTTAGTTTCTTCTTCAAGTAAGTTGTTTTCAAGTTGATCTTCCCCTTCATTTTTTTGCACATTTTACTTCCGCCAAACTATCTTTCTTTGATGCTTTCTAGTTTCTTTTGCTCTTTATTTTCTTCTTCTTTTTTCTTGTTTATAAACTCTGTGCTTGTAATATTTGCATCCTTTTGCTTTCTCTTACTTGTCTGTATAGGTCTTTTGACCATTGAGATAGGGGATATTTTGTTTAACAGTTTAGAGGGTGAGAATTGTAAACGGCCTATGGTTTCCTTATTCATACATGGTGAACCAACATTGTTGCTGAGAGTATTTTGATAAGTAGCAGAATGCGCTAATATACGTTAGTAGAAGGAAAAAGACAGTTCTATTTCAGCAGGCGGAGCCCGGAGCAAGGATGAGTGACAGGTGGGCGGAGTGGAGTGATTGACAGGTTAGGGGAGATAAGAAAGTGATGGACAGGTGGGCGGAGTCGAGACAGACTGGCGCCCACACGACATGCTATAGTAGAGGGGTTAAAACAAAGAAGCGATAATGAAAAGTGTACTGTAAGAGAGGGGTTAGAACAAAGGATAATGAATGAAAGTCTACTGTAAGAGAGGGATTAGAACAAAGGAAAATGTTAATGAGGATGATTAATGAAGGAAAGTCTACTGTTAGAGAGGGATTAGAACAAAGGAAAGATAATGATGAGGTGATTAGAAAAGATCGCATGCAATTAAAAAATACTTACCACGGAGCAGCGTCGAGACACGTCCTACCTGTATGACATCCACCGGGCTAATGAACGAAGAAGCGTGCAACAACCGGCTTCATCCAGATAAGGAGCTTGCTTCTGATTGGACGAGAGACGAGCCTAAGGGGCAGTACAATCGTTTCCGGCGACACCAGCGCCCTCTCTCGAGAGGATGATTCACTTACCTGCGATGTCGTCATCCTATTTGAACTGACTTAAAGAAGTGAATACATTTTTTATGAGTTTAACGAAATAAGTTTTAGTCATTTGCTAATTTTCGAATCATTATTTTTTAATTTTTAGACATTTATTAATTTTACGAAACATGTTTCACTTAATTTAGTCATTGCAAATAAAGTTTTAATTTTAAACTGAATAAAAAAGGTTAATACATTTTTAAGTTTTAACGAAATACGTTATAATTTTTTTAGTCATTTGCTAATTTTACGAAACATGTTTCAATTAATTTAGTCATTGCAAATAAAGTTTTAAATAAATTAGTTAATATTTTTTAATCATTTGTTAATTTCCGAAACAAGTTTTTTAGTTTTAGTCATTTGTTAATTTCCGAAACAAGTTTTTTTCTGTAAGTCATGTGCTAATAAAACTGCTTAATAAATTAGTTATTTTTTTATTTGTTAATATATTAATTTCGATACATTAATTTCCGAAACAAGTTTTTTCCTAAATAAAGCTTTTTAATAAACAATTTTACATATATTTTCATTTAATTATTATTTAAAAGAATATAAATTATTTTTACTAATCAAAAGAACGTACATATATGCATATACATGTATACAATAAAGCTTTTTAATAAACAATTTTACATATATTTTCATTTAATTATTATTTAAAAGAATATAAATTATTTTTACTAATCAAAAGAATGTACATATATGCATATACATACATATATATATATATATATACATACATCATATAGACATATATATATATATGTATATATATATTTTACACAAGAACCCATACATAAACATTTAACTTTCATTTATTTAGAAACACGTAGACGTGGATGTATGCTTTTACTTAAACATTTATATAGATAGATACTACCCTTAAATTTACGTTCATGCAAAAAACATTATTTTTCTTAAACTGTTAATATTTTTGAAATAACATACTTTTCTCATGCAAGTAAAAGGAATGTTTCAGAACATGTCTCTGGCCATGGTTAAAAAACTTTAAGCATAGTTAACCATCTCAGAATATGATTAAACATGTTCGAACATGACTTTAGACACGGTTAAACATATATCTTGACAATATTTGAACCTACCCAAACATGGTTAAACATGTTTGAACAAACTTTGAGCATATCCGAACATTGTTAAATATATCCCAACTAACTTTGAGCATGATTAAATATACTCGAACTATCTTTGAGCATATCCGAACATGGTTAAACATGTTCGAACATAACTTTGGTCATGGTTAAACATATCCTGAAGAAAGTGCGAGCTACCGAACAAAATTCATTAAGAAAGACAAACTCATGAATTTGGTAATCACAAGCCAGTTCCAACTTTTAAAAAGCAACTGATTAACTAAATTTGGAAGAATTGTTATAAGTTTTTTTAAAACACTTTGTTAGAAACTGACGAATGAGTTTAACAAATTTTTGGAAATAATAGAGTATGATAATACTCTTAGAGTATAATATATACTACTTAGAGTATAATAATACATTTGATGTCAGAACATGTTTTGAATGAAATCGTGAATTCATAGTATGCAGAAAACGCGAACTTTGAAATTTATAGTTAGGTTAAATGAAGAAAAATAAAGCAAATTGCTAAATTGAAAGACAAATTTTGAAAGGATCGTTATAAGTTTGTTAAAACTGTTGTTGTATTAAACACTATATTAGAAAAAAATTACATACCTTTTGGAAAGAAGTTTCCCTAAGCTTTTGATGATTCGAACAAGCAGACTCATTGAAAAGTAGCAAGAAGCTTAAAATTCGACGGCAGTTTTACTCAATCTTATGCCGTAAAAGGTTCGATAAGGTACCGCATAGCACTAAGCCAAATGTACGGTAAACGGGAGCTGTGAAACATGTGACCTACCTCCACCAGATCCAAGCCTCGACTGACGTGCGCGGGGTCTAACACCTGTAGATGAAGGTCACTGATTAGAGATCAAGGTCACTGATAACAGATCACGTGACCGCTAACAACCAATCAGAAGCAAGCTTTCAGGTATGGCGACATCCTGTGGCAATACCAGTAGACGAAGTGACGCCCTCCACCTGCAAGAAACGATCATGTCGAAGCATGTACCGTCTTGCTGGCGCCAGTTGATTGACAGGTGGGCGGGGGAATGCAAGGAATGCAGACACAATGGCGCCCTCCTCCACCGCCTACTCCTTTCACATGTCAGGTGATCTTCGCATCCAATCACATACAATTATTAGATGGTAGAGGGCGCTCGTGAATTCTTCAAGTACGACGTCATCACTTGTTTTGTGCTTTGTCATCAACCATTTCCCCTTCAGTTGATGTCCTGGGCAGATGCTTCACAGTAACACCATTTAAATTTTAAGTTTTTTTGTTAGTAATATTTTTATGTATAAAAAAATAATAAAAAAAGACATTTTGTTTAAAATAACAAGTGTCTTTCATCACTTTTTCGAATATCAAGTTTAACTTTATCGAATAACACACTACTTAAATTATCACAATTAGAAATATCCACTTAACAAGTTGTTGACCAATTTTATTGTTCCGACGAATTTAGTCATGTTTTAGCATGATCTAAGCATGATTAGGCATTCTTAGATAATCTTTTTCTGTTTAAAATAATTAGATTTAAAAATCTATTTAAGTAAAATATTTATCGGAGAAAAATTTTTACTTAGATTTTTAAATCTAATTTTTTTAAACAGAAAAAGATTATCTAAGCATGACTAATCATGCTTAGATCATGCTAAAACATCACTAAATTCGTCGGAACAATAAACTTGTTCAACAACTTGTTAAGTGGATATTTCTAATTGTGATAATTTAAGTAGTGTGTTATTCGATAAAGTTAAACTTGATATTCGAAAAAGTGATGAAAGACACTTGTTATTTTAAACAAAATGTCTTTTTTATTATTTTTTTATACATAAAAATATTACTAACAAAAAAACTTAAAATTTAAATGTGTTACTTACTGTGAAGCATCTGCCCAGGAATCAACTGAAGGGGAAATGGTTGATGACAAAGCACAAAACAAGTGATGACGTCGTACTTGAAGACAACACGAGCGCCCTCTACCATCTAATACTTGTATGTGACTGGATGCGAAGAGCACCTGACATGTGAAAGGAGTGGCGGTGGAGGAGGGCGCCATTGTGTCTGCATTCCTTGCCTTCCCCCGCCCACCTGTCAATCAACTGGCGCCAGCAAGACGGTACATGCTTCGACATGATCGTTTCTTGCAGGCGGAGGGCGTCACTTCGTCTACTGGTATTGCCGCAGGATGTCGCCATACCTGAAAGCTTGCTTCTGATTGGTTGTTAGCGGTCACGTGATCTGTTATCAGTGACCTTGATCTCTAATCATTGACCTTCATCTACAGGTGTTAGACCCCGCGCACGTCAGTCGAGGCTTGGATCTGGTGGAGGTAGGTCACATGTTTCACAGCTCCCGTTTACCGTGCATTTGGCTTAGTGCTATGCGGTACCTTATCGAACCTTTTACGGCATAAAATTGAGTAAAACTGCCGTCGAATTTTAAGCTTCTTGCTACTTTTAAATGAGTCAGCTTGTTCGAATCATCAAAAGCTTAGGGAAACTTCTTTCCAAAATGTATGTAATTTTTTTTCTAATATAGTGTTTAATACAACAACAGTTTTAACAAACTTATAACGATCCTTTCAAAATGTGTCTTTCAATTTAGTAATTTGCTTTATTTTTCTACATTTAACCTAACTATAAATTTCAAAGTTCGCGTTTTCTGCATACTATGAATTCACGATTTCATTCAAAACATGTTCTGACATCAAATGTATTATTATACTCTAAGTAGTATATATTATACTCTAAGAGTATTATCATACTCTATTATTTCCAAAAATTTGTTAAACTCATTCGTCAGTTTCTAACAAAGTGTTTTAAAAAAACTTATAACAAGTCTTCCAAATTTAGTTAATCAGTTGCTTTTTAAAAGTTGGAACTGGCTTGTGATTACCAAATTCATGAGTTTGTCTTTCTTAATGAATTTTGTTCGGTAGCTCGCACTTTCTTCAGGATATGTTTAACCATGTCCAAAGTTATGTTCGAACATGTTTAACCATGTTCGGATATGCTCAAAGATAGGTCGAGTATATTTAATCATGCTCAAAGTTAGTTGGGATATATTTAACAATGTTCGAATATGCTCAAAGTTTGTTCAAACATGTTTAACCATGTTTGGGTAGGTTCAAATATTGTCAAGATATATGTTTAACCGTGTCTAAAGTCATGTTCGAACATGTTTAATCATATTCTGAGATGGTTAACTATGCTTAAAGTTATGTTTAACCATGGCCAGAGACATGTTCTGAAACATTCCTTTCACTTGCATGAGAAAAGTATGTTATTTCAAAAATATTAACAGTTTAAGAAAAATAATGTTTTTTGCATGAACGTAAATTTAAGGGTAGTATCTATCTATATAAATGTTTAAGTAAAAGCATACATCCACGTCTACGTGTTTCTAAATATATGATAGTTAAATGTTTATGTATGGGTTCATGTGTAAAATATATATATACATATATATATATATATGTCTATATGATGTATGTATATATATATATATATATATGTATGTATATGTATATGCATATATGTACATGTATATATATATATATATATATATATATATACACATATGTATGTATAAAATTTATTAGTTTTAAAAATTATAGAAAGTTTACAAACATGATAAAAAGTTTTACAAAGTTTTAACAAAATTTAAAAAAGTTTTAACAAAAAAGTTTTACAAAAATATATAAAAAGTTTTAACAAAAGTAAAAAAAAGTTTTAACAAAATTTTAAAAAAAGTTTGTAAAAAAGGTTTAACAGAATTTTTTTTTAACAAAGTAAAAAAAGTTTACAAAAAAGTTTTAACAAAAAGAGTTTTAAGAAAAAAAGTTTTATAAAAAAAGTTTTATAAAAAAGTTTTACAAAAAAAGTTTTAACAAAAATAAAAAAAAGTTTGTAAAAATTTTTTTTTTAACAAAAGTAAAAAAAAAAGTTTTAACAAAATTTAAAAAAAAAATGTTTAACAACAAAAAGTTAAAAAAAAGTTTTAACAAAAAAAAGTTAAAAAAAGTTTTAACAAAAAAAAGTTAAAAAAAGTTTTAACAAAAAAAAGTTGAAAAAAGTTTTAACAAAAAAGGTAAAAAAAGTTTTAACAAAAAAAGTTAAAAATGTTTTAACAAAAAAAGTTTAAAAAATTTTTAACAAAAAAAACGTTAAAAATTTTTAACAAAAAAAAAAGTTAGAACCTTAAAAAGAAATTATAAATTAAAATTTTTAAAATAAAATAGTTTTAAATATGTTTTTTTAAATTCTGAAAGATTTAAAAACTGTCAAAGTTATGAATGAACATGTTCGGATATGTCCAAATTTAGTTCGGATTGTTTAAACATGCCCAAAGTTATGTTCGAATTTGTTTAATCATAATCTGAAATGGTTAACTATGCTTAAAGTTATGTTTAATCATGATCAGAGACACGTTCTGAAACATTCTTTTTTCGCTTGTATGAGAAAAGTATGGTATTTCAAAAATATTAACAGTTAGTTTAAAAAATAATGTCTTTTACATCAACGTAATATATATTTTCCCTAAAATACTATGATGCAGAAGGTAGGCGCCACTCTGTCTGCATTCCTAAAATTCCACCACGCCCCCTGTCAATCAACTGGCGTCAGGTTGTCTACAGGTATTGCTATACGATTTCATCATCCTCGTTTGCGATGGGGGCAGACAGCACAGTCGATGACGTCACACCTGCAAGCTCGCTTCTGATTGGTTGTTAGCGGTCACGTAATCTGTTATCAGTGACCTTCATCTGCAGGTGTTAGACCCCACGCACGTCAGTCGTGTCTTGGATCTGGTGGAGGTAGGTCACATGTTTCACAGCTCCCGTTTACCGTGCATTTGGCTTAGTGCTATGCGGTACCTTATCGAACTTTTTACGGTGTCTGGTTAGCTAAAGTTACCGTCGACTTTTCAGCTTCTTGCTATTTTCAATGAGTCTGCTTGCTTCAATCAACAAAAGGTATGTATAATTATTTTGTCTTTTAAGTGTAATGTTTGTCTAGTATTTCTTAAAACAAAAAAAGTTTTAACAAACTTTTAACAATCCTTTTTAAATGTATCTTTCAATTTAATTATTTGCTTTATTAAACTGAACTTAAAATTTCACACTTTCTGTTACTGTGAATGAATGAATTCAAAAGTTTGCACATTCTACATTACTTAATTCAAAACATGTTCTGTCATTCTCGATATTCAACTTGTGTTTCACAAGTTTAGCTTTCCTTAGTTTTATATGTGATTTCATTTAAAAAACAATTGTTGAAAATAAACTCGAAAAAATATATTTTCAAACAGTGTGATTTGTTTAACATATTATTTCTAACAACAAAACTAAAAATATGTCATTAAAGTTAACCATTTACTTTTTTCTAAATTAAAACTGACTCAAAATTCACTGTTAAAGGCGATTTTTGTCACGTAGCAATCCTCACTCATATGTTTGATAATTTAGTTTAAAGACATCTACTTTGGATACATCACAACCATCGTATATATCATTTTCAATATATAATCACATCTATTATATACATCACAACCAGAGCAACATAAATCAGCCGATTCCTATGTATGTATGTTAGTTTTCATCCTTTCAACAGCAGAGATGTTCATCATATGTTTTCAATAACTTAAATGTAAGTGTGACTACTATTTTTTTTTTTTTTTGCTAATAGGTAATAAAGCCTTTATTATCAGTTGAAACTGATGCACGTTCTTTGATTAGAAAAATTGTTAAAACAATGCAACATAAATTATTTTTTTAGTTAAATATAATTTTGAAACGAGATATGGAAAAAATATCCTAAATTAGTAAAGTATTTTATCTTCAGTTCGAATCAAAGTAAAAAACTTTCCTAAGAAAGTTTTTTTAACATCTATGATTAGGAAAACAAAGTGTCCAAATAGTTCTGACATTAAAACTTATTTGTAAACTGAGTTTATGTTTCATATAGTTGTCTTCATTGGTATTTGTTAAACTAAATTACTATTAATACTTTTTGGTTTAATATTCAAACTATCGTAAGATCTTGTTCATTCTAATTGAAAAGAATACAGTAGCTCGCGCATTACAATTACTGTCCTTAAAAATAGTAGATAAATTTAATCTTCTTAAGAAAATTCACAGCTTTAACCTAAATTTTATATTACCTAGACAAAATATATTCCTTCGTTAGTAATTAATAAAAAAATATTAAGTTTATACCACTTTTCTAGAAAATAAAACTTTACTTCGTCAATCATTAAAATATTTTAGTTAAAAGTTGATTTCAGATTCAGCAAAAAAAAAAACACTTTTAAATACTAATTCAAAGGAAAACAAAAACACATCTCTTTAAAAAACTTAAAAAAAATGGGGAATTCTTTTTCTGATTTTAATTTTTGAAAACAGTGAATTAACAATCTTTCTTAAAACAAAAAACCTGTTGCTTTCGGTCAATAATAGGAAATATCATTCTTTAAAAAATTGCACTAAGATTTCGTTAGCCTTTAGACATGAAATGGACATTGCATGCTTTTGTTATATGTCTACAGAGGAGGGTGTCTGCAACCATAAGATAAAGATCTCCTTATAGATTGAAAAGATTGCCTTGCTAAAGAAACATGCATGTAGTGTAGATCTCGTACAGATATTTCCTTCGATAAGGAAATGCTTGCTTATTGTACGACATCTCAACCACTTAAGTGAACGGTAGTTGTATATCAGATAGTAGATGTTTCACTGTTAAAAGCAATATAGCAACACTTACATGTAAAAAAGAAAAATAAACTAAAGTGACCTAATCATCTACCAATAAAAACGAAGGGATCTGATGTCATAAGTAGCGAATGAAATCACGGAGATGTGCAGTCCTCGATATCCAATACGCATCTTTTCAAATAATGTAAACTTAATAGAAAGGAAATATAAATATATGTATTTTTAACCTTCATTTCCAAAATTGTCTTGTTTATATATCGGTAAAAAACTGATGTTGTGTGTGAGAGTTTGTTATTCGCAATGAAGAAGTTTAATTTTAGTCAGGTAAGAGTATAATTGTTGAATCTTTTTGTGTTTTCATTTGTGATAAAAATATATATCTAATTAAAGATGGTTTAAAAATTATTACAGTTAAAGATATGCTTTTACAGAAAGTGTTTTACATTTAAAAGTGAATAAATCTGTTTAGAAAATAAGTAGTTAAAACTAAGATAAAAACGGTAATATTAACTATACTTATTCAATAGATCTTGTTTTGAAAATCAATGAATTCTGTTGATCTTAGAAAAAAGAAAATCGAATCTTTAACTATACTATTTTACAAAAGTAAGTGTTTTCTAATTCAAAATAAAATTTAAAAGAACTAACATGTTAAAAATATATTCAATTGAAAATCAATGAATTCTGTCGATCTTAGAAAAAAAAAATCGAATCTTTAACTATACTATTTGACAAAAGTAAGTGTTTTCTAATTCAAAATAAAATTTTAAAAGAACTAACACGGTAAAAAATATATTCAATTCACACCACTTTTTTAAGAAAATAAAACTTTACTTCATAAGTCACTGAAATGTATTGGTTAAAATACTGAAACTAACTTGCATTCTTTTCGATAAAAAAAATATGTATATATATGTCAAATAAGTAGTTAAAAGTAAGATAAAACAACGGGGCCTCGGTGGCTCAGTGGTGAGCGTGATGAGCTAAAAAATGTAAAGTCTGGTTATGTGTTTATGGGTTCGAAACCGTAATGGAATTGATACATTATTAACTTGGCTAGTTCTAAGATTGTGAATCAGACATAAATCGACTGATTCATGAGGATGTTAGTCTTCATCCTTTCTACGGCACTCAGGTCTTCATCCTATGTTTCAAATGACTTAAATGTGGGTGAGGCTACCAATTTTTGCTCTTTTTTCGTTATTGCAAAGCACAATATTCCACCTCTTTCTTAAGTTTTCCATAGTTTTTCCAAAAAAACAGAGTTGTTCATTAATTTAAAAAGATCTTTTCTTAGTTTTAAAACAAAAAAAAAACTGTTTTCGCATTCAGCTTATATTTCAGTTAACATACATCCTTGACAATAATTAAACAAAAACTAATTCGCGTTCTTTTGATTAGTAAAAATAATTTATATTCTTTTAAATAATAATTAAATGAAAATATATGTAAAATTGTTTATTAAAAAGCTTTATTTAGGAAAAACTTGTTTCGGAAATTAATGTATCGAAATTAATATATTAACAATTAAAAAAATAACTAATTTATTAAAAAGTTTTATTAGCACATGACTTACAGAAAAAAAAACTTGTTTCGGAAATTAACAAATGACTAAAACTAAAAAACTTGTTTCGAAAATTAACAAATGATTAAAAAATATTAACTAATTTATTTAAAACTTTATTTGCAATGACTAAATTAATTGAAACATGTTTCTTAAAATTAACAAATGACTAAAAAAATTATAACTTATTTCGTTAAAACTTAAAAATGTATTAACCTTTTTTATTCAGTTTAAAATTAAAACTTTATTTGCAATGACTAAATTAATTGAAACATGTTTCGTAAAATTAATAAATGTCTAAAAATTAAAAAATAATGATTCGAAAATTAGCAAATGACTAAAATTTTTTCGTTAAACTCATAAAAAATGTATTCACTTCTTTAAGTCAGTTCAAATAGGATGACGACATCGCAGGTAAGTGAATCATCCTCTAGAGAGAGGGCGCTGGTGTCGCCGGAAACGATTGTGCTGCCCCCTAGGCTCGTCTCTCGTCCAATCAGAAGCAAGCTCCTTATCTGGATGAAGCCGGTTGTTGCACGCTTCTTCGTTCATTAGCCCGGTGGATGTCATACAGGTAGGACGTGTCTCGACGCTGCTCCGTGGTAAGTATTTTTTAATTGCATGCGATCTTTTCTAATTACCTCATCATTATCTTTCCTTTGTTCTAATCCCTCTCTAACAGTAGACTTTCCTTCATTAATCATTCTTATTAACATTTTCCTTTGTTCTAATCCCTCTCTTACAGTAGACTTTCATTCATTATCCTTTGTTTTAACCCCTCTCTTACAGTACACTTTTCATTATCGCTTCTTTGTTTTAATCCCTCTACTATAGCATGTCGTGTGGGCGCCAGTCTGTCTCGACTCCGCCCACCTGTCCATCACTTTCTTATCTCCCCTAACCTGTGAATCACTTGACTCCGCCCACCTGTCACTCATCCTTGCTCCGGGCTCCGCCTGCTGAAATAGAACTGTCTTTTTCCTTCTACTTACGTTCATTTAAATGTAAATTCTACTTAAATCACAGTGATGAATTTTATAACCATAAAACAAAAATATATATTGCGGCATCTGTCCCTTAACCTTGGTGCGGCATCTGATCCATAGTGACGGATAAGATGCCACGCCGCCATTTTGTGTCATGTGAGCAACGCAAGAGAAATGCAATCACCTGCCTGCATCCTTTGAGGATCTAGTCTACAGTTGCAATCGGTTTTGGTATCGGTTTCTGTTTATTTGACTTAAAATATGTAATAAAACTTTAATAGAATAATTTTAGCAACTCGGCATACACGTTCGAACCATAAAAACTTGAATAAATATTTAAATATTGACAATTAAGCGGTGGAAACGCATACGACACAGTGCACAGCACAGAGGAACAATACGAACTTCTTAAATTGGTCTAGGGAGCGCTAGTGTCGCCCACACAATCTCTGCGGCATCTGTTCCACCACAGCGTCTGTCCCTACTTTACCCTATTTTCAAAATTCAAATGCTTTACATTTTGAAAACAGCATATTAATGTTAGTTAATATTGCGGACTATAGTATTGAAGAATATTGAGGTCTTGTCTTTTTTGTTAGAAATTAAGCCCTGTTGTTTAATTACAGTTGAAAGTTTTTAAATTTTCCACTCACATCATATAAGACTATTAAATGTTCCAGTAAAGTTGAAATTTTTAATCATTAGAGAAAATTTAATTAATTGGATAATTTATCCAATATCAATTCTGCAGGAAATCGAACCAAACATTTTCAATAGGCATTATTTATTGTGTTAATAGTCTTTATTATTCAAGCGGAATTCATTTTTAACACCGAAATCGACATATCTACGCATGCGTTAAGCCAGTCCTGCAATGATGAACGGTACAGATAATGGACTATAGATAAGAGCAATAAACGTCTCTCATGAAGCATTTAATTCTTAACTATTGCATAGTTTCATCACTAAGAGAAACTAATAATTTTATAAATTTACAAAAAAAAAAAAAAAAAAAAAAAAAAAAAAAAAAAAAAGAATTCTGAAAATAACTAGATTTATGGTCAGCCTTATGTTAAAAGTTTTCGCATGTAATTATCAATTAAATTAATTTAACAAATACACGGTTTTTGGTATATTTTTTATGACAATAATCAAAAAGCTATATATAAAAAGTTAAAGAAAAATAAACATTTAAAAAAATATATAACAATTTTGTTTCAATTTATTGATGTAATATTATTGTTAAATATTTAGATATTAGAAAATTCATAAAATTTCAACGTGAAGAGTTTCATTATTTTAAAAATGTTTTTCGAAAGATCTTGGAGTTGCTCTTTCTGGATCTATAAACTGATAAGTTTCAATTTCTCTGTTGGCTCTATTCATGTGAACGATGATAATGTGCAGAGTTCTCAGCACCGTTATAAAAGGAGGCGTTTTATTTCCTCTAAACATTGTAACATTTTATTGGAGTTAAGAACGATATTTTTTATGGAATCGTGAAGTTGTTAACTATCCCATTTTTACGATTACTAACTGCTCTAAAATAAATTAAAATTACAGAAAATACATGACTAATTTTTTTTAAAGAAAAATTGGATTACTGTAGATGCATAAAGCATGGTGTTTCATTTTCATGCAAATCTCTTTGTTTTGAAAACATTAGAAATAACAGACAGTATCTTTGTTTACTATGTTAAATATTACATATTTTCGCATGTTGTTGAATCATTTGTTTCTAGTTAAATGATTAATCGTAATCCCATTTATTATTTTACGATACATACCCAATTATAGAGCAGTCGTGATAATGTTTAGTGTAAATTATGCCATTTTTCATTTTTATGAGGATCTTTTAGAAATCAAACTTTTAAGCACATACAACGAATAAATCTTAGATAATATTACTCCAATGGGAAAAGAAAAAGAATAGCCAGAAATGTACACTATTTCTGATAAGAAAATTATCAGCCTTTTTTATAACACGAAATTTATTATCATAGGGATTAATATAGCAAAAAGAAGAATCATAAAACATTGCTTCAAATCTCTTTTAGTATCATCAGTTTTAGTGGAGAAAATACATTAGACCCTCTGACATTGAAGAAACTCTGATCAAGATTTTGAACTATTTTCTATTTCATTGAGATGTTGTACTATTTTATAGTTCATATATTCAATAGAGTTACACTATCGGAAAAACAAACAAATCCTTACTAGATTCATTAAGTTATGTATTATATTAGAATTAATTATAAATATTTGTTAAACTCACGAAAAAATCCGTGAAATTAAAGAATTTTCAAGTTGATTTTATTTTATTACAACAGAGCAATTTCCTTTTTATTTTGCATATTTTTCTCTGAAATGCACAGAATTTGTCAATATAACATGAAGTGTTTACGTTATATCTACCCATTTAAAGCTGCATTTTAGTGTTCGACGCAACCAGGTATATTTCTTATTAGAACTGGTATTTCTACTTATGTCAATTTTTCATTAAAAGACGAAAGATTTGCGAACCAACACTCAAAAGTTCCTTAAATTCTGCAGTCAAAAAATGGAAATTTCTTCAAACAACAGAAACATATCTTACAGGGATGTTCCATCAGCTTGCTGCCTGTATTTGTTTAGTTGTTTTGTTGCAAAAATACTTGAGAGTGTATTTATCTTGCAATAATCTCAATGTTATAATATCATATAAAGAGAAAATGCGTACCATATAAAGAGAACAACACGTACTGTAAAGATAAAATAAACTCTTAAAATAAATAATATTGTAAAGCACTTCGACATAATTATATTCATCATCCATGTCTGTTCTGGCTCCAGATGTGGAAAATGATCAGCAACAGAGTCCAGATACTAGATATTGCGGACAAATATATATGAAGAATTTCTAATAATGTATCAAATTTCTGAGTAACAAAAAAATGTGTTTGTAAACCTTTGGAAACTGAATAAATAGAATTTATTTAATCTTAAATATGTTGACATGATATCTCTAAAAAGGGCTTTAAAAAAAAAATGGTAGTGAATATGTGCGAGCGCAGCAGTCACATTTTAATTAGACAATTTAACCTTAAAACGTCAATCTATTCAATGTCACACCAGAGTTTTATCTTTATATGAGCCGTTCAGTGCACCAAATCGATTAACTCCATTAAATGGAAATGTTCAGTATAAACAGTTAAAGTTATTGTAACTATAAAAATATTGTATCTATAAAATATTTTTATTGAACTCATTAATTTTCTTTTAATCAAGGGTAACTTTTTATCACTGTATAAATATATATAAAAATTTCAATGTTCCTTCGTTTAAAAAATCGCCACTTAAAATGGAGTTAGTCGGATGGTCTTCTGAATGCCTCATATATTAGCACTATTTAAAGTCTGCATTTCTGTTATTGACTACTGCTAAAGAATAAATATATTTAACTAGATGTATAGAAAATATTCCACCCACACAGTCTTTTTCCATCTGCTCATTTTCACCTAGCATCGCACAAAAATATATTTGATGTTTTATTCTCTCCTTTTCTTCAGCTTCTAGTTAACTCATTAACATAAATATAAAAATGTATAAAATCTCTAATAATAGAAGAAAATGTTATCGTATAATTCAGATTTAAATATTGCATTACAGTTTACGAAAATATTATAGGAGAGAAAATGCATTATTTTCAATAAAAATTACAAGGAAGTATAGAAAAAAGTAAACTCAAAATAAATATTTCATGTATTTTGAAATGCGTTTTATGATTATAGATGCAGGATAGAAATTTACTAAGAATATTATATATTAAAAGATTTATATCGTAATAGCTGTTATTTCATCAATTAGACTAAAGTTATTAGTCCTCATAATTAAAAACATGTTATTAACTAATTCCTTATCAAGTTTTATAGTAGACAATATTTCTGATGATTCTAATTTTCATATTACTGGAACCCATTAATTCATTCATTATGTTTTTATTCCCTGCAAATGAAGGATAAACGTTATAAACAGTTTCTTCTATACTAAGCATCTGGTAATGTACTTCAGTGGCGTATATAATTTTAAATATGTTTAAAGTAGTGTAACATTATTAAAATTCGCTGCAAACGATTTTTCTTATAGATTTTAATTTAACGGAATACCTTTGAGTGCCCTATAAACGAACTGTAAATCCTACACACTTCATTTTCAATGGCAAATATGCCATGGAAAACCTCAATAACATATATCACTTACATGGCAATTCAATTATATTTACGAAAGTTAAAGCACGAACAAATCGGCACACAGACAGAGGGACAGGCATATGGCCAGACGCACTTAATTGAAAAATATTTTTCAACTATGTGTGAAAGAGTACTGGTTATTGAAGAGAAATGTCATATGGATTGTTGAGTTGTAATTTAGGATTGTGGAAGATTTGAAAATTAGAGAAATATACTCTATTGGGAGAAAAAGAATACCATGGAGAAATATTTTAAAATTAAAAATCCCTGCCTGCCCGGCCTACAGGCAGAGGTAGATTTCGAAGTTAAGTATACTAATTTCACCAACAAAAACAAAATCATTATTAGATATAAATCCACTTTAACAGTTTTATCTCTCTGCTTTTGACGAATTTTTATTTCCTTTTTATAAAATAGCTGGTTTTATCAGAATCATGTTAAGGCGATATTAAATAATATTTTTCCATACTCAACAACTCGAAATTTTCTGGCACATTTTCAGATTAATTTTTAATATATATATATATATATATATATATACAGGGTGATTCAGCTCGTCGGTGACAAACTTTAAGGATCGATAGAGCACACCTAGACGAACATTTTTGAATAGGGAATGTAGGGTCCCTGACGCGATGGTAAGGCGCTAGGCGCTTTCGAAAATTTGGGTGCCGAAATTCGAAACGTCATAAAAACTAGGGAAATGGTTAGATTTTCTTGCTTGTTGCGTCGAAATGATTCTGTTTGTTTAGACTTTCTTCAGTACCAATTTGATAAGCGTATCTCTTAAAACATGGATAGGGGGCGCTGCAGACTTTGGAGAGCTAGATAACAACTTTAAGCCCGTTATTTTGATAATTTAACACATGCTCGCCAAAGTTTATACTCTAACTTAAAGTTTGAACCCAAAAGTAGAGCCCTGCAAAAAGCGTAAGAGCCGGAATAAAATGTCAAAGTACAGGGTGGTCGAAACTCGAAGGCTCCTAAGAGATAAACAAACAGATTTCTTGACTTATGGCATGCATTTTCATGATTCTGTTTGCTGGGGCTCTCTGAAACTCAGTTGAACGGTACAAAAAGAAACATCGATAGGGGGCGCTTTGGGCAAAAAACATAATTCGTTGACATTTCGGACGCTAACTGGAAACGGGGCGCTACAATCAGTTAGAAACAAAACAAGAGAGTAATTTACTTATCATAAGAAGCTATTAAAACTGCAGTTTGTTTGTTTTTTTTAACAAACATAGCTGGTTTCAATCATGCACAATGCGCGCAATAAAATTTACATAAGGTGCTTTTTGCTGATTTATGCAGAAGATATCGTACCATATCGATATGCAAAAGATACGTAATGCGTAGACGACAACGCGAGATGACGTAGTTGTATGCGCAGACACGTCTTTTGAACGTGCGGTACCTACTTAAGCTTCGGGTTACTTGTCTGCAGATCGGTAGTAGGATGGAACGGTACACAAACTCTGAATTGGCTGACATGCATTTGGCGTATGGCGCTGCTGGTTGTAATGGACGAGCCGCTCAGCGGTTGTACGCCGAGCGTTACCCCAACAGGCAAATCCCCTGCCATGCCTTCTTCGCTCGAGTACACCAGAGGTTGTCCACAACGGGATCTTTCGACGGAGGCAGGCCTGAACGGGAGCGATCAGTGAGCACCCCCGACAACGAAGAGGCTGTGCTTAACCTGGTTGAGGACAACCCAGGTCTTAGCACGAGAGATATCGCCAGACATGTTGGCATTTCGCAAGCAACTGCGTGGCGCATCTTACGTTCCCGGAATATGCACCCCTACCACATCCAGCGGGTGCAGTTGCTCAGAGAGCAGGATTTTGGCCCTCGAGTGGAATTCTCAAGATGGTACTTGGCGATGAGATCCAGGGATCCCCGTTTTGTAAACAGCATTTTGTTTACGGACGAGTCCACCTTCAGCCGGGAGGGAATGTGGAACGCCCACAACAGTCATGTGTGGTGTGATGAAAATCCACATGAAACCAGAAGCCGAGCAGCCCAGGAGCGTTTCTCAGTAAATGTGTGGGCCGGCATTCTGGGGGATTGCCTCATTGGCCCTTATTTGTTACCTGAACGGCTGACAGGTGGAAATTACCTGATTTTCCTGGATCAAGTGCTGCCGCAGCTTCTGGATGAGGCGCACGTACCCGAAGGTTCGCGTCGCCAGATGTGGTTCCAGCACGATGGAGCTCCGGCCCATTACACGAACGACGTGCGTCTCCATCTAAACGCAAGGTATGGCCAGCGGTGGATCGGGCGTGGGGGTCCAGTTCACTGGCCTGCCCGATCACCAGACCTCACCTGCTTGGATTTCTTCCTTTGGGGTTACCTGAAGGCCGAGGTATACCATACACCTGTCAGCAGTGCTGAAGAACTTGTGGCGCGCATTGTGGCAGCTGCAGGGCAGATCAGAGATACTCCTGGCATTGTTGGAAACACACACTCCTCAATGCGACGGAGGTGCGAAGCCTGCATCATGGCCCAAGGTCGAAATTTCGAGCATCTTCTGTAGTGTTATTTTTTGTAAATAAATTTCCAGTATCATTGATGTTTTTGGTCTAAATTTATTCAGAAGTGTTGAGCAGAGGTAGAAAATGTGTTTTCATTATTACTAACTGATCGCAGCGCCCCGTTTCCAGTTAGCGTCCGAAATGTCAACGAATTATGTTTTTTGCCCAAAGCGCCCCCTATCGATGTTTCTTTTTGTACCGTTCAACTGAGTTTCAGAGAGCCCCAGCAAACAGAATCATGAAAATGCATGCCATAAGTCAAGAAATCTGTTTGTTTATCTCTTAGGAGCCTTCGAGTTTCGACCACCCTGTACTTTGACATTTTATTCCGGCTCTTACGCTTTTTGCAGGGCTCTACTTTTGGGTTCAAACTTTAAGTTAGAGTATAAACTTTGGCGAGCATGTGTTAAATTATCAAAATAACGGGCTTAAAGTTGTTGTCTAGCTCTCCAAAGTCTGCAGCGCCCCCTATCCATGTTTTAAGAGATACGCTTATCAAATTGGTACTGAAGAAAGTCTAAACAAACAGAATCATTTCGACGCAACAAGCAAGAAAATCTAACCATTTCCCTAGTTTTTATGACGTTTCGAATTTCGGCACCCAAATTTTCGAAAGCGCCTAGCGCCTTACCATCGCGTCAGGGACCCTACATTCCCTATTCAAAAATGTTCGTCTAGGTGTGCTCTATCGATCCTTAAAGTTTGTCACCGACGAGCTGAATCACCCTGTATATATATGAAACATGCTGACGTGATTTTGAAAAGATTTATAAGCGACCTGTGTTTTTATTTTTCTTTCAATTAATTAAAACTTGATTAATAAATAATTATTTTCTTAGTAGGGCAATATTTTTCGTTTCTAACACAATCGCTTCGGGAAATTCTGTTCAAAATGCCCACTTTGACATCATTTTTTGAAATATATTCTGCCTCTATCAAAAAATCGATCATTACTGTACATTATATAGATTCCAAATAAGAGAATCTAGCAATCGGATGCGTTTGAGAGCAAAATTGAATTTAAAAATGAGTAAGAAAATAGAAAGTTTGGATTTGAATGCACCCTTAATAACGTGACTTTTTTCTTCAACCGCTATGTATTTTTAATTTGCTTTTGCTTTAAGAATTGGCCCTATCAAAAGCTTGTCTATATAAATGTTGAAAGCAATATTAAGAAGATATATGATAAATTCATGGAGATTTTATATCTTGTGAATTGACGGAGTTATGAAAATTTTTCTTCTTCAACCCCCCTTTTTTGTTTTCATTTTTTTTTTGGTACGAATTGGTCCTATCAAAAACTTGTGAATATAAAAGTTGTAGATAATATTAAAGAGATGTATAATAAAATTATTGGATTTGATATCTTGAGAATTGACGAAGTAAGGAATTTTTTTCTCTAAAAACCCTATTTTTGCGCCCCTTGAGCCTATTTTAAATTTTATCAAAAATCTGTGATTCATGAATTTTTGGCGCTATTTTTAGAAGTAATAAAAACTTTAAATTGATTTGATATGTACAAAAATTAAGAAGCTATGGGGTTTTTTCTGTTTTCACAAAACCCCTCCCTATTTCCATCCCCTTTGTCCGCTTTTGCCCATTAACGAACTTGACCGAGATTTTATGTCCCTTGATTTTATGTATCAGTTTGGAAGAGATTTGTGCAGAATTGCGGAAGTTATCGTGTCCAGAAGAAAGTGATAACACAATTGCTTCCGGAAACTCCGTTCAAAATGCCCAATTTGACATAATTTTTTGAAATATATTCTGCCTCTATCAAAAAATCGATCATTGCGGTACATTATATAGTTTCTGAGTAAGAAAACGTACCAATTGGAAGCCTTTGAGAGCAAAAATGAATTGTAAAATGAGTCAGAAAATACGCAGTTTGGATTTGAATACACCCTTACTTAGATGATTTTTTTCTTCAAACGCTATGTATTTTTAATTTGTTTTTGCTGTAAGAATTGGTCCTATCCAAAACTTGTCTATATAGATGTTGTAGGCAATATTAAGAAGATTTATGATAAATTCATGGGGATTTTATATCTTTTGAATTGACGGAGTTATGGATTTTTTACTTCTTTAAACCCTCTTTTTGTTTTCGTTTTTAATTTTTTTGCGGTACGAATTGGTCCTATCAAAAACTTGTGAATATAAAAGTTGTAGATAATATTAAGGAGATTTATAATAAAATTAATTGGAATTGATATCTTGACAACTGACGAAGTTATGAATTTTTTTTCTCACAAAAACCCTATTTTTTGCGCCCCTTGAGCCAAGTTTTAACTTTATCAAAAATCTGTGATACATAAAATTTTGGCCCTATTTTTAGAAGTAATAAAAACTTTAAACTGATTTGATATGTACAAAAATTAAGAAGTTATGGGGGGGGGGGTGTTCGGTTTTCACAAAACCCCTCCCTATTTCCATCCCCTTGGTCCGATTTTGCCCATTAGCGAACTTGACCGAGATTTTATGCCCTCTGATTTTATGTATGAGTTTGGAAGAGATTGGTGCAGAATTACGAAAGTTATCGTGTCCAGAAGAAAGTGATATATATATATAGATAGACAGATAGATACATACATAGATAGATAGATAGATAGATAGATAGATAGATAAAGTTTTTTACTGAGGGTGGTTTTGTGTTCTAGGAGTCATGGTCGGTGTAGATCTGGAAAATTGTTTCAGAAATTCCAACATAGGAACGATCCCAATAGGTAGTACTTCATACGAAATCTATCTAATATTTGGATATTTTAAAATGTAAATGAATGATGAGTTATCTTCTCTCACTTACATGGGATAACCAATAAATATAGGGGACGCGATGACCATTTACTGGCGATATCTTTTACTGATTTTTTTTCCTTCGGCTTTCCCATAATCAACGTGCCATTAAATAATAAGTTGAGTGGATAAAGAACCTGTTGCAACGTCATTGTAATTAGATCTTTGAATTTCAAGTAAGCGACGTCACGAGCAAAACCTTGCCCCAAATTAACCACTTGGCCTCCAAGCTTAATTTCGTCGGTGAAAGGCTGTATACCAAGGCTATGGTGCGTAAAATGTTTGTGTCATAAAACTCACCTTCAACCAGTGCTCTGTTATATCAGTTGCATATCACAGACCAATCCGCTTCAAATATGCAACCATTACTGTATAGTGGAAGGCGTTGGGTTGTACGTCATGGTCGTTGATAACTGAAAAGAGACGACGTACACAGCGTACGTCCTGGAGGTCACGGGGTTTAAAATTAAAAATTTTACAACTTTTGAATCTGTTTAATATGACTATTCAGTTTTAGTGATATCAGGGCTATGGATGGTTGTACGGTAAGTTGACGTTAAACATATATCTTTGCAGACGATTAGGTCTCTAGAAATTACGTCACTTTCGTAATTGGAGTAAAATGTGGGCGCATGAATTAAAGTATGTTGACCATTTCACAGCCGAATACTTTCCGTTTGTTCTACATAAAAAAATTTTCATTCATATCACAAATCATGTGCAAACACCCATGCATTTTATGTTCAACAGGAAAGTACTGAAAAACATAGAACTTTTGGCAGCATTAAAAAAAATATAATGTTTAAATAAATATATTCTTGATTTAATAAACGTTCTGTAGGTAAATGAAAATTCTTGATTTATGAACGTAAATGCATTCATGACGTCACTTTACATGTAAATTTCATACATTAAATTGCTAAAATTAAAGGTCAGCTATTATCGAAATTTTTATTTTCATTTAAAATTGGGGCAACCGAAAAGAAAATGAAGATTGATATAATGTTAAAAATAAACATATTTTTTTAAAAATAAATATAACATTTAAACTGTAATAATAAACTATCAAAATTTGTTTAAAATAAACGTTATCTGCTTATCAAAATGTCATTTTGGACAGTAAAAAGTTTTTAGTGCAAAACTGATATTCATGCTAATAAATAAGTAAATAGATTCACGTTATATCTCAAATATGACGTCATTTGTTTCCCAGCGATATATTTTCTTGCTCATTTAATTCTTGTTCTATTTTTATTCTTGTTAATCGTGACGTTATTTTAGACTGAACCAGAAAGACCTCCAGAATACTAGTTCTGCACTGTAAAAAAAAAAAAAAAAATCTGTGAAGTTACTAAAATTTTTCTAGGAAACTGGGATTCCTAAACTATTTATGTAGCGGCAACAACAAAAATTCATGTAACAGTACATGCATTTTTGTTGTTTCCGTTACATAAATAGTTCTAGGAATCCCAGTTTCCTAGAAAAATTTTAGAAACTTCACAGATTTTTTTTTTTTTTTTTTTTTTTTTACAATGTGTGCGCTGACACAAAAAGGGCGGCTGCTGAAAGCGGATTTTTTCAGCGTG
Source organism: Maratus speciosus (assembly GCA_963932465.1). Lineage (NCBI taxonomy): Eukaryota > Metazoa > Arthropoda > Arachnida > Araneae > Salticidae > Maratus > Maratus speciosus. The sequence goes on along the minus strand of OZ010796.1, from coordinate 114,236,650 downwards.
TGCAAGGTCCCTTGAATTTTGGACACTCTTCTGCACGTAATTGCTACTCATGCTCCATGCATCAATTAAATGTATTTAAATTTTCTCTTCAAATATGACGCATATGCATCTGCTTTTATTTTTAGTATTTTTTTTTTCCTTTTCATTATGGGTATGTAAATATTTCAAGCGAAAAATATCTAGTCAGGAAATATTATTACTCCGTATTTTTAAGCTTCTCACCACCGTGAATCGCTGTATCCGTTCACTAAGCTGCAGGTTTTACTGCAATAGAAGCATTATTTAAATTAATATGCTTTTGTAAATATAATCCATTTTTGTAAGTTATGATTAATACTCCCAAGGATTGTATTCCTATTGGTTATTAAATTGTTTATATTATGTCGGAAAAATTGTCTTTTTTTTTTTTTTTTTTTTTTTTAGCTTTAAAAAAACAAAAAAACAAACAAAAAACAAACAAAAAAAACAGAGAAATCTACACTACAATTTTGCCCTTTAGCTCGGCGGTCAAGGGACTAAGATGTGACAACAATAAAGAAAAAGGGGTTATTTTTTATAAGAAAAATGTTCATTAAAACCGTATAAATATAATGAAATTTTGAGCTTTTTTAAGACCTACATATCACGGTTAAATTACAAATATTTCATGTCCTTTTCTGAGTTATAATCCACCAGCATGAAAATTTTCAAATACATTAATTCGCCCGTTTTGACACTGAGTTCAACGAAACATTCAAACACAATTTCAGATTTATAATATTAGTATAGTTAGTTAGCAATATATTGTTATTCAAATAAGGATTTAAATCAGTAGTAACTCAACTGTTTAATCTAATTAAATGAATATTTCAAGTTTCCAGTTTTATATTTACATTTTAATGGAAGTTACATATAAAGCGACATGCAAATTTATGATAATTTATAACACAAATAAATGCATCCAATAATAATTGCCTTAGAGCAGCAATTAACATTTTACCATCTCAAAACATTATTCAATAATACAATATCCTCCGTTTAATAGTTATTTTTTAAAAACGCATTTATTTACCAAATTTAAAGAGGTCAAAAATAATGATTAAAAATTAGTATGCTTGATTCAAACTATTTACCGACTTACAGAGATATATAAAAAAAACCTAAGGCGAAACAAAATATATGTTTAAAAAATGTTATTTGCGTAACTTCTACACTCCTAGAATTCTGATGTAATTTCGAAGCAAGATTTTTCTATGAATCAAACTAAAATCTTGTGAGCCGAAAAAAAAGGCGAATACTAATTCTAATTTTCTGATTAATGCTCAGCATGTAGCACTAATAGAGTTACAGCAGCTCTAGTGTTCTCCAAAATGAGGCAAATAAGCACGGTCATTTAATTTAGGAAAGTCCTGCGTTATTTTTGCGCAATTAGCGTCTTTTGGAAGGGAGGTAAATTAAGAGCTTCAGCTCGAGAAAATTTCTCTTACTTTTTTAAATGGAGAATCATAAGCATAGTGCAAGAAAAAAAAATATTCTTAGAATAAATTAGATTTTGTGGCTCGCGAAAATGGGAAAAGAAGATTTAGATATGTCAGAAGAAATAGTACTTTTAACAAAACATGTTTGCTGTATCTTCTAAACTTTTTTTTATGCTGAGATTGTACGCTTTAAAATGATTAATAAAAGGCACATTTGTGCTAAATGAAGTAAGTTCAAAATTTAAATTTAAAAATTTAAATATTGTTATTTTTCATTATGAATTTCACTTTTTATTTTAAGATTTTCCAGTTATTATGCACGCGGTTCGAATACACAATTTTGAAATTTATGTTTTAATTATATGAGAACTAAATTATTATGGTATTAGGAAGGAATATATACACAGGGTGCAATATGTTATCTATCGCCGACCTTTAATTTCTAAACCGTTGGATTTAGACATATAGTTCTAATTACAAAAACGTTTCAAATGAGCTAAATATTCATGTTGTGGCATTATTTAAAGTAAAAGATCAATTTTATAAAAATTACGAAATCTTACTCTTTATACGGTCCCCCAGTCCTTATTGTTATATTTAGTAAAAGTTTTCACATATCATAACAGATATAACACAAAAAAGTTTGACATCTGTACTGCAAAAATTGACACAGTTATTAAATTTCGAAGTTTGAGATTTCTGCACATGAATTTGGTCTTTCATTGAGGAATCAGTTAATAGATGGATTAAAGTAATTCGAGATCAACGTCAGGGTGCAATGTCCTTTTTACGGCGAAACAACCTTTAGCCGGTATCACCAAATCAGGGAATCACTAAAGAGGGTTATTTAATCTAAAAAATTGAGCTAGGTTTTATGGATCGAATAACATTCAAACGTCAATGTAGGTAGAATCGACGACCGGAAAATAAAACATACTAAAAAAGGACTAGATAAATGGCAACGGAATTGCATCCTGATTTTGATCTCGAATTACTTTAATTCATCTTTTAACTGATCCCTCAATGAAAGACAAAATCATGTGCAAAAATCTCAAACTTTGAAATTTAATAACTGTGTCATTTTTTGTAGTACAGATGTCAAACTTTAGTGTTATATCTGTTATGTGTAAACTTTTACTAAATATGGACTAGGCGACCGTATAAAAAGTTAGATTTCGTTAATTTATAAAATTGATTTTGGAGCTATATGTCTACGATCAACGGTTGAGAAATTAAAGGTCGGCGATAGATAACATATTGCACCCTATATATATAATATAATGTGACAACCTGATTTTCTACCGCAAAAAATGATGCTGTTAAAACATCATCTCGGTACCTTTGAATAAAGTATTTTAAAGCTTTTTAGAAAGACTCAAAAAGTGGTTTATTGAGCACGTTTCTATTAATAAATAAAAGAAAGGTTCATAACAAGATGGCTAGAACTTTTTTTAAATAGAAAGCAGGTGAGAAAGGTATGAAAGGGGATAGTTTATCAAAGATTTCCCTATTTTTCTTTGGTTTGACAATTTTCCAACTTCTTTCCAATGAGAAGTATTTCGTCTAAAGCTTGATACAATCCTAATAACAAGATAAAAAATAAATATAAGATATGATAGTGAGTTACATTTTTATATTAGAAAATCTATATAAATTCAATTTTAAGATACATGATAAAGAATAGGTATATACGGTAATATTGCTCCATAGCAGACGCCTCGGGACGTTGTAATTTGCCCTCTATTCGGAGGTGTCTCCATTTTAGAAGTAAAAGTATATAAATATGCCTTTTTAAAAACATTTGAAATAATTTACTGAAATATATGAGCAAAAAGAAGAGGCTGGAGTATAAAAACACAGCAAAAACTGTTTTTATTAGATTTGATAAACATTCCCTCAAAATGTTTTATTAAATAAATTCAGTTTAAAAAAAAAATGGTAAAATAAAATGCATTCTACGGCTTTGAAGCATTAGAAAAAAAGTTTGCGGCAGAATTCAATTCCATGATTTTCCATTAAAGTGTCCAAAGACCTAGAATTCTAATTTAAAATAATAAAAATATATTTAACATTTCCCATCAAGTTTATTATTTTAAATTAGCATTCTTAAACTAATGAACTAATAATTCATTTTTAAATTCTGTTCTCTGTATCGAATTGTATGTATGTAATGTATTCTGTATGGAATACAAAGAGGAAATCAATCTTATGCCGAACAGTGGTCCCAATCGCCAAAAAATTGCCCTAATTTAAGTATTGCGCGGCAGCGCAATACTTATTTATTTCCAGTGTCACTTCTCAATGTTAATTTAACATAGAAAAGCCTATGGAGATGGTAACTTTTTCATTTTTTCTTCCCACCTTTTTGTCCCTGATGCCACTCATTTTTAATTCCTTGCTAATTCTAATAATATTATAAATTCAAAGTGTAAAAATATTTCCCAGACGTCAGAGTCAAAACGGATCATAAAATGCCTTTGCATATAGATGGATTATAATCTAGAGAGTAACATGGGCTAATTTTTATATACATTATTCAAATATTTTTCTTAATAATTCCAAATTTCGCTTTTTTCATTGAGATTAAACGGAGATTTTGTAATAAAATTAAATTTTTTTTTCATTGTTGTAAATAATTCAAAAGCCGTCCGTAATAATAATTTGCCTATTTTTCGTTGAATGAATTTCACGTGAAACATGAAACTGAAGAAACTGAAAGAGTTTTTTTAAGAATTAAAAAGAATATGAATATGACGTCATAGTGGAAATAAAAATGACATTTTCAAGCAGATTTTTTATGTTCAGATTAGAATTTTTCGTGCAAACTACAACAATATTCATTACTGCACTGGTGAAAATTTTTGAATCATACACAGGTAAATTACATCACAAATTGTGATGCGATATCGCACAAATCAAAGCCTGATGATGATACCCTTCATTAATTTTGAAATGTGTTCGTTTGAATGCAGTAGTTATTAAAAAACTTGACATATTAAACAAAAACCTAATTTGCAGATCTAATTAAAAAAACAAAATTTATTTAATAAATTGTTTAAGACCGAGAAGAGGGAGATATTAAGATATTTCATTCAATTCGTTCTACATTTAATGTTAAATTTTTGTAACCAATAAGTTAAACCAATTGAACATTAAAAAATAAAAATTATATTTATACAATATAATACTTAAAACACCTATATACTCAGATTCCGTTCAAATGAAATCGAAATAAATCTTAGAATTTTTCCATTTTTAAGTTGTAAATATTTGTACTCCAGATTTTGCATTATGTTTATGACGATTGTACATAATATGATAAGATACATGCAAAATACAAAACTTAAAAAAAAAAAAAAGTCTAAGATTTATTTCGATTTCATTTGAACGGAATGTAAGTATATAGGTGTTTTAAGTATTATATTGTATGAATTTCATTTTTATTTTTTAATGTTCAATTGGTTTAACTTATTGGTTACAAAAATTTAACATTAAATGTAGAACGAATTGAATGAAATATCTTAATATCTCCCTTTTCTCGGTCTTAAACAATTTAGGAAATAAATTTTGTTTTTTTAATTTGATCTGCAAATTAGGTTTTTGTTTAATATATCAATCAATGTGTATGGAAGTTGGCATTTAAGAGTTTTTGATCTCGCTCATTACAAATCTGATATAAAAATGGGAAAATTCAAAATTGTGTACAAAATTGAAATAGCCGAAAAATGATAGTATTTTGTTTTGAAATTGAGTAAAGATGAGACATTTTTCCTAGTTGGCTACAAATTTTATATAAAAAAACATCAAAATGGAGGACAAAAATTTAAAACCTTAATGATATAGGATATAAATTATGGTTTGTAACTTCCAGTTTTACACTAGCTAGTTGATTTTTTTTATTAATATATAATTTTCACTTGCATCTCGACAGTTTAAAATGTTTCTCGCGAGTACATTTTTTTTTTTTTTTTTTTTTTTTTTTTTTTTTTAGATTTATTGACATGATTTGAACATCCAGAAATTGGATTGAAATCGTCTGGAAAATAAAATTTATAAGTTACTGATTATATTCTTAAAGTATTATATGTATATTACAACATGTGGGTTCCACACACAAATAATAATAGTAATAGCAGTAATAATAATATCAATATCGTCTAAATTAAATTTATCGAGCATTGAATTTGAGAATTTTAATTATTTTTTATTACTATATTCGTGAATTACAAATAAAATAAGCTATATAAGTAACTATATAAAACAGTAAAGTTATATTAATTAATGAATAATTGAAAAAAATAAATGTGTATTTATCAAATTTATTTCTAAATAAACTGTACAAATAAAAATTGAATGTCTGTGTATTCTCGCGGCTCCAAAATATATGCAAATATGACAATTAATAGAAAAACGTACACCAAATCAGAGAAGCACCTATGGTCAATTTTTTTTTTTTAATTTTCTTAAAGCAAATAGTATCAAAACATTAAAATATCCACTTTCTGTACAAAATTCTCATAAATCCATAACTATTTTTCTTATCAAAACAATAGACATTTTTGTAATTTTCACAGTAATATTAGTTTATATATTTCTTTAATAATTGAATTTTAATGTTTTAAGTAATTTTAATCCTAGTTATTAATATTCTACGCATATTTGTCAGTTGAACTTATTTTACATAATCAATATCCATTAATTCTAACAAAAACTGCGGATAAAAAAAAAAAAAAAAAAAAAAAAAAAACATAGCATATTCGCCTATATGCTAACGACTCTAACGTCATTTGAGCATCAAGGTCACAGCTAAATCCAGTCGCAGTTATCAATCATATCTGTGCTCTTTTGTGTCGCATGGCTCGTAAAATATTCTCCTACCAAAGTGAACACATAAAAATTTCAAATGAAAACGTTATTTTTCGACTTTTGGCCACGTTTTAGGGATTTGGAACTGCTCTCGTAAACCCTTGAAACGGAGAATGCAATATTCTTGAGACAAAAGCACCGACAGAGGCACGAACGCTTTCTTAGTCTGACAAGTTTTCGTTCAACGAATTCATTAAATATTCATATTTAGTCAATCAAGGGGATTCAGTATACTTTCAACTGTTTTTTATTCGAATATTTTATAATTAATTCTCAATATATTTTTTAAATGGTTTTATGAATGTAAATGTTTTAATCAATCAAAAATTACAATTCTTGTGATAAAAATTAAACAAAAATAGGAAATTTTAAAATGACATTTCTCTTTCAAGTTGAACTGTTTGAAACATTTTTTTTTATTTGTATAATTTTCTTACAAGTGTGTTGTATAAATGTAAGGAAGAGATTTCTAAAAGTTAATTACTTTAAGAAATATTAAATAAAATGTGATAACATATGGACGAATACAGTACAAATCCCTATTTACTTTGCAATCATATTTTTAAAAATATACTATTTATATCAATGAAAATATGATCCTTGATCTAATGGAATACACCTTCAGGATAGGCCATAAAAATATAACGAGTTATTTGAAAAGGGCAGGTTAAAGATTGCATTTTGTGCATAGGGTTACATTGAAAAAACTCCTGATACAAATGAAATTAAAGATTTCATATTTGAATAATTTAAAAAGAAATGCATACAGTAAAAAGCAATTTCCGATTTTTTTATATGTGTCTTTACGGCACATTATGAGAAGAGACTACGGTTGTCTAAATTCAAAGAAAGCAAAACTTGGAAAATTAATATTCTTAACATTTTTTGCAAATGAACGGTATCGACGCAAATTTTAGTCACACAGACACCGCCTTTCCTCACAGCCTATCTTAACAGACTATTTTCGTTGCTAGAAAGGTATGTTTTTGCAAAGGCAAATTATTTTTTTTATTACAAAGCATTTCCGAAATCATTCGTATGTGCGTTTTGCAAATGAGTTTCATCGGGAAGAGACAATGGATATGAGAGTGACTAAGAATTTCACGGTTCATCTTTTTTGGGAATGCACCAAAATTGAACGATAAGTTGAAAACTTTGTTCTCAGTTCCCCCCAAAAAAACGGTGACGATACTTTTCCCCAAGAATGGTTAATAAAATTTACATTTTCCGTTTGTCTCATCTAATTTTTTAACATACTTCATATTTTGAAATTTATGTAGTTATCAACTAGGTTGCCTCCATATAAAGTGTAGAGAAATACTAGATATCGTCGGTACCATGTCAAATTATACAATGGGAAAATAGCCACTTTTCAGGAGGCCAAAAAATTGTTTTAATTATGGATTCAAAATCAGCGCCAAGCATTAGTAAATTATAATTATATTTTTCGGGTGCTGCTTTATATCCTATTTAAGCATGCTACTGAGATAAATCATTTAAATAATTTTATTCGCCAAAAAATTACATTTGATAGTTTGATATGGTATGCTTATTTGTATGTTTTCAGCTTCGTTGAACTTTTTTTAGCTTCAAACTATCCGATATACCACATTGGATAGTTTGTCTTGTAAAAATTTTGTGCTATTCCCAGGTTCGCCATTCCATAGTAGCGAATATGCCATATTGGATAGCTTGACTTGTAAAAATTTTGTGCATTTCCTAGATGCACCATTTCATAGTAGCGAATGTGTTGTACTGAATGGTTTAATTTGTAAAAATTTTGATATGCACATATTCAATATAAAACTCTTAAGAATTTTCTTTAATAATTTTAATAACGAATATAGAGTAAATTAATAAAGAAAAAAGCTTATTTTTAAACATTATGTTAATTTTACAAAATATCAGAAAACAAAGCTATCTCAACAATGGGGTGGGCGGCAACAAGCACTTCATACCCTAATTATAAATAGTAATTAATCTTCGCGCTATTTATTCTAAGAAACTCATAGGCCGCTTTCCACCACTAATATCAAATAGAAATCTTTGATTTATTAAAATATCCTTCAAACATTCTTTTTTTACTATAAACCATTATACAACAGAATTCTTCTGTATGAACCTGTAAATAATAATAAATGGCTTGCACACCATATTCTGCATAAAACATTTCTTAATGCACTTGATAAATCCATATTAATTTCATTATGTTTTAAATATCGTAACACCATTAAAAAACACCGCTTTTTTCTGTATTGAGTGTAATGTAACGGGATTATTTTGAGTGTCCCTATAAATGAACTAAAAATTCTCACATTCCGTTAACAATAGAAAACATATGCTATACTAAATATAAAAATGGTATGTCAATTGCGTTAAATTTCAATACATAAATAAAACAGTTTTTGTTTACCTGATAAAAATACTATTTTCATATTGGATAATTTGATATGGCACGGATGCTTAGAAAAAAAATATCCAAACATTTGCGGCAAAGGATCGAATATGCCATATTCGACAATTTGACATTTTAAATTTTAGAAAAAGTACATGTTGGATACTTTGAAAAAGTCATTATCTAAGTTTCTAAGAAAAAGGATAATTTTATTTTTTTCACAACATTAACAAATCGTCAATCGGCAAGATGACTTTGACCTTGGGGCAAGATGACAACAATGTAAAAGGTTGAACATATTTTATCTTTTGAATCTATTATATGGTTTAACAAATGATAACTCTGTTTTTACATCTTACAAAGTGTCAAACTAAGCATAATGAATTGTAATGTAATGTTGGAGTGTTTAGTTGTGCAGCTAACAATAGTCACAAATAAAAATGCCATTTTCATAATTGGAACATTCCTCATGCCACCACTCTTGGCATTTACAGCACTCGATTTATTCTTCTGTTGGTGGGTCACAATATTACTCATCACATACTGGACATCTGAAAACACCATCCTTTAAAGTCGATGCAACTGGACAGTTTGGCCTGGTTTTAATAGGCTTAGACCTACATGAACTTAGTTTGACTTGTTTTACTTACTTTTTAGCTTCACGAGCTTCTTTTCTCTGTTTTTTAAACGTTGCTGTTCTTACTTCTGCTTTTTCCTTTGTTCTAACATTTCTTTGATGGATGTGCTTGTAAGAATGCTTGAGCTCGTGTTTTGCTTTTGCTTTTTTTTCACATTTTGTTCCTTTAGGCTATGGTTTGAAATCAAAAACACTAACAGGCTTCTTCTGTGCTTCGGAATCAGCATTCGCCTAAGTTATGGTTCTTCTGTAGGGTTTATACGTTGGTTTTCTACTACCAGTGTCTGAGAATGACGAGCTCGTCATCTTGCCCCGGACTGCCTGTTTAAAAATATTCGTTTTCATTGCCATGAAGGACGACGATTAATTGATATTTATTCATGGTAATAGGTAGTATTTAAACTAAGTTACTCATAAATAGTAAAGAGAAACGATATATCTTACCTGTATCTGTAGCAGAGCTTATTTACACATGCATAAAAGTTATAACGTGGCAGCGGTAAACAATAAAAGCTTCACAACTAACACAACAATGGTGATTTCAGTGTCTCTATACTACTGTTTAACGAACGGCCGATAGGAGAGCCAGTTTTGTCCGGTTGATGCTGCCACCTAATGGAAACGGAAAAATTAAGACATTCGTCATCTTGCCCCGGTCTCCCCTACATATCATGCACCATATTATAAAATGGCACAAAATATGAAAAATGCATTTTTTGCATTCGATAAATGACATCGTAGTGACGATATATGAATGAACTGCCAAGCACCTTGCTGAGCCTGCTATTATCGCGAAGCTACTGCTTTTTAATTTGTCTCATTCATCTAGTCAAACCCGTCTAGGCAAGTACTGCTATGTTCTTGGATGTATGTTTGCTATAGTTCGGAAAAAAATATCTGTCGTAGTACAATGTGAACATGCATCCTGTTTTTATGCCGTCACTCGCATAAAGAACCAACTATTATCAACAGTTAATTGTGCATTGGGGGTAACGGTTAAAATTATATTGATTAATGAGTAATATAAATTTATTTTTTGCTAGACGCTAAAATCTTTCTGACTGAGGATCTTCTTGAATTGAGCTGTTTACTGTGTTGTTCAGTGTTTTCGAGAATGCGGGTTATAGATTTGTCAGAGTGCCCATTCCGCCATTATGTTGAAATTCAAAGGGTTATGATGCATACTTTCAGTGGCGAGGTTTTTCTGCCAACAGCATGGCTTCACTCCACCGACAAGCACCCACGTGCTTCCTTTAAAACGAAATATGTCAGAGGACATTGCTGTACGGAAGGTATGACCGTGAATTTTTCTTAGCATATGAAATTCATTACTTTTCCATATACCGCAGAACTTACCTGCACGCCACACACTGGAGAACATTATTTTTTGCCATGCAGACTAAATAATACCTAGGACACTGGCGGAATTGACTGAAACTGAACTGTTCTATGATGAAACAAAGTTGAAAGTATTTATTTGCAAAGTTAATTGTCTTATTATCATTGTGTTATTAATTGCAAAGATAATTCTCTTATTACCATTGCGTTATTAATTGCAGAGATAATTGTCTTAAAAAAGCCTGTAGATATTAGTAGCTTCTGCTTTAAAACTACTCCTTTTTTTTGCTTAATGTGATTCATGTGACTTTCCGAATGATTAACCTTTCATTACGCTACCTTTTCTGAAATCTAAAAATTGTTGATATATGCAGGTTTGATCATTAAAAAAATTCTTGCAGAGGAGTTTGTATGCTACGATTCTGAGTTTTAGTTACAAATAGCCTCGATAAATAGCACTGAAAGTAATAACCGCTAAATCCAAGCTAGATTTTTCGACCTCTGTCTTCTTCCATGCAAAAAAAGAAGATTAAAATGTATTAATTGGATCCCGAGGTACCGAAAATCGGGTATGGACTCAGCACCTATTGCTCTCAGCGCCATCTATTGTTTGAAATTCAAACTAAAATAAAGAATCATAGTAAAAAAAAATCTCCTGACATCATACCTAACCCTTCTGAAAAAAAAAATTTAATATATGTCACCGTTTGCAAGTTATTGAGTTTTAAAATCGTCGATTATTTTTGAGACACCCAGTATATATGTATATATATATACATCAGCAGTAGCCTTTGAGAAAAAAAACGAATTTTTTTGAGAAAAAAAAGAACTTTGCTTATATGAAAAACTGCTTTTACAATTACATTCAAAAATGCAACAACATAAATTGATAGAAATAAAATTTTATACTTTATGGAGTAATATTATCAAAAGTAAATGAATACTCACAGAAGTGATTTCATTAGAATGAGAACTTGAGTGTTTGTGCATTATGAAACGGACAGAAACAGATATTCTATTTATTTATGCTCAAGTACACTTGCCATTTCACATACATTACAAATTTTTATCCTTAGCAGTTAGGATGTATAACTGTTGTTTTCTTCTCACTCCAATCAATACCGGCCAATGATTAAAGCAATCGACACTTCCATTTTTTTGAGGTAGCAAAGATGTTTTATATCGAAGAATCTTACTCTCAGTTGGGTGTGAGTTGCTTGTCGTGCCACATTTCTTCTCTTTTGGGCCATTCTTGTAAGTAGTTATGACCTAATCAGTCTTTGAGAACCTCTTTTGATTCATTTGCGTGTTGTTACACCTATTTCAAGAAGCAATTAGCAATTCTCAATAATTATAAAATAATTAATAACAATGGTGTCAATAAAATGAAAAGCAAGCACATATACTATCGTTTTGGCCTTATTTTTATGTAATGCCTTGCAATTTTGCTGTCTAGTCAACAATTTTCCATTCGGCAATATACAAATGTAACAACAGTTGGACATGGCACTAATATGCTCTCCCTCTCCTTTCTGTAAAATGCTTTCTCTTCCATTTAGGTATTTTTCGTGCAAAAGCAGAAAAAAACATACATTGCTGTTCATATTCTACAAAATATTGAAAATGTCTACTGCCACAACGCTCGTGATTTCTTCTCTAGCCCTCCGAGCGTCTTGCAAAAGGGTAAAATTGTAATGTTGTTTTCTTTGCATTTTGTTTTAAATGCTAAGAAAATATGATTCTTTCAACATTATAAAAAAAACTCAATTACAAATATGAATGTAATCCTTGAGAGTAATTATCATTCTTCAATGTATTTAAAATTCATTAAATCTGTAGAATTATATTATCTCAAATATTGCTTGTATTGCTGTGAAACCTGGAGCTTAGTGAACGGAATATTACGCCCCAAACACTTAGAGGTTTAAAATAACCACTAGTACTCTCTTGAGTTCTATGTCAACTTTAAATTTGCGTGTTGAAATTATATTTTCCTATTTTGTGCCCACATACTCAAGATATTGCTTTAATAGATGCACTGCTAAAGAAAAAAAATATATAAAATCTGCTTGAATTGATTTTCTGGCATTTCTCTTGACAGACAAATTACTGCACTTTCACTGGCCCTAATATCACTTTACCAACAAGCCGAAATTTCTGGTCAATTTCATGCCCATTCTAAGTTTCGATTTTTGAACAAAAAAACTTTCCAAAGTAAATTTATACTCCCATTTATGAGGTTATTCCTTCGTGTATATTTTCATACGATGCTCTTAACTTTGTGGTAGACATCTTCACATAAATAGACAGACGGTCGGTTATTCACACTGGTAAGCATATCTGATTCATTCAATCCAGCATAGGTCTAATTTTACAATTATGAACAGTATTTTGAGCTTCTGATTGATTAGAATTATCACTGAAATGAAAACATCTGTGCAATTTTGCATATTTTCCCTGAAACAAATAATGTCATTCCAAATATGAGGGATGTTAAAAAGTCGATCCAAATATCTTACAATACATAAGACAATAAATTTACAAAAGTCATATCCGTTGCAATTAATTGGCTTGTTTGGGATTTGTTTTCAGCTACAGCATTTCTTATTATTTCAACTGTAAAAATCCTTGGAAAAGTAATGTGAGAATTTTATCTCTAAATTTGATTGGGGCAACATTTTAGTTCCTTTGAATTGGAATGGATAATCAGAAAAGAAGCACTATATTTTTTACACAAAATATTTTAGTGATTCATTCGATTTTTTTTCGGAAATGAGAACCGCATCACAGATGAGTCTTTTGTATTTGAATGCACTATTTCTGCAGCAGTTCTAGGCTCACATTTACTTCACATGCTTGTAATTTACTGTAGGATCTGCAATTGAATCGCCGATTTCCCAATTCATCTTCACTTTTTAGATTGACATTAATAAGTAAATTAATGGCATTACCTTAGGTTATCCCTTTTCCCAATATTAAAATGAATGCATCAAAGAAAATTATTACCATTTCCAGCACAAGCAGCTGCAAGGATGCAGAAACAAGTAAAATTCTCAGTATTACTATACAATGTGGATGGTCAAGCAGCAATATTGTGCACTATTGTACATCTGCAAATCAAAAGAAAATGTGTGTTGATTTCGTTTTACTCCGAAGAGGTATATGGTAAATAGGATTATGCCATTACTGAATACTCTAGATCAGCGTTTCTTAAACTGTGGTCCGCGGACCCCTGGGGGAGCTTGCAGTCGGGGGTCCTCGGGTCCAGTGTTGAATTCAGACCTTTTTTCGGCAGGCATTTCTGTAGCTGTAGTTGTGGATAAATGCAGGACTAGAAATTCTAATCTAGGACTATTAATAAGTATAAAATAAACACCTAATTCTAAATTTTTCGAGGGAGACATTTGCTGGGGGGTGGGAACCCCATCCTCCTTCTCCGTTCCACCTTCTGAATTCATCTCTGTGCAAGCCAAATATTTTAAACGAATATGTTTTCCCTCGTGAGTGCGCTTTATATATTCATTCTCTTTTGCGCTGTCATAGTAGCAATCACGTGACCTTACGTCATATTATCAAGAAACGCGAAAGCATGGTGAAAATAGTAGTGAGTGAATTGCAGCCATTGTCATTTTTAAGTGCACTACTCGTATTTTAGTTCTCTAGTCACATACTCTCTAGTTACATACTTACAATTTTTTTTTAATTCATGATATGAATGAGTGGTTAAAGACCGGTAAAATAAAACCTAAAGAAGAGATAGTCAGATATAGATGATACTACTGATTTAATACTTCATTTTTTAACAGCAGAAAAATTACAGCAAAGGAAAAAACGTAAGTACTCTGAAGAATATTTAACATTGGGATTTACGAGCACCTGTGTTAATAATGAAGAACAGCCTCTTTCTGTTGTTTGTCACGATATGCTGTCAAATGAATGTATGAAATCAGCAAAACTCCGTAGACATTTACAAACTAAACATAAAGCTTATTTAAACAAACTAGCTTGTTTTTTAGAAGAAAGTTAAAAGAACTGAAAACAAGGCAAAAACTAATTGAGAAAACCGTAATTGGTTCCAACAATGAAAAGGTCGTTTTTACCTCGTATCGGGTATTTTTGATGGTAGTAAAATCTGTAAAACCTCATACGATTGCAAAGAATTTAACTCTACTTGTTACTACAGCAATGGTCACAACAATGCTAGGAGAAAAAACAGCAAAGGATCTAAATTTAATTTCATTTTCTAATGACACTGTTAAGAACAGATTCATCGACTTGCGTGAAAATATTGAGAGCCAATTTATTGAACGTGTAAAAATAAGTCTTTATTTTGCATTAAAGATGGATCAGAGTTTAGCTTTTCCAATAATGGGAATTTGTTAGCTTTCTTTTTTATGAATTTGGTGATAAGGTATGTGAAGATTTTTTGTTTTTCAAATCCATTCCATCTCACACAACATGTGCTGTTTAGACGGTCTCATTCAAGAAAAAGAAATTTTGTCAAAATGTGTCGGAATAAGTACATATGAGGTTCGAGCTGTGAGTGGACCTATTAATGGTTTAATCAGCTTGTTTAAAAATAAAACATCACATCCAGTTTAAACATGCTTTGTCCTCTAATCACTGGTCGCGAAAAAATGCCTGAAGATTTTAAGTCTACATTGAACGAAATTGTTTCGGTAGTAAATTATATCAAGGCTCGTCCATTTAATTCTAGACTTTGTAAAATTCCGTGCGAAGAAATTGGGAGTTAACACAAACAGTTACTTTTCCATAAAGAAATTAGGTCGCTGTCTCGAGAAAAAGTTTTAAATCGCACTGTTGCACTGCGTGATAAAGTAAGGCTATTTTTACCCGACTGAAAAGAAGGGTCATGTGTTTCACGCGTATCTGGGTACGTGGATTTCTTTATACCCTCGAAACATCCCAACGGCTGGATGGATTCTAATGCATGGGGTCTCTATCGATTTGTCTTAATCGTCCGATGGTTATAGGATAAGTTTTGTTTTTATAAATTCAAAATAGCGGCCGTAAAATACAAAATGACGGGAGAGACTAAAAAACATTTTTAAGCACCTTATTGAGTGGCATATCATTGGATAGGTCTTTCAAAATGAAGACGATGTTTCATTGACTCTTTTACAGTCCGAAGCTCCGTTTAAATATTACAAAACCTGGAAGCTGTGTAGGTAGGATCTCTAGCTTTACTGCAACTCTAACCATCATAGACATCGATATGCCTCATCAAAACAGTCTTTATAGATTGGAACTAACAATTAAATGCAACTTAAATGTCACCAATACAAGTAAATAAAAAAATATGTATGTAATATAAAAAAAATTGTTTCACATTGATGAGAAATATTTAATTAGTTCGCTTTTTACGCAGTCGGGTTTTTTGATATTTTAAATTTAATTGCTTATTATTGTATTCCATTTGAAAGAATGTTTCAATGAATTCTCCTGGCTTGTCAAGGTAGCATATTTGGAAAGAACTCTCTGAATGACCTGAATTTAAGCTTACAAGAAACATCGGTACATATTTTCAAATTCGCCGACAATGTAGAAGCAACAAAAAAAAAATGATTTCTGAATAAATCGTCGTGAAAGGAATAATTTTGAATCATTCCCAACATTATTCCATTTCTTACAAACCTTTGGCGATACAATTCCCCATGATATTGTTGAAAATTTCGTTGTGCACCTGTAGAACTTGAAAGAAGCTTTTCGACTTTATTTTCCTCCCTGAAATTCAGAAATTGAGTAAATGAGGAATCCATTTCATTTCCAAGACATTAGCAAAATAGAACCTTTAACATTCTAGAACAGGAACAACTTGCGGAATTATCATGCGATGATTCCATGAAAATTGCTTTCCAAGTGAAAAAATACCTTTCTAAACTTTTGGTTATGTGCGTGAGAAGTACGTATGCAAAACTCGAAAATAAAGCTATCAAGCATTTTCATTCCTTCTGTAAAACACAATTATGTGAAAAGACTTTTTCCAGCCTTGTGCACATGAAAAACAAATATAGAAATTGGTTGCATGTCGAGCCAGACTTGCGTATACAAGTTTAGAACATTGCATCAGATATTTCACGCCTCGTAGAAAAAAAAAAAAAAAAGAAAAAAAAAAAAAAAACAGAAGCATCCTTCTCATGATAAATGCTATATTTTAACTGTCTTAAACTGTGTACCATTTTTCTTATTACTGAAACATTACTTTTTCAACAACTAAACACGGAATATCTGTAATGAAAAATAAAAAGGGTCTATGCCATTAAAATAATTTTTTTATCTTACATTTTTAAAAAAAATTGTGGGGGTCCCCGAAATGCATATCATATCAAAGGGGGTCCGCGAGATCCCAAAGTTTAAGAAACGCTGCTCTAGATAATGAATATAATTCTTTATTACATTATGCTGAGTATAACCATAAAGAATAACCGACAAAAGCGCTAGACTAAATGCGAAAATCAGAAGTCATCTTAGAGAAACAAACAAAACAAACTACTGTCAATTATAAAGACAACTGGTGAGAAATTCCTTCGTATTATTTTAACCCCTTAAACTGTTTCATGTTTTTATAACATAAACTAAAATCAGGGACCAAACACCACTTTTTAAGTACTAAAACATTTCCCTTAAACAATCGAGAAAAGTTCTGCCAATTAATGTTCGAAGATTACAGGTAAAAATTAGTGATATCAAAAAGCTTTTAGTAACGGAGCTAAATCTTCTTTTCAAAACGCAGTTCGGGCAAAGCAGTTAAGTGTTTAAACAAGCTGCTTTGCTAAATCTTAAAGCAGTTTGCAATTTTTAAATTTCGAAGAGAACACAAAAAATCGAGTTAAAACTTTTCTTTACAGATATGCAAAGCTACAAAGTATAGGGTTAGAATTTTTGCATCATATTATCGCTTTAATAAAAATTATAAATTATTTTAATAAAAAATCTATTAATAAAATTGCAAAGAAAACAATATTAGTTTAAGTCTTATAAAACGGTGCAAATTTATACCATTAGCTGGAATTATTAAAAAAAACTAGATATAATCGGATATAGATAAAACAGAAAAACAAAACTAATAAATTCTATCTAAAATTTAAAAAAAATCATACAAATTCAACTTTTAATGATTTATGAAAGACTTCAAAGCACTTAGCATGTACAGTCAAGTAGCATTTTTTGCAAAAAGACTATATTTTAGCATTTTTTTTTATAAAAAAAATTGAGACTGGCAACCAAAAAAATTCAATTAGTTAAAACAAACACTCTAGTTTTCAAGAAAAAAACATTTGTTGTTGATTCAAACATTTATTTTCATAAAAAAAAATTACTTAAGGAAATGGTGCGTTTATGCATCATCAGTAAGAGATGGGTTAGTGAGAGTAGTAAACTAAGTTAAAATTTTACAATATGCATTTGGTTAATTGCTTTGCGCGAAAGATTTTAAACTTTTTTTAATAAAAAGTTTATTTTTGTTTTACTTTAAATAGTATTATAAAAATAACAAAAAAATGTAAAACCCAAAAAATTCTTCATTAGCTGAAAAAATATTTTTAAATTAAAAAAGTTTAATTTTTTGCAATATTCTGAAAGTTTAAGATATTTATAAATATTTTTATACCAAATTAATACGTTTTTGCTCGAAATTCAGTCAGTTTCCTTATTGTGAAACCCCCATAAAAAATCATAGGAAAATTTACTGGAAATTAGACTGTCATCATTTTTTTGTGCCAAATTAACAGCTATTTTTCCTGCGAATGAACATCTAAATGCTATTTTAAAACTCTTTTCGACTTTTAACGTTTACAGAAAATATAAATTTAATCACTCTAAGTTTTGCAGCAAAAACTGCTGTCGTCCTAAGTGCCAATAAAGTGTGCTATGCTTATCTCCGTTTTAACTCGGGTTGTATTATTTACTGGCATGTTATATCAACTTAATTAATGAACTCCGCTTGTTTATAAAATACTTTGAATTAATAAAACACTAAACATTAATTTAGACTTCATATAGTGAGCATAATACTTGGAAAATAACAGGAATATTCATTAATTATTTTTAATACGAAGGCTTTCCAGAAAATACTACCCATTTACTCATACAGGTGACGCTTGTGATCCCATTTTAATTAAAGCAGCGCAGGTGCCTAGATTATCATCATAGCTTTCCAGGGGGGGAAAGTTCGAGTTCTTCCGATGCATGATGTGAGTTTTGTGACTGTTTACAATGGCACATAAGATAGAAAATCCCGCCAAATGCGAAGAGCAATCCGTTTTGTCAATGCTGAAAATGTCCGTTAAGCGAAATTCCTTGCAGGATTACTGTAGTCTACGGTACGGAGACAATGGATGAGTCATTTCTAAGGCGTTGGGTTGGAAATTTAAAAGAGTGAAGAGACTTTCTTCGGAAGTTTAAGTGGCAGATTTTTGACCACCCTCCCTATAGCCCCGACTTGGCTCCAAGTGACTGTCATTTATTCACGAAACGCAAGGTTTTCTTCTCAGGAGAACGTTTCCAGAGAGATTATGACTTAAAAGAAAGGGTACAGCATTAGCTAGCTACTTTGGCGGTAGAGCTTTACGAGGAAGGCACAAACAATGTCATTTAAATATATGACAAATGTCTCAATAACGGCAATGACCACATTGGAAAATGAGTAAATGAATTACTTTCAGTTAAATAAAGTAATTATTTACTTTCCTTCATTTTCTTTTAATTATGTGTAAACGGGTATTACATCCTGGACTAGCCTCGTATTTTTTTATATTTTTACTATATTTACACAGATTATAAAGATATTTAAACATATAAAATGTATGTAAAATATCCGCTAAAATACAGGACATTTTTGGTGAAGCTTTGCGGGAAATTTTTACTTTTCTAGAAAACACTACAGCTTCTATAATTGACATTTTAACCCATTTATGCCTAGCGTCCCATTTTTGGGACGTTTCAAATTTTAATGAATTTGTATAATTTTCTTCTCATTCACAGCATGAAAATTGCATGAAATCATTATTTATGAATGTCTTTATCTGTAACCGAGAGATGACAGCATAAGGTGGATATTTATTTGCTTAAATTAAGGCTTTTTTCGGTGTTTATGGATTTTTAATTTTTCAAGATGGCAAAATGTAAAAAGTAAGTTTATTTGTATTTTTTCTATCAAGGATTCAAAATCGCAAGTTATAATCTTAGCTTGTAGACGTTTTTGAAATACGTATTTATTTAAATTGCGAAATTAAATGTTCAAGTCTATTTTTAATGCATTTTTGTAATGTCCAAAATATACGGTTCTAGGCACAAATGGGCATATATTTTTGTTAGAAATTTAGGAGACAGTTATTTATGTAATCTCCTTTCGAAGATATTTATGAAATAAATTGTTTTTAAGTCTGCAATACGATTATTCTTATTTTATTATTAATAATAGTTATAACGTTATTAGTCTCTGCAAAGAAATAAACATATTTTTTTAGTTCATAAAAATACTAATTATAATACATAATATACAATTTAAAAACATTTTAAATATAAATATAGGTAAAACATATAATTATGCATATTAATCTACTAGAAATATTCATATTTAGTTCTTTTACATTTTATCAAATAAATACAAAGAAATTTAAGCTTAATTTTTTTTAGTATTTTTCCAGTTCATTTTGTAACATTTTAAAGCGATTTTACCAAAAGATTTGAGAAAACAAAAATTCAGGCACAAATTGGTTAAGATTACGAATTTGCAGAAATGCAGGAAGTTTTCCGTAACTGTTATGGAATATTTTCGTTTTGGTTTCAAGACTTTACACTTTCCACAGATCATAATTAGAGATTTGTTTATATACGTTGCAGTGTTGACGATGAAAATTATTTGAATTTTATTTATACAGACAAAATTTCGATTGTAATTCAATTTTGCGAAAACATGACGCTGCTGAGTGGGAAACTAAAAAAAGTGTATGAATATGTCTGCAAAAACTAAATAATGACATTTTCATTATACTCACCATTTGCTGAAACTACATGGCACATTCCAGGACAGCATTAGCAGAAACTCGTGCTAACATTGCAGCCGTAATGACAGTCGAATAGTAGTCGTACGGCAGTCGTTTGTGGATTTTAGTGATACACCTTGTCTTTTAGGCATTCCCAACAACACATACAGAAAAAAATCACATGGAGTCAAGTTTGGGGAATGGAATACCAATCCAGGCCCCGTACCGCATGCTTCCGATAGTCCAGGGTACCGACATGAACATTGAAATGTTCGTTGTGAAAAAGAAAATCTTCAAACTTTCTATCTGGATAACTACCATCTTGGCATGGACCACTATGCATTCCGCTGTGTTCCAAGAACTTTTGCAACGCCATAAATTAAATCAGAACGTCCAGATAGAGCGTTGCAGCAATCTTTTTGGTGACAGAAAAATGGCCCAATAAGGCCTTGGGGGAAATGGCGACCCAAACCGTAACTTTTGGGAAATGAAATGATAATAGAACAGCAACATGGAAATTTTCCTTCTCCCAAATGCTCCAGTTCTCCTTAATGATGAAGCCGTTCAGGGCAGAATACGCTCCATCGGACAACCAAATATTGCACATCAATTTCGCGAGCGTTCAGCTGCCTTCAGATCCGAAGGTCTCGTTTGCATTAATGGCAGAAGCATAAGGGATTGACGTGTTTGAATCCCGTATGAAAACAGGTGGACGCTGTGACGGATAATATTGTACGTGGGCATACGCCGCAGTCCGGGCTGAGTTGCAACATAACGAACGGCAACAGAGAGCTGCTTTGGATCGCTGAAAGACTTCAACATTCTGCTCTATAATTGCCGCATGCGACTACCAAACGGCTCCAGAATAATAATCAATAATGCTCCCAGTCAGTTTAAATTTTTCAAATAGAGCCTATATTGTAACAGTTATCGGCCCGTTTGTGACATTAAACTTCTTCTGTAAACTGCACCTTGTTCCAACAGTACTGTTTGGTGGTGAAATTTAAAGACAAAAAATAACTACTGTTCTATAATATATATCATTTCTGCCCTGCAACTGGTAATCTCTGAACAGCACACGCTAAGAGCAGGATTGAGAAATAAAAAATGGAGTTTTGACTGTGTGCGTTTCTCTACAGCTCTCGCAGATCGCCTGCAGTGTCATGTGCTATCCGTCTGCGTAACTAAATAAGAAATATTATGTGACTGAATATTTACAGATGTCCCAAGTGCAGCGAGCGGCATATTCCTATCTCTTTCTGTTTTTGTTTATTTCACTTTTCAAATGCGCTTTTTATACGTCTGTGGGACACGTTAAACATTCAGAATTATACTGTTTCGAAAACAAATCTACCGAAGAAATCTTTCATAACTCTTTTCATATTTCGCTTTTGCTTCATAAAAGACGTCTAAAACAAATAACAATATTTGAGACAGCAGTTTCTGTAATCATACCTGTGCGGTCATATCTACGAGCTGGAAAAACGAAAAACCCTTGTTCGAATCCCTTCGCTGTAAGTGTTGGCTGTTTACTAAATGTATATTTGAATGCAAAATTTCTCGATGAATTATGCCATCTCTAAAAGTCATATTTTTTTTAGTCCAATAAAGATGATTTTAATGAAAGTAATTTTTGTTTTAAATACGGAAGATATCTCTTATGAAACGAAATTAAAAAATAAAGATATTTCAGAAATCAAGGAAAGTCCCAAAAATTTCCTGAAATAGCAAAAATAGAAATATTCATGCCTTCAGTGGCTGACTTTTGGGGGCTTCAGAAAATCACTATAGCCACTAGGAACGCGTTGAGTAGGTAACATATATTTTTTCCCTTTTTCCAAGAAATACAGGCTGTCCATTAGGGTGCAGTGAAAAAAACGAAAATCGGAAAATTAAAAGGTAATAGCACGCAAAAGTTGTGTATGGTCATCAGTAATAAAACTGCGCAGTTTTTTCGAAATCAAATTTTATCTTCCGGTGCCCCCGGGCCCACCAATGTCCGCCAAATTCGTCCAAAACACCTTGTAGATGCTATAAATAAAAATAGAAATAAAGCTGGAAAACAAAAATGTCATACAGCGCAAAAGTTGTGTGTGGTACGTAGTAATATACCTGCACAGATTTTTCGAAATCAAATTTTATCTTCCGGTGTCCCGGGTCCCCCCCTATGTTTGCGAAATTCGTCAAAAATGCCTAGTACAACTTATAAATCGAAATAACCATAAAGTTGGACATCAACAATGCACATCTATTCAAGTTCACTTATATTTTATGATAATTAGCTAAATAATCTTCACACCTTGGATGACCAGGTGGAAATTTGAATCATGAAAGGCCATGTGACTCCAACGTTAAAAAACACATATTTATTTATCACATAAAAAAAATCCGAAACTTTACATCTAAAATTAATTTTATAATATGTTTAACAGTTGCAGCCACAGCAAGAAATAGAAAATGAAATATTGTTGGAACAAAGGATTTAAAAAATAAACTGATCATTAATTCGCTTTACGATTGATCTTGCATTGTGGTCGGAAATTGACCCCACCTGGTTATCCGGGGTTATAAAGTCTCAATATTTGTAAATTCAGCTTGTTAACAGATTATTTTCCCTATGGGAATTTACTATATGTATATACATTTCAAACTCTCTTACCGGAGTATGGTCTTCTCCATAAGACATGTCTAATCGCCGGAATTTTTGAAGTAAACGAAAAAATAAGCGGTCATGTGCGAGTTTTACTCGCGCTCAAAGGGTTCCGTATAATACATATATGAATTATTAGCTGTATTATTAAAAAAATCGTTACTAAAAGAAAAATAAGACTGTAAAAAAATATACAACGTAGGGTTTCGTTTAACTGTATATATACTAGAAAAATATTAATGGGTATACCGAAAATTTTCAAAGAGGTATGAAGCCTAAATAATATCAAATATTGCTGTTCTGTATAACACTTATTTAAATAATATTTTTATTCCATATTCCTTATTTAATCCTTATTTAAATATACTTATTTAAATATTATCCTATTTAAATATTATACTAATTTAAATATTATGTATGATGAACTTATTTCAGTACTGACAATATAAGTAGTGCCTATTTAAACTTCATTCGTCATTTCATAAAACTAAATTCAGCGTCGTAATAATCGTTTTTTTCCAGTGTAGCTAAAACAAAACCCTTGTTCATGTGCTTCGAAAGGAGGTCGCAAAGTAGCAACGCCGCCTTGGTCTGTGCAGTATTTTTCCAGATAGGTTTTTAATTAACTTTTAAAGACACGGGAGGCTACTCAATGCAAACTAATCGCGAATCCCATAATATTTATGTGATTAATTCTAATTAAATTAATCTATTTATAACAATTTGGCGTTTATTGCTTTTACACTGCTACTGGACATTGTATTACACAAGTGTATCATTAAAAGTTGTTATCTAGGCTTTGTCCAAATCGTACGTGTCTTTAAGGGTTAATATCTCGGCTAATTACCGACGATTTTTTTCAAAAACCATTATCAACAATGCTTTTATACTTCTGCTATATTAAGTACCTCCAGCACTCCTCAACACATTTGCTGAGTGCCCGTAATTCGAAATTTGTGTTTAACGGAAAAATGCTCTTTTCTCAAAAACTATGTGACCTAGGGTAATCGCTGTAATTTTCCTGCAAGGTTTAATTTACGGTCTACTACCTCTATTTATTTTCATAATTTTAGTTTCAGTAGATTCGGAAATAGATGGGGGAAACATATTTCTGAACTACATTTTCAATGATATCTCTGAAAATATAATACCTAAAATTAAATGAAATGTATTTTTGAGTACAGCATTACGAAAGATTCTACACGATACACCGCACAATATAAAAAAAAAGATTTTTTTTTCAAGTAACTTAATTAACTCCTCTACATTTTTCCTAAAAATATTTGCAAATATTTAATAATATGCGGGTCAATAATCTTTATTACTTTCCCCAATTTGAACTGTCCACGTTTCATAATTTACGAGTAATTTAATTCATAATTTACGAGCTGTGACAGACGGACAGACAGACAAAGGAGTGATCCTATAATGATTCCGTTTTTACTTTTTAAGTACGGAACCCTAAAAGAGTTCAAAGTCATTACTATTTCCATTCGCATTTTAAAAATTCATAAAAAATAACAAATCGTCGTAACAGGGTGCGGTTTTGACAATGAAGACATTCCATAGAGAAGGAATTTTCGAGGAACAAAACAGTTCAAAGAATGTGCGAATTGTATTTTGTATCTGCCACAAAAATTGCGAAATGCATAAAATGTGAAGGGATTTATCTGAATACTATATATACACATATAAATTTTAATTATATATATATGTGTGAAATATAAAAGGAAAATACTATTAAAGAAGAAAGGATATGGTCTGAAAGGGAGTTCAAACTCTAATAGAAAAATTATTTAAAATAAATTTAAATCATTGTTTGGAAATGACAATTTTTAACCTATTCAACAGCTGCTTTGTAAATAATTAAATAGAAGTTTCATTTATCCATAGGCAAAAAAAAAAAAAAAAAAAAAAAAAAAAAAGATACAAACATCAGCATTCCACTAACCGCCAAAACCTTGCTAGAATCTGTTATATTTGAGATCCAACTGTGGGCATGTATAAAGAAACAAAGAAACTCAGTAGATGACGTGATGTCATTTAAACAAAGTTTTGAGTTATAACCCTTCTCGTACAAGGCAAAGAAATAATATTTATGATTTGTGGAATTCAGTCCTAAAAAAGCGTTAAAAAAGTTTTTCGCATAAGATGTTTTGATAGTTTCATTGCGTCTATGTGCATGATTAAAGCTTCAAATAGAGTCAATTTTTTCGTATAATAATATTTTCTTTTCGTAATAAAACAGTTCTGCTATAAAATAAATGGAAAATAACATGGAGTGAAGAAGGTGAAGAAAAAGTGGTATTCAAAAGTTGTAACTTTTGCGCTATTATTCGGGGTGAAATTCCTCAATCCAAACTAGGGATGGTCTTTCCCAATAGCAATTGCTAGTTTTGTTTTCTAATGCGTTTTCTAGGAAGTTAAATAAGGTGATGAAAAGTATGCGAAAAACTGGTGAGAAATAGCAAGCCTAGATTAGGTAGCAGGACACGCCATTGTAATATGATTTTTATATTTGTTGCGACAGCGGCATAGCAGCTTCCCGCTTACTTAAACTAGTTTCTATACTTCATCACTAAAGATTAAAGAATCATAGAATACAAAACTTTAATGTCCAATCCACCACAGAACAGGTCAGATAGTTATGAAAACTCTTAAATATCGCATTACTAATATGATATTTCTAAGTAAGTAATAAGATATTACTTAAGACTTGTAAATATCAATATGACTGCAGGACAGGTCAGATAGTAAAAAAAAACTTGTAAATATCATATGACTAAAGCTCATATGCTATGACCACAAGAATGAAATTTCTGAAATGATTAAAATAAATACTTTCAAATGTTCGAGTATCACTAATAGAGGTGAGTGAGATATACAATTTATGGGAAATACTCTTCAAGTAATGTAAAATTGAATAAAAAATATTTTCTAAAACTTCATTTTATGACACACTTTATGACCTCCCCTAAACAATTTATTAAACAGTATTTTTAATTAATTGATATTTATGACAAAATAGTCTATTTCAAGAAAATGTTTTTGTTTGTTTTTAGCTTACTACCATATACGCTTAAAAAAGAGTTAACTTCTGAATGCACCATTGGAAACATTGAAGCCGCGATCTAGCTTATTCTTGAATTAAATGCTTGAATTATTATCAACCAAAACCTTGAGATAATACATAATAAGTATTCTTAACTTTCAAAATAAATTGAAACGTATACATAAACATTAACAAAAATAAAAAATAATTTGTTGTTAACTTTTTGAAACTGAATTGAACAAATATAAATGAGGAAGACAATAAATTTAACCATAATGCACGAATTTAAAATATATAGTGGCAAAAGTTGTCTAGTAAAGCTGAACAGAAAATATTTATTAAGAACAAAACTTAACGCTTCATTGCTTTGTTTAATAAAAATTCTATAACAAAAATTTTCAAATATTTCGCATGTTTAAATATTTATAATAAATGAGTACGGTACCTTAATTACATGCTTTTATGTGTAATCTTTAATGTAAATTTATATATGTATATATATATATATATATATATATATATATATGATTCGACGCAAAATTATTTAAAAAACTACCTTTAATTCCGTATTACTTTATATGCTATCATTTATTTTGAAACAGTTTCCGTCTTCAAATTCAAAAATGTAACAAAAATACTTTAAACGAAATTATAACTTTTATCTAAAATATTAAAACTTATGATATTAAAACTTATATCTTTCGATAACTGTACAATTAAACAGTAAAATTTTACTTTATTCACTTTATTATCATTTCAATGTTTATTTATTTGTTAGATTTTGTAGACAGATACTAAATGGAAATCGACATTTAACCCTCAATGTTCACAAAAATAGTTAAAACGCAACTCGTTATTTGGTTTAAAATTTACAATTTAATTTTAAATAGAGAAAAAGAAAATATAATTTATTCACAAATTCTAGTTTATAATCGTTAAAGAAAGAAGATATAATGCTGATATTAATTATTTTAATGATTTTAAGAAGAATTTTATCAGCAGCACTTGATAAATTCATCTCATGTACTTACTACAGGTAACAAAAAGATTGATAGAAAAGTAAAAATTACGAAATTCTCAATATTTTGTATAAACCAAGTGCTCCCGAATAAAGAAAAAGTTTTTGTCGATATTCAAAAACTTATCACAAATCTTCAGGTGACCTAATTATCGAATAAATGAATTGATGCTACCCATCTTTCGAACGATAACATCGAAAACTTAAAAATATTTTTATCTTTTTAACATCAAACCTTCCCTTTTTTTTCACGCTCAAGATATTACAAGATACTAAGAGAACGAAGTGATTGATGGTGTGGACGTTGGAGTTTAAGTAAAGAGTGATAATTAGTTTCTTACTGCTTTCATTTCTTACACTCCTAGTTTTATAGATATCCGTGATCTTTCGTTAGAGATTAAGAATTTTATTACTTAATAACTTTGCTCTCATTAAAGAGTTATTTATCTGCGTTAAAAAGTAATTAAAGCAACACAAAGTTAAAATCATTTTTTGAGTAGTAGTTCAACTTCATTTTTTAGAAATAATTTGCAGGAATTTTAGCGGGGGATTCTAAAACATTAAAAAACTCCGCCCGTATCAATATCTATCTGCCTATCTATGTATCAATCCCTATCATTCTCTCTCTCTCTCTCTGTATATATATATATATATATATATATATATGTATATATATATATATATATACATAAGAGCAATCTATCTGTATTTAAAAAAATAAGCAACAAAAAGGAAAAATCATATTTCGCGTATAAATACTATACATCCACTCGCATTATTAGCATAAATAATATTATATTATAAATAATATTATATTACATATTTATTTCTGTAGAAAGTAGAGGATTAGTAAGAAAAAATTACCCATTTCAAACGGCTCGGGAGACGCTGCAAAGTTCCGGTTGTAACGAAATTAACACTATATGAATGATACAAATGCTGAGCTTGTTACTTATTAAATGAAAAGGCTTAACAGAAAATTTTTCCGAAAAAAGGAGCTGTAGCTCTAAAAAAGGCTTAATATGATTTCATATTTTATTGTACCGTTACAAAAATATTGAACATGCAATTGTAAATGCTGAATATGACCTTCGTTATTGTCCACGATGCCTTATAATCGCAAAATTTTATTTTCGATCACTGAACGACGTAATCCTGGCAAAAATGTCTAAATTATGATAAGTGCTTTCTTCCAGATTTGGCATACATACGTTTTTTTTTTTTTTTTTTTGCAATTATAGCACATTAACCGCTTGGGGACGAGCGAAACGTATACGTGCAGCAGGAAGCACTTAGAATCCTTGTTTTTCCTCACCAGAAAATTTTACCGTAAAATTTGCCTTTTTTAATCAGCGCATTTTCTCGATTCAAGAAGACACAAATTTCTGTTTTTAAAAAACGGTGACAAAAGATTAAAAATTTTGTAAAAGGCTCCCGTCCCGAAGGGGTTAGTGAAAATTAAGGGGCATATTGAGCATTTATAGCTGCATTTTAAACATATTTGCTAATGCATTAAACATATTAACGATTTTTAATTGTACATACCTATTGAACATTTTTGTAGTGTTACAGAGCCAACACATGGAAAAGTTTTGCACTATTTTTTTTATTAAAGAAAGCTAAGAGCATCCATCATTTGCATAATCTGTAGTTTGTGTTCGTCTCAGAAGGAGTATATCACATACGCATCAAAATTATTTTAAATAATTTTAATACTAATTAAGAAGTAATTAAATCTCGATTTAAACCTAAGCCATTATTTATAGTGCTTATTTAAAATATTAAAGTAAATACTGAACCACAATTAACAACAATTTACAACAGTGCACTCCTTAAGTACAGAACAACGTACATTTTAGTAAGCCATTTGTGTTTCAAAGCCAGTGCCAGACGTTCTACATCTATGATCAATACCTCTGCCAAAGTATTATAAAGTACGCTTTAGTTAGGGTATGTACTTAAGTGTATGCAATTCAGCTATGACGGGAAAATTAAAAAAATATACACGGATTTCAATCAATGTTGAGCGGAGAAGGATATTTAACACATTCACGCCGGCGCGGTGGGTCACACGCAACTGTGTCAGAGCTGGCAAGTCTCTGGCCTTTTGGATACCAGTATTTTAATACAGAAAATGTTGTTTTATTTAATTAGAACACTTGGGCGATTTAAGGGAACAACATTTTCTCTAAAATAATAGTGGTGTGCAAAAAGCCGGGGACTTGACAACTCTGTGACAGTCGAGTGTGACCCACGGCGTGAACGTGTTAAAGAATTTTTTACAAAGTGTGACTCAAAGCGGAAATGGCCAAAAATATGGAATTTCTATGAATAATATTTCAAAAAGTTATCAAAGCACAAGAGAAAATCTTCGTAATTGGAAATAAAAATTGTTTCAGCGCGACTTCTTTCAAATATCTTCGAGGAGCAAGTCATCCCAATTTGGTAAATGCTCAGATTACTTGGATGAGAAAGATCAAAGGCACGAATATTGGTATTTTTGGCAATTTGCATAACAGCAAACGTACACAAAATTACTTTTTTAACACTTAGTTCAAAAATTTGCCAGACTTAATTAATTAATTTTAAATTAAAATTTGATTTGAGCAACTCCACTAGTAGTCCAGGCAATAGGGGATTTTACCTGGCAAAATTAAGGGTAGTTCTGGAAATCGACTTACTTTATGTTTTTTGGGTCGCTGAATCCGAATTTGTAACTTCCCACCAAAATTTCCCCCGGCAACACCCCCAAATTTTGCTAAAATGCCCCCCAAAAAAGGTTTTTATTAAAAAAATCAATCTTTTTATTGTTTTAGGGAAAAGGTATCTAGAAATTCAGAAATTTGCTGTTCTCAAAAACGAAACTTTTTCAAAAAGTCAATTTTTTCTATGTTTTCCGTGTGAAATTTGGGTGGGGCTAGTTACAAATTCGGATTCAGCGTCAAAAAACATAAAGTGAGTCGAAATCCAGAACTAGCATTAATTTTGCCAGGTAAAATCCCCTATTGCCTGGACTTTCATAACTTAGTGCGCGTAGCGCTGCAGTGGATGTTCAGAGGCAGCCCTCCCTCCCGTTCATCCTACGTCATAATCTCATATATCCTATTTGTTGCAAATTTTGTCTACTTTCTGAATTTCTACATACTTTTCCTCTAAAACAATAAAAAAAAATAATTTAAAAACAACTATTTTTTTGGGGGGGGGGACTTGGGGGGAAGTTAAAAATTCGGATTCAGCGACCCAAAAAACTTAAAGTAAAACTTATAGGGAAAGTTCGGAGGGGATACGGGAGTGCGAATGTAAACGATGTGAGTGGTTAAGTGGAATTTCGCAACTTAGTCCACGCAGCACCGCGGCGCATATTCCGAGGCAGATCCCACCCTCCCCATTCATCCTACGTCATAATGTCATATATCTTATTTGTTTAAAATTTTGTCTACTTTCTGATTTTTCAGATACTTTTTCCCTAAAACAAAAAAAAATTGATTTTTTAATAAAAACCTTTTTGGGGGGCTTTTTACCAAAATTTGGGGGGGTTGCCGCGAGAAATTTTGGTGGGAAGTTAAAAATTCGGATTTAGCGACCCAAAACACACATAGTAAGACTTTTTCCAGAATTACCATGAATTTCGCTAGGTAGAACTCCTATACGGTCCCTATTGCCTGGACTATAGGTGTATGTAGAAGCACGTACGTAACGATAACTGACTGCTAAAAAGTATTTATAATGCACATATCTGATTTAGATGTATTTTTCTTTTATTACTTAATTGATTGAAATTCATATCGGTATAACTTCTAATGAGCTAGGCAAATGAGAGTTAAAAATATTCGATCATGTTTAATTTTTTCAGAAATTTGACATTCATTTGTTCACATTTTTGGAAATCTTTTATTTTAGCACTTTTTAAATGCTAAAAATATATCGCTAAATATGTCCTTCCATATAGATTGACGCCTATTGTAGATTGGTATACACATAGTCATTCCATAATTGTTTTCAACCAATGTTTATATAGTATAACAGAAAAATACACTCATCAAATGTGAAACTGCAACACCCTGAAAGAATGCACGAAGCTATGTGAAAATCAGTGTGGCATTAGGGGCGACAGACATATGCAAAAGTTTAAAAAGACAAAGAAATATATACCAAAACGTTTTATTCAGTAACTAACATCCACCGCAACACGCAGATCCTCTAAGGTGTGTGCCGGTGGTTCTACCGGGTTGCCGATGCAATTCACTTGCGACGAGGACCCACATGTTTTCAAGGGAGAATCAATTTCATTTCAATCTTTATTGCCAGACAAGAATGCAGAAAGATTTAGACTACTCTGTTAAGAGTTCGCCGTGCAACGTGTGGCTGGGCATTGTCGTGCTGGAATAACCTGACAAAGACATCCTGCAAAATTGGCCGAATTACAGCCAAAACGACTTGGTTGATGTACCATTCCACTGTCAAACGACCGGCAATGTGCACAAGGACTATGCGCAGTCTGACAAGATACACTGCTCAAAACAATTAGGGGAGCACTGATTTTAACAAAATTACGCAAATATTTACACTGATAAATAACGTAAAAAAGCATCCATAATTTAAACCGTATTAGAAAACGGATAAAGAAAACTTCACATGCAAATGTGAATTATGACGTCAAAAACTAGAAAAAGGAGATAAGTGCGGAAATCGGGATTTTTCAGAAATGCCTGTTTCACTGTTTCTGTTGTAAAATTCAATTGCTCAGCTTGTCTCTTGACAAATGTAACTTGAAAATTACACAACAATGTGATTTAACGGAATCCATGGCTTGGCATACTATCGGGACAGTTGAATTCGAGCAAACACATCGAAGTGTAGTGGAAGCTGTTGGGGTCGGAAGAAGTGTCAATGCAAGACTGTGGAATCGATTCCAAGCCACATGGAATGTTAGATGCCGGCCAGGCCAAGGTCATCCATGTGCTGTCACAGAAAAAGATGGCGATTATAATCTGTTAATAGCTCGTCGAGACGGAACGGGCAATGCTACTTAGCTGCAAACACAGTTATTCTTGGCCACAGGACGAAGAGTGTCCAGCCGAACATTCCGTAATAGGCTTAATCAGGGTGTTCTCTATGCACGTAAGTCAATGGTCTGTATTCCGTTGATCTCAAGCAACTGTGCGGCTTAAAGAATGTGGCCAACTGAACATCAAGTTTGGTTGGTTGGTTGTGTTTATGACGTCCAATTATCAACACGAGGGATATGGGCCCTAATGGGGGGAGTGCCCTTCGTGGGGGTCTTTCTAAGGGAACCTAACCCGTATTAACGCTTGGAAATCCAAGGTTCGAAGAAAACCACGAAAACTCCGAACGATTAGGCCGACGGGCGCGATTGGGTTCGAACCCAGCACCTCCCGTCTACCAGCTTCGAGAGCAGAACCTCTCGGCCCCTGGTGGGGCAACATCAAGTTTGGAGGCACTGTTTTAGGAGTCAAATACAGTTTACAGATGAGTCCCGATTCAGTATGGATGTGACATCCGATGTGCTTTGGCCTGAAGAGAAAGGGGGATTCAAAATAATCCCACATTCATTCGTGAAAGGTCACATTACAGACCAGGTGGTTTGGTGCTATGGGATGGAATCAGCATAGGTGGACGTACGGGTTTGCATATCATTCTGTATTGCACTTTGACGGTCGGAAGTTATACAGACGAGATACTGAGACCTCAATTCGTATTTTATGTTGCAGTAATTGGTGATTCCTTTTTTCCATGCATGATAATGCCACACCGCATACAGCTCGTCTTGTGGAAAATATTCTTAAAGTTGCAATAACAATACAGCATATGGAATAGCCAACACGCTCTCCTGATCTGAATCCGATCGAGTATGTTTGGAACACATTCGAACGATGCATTGCAGCGAGACTGACGCATTCCTTTAATGTCCGGGACTTGAAGGTTGCAATTCGTGACACGAGGAACAGCACTCCCCGAAAACTTATTGATAATGTCATGGAATCCATGGAAAACAGGTATGCGACAGTTTTATGTATTCGAAGAGACCGCACGCTATATAAAATACCTAGCATAATTCCTAAACAGTACTTTTTTTGTCATTTACTTTTAACCAAATTCTTGTCCTAAACCATGTTCTCGCGTTCTACCCATCTTTTCAAAGAATCAAAACTTTCTTCCAATTTTTTTGCGTCTTTTTTCCTGTTGTGCATTGATACAGATGTTACTCTCAATTTCATGCCCATGCATGTCTGACTCGGACTGTTCTCTTCACTTTTTTGCTTGCTCCCATAATTTTTGCGAGCAGTGTACTTCTCCAAAACTTTATGCCCGATATCTGGACAGTATGATACTCGACGATATGAGATCCCAAGCACAGATGAGCATACAAGATAGCACAGTTTTATACGGGTTAATGGTAATGCAATTACGATCACAGCGTGTTAAGTGACGACGATGAAGAAACTTCGCATCCCTCGAAATTTTTTGTCATTGAGCGTCTACCTTATTGTGATCTTTCTTTTTTTAATCTTATATATTTATGCTTTCTACAGAATCTTACACGGATTTTATTTGCGTACATAAAGTGTGAACGATATAAGTGCAACGAAAAGCAAGCTAAGAAAATCGTCTTCAATGTTATATATTAAGTAAATACATTATAATTTTACTTAACCCTCCGAGCGTCTTGAGGGATTTCCTGCATTTTCATAAAATGCTTATAAAAATAATCTTAAATAAAATTTTCTTTCCCTGTTTGTTTCTGAAATACACTTCATGCTGCTTTATTTGATATGCATCTTGAAATACAATTCTATTTAAAATATTTTTGTCTGCAATTGATTAAAGTTGTTTTTGAGAAACGGAAAAATACGTGCAAACCGCTCATAGGGAGCTATAACGGCTTTCCCGTTATATATTCATTTATCCTCCTCTGCCCTCAAAAATCAACATTTAACCTTGCTGGTTCATTATAAATTGTCATTATTCTCCCCCCCCCCAACCACTTCAAATGAAATATTTAGTTTAAATTTGACAGTTTTTACTTACTTTCATATGTCGGCATCCCCCCCCCCCTTCACACTACTCTAACTTTCATTTATACTTTAAAAGTACGTTTTAAATGCATGCACCGTTTATCTGTCAGTTCTTTTTTTGTTCTTTCACTTTCACACGAATTGAAATATATCTTAACCGCAGTGATTTTCCGTTGAGATAATATAAAAGAATAAAATAGAAGTGAATGTCTTTCGCCTCGCACCCGACAATATCTAATGCATATTTTCTCAGCCTCTTGGCTTGCATTAATAATCAATTCTCACCCTTGTATTTTATCGGATAAAAGCCATATGCCCCTTGATGACTAATTTCAGCTGTCGTTAAATCTGTAACGTGCATCTAATATCACGTGTTAGCTATTTCTTTAAGTCACCCTGCTTTAACGCAGGAATTTTAATTCTGGTAACCATATAGCCCGCCATGGCGTAGGTTTGAGTTCTATGCAATGCTTCGGGATTCTTCTGATTCCTTTGTCCACGCCACACATATACATCGCCAATATAGTACATATGTTCCTATTCATCTCGCCAATGAGTGAGTGATTGTAATGAATATTTTACCACTACTCCCTCTGATCTTGAACGTGACGGACCGCGGCTTTCCGCCCTTCGAGGCCGCCCCATCGGGCAGTCTTGTGTTTGACTTCTCCCCGTCCCTCTGTACTTTCATGTCCCTCCTTTAAAAGTTTTCATAATAAAGAAATAAGTCCTCTAATTTTTTGTGTTGTAGTTTTTCTTACTCATTTTGTGAACCTGGGCATACGAATCACCGTCATAGGGAGCCGCATAAAGCAATGGTATAATAAAAAAATGTACGAAATATTGCACTCTACAAGTACCTCAAAATTTCATAAATAAGAAAATCTGTGTGCTTCTGAAATGAATCTTCTGTGTTAAGTTTCTGTGTTAAGAATAGATAGACAAAACATAGAGCTTAAAGAAATGACATCGACATAGGTAAATTTTGGATGCTTGTTTTCTTTTCCCCTTGTCACTAGTGACGCGACTGCTGTTGCCATTACATATTGTACCCTATGTGTCCTATCTTGCATGTTTATCTATGCTCCAGAGATGAGTAAACATGGCAGCAACCACACTCATCCTTTGCTGTCATTCGTACATAAACTAAAGCGGAA
Organism: Maratus speciosus; assembly: GCA_963932465.1. Lineage (NCBI taxonomy): Eukaryota > Metazoa > Arthropoda > Arachnida > Araneae > Salticidae > Maratus > Maratus speciosus. The sequence goes on along the minus strand of OZ010796.1, from coordinate 114,201,036 downwards.
TCTGCCTATAATTATTACCCTATGTCATTCGTTGCTCATTTTGTGATAGCAACGACACCAAGCCAGGCATTTAGTCCAACACTTAAAGGAATCCCAGTGGCTGCTTGATGCGGCCGCGACCGAACAACATGGAAGCTATTTCCGAAGGCTTGATTGAATACACATGCATACTTTGATGGTGGCATGTAGATAGCTTCCGGTGTCACGTTATGTCACACAAACGATTCTCGACGTGCCGCTTTACGAATCTACCTGTAATAGTGCACCCCGTTGTGCGCCTGTCCAATCCGCTTTCTCTTCGGAATCTTCCTGGTGGTCGTGCGATCTCACGTAGCGTCGAACACGTGTAGCAATCGCGCGAATCGACAAAGCAGAGGTCACGCATTTCCAGTATTCGGTTAATTTCACTGTCCGTTAACTGCTGTGATGATTCAGTTTCCTGATGTCTCCGAGTCACTTCCTACGTTTCTTCAATCTTTCCGCTGGTGTAATCGGCCTCTGATAGCACGCGCAGGCTTTAATAGCCATAATTGTACTTCAGCTATAGCTGGAAAAGCTCATTTAGGGCCATGTGTCCCAATGCCTACTCAAACGTAATCATTTGCAAATTTCTCTCACCAATATTAATCTCGTAATTTTTGGCTAAGCGATTACCTTATGTTGTTGTAGTTTCAATTTTGATGAAAAATAATTTTAAGGAGAAACATAAAGTATTAAAACTGTTTTCTCTTAAAAATACCTGGAATATTTTTTATGCTAAAGATTGTATAAACAAGAATTACAAACTGTCACATTCATGACATAAAATCTGATTTTGTATCATGCAACTAAGTTCAAGAGTTTATAATGCTGGGTAATGTTTGTTATTTTTGAAATGAATGAATAGTTTTGTGACTAATAACGAGACTAACAGTTATATTAAAACAAATAGGGTTAGACGAAACAGAATAAGTAAAGAACATTTTAAAGAAGAACATTTTATTCCATCTAAAATAGGTTTTTTTTGCCATTAAAGTTAAATTTTATTCTTCATAAAATGCTATATGCATGGTTAATTATTGGTTTATGCCAATACATGATTTCTGAAGTCGTAAAATTAAAAATGAAAATACTAATTTTAACATTCATTGTCCTTTTAATACACTGAGAAAAAAATATGGTTTTGGCATCTAGAATCTAAATTGTGGCTCTAGAAAAAATAGCTCCATGTCATCCTTATAAATTCTAGTTCTCTTTGCTAGAGAGTTCTAGAGTCTCCTACTAGAATTCAAGAGCGTTTTCCTATATTCTCGTTGTCAAACCTATTTGAAAATCTCTGCAAATACATGCGAACACAAGAGGTTAGTTTTAGTAACTATAATTCTAGTTTATTAAACCATTCCAGAAATCAAGCGATAATTTTTTGATACTGAAAGGATGCAAGACAACAAGAGATTAGAAATTCTAGATCTTTTCGTCTATTCAGCTCAGTTATTTACTCTATTCGCTTACCTCGGAAATCTATATTTCTAGTTTAGGGATTCAGAAAATGACTACCTATTCATTCTAGATGAAGGCGGTATTTTTTTTCTCAGTGTAATGTGTAAATCTGTATTTCTTCTCTAATTTTTTTCCTTTTACTACTTGATTAGTGTTATTTTAACATTTTAATCGTATTTTGTATGTAATCAAAGACTGTAAAAATTTGTTTTTGCCGTATCTAGTTATCGAGTTTGACAATGGAAATTCGTTTATATCTTCACAAGTGTCATGCACCACTTCAAAATAGGACAAAAAATCACATATGTACTTTTTAAAGAATTTCTTTGGTTTTTTGCTGGACCTTGTATTTCCTAGTTTCTGGAGCTCGTGTGTACAGAATTACAGCGTTTTCCTATACACAACTCAGATCTAGCTTCCATTAAAATGATCTATTTAGTTATACGGGGTTCCCACGGTTTCTTGAATTCAATACATCATTAATTCTAAAAAGTAAACTTCGCTTTATTTAAACATAGAAACTTTTTTATTTAATAAAAATCATTTTTATACGAAAGTAGCAGAAGTAAAATTAAAAGAACTGTGAAAAATATATTTTCATATTTTTTTGCTCGGGTCGCAAGGAGGATAATTAATTTTTTCGAGTTATGTTTATAAAATCCTAATGACTGCAGCTTAAATGGAGTATAATTTAGCTATTGAAAAAATATAAATTTTATGCGAAATATTTTAAGGTGAACGAGTGATTTTAAATATTTGATGGATTATTTAAATGTATTAATGAATGTGTTATTTTAAAATAAATTATATGTTCTTTGAATGAATATTTATAAAATTTGTTTATAAAAATATCACATATAAGCAAACAAAATATTAATCCGCCAATATGCATAAAATTGATATTTTGTACGTCCCCAAGCAAATACCTTTTTTATAATTTATTTTCTTAAATGTTAAGATTTGCTTTTTTTAAAAAGTCATGATGTTTTAAAAGTAAAATTATGTAAAATAGATTTTTATACTATATTTTATGTTTTTCGTATGGAACGAATTTTTCATGGAAATGGATCCACGGTGGAATAGTGTGATAGAATTGCAAATAAATGAGAAATCAGGATAAAAAAAAATTAGATTCATAATTTTGTCTTATGACTTTCATGAAACACGAAACATTAATTTTTATTGGTTTATATTTTGTGTATGTATAACCTACATAAAATTTTAATTTATATTTTGTTTCGTATACATTAAAAAAAAATGCCTTCAAACATTATAAATACATTATTTTAATTTAACTTGTTAGGCCAAAAGGAATGAACACATTTTAGGATATATCTAGATCTAGGAAATATCTAGAGAAGCTAGTTTCAAGTATATAAAGGAAAATAACACGGAACGGTTTCTTAATTATTTCTTAATTAAATGTATAGTGCATTATGTGAAGAGATTGTAATCCAAGTACCGTGCCTTTATTTGTTTTACAACGTCTGACAAAACGATATTATTGTTGTGTAGTTTAGTTTTGATAATCGTTTTCTGTCTTTTCACAATTAAATAAAATATGTACAATATTAAAGCGTAAGAACTTATATGCAAAATGTTAAATCTAGTGTAAAAAAGTGTTCATTCTGTATTTCCAAACTTTGAAAATCTGAAATAACCGTCATTGGTAATAGGAGATTTACAATCATGAATGTAATGTTCAATAGTAATTACATTAATTTTTCACAATCATGTACATGAATATTACATTTATGTAGTACCAACATAGAATTAATGTTTTTAAAATCGAAAAATTCTTTGCAAAATATTGCTTTAAAAGATGGAACTTTTGTAGTAGAATGTCTTTTTATCGACAAATAATAAACAAACATGTGTATTGTGTATCACCGACAAGCGCGGATTTTGCATTCGAATCACATGAAAATAAAAGCGCAATTTGAACGACTTTCCTGCACTGAGTTCGTGCGAACATCCAATAATTAAATAAAATGACGATAATGTCCGCATTGTGGTCCTTTGTTAACTCAATTTTGGATAACGGGCTTTATCTTGGAAAAGAGAAACAAAGACTTAGAAGAAAATGAATGAAGAAAGCTAAGGTTGTAGAAACGTATTTCCTAAGAAAAAACATGTAAAAGCTCTATAGGAACGGATTTTGAGTAAAATTTAGGAGACATGTAGGGTTCTTTATCAAAGAGCTGGGGACATAAATGTCAGTATGCTACAAAGAATACGACAATTGCTCTTTGTTAGGGGACAGTTAGAAAATGTGCTTGGAATGGGCAGCTGGAGTCCGAGAAACAATCTCTCCCTTGCTTAGATAATCATGTTTTAGATAGAGCTATACAGTGTTATGTGGAAATAAAATTCGTTTAGGGTAAGGATTCATTTAGATTTTTATTATATATCTCAATATGTAATGTATATCAATTAAGAATTGGTATAGATATAACATTTAAATACTACATTTGTTTTCATAACGCTTTTGTTTTTATTTTGCTAAATAATCTCGCTTCAAAATGATCCATACAGTATTATTTCGAAATAATATTCGTTCATGGCAATGATTCTGTTAGATTTTATTATATATCATAATTAACGTGTAAAGCATATCAATAAAGAATTAGTATGGATATAACATTTACATATAACATTTGTTTTCATAACACTTTTGTTTCTATCTTGCTAAATAATCACGTTTCAGCTTGATCTATATACGGTATTATTTCGAAATATTATTCGTTAGAGGTCATGATTCAATTAGATTTTATAAATTAGATTAATTAGATTAATGGAACTCTAGCGATATCTGGAGTTCCATAACCTGAGATTTATTCTGTTGAGCTGAACCAGGTTTCAGACCAGATGCTATAATCATTAAGGTCAGCTGGGTGAAAAAGTTCCACCCGATTCGTCCGGGATAGCTCAGATGGTGGAGCACTGGCGGCTTCAGCCTGGAGATCCCGGGTTCGAATCTTGGTCCGGACATTTTTCGCCCAGTTGGAAATTTACATCTAATATGATTTATTTAACAATTAGAATAATTGTGTTAAAAATAATCGAGTAATTGTTGTTTATTTATACAAATACTTTTTTTGTGACAAATTTTTTAAATGTTAACTTGTGGTACTAAACTCTATCGTAACATTCAGTTTTCAAATATGGAAAAATATTAATAATCTTCAAATTATTAAATGTTGATAGAAAACGTCTCTGATTTTAAAGAGTAAGTACAATCTTTGTAATTTAGCTTTAAAATATAATAGAATACCTCATAATGCTTCTTCTCTAAATCAAAATGATTTTTGAAAAAATGCAGCATAACATGTTCTTCAATTAACAAAAAAATCTTCTTCTGAATTTATTTTTAAAGGACATTCTTAACATTGGGGACATTTTGAGGTTTTTCTTATTTCTATATGTAATACGAATTCAATAAACATAACCAACCTTTTTACTGTACTTAAAAATTACTGTTCTGTACTTAAAAATTAAAAACGGAACAATTATCAGATCACTCATGTGTATGTCTGCCTGTCACAGCCATGTTACTCGTAAATTGTAGAACGGGGAAAGTTCAAATTGGCTGAAGTAATAAAGACTATTGACCGACATATTTAAAGACTGAAAACCATTCACAAATATATTTAGGGAAAATGTAGAGAGGCAAATGAAATTACTTAATATATATATATATATATATATATATATATATATACTATATACCGTGTGGGGTATCGAGTAAAAGCTTTCGTAACACCAAACTAAAAAAAAATTTGGTATATTTTCAGAGATATCGTCTAAAATGTAATGAAAAAAAAATATGTCCTCCAGCATCTATTTCCGAATCTACTGAAATTAAAATTACGAAAAAATTAGGGGTAGTAAAATTTAATAATATTGCAGGAAATTCATAGAAATTACCCTAGGTCACATAGTTTTTGAGAAAATAGCATTTTCCGTTATACACAAATTTCGATTTGCAGGCTTTCAGAAAAAGAGTTGAGGAGCGCTGGAGGTACCTATCGACCCACAAGTATAAAATGCTTGTTAATAATGATTTTAGAAAAAAATGTCCGTAATTAGCCGAGATATTAACAAAATAAATAACTTAAATAAATGGACGGTTTGGAAGGGCTACATAAAGACATGGGCGGCGTACTCAATGATCCATCGGCTTTTAAAGCCTAGATAACAACTTTTAATGATACATTTGTGTAATGAAATGCCCAGTAGTAGTATAAAAGAGATAAACGTCAAACTGTTTTAAACAGACACATTTAATTAGAATTTATCGCATAATTACTATGGGATTTGAGACTAGTTTGCATAGAGTGGCTCTCTCTCTGCCCGTGTTTTTAAAGGTTAATTAAAAACCCATCTGAAAAACGTGGCACGGGCCAAGGCAACTTTGCAACCTCCTTTTAAAGCGCGCATAGCACAACGCCAAATTTAAACTTTGAACTAAGGTTTTGTTTTAGGTACACTTTAAAAAGAATAGATGATTGCTACGCTGAATTTGCATTTATGAAATGGAAAATGAAGTGTAAATATACACTACTTTTATTGTCAGCACCGAATTAAGTTCATCATAAACAGGTTAGGATAAGATAAAAAAAAAAGTTATACAGAATAGCAATATTTGATACTATTTAGACTAGAGGTCTGCACGGGCCGAAATTTCCAAGCCCGGGGCCGGCCCGACTCATCGAAAAAAAAATTCGGCCCGCCCCGGCCCGATAAAAAAATTAAAAGTTCGGCCCGAGCCCGGCCCGGCCCGTAGGAAAAGTAATATTGGCCCGGCCCGGCCCGGCCCGGCCCGCTAAAAATCTTAAAAGTTCGGCCCGAGCACGGCCCGGCCCGTAAAAATGTTAAAATATCGGCCCGAGCCCGGCCCGGCCCGGCCCGGAAAAAAGCTAAAATCTCTGCCCGAGAAAAAAAAAACAGCCCGAGTGAATTTTTTACAAAACATTGATTTTTACGTCGATTTGGTTAAAAATTTGTCTCGTACGAGATAGCTCTGACCAAAAATATTTATCTTAACTTTTTTTTCTCATGTTTATAATCTTCATTTTTAAAGAAGTGACACAGACTGCGATATTTATTTTTTTTAACGAATCTCTATTTCTTGTATGTAAATGTTTAGGTTATCATTAATATTGTTAATCAATATTCCATGCATTGACATACATGTATTCCATGTATGCCAAAAATCTGAAAAATTCTATACAGTAAAATCTTCTAAGACGGAATTGCGTAGAAAAGAAAAAAAAAATGCGTTATAGACAAGTCCCATTCTTAGCAAGTGTAAATGTATCATATATTATTTTCTTACGTATTAGTATATTAATTTTGCATGGATCAACACGTTTTTCAGTTTAAAACAGGGTTCCGTCATAGGCAGGTCAATTTTCACACGTTTTACTATATTTTAATTTAGCTATATTTTAATAAGCGTAGAAATATACTATTCTTTAAAAAGAAAAAAATTTAATGTATAAGTGTAGAATAATGGCAATTTAAAAATGCATGCATTTTTTGCAAAAAAATTTGGTCCAGGCCTAATTTGACTGATCTTTGAATGGATTTGGCCAAGCTGATACAATGATTTTCATACGGGCTGAGTCAAAACTAGGACTGAAAAGCTTGGTCCGTGAAGACTAGGAATGAAACCAATCCCGACTCTGTACAGAAAAAATAAGTTAGGTCCGTCCCGGTCCGAGCCTTAGAAATAAAATATGGCCCGGGCCCGGCCCGGCCCGAGCCTTCAGAAATAATGTACGGCCCGGGTCCGGCCCGTCCCGAGAAGAGTGGAGCCCGAGCCTGGCCCGGCCCGAATGCCGTGAATGAAAATCGGCCCGAGCCCGGCCCGCGGGCCGGCCCGTGCATATCTCTAATTTAGACTCCATATCTCTCTGAACTTTCGTAGTGTATCCATTTATATTCTTCTGGTATATACAGCTATACTTCAAGATACGTTGTATAATTTTTTACGAAGTTTTATTGTTATTTTAGCAACGATTTTTTCGTAATAATACAGTTAATAATACAATACTATATTTATTGTTCGGAACACTCTGTACCCGAGTAATACTTGGACTGCACCATTTATTTAAAATATAAATTAACAGCATTTTACGAATTATCATTCAATTTTCATTCGGGTAAAATACTTTTTAAATATTGCACTCACTCACTAAAAATTTATTCAAAACGATAAACAACAATTAAATCACAAAGTAAATTTATTTATTAATTTATCTACCAATTTAATTTATTAAAAAATATTAAATATAATAAATTCAACAAATTGCAATTTAATTTTTTTTTTAAGCAAATAGCATTATGATTTCTGTAAGATATAATATTAATTTTTATCAAATAAATGTTAGTTTACGATTAATGCGGAAGAAAAGCAAAGTTACGTTTCACATTTAAATTCTACTTTTAAATCCATCTGCTTTAATTATAAGAATAGCCGGCAGAAAAACAAATGTCACAGGATTTTGTTTTTATTGTTATTTAAACTAAGCTCTGCAGATAGGTCTAGCTTTTAAATATTATTTTAAAAACTACAGATTTAAGTACTTAAATAACAATAAAACACGACTGTTTTAGAAAAAACATTTGAACTGTTCATTTTGTTATGCCATATGTACAAGAGATTTATTTTATGAAATCGTAAATCTTAATTAAAATTTTCAGTGATTACTCATTTTTTCGAATGAGAAAAAGTTATACGTTTTCGAAAAATATTTTATTGCATCCAAAGAGAACTAAAATAATGTCTAAATTAAAACATTTTCATTCTATTTATTTTTTTAAGAAGAATTTGTTTCACGTACTGTTTAGGAACGTATGTTGATTCTGTGCTTAGAATAATAATCACTTTCCATTTCACAAACAATTGGAATTGTTATACTATACTTTTATAACATTTAGCACTAAAACAGATATAAGTTCAAAGACAGGTATAGAATAAACTCTTGATGGTTAAAGTAACTTCTTTATAAATGAATTTTTCTTTAATGAAATAATAATCATATTTTATATTATTTTAATTTTTATTGTTATTTAAACTAAGCTCTGAAGATAGGTCTAGCTTTTACACATTATTTTAAAAACTACAGATATAAGTACTTATATAACAATAAAATATGACTCTTTTAGAAGAAGCATTTGAACTTTTATTTTTGTTGCGTCATATGTACAAGGGATTTATTTTACGAAATCGTAAGTCTTAAATTTTTGCAGTGATTATTCATTTTTTTGGAGTGAGAAAAAATTGTATGTTTTCGAAAAACATTTCATTGTATTCAAACAGAACAAAAATACTGTCTAAATTAAAACATTTTCGTTCCATATTTTTACAAGAAAAATTTGTTTCACGTACTGTTTAGGAACGTATGTTGATTCTGAGCTCAAAATAATAATCACTTTTTATTTCAGAAATATGTAGAATTGATAGACTAAACTTTTATGAAATTTTTCACAAAAACAGATATAGGTTCAAAGACAGATCCAGAATAAACTGTTCATTGTTAAAGTAACTTCTTTATAAATGCAATTTCTTTAATGAAATAATGATCATCTTTTAAAATATTCCACAGGGATATTTTATAAAACTGTGAGGATAGCTTAGAAATAAGCATTAATCTACTAAACATTCTTAAATTTAGTATACTAATTGCTAATCTTATTAAGCCGACCAGTGGTCGAGAGGTTCTGCTCTTAAAGCTGGTAGACGGGAAGTGCTGGGTTCGAACCTAATCGAGCCCGTTGGCCTAATAGATCGGAGTTTTCCGTGGTTTTCATCGAACCTTGGATATAATTGCGTAAATATGGGTTGAGTTTCCTTAGAAACACCCCCCCCCATGGAGGGCACTCCCCCTTCGGGCCTATATCCATCGTGTATATAATCAGTCGTAATAAAACCACACAAACAATATGTTCTTATTAAAACTCAAAAGCTTGTTTCTCATTAAAAAAAATACAGACATTACATTTAATTACATAAAAGACAAATGTTTGTTAATCTACGAAAATATAATGTAAACAGGTGCGAAAATGTGCAATTACCCTTTCCGAGTTACCCACAACTCTGAAAAGCGCTCTATATCTTTTGAAACATCAAAAATCAATGTTTTTCAAGAATAAAAAAATATATAAAACAATCTTTCTTTTGCTGCCACTGACTTTTGGAAACATTTACGAGTAGTTTTATAGAGTATTGATCAGTTTTCTCAAGCCGGAGTAGATTATTTTTTCAATTCTCAATTAAATGCTTTCCCCGGTATAACTGAATTTACACATGCATGAGTAACAAGATAATATTAATTTTATTGTTAATGTTAATGCAGTTAATGTAACACGTTTGTCTGTTTTTGAACATGAACATGTCTACTTGATAATTGGTAGCATCCATAGAGAAGAGATAGGGGTGGAGAGTGCTTTGGTAATCCTAAAGTGGAACCAACATAATAGTCACCTGTTTACAATAGTCACGTGACTTTTACCGCCAATGGCTAGCATATGTTTGCGAAAGGAAAATAAACAAATTACCGTATCGTTAAATTAAAGTGAGAATCTTCTTTTACTAATTTAAAACAGATTTTAAGTTGCTTTGTTTTACTTCGTTTATATTTTTGCACTGCTTCACATGCATAATGTGGATGCTGAGTATTTATATATATATATATCAGTGGCGTGGCGTGAAAATTTTCGGTGGTCATCGCAATTATTTAAGTTTGTGGTGAAAAATTATTAACTCTAAAATTCAATGGTTGAATGTTCAAAAAAGAAACTTTAAATCTTACCTTCACTTATACATGAACTCCAAATGTTCTGCTAAAACTGGATCGTAGAGTTTTAAAAGCTTATTAAGAGTTTTGAAATATTGCTTGGTCATCGCCGCATCCAGCGATGACCGGACGCCACGCCACTGATATATATATATATATATATTTTTTTTTTCCACGACCGGCAATAATTTTCAAATTGCCAAGCAAGCCATAACGAGCGAAATCTGGAAACCTTTCCATGAGTAGGGCCGGTCATGTTCATGCCGCTTTTCAAAGGAATTCTCTACGGAAAGCACACTCCACCCCTATTTCTTCTCTATGGTAGCATCGCAGAATCCTATATTCTAGTTTGAGAAACCCAGGGCTCCCACTCGGTTCGTTTTTGAATTTTCAAAGAAAAAGCTTCTTTATAAATTTCGTAGTGACTTACCTGGAACTGCTTTTTTCTTGTAATTGTTGAAGAAACCTACCACGAATTTCTTTAAAAAAAATTACTGGTTTTCAAAAAACGGACCAGTGGGAACCCTGGAAAACTGATTGATACACTATAAAAATTGCTCGTAAATGTTTCCAAAAATCAGTGGTATCAAAATATAGGGGAGACCGGGCCTAGTAGGCGCAGTTATTAGTTTCCGATTTTTATAATTTTTTTATTTAAGTTTTTTAACAAACTTTAACAGCATTTTTAAAGAATAGACATTTGTCTATATATACCCGGAGTTTTGAGTTTGTAGCTTTTGTAGTTTATGTTTAGCGGAAGCCTGGAATAAAAGGAAAATTGTGCGCCAACCTACCCCGTCACGGGACAAGTTGCCTATACCTATGGGGTAAGTTGGCACACGTTTTATAAAAATTTAAATGAAGCTCAAATAAGACACGCAGTTAAGTGAAATCAATTTCATTATTACGAGTAAGTTAAGCCTAAGACGATATAGCCGTACAATGTGAATTCTAAATTATACAGACATAAAAATAATGAATAAAACATTAACATTGAGTAACTTCTATCCTACTCTATATCATCAGAGTTACAGTTGCCACAAATAAAAAATCGAGTGTCTCCGTTTGGGCAAGTCACGTGTGCCCAAAATCTTGCATTGCAACCACTTTTCTCGTTCTTTGCTGATTTTCAAGCTACCAATGCACACCAAACACCGAGCCAACTTGCCCCGTGTTCAATGCGCCTGCTTGCCCCATAATAAATTTCTTCACAAAAAGGGACACGTAATCCTCTAAGCATAAATAATCCAAGTAAATCACATATGGGGTAGGTACAGTCATACACTAAGAAAAACTGCACAAGTTAAATCACAATTATTAAGATAAGTATTAGAAATTAGAAAAAGAATGAAGCAACAAAAAATTACTCATGAGTGCAAAAATAGAAAAATCGTAATAAATGTCCACTGCGCGTAGGTAACGATGCAAAACTACATTGAGGATTGTAAAATGCAATAAGAAAGGTACTCTGTGACTGGTTGCGCAATCTATCTACAAACAGGCGATTTATGAGGACTGCGCCTACTTACCCCTGTAGCCAACTAGCTCCGATCTCCCCTACTTTTTTTTTATAAGTACTTCTTTAAATCTTGAAATTAAATTAGTTTTTGATATTTCTAAAGATAAAGAATGCTATTCGGAATAGTGGGTAAATCGGAAGCGATTTACATTTACATATAGTATAGTACATAGTATATATAGAGTATAGTTCATTTTCGTTTGTGATTTATATTATGGTTTCCTGCATTCATACACTTTTTTTTTTTTTTGCTGTTTATGTGGTACAAAATATTCCTTTAAATACAGATTCTTCTAAAATTATTTTTTATTTATAAACGTTTTAAAGAATGCATTAAATAACCGTTTTGTAAACTCTTATTATGATAGTAATGATCAAAAGTTCGATATTCCCCTTAGGGATGTTCCGTAAGTACCAAGTTAAAACTAGACCGAAATTGTACGTCAAATGTGGAAAGTGAGGTGCGTTTGTATTATAACTAGTTTTTACAAATATTCAGATTTTGGCGCAATAGCTGTTGCACTCTTATGCAAAAATTCGTGAATACAAAATTTATTACGATTCTATATACTATTAAATTCAGTAATACCGAAATAATAGGACTCCATCTTAAATAGGACGTCATAAACATAGCAATCTAGAATCATTACCTATCATGGGATATCATTGAATTAATTATCCATGATAGGATTTAATAGAATGAAGAAAACTTTTGGTAATATCTTTGTAAGTTTTGAATCGATTTTCATAAAATTTTAAATTACTCGACACAATTCTGCAACGATTATATATATTAAATTTCAAACTATTCTGTTGGGTAGTTTTTGCGCTGTTATACGCGGACAGACGGACGAACCAGACGGAGACTATAGGTGGTACGTTATTTATATAATTACGAACGCACCCAAAAAATAGCTAAAAAATATTACACTTACATTTCTAATGTATTTTATTATTGCTTTCATTCCTTTTAAAGTATTTACAATATATATATATATATATATATATATATATATATATATTTTAATGAAGAAACAACGTATTAAATTGATTTTTTCTGTGTGTTTGTGAGAAAAAATATCACAATCAAACTAATATAACAAATAAACACAATAAAACAAAATAACGTATATAATATATAATGATTTATTTATTCTTTATATTCATTTGCGAAGTAATTAAGAAAGTACTGAACTGGAAATATATATATTTTTTAATTTCCTTTCTGTGGTCTTCTGGAATCATTTATTTTAATAGCTTTGTTCAAAAAAATTTGGACGTTTTATTTTTAGTATGCATGCTGTAATAGACATGTTGCGTGTTTGCGGAAAATAGAGCAACTAAATAAATGAAAAGAAAAACTTTAAAAGTTGAAAGTCACCGTAAAATAACACTAAATACATAAAAAACAGAAAATAATCATCATAATAATAATAAACTGTTGTTTTCCAGTACAGTTTCTGTATTTGAAGTATGGATTTGGGAATATCTTTCACAAATAATGCTTAATTTTTATTTATCTAAAGCCTTGCTATACTATTTTTTATTATTACATTACAAAAGAGAGAAATCCGTTAAAATCCAGAAACATTACTGTCAAAAAACGAAAATGCTTTCTACCGAGTTAAAGCGTAAAATATATGAAAGCCTTAGTGAAAACATCAAAATTAAGTAGAATTTAGCAGTATTGTCTGTAAGTCATATTGTTAAATCCATTTGAGTTAATTTCTGACATATCGAAAATAACGCATATTATATTATAACGCATAGAAATATTGATAATTTCATAGGAGGAAAAAAAATCAGTAAAAATACAGGGAGTACCACGAAATCAACGAAACTATTTTTTCAACATTGATATCGAAGAGCATTAGTTGATATTTCTAAGTAAAAGAAGTGTATGTAATAGGAATAAAACTTAAATATAAGAAAAATTCTAATCAAAAGCACATTCTAAAATAAACAATTTGAAGTTCTGAAATCTAGCTTCTTTATCTTTAATCCCATAGTTTAAAACATATCTAACGAAATACAGTGTCGCATATTTTCAAAATACTTATTTATAAATTTATAGACTGGGTTCTGTACAAGGCGGGACCAAAATGTAAAAAATGGCCTAAAATAAAAGTCCTGCTGAAATACGCGAAATATGAGAAAAATTCCTAAACAAAAATAAACATCATTTATTATTAAAAATACAAATATCCCTTAATATTTTGTAACCAGATTATAATTAGTCTATTTATGTTTCTTCATTTTACAGTCTTCATAAACGAAAATCTCCCATGAAGCAGACTTCTATTATATAATTTTGATGGAGTATGGCATCACTATTTTAGTTTAGAAATCTTTGCCTAATATTTTTTCTACATATTAAAAATCTTTCCGCGACTACGCACAACATTTGTAATACTTTTCAGGTTTGAAATAAGGCAACTAATTCTATACGAAAAATGCGATGGAACATACGCACGTTGAGCCATTTCTTTTTAATGAGTAAAAAAATTAATACTTCTGCAACCTTATTTTTGATATTGTAAAGCTGCGCTGTGTGAAAGAGGAAAAAAAATATCACAGCATTTTAATTTCAAACTTTTAATATAATAATAAATAATAGTCATTTACATGCAGAAAATACTGTGATCTTAATAATTTAATTTATTTCAAATTTAAGATTTCCAATTCATATAAGAAAGTGACCTGAAAAAATATAAGTTTTAACAAGCATACTAACCCTGAAGATGGGATAGCGTTTGGACAGTCAGATCGAGAAAAATGAGAAAGGATGAGAAATAAAAGGACGCTCGATTTTATGACTTTATTTTCTGATTGTGCAATATATAAATAGATACCATAGAAGATACGAAAGTTAACATTCATATCCCTAGAAGTCTAAAATCACGAAAAAGGGTCAAAATCAAAGAGTTTTCTTTTCCCAATAATTTTCAGAAAGAGAATTATTTGAGATCGCTTTCAGCGTTTTCGTTTTTACTAGCATCTTTCTTTTTTTTCCTCTCTTTTTTTTGTTTTTGTCTATCTTACATTTCGGTTGATTTTAGTTCATTTAATAAACTACATGTTTGCGTGCTTTATTTAATTAATAAAAAAGTATAATGGCTAAATTTTAGTGTCTGGAAAGCCTGAAAAATATTTAAAAATTAACGATGAAAACCAATTAAGAATTAAATGTAGCGATAAATTTGTTTTCAAAACTTTCTAAATTCATACAATAGTGTATAAATTATTTTTAATTTATACCATTTCAAAACACCTACATAAATCATAAAAATATATTAAAACTAAGTTAAACCTCATAATAACATAATTACTGTACTTTCTTATTGATAGATTTACTTCAAAATTGATAATAACAAAATTTATGTTGTAATCTATAACAATTTTATAGAATTATGTTTCGAAATCTAGTAAAATATAACATGACTATGAGCTAAAATATAAAACAGACACTTCTGTGCTAACTTCTATTTCGAAACTCGTTCCCACTCATTAAAAAACATCAGAAATCAGTATTTTTTGCTAAATTCAAGGAACAATTTATAAAAACAAAATTTCTTTTCCTGCCGCTGATTTTCGGAAACGGTTCCGATATCTTCTATAGTGTAATAATCAGTTTACTGAAACCGGAATAACAGTTTTTAAGATGTTATTAATTCTCAATTAAACATTTTCAGCTGCGTAACTGAATTTATTCATGCAAGAGTAGCGAAATATATTAATTTTAATGGTATTGTTCACGTGGTTATCTTTTCATGACTGTCTGTAGAACATGATTGTTGAACATTACCCTGTTTATTAGAGAATTAATATCATCCGAAAATCCTGTGTTATGGGTTGAGAAAACTGGTTAACGCATTGTACTGTAACGCATTGGCTGGTAACATTTCTGAAAGTTAGTGGCAGCAAAAGAAAAATTGTAAACTTGTACTTAAGCTGTCAAATTTAATAATTAAAAACTCTTATGATACTCATCAGCGTACACATAAATAAAAAATATATTAAAAACACATTAAAATCAATCCCAACGTTTCATGCTCTTTCTAATGATCCATCATCAGGGAAAAGGGTTCTTGACCTCCACGAAGCAAAGTTACAAACAGCACAGTCACTTTCACAACATCAAACTGACTTTGGTGTTGTCAGTTTGATGTTGTGAAAGTGACTGTGCTGTTTGTAACTTTTCTTCGTGGAGGTTAAGAACCCTTTCCCCAGATGACGGCTCATTAGGAAGAGAATGAAACGTTGGAATTGATCTTAATGTGTTTTTAATATATATTTTATTTATGTGTACGCTGATGAGTATCATAAGAGTTATTAATTACCGAAAGAAATAATTGTATATTTACATTAATGGTTATACTCTATTTTCCGAGATTAAGAAACATTTGTTTTTTTACAGTGTAAGATGTATAATAAGAATATGAACAAAGGAATGCAGCAGGGATTACACCATCCATTGAAAAATTAAATGTACAGGAAGCACTGAATCTGTCTAAAATAAGCAACGAAATTAAATGTTGATTTTGATTTCTATGTTAATAATTAGTATGATATAATTAAGATGATTAGTAGCTTTCTCCTATTAGTTACTTAGTAAATAATACAAAAATGTATAGTTCAATCCCAAATCATTTATCCCCAATTCAGAATTATTAAAGGGTAATAGAATAACTGCTCTTTTCTAGTAATCTCCGGATAAAGAGAAGTGATAATTAATTGCTTTCAAAATTATTGTTTTGTCCTTTAACATATATATCGATAAAAACACACTTAATTGCACAATATCAAAACAATAATTATTTTATAAATATCCAACATAAATGGATTTCTATAAGGCTTATTCATACTTTATATTTAGGTTTTCGCATTACTTGGTACAACAGAGTTGTTTCTCGAAAACTTTTCACATTGTTTGATGGTGCACCTTTTACCGTTTATATTAATATCATTACTTCATTTTGAAAGACAACAAAACTCATATGTTACCACCCAAACAAAATTTACATTAATCAGTACGATAAATGCGTTACTGTTAAGACAAACAGGTTGAAAACCTAACAGTTCAATTATAACGTATACTGTAAAAATAATAATTTTTTCTTGATATAGCAACAAGATTTATGAAAATATAATATAAAGTCTTCCTAGTTATCTTCGATTCAGAAAAGCATTCATTTACCTTTCGAAGAATCAAAATCCAATACATTTTCCATATTTAAAGAAGCATTTCTGAAACAAATGTCTCTTCCACTGCTTGTGACTTTAGGAACCATTTCTCAGTAGCTTTTACAATGTATTAATAAGTTTTCTCAACCTTGTATAAACATTAAATACTTGTTTTACGAATGCTATCTATTCACAAGTAAACATTTTATTGTTCATCAAACATATTCAATATACAAATAAGCTAAATTATCAGCGTAAAAGAAATGTAATTTTTTTTTTTTTACTATGCCATGTGTAACATCTGTTACACAGTTGAAAATTTATTCGGGAACTGATAACATCCGGCAAACGTGTTGTTCCTGTTTGAGAAAGTTTATTAGCACATTGTAAAAATTGCTCGGAAACGTTTACGAAAATTATTGGCTGCAAAAAAAAAGGTTTGCTTCACAAATTCTTCATTTAAATCACGATAATCAATTAGTTTCTGAACATAATCAGACACTTTTGTGAGTAGTCTTTGATTCGGAGAGGTTATATGGTATTTTCGTAAACCGTCTTGCTAGATAAAGAAACATTTATCAGTTTTAGGATTCCACACTAAAAAAGTTAAAAGAAACAACGGAACCATTATAAGATCTCTCCTGTGTCTGTCTGTCACAGCCATTTTGGCGTAAACTATGGAAAGTGGAGAGTTCAAATAGAGGAAAATAATGAAGACTTTTAACCCAAATATTTACAGATTATTAAACATTCACAAATATATTTAGGAAAAATAATGTGGGGCTATTTAAGTTACTTGAAAAAAAAAAATCTTTTCTTTGCTTATCGTGTGGGGTATCGCGTAAAAGCTATGTCGTAAAGCTTAACTCTAAACTTATTTTCTTTTAATTTTAGGTATTATATTTTCAGAGATATCTTCAAAACTATAGTGCGAGAATATGTTCGCAGAATTTTGTTGCTTAAAAGGGCAAAAATTACTATGAAAATTTGTGGTAAAGAGAATGCGTAAAAGTTGGCAGACATGCAGTATTCATGTACAGAAAATATATAGTCATCATTCTTGATCAGTAGTTCGTAAATGCTGATGAAATACTGTCGTAACAACATGTAATTCCCATTAAAATACTAATTTGTGTGAAATATTTGGATTCTGTATGATATATTCAGAATAAGCAGATTTTATTTCTCCGCAGGACCAGGTAGCGGAAAAGATGCGAGAAACACGAGTTTCCCTTATAGACCGGGAGCCGGCAGCACAGAAAATCACTTTATCGAGTTCACGGATGAAATTCCAGGATTAGTTAACTCTTGATTCGCATATTAAAACGCAATCGGTATGCCAAGTCATATCTTGGTGGAAAACACCGGAAAACCCGATTTTAGCGGCTGACTCGTAGGTTTACCATTGTGTTTTCCTGCTCTTAGTCCTCCATGTTTTCATACCTTTTGGTGTAGATAAACACAATGGTAAACCTACGAGTCAGCCGCTACAATCGGGTTTTCAGGTGTTTTTCACCAAGATATTACTTGGCAGACCGATTGCGTTTTAATATGCGAATCAAGATTTAACTACCCCTAGAATTTCATCCGTAAACTTGATGAGGTGATTGTCTGTGCTGCGGACTCCCGGTCTATTTTGAAATTTCAGTGAATCCCTAAAATGACAAGAGAATGAAACCACCAATTCTCATTTTTTTTAATTGCATTTCAGAAGTTTTCTTCGAAAGATTGTCTAAAGCAAAAGAAAATCTACAGTACTCTGTAAAACAGCTGGAATATGATATTGATCAGCCCTGTAAAAAGAGACAAATTTTGTTAATCTGAGGGAAAAAGTTTACGAAAATATAATATAACCTGTTTCGATTTACCTACGATTACGAAAAGAGTTAATATTTTTAAAAACTTCAGAAAGCAGTAGATTTCCCGAGATTCAAAAAAGCATTTCTGAACAAAGTTTCTTTTACTGCACGTAAACGTTTGCGAGTAAATTTTACGGTGCATTAATCAGTTTTCAGAAGTCGGAATATTTGTTTTTCGGAAGCTATTAATTCTCAAGTGAGCATCTTCACCTGCGTAACCGATTTTATACATGCAAGAATAACAATATGATGTTAATTTCAAAACTTCTATTCATATTAGGAAAGTAGATAAAATTTCCATTCGAATGGTACGTTTGGCCTCTCTCTTCAACATTTCTGTGATAAAATATCATGGGATGTTACGTTTTTTAGTTGCTTTCGTAATTATATAAATACTTAGTACATAAAGTCGTCATCTTGTCCGTCTGTCTCTCAGTCTGTTGGCATATAACAGCGCTTAAACTACTCAACCAAATGGTTTGAAATTTAATATATATAGTAAAGTGGGGGGAAGATGCCGCAGTTTTTCTTTTCTTCTTGCAAAATGTACAATAAAGCAAAAAACAACAAAATAAGTACCAGAAATCATTGATCAAACCTTTTAGAATCCAATTTCTATGTTAAACAAGTTAAAACCCTCTTAATAAAGTAGGCATAATTATTTTCCCACAGGTCCTTTTTTAACATAATTTTTTATTTGCTGGATAAGATGCCGCATGGGGTGTGGGACAGATGCCGCATGGAGAAAAATGCTAGGCTGCTTATTTTTTTTTTCAAGCTAATCATATTTTTATTTTCTCAAACTACTTAAAACGAAAATAAATAACAACAAACTTACAAAAATTATATATATCACCAAATTGTGAAAAGTTTAACGAAAGTGCAAAAGTGTAATCTCTATAAACAAAACTTAAGACAAAAAGTGGAGATGAAAAGAAAATCATTTGAATTTACATGAATGGTTAGCATAATTACTGGAAACAATAGACAGCATAATTCCAAAAAAGATATAAATCACTGGTTTACATCCAGGCGAACATTGCAGTTTGCTCTTAATGAAAGTATTAGTTCTATTCTATTTAGGCCCTAATCTGTTTATTTTTGGCCTTTCTTCTCATTCTTTGATTTTGTATTTCCATTCGCCCACAATCACACCACACTACCCGTTGCAAAAGTAAAGTAAGCGTTTTTCATGCAGCTGTCGATTGAATTTGATGCACTGAATCCTTTTCGCTTTAGACTTTGCTCCTTGATAAAACTCCAGCCCCCCAAAATATGCAGATTCATAAAATTTCAATCCAGTTCTGCCATCAGAATCCATATGAGGAAGAATTTACCCATTGTCGGAAGATGACTCATATTTTAGGTTGTTCCTTAAGTAAGACGTTTTCAAGTTGATCTTTCCCTTCCTTTTTTTACACATTTTACTTCGGCTAAGTTGTCGTTCTTTGACGCTTTCTAGTTTCTTTTGTTTTTCATTTCCTTCTTCTTTTTTATTGTTTATAATCTCTGTGCTTGTAATATTTGCATCCTTTTACTTTCTCTTACTTGGCTGTATAAGTTTTTTGACCATTGGGGTAGGAGAGATTTTGTTTAACAGTTTAGATGGCAAGAATTGCAAACGGCCTACTTTTTCCTTATTCACACATGGTGAACCAACATTGTTGCTGAGAATACTTTGATAAGTAGCAGCATGTGCTAATACACATTCATTTAAATGTAAGTTCTACATAAATCGAAGTGATGCCTTTATTGAACCGAAAAACGAAAATATATTTTGTGGCATCTCTCCCTGAACCTCGGTGCGGCATAGTGTTGTGTAAGATGCCGCGCCGCCAATTTTGTGTCATGTGAGCGACGCGAGAGAAAGGATAACACATGTCTGTATTCTACGAGGATCTAGTCTATAGTTGCAATCGATTTTGGGATGAAATCTCTGTTTATTTTTCTTAAAATATGTAATAAATCTTCATTAGAATAATTTTATTAACTAACCATGCAGATTCGAGCCATAAAAACTGGCATAAATATGTAAATACTGATAATTAAGCGGTGGAAACGAATGCCACACATCACACAGTACAGAGGAACACTACGAACTTCTAAAATTGGTCTACGGAACGCTAGTGTCGCCTACACAATCTCTGCGGCATCTGTCCCACCGCGGTGTCTGTCCCCACTTTATTTTGTCGAGTCATTTCAAATTTTATGAAAATCGAATCCAAACTTTAAAAGATATTAATAAAAGTTTTCTTCATTCTATTAAATCCTATTCTACGTAATTAATCCTATGATAACCCATGATAGGTAATGATTCTAGATTGCCATAGTGATGACGTCCTATTTAAGATGGAGTCCTATTATTTCAGTATTACTGGATTTAATGTATATTATCGTAATGCATTTATTCATGCATTTTAGCGAAAGTTGCAGCAACTATTGCACCAAGATCTGAATATAGAATTAGTTATAGTAAGAACGCACCTCCTCTGCCACGTTTGACATACAATTTCCGACTTCTTTTCTTCAGGACTCTCTATAATTTGGACGAAAATTCTTCTTTATCTAGCTTTCCGTTAACTATTTCAATGTAAAAACAAAACGATAACGTTGACACACTAATGGAATAACAATATTTATGTCTGAGCATAAGCTGAATTTCTCAGTTCCATGGAGATCGCTTTCAAATAAAATTTGCACAACATTTTCAATCACACGGATGTTTTAAGTGTTCTATTTATCTAATATACGATAAAAAGTAAACAAATTTTATTTCGTGCTTTCAAATGTGTTATTTATGGTACACAATCTAAAATTCACTGTTAAAATGGTTTAGTAAAAACCTGTTTGGTAATGTGATCCTCATTTTTATAAATTAGTTATTAGAAATGCATGTAAAAGAGATTGAAGAGTTTTGAATGTTAGCGTAAACAAAAAAAGGATGCGACTGAATTTGGAATAAATAAAATGTATCAAAAATTAGATTTGCAATGAATTCAAGACGAAATAGTAAATTTCTTGCTTGAAACATCAAACAAATACAATAAAGATGAACCAATTAGACCTGTTTGATACTTATTCAGACTTAAACATGCAGTTTAATACCTTCTGAGAGATATTGACTTATAATTAAACATTATATGTTGTAATATTTAACGTCATTTTTTTTTCAAAATACCATATTCCAAGTTACTTGCCTGAAATCCTTTGGGAGAAATTTTGAAATTTAACACGATTTTACATAGTTCTATGATCTAACTAAATTTGCATTTGTAGATATATGGTATAGGTATGTTGAGAGTTTATGACCTATTTTTTACATTTTTTTGGTAAAAATTCACAATTTGTGCTTAAAATAAACAGAAGCATAACTAAATTTTAAGAACCGAACAAAGCAATTATTTTACTTTATCATAGTTTCCAAAGCATTATCAAACTCAAGCCTGTGTTTTTTACAGCGCATAAAGTTCCATTAAAAAATATTTCTGACGTAGAATGGCGCTATTTAAAGAATGTGGCAGCTGAAAGTTAAAATTTAGCAACAATTTTTTTTGTTTATACTATGGTGCACCTGCTGTTGCAAGCAGACAAAGATAAACATGGCGACATAGCTGATGACCCTTTGCGCGAGTCGTTTGCTATGGAAAAATTATCTCTGACCCAAAATGAACATGATTTCCTCAAGCGGGTACTATTTCTTGGTAAAAATTCACAATTTGTGCTTAAAAAAACAGAAACATAACTACATAAGAACCGAACAAAGCAATTATTTTACTTTATCATAGTTCCCAAATTCATCATCAAACTCAAGCCTGTATTTTTTACAGCTTATAAAGTTCCATTAAAAAATATTTCAGACGTAGAATGGCGCTATTTAAAGAATATGGCAACTAAAAGTTAAAATTTAGCAACATTTTTTTTTGTTTGTTTATACTATGATGCACCTACTGTTGCAAGCAGACAAAGAGAAACATGGCGACATAGCTGATGACCCTTTGCGCGCGTCGTTTGCTATGGACAAATTATCTCCGATCCAAAATGAATATGATTTCCTCAAGCGGGTACTTTTTTCTTCTGAGACAACATTTCATGTCTGTAACAAAGTTAATAAGCACAATTGCTGAATTTAGGACACAGAAAATCTCCATGAAGTACAGGAAGTGGAAAGAAACAGCCCTCAATGTGTGGTGCGCACTAAATGAGCACACGTGGAAGTGCACTGATTTTTTATTAAATCCTTCGCGAGTACTGTGATCTATTTTTATTATTTTCTCTTGCTTTCTACCTTTTTGTAAACTGTAGTAACGTCTCAAAATCAGGGAAATTTGATTCGGACATCCTGTATACAGGGTCCTCAAAAGATATCGGACACATTTAAAAAAATCATAACTCCATAAGTAATTAAAGAAATGCACAAAATGTCTTTAACATGCACTCTGCAATTTTCTAATATTTATTAGATGTAACTGTTTCGCAGCGGTGGCCTTTAGACAATGCACACAAAAAGTGAAAGTATTGTCAAATTTCTCTAATCGTTTTGGATGGCCCTGTATAGAATTTCCAAAATACAAATGAAGAACTTACTTTTGAATATAGTAATAAATAATTTTTTTAAATGTGCCCAATAATTTTAAATGATCCTGTATTTTCATTGCTAATCATGCGCGATATTTCAAATAACAGCAGCGATTATTTCTAAACATATTTTAGAATAACACTGTTTAATGATAACAAAAATTCTATTGGAAGGAAATGGAGTCTGAAACGATCCTTACAGCGTGTTGGTCTATGTATAAAATAATTAATTAATCTTATTTCCACATATTCAGAAAATGATAGTCAGTCCATTCCTATGTAAAGCCGCATTATTTATGCTTGCTTTGCATTCGTTCATTTACTTTAATACCATTTTTTTGGCCTGTAGCATAATATGATTATTCTAAATGTTTAACCATACAGAATTAAATGACTATCTACAAAACAATCGGAATGCGAGTATAAAACAGATGGAAATAAATAAGAATAATATATTATTTTAAAAATAATAAAAACACATATATAAAGAAATAACTCATTATAAACACACCTTCCAGTCGGAAGATAATGAATTATGTGCCGATGGAAAAACTTTTTTCTATCGCATGTTAATAATTCAAAATTCGCTATCACAGTGCCAAAATTAAATGTCAATCAATCTACAACATGAAGAATCTGAAGGTATATAGGTTCCTCGAATTGGATGCATTTAAAAATAAGATATAAGTATCGCATTGTTTCAAAAAAATCATTGAATTTCGGAACCCACTCTCTTAGATTTCCTCAACCAAAATGTCCAAACCAAAGAGTATAAAATCAACACCTGCTGTTCAATATACACCCAAGTCTAATAAGTATCTATTTATGTGAATTTGTAACAAAATATTAAGTTTGATTAAATTGCGTACGTTAGTTTTTCAGATTAGCTTTTATGAAAATCGTGAAAAATCCAGCAAAGCAGCGCCATCTTTTGAACAATTTACACCAAAACCTAATCAGTAACATCTTACATCAACGTCTAACTGAATAGGAAGTTTGATGAAAATCCGTGGATTAGTTCTTGATATAGAGCTATTGCGGAAATCGTACGAAATGTAGCACAGCAGCGTCACCTGTTGACCCATGTACACCAAAAACGAATCAGCACCAGTTTATCAAGGTCTAATTGAATCTAAAATTTTATTAAATTCCGTACATTAGTTCTTGAGATAAAGGTATTGCTGTAAACGTGAAAAATTCAACAGAGCAGCTCTACCTGTTGGGCGATATACATCAAAACCTAATAAGAAACAACTTCAGACAACTTGTAACTGGATCTGAAATTTCATGAAAATCCCAGCATTAGTTCTTGGGATGGAGCTATTGCAAAAACCGAGAAAAATGCAGCATAGCAGCGCCATCTGTTCAACAATATACAAGAAAAACTAATAAGCATCAGCTTATATCAAAGTTTAACTTAATCCAAAGTTTTGTGAGATTATGTGCATTAGTTCTTGAGATAAAGCGCCCACAAATTGTTTGTGACATACAGACAGGAAGACTCACCGACAGACATTTTCTAAAAACCATCATATCGTGTTCTGGACTTTCTAAAACGTATAATTCCATCGAAAACCGGGAGTCGAAAATTTTTCCGAATCCAATACTTTCTTTGTGTAAAGATAAAAGAAAGTAAAAATTGCTAATACCATTAAACATTTCTACATAAGCAAAGAGAACATTTTAAGATACTAAAATAAGTATATAGTACTTAATAAATCTGTATATACAACTTTGGAAATTTTCGTAGAAAACTTCACACGCCTTTAATTTAGCAATTTTCAATTTTTTATTGCTGAAAAGGCGTACTGTCGACAGACTATGTCCAAGACTGGAATCTAACCAGGGTCATTGACTATACGCGTTAATGCTGTGCCACTAAACTACCTGGACGATGCGAAGCCTAGCACTTCTCACTCTTAACTGTTGTCTTTTCAGCAATTAAAATTTGAAAATTTCATAGTTACACATTGTAAATTTAGCAGCTTAATAAATAGCGAGTGGAGTGTTCGGCCGGCTGTGGTTAATACCCCATATGATTTGAGATTTGTACCGCATCTCGAATAGCCTCTTGTCTCTCTCGCTCTCTCTCTCTTTAATTTTATTGTAATCCGTTAGAGTTGGGTCAGAAATTTTTGTTTAATCTAAATTACTTTATCGGATGTAATAAATTCAGGTTATATTGCATTATGCAGCTTTACTTGAGACATTACTCAAGAATATTTGTTGATTAGCATAATTCAATAAGTTATTTTAAAAAAATTAAAAGATTTCCCGATTAATATATAATTCTTCATATTTTTTTTTCCTTAACCTGGAATTTATAATTACACAAAAGGAAAAAAAAAGATTTTTTTTTTTTTTTTAATCTTTTTTATCCTTACGACAGAATTCGAAATTACTAAAAATCAGATTTAATTTTGAAATTAAATCTCAAGTTATTCATAAAGGTTTCTCCAATTTCTTAAAATAATTTAACAAACCTATTCTAATTTCGTTTAAAATAGAATGAAACCCTTCAAATTCAATTAGTTGTCTCGTACAAAATATACGGAATTTAAATTTAAGAAAAAAATATATAATGCAATAAAATTCTTTTTCAAAAAATACTAAAAATCAGTATACCAAAAGAAGCTTATTTATGATTTCCAAATACATATAATTATTTCTTATATATGTCTCGCTTTTTATTTCCCTAGAGATTAATTGTTGTTTTAGAACTTTATGGCCTAAAATGATCAGAGATTGTTTATTTGCTTTGTTTAAAATCTCCAAACGCTGCTTAAATATGATGCTCAACTTCCCTTAGGGCTTTGGATATGCATGATGCGGTTTTTTCTGCTGAATAATTATTAAAAAGTTTTATGTTTTTTGAAATCTATTTCTTAGATTTGTTTATTATTTTACATGAGCTATTGTACATTTATGTTATCGTAATTAAAAAATTGTATTTTATAATATTTAAATTGTTTTTGCTACGAAGAAAGAAAATTGCTAAGATTTTATTAATATTGAACAAAAAGTTTAGCATTGTATGTACTCGTCTGTATTAGTCTAGATGAATATATACAGACATTTTTAATAGAGTGTGGCTTTATTTTTTGCAGTTGAAAAATACATAAATATTGATATTTTAACAAAAAAATTAGTATTAGGTTTATTATGATAAAACCTTTTTAACACTGCAATAAAGTTTAAGTTTTTGATGGAAATTATGTGATAAAGGTTACGCATAAGTGATTCTATTTTGCATGCTTTATTTTTCTCTTTATGATCATTTAAAAATTGAGACTTAACTTGTCTTGTTAGCTATCAGGATAAGACTTTTATAAAGATTTTTGTGAAACTACCAATTTCTTTCCGTCTCTTTTTTTAACGTAAGATAATTTTAAACATTATTATTTAGACTTTTAGTCTTTAAATAGCTTAGCTAAAAAATATTTAATTCCATAGAGAAGAGTTTTTTATCCCGTAGCCGGCAGACCACCGAGCTAATACCTTTTTATAAGAGAAATATTTACCCTATATAAAGACAGAAACTTCTCGGTTAAAAGGAAGGAATTTACATTTCCGAATATGTAGCGTGAAACGAATTTCAGGGAAAATGATTGAAGTTAGTATCTTAAAGCTTATGAAAAAGAGCGATTTCAAAGGCCAAAGAAGAGTTCATTTTCAGAAACATTGTATGCAAATATCATATATTCCTACATAACAGTGATTATTTCTTTAAAATTCACTAGAACCTTTTTAGAAATTATTAAATGCCCTACAATACGCACTATTCATATTTGTAAATTATCCAAACGGGAACTGGCATGCGAAACCGTGAAAATGAAGTAAAATTTGCAACAGCTGCGAAAATCTACAGATGACATCAAGTTTTGCTTAATAAGCCCTTTTTAGTAAGTTTTAGAGACAAAAGTGTCACAATAAACTATTTACAGCATGAAATAATCTATTAATTTTATTCATTAGATCACTGATTATCTGTTAAGACTCTGAAACTCAAAGCCGTACTATTATAGATGAAAAAAAAGAAACATCCGGCAGGTTACTAATTTAAGAACCAAGCTTTTATTTTTGTTATAAAAAATGTGATTAATAACAGTATGTACAAAAAGCATTAATCAGCAAATAAAGAGCATGTGTGGCTCCTTTATATATACGTTTCCTTTTTCTGCTGCTTGTTCCTGGTAGTGATTCCATTATGCCAGGTTCTTCACTAACCGTCTCTGTACTTGATTTGTTCTAGGTCGTCGATATCCTCCATATCCAGTGTAATATAAGGAGCTTTGTCACATAGTTGGTTTTGACGCTACACGCAAAAAACTGAGTACTTCGATCCTATTTTCCGAACACTGCACTTCACACTACAACCCATTTTTTAACAGGGAAAGTATGAAATTGAGTAGGACTTTAGGTGTTGGTCCGCTCATTATGTTGACTCGAGTGAGTCCATGTTCATCCCACTTCTAGCCTCATTCGAGTTGGTCGTTTTCGTTTCGTAGCGAGTCTGGGCATGTAGGTATGTCTGGAATGCATGATATTGAGTATCATCGTGAGTAGGTGTTAGTCTCACTAAAGTAGCCGCAAATGCCTTTGTGCTGCTTCATATGATGTGCATTGCTAAGCAATCAGATGAAGAACTTAAAGAAAACTTCCAGTGTTAACTGAACCCTTTCCCTTTATCACTGTTTACGGAGGAATGTATCCGCAAAGGCACCAAATCGATGTTTTACTTTGCTTTTATTAGTTTATCACATCACAAAATATTGGGTACAAAAAGAGTGGGGGTAACTGATGGGGGATATCTTCTTCACAAAGTTTATTGGAATCCCAACAAACGTTTCTCTGTCATTTTCAGACAATATGCCAGATATGTACAGTCTCATCACACTGGTACCGCAGTTGTCTTCTTTGCTGGTTATCCTGAACATAGAAGGATATCTGTCAAGAAAGTATAAAAAGTTCAGAAAGATCATGTCGCTTGAAGATTCATACTTTTGCTGAGATTCCGTTCAGTGAAACAATGTTTTTACACATACTACATGAGAAGTTGCTGTAGAATGAGAAAAGCAAAGCACTTTTGATTTCTTTGCTTCTAAATGATTTTGAAAAGTACGAATGATTGCTAAGCGAGCCACTGAAGATTCAGATGTGCTAATATTGAACACAGCCCCTTGATTACGATACTGTTGTTGTCAATGGTGAAGGCATTGACCTTCTTGTTCTTATGGACAATGGTTGTTTCCGAAAGTCCGGGTGGAGTAAACTGCCGATGCTCTCTACTACAATAAATGTTTCAAATTCATGCAAGTTGCAGAAAATATTCTTCAGAACCCATATCTGAACCAAAAGTTCAAATCTTTAAAGTACCAAATTTGTTGAAGCCACGGAAGCTGTACTTCTATTCCTAGATGGAGGTGGCACCAGACAAAACTTGGAAGTGATGCCTTATGTCGGCTTCGCTAAAACATCTTCCAACATTAAATTAAATTCAGCGAGACTACCACGTACGCGCAGCACTACTCAGTGTCATGCATTGTCTACTACCT
This sequence comes from Maratus speciosus, assembly GCA_963932465.1. Taxonomy (NCBI): domain Eukaryota; kingdom Metazoa; phylum Arthropoda; class Arachnida; order Araneae; family Salticidae; genus Maratus; species Maratus speciosus. Next base: position 114,172,061 of record OZ010796.1, on the reverse strand, counting down.
ACAAGTTAGACATGGCTGAGAATTGGAAACGAAAAGAACACTCTCTAATGGGGCTGGGACATGGGGTGATCACCAGTCACCATGACGAGCAAACCAGCCCCTGAAGTCCTACTAAATTTCACATGTTGCATGCGCAAATAAAGGTTGCAGTACGAAATGCAGTTGTGGGAAGGCAGGCTGTAAATGATGAGTTTTCTGTGTGCACTGCCGCAACCAACTGTGCGGCAACGCTCCTGATATTGCACTGGACGTTGTGAATTTCGATGGCCTACAACTGGTCGAGTAAAGTACAGAGACGGACGGTGAAGAACCTGACACTATGGAAAAACCAGCAGTGCCAAGTAGCAGAAATAAAAGAAAATATCTTAAGTCGCCGTACCTACTCTTTATTTTTTATTAATTGTTTTTGTACATATTATATGTAATTAATTACGTTGTTTTTTTTTCAATATCATAAATAAAAGCTAGCTTTTTTACTCGGGATATTCTCAAAAGGTGGGATCATTAAACGTTAACTATATGTAATTTTTAAAATTTTCAAATTTAAGGCCAATTTTTTTTAGTAGTATAGTATTTTGTCTATAAATATAATATATAAATATTTTATAATAGTATGTCTACAAAATTATACACAAACATTAAAAAACAGGAACTATTCTGGAAAATTAATGATTAAAGCATTTAATTAGCAGGTACGTACGTTACAAATTTTGGACACTCTTTCGCACGTACGTTACAGATTTTGGACGTTGCCCTTAGTATTTAAAAAATTCTTAAGACTAAGAATGTAGTAAATGTGTCTGTATACATATATATATGTATAATTAACTTTTTGTTATCCAGTAATAATAATAATAAAATCAAATACTTTGTTACGTACGTTACTTTCGGACATAACAAAATACAGAAAAATGCTTTATAGAAAAGTCCTTCTATCTCCAAAAAAGCAATAAATCAGCCTGCCATCTCTTAATGAAATTATCAAAAAATCATCCGTTTCCTTTACGCATTCGTTGTTTACTATTAGAACCACCTGGAAAAAAAGTTAAAACTATTTTTCTTGGTGGTACATTGGAGCAGTTAACGTTATGAATGTCCGAAATTGGCCTCTTTAGCATAAAATAATAAAATTTTAAGATATTTATACAAAGCTTTTACATTAAATTATGTAATTTTCTGTCTCTGAATAGAATTGAAAACTCAGTGTAAAAAAAAATAATAATAAAGTCAATGATAATTAAAGTTATGTTTGAAAGGCTTAAAGTTATGACTTGTGTCCAGTGCCCACCTTTTGAGAATCGCCCACTCATTTTTTAAGAAATCGTACATTAAATCAGAATTACCCGACTTTTAGAAAGACAAAACCCTTTTTTGGCATATTGCTACTGGAGTAATAAGAATTTAGAGTCGTAATCAATTTATTTAGTTTCATTCCACAGCTTATAATTGTACTATAACATGAATATGAAAGCCTGAAAATGGGTTTTAAGTAATATTTAACATAGAGATACTTTTTCTGGAATGCGTACGGTTTATACATTTTTTACCACTATTTTAAAATAGAAATATTTGACTGTTTTTATTTCATTATTTCTAACAATTCATATTACAGTCAAAATTGTATGCAATTAAATAACATCATAATAATAATTGTCGATCATGATTATCTTCTATTAATTTGTGACAAAATATCGTAAATGCGTCATGTTCTTCAAAATGTTTACAGCAAGAACTATGATGTAATTAAAAATGTTTGAGCAACTTTGATTACCAATTCAATTTGGCAAGAAAGATTTATGAGTAGATATCTGTAATTTCTGGAGAACAGGGAAAATAATTTTTTACAGTAGATGGTGAGACACATAAAACGTGTTCTGAATGTGGAAGTTAAATTTTTGAAACTGGCTTTTAGGCATAAGGAGATTAAGAAATTTTTAAATATTTAACAGTTAGAAGGAAAGAGGATCAAGCAGTACTTCTAGAATATTTTCAAGAATTGTTTTAATCCTTCTCAAAACTGCATAATCTATTAAATTATTTTTGACATTTGTACATTAATAAAATAGGTTTATGAGGGGTGTTTTACAAAACTAATAAGATGAAAAGCAAAAAATGTTAAAAGAATGCTGCGTATATTTGTTCCATACATCATAATTTAATTTCAAATTGCACATACTGTTATAATGAAGGAATTTTATTGATTATTTAAAGGATTTAAAAGAATGATAAACTAACTTCTTTATGTTAATTTACCTTTTACAAATATTTTTTATTTGTTAGTCAAAAAATTCTAATGTAAGTTACGTGCGTCATATCGTCGCCTGAGAGCAACAGTAAGACATCTAGTAATAATAAAAAAATTAGATGTCTAACTTACTGCTATGAGGAACTGTGTTTGCATCTAGTGGAACAACTTCTGATACACAAATTTATGTGTAATACTATACCTCAGATGTGTTTTATAAAAATTTCCTACTGTTCCACTAAATGTAGACACAGTTGTTCATAGAAGTAAATCAAGCATCTTATTTTCGATTATTACTAGATGTCCTACTGTTCCTCTGAGGCGATGATATATACCGTAATTTCCCGCGTATAACCCGCGGATCAAACAATCATGTTTGGACCCAGAATATTTATCTAATAACACAGGCCTGCGATGAAAAAAATACAAGAGAACTGATAGCTGAACTTAATGTATTTTTTGGTGCTAAATTTAAAAAAAATTAATGAAAAAATTCTATTACGTCATGTTTTCTTGAAAAATTAAATTTTATTTGGATACGCGTTCCTCGCTGACCTCATGCTCAAAGTACCAATGTTTCATTTGCGAGTAGGGCAGACATGATAAGACTCAACGTTGGGTCAAAAAAGAATAGCTGGAAAGATAAAATCATTAACCAGGCCTAAAAAATGTGATTCGGAACAGCTTAATTGAGCCAAAAATTGTATTGTTCGAAAATATCGCGATTGTTTCAAATACCTGTGCAAAAAGTTTCCAGGTTTATCCGAAGCCAAGTTGCAAGAACAAATTTTTGTTGGACCAGATATCCGAAAGCTTGTGAAGGATAAAGAATTTGAGAGTAGAAAGACAACAAAAGAAAAAGAAGCTTCAGTTGCCTTCAAAGATGTCGTCAGTAAATTTCTGTTCAATTACGAGTATTCTGACTAAAAACCAATTGTAATGAATATGCTGGAAAATTTTCAAGCGTTGGGTTGTTCCATGCGTGTCAAAATGCATTACTTTCACTCACATGTGGAGTTTACCCCGAAAAGTTAGGATCAGCCAGCGAAGAACAGGGTAAAAAGTTCCGTCAAGACATCAAATATATGGAGCGCAAATATCAAGGAAGACGGGAGAAGAAATTTCTAGACGACTACTGTTGGATGGTAACACGAGATAGACCTGATATTGAACATAAAAGAGAACGTCAAAAAGAAGTTTCAAAGAAAAAAAGTACAGTAATACCCCGACTTACGTCACCCCCAGGAATGGGAGCGTTCCGACTCAAATGACCGATTATTACCACTAAATTTTAATAGCATTCTCTGATTTATTAAATCTCAGAAATTCTGTCAGTAAATAATGCTTGAAATACTAATAAAATTAAATGGTAGTAATCTGCCATTTGGATCTTAGCGCTCTCATCCCTGTGGGTGACGTAAGTGGGGGTATTACTGTACGTACTTATTTTTTTTTTATTTTTTTGCTCAGTATAAAATTTGTTTGAAACTTTCATGTACACATACGTAATATTTGCTTCTCTTAGTTAATCGTATATTTTATGGACGTTACCTCAATAAAAACTAATTAAAATAGCATGTTGATGATTTTTTTTCAAGAAAATCACCATACTTTGTTAAATAGTTTAAACTTAAGGGAACTTTTTTTTTCTCTCGACCAGAAGCGGCTCGTGCCGTCTGAAAAAAGTGATTTTCATACATATAAAAAATAATCGATTACTGAAAAATCAATTAGCCTCCCCAAGAATCTATTATTTTACATAGATTTAAATGGATACCACTGTTGCCAGATAATACATGCAAAATTGTTCGAGAGAATTCCTTTTCAAATAAGATTTTAGCAAATACACTGGTTTCCAAAAATTAAGGAAAAACAACAAAAGTTGCGATTACTCAAAATCTTACAAGTAGATTTTAATAAAACTCAGACACAATTTACAACACATAATAAGGCATAAAATAACAGTAAAAGAAATTACCAGACGATTGTGGTGTTTCAGAAATTAATACATTTATAAAATAAGCAAAATAAATGTCTCAGTTTGGTATAGGAAAAGTACCTTTAATATGGAGTATGATCACCCCTATAAGCAATACAGAACATGCGGTGAAGTGTGATACTGTCAATTATGCGATCGATAAGTTTGCTGGGAAGTGCGAGCCATTTCTCTTGTAAAGCAGTTGTAAGCGTGGCAAGGGTCTGAGGAGGGAGATTGGGAGCAGAGACACATCTTCCTAAAGCATCCCAAAGATGCTCAATGGGATTCAAGTTCAGTGACTGCGCCGGTCATTCCATGCGCTGAATTGTTTGGTGCTGAAGATAATCTTCTACGATGTGAACCCCGTGCGGTCTAGCGTTACCGTCCTGTAACAGGAAATATTTACCTATTGCACCGGCATAAGGGTGCCCATAAGCATCAAGAATGCCATCTTTATAGACGTGAGTATTCACAGTTCCACGTGGAAAGACATGGGGGTCTGTACGTCCGCCCAAAGAGATACCATCCCAAACACAGACACTGCCTCCTACATACGAATATCTTTTAAGAATGTTTGATGGATGATAGCGTGTTCCCTGTTCTCTCCAAATCAAACAATGCCTACTATCACTTTGGATGCTAAACTGGAACTCATTTGTGACGAGAACACGCCTACATTGTTCAGCCGTCCAGTGGACATGTTGACGTGCCCAACTTAAACGTTCCCTCCGGAGACACGAGGTGAGCGGCACACAAATATCTGGTCGTATCGCGTACATACCACGTTCATGAAGCTTTCTATGCACAGTAGACGTTGATACCAACCTTCCAGTGGCTGTAGCAAGGACGGATTTAAGATAAGAGGTGGTTGCTGTTCTATTCCATCGTACACATAACCGCAAATATCGGTCATCGGTGCTTGTCGTAGATGCTTGCTCGTCCTTCGCTGAACTTTCTGGAGGCCAAACCAGTGGTTTGAAGGTGTCGTCAAAGCCTATGAGCGACAGAAGGACTCACATTTAGCCATCTGGCCATCTCTGTCTGACTTTGGCCTACATCCAATCTTCCAATAGCTCTATATTGCAGTTATGCGGACAAATTATACCTCGAGGTCATACTAATCAATTGGCTATCTCAGTTTTCTTATCTCATAATCACAGCGACACCAGCAGCCGTACTCTCTAGCATGCATTTTTTATGCTCCGCACATATGACGCAATCCGATTGCAGCGCCACTAATTTGCATTTTGTAATTCTAATCATCATCTTTCAGTTAACAACATATCCAAATTTCATACGGATAGGTTAATTTTTGAAAGAGTTATCGCTCTTTTTGTGATTTTTCCTTAATTTTTGGAAACCAGTGTATATCGATATCGATTTTACAAAACATCCTGACGTGATGGGAAAAAATGGGGGTCATTTTCGAAATCAGCTCACCAAATAACATAAACATTAGTGAAAACTTCTCTTGTATTTTTCAAAAACTTCATTTTCGCAGGCCTGTGTAATTTATGTCAAATATTCATTGCGAAGTAAGAAGTTACATTTTATTAAATAAAATTTCTGGGTCCAAACATAATTGTTTGATCCGCGGATTATACGCCGGATATCACGGCAGTTTTTTCTAACAAGAATTTGCTTCAATATCTTTTAAAATATCTTTATTGTCAAGAAAAGCATTTAGCACTGCAATTTTTTACATTCTATACGTAGCTCGGGGAAATATGTTCCTAGCGATTGACTATAACATGCTGTTCACGAAGCATTTGAGAGTAAAATCTCAGGTGTGGGATATGTCGAAGTTTTTCATTTTCAACAAGCAGAAAATGCTTACACTTTACTGCACTGGTACGTTGTTTTGAAGATGTTGCATCAATTGGTTTCAGTGGACATATCGGAGCTTTGTGTCTTAATTCAGTTTCATTTGAAAACTTCAATTTAATTTGATATCTTCTTCTGAAATTTTTGACTTTCAGTTACCAATTGCTTAACCATGTAATAACGCTTATTACTCTAGTTGAAAGTTAACGGCTTTCCGAATGGTCCACGTCTTTAAACCTTGAGGGTCGGAGCGATATATAACATCCCACCTAATTTTAATTATGCTTCGTACCAGAACATTTAATTAAATTTTACTTATCTAACTTTGCATGAAAAAAGGCCTAGAAAATTGCTTTTCCTTATTTTGAAATATTTTTTTCGAAAGTTCCGGTGTGAATTTATCATAACAGAAACACAATTGCTTGCCCCTGAAAAGTTTAACAGCAGTGCGGCTTTTTCTAGTGAATGTGCAACACTTTGTGAACCAATTTTGTTTTCTTTGGACCACCTTTGAAATAAATTTTATTGGTGTTACACATGTTTTTTCCGCAAAACCCTGTTCCTGCATGAAGTTCCAATTTGAATTAAACATCCAACTCATGCTGCATCACCGCGTGTGTAATTCTGACTCGAAGTTATTGAAAGCCTTTAAAGAGGAGGAGTGAAAGGAGAAGATCCAATAAAGATCCTGTTGCTCTTTGTTCCTTATACCCAGAGAAAAGAAAATTATGATATTTCCGTGGCAGCATTATTGACTTTAAAATTCCTGTAGAGCTGCGCTTGTGATTTTGTTTGTTGTTGTTTTTATGAATGAGAATCTTACATACATGCATTATAGCATTCACGGCATTAATGAATTGCGTGTATTTTTGATATTTCTATGTAACAAGGTTACTAAACAAGGCATGTTTTTAGGTGAGTTCGTAATTATATAAATACGTAGCACCTATAGTCGTCGCCTGGTCCGTCCGTTTGTCTATCATTCCGTCTGTTCACATGCAACAGCGCAAAAGCTGTCCAACCGAATGGTTTAAAATTTATTATATATAATCATTGCAGAATTTTGTGGAACCATTTCAAATTTTATGAAAATCGAATCAAAACTTTAAAAGATATTAATAAAAGTGTTCTTCTTTCTATTAAATCCTAGCATACGTAATGAATTCAATATCCCATGATTGGTAATGATTCTAGTTTGCTTCCGTCCGGTGTTGATTACGTCCTATTTAAGATAGAGTCCTATTATTTCCGTATTACTGAATTTAATAAATATAATCGTAATAAATTTTGTATCCATGCAATTTTGCTTAAGAGTGCAATATAGCACCAATATAAAAATATTGATAAAACTAGTTATAGTACGAACTACGTATATCATTTGCCTCGTTTGACGTACAACTTTAATGTGATTAACACGTTTTTTAATCAGATTGAAGCGTACATACATGCGTTAAACTGACTGAGAAATTATAAAATGTAATGCAATTTTGAGCTTCCTACGCAACGAGGTTGCGGTATATAGTGATTATTTTCCGTTTTCGTGAGTACATATATATGCATGATACGGATCGTTGCTTTACCGAATGTCATATATTTAGGACATTTCTGTTAATGCTTACGGAAATATTTTATTTGATAGATTTGTTTTTATGACAATGATTTCCTGATACTTCTACTCTAGTGATCGTTTTAATACGGAATTGCCTGAGAACGTTAGCTTTCATTATCAAAATTTTTTCTGTGTTGTAACTTGTATAATTTCTCGTATATTACAACTATGTATCTCATATATTTCAACTATAAAACAAGTAACACTTCAGTAACAAAATTAGAGTAATTTCATTAAAATATTTTTGATCTACGCATAGGGTTGAATCTCACCTCTTTTTTATTATAACTATGAGGTGGGTGAAACAGAGACATTTATTTTGTTTTATTGGAATTTAGAAACCGATATTTACAGTATGCTAAGTTCTAAACACGTTCTTTATCGGCTTCGGAAGAATACATTTGTCTCCTGTGGGTTAAACCACACTCCCAATTGCCATCACTTGGAAATATTCTGCAAAACTTAAGGATGGCAGTTTTATCAATAATGTTCAATAAACAGGAAATTCTCGTCAAATGAAATAAATGTTTGGCTTAGTAAAAAACAAAACAAAAAAAAACCCGTTTTGATGTCGTTGAATTTCCCCCCAACTATTTCGACAAAAATGCTGCAAAACCTATAAGTAATAGTGCACTACACTGTAAAAAAAAAAAAAAAAAAAAAAAAAAAAAAAAAAAAAAAATGCAAAACTGCAAGACTAGTTTTTGTGAAGCTACAGGAATATATAGCTTTACAAAATAATAAACTAAAATTACAGAAATCTTGCTAAAATTTTATCTGTAACCCGGGTTCCAGTTACATAAAATGTTTTAGGCATCACAGTTTCTTAAAACATTCTTAATAACCTTACAGATTTTTTGATTTACGGTGCAAAAGTGTATTTGTTACATGAATTTTTGTTGTTGCCGTTACATAAAAAGTTCTAGTAATCTCAGTTTTCTAGAAAAATTTTGTAAATTTACAGAATTTTTTTACAGTGTAAGAAGAGTAAAAATAGAAAAAGTGAAAAAATATATGCATGTGCTTGTCATACATAAGTACTAGTCTTTGGTAAATAACGGAAAATATATATCTCTTAACAAGAAACTTAAACGGATGTTAAACCAGCATTTTTATTTTTTTTATTTAATCTCAATTACGAATAAGTATTTTTTTTTCTGATTATTAATAATATAATATATTAGGTTTTATCACTTTAAAAAATTTGGTTCATATTTTCTTAAAAGGCATCAAATTACGAATGTGTGATATCGTATTATTTCGAAAATATATTCAATGCTGTAAAACAGCAAATATAAGCCGTTAAGCACATTCCAATTACACCGTAAAAAAACCACTGTAGATTTGCCAGAACAAACTCGATCACAGTGAATATGCTGTATCTTTCTTTGTTTTTCTAACTATATTAACATGGAAAATACAGTAGTTGCGTAAAATTAGCAGCACAATGTGCTGGCAATTTGGACGCATTTTTTTACTGCACAAACTGCTGGCGTCCAAATTGCCAGCACATTGTGCTGTTAATTTTACGCAACTACTATATTTTCCATGTTAATATAGTCAGAAAACCAAAGAAAGATACAGCACATTCACTGCGATCGAGTTTGTGCTCGAGATGAATAGTACTTTGTACTGTAAAAATGTCTTTTTTTTTACAGTGTAGAAGAAAATTTAAGCTATGTAAAGCAACTCTGAAAAATTGGATTTGGAATTCCGTTATGGTATACCTAATTAAAATAAAGTATTTGATTAGTTAGCAGTAAATTCAATTAGTAATAATAAGCTTAGTTTTTTCTAAACGTAGATATGCATACAAAGACCTTCTTAATAAACGACACGTTTCTGAGAGGTCTACTGGAATGCTATTCATCGTAAAATCGTGAAATCTAAGGAGTGTAAGAAGCTGATGGCAATTTTTTTTATAAACAAATATATTTCTCAAAGACTTTGTCTAAAATGATCCCACAATATCAGTGTGCATTCTTTAACCCTTTTAGTGCGTGAGTCGATAGAAGTCGACGGGTCCGAGTGCGGGTGTCGACTAATGTCGACATCTAGGAGTTGGGTTCTGTAGACTACAGTAAGGGTCGACAAAAGTCGCCTAGGCGTTCACAGCGTATATTGTACTCGCTGTGGTGCGTCATGGGCTAAGGAGTGATGACGTATTGCGCCTGCGTGGTGCAGTTGAATCCCCCCCCCCCCCAAAAAAAAAAAAATATTCTGCCCTGAAAGGGATAAGACCACAAAGCATGCCATGTGTTTTCCAACACTGCGATCAACCATTGAACATGCTGTGTTACGAATCCAGGTTCTAACGTAGTATGGCGGCAATGATACTGTATCCATGATAACTGTTTAGACAGTTAAATTGCATAGTTCATGTTCGGTGCTGTAGTCGTAAAAAAGAAGTGACATACGCTAAAGCTTTGCTTGGGAAACATATAAGAGAAAACAAAGAGAAAAAATCCAGAGTTTACACGGCCATATAATTCGGAAGTTACTAACCTGTGCCCTGCACTAAAGCCCTGATCATGGTACATATTCTGTATAAAGATTTTATACACCCTCTATTTTGGGTGGTTTTTGGGATAACTTTTTTGCTCTAAAAAAATGTCCATAATCTCTTTAGTAAACTTCTCAAATCTCATGAATTCCTGATAAATAGTTTTTGCGGCAGCTCTCTCACAAACATGTAATTTAATGTCTGACACCTTGTATAGTCATAGAGATATATGTATACAATTTTTAGCCATTAGTCACCGGCCACTTTCGATTTTAGACATTTTGTCGAATATTTAAAAATATACTTGTCGGAACATTCTTTGAACTCATATTTATCCACGTCGTACAGTGGGGCTAAATCCCGAAAAGCTGGCCAAAAGTCGAAAAATAAAGTTACTATTTAGGGAATTTTGACTATACAGATGGCTAGAATAACGTTTGGAGGGTCAGAATCTATATTTATAAAAAGGTTTTCGTTTTGGTTTCACAACCTGTATCATTTCAAAAGTGACGCTTGGAGGATCATCATCTGAGGTGAACAAAAAGAGCAAAACAATGGCTGATCTAAACACGTGCTACATTTTCCCATATCATCCGATTTTAATGCTTTAAACAGGATTCATACGATGATAGAGTGAAAATTATTTGCGCGTGTTACAAAAATTTTATTAAGCACATAAAAATTAATAATTTCATAATTATTTTTTATAACAATTTTGAAAATATATCTTATTTTTTCGTTTTTAAAAATCAAAAAGTTTAAAAGTTCCACAGTGTTTCGCATCGACTTATAATGGAAATCGTAGCCTGAAGTATTATCTAATGTATAGTAAAAAACCAGCTGCCATAAACTGCCATTCTGCATTCTGTGCAGGTTTTTGTAACCACAAGTAAAAATGTCACTTTTTTAGTCGCTTTAAAAACTTGTTTATTACTTGTTACAGTAATTGAGCTGGCAAACATTTTTGAAATTTTCAGATTAATCCGTTTTGTGATAGATAATTATGTATTATATTACAAATAAATATTATAATCATAAGCATAAATGAATTTCATAAGCAATATTAGTAAAAGAAAATTAAAATAATTCTCTATCATCGATCCGATAGAAATACGTTATCTTATCTTTATAGCTAATAATTCTGTTTGTTCTAATGTAATTAGAATAAATATCTTTTTAATTGCAATCTTTGCTAGATCATACTGCTAAACGTGTTTTATTAATGAAAACGGAAATTATTAAGAATCTGACTTCTGAACGCATTAGCTATCTGAATTTGATTTGCAAGTGGGGATGTGATGGCACATCTATGGTCAAAGTACCTTTAAACAAAAATTTAGCGATTATGATGGTAGAAAGCAGGTTCAAATACCCTTTTCACTTCTCTAGTGCCACTAGAACTTTTAAGTGTTGCGAATAATTCAGAAATCGTTACCTGGAAAAATTCGAGACCTTCATCTCCTAGATTTTCTTTGGCCCATCAGAATCAATTTTTTTCTCGAAAATACAAAAGCTACTGTCAGTCAAATGGATTATGTTGCAGACCAGGAGAGTAAAGTTATTCCTATTAAAGCAATCATTGATAGAAAATAAGTAGGCGTTAATTACAAACTAGATTTAAGGATAATTGATTGAAAAAGTTTTAATGCCTTTACTAGTAATTTGTCAAATTAACGTTGGTAACTATGTCAGGCAACTTCAAGGCAGTTTAATAACCTTGATGACATTTTCAAACTAAAAGTGAATGAAGGTAACTTACGATTTGGGATGACCACGTTACGTGTCTATATAAGATGCTTTGAGTGTAGCTGGCATTTGGCCTACAAACGGGATATAAAGGAATGGCAAGCGCGCACTCCTGACGAAAAGAAGAAAAAATTAATTGCAAAACAAAATTTACAAAAAGGATTTCGCTTACAATTAGGAGTTCTCGTCGATAAACCTAAAGCCGGATTTGGAAGCACAAATGATGACAGTACAGCTTGTCGATTCTTTGAAAACGCAACTATTTCTGCTTTCATAAAGAGAGTAGACGAAGATTTGATCAAACGATTCCACGTCATATTAAAACTGATTTCTTAACATTCATTTGATCAATTTCGTAGATTATTGCTCACAAACAGCTTGTAAATTCGTTGAGTTGTATTCCTAGCTCTATATGCCAACTTCAGTGCCCAGAATACTTATTCATGGCAAAGAAATAATAGCTTCCTCAATATTGCCAATTGGGAAAATGTCGGAAGAATCTCAAGAATCGTGCAACAGATTGATCAAATGGTACCAAGAAGATTTCTCGCTAAAATGCAGTAGGACGAAAACAATGGAAGATGGGGCTTTTATCGGATTTGAATGTCATCAGATCCCATCATTTAAAGATTACATAAATTACCGTAGAAGAAATTAAGATACTTATCCTTAGAGGTATAACAAGTGTTGTAAAATATTTCGACAACTCCCATTCTAAAGAATCTACTTATTATACTATAGATGATTTAGAAGACGAATTTCAGAATATCCTTTCGTTTTATTTTAATAATATAAAAATTAAACCTTTTAACATTTTACTTTCCATTAATGTACTTAATTATGTTTCATGAATAAAGATTCAACGTGTAATTTCGAATAAACATATCTTAGTTCCTTGAAAATTCTTTGTAACTTTAAGTCTCGAAACTTCACATTTTATTTAAATCTAAATATGTTTAGAATTAATACGCCATTTTTTTTTTATTTTAAGTTTTGAATCGTACTTAGCATCCTCAAACTCACCTGTATACGAAATTTCGTGGAAATCGAGTAGCTTTCAAAGCATTTTAATTTTTAGTCCGCCATATTGGATCCGCCATTTTGTTTTTTTTTAATTTTAACTTTAGAATCGTAATCAGCATCATGAAAAACACCCGTTTACGAAGTTTCGTGCAATTTAAATAACATTTTCATATTTTGGCCAGCTTTTCGGGATTTTGCCCCACTGTTCGTCGATTTGATAAGGAGGCCAATTAGGGGGCCAACAAAAAATCAAAGAAAAATAATGATATTTGGGATCACCTCCTAAAATAAAATTCACGAAATGATTTATCGCTACAGCTTTCAAATATGTGGATTTGTACAATATGTGTATTCATTTGTGTAAGAATAGCACGTATATTCATGGAGATATAGCGATTATTTTTAAGTTCAAAATGTTCTTGAATGTTTTTTGCTTATATCATCAGGGTTTTCAACCAAATTTAGCGCCAGTTTCAGAAAACTTGGCAAACTTTGGTAGAAACAATGTAATACAATTCGAATATAAATATATTAACCCTTTATATACGGCATTATGATCTACTGCAATTTTTTCATGTAATATTTTTTTTCAGTTACTACAATGAAAATTAAATTATAAATATAAAAAAAAATACGCACCCGTGAGAAATTTAATTATTTAGAGGTAATTAATTAAAGTGGTACTTTAAAGTACCGTCAGTACACTATGACTAAACTATCATAACAGAAAACCCACAAGGTATTTCAACTGGCACCAGAAAATATTTTCCATTTAACAAGTATATGAAATAGCGACTTTTTCTTATTTACAAATAAATCGTTTGGCAAATTCCGGTGCCAATCATTTATTTCAACACTTTAGAATTGAAAATGTTTTGCTCCTGAAAGGGTTAAAAAACTATTTTTCTTTAAGTTTCTATCTTGTTAGCAGTCCTTTAGTTATGCGACGTCTATATTCCAGGGACAACACGTTCTCTCGCATCTCCACATATGCAATATATGAATTTACACATGCCATTTCTAGCATACCAAAACGAGCCGGTGCCACAACTTTTACGATTTCCTATAAAAAATAACAATGAAACAGAAAAGAAATACCAGGGAAATCATTACTACACTACATTTTAGTAATTACTTTTTAAAGCAGATGAAAACGATGGATAACTAAACAGACGAAAAGTAAACAAGAAGTTTTTCTACAACACGCAGTGTACTGACGGTACTTATAAGTACCACCGAGTAATTCAACTGTTAAATCAAATACATACACCGTTCACCTAAAATAGCTTATCAAATTGTATTCTAAGATCATAATGAACACATAAGAAAAATCCAACACTTATCTTATATCCTGTACTGTGTTTGCAGCAATGAAAAAACGAGCGTGGCAATCTGTAGAAAATGTCGGCAGAAATTACATCGACTGCTTCAAAGATAGCCTCATTCCTCTCTAAAATAACAAACCTAGAACTTCTGCTGCCATGCATTCGGATAAAGTGGAGTTAAAAGAGCGTTTTTTGCAAAGTACCATTAGAATATTAGTAATATTAGTTATATGGTATAAAAGTTTAAAGTGAGTGGTACTTATAAGTACCGTCAGTAGATAAAGGGTTAAACACTTGATGGAATATGAGCAGTTGTAGGAAATATTTTTTATCTACGCATGCGCGAACGATAATATTTTTTTTCCTAGTTTAATAGTCAACGCCATGGAACAACTCATATAAAAATACAGCCAAATAGAGCAAAATTTCATAAAGATAAAGGCGATAGAGTGAGCTGATTTTTAGTTCCTCTCTAAAAGAAGCTGAATGATAAAGGATTTTCCACATATTGTCATTTTTTATTAACTGACAAAGGTGTTAGTATTTAATGAATGTCAACAAATAGATTTGGAACAAACGCTTCGATTTTGATACTTCTTTTTTTTCTTGAATAGGCTCGTTCTGGTAGTTTTTCAAGAAGAACAAAATCACCAATAAAAAATATAAATTAAAATAATTTAAATTACAATTTATGGACATTTTTTAATCATTTAGCTGCTTTTAGAGAGCAACTAAAAATCGGCTTACTCTATCGCCGACATTGTTCTGAATTTTCATGATATTTGACTGGATTTTTTAAATGAGTTGCTCGATAGAGTGGACTATTAAATCATAAAAAAATCTTTGTTATCGTTTGCACATGCGCCGATAAAAAATATTTCATATAGCTGCTCATATTTCATTATATATGTAGTATATTTAAGGTGCGTCCCAACGAAATAAAGCCACCGTAATTATGTGGCGTAACTGGACACAAAACAAACAAATAAGAGCTAAACAAATATATTAAGAAAGTCTATATACGAATACAAATTTACAAGGAGTAACTCACTCCCTGCCACACCTGGTCAGAAGAAAAAGATGAATGTGTAAAAAGAGAGGGAGAAAAGTGTCCCGTCGAAATAAAGCCACTTCCAATATTAATATTTACTGGTAATTACCGACATACGAGCTGCTGCAGTTCAACATATTTATGGCATCAGGAAGTTGTCAAATACTTGTTCTGTGTCAGTCGAACATTTTGCACACTTTAGAAGGTTGTATTTTCTATCTCTCCTGCTGTATTGTAATGAAAAGAAAACCCAGCTATCAAAGTTCGAGAATTGATATATAACAGCTTTAAGGTAAAAGGTCTTTCACATAGACCAATATCGAAGCAAATCAAGCGATCTAAAACTGTAATAGACAATTTTGTAAATCAGAGCAATGCTTTCGAGTATAAAAAAAGTATGTGCGAATGAAGATAAATGATTTCCAGGCAGGAAAGAGAAGTTTTAAGTCGTGTTTGACGAGGTGGTATTTCCCTGAAACAGTTGACCAAAGATGATAACATCCCTGTGACAAAATCAACCCTGTCAGGAATTGAAAAACGTACAAGCATCTTGCGACATATTAAAAGGAAACAGCCGCATGTTGAATGCTATCCACATGCAAAGGAGAGTCGATTGGGCTAAATATCACCAAACCTGGAAGGACCAGTGATATCGTGTTATAGTGTCAGATATATCATATTGTCAAAATAATTTGGATGGGCCAGACGACCTTGCTTTCTATTCGTATAACATGAGGAAAGAAGAGGAAATGTTCTCCAAAAGACAGCAAGGTGGAGGCTGATTAATGATGTGGGGAGGCTTCGGCTATGACGGTAAACATATTCTAGCATATTCTAGCGAACATCTAGCATTTCCAAGAAATGCTAGAAACCATTTACTGCCATTTGCAAAGAGAATTTGTGGACTAAATTGAATTTTCCAGCAGGACAAAACCTCCTTTCACGCTGGAAAATACTCCTCCTGAGAATGGTTTTTGGATAATCGGGTGCATGTCATGGAATAGCCTGCCATTTTACCTGATCTCAATCCCCAAGAAAATGTATGAGGTATCCTGAGTAGAGCTGTATATGCAAATGGCAGGCAGTTTCAGTTTGTGGCATAATTGAAAATCGTCATCACTGAAGCGTGGGAGAATATTGATGCTACTGTCCTTCAAGGATTGGTAAATGGTATGCTACAGCAATATTCCAAGTCATACTTTAAGTATATTCCAAGTATATCCCATTGCATATTCCAAGTCATAAATAACAATGGCGAATACATTATCTATTAACAGTAGTGACTTTATTTCGGTGGGACATTCCCCCCCCCCCCTCTATTTTTATAAATTATTTTTTCCCTGCCAGGTAAGGCAGAGAGTGAGTTACTCCTTGTAAATATGTACTTGTATAGAGACTTTCTTAATATATTTGTTTCGTTCTTATTGGTTGTTTCGTGTCTAATTACAGCCGACAATCACGGTGGCTTTATTTCGGTGGGACATAACTTATATTTGAATTGCACTATATTGTTTCTACCACATTTTGCAAATTTTCTTAAACTGTCGTTAAAGTTGGTTCAAAACCCTGCACAATAGACGAGGTGTGACTTTTTAATAACGAGACTAATGCTACTACAGAAGAATTGCGCATGCGCCAATTTCGTACGACCAATAGTTGTGTAGTGCAATGCCTCCTGTATCGATTACCGCCTCAAAATTTGCTGTATTGCAATTAAACCCCTGTTTTAGTACTTTGCCGAGTGTTTTAAAAGAGCAACCAATTAATGTGAAATTTATTTTTACACTTGAAAAATCCGCTACAGAAACTCATCATTTGTTAAGAGATACGGCGATGAATGTGTATCACGTCCGCGGGTTTTTGAGTGATTTAAGCTCTTCCAAGATGTCCGAGAAAACATTGAAGATGATGTTTGCCTGGGTCACCCTTCCACTTCAACAACGAAAATTATTGTTTTCTTTTTCATATTCATGATATTGTGTACTCTCACTGTGTACCTGAAGGTCAAACTACTAATCAACATTACTACCTTGAGGTCCTTGCTCAACATCGTGAAAAAATACGGAAAAAATGACTCGAATTGTGAAAGAATGGTGGATTTATGAGGACAATACACCTCCTCACACTGCATTGCCTGTCAAGGCGTTTCTTGCAATATATAAACTCCCAGTGTTGGGCAACCCTCCTTATTCTCTTGACCTGGTACCATGTGATTTTTATCTGTTCCCCGAGGTCACCAGCCAATTCCAGCACTGTTTCAAACAACGGAAAACTCGCATGGAGCAATGTAGGGATAAAGAAGGGGTTATATTGAAGGAGATAATAACTAAATATGCATAAATTTGAAATAAAATATTTTCAGCATTAGTCTTGTTATTTAATAGCCACACCTCGCAAGCAAAAAAACATGCTAGAATTTTTTGAACTTCAGAAAAAAATCGCTATATCTCCACAAATATAAATGCTATTCTTACACAAATGAATACACGTATTGCACACGCTATACAGCAAACAATATCTACACATTTGTAGCGATAGATCATTTCGTGCATTTTATTTTACAGGGTCATCCCAAATATTATTATTTTTCTTTGATTGATTTTTTGTTGGTTCCTTAATCGTCCTTCTTGCCAAATCGATGTTGGTAAATATGAAGTAAAACATATTCTTTATATTCATGAAGTTCCAGAACACTCCGACAAGAATATCTTTAAATATTTGACAAAATGTCTAAAATTGAAAGTGTTCAGTGATTAATGGCTATATAGTGCATATATCATAGTGGGTACATATATTGATTTACTCCAAGTTTTATTGCGTTACAATATTACATATTTATTTACGCTTTACTTTTTTTTATCCAGCAAACTACTTTGTTTTCAAACAAAGGTACTGCGATTCATAAACATTTTTGAAAGTTTCTTCAAAAGAAGGCCGATATTTCCAACAATTTTATGTAACTGGTAAAAGCCTATACGACACATGTTACAAAAAAAATGCATTGCCGTTACAATTATAAAAAGTGTTTCTATAATATTCTAATCTTTTTTCCCCCAAAAATATAATTTATTCACTTGTCAGTACAAGTATGGATTTATTTATAAATTTCGCTAATTAAATACCACCGCAACTAGCATTATTTTAATGACATAGCTTTAAACATGCAAAGAAACAAATTTACGAAGGAAAAAACCCCAAGAAAGCACAATAAAACTTCATAAAAAGGAGTCAAATAAAAAGTAATAGTTTTTCATAAATTATTCTTTTAGAAGAGCTACGCCGTAAAATATTTGATACAAATATCACGAATATTATTTTATATGAATAAAAACCTTGTGAAAAGAAAACTGTATAATTATATTTAGATAAAAATAGTTATTGGTAGTTTATGTTTTAAAATAATTGCGCTTCATTAATATAGTTATTTATTTTAATTTTGAAGCTTTTCTTTTCTTCTTTAAAGTTTTTCTTTAATTAAACTTCATTGGTATGATGTTACAAAAACATAAAGAAATGTAAAAAGTGATTTATGAAATTAAAAATATACTGATTATCAATTAAAAGAAATATGTCGCAGAAAAGTAATATATGCGAAAGATATTTTGTTTGTGAAAAAATGGATAAGAATAATGTCATTAAATAGAAAGATTTGAAGAAAATTGATTCTTGTTACGTTCTAATAAATTTTAGAAAAGTAATAATTTTCATTCTAAGATATTTTTCTTCTTTATTCTATGTTGATTTCTATATATTGAATGCATTCCGGCGATCATGCTTTTTCAATAATTCAAATTAGTTACTGCTGATATTTTCTAAGAGATTGTCACTTGGGGAACAGGCGCAAAAAATAATAGAAAGTAAAATGGAATGGCATGTAGCAAAAGCCTGATTATCAACGGGGAAAACTTCCACCAGTAAAAAGGAATTGAAAATTTTGCTAATTCATCACAGAAATTTCACATAAGTTTGACCCGTTGGTAATCATGGCTGCGTGTAGCGCTGTTGTTGACAACTATGCAACTATGATTTTAACCCGCTCATCTTTTGGTGACGTTTTGACGATGATATGGGAACTGAGCTTTGCTGAGCTTAATGTTTATCAAATTTCTTCTTGCATAGATTAAAATAATACTTGAATTTACGACTCCGAAATATTACAAGGTTTTTAGAGGGCTATTATCGACAAAAAGTCATTTTAGTTAGAGAAAAGTTAAAATATCTGCCGCTTCGCCCTTGGCAGAGAGTTCTATATACGTTCGTGTGCTTCAGTGGATTCAGGAGATTTAAAGTCCTTTAATACCAGAATTTTAGTAATATAATGTTTACCTTATGGAAACTAAGAATTTTTGTCATTAAATAAGGCAAATTTTATTTTTCAAATATTTTTGTATTCTACTCTTGAGGCGTACGAAACCCTGTAGTTTGAATCCTATTAACTCAACGAAAAGTATTAATGCTCAAGGTTGTAGGGCACTTCTAACATTTAAGCATCATAATTTGTTTTAAAATTACAATTTCGTGTGATAATTATATTAAAACCGCATTTTCGATGATAGCTTCAGTCATTAGTCTCAGAAATGACTTTTTTGTAAAGTACTTACATACATTTAAGTCTTTTAATAGGTAAAACATTATAATTTACTGTCTAAAATCGCTAACTTATAAGTAATTTATAAAAATCTGGTATGATGAGTTTCAATTCTTGTACAACCTTACTTAAGGTTGTTTTTATTGTATATCCATTTTGAAAAACTGTTCTTGTGTGTACGCATAAAATAAATAGCTGTAAAACGACACTTCTGAACTAAATGAATTTAATTAACATTATGTTATTGCCATTTTCTTATATAGAGCATGCCCACTAAACTCCCCTGCAACCCTTTTAACTTCAGAACGGCTGCAGCAATATTCATAAAAGAGGTGTCTAGGGATAGCAAAGTAGCCATGCGCTACTGAATGAAACCGTATACGGCGCCACGTGGGGTAAAACTGCGGAGTTGGCGTTCCTATCTCGAAAATGGAAAGATATAAGGAAAAAAGTGATTTACAAAGTTGTAGAGCATTATTGATTTAGTAACAAAAGATACCTTGTGGACATTAATGCGACGCATACAACAGTTAAAACGTGCATTGGTTTTTCCGTGATTTCCAACATTGTGACGTCGATTTAATATTAAAAGACACATTGTGGACATTAATGAAAGAGACTCTTGTGGACATTAATGAAAGATACTTTATGGACATTAATGCGAAGAATGGAACAGATAAAACGCGCATTTTTTGGTGACTTCCAATACTGTGACGTAACGAAACTTAAACGAAAGAAGAAATGATTATATTGGCGTTGATTGTGTTGCCGTTCCTATCTCGAAATCGGAAAGATATAGGGAAAAAGTGATTTACAAAGTTGTAGAGCATCATCGATTTAATACCAAAAGACATCTCGTGGACATTAATGAAAGACACCTTGTGGACATTAATGAAAGACACCTTCTGGACATTAACGCGAAGAATAGAACAGTTAAAAAGCGCATTTATTTTTTCGTGATTTCCAACAGTGTGACGTCGATTTATTACCAAAATTCACCTTGTGGCCATTAATGAAAGACACCTTGTGGACATTAATGAGACGACTTGTGGACATTAATGAGACGACTTGTGGACATTAATGCGACACCTTGTGGACATTAGACACCTTGTGGACCAAAAGACGCCTTGTGGACATTAATGATAGACGCCTTCTGGACATTAATACGAAGAATAGAACAGTTAAAACGCGCATTTGTTTTTTCGTGATTTTCAACACTATGACGTCACAAAAATTGAACGGAAAGAGAAGTGATTGTATTGGCGTTGATTGAGCTGGTGTTCCTATCTCGAAAGCGGAAAGGTATAGGAAAAAAGTGATTTACAAAGTTGTAGATCATCATCAATTTAGTACCAAAAGACACCTTGTGGACATTAATGAAAGACACCTTGCGGACATTAATGAAAGACACCTTGTGGACATTAATGCGAAGAATACAACAGTTAAAACGCGCATTTGTTTTGCCGTGATTTCCAAAACTGTGACTTCGATTTATTATTAAAAGACACATTGTGGACATTAATGAAAGAAACCTTGTGTACATTAATGAAAGACTCTTTATGGACATTAATGCAAAGAATGGAACAGACAAAACACAAATTTGTTTTTTTTTTGTGATTTCCAACAACTGTGACGTAGCGAAACTTGAACGGAAGGATAAATGATTTAATTGGCGTTGATTGAGTTGGAGTTCGTACCTCGAAAACGGAAAGATATAGCGAAAAAATTGATTTACAAAGTTGTAGAGCATCATCGATTTAGTTCCAAAAGACACATTGTGGACATTAACGAAAGACACCTTGTGGACATTAATGCGAAGAATAGGCCAGTTAAAACGCGCATTTGTTTTTTTGTAATTTCCAACACTGTGACGTCACGAAACTTGAACGGAAGGAGAAATGATTATATTGTCGTTGATTGAGTTGGCGTTCCTATCTCGAAAACGGAAAGATATAGGGAAAAATGTGATTTACAAACTTGTAGAGCATCATCGATTTAGTACCAAAAGACACCTTGTGGACATTAACGAAAGACACCTTGTGGACATTAATGCGAAGAATAGAACAGTTAAAACGCGAATATTTTTTTGTGATTTCCAACACTGAGATGTCTTGAAACTTGAGCGGAGAGATAAATGATTATATTTCGGACAAATATGCATCCAAATGTGCATTGCAGCTAACGGTGAGAAATTTGACCATCTCAAATAAAGGTAGGTTGTTATTACGAGCTGTTTTACCTTTCTAAGTGCTATTTGTCAAGTCACAGTGTAGAAAATCACGAAGAAACAAATGCGCATTTTTGCCGTTATATTCTTCGTATTAATATCCACAAGGTGGCTTTTCGTGATTAATCCATGATTCTCTACAACTTTGTGAATCCCTTCCCCCCCGCTATCTTTTTCCGTTTTTGAGATAGGAATGCTAATTCTAATGCGTTTTCTTATATACAGCATGCCCACTAAACTCCCTTGTAACCCTCTTAAATTCAGAACTGCTGCAGCGATATTCATAAAATTGGTGTCTAGGTATAGTAAGAAACAGCCTGCAGCACTACTTGTTGGAATAGTGCGGAGTTGGCGTTCCTATCACGAAAACTGAAATCTATGGAGAAAAAGTGATTTTCAAAGTTGTAGAACATCATCGATTTAGTGCCAAAAGATGCCTTGTGGACATTAATGAAAGACACCTTGTGGAAATTAATGCGAAGAATAGAACAGTTAAAACGCGCATTTATTTTATAGAGATTTCCAAAACTGTGATGTCGATTTATTACCAAAAGGCACTTTGTGGACATTAATGAAAGACACCATATGGACATTAATGCGAAGAATAGAACAATTAAAACGCGCGTTTGTTTTTTCGTGATTTCCAACACCGTGACGTCACGAAACTTGAACGGAAGGAGAAATGATTATATTGGCGTTGATTGAGTTGGCGTTCCTATCTCGAAAACTGAAAGATATAGGTTAAAATGTGATTTACAAAGTTGTAGAGCATTATCTATTTAGTACCAAAAGACACCTTGAGGACATTAATGCGAAGAATAGAATAGTAAAAACGCGCATTTGTTTTTTCGTGATTTCCAGCATTGTGACGTCACGAAAATTAAGCGGAAGGATAAATGATTATATTTCGGACAAATGTGCATCCAAAATAATAGTATATTGTTATAACTAGCTATTTTTTCTTTCTAAATCGATTTGTCACGTCACAGTGTAGGAAATCACGAAAAAACAAATGCGGATTTTTGCCGTTCTATTCTTCGTATTAATGTCCAAAAGGTGAATTTTCGTACTAAATGGATGATGCTTTACAACTTAGTGAATCCCTTCCCCCTCCCCTTATCTCTTTCCGTTTTTGATATAGGAATGCTAACTCCGCCGTTTTCCACTAGGTAGCGGCCCTATGCTGTTTCATTCAGTAGCGCATGGCTACTTTTCTATACCTTGACACTACTTTTATGAATATAGCAGCAGCCGTTCCTAAGTTAAGAAGGTGGCAAGGGACTTTAGTGGGTATACTCTGTATATATATATATATGAGGAGGTGAGTTTCAAAACTCGCCTTATCCAAAATTTAAAAAATCGAGTTTTCTCAGACAATTTATTCTATTGGTAAATCTGCACCGAAAAAACACTATAATTTGCGAAAAAAAATATTTTTATTTTTTATTTCTGGGTTTTTAAAATATCGGTTTGGTTTCAAAACTCACCTTATCTACTAGGGAGTTGGCAACAAAACTAGCTTTATCCCTACGAATGCGTAGACCAACGGACGACTAGCTTATTAGCTACTATCACATAAATTTTCATTCATTTCTCTGCGACCTGTTGCTATTTTCGTTTAAAGTTTTTATTTGTTCTATTCATTATAAACTAATTAAATACGTTTTACAGCATGTCTTCTGTATAACGGATGGTGAATAAACTCCTGCATTTTGTGAGGGAAGGGGGAACATAGAAAAAGACATACGAACACATGAGCTAGTTAAGAATACGCGCAAAAGAAGATTAAAATGTAAGTTCAAAATGGAGAATCACTTTCTATATTTCTTACTATCAGAAGGTGTTAAAAGAATTAATTATTATTCTGAGGCATAAATCTAAGGCATTTCCGGCCCTCTCAAAGTGCGCTCACCTGAAAGAGAACCTGGAGTATTCAACTGTCTCAATGGAAGATGTCTGACGCTTCAACTTGACGATTCTTTTTTTCAAGCAAAGACAAAACTGCATAAGACTACATTATTTTCATGTTCACATCTCAAATGTCTCCTTCCAGAAACCAGTTTTTTTTCCTTCCATGAAACATCCAGAAAAGTAAAATTTTCACCTTGATTTTTTTTCTTTAAGTGCATCTCAGTTCGCTTTCAAAGGCAATTACCATAAGGTACAATATAAAGACTAAGAAACATGGCCATCTTTAAATTTGTGCAAGCGTATTTTGGAAAATTCTTGGAATAGCAAAATTCATAATGTAAAAGTTGTGCCAGAGGCATCTAAAAACTGGACTTACTTCTTGAAGGGAAAGGGAGTCCCCCTGAAGCCAGAGAAACTTATAGGTGTCCAACCATTATTCAGAAATGGAGGTCCTAACTTTCTATAAAAATATTATTTGTAAGGAACCAGAACAGGAGAAGATGGTCGAGAAGGATATTCCAGAAGAAAAACTTCAGTTAATTGTTTCATTTTTTTCGTATTTTTTATGTGCGTTATAATATATTATATAGAGATATATATAATATTATATGTTATATAGAGTGTATTGTATTACATTCTTTAAAAAGAAAAGGTTATTTTGATAGTAAGCTATTTATGATGTTTTATTTGATTGTTGATAAGTTTGCTTTTTTATAATAAAACGTAATACTAAATTTTGATCATACTTACTGCTCTCGTAAGGATTAATTAATAATCCAAAATGTTGTCATCCGATGGCCAAAAATAGAAACTATTCATTTCTTTCAGCTAGTATAATAAACGATGTATTTTTTAAAGATATTGATATCAAAACTTTTCTTATTCACAGATTAGCAACAAAACTCTTCTTATAAATAGGTTGGCAACAAAACTCTTCTTATCTGAAACTTTTTTCAAATTATTAATTAAATTAATTAAAGTAAATTATACAACTTAACACAATGATACCACAGAGCAACTAGTTATAAGTATAACAGATATTAGAGGTACGGAGATGCACGGGGTCGCAGTTAGAGGTGTTTCGCGATTTCCCAAAATTTGATTTTTTGGATAAGGCGAGTTTTGAAACTTAAATTCTCAGATAAATGTAACTCCTATTTAATGGGTTATGTTACTTAAGGGTTCGTACGGGTCCTTGAATTTCCAGACTAAGAAATTATTCGGGGCCAGTACTTTCTTATGAGAAATCTCTCCTCAAATAAGACGAAATTTCGTCCGTTTAAAGTAGATTTACTTTTCTATAAAAAGATACTTATATTCGGCCTTGAAAATAACGGTACCCGTACGAACCGTGTACGGTTGTTTGTCTTATAGTATGGAGCCTCAAAATACAAATTTTATTCAGAAAAAAATTATGTTTTGAGATTTTACATATTTCGTATTTCTAACCTCAATTTTGAACACTTTGATCGCCTGTATTAATAATGACAAAAATTTTGTGGTGTCGAATACGAAAAGTTGAATGGCATCACTATGGTAATTGCTATCAAAGAACAGTATTTAAGTGTTTGTAGTGGATAGTGAACCACCTTTTTTTATATAATGCAAAAAGTTTTTTGCTCTATGTTATTTTTATAAAGGAAAGCTTGTGATGGTGATGGCCCGATATGCTGGTAATGTTTACATCTGAACTGGCATAACTGAAAATATATATGATAGATGAACCTATTAACAATTTTTATAAGTAAAAGACACAACTGGTATCAGACGGAAAAGCATAGAATATCCGACTGTAACACTAGAACGACCACTAGAAGTCTTATTTTCTTCATAACAAATGATTAAATGTCGATTCAAGCCAGAAATTTCGCCATAAAATAAGCTGAAAATAAACCACACATACATAAGTTAAATAAACAAGTTAAATAGTTTTAAATAAAAATTCTGGCAATTTTTTTTTATAAAGCTTCATTAAAAATTCCGGGCTCTGTAGCGTTAATGAACGATTACGGACGCCGCAGACTGGTTTTGTAGATGTAAATTTTCAGATGTCAGTGGATCAACACATATTTGAATATAATCCAGGTTTTTGTACAGATTAATCAAAATCAGCGCACATGGCATCGTAATCTGTTAGGAACGGTATCTGTTAGGCTGTACGCAACACACGCAGATCCCCTGTGACCCTGGCAATTTGGCATCATTACGCTTTTGGTTACACGAATATAATGATTAAACAATGTAACAATATAAAAGAATAGCCTCATCCGAGAAAACACAATTTATTTGCTATCGTGTTTAGGGCCATGCCAGATCACGTAAATCTTTATAGCGCAGGAGATGACCGTAAGAAACCCTATGCTATTAAATACAAAAATAAGTTATATATTTCATGAAAGAGCAGAAATAAAGGATCCTAATGATCTGTGTCTTCCGAATGTGAAGTGGAGCCTATGCCAAATCTTAATATCCCATCCGGTGTAATTTAAATGGCTTATGCTAAGTTTACAAGAATTAGAAAAAAATATGGAAAACATTAATAAGAATTTAAAACAAAATATGGAAAGCGTTAATAAGAATTTAAAAGAAATATGGAAAACGTTAATAAGAATTTAAAAAAAAAAAGAAAACGTTGCCTTCATCTAGTATTACGATAATAGCTTGGACAACCTTGTCACAATAGGGTCCGAACACGTGGCAGACATATTTTTACCATGATTATTTTTAATGTTTACGTATGTTATTAAAGAAAAGGATAATTTGTATTTTAAAATTAAGTTTACATATAGTCTGATTACTGAAATTCGAGGACAGCAACGTTCATCTGTTTCTAAACCTTCGGCAGAACAATTTATAAAGTGTACGTTCATATCATTTTACATCGATTTCCTTTAAGGAAATTACGTCATTTCGGAAAGTTTTGCGTCACATTCTTGATACCATGGATGATGTGGAATGCTTGTAGAAAGCTAACGCTGAATACCATCTTAAATTTCTTAGGTCTTGTTTGCTAAGCAATGTTTCAAGTAAGAGAGATAAAAATTGAAAAATTAAAATACAATATAGAATCTCTGATAAACCTATTGAAGAAATTTTAAATTAATTGGAGTAGTTTAAGACCCCCGCCCTCCCATTGGTAAATTTTGCATCCATAATTTCATATTGAAAACAATTATCCAAATGCGTCATTTGCTTTTCAATGAATGGTAAAATTTAAAAATTGTCTGAATTCCCATTGAAAAGGACTATGACGTAAAAAACAGTGTTTTTTTATACATATATTTTTGAACACATGTAATTTTTTAAGTGGTAAAGATATAAAACTCATCTCATTTTCCAACTGAAAAGTTGAAAAAGGGTGTTAACGTATTTATTCTTCGAAACACTAAAGGTTTTAAATATGGTGACTTGGATTTTTCGCTTATAAAAAATATAAAATACATTAGTTTATAATTTTATTATGAAAATGAGATAAACTACAATAGATTTTTGTATAAAGGAATTATTGTAGGGATTAAGATAAATATTTTAACTATTTTCGAAACGACATAAACCTGTCAGAACCTGCACTTTTATGCAATTTTCCTTCGTTTTGAAAATTTTGTAAAATGCAGTTTTGAAATTGGCCAGTCTCGTATCAAAAGTAGCCAAATATTACTCGGGATTTGGCTTCTCAAGTATTTCACATAGACCATGGTATTAAAATAGTGACGCAAAACTTTACAAATGAGATAGTTTTCTTCGATGAAAGCGATGCAAAATGTTATGAACTCACATATTATAAATTGTTCTGCCGAAGGTTCAGGGGCATCTGAACGCTGGAAGCCATCAATTTTACGTAATAAGACAATTTAAAGTTGATCTATCTGTATAATAAAGAAAAACCGTGTCTGTGCGCAACGCTGACGTTATTTTGTGAAGAACAACACTTTACAATGGAACTTCGCTTTTCAATTTTCGCTACTGAATTTTTTTAAACTTCTAAACATCGTAGATTTTCAATTTTTGCACCGTGCGTCGTATAGGGAAAAAAATCTACTTTCAAATGCAGTTTTTTTTAATGTATCTTAACTGACTGATTTATTATGGTTTTAAAAATAATTTTCAAGTATGAATTTTTGAAATATATCTCTATCGTGTGATGACTTCATTCTTCATTACCGAAGAATAATTCATAACTTATTTGTAGTAAACAGTAAATTGTAACACCAATACAGATAGTTCAACGCTCATCTGCAGCTAATATTCCATAACAAAATTAAACCTTAATAAATAAATAAATAAATAAATAAAACATAGATTTAACATATATGCAATCTGACAATTTCTTTTTTACACCGTCGAATAGAAAAAAATGTATACTTTCAAGTATAATTTGTTTAATACTTGTAACATTTTACTGATTGGAAGTGTTTAATACTTTTTAAAGGGTGCTAAAAGCGTTAAAAAGCTATAATGAAAATCAAAATAGAAAAAAAGAAGAAGTTAACCCTTTTTACTTGAAATAAGTGAAGAAACTATCAAAAATAAGAGTTACAAAAGAAAAGAATATAAATTAAAAGTCAGTCAAGTATTTTGGTAATATAATTCTCCGTTCTCCTTTACATTCTTTGTCTCGATTTCGCTCTTTTTTACATTTTGGAGTTTTTATAAACTCAACATAAAAGTATATCGAGGCGATAATAAATAAAAACTAAGGAATAAAATACAATTCTTCACATTCATCTCCATGAATCACACTGTAAGAATAATCCGACCAGTTTTCCTGTAGGAATCGGAAAAATAGTTGCCCTTATCGTACCGGAGAATTTTCCGAACCAGCTCGGAATAAAATCCGTAAAAAAAAGGAAATAGTCAATAAAACGGTATTTTACGGATTTTATTCCGATTTTACGGATTATATTCCCAGCAGCGTCAGAAATTTTTCCGGTACGATAAGGGCAACTTTTTTTCCGATTCCTACAGGAAAACTGCTCGTATTTTTTTTTTTACAGTGCAGCTTAATTTGTCTTAACTAAACTAGAAAAACCGTATGTTGGCAAATTGTCATTTATGAATATTGAATCGTAGCTTTTTATTACTATTCTTATTATTCTACCAAGGAGGCAGAACAATAACACATTTAATCTCCTTTGTATAACCCGAGAATTATGACGCTATGTTTAGGCTAGACTACACAAATTTAAAGAAGAAACACCGATTTTCAGCACTTCATAAATCGGAAGTGCTTCTTGATAAGTTCGTCCAAATGACGTCATATTTATACAATTTCTTCGAAATGTTTTCATTATCATTTCACGAAATCCGAAATAAAATATCTAATCGTAAAAAAAAAGCAATTTTTTTTTTTAAATGAAGAATTGAAAATTGGCTTTTTAATTTAATAAACTTTTAAACTACATTATAAGACAATTTATTACTTTAAATTCGGTATTTAATGAAACTAATATTGTAGTATTTATTCTAAACGTGTAATATAACTAGATTTACATTTCCAACAAAAAAAAATCATAAGATCTCATGCAATTTAAATGCAACACGCCGGGTTCCTATGTCAATTAGTATTAATAAAAGAAAGTTTCGAACTGTGTGTGTTTGTCTGTCTGTGACGGCTAGTAAAATCTACAGCACGTACGAGGCTGAAAATTTTAGTGAGGGTAGCCCAAGGCAGGTACTGCTGCACCTGAGGCTCAGATTTTTAAATTTTTGATAATTAGCCTAGATATTAATCAAAAACTGACCTAACGGCTAAAATATAAAAAAGCACTCATTTCCTCAAAACAGCAAGATGAATAGGTTTGAAACCTGCAGCGAGGCTCGTGCGACGACCAGTGGAGTATTTGACCGCAAAACCTGGCCAAAAATGAAAAATTAAAATTTGTTCAACAATTGTAAAAACACGTTTTTTAATAGCTGACTAACTGGTGCACCGATCTATGTCTATTACAGAAGCATGATTCATATTGCTACTAGCCAACAGTCGACGGCTACTAGCCTCAGTTGAAGAGAAGGTCTCTTTGCAAGAATATGTCAACTTTGCTATTATGTCCAATTAAATTTAAATGTATATATTCTGAGGCTTCATGTGTTTTTGAACTTTCCTTTATAATATAATAATAAAAAGATTAAAATGAAAAATTTGTTCTTTTTCAGTCCTTTTAGCTCTAATTTAGATATAGAGATTTAGATATATAGCTTTTTAAAGGTGTGCCGGGCTTTGCCGGACCATTTTGCTTATAGTTTTGAAGGCCAATTATAAAAATACATATTCCTCATATAGTTGCCATTTTTAAATATAAATTGTTTTGGTAATCTCTTAATAACACTAAATAAAAGAACCTCTATCCTAACTCAGCTTCAGACACCCAACTTTGCTAAATACTAAATGAAAATAATGTATATGTTAATATATTGGTTTATATGAATAATTAAATGTTTACATATAGTAAAATTAACCACATTTTATTAAACATTACTTGTAAGTAAAACAACTCTATAAACAATTACTTTCCTCTTATAAACAGTAAAAAATTAAGTCAAATTTGTATTATATATCTTGTTTTTTAGTTAAACGCATACTTTTTTGTCTATATAAAATTAATTAAGTGTATGCAATTAATAGTCCAGTTAAATTAGGAAAGTTTGCGGAAATAATTGCTACAGAAAAAAAAGGGAACAGTTGTTCATTGATACCTACTAATCACTAGATAAAAAGTCCTGTTGGATAGGAAGTGAGTGGGGAGACGGAGGGGCAAAAATAAATTTTGCCTCCCCCCACACTTTTTTTAGTTTTTTAAAAATATCTCAGAAACTGTGGGTTTTCATGAAAAAATTGCTTTTGCATAAATTAAATAGAATAAATTCTCTACAAATGACAGGTGTACAAAGTGGAACCTCGGTTATCCGTCATTCACGGGACCAGAACCTTGGCGGATTTTGTCCAGTCAAATTAGGAAAGTTTGCTATAATAATTGCTACATTGATAAAATTTGGTACAGTTGTTCATTGATAGTTACTAATCACTAGCTAAAAAGTCCTGATGGATAGGAAGTGAGCGGGGGGGGGGGGAGAGAGTTGGAAAAGAAATTTTGACACGCCCCCCCCCCACACTTTTTTAGTTTTTTTAAATATCTCAGAATGTGTGGTTTTTCATGGAAAAATTGCTCTGTCATATATTAAAGAGCATAACTTCTCTACAAATGGCAGATATACAAAGTGGAACCTCGGTTATCGGTCAGTCACGGGACCGGAAGACAAATATTTATCATTAAGAAAATGTTTAGGTCATGCGAAACTTTGTTAGTGCGACAAAACATTATAGAGAACCGATACATACTAAATATGACATCAGATGGTGAAAGCCACCAAGTCTCACCACACATTTTGACAACATGGAATCTGTTGGAGATGTTGCAACTATTTCTCTACATTTTAGAAAGAGTGGCTGGTCAAGCGTTATGAACAAAAGCCTCTGATCAATTTTGACACATACATCTGCTGCATACTTTAATGATGTATAAACAGTGTCATAATTAGATGGTGGTGCATTGATGAAAGGAAGCGGAATTACCTTTGTTTCATGTTTTGTTATTGACTGCATAAATCCTTTCCATTCAGGGACTCCAGGAAGATTCATCCACTTTGCATACATCCACAAGGTGTCACAGATGTTGGGCAGGGGTATACCCTCTGCTAATACTCCCAGATCCATTTTCACATTTTTAAAAGCTGTGCCTGTGAATTCGAACGGCTTCAATGGAATAACCCCCAACTGCCCAACAGCCTCAGCAGTAGGCATTTTAGTTAATTTCATGATTGGCGATCCACTTTCAATATGTGCTGGTGTTACGCACTTTATGCCAACCATGGAGTGAAATCTGTTGAGTGCATCCAGCGTGGAAATATTAAAAGCAGCATTATCGTAAACAAACTGACAAAACATTCCTTGTAAATCTTGTTGACCGTATTGAATGGCAGACATTTCAAGCAGTCGGGACTCATAATAGGACGAGCAAAACCCAAAATCGAAAGTTCTTGTGGCCATACTTTCTGTACAAGAGCACACCAAGGCCGGTCAATATTGGGGAAAGAAAACACAGTGGACGTACTGCTGATACAATGGCACGGCCTATTGTAATGTATTATTCTTTGTCAAGCAACATCGTTCTGCTGGCTTTTCTTCTTCAAGAGTACATGCTCCAGAAAACAGCTGAGAGATTTAGGAATATCACTCTTGGCATCCTTGAAAATGTCATTACTTGCAGGATAGCTCGTAGAATCACATACTTTTGTCTATATATCCTCTCTAATGATTGCTGCTGCAGTTTGCACAATTCTTAGTTGTTCATCATCACATTCTTGTTTTTTGTTTATTTTCGTACCATGCATCTGATAGCACTTTCACTCCTGTGTCAATAAAACAAACGGAAGGAACCTTTCTTGGATTTTCAGTTATGATGATACTCTCTCCATATCTCTGTTTTAGTTTAGTTTTCACAGTCCGTTCATCTGGGATACGCCCAGTTACTACGGAAAGCAAATCAGACAAGGCATGTTGGCAATCATCATTATTTTCAAGAAATGAGCAAATTTCTGTAAACAATCATGATGGTAATTTCCGTCAGCAGCAATTAAATCAACTACATTACTAGAATTTTAACTTCTTCTCCCCAAAGATCATTTCTGATTTCTGCGGCTTCAAGGACTTATTGTGTCATGGTTGGACCGGTTTTTTTTTAAGACTCGCACCACAGAAAATATTCTTCACAAAGGATTTGGTTTCTTTTTCTTTGAACTGTTCATCAATTAAATCAGTACAAAGGACGCATCCGTTTTTGAAATCGAACTTGGGTACTGATGACCACAGAGTAGCCGGTTGTTCACTGATTGTTGGTGTAGGCTAATTTCTGAGTGTTTTTAATGCTGCATTAATGCTATCAGGTCTGGTGTAATTTTTACGGCATGCAGTGTGTTCTTTCAGAAACGTAATATTTTGCAAATGCTGAAATGTTTGGTCCTGTCTTTGAATACTTGCTTTTTTTAAACTTTCGATCCCTTTTTCACCCACACGTACTACACCACCACCTGACTCATAAACATCTGTATCACAAATGAAACACTCATCCGTTGACATGATGAGCATAAAAGTTTTAAAGTTGTAATAAACTCGATGTTCTATAAATGCGAACTACTATGAACACACATCCACGTCCCCGTACTGGGTTATAGAAACGAACTGAATGAATGAAAGGATACCAGATATAAAAACAAAGGGTGTGGAATTGGAATCCTCGACCCCTCGGAAACGCCACTTGCAATACAAAAATCACGTGCTATTGTTTACTTAAGTTTCTCTTCCCGCTAAACGTAAACATTGACTCCCGCGAGATTATTTACCAGTCGTCAGTCGATTTAGCATGCTTGTAAATACTCAGAAGTTGTTTTCGGTTTTCTTTTTTAGTAACAATATTTAATAAATTTCGATAAACATTGAGTAAATAAATTTGAAAAGAAAATTGATTTTTTTTGCGGAAAATCCGTCAAGGCTCCGGTCCCGTGACTGACGGATAACCGAAGTTCCACTGCGTATACATGTCATTTGTAGAGAATTTTATGCTCTTTTATTTATGCTGGAGTAATTTTTTTAATTAAACCCACAATTTCTCAGATATTTTCAAAAAAAAAGAAGGAGAACTTATTTTTGCCCCTCCCTCCACCTCCTTCCGCTCAGCTGAGATCCATCAAGACTTTTTACCTTGTCATTAGTAGGTATCAATGAGCAACTGTACCAATTTTTATCTCTGTAGCATTTAATATGACAAACTGCCCCAAAATGGGCTTATTTGTTTGGGCTAAAGTCTCCGGTCCTATGACTGACGGATAACCGAGGTTCCACTGCGTAAATATATCATTTATAGAGAATTTTATGCTTTTTAATTTATGCTGGGGTAATTTTTTAAAGAAAACCCATAGTTTCTGAGATATTTTCAAAAAACTAAAAAAAAGAAGTGGGACATATTTTTGCCCCTCCCTCCCCCCCCTCACTTCCCATCCATCTGGACTTTTTATCTAGTCATTAGTAGGCATCAATGAGCATATGTACCGATTTTTATCTCTGTAGCATTTATTGTGGCAAACAGCCCCAAAACGGGCTTATTTGGTTGGACTATAATAATAAGTCAGCAGCAATGATTTTAACTGTTACGCACATGACAATAATTTGGGACAGGATTTTGCGTCAAATACTCCACTGTGCCGCGGTCAATCTAAACGTTGCATATTTCGGACTTCTAGCATTATAGAATTACAATAAAAATTATGAGAATTTTCACAAATTGGCTAAAATCAAGTAAACTAATTAAGATATCGATTTAATAATTTCAGAGCACGTGTAGAAATTTTACATCCGAATATCCATTAAAAAAAATTGTTTGGTAATTTTTCTCAATTTTTGCAAAAATTTGCAAGCGACAGAACATATATTCGGAGAAACAACGAGACATTGGTGAGAATGCCTTAAAATGAAACTAAAAAGAGATCCATTTCAGCAGATAAGCCGACCCCTTATCTGATTTGGAATATCAAAGGAAATTATTTATTAAATGTTGACAAATGCTAATACATAATTTAAAAGCATTTTATCAACTTAACCTTTAAATGCGCGATTTCTTATTTTGTTTCGAAAAAAATATATATGATTCTCTGAAATGTTTATTACATAGGAAAAATAATGAAAAAAAATCAGAGATATATATTTCATATAATACTGTTGCACATCTGCAATAAAAGTAAAAACTACTGTCATGCGGTTGTTTTACGCTAAGATATATGCAAATTAGTAAATATTTTAAGATATATGCCTCCACATACCTTATTTTATATAATTATTTATTTTATAAAATTTAACCTTTAACCCTTTAATTCCCATGATATAATACGTTCTATAAATTACGTAGTTCAGAGAATCTGACTTTACACCAGAGAGTTTCAATGGTTAATTTCGCTTTATTTAAATACGGAATATCTGTTATTAATTAAAGCAGATATTGTAATTTTAATTTTCTGGCGTGAATTAGGTATATACGAATTAAAAAAATCTATTAAATGCCAAACACTGTTGTTTGCATATATGCAAAGCTGCGCACTAAAGGGTTAACAGAAAATTATTAGTATGCCCTGTGTCTAGACTCCCTTGATATGAGTTATGAGTTCTCATACAAGAGTTTATTTCCATTTATTTATATTTAAAAGTATGTTTTTCTATATATACACTTACTTAGAACCCTTTTCGAACATTAAGAGTGCATTCTTTTCTCGGGTTCTATGAGCCAACCCTCATAGCATGCATGGTCACAGTGACGTCATTGTGACGTCACTGTAAGTCACTGTGGTCACGTCACATCTGTGACCAAAATGCCACCACTCAGTGATGTCACATTGTGACTGAGATGTGAACTTCTTAGAAAAATTTTAAAAAATTACAACAAATAATAAAAACATGTTATTTACTGTAAAAAATATTTT
This sequence comes from Maratus speciosus, assembly GCA_963932465.1. Classification (NCBI taxonomy): domain Eukaryota; kingdom Metazoa; phylum Arthropoda; class Arachnida; order Araneae; family Salticidae; genus Maratus; species Maratus speciosus. The sequence continues at coordinate 114,136,508 of OZ010796.1, read as the reverse complement.
TCTGCCGGATTAAAAATTTTTAAAAACCGTGGTCCAAGTTGCCTCTGTGCCTCTAACCAAAACTTTTTATTTTCATATAACATAAAATATAATTAATTCATCAGGACACAAAAAGATTTCCTAATTATGCGAATTTCATATTATTAAAAAAATGTTTTAGGTAAACAGACCTCGACTTATCTTTTATAAAGATTTTTGTAAATGATCATCTGTTATACTAGAAGTTTCTCAAAGAGTAGTCGAAACAGTTCTGTGATTCCAAACTAAAAACTTTCTATTACAGTTAAGTCTGCAGATTTTAATGAGCACGCAGAAAGCGTCTTCAAAGTTTAGTCATATATGCATTTCTTGCTTTATAATTTGCATTCAAGTCATTTTTTTTTCCTCTTGGTGTTTCACTATTTTAGCTAACTTTTTTTTTTTTTTAAATTCTACTTCTTTCAGACGTTTAAAATAAAATTGACATTTTCCGAATATAAAATTTATGCACAATTTATGCAAAGCCCATGACATAATTAATTATTCATATTTTATTTTTTGTTTTCAAAATATATCTTTAAAAATTATTTTACAAGATGTTTTATTATACAGAAAATTAATATTAAGAGAATGACACATTGACAAAGAAAAACTCATCTCTTCTCGATAATCTTGTTGTATTTTTTAGAAGATATTTTGTATATATTACCTGTGATACAAATTTTACTTTTAAAAAAAGAGGGGGTCTTCATTATTACCATTAAATTAATTTTTACACATTTTGAAAAATTAAGCAATGTTTTATCTAGTAAACTCTAATTATGGATAATATTATTATTATAATTTACATAAATGAAACTTTACAATTCAATAAAACTGATAAAAATAAAAGGTGAAATACAATAAAACATTTCCAAGCAGGAAATTGAATTAGAGACAATTTGATAAAATTATTACGCATTTAATTTCCTTCCGGAACTGTTTATAGATAAACAAAAAAAACCCCGAAAACATCTGCTTCGAACTTCGAAACTTAAAAATCGTCTGCATCTGCACTATTTCAGTTGTTACGACTCGACCGCAGAATAACGGATAAAAGTAACAGTGAAGCTTTTTAGAATAAACGCGGTAAGTTCTGTAGACACTGGACAGCATAGACGTGTTGACATGGATTTAAAAACTGAAACAAGAACGTTCTCAGGATATAAGTTAGTTCAGCTAACAAAATATAAACCCGAGAAAATTACGGTAGCTTTGACTGTTGAAGATGATTCAAGTCATTGCTATCGTACTTATTATCGGATTTAATTGGTTCCCCAAAATCAAAGTATCACGTACAACGTCAATGAAATTAGGTATGTAAAAATAACATTTTCCCTGTTTGCTTTTTTTTAATCACAACAATTTTAATTAGCTTCTCATAAACATGCTGTAGAACATAATTATTTCATTACATTTATTTTTTATTTTATTGAAATATCTAAAATATTATTTTCCCTGTTTGCTTTTTTTTTTGTAATTACTATGATTTTAGTTATCTTCTAATAAACATGTTATAGAACACAAATATTTCATTACATTTATTTTTTATTTTGTTAAAATATCTAACTTCCTTTTCAACAGCTTTGATCAGATTATTAAAATTAGTGATTTAAATTGCATTTTAATCTGGTTTATTTTCTTATTTAAAAATTTGGTTAAAACCACATGGTGTCATAAATATGAAAGTATATGGACAAGTACAGGGGCGCGCCAGTGGTGTTTGGCCCCTGTGTGCAAATCTTGAGTTTGCGCCCTATACCTCTTCCCGAAAAACTATTGTTTTATAAAAACTCATCAGCGAGCACAAATGAAATACTACAAAATATATATTTTTTGTATTTAATATATTAATTATAAGTTTATATATACAGGGTGTATCTGAAGAAAATGTCCAAAACTTTACGGGGGGATAGAACGCAGCTATATGATAAAATTTCGTCATATAATATATGGTCGGAACATATTAAATCCATTCTTATATCCCCGACCTCTTGTATTTATGTCTAAACTACCTTTTTTCCCTCAATAAAACAGTTTAAAATAGTATATCTGAAATAGTGTCCATTTTGGAATCTAAAATTGGATAGAATGCTTACAAATGCTCAAGTTTTTTGTAATGTTTCCATGCTAAATTTTTAAGTTCTGAATTGAAATTGATTAATTTATCATATTCATTTTAAAGAATAATAACATTTAAGTGATTCTAAGTAATTTATTTGAGGTAAATCTGTAAAATATAATTACAATTTCAAGACTAATTAATTTCAGTAAAATTAAAAAATATGTATTTTTTAAATATTTTTTGCTCACTTGAAATGCTTGACGTTTTTATTATTCTGGCGCCTGTGTGCGCCGCACACATTGCACAATACGGCGACGCGCCCCTGGACAAGTATTATAATCAATCATTAATATAATTAATAAACATTTAAAGATAATTAAATTATTTAAAAAAGGGCTTTTTATGGAATAAAATTATTGGCAAACATAATTTTTTAATTTTGTATTAAGTGATGGTCTTAAACAATTTGCATTGCATGTTTTTATTTAAAAAAATTGCATTTGCTCAGAAGAGGAATTTATAAAAAATAAGACACAACGGAAACGTATACTATTAAAAGAGATCGTAGATATGTAATGTTAAGGAAAAACATGATTATTTAATGTATTATTCAACCTGAGAAATGTTTTAAAATCTATAAAGAAATAGTCATAGCGGGTGGAAGCTTTTCAGTTGTTAAACATTCTTACTGAAATGTTTTCAAAGTGAACTAGAAGTCTGTTGGCAAATGAAAATATAGAAGTTACGCAATCAGTAAGTGTTTAAATATGATTTTACTTTAAAAATAACGCAAATACTTGAACGGTAGGAATCTAAAATGTAATAACCATCTTTTATTATTTACTTTTTTCTGGATAATTTTATCATTTTATTTCCTGAATGATTTTATCGAGATAAATTTCAAAGTATCGATATTATACACTCTTTATAAACAGCGTGATTAAAATGGATTTCTTATTTATAATTACCATAATCTTGTAAATAAAATATTAGTAATAATAATGAACCTATGTGTGGCTCTATTTTGTGTTTATGGTCTCAATTTTTATACTTTATTTACATTAAAAAGTAGTTAACCATTTGATACTGTCTTCATTATTTTGTTTTATTGTGTCACATAAAAATAAATATGATTATTTGTATTTCTAATACAATATATACAGTAGAGCGCCGATTGTCCGAACAAGTCGGGGCCGACCCTAGTTCGGATAAGCAAAAGTTCGGATAAATGGGCAGACAGTTTAAGGGATGTTCCTGACTATTCTAAACCTTCACACTTTATCTAGGTTTAGGACTGACAGCACCACTTAGTACTGGAGTGCTTAAAAATTGTTTTTTTTAATTGTTTTTTGTTTGCTTTTTTATTATTTAATTTTTTTTTTCTCTTTTTATCATTTTCTAAACTTCAGAGATTATAATTTAAGCAAAAAATAAATTGGAAGTTAGGTGTTTTTTTTTTCTTTTTTAGAGAGAGAAATATTTGGATAATTGGAAATTCGGTTAAAAAGAATTCTTTGTGAGAAATATGCTGCTCGGATAATTGGAAGTTCGGTCAATTAGAGTTCCGATAATCGGCTTTCTACTGTATTTATAAAACTTTCACCAGACTTTATTCTAAAAATTCCGTTGTAGATTCTAATCTCTTTGTACTATTTATGATAATATCAGGGTTATATATGTCATGGCAACATATATCCAGCCAGATAGATCTTTGGCAAAACATAAAAACTTTCATATTAGACGCAAAATAGAGTAGCTGCGGTGCTGTGTTTTATAAGCAATAAGGTATTATTGTTTTAAAAAATCATAGATAGTAAGAGTTATTTTTATAATATATAATTTCATAAATAAAAATGTAATTTTGGCAATCAATTATTAAAGTTATTTTTTAATAATCAAAAAGTTGTTTTATATATGGATTTTACTTCAAACAAACCCTGATGTAAAATAAATTAACCCTTTGTATCCCCGTTATATGCATACCCAAAAGTTTTACTCACTTTTACAGTGAGCTTAAAAATATGATTTTATTTATTGTTGTTATCTTCCAACATAACGAGTATTGCCGAAATTGTTCTTAGAATTCTCAACATAATGATACTGGTGATACTCAGTTAATTTTTTATACCAAAGCTGTATTTTTCATTTGAGTAGTTTCAAATGGTTATTGCTAAAATGTACATCGTAAATTTTGTAATGCATGTATGTGGCATAAAAGACGTAAACAATACGTATATAATGACTATATGGCACATGATGAGCGTTTCGAGTGTATATATATATATGTATATAACGCATGCATAAACTTCACAATGATCTTAGCAATGTCGTTACTGCAATTTTTGCATAATCAAATTTATAGGGGCCTCTATAACAAAGAAGTATCCTATTTTCTCAGCCCCAACTTATTTGAATTACAATCATATATATATATATATTATGGTAATCAATATCATAAAACATGTAAAATTTAATTACTTAATATCGGCATTTCTTTTTATCTTTCATTTTTTTTTTATTATAAATGTTGTGTAATCGAAAAAATTCAACTTCACCAGGGACTTCGAGTTTGTAATGCGTATTAAATGAAATAAATTAATTTCATTCAGTATTTTCTATAGCTTAAAGAATATAAAAAGTACTGTACATATTATAAAATATTATATTTTTAACACAAATATCATTTTGATAAAGATTTGAATATTTAAGCAAATTGTTTCTTTGGTAATTTTAATGCTTTTAACAAACAGCTAATTTTGAAAAAAAAATGTGATAGATCGATCATTCAGTTGTCTTCAATATTCTCATTTATTGCAATAGGAAAGAAAGGTGCAACAAAAATTGAAGTCTGCGGGTTATTGCATTTTTATTCAATAAAATTCTTTTGGTATACCCTTGTTATAGCGGCCCCCAAGTTTTAATTGCGATGTATCGCCGAAGTATATTAACGTTATAGATGTAAATGATTTTACAACATGCATAATTATGACTATGTGTGACATGCATACGTGTTTACAACTGTACAAGTATGTCATAGTGTGACTTCACAACATTGCCACTAGTCCCATATTCGTGACAACGTTAATTACAAAATCGTCACAAATCACACAATTTTCACAAAATTGTCACAATGTGACTTCAAAGCAAGTGTCGCTGTCGTCACAGAATCATCACAGTGTTAAAGACAATTTCGTCACAAATGACACATATTTCACAAATGTGGCTTTAAAGCATTGTCACATTCGTCACAAATTCGTCACAAAGTTAATACCAAAATAGTCACAAATGACACACTCTTCACAAATTTGTCACACCGTGACTTCACAAAGTCGTCACAATGTGACGTCACAGAAGAGCTCTAAAACGGCCATAACGACCTCACATTCTAGTCACAATGACTTCACATCGACGTCACGTGACGTCACATCGACGGTCACAGTGTCACAGCGTGACTTCACAACGACGTCGACGTGACGTCACCATGCCTTACGGGAAATATCAACGGTAATTGATTCATTCAACTTATCTTACAATTCTCCTACAGTTTTTAGCTCCACCTTTTACCGCAAGGGAGACACAGTTATCTCGGTTTCTATGGGCCCGATCGCAACGGGATTTGGCTCATTTAACTTGCTTTTCGATTGTCTTACAATTTTAGCCCCACCTACTATCGCCAGTGAAGGGCATGCTTTTCTCGGGTTTTATGGTTCAATTTCAATGGAATTTCTTTCTTTCAACTCAGCTTATGATACTCTTTAGATTATGCTACGCATTCACAGAACGCTTGCTATACTGTGTCATAGGGTTCAGCAACCCGTACAGGAGGTTCTTCCGGAAAGAGGTTAGTTTGGAACTCACTGCTTAGTACGTCTAATCTACGCTGCCAAAGGCAGTGGGGACCCAACCCAAAGATTCATTTTGAAGGATTCGATTTTTAAAATTTATTATGATTCGAGGCTTTATTCATTCGCGGCTCGTTTCGGAAAATCGACGGGTCCGTTTAAAGCCGGTTAAAAATAATTGCGACAAAAATATGTTCTGCCACGTATTTTGCACCTTTTGCGACAAGACACACCAGGATATTATTATAAAACTAGATGAAATAAACATTTTCCATATTTTGTTTACTTGTATTAAATAACTTTGGATAAGCCTGCGGAGAATTATATTTTAACGCCAATTAAGCGATAAATGGATGGCAGTGTCTCTATTGTTTACGAGGGGTTGCTCGCCTCCTGGTCTCATCTCTCTGTATGAGTAGGTGTGTGTTGATAGAATGATTTTTTAAGAACATGTTTTGCTTTTCACTGTACATAAACGTAGTATAGCGTATTATAGGTGTAAATATCTCTTCCAATAAAAGGAAATATGAGAAATGATATCCTGTTTTGAAATAATTGAATAAGTGCCAATTCATATAAATTAAGAGAGCGATTGTCAATAAAGAAATCTACTGAACCAGAGCCTGTAATAACAAAGCCTCTAAGAATTCACCGGAAGCGGTATTAATTTTTGGCTTAGGTACCACTTCACTTTCAGCCGACCTGGTGACTAAAGTTATTTACTATTTATACTCTTACATAAAATATGTATTTTTTTCTTGTATCTGATAACACCGGGTCCCTTTCTGTACTATTAAGTTGAAGAGTTGCTATACGTATGAGATTTTATGCTGATGAATTTCAGTTGGCGTTCGGCCACATTACTCCAAACATTTGTATCTTATTAAGCGCATTCAAGATTTCAGAAAGCACAAGTCTCACTAGCTATCTTTAGTAATCTAGAGTGCTCTCTCATTACTTATCTGAAATACTTTACACCAGGAAACTAGCAAGAAGAGATAGAATCGATGACGCTTTTCGTGTTTTAAAGGGTTTGCTAAATATATTAGGTGGATTCTCATAATTTTTTAGTACATAAATTTATAGTCTAAGTATTTGTCTATTTTAAAAATTAACCAGTCTGTCTCTTATCTTATAAACCATTTGTACCAGCATCTATACATTGTGTATATATAAATTCTTAGAATTTGAAAATAGGGGGAATATTACTATAAAATGCTGAATTATTTCTTTTAAACCTATGATTACAAGTGTACAGACGTCTCGCTGAAAGTTCATTTTTTAGCGATGCTTTATGGAATTATCATTATATATTTAAATTAACGCTTGAAATTGTTATATAGAGACATATTAATCTCATAATTTTCACATTAGGTTCTTTAATAATTTCAAATAACTTAATATTTACGAAATAGTCTGCGATTTTAAACAAAGCTACTTTTGTGTTGAGCCTATGATTTTAATCTATGTATCCCCATTAATAATGCAGGAACGATAAATAATAAATACTTGAATACTTAAACTTCCTTTCATATTTTAACCCCACCAGTGGCTGAGAGGTTCTGCTCTCAAAGCTGGTAAGCGGGAGGTGCTGATATCGAACCCAATCGCGCCCGTCGGCCTAACTGTTTGGATTTTTCGTGGTTCTCTTCGAACCTTGGGAAAACCTGCGTAAATACGGGTTAGGTTCCCTTAGGAAGACCTCACGGAAGGCTCTTCCCCCTAGGACCTATATCCCTCGTGCAGATAATCGGACGTCGTAAATAACACCTAACACCTTTCGTTTTTTAATGTTTTCATTGATAAAATAGGAGATAAAGAATCTTAAGTTTCTGCATCCGACAATCTCTCCAGTTACTGACATTCGAATAACTTTATAAGGAAAAACCTATAAATAAACTATTTGCAAGTATATCGGTCCTATCTAAACGTTTAACTTTATATTTCTCTAAAATAAAACAGACATGTTAATACTGTTTCTTTAAATCATCATGTTTTTTTTGTTTTGTTTTGTTTTAAATGTGTCAGAGTTTGGGAAATGACATTTGGGCATAATTTAAAAAACAACTATTTTTTTTTTTTAGATTTTATCTGCCATAGATATTTACTAAACACTAGATGTTGAAATAAAATATTAACATCAGCGATAGATGTATATTGAAAAGAAGAATTGACAGACTGCTTGCTTCGTTAAACATAATCGTGTGAAAAATGTTGTTAGCCAACTGTGCCGTACATGACAGCCTGTTTAATTGTGAATATTTTGACACCTCATTTTTACTCATACGGTAGTTCCATCGCTAGATATTTTAAATTTTGTTAATACACTCAGCGCAAATTACCCACACAAATTAAAACTTTAAATGGCTTTTCTTCATGTGCATATTTTCTTCACTTTCATGTTTTAAAAATGCTAAGTTATTTTTTTTTTTTGTAATTGAGCTAAAGATTTAAATATTTTTGTGCATGTTCTTTATTATATATGTGATAAATTTGCGCATTGAATTAGCGTTATGGTTATTTGTTATTTAAAAAAATAAAAGTATATGGTGATGTGTTAGATTTCATCGTTTTACACTAGACAGGGTTATTCAAAACTTATCGTTCAAATTTCATGGGGAGGCAGGGAATACGTCAGGAAACCTTTTTTACATAGTAAAGTATTCCGCAAATGTACGCATGTTTATGTAGCGGGCGCTATGTGTACCTAACATCCCATTGCGTCCCAATCATTGTTTTGACTTTCCTAAAGCTAGTATTATTTCTTCTCCTATTTCCACTTCTACTTTGGACTTCCACAAAGCATTTTACATCTTTAAAAACTCCAAAAATATCATTAGTGACATTTAAGAATTCTGGTGTGAAACCATAATATAAAAATTCATGAACGAAGAAAGTTAAAAACAATGAATAAAAAAAACTAACAAAATTAAATAAAATAAAAAGGAAAAAAAAGTGTAAAATAATAAAAATAATTATAATAATAATAAATAAAAGTTAAAAGAACCGGTAAGAAAAAAATTAATGGAGAAGTTTCCAGGCGTCAGATAATGAAGGCTTTGAATAAAGGTCATTAACGAGGTTTTTGGAGTTTTTAAAGATGTAAAAGTCCTCGTGGAAGTCCAAATGAGAAGTGGAAATAGGAGAAGAAATAATACTAGCTTCAGGAAAATCAAAACAATGATTGGGACGCAATGGAAGGCTGGATTAGCACAGCACCCTCTACGTACGCATGCGAACATTTGCGGACATTCTTTACTAGGTAAAATCGGCTCCCTGACGTATTCCCTACTTCCCCACGAAATTTGAATGATATGTTTTGAATCACCATGTACATATCATCTGTGCCATGTCAAACTATCCAATATGAAAACAGTGGGCTACTTTTTTTAAAATTCGGATTTATTGATTTGCACAACTTTTTTGAAATAGTGAAATTCGCCTTTTTTAATGTTATTTAATGATATATTAATTAGGGAAAAAATAAGGTGATTTTAACCATTTCAGAAAATTTGTGCCAATCAGGAAATATGAATTTTAAAAAAGTAGCCCACTGTTTTCACATGGGGTATTTTGACATGATACCAGCGATATCACTAAAAAAATTATATTAAATGTAATATTAGATGTATCTAAAATTGCACGCGCAGTCTTGTGTAATACGCATTTGAAAATCTTAAAAAAAAAATGTGCAAAAATATCAATTTAAAAAAAAATACACTACATGGCCAAAGGTAACCGGTCACTTGCTATTTTAGACGTTTTCTTAAATATCTAGAAAAATACATAAGGAATTAACCTGAAACTGCACTTGTGTAAACAGTATAGTAAAGGTAATATATTTCCGTGAAGAGTTTTTCCCGAAACCGCATAGGGGACCGCCTACAAATTGAAAAAGAACGAATATCTTTTGGATAACCCTGTAAAAGCTAATGTAGTAAAAGCGTTCAAACTCGAGATTATTAATAAGTGGCTTATTTTAATATACTGTGCTCATTTTCATGAGGATAGCAGGTATACTCGTAGAGAAATTAAGGTTTAAAGAAAAAACAGCCTCAAATTTGGCCAAGTTGTTTGCTTATAATTTGCAGAGTTCTTAATATAAAAAAAGTTCTTTTCAGAAAATATGACAATCAACATTGTACACAATACTCTGCAATCAGAATTAAAAAATAATAAAAATTGGATGAGAAATGAGCAGGTTTACTAAAAAAATGTTTCACTGCGCATGCGCGAATACAATCAAAATATAATGTGCATAATGTATTAGCTAAGTATATAGAGCAGCTTTTCTGAAAGTCTCAAAATCATAGTTTGAAAATTCTGAAAATTATTGTCGATAGAATAAGCTCGAAATCCGTTGTTCCCAAAAGGAAGCAAAAAGATGAAGGGCTGTATCCAAATATAGTAGTACGTGCAATATTGTGTACGCTATCTTGGCACTAATCAACAGATATTATAATCAACAGACCTTTGGCCATATAGTACAGTAGGGATATATATATATATATATATATATCTGATCTTTGTCACACTGTAACTCTCCCCAGCAAAGAAAGAAACAATGTGCCATCAGCTGGAAAAAAGATGGCAGCCAGCACTGCCATCAGCGATAAAGTGCAATGGTGCCATTACATAAACCAGTACAAAAGTGTCCGTGCGGAATGGAGCTGGCCCATCAGTATTGGTTTGCCATCACATTACTTCATTTCGGCACTTTTCCTGCAGTACTAGCACCTATCCCACTGCTATTCCTTTGCTGGCCCAGCACTTTCCCTTACAAAATATTTTATAGAACTCAATAAAAAACAAAGTATTATAGAATTATGACTCTTTTTTCTATAAGATAGTTTCACCAAGAGCTATTGAAATATCTGTAGAAGTGTCTATAATGGAAATGTCTATTGAAATACTTGAACTTGCAGCGGTTTCCATGTGGTCATAACCCCAAGTACTAACCGCGCTCGATGCTGTTTGGTTTTTGTGATCGGACATGAACTAGTACTTTCAGCGTATGCTACGACCGCTCGTGGTTTTCAAGCTCCTATTACACTATTTAATTAATTAATTTTTTTTTTTTTTTTTTTTTTTTGTGATTTACGTTCCCAGTCATTAAACTGGTATAGCAATTATTGTATTGTATAGAAATCCTATATATTTTATACGCTTTTTTATTATTGATTCTGAACTGTGTAAATTATGAAAACCGAAATCCTTTGTAACATAGTAAAACCAGATTGAAAGAGAAAAAAAAAGTGCGTTGAAATAATGAATTTATTTATTTATTCTTTTACTTATTTATTTTGTTGGTGGCAGTGGTGCTATATTATTTACAGTTTAAAAAAAAATTAGCTTCACAGCTTAAATTGTGTTAAGATATTCCTTTCAGATTTGTGTTCAAATACTCAATGTCTTCGATATTCGCAACGCCACCTAGCGTAAGGGTTCCCAGCAATAATACTGCAAAAGTTCGTGCACTTCCATGTAGTGGTGTGTCAGCACATGAGATAAAACGGACGCCCACCAGAATTTTATCTGATGATTTCCAACAGCAAAGCTGACTGAAGCTGTCCAGCAGTGGTCAATCAGTGGCAGACCATTCACTTCTCTATCATTGCCAGCACCTATCTTGCTGCTGGCCAGCAATTTCCTCTTTGCTGGGTCGTACTTTGGTCGTACCAATTTGGATGTAACTTGGTGTGTTCATAGTATTTACTGATGTCTCGACCGAGTTCGTTGGCCAGCTTCATCCGCCATCTTGTTTCAAAATGGCGGCCATTTAAAAAATTAAAATTTTTTTTATTATGTAGCTTTCATTTCAAAAAGCTAACTCTTGCAGCCTTTCGGAGGAAAGTGATTCCGAAAAATTTTGGTATATTTTCACCGATGACCCCCAGACATCGAAATCCCCTTCCGTTCAAATGTTGATATATATATATATATATATATAATCTTTGTCAAACTGTAACTCTCGTATTTATGAACCGGTTTGGATGTAACTTGGTATGCACATACTGCATATCAGTATCTCGACCGAGTTCGTTGGCCAGCTTCATCCGCTTCTTTTTTCAAAATGACGGCCATTTAAATAAAAAAAAATTACATTTAAAATGAGGTACAAAAAAATTTGAAATTGAAAAAGATTTTTATTCTTATGTGTTTGAGCTTGATAAAAGCTCCCGGAGCATTGTTTATATCGTCAATGTCTTAAAAAACGGTTGAGTTACAGCACTTTGAAATTCTAGTGTGGCTGACATTTTGAAACGATCTGATATTTCTCACGTGATAATACGCATGTTTATGAAGCGATTTGGATATGGCCAGTCATGTTCATAGTACATAGCAATGTCTCGGCCGAGTTTGTTGGCCAGCTTCATTCGAAATCTTGTTTCAAAGTGGCCGCAATTTTAAATTAAAAATAAATAAAATGTAGAATGAGGTACAAAAATTGTAAGAGACTTTCTTCTTATCTGTTTGAGTTTGATACAAAGATTCCGAAGCATTGTTTCATCTATATCTTAAAAAACGGTTGAGATATATCACTTTGAAATTCTAGTATGGCTGACATTTTGAAACAATCTGCTTTTTGTGTACGCGATAACACTCGTATTTATGAACGGATTTGGATATACCTTGGTGTGCACATAGCACCTACTGCCTCGACCGAGTTCGTTGGCCAACTTCATCCGCCATCTTGTTTACAAATTGCGGACATTTAATTAAAAAATTAATTTAAAATGAGGTACAAAAATAAAAAATTGAAAAATGTGTGTCTTATGTGTTTGACTTTGATACAAAGATTTCGGAGCATTTTTTGTTTCGTCTATATCTTTAAAAATGGCTGAGTTATAGTACTTTGAATTTCTAGTATGGCTTACATTTTGAAAGGATCTTATTTTTGTCTCGCGATAATACGCGTATTTATGAACCGATTTTAATCGACAAGGCATGTGCATGTTACATAGCAATGTCTCGACCGAATTTGTTGGCCAGCTTCATCCGCCATCTTGTTACACAATGACGGCCATTTAAAAATTAAAAGAAAATTAAATTTAAAATGAGGTAGAAAAAAATTAGAAATTGAAAAAGATTTTTTCTTATGTGTTTGATCTTTATACAAAGATTCCGGAGCATTTTTTGTTTCGTCTATACCTTAAAAAACGGTTGAGTTATAGCACTTTGAAATTCTAGTGTGGCTGACATTTTGAAACGATCTCATATTTTTCACGCGATAATACGCGTATTTATGAACCAATTTGCATGTGACAAGGCATGTGCATAGTACATAGCAATGTCTCGACCGAGTTCATTTGCAGGCTTCATACGCCATCTTGTTTCAAAATGGAGGAAATTATTATTATTATTTTTTTTTAATTTTAAATTTAAGATGATGTACAAAAAAATTAGAAATTGAAAAGATTTTTATCTTATGTATTTGAGCTCGGTATTAAGATTCTGATGCATTTTTGTTTTGTCTTTATAGTCCAGGCAATAGAGAATTTTACCTAGCAAAATTAATGGTAGTACTGGAAATCGGCTTTCTAGATGTTTTTTGGGTCGCTGAATCCGAATTTGTAATTTCCCACCAAAATTTCCCCCGGCAACCTCCCCAAATTTTGGTAAAAAGCCCCCCAAAAAGGTTTTTATTAAAAAAATCAATTTGTTTTATTGTTTTAGGGGAAAAGTATATAGAAATTCAGAAAGTAGACAAAATTTGCAACAAATTAGATATATGACATTATGACTTAGGATGAAGGGGAAGGGGGGATCTGCCTCGGAACATGCGCGCGGTGCTGCGTAAACTAAATTGCGCCGCACCACTTAACCACTCACACGTTTACATTTGCCCTCCCATCTCCTCTCCGAACTTTCTCTATAAGGTTTACTTTAAGATTTTTGGGTCGATGAATCCGCATTTTTAACTTTCCCTCAAAAATTCCCCCCCCCCCGAATCCCCCCTCAAATAGTTGTTTTTAACTTACATTTCTTATTGTTTTAGAGGAAAAGCATTACAAAATTCAGAAACTAGACAAAATTTGCAACAAATAGGATATATGACATTAAGAATTAGCATGAACGGGGAGGGTGAGGGCTGCCTCGGAACATGCACTGCCGCGCTACGTGCACTAAATGATGAAGTCCAGGCAATAGGGGAATTTTTCTGGCAAAATTAATGGTAGTACTGGAAATCGGCTTTCTAGATATTTTTGGGGTCGCTGAATCCGAATTTGTAACTTCCCACCAAAATTTCACCCGGCAACCCCCCTAAAAATTGATTTTTTGAAAAACATTGGTTTTTGAAAAAAGCGCGCGGGGAATGTTCCGAGGCAGTCACCTCTCTCCCCGTTTATCCTACGTCATAATGTCATATATCCTATTTGTTGCAAATTTTGTCTAGTTTCTGAATTTCGTAATGCTTTTCCCCTAAATAATAAGAAACTTAAGTTAAAAACAACTATTTGGGGGTTTCGTCGGGGGGGGGGGAATTTTGGGGGTAAGTTAAAAATTCGGATTCAGCGACCCAAAAAACTTAAAGTAAACCTTATAGAGAAAGCTCGGAGGGAAGATGGGAGGGCTAATGTAAGCGTGTGAGTGGTTAAGTGGAATTGCGCAACTTAGTCCACGCAGCACTGCGGCGCATGTTCCGAGGCAGATCACCCCTTCCCCTTCATCCTAAGTCATAATGTCATGTATCTAATTTGTTGCAAATTTTGTCTACTTTCTGAATTTGTAGCTACTTTTCCCCTAAAACAATAAAAAAATTGAATTTTTTATAAAAACCCTTTTGGGGGGCTTTTTATCAAAATTTGGGGGGGTTGCCGGGGGAAATTTTGGTGGGAAGTTACAAATTCGGATTCAGCGACCCAAAAAACATCTAGAAAGCCGATTTCCAGTACTACCATTAATTTTGCTAGGTAGAGTCCCTATACGGTCTCTATTGCCTGGACTATTATCTTAACAAATTGCTGAGATATAGCAGTTTGAAATTCTAATGTGGGTGGCATTTTGAAAAATCTAATTCTTTGCCTGCGACAGCACTCGTATATATTAACCGATTCTGATGTGAGTGAGCATATGCACATGAATTACTAAGGTCTCGACCAAGTTCATTGGTTAACTTCACCCATAATGTTGTTTTAACCCTTTCAAGGGCGGTGGCTAGACGTTCTAGCCACCTAATTTTAATTCCAAAACTGACAAGTGGCACCAAGAATATTTTAATAAAATTTCGCTTTTGTAATGAAAGGGCAAATTAGCGGGGTTTTAATTTCTAAGACATTCGTCTGAATGTTCTGGTGTCAGTCAATTATTTCATCAGTTTACGAACAGAATTCTTCTGCCCCTGAAAGTGTTAAAAGGACGGACATTTCAATATATCACCGAATTTGGCGACCAAATATAAATCACTTTAAATAAAACCAGCTTGGATAAAGCTGACTAATTTCGCGAAGTTCTCATTCATATACAGTATTGGCAAAAATTAGTATTTAATCTTCTATAATCCGGTTCCACTAATTTGATCTCCGTGTGTTTGAATAATATAAGCTGGCTTTATAAAAATGAGGAATATGAAAGCTAATCTTTCCTCGCAGCACTAGCCGGAAGGAGTTTTTAAAATTTTTAATCAAATATGCAGTTAATTTTTTTAAATATACATTTAGTCAAACATTGGATTGCAGTGAATTTGCCATTTGAAACATATTTTTTTTTTTAAATAAACAAAATTGTTGAAAAGTTAAGCTGTCCCCTTAAGAAGTTACTTCAATCACGGGAAGAAAGGAAAACACTATGGGTGTGTTAAGTCTATGGGTGTGTTATTTTGAAATTTCTCGCTTTGATTTTAATATTTTTGAATGACTTCTTTCGCATAGGATAGCTGAGGACGATCTACAACCGTGGTAGTTTTTGCTTTTTAAATGTTGGATATAGTTATTTTTGTATTAGGATATTTTCACTATCAAAGCCGGTTCCAAAAGTAAAAGTAATTTTGAAAAAACCTGAAACCAAAATCGAAAAGGTAAAAACTAGTCCGGTTATAGATCGTCCTCAGCTATCTTATGCAAAAAAACATTCAAAAATTTCAAAATCAAAGCGAGAAATTTGAAAATAAAGCCCTCTTAGGACTAACATCAATGTTCTTGCTTTTTCGCGTGACTGAAGTAGCCTCTTAAGTAAAAATTTTATTTTCGAAATATACACTAATGATTAAAAAAAAAAAAAAAAACAATTTTAATCATTTTCCAGCAATTTACAAACACAAAAGGAACATATAAAAGAAGACGTTCCTTTTCGTTTTAGTTTGTGTTTCATTATTTATGCCGAAAATAGTTTTAAAAAACATAATTAAACAAAAAGGTATTAACTGCAAAATCTTTTCGTCTCTCAATCGCCAGTGTTCACAATAAAATTACTTCGTATCTATACTAAATTTGACATGTACGAAAAGGTAAAATTTTGAAATGCAGATTCATAAACAACCAAGTAAACAAGTAGTTGGCCTAAAGTGAAATGCATATTCCTTCTCGGTGTTGCAGGGAGCAGAATGTTTAAAAATACAGAAACGTTGTAAAAATAAACACAGATGAGAATATAATTAGATTAACTAAAGAAATAATAGAACACCGAGCAATTTCATTTAAGTGAGAAAATTTAAAGCATATTATAATAAGCACAAGTAGTTCACAAAGAATCAGTAATAATAATAAAGTGCGTAATAAATTATAAAAATAAACCCTTATTTTTATAATTTTACCCCCAAAAAACCCTTATTATTATGCTTTAAAATATAATTGGATTGCATAACATAATTTTATAATAACCACAAACGTGGTACAATTTAAAAAAATTCTTTATCCTTTAAAAAACACGTTTGTGGAACTATCATTATCTCTGAACCTTCAGTAGCCTTATCATATTAGTAAATTTATCAAAGAAAGAAAAAAAGGGATGAGCGCATGCGCTGGCATTTAGAAAGAAACAAAATCAATTTTGATTTTTCACTCACGTTACTTTGAAAACAATAATAACAATATTAAAGGAGGAAAATGTCAAAATCTATTTTATTTCAAACGAAAAAGGAAATATAAACCAAAAACTCAAGCAAAATCCATTCTCTTTCGAAAATAAATGCGAGAATTTAATTTCAGGTAGGCAGTTAACTTTTACTTTAGAACTACATTTTTACATATTCAAATGAAAAAACTTTCGAATTTTAAGCAATAATTTGTTTAAAGTAAATGCTACAAATTGCAAATCGTGTTTTTTATAAAGTGAGAAAAATGTTTATAATTCAATCTACTGTGATTTCGGAATTTCAAAAATTGCGACATCTAATCTAAATAACAAGAATACATTTAAATGAATATTTTATTAAATAAGCTGTTTAAATTTTTTCCGGCAAAGGGTATTTTACATTTAAAAATCTATCTCATATAATCAATAAGTATCTAATATTTATAAGAAAAAAATGTTAACTTGAATAATTAATTCTTTAGTATGAAAACAAAAGTTCTGAATGAGAAAAAATAATTCCATTATATTATGTTGTTAAACAAAATTATTCAAATATATTCTACGATGTTACAGAAAATGGTCTTTTATTCATTTATTAGAAATATACTGGCTGATTCAAATACCATAAAACAAAGTTCCATAATTCGAAAAGTTTAGCCAGTAGTACTATGTGGTTTTTAGCAATGAAGGAAATAGATGAGGTATTGTATCCAAATACAGTAATATGTGCAATGTTGTGTATGCTAAATTGGCACTAATCAATGAATATATGAATACAACCCCTCATGTTTTTGCTTCATTTTGGGAACAACGGATTTTGAGCTTATCCTATAAACGATTATTATCAGACTTTTCAAACTATATTTTGTAGACTTTTACAAAAGTTGCTCTATACATTTAGCTAACACATTATGCACATTATATTTTGATTGCATTCGCGCATGCGCAGTGAAGCATTTTTTAGTAAATCTGCTCATCCAATTTTTACTATTTTTTTATTCTGGCTGCAGAGTATTGTGTATAATGTCGTTCGTCATATTTTCTGAAAAGAACCTTTTTTAATATTAAGAACTCTGCAAATTATAAGCAAAAAACTTGGCGAAATTTGGGACTGTTTTTATAAAAAAACTTAATTTCTCTACGAGTATACATGCTATTCTCATAAAAATGAACACAGTATATTACAATACGCGACTTATTAATTATCTCGAGTTTAAACGCTTTTGCTCCATTAGTTTTTACAGTGTTATCCAAAAGATATTCGTTATTTTTCAATTTTTTGACGGTCCCCTATGGGGTTTCGAGAAAAAATCTTCGCGAAATATATGACCTATACTATACTGTTTACACACCTGCAGTTTTAGGTTAATTCCCCATGTAGTTTTCCAGATATATAACAAAACATCTAAAATCGCAAGTAACCGGTCACCTTTGGCCATATAGTGTATCAATCTTTCTATCTGTCTATCTATCTAGATATATATATATCACTTTCTTCGGTCGATGATAAACTCCACAATTCTGCACAAATCTCTTCCAAACTTATACATAAAATCAAGGGGCATAAAATCTCGGTCAAGTTCGTTAAAGGGCAAAATCGGACCGAGGGGATGGAAATAGGGAGGGGTTTCGTGAAAAACGAAAAAACCCCATCAATTCTTAAATTGTGTACATATCAAATCAGTTTAAAGTGTTTAGTACTTCTAAAAATATGGCAAAAAATTTATGTATCACAGATTTTTGATAAAATTAAAAATGGGCTAAATAGGCGCAAAAATAGGGTTTTTGGGAGTAAAAAAATTATAACTTCGCCAATTCTCAAGATATCAAATCCAATTAATTTTATTATAAATCTCCTTAACATTATCTATAACTTTTATATTCACAAGTTTTTGATAGGACCATTTCGTACCGCAATAAAAAATTAAAAACGAAAACAAAAAGGGGGGGGGGGGGCGTTGAAGAAGAAAAAAAAATCCATAACTCCGTCAATTCACAAGATATAAAATCCTCACGAATTTATCATATACCTTCTTAATATTGTCTAAAACATTTATATGGACAAGTTTTTGATAGGACGCATTCTTACAGCAAAAACAAATTAAAAATACATAGCGGTTGAAGAAAAAAAAATCATCTTATTAAGGGTGTATTCAAATCCCAACTGCTTATTTTCTTACTCATTTTTAAATTCATTTTTGCTCTCAAACGCATCCAATTGGCAGATTCTCTTATTCAGAAACTATATAATGTACCGTAATGATTGATTTTTTGATACAGGCAGAATATATTTCAAAAAATGATGTAAAAGTGGGCAATTTAAACAGAAATTCCCGAAGCGATTGTGTTAGAAACGATAAATATTGCCCTACTGAGAAAATATTTGTTTATAAATCAGGTTTTAATTAATTGAACGAAAAATAAAAACACAGGTCGCTTATAAATCTCTTCAAAAATCGCCTTAGCAAGATTATTTTTTTTTTCTTTTAAAACTGAATCTGAAAATGTGCCAGAAAATTTTGAGTTGTTGAGCATGGAAAAGTATTTTTTTGAATACCGCCTTAACATGATTCTGATGAAACCAGCTATTATATAAAAATGAAATAAAAACTCGTCAAAAGCGGCCAGATAAAATGTTAAAGTAGGTTTATCTCTAATCATGATTTAGTTTTTGTTGCTGAAATTAGTATACTTAACTTCGAAATCTACCTCCGCCTGTAGGCCGTGCCGACAGGGATTTTTTTAGTTTCCTGCACTATCGCTTCGAGGAATTCTGTTAAAAATGCGCACTTTGACAGCATTTTTTATTTTTGTTTAATTTGTTTTTGCTGTAAGAGTTGGTCCTATCAAAAACATGCCGATGTAAAAGTTGTAAGTAATATTAAAAAGATGTATAATACATTTAAGCTAATTAGATATCTTGAGAATTGACCGAAGTTATAAATTTGTTTCTTCCTCAACCCTTCCTTTTTTTGATTTAATTATTATTTTTTCAGTAAGAGTTGGTCCTATCAAAACTTATTAATATAAAAGTTGTAGATAGTATTAATGAGATTTATAATAAATTTAATTGTATTTGATAGATTGAGAATTGACGAAATTATTAATTTTTATCTAAAACCCCATTTCTTTCGCCCCTTAAGTCCATGTTAAATTTTGTCAAAAATCTCTGATGCATAAATTTTTGGTCCCGTTTCTAGAATTAATAATAACTTAAAACTGATTTGATATGTATTATGATTAAGAAGTTATGGGGGTTTTTCAGTTTTCACAAAACTCTCGCTATTCGACCCCCTTGGTTCGATTTTGCCCATTAACGAACTTGACCGAGGTTTTCTACCCCTTGATTTTATCTGTCAGTTTGAAAGAGATTTGTGCAGATTTATGGAAGTTATTGTGTCCATAAACATTATATATACGTATAGATAGATAGATAGATAAAATTTTTAACTAAGGGTGGTTTTGGCTTCTAGGGGTCATAACCGGCGTAGATCTGCAAAACTATTTCTGAAATTCCAACATAGGGGAGAATGTAATAGGTAGTATTTCTTACGAAATCTACCTAAATGGTGTCAAGGTGCTAAAAAATAGGGTTTTCAGGAGAAAAAATTCATAAATTCGTCAATTCTAAGATATCAAATTCTCTTAAACTTTTTATAGTTCTTCTCAATACTATCTAAAACATTTATATTGACAGGTTTTTGATATGACCAACTCCCACCGCAATAAAATCTATTTATATAAAATCCAAGTCTCTGTGTGTCCCTCACAATTCCGGTAGGACCGCCTCATTGAAATGAAAAATTGTTGAAAAATACTAATGCAGGGTTACCACAGTAGCGCCAAAAGTTGGCCAACTTAGCGAAATATGGGCAAATTTTGCGACAAAAATAAGTTGTCATATATGAAGCCAACTTGGCGATAGCAAGCTAATTTGGCAAAATTCCCACTTTAAACCATTAATCTTTCGTAAAGGAGGTCACCGCTATTTAATTTAAACTTCGCTGTTTTAAGTTCTTTTTACAAAATCTATGGGTGAGAATTTAAAGTGTAATATACGAAAATGCACATCTTTACAGCTTCCTCCCGATGCTTGTAATAAAATAACCGCCAATAGACGACGTTGTACTGTCTGAGCTCCTAACTGCGCGATTTTAATGTGCTTTAGGTACTTTTCCAATGTAGGTTCCTTGGCGAAAAATGAAATTTGGCAACATATTTTCCGAGAACCTATCCACTGTTTCATTTTATATACACACACATTTTGTTTTCGATATTTATACGATTTATTTAACATAAAAAAGCCATTTATCTAATTCTGTATAGAAACAGAAGTAATTTGTACATAAAAAACATCAATAATATACATATAAGATACATGGTACTACTTAGTTATCCCGTCGCACAGTGGATCAAAGTATAGGCGATGTCGAACATAGGATTATCACGATAGTATAAGCCTACATATATGATGTTTTTTGTCATATTTAGTTTTAAATGAGTAAAATAAATGATACTGAAAGTATCTGCATGGTTTTTGCGAACAATTTCGTTCTTTTTTGTCGCAAACAGTAAGTTTAGGGAGATGATGAATAACTAAAATAAACTGGAAAAACAAAGCATGCAGTTTTTATTTATATACAAATGACATTTGTGGAATATTTAAAGCATTTGTTTAATTTTTAATTGGCAACATATACATAACTCTTTAAAATTGTTCTACAAAACTGCAACATTCTACTGCAACATTTTAGAACTTATTTCAGTGCATGTTTGTTATTAATGGGTTTGAGTTTTTTAAAATTATTTAGTAGTAATATTAATTTTAGCATATTTATTTTTTATTTGAAACAAGAATATTTCATTTTGTCTTTTTTCTTATAATGTTTTGAAATATGATAACAAACAGAGATTTGTTTTTGTTTCTGATAAATTTAAATAATGCTGTTAGTTATAATAAATCAATGCTTAGTTTTGTAAGTATTCAGTGTTGACTAATTGCCTCAGAAATTGATGGAGAAAATTTAAAGGAGCGTTTACTTATATTTTGTGTAAATGCAAACGATAGCTGGCGGAAATCTGAATGAAAATTAGACCGTTTCAATAATAAAATAAACCCTGCCGGCCCGGCCTACAGGCGGAGGTAGATTTCGAAGTTAAGTATACTAATTTCACAAACAAAAACCAAATCATGATTAGAGATAAACCCACTTTAACAATTTTATCTGGCCGCATTTGACGAGTTTTTATTTCATTTTTATATAATAACTGGTTTTATCAGAATCATGTTAGGGTGGTATTAAAAAAAAAATACTTTTCCATGCTCAACAACTCGAAATTTTCTGGCATAACTCCAGATTCATTTTTAATAGGAAAAACATGAAACTTATTGACGTGATTTTTGAAGAGATTTATAAGCGACCTGTGTTTTAATTTTCGTTCAATTAATTAAAACTTGATATATAAACAATTATTTTCTCAGTAAGACAATATTTTTCGTTTCTAACGCAACTATTTTTCGTTTCTCGGGAAATTCCATTCAAAATGCCCACTTTGACATCATTTTTTGAAATATATTCTGCCTCTATCAAAAAATCGATCATTACGGTACATTATATAGTTTCTGAATAAGCGAATGTACCAATTGGATGCGTTTGAGAGCAAAAATGAATTTAAAAATGAGTCAGAAAATAAGCAATTTGGATTTGAATACTCCCTTAATACGATGATTTTTCCAACACAATCCGCTTCGGGAAATTCGGTTCAAAAGGCCCACTTTGACAGCATGTTTTAAAATATATTCTACATCTATCAAAAAATTTACCATTACGGTACATTATATAGTTTCTGAGTAAGAAAAGGTACCAATTAGAAGCCTTTGAGAGTAAAAATGAATTGTAAAATGAGTCAAAAAATAAGCAGTTTGGATTTGAATACACCCTTACTAAGATGATTTTTTTCTTCAACCGCTATGTATTTTTAATTTGTTTTTGCTGTAAGAATTGGTCCTATCCAAAACTTGTCTATATAGATGTTGTAGACAATATTAAGAAGATATATGATAAATTCATGGGGATTTTATATCTTTTAAATTGACGGAGTTATGGAGTTTTTTCTTCTTCAAACGCACTTTTTGTTTTCGTTTTTAATTTTTTTGTGGTACGAATTGGTCCTATCAAAAAGTTGTGAATATAAAAGTTATAGATAATGTTAAGGAGATTTATAATAAAATTAATTGGATTTGATATCTTGAGAATTGACGAAGTTATGAATTTTTTTCTCCCAAAAACCCTGTTTTTTGCGCCCCTTGATCCCATTTTTAACTTTATCAAAAATCTGTGATACATAAATTTTTGGCCCTATTTTTAGAAGTAATAAAAACTTTAAACTGATTCGATATGTACAAAATTTAAGAAGTTATGGGTTTTTTTTCGGTTTTCACAAAATCCCTCCCTATTTTCATCCCCTTGGTCCGATTTTGCCCATTAACGAACTTGACCGAGATTTTATGCCCCTTGATTTTATGTATCAGTTTGGAAAAGATTGATGCAGAATTGTGGAAGTTATTGTGTCCAGAAGAAAGTGATATATATAGATAGATACATACGTACATAGATAGATAGATAGATAGATAGATAAAGTTTTTTACTGGGCGTGGTTTTGGGCTCTAGGGGTCATGATCGGTGTAGATCTGCAA
Source organism: Maratus speciosus (assembly GCA_963932465.1). NCBI lineage: Eukaryota > Metazoa > Arthropoda > Arachnida > Araneae > Salticidae > Maratus > Maratus speciosus. Next base: position 114,112,873 of record OZ010796.1, on the reverse strand, counting down.
AAAGTTTTCAGAAATTCTAACATAGGAACGACGCCAATAGGTAGTATTTCATACGAAATCTACCTAAAAACTATTCTTCACTTCAGTGTTCCTTTAAAGTTGGTAATGATCATAAACCATTTGCAGTTGAAAATTTGCAAAAATCAACATCACGAAAATGTTTTTCAGACGTATCTAAATTTCATGAAAGAAGACTAACTCAAAGTTTCGGAGAGGATACTTCTGGAAAAGCTAAATTATGAAGAATCAAAGAGTAAAATTAAACGCGAATTCAGAAAAGAATTAGGTTTGCTAATAGATGTTATACTAGAAAGTGGTTTGACACTCGATGTAAACACTGCAAGGACATTTTTTGCTGAGTTTGAAAAGACAGCTGAGATCATTGGATTGGATAAAGAACTTATTAAATGTTTTGTAATTATAATGGTGATCGCCTGTGACGAAGTAATTAATGCCGAAAAAATTGGCAATTTCGCAATAGGAACAGATAAACAATGAGCCTCAAAGTACGGTTGGTATTATATGCGAGCTTCTGAACATAATTTCTAACTCTTGAAAAGGATATGATTACAAATTTTGCTGTTTCAATTGGATAATTATCGGAAGAAGCTAGGGAAGCTCGAAATAAGGAGTTTCGAAGATACTGTGAGTCTCATAAGAGAAAAATAAATCGAAGAGCATATAACGAAGACTTATTGCACCATTTGCTAAAAACATGTGACGGTTTGATTTCCAGTATTAGGCACAATATAAAAAAACATTCAAAGTAACAGAAAATTTCTAGAAGCATTGGGACTTTTACTTTAAAATATAACACTTTATCACTGACATAGCAGCGCATCCATTTATTAGAGTACATTTAACCCTCTGAGAGCCTTTGTGCTTTTCAGCATTTTCATGTAAACGAGATATGAGTATATTAAATTTAATTTCGCAGTTTAATGTTAAATTAGTTTTTACATCATTTCATCCTAAAAATGTCTTACCGTATAATCTTCATTCAAACATATTTTTGTGTACAGACAATTTAACATGTTTTCTGGAAACGGAAAATTACGTAATAGCCGCTTTAAGGCCATTTATTTCGAAAACGCGCAAGTTTGCGCAAAAAATCCTCTATACCACATTACAATATAGGCTTTCAGGAATACCAGCATATGTTTGAAATTTCAAACAACTTTAAACAATTTAAGTTACGTAATTTTGAAGATTATGAATCCGTTAATTCTATATGTGTTGTTCATAATGTAGAATGATACATAAAATTCAATCAAATGTAGTCAGTAGTGGTTTAAAATGTGTTTCAAGAAATTAATAATATTTTAAATGAGTTATTAGTAGAGGTTTCTTAGGTTTTATTTCTGAGCACAGCAAAAAGTCAGTAAAATTTCCAAAAAAATTCCTCTGCTGAAAGGTGTATATTCCGTGCTACACAAATACGATATAATTTTGTATAATTTAAGAAATAAACATATATTCGTATTTTGTAGATATTCTTTTAAAATATTTCACTGCAAAAAAATAGTTATTTAATGATTATTTTTTGGCTCTATGTTCGCATTTTCTTAAGGATTGATCCACTGTGCGTCGACCAATTTCGGCAAATTATGCAAGTTGATATAATTTTTATTTTAAATAACGAAAGAACAAATAAATTAGTATAACATTAATAAAAATACAAATAAAACGTCGAAATAAAAACCACCTGAGGACGTAAACATGTGTAATTACTTGCTTAAACTCAAGTGAATGTGACATTTACGATCAACCATTATTGGCATTTAATCTTATAGTTTGGCTAACTTTTTACTTCAATTTCGCACAAAATAAAACCGAAGATTTCACTTACTAATGCGAAAAATTAGTAAGTAAACAAAGAAAATCATTGAAATTTTTTTAATAATAAATTATTATAATTTGTATATTTTATATAATATTTTATCATTTATACACATAAAAAATCAGACTTTTGCAGTATTCGAAGTTTTTTTTTTTTTTTTTTTTGGCATTTGTAATTGATTTGCGTATAAGTCTTCCCCCCAATTTACTTGCAGAAAATTGTCAAAAATTCTTTGTTTTACACACGAGTATATATGGTACATTAGAACTTCGATTATCCGACCCTCGTGTAACCGGAACTCTCTGTAAACCGATGTCGATATCCTGAATTTTTTACAATTTTTTTTTTTTTTTACTTTCACATTCCTTGTGTATGCAAGTGTTCCTTTCCAAACCACGAGTAGGATAAGCATTTTGGTTCCCTTTTCTTCGAATTCCATTGAAATTAGCTTGTGCTCCCGCAAGATCCGATCCCGGGATAATTATACTCTCACCCCCCCCCCACCCCACCCCCACCCCCTGTGTACACGTCCCTGTTCTGAACAAAAAAATATTTTCTTGTATACTTTAAATATAGATATTTATTAAGCAGTTTAAATAGTCCTAATAGCAGTTCGATGACGATGTTGCATATTAAACTAGATGATTATTGATAAATTCTCGATCATCCGGAAATTTGATTATTCGCTGTCGGTTCGGTCCCAATTACGTCGGCTAATCGAGATTCTGCTGTATATATTTTAGTAACCTCAGGATGTCAAATACTAAACTAGTACAAAACATAACGGTATGATATAAATTGTTACTAAGCCAATACCTAAGGGTGAGAAGGGGTGGGTGTCCTGTTCTTGAACCGAGCCCAGCCCCTGTTCCCCCTATAGTAATAACAAAGAATAGCCAAATAATAATCCGAATAATAATTTTTTAACCAAATAATAATTCGAATGGTATGTAACCATTTTGTAACAGAATAAATGGCATAAAACATATATTTAATGCATAGACATTAACGGAGAAAAACCCTACCCATTCGTGCCTAGCATCCCAAAATTGGGACGCATAAATGTTCAAATTCGAACAAAAAAATAGAAATCTGAAAAAATTCAAAAATACGTATTCTAAAATAATGTTTCGTCTTATAAATAATACCACTTATAAAATGATTGGTAAAAAAATAAAAGAAATATCTTACCTTTCCTTACGCACCATTTTATTTCAAGAAAATACAACTTTGCGCTACAACAAACATTTATTTCACCTTTTCATTCTTAAAAATCCAGTGCCATTTATGGATAAATATTGAAAACAAATACTAAGGCTATATTTTACTAGGTTTTGAAAGGATATCATAATTCAATTTGTAATGGGATTTATTTTAAGAAAGTGTCCCAAAATTAGGACGCCAGGCACAAATGGGTTAAACTTTGAAGTTAGAGTAATTACAATGTCATTTCCGGACCTTTTTTTTTTTTTTTTTTTTTTTTTTTTGGAGAACCTTTTCTAAATTCCACATATACATGGAAACTCTTCAGTGTTACAAATATTATTCCTAGGACTGACATAACAAGAGAACGGCCGGCAATTTTACACAAATTTTTGAAAACTACTTTAAATCAGAAATTTATTAACCATTTGGAAATGGTTGTTGTTTTCGGTCGAGGATGGGGCCAAATGATGCTCGCATTTCATTTTTTAACGAAATTCAACGATGTTCTTTACTTCTAGAAGAATTTTTATTTGAATAGGTAATAAAAAAGCACAAACTCGTTAAAAATTGAAAAAATTACAAATTATCAGATATGGAAAAATCCAAAGCCAAAGAGCGACGCCGAAATGAAACTCGTCTAGCAAAGCAAAAATAGAGATCTTCAACTCATTATGTAGGCCATGAAAATCGAAATCTTCAACTGATTATGTAGCCCATGAAAATCGAGGTCTTCAACTGATTATGTAGCCCATGAAAATCGAATACAGAATAAAAGTCGAACGCGAAAAATGAAACAATCTAATGTTTAATTGATTGATAGTAAAAGGCCATGTCTCGAGGGGCTCCAATCTACTAGCCACGGCGTTTTACAATCGGTCGATTCTAACCGGGGAAAATTGAACTCAATGTAGGTAATTTGTCGCAATCTGTGGATGATTCGTTGGAACTGCTTTCGATTTATAAACTGTTTTTCTTCTCGAAACGGGATTTGGAGAGTTTATCGATGAAGGTTTTCGTCGTCTGAAGTTTGATCTTTGCGATCTGTTGTTGAAGAGGATACGACGGACTTTGGTGGACGAAATAAATTCCAAATGGTCGTTGTAATTTATTAAATTACAATTATTTTTTAAAAACTGGTTATTTCTTTATTATAGCTGCCCACACAATTATGATGATCACAAGTTGTAGCCAATTTCGCCAACGTCGTAACCAAGATTGTGAAGCACACACGTACAATATAATATAATACCGTTTCATTAAATCGTATATGATAGTTTAATAGTTTTTACCTTACTTCAAATGTGTAATTTATTTATTTTTAAGAATTGACAATCTAAATTGTCCAATATAAGAATTTTAAAAAGTGTAAACAAAGATTGAATAAACATGAGCGCAAAAAGTCTCAAATCCGCACAACACTTGGAACCAAACTGTGCAAATTAGTGGTCTTCTACTGTACATAGTTTATCATAAATGGGTTTCGTTCTTAAAATGCGTTATTTTGATCTATCACTGCGGAACAAGCGAGAAAATCTCATATTCTTGCACATGAGTTGTATATATATTTATATCTAAATTTCCGTCATTTTTGACAGGCTTCCTTTCTAGTAAAATAATAATAATAAAAACGAGAAAAAGGGGGGAAGTTGAAGAAGAAAAAAATTCATAACTTTGTTAATTCACAAGATATCAAGTCAGCTTTAATTTATTATAAATCTTCTTTATATTATCTACAGCTTTTATATTGACAAGTTTTTGATTGATCCAACTCTTACAGTAAAAACAATAGATTAGATATAAACTGTTACAGAAAAACGAAATAAAAAACTTACCAGAAATTTTTTTTAAACTGGATTGATCTCTAATCTTTGAATAGTTTTTGTTGGCGAAATTATTACTTGACATCGAAATCTACCTCCAACTGTAGGCCGAGCCGGCATGAATTTTTTATAAAATCTCAAGTAAATCTTCATATTATGTAATCGTAGAACTTCTATAAATAAATATGGGGAGTATTATTTGTGCGAAAACTGCAGTGATAGAAATCTGTTCGCACGATGTAGAGAGTACCAATGGTATAAAAAGTGCCATGTAGCAGCTTTGATAACAGAAACTGTGCTATCTGTCGATGACAATGTAGCTATTTGAGAATTTATTTCAAACAAAAATTACCGTTTTATTCGCGTAAGACTTCATGGGCTACCAAAATTCCTTTGTAAAAAAATATATTTCAATCAAAGGAACATAAATTTAACAATATACTTAAAAACTATATTACCAGCATTAAGTTATGCGTGCTTCTAAAAACAAAGAAATTTATATATAAATTAGAATTCTTAGAATTATTTATTTGTTTGGGATATGACTGGTGTTACAATCGTGGAAAAAGAAAGTAAACACCCCTTACTAACTGTGCAAAAAATTACCGTAGACGAAAGTTACTGGTACCACACGATTGGTAATAAAGTCTTCTTTTAAATGATGTATATACAATTTGTTTAAGGAGCCATCTACATATTAAAACGAACCATAACATTGTTTTTTCAATAGCAGTACACAATTCTGACAGCATACATGATCTCTACACCCTTCAATTAGCCTAAACACAAATTTTTATGCAATTCGTACAATAAGTTTCCGAAAAATTAACTATATTAAAGCGCGCGTATTTTAGGGGTTGTATCCAAATTGAAGCTCGGTACTCGATTGTTGATCGAGAGAGCCCACTTCTTGATCAATGCACCTTAAGTGCTATTCAAACAGTCATTGAAGACAGCTATATTACAGGATAGCATAAGAAATTTCAAAATATCTAGTTACTTTTGTCATAGACGAGCCCTTAAACCACCAGTTTGCCGTTTTTTAAGCATAATTTGAAATCTACATAGAAGAAAATTGTGAAATTTTTGATTTCCATAAAGCAGGACTTAATAAATCTAAATCCATCAAAAAAATTGTAGGTTGCAATTCATAATTTTTTCGAATATTAATTTCATAATTCATAATTCCTATCATAAAATTATAAAACTGCAAATTCATCGTATTTATGGTTGATTATTTTAGTATTATTGCTACAAAAAAATTAGGGCATTAGGGGTAAAGTTTCAGGAGTTTTAATAAAAATTTTAAAATGTAATTTAACATTAGAAGAACTAAATTCTCAATGTTTATAATTGAAAAACTTATCTACTAAAAAACAACTTTTCAAAAGTAAAAAATAAGCCAAGCAAAAAAAAAAAAAAAAAAAAAAAAAAAAAGAAAAGAAAAAAGGTGAAAGTTGTGGCTAAAAAATAGTGTGATATCAAATTTCCAAGCTTATATTGCGGTACTTATTTAACATTTTTTGATAAAAATTTACCATATGTAAGTCGAGTACCTAAGTATGCGTTGATAGAAAGCCTTTTCTCCTTTACTAAATACATCATAACGTGTTTCTGAAAATTAAATTTTTTTAAATTATGCATGATGGGCTTGGTGGCCATCTTTCCATATTTTACACAAATTTCTAAGCACACAAGTTCATTGTTAAGATTGGAAGTTCGAAATTGTTACTAAAGCAAACATTTTATTCTTTTAATTTATGGAAATGAGTGCCTAAAGATTTGTGTCTAAAAATAAAGCTGAAGTACCTTCAGGTTTCATCTTATGATTCTCTTTTTTCGGAGAGGGTTAATTAATTAGTTAAAGCAGTAAAAATCAATTTGTTTTTTCAAAATAAAAAACTTTCTTAATTTATCTGTCTGTAGCGAAAAGTATAAGTTCGAAATTCTTAATAATGCAAATATGTTACGAGCTTGAGTGCTTAGAAATTTGTGTAAAATATGGGAAGATGGCCGCCAAGCCCATCATGCATAATTTAAAAAAAATTAATTTTCAGAAACACGTTATGATGTATTTAGTAAAGGAGAAAAGGCTTTCTATCAACGCATACTTAGGTACTCGACTTACATATGGTAAATTTTTATCAAAAAATGTTAAATAAGTACCGCAATATAAGCTTGGAAATTTGATATCACACTATTTTTTAGCCACAACTTTCACCTTTTTTCTTTTCTTTTCTTTTCTTTTTTTTTTTTTTTTTTTTTTTTTTTTTTTTTTTTTTTATTTTTGAAAAGTTGTTTTTTAGTAGATATCAGTTCTTTTTTTAAAACAAATGATATATAACTGAAATAATTCTACTAGCTCAAATTAAAATTAGTCCTAGTATAGCCTTTATAAGCAGGGAGCAAACACAATATTATACATTTTGTTTACCTATCATTCATTTTTTATAGTGATTAATAATTTAAAAGTAAGGAAAGTCAATTTCTTCTTTCAAAGTATCAGTCTTTCTCAATTTATATCTCCTTAAAATTTTCTACGAAAGATGAAAATTTAGTAAAAAACAGAGTCGAAATAAAATATCTATTTACAGTTAGTCTGTCAGTTAATTGTTTTTTCTAACTTTTTCTGCTGATGGTTTTGCAAAATAAATTTACCTTTACAAATACCTACGGTTAATCCGAGAATAAAAACCCGCAGGCATCTAAAGAATCGAAGATCTGTAAATCTAGCAATTCTAGACATAATAAAGGAACATTTTTGATAAAAAAAATCTAAAAATTTAAAGATATAAACTGTACATATAACTTCATCTTCATTTAGATCGTGTTATAGAGAAGAAAGAATAAATATGTAATTTTACTCAAGTCTGTTTATCCATACCTATTTGCATAAATGTGAGGATATTAATTTACTATAAATTTTCCCCTAAATTGATTATATTTAATAGTCTATTATTAAAGCTGCATATACATTAGAATTAAATATTTTTCGGTTAAAAATTGCCTGAAATCTATAGTCTTATCGTTCGTTAAATTTGTTTTTTTTTTATGCCCAGACTCTTTTACTGAACTCTGACAAAAGATCACAGACATATTGAAGCTATCCAAATTCTTATATCTTTCTATCGTATTTCCTTTTTTGAGGGGGGTGTGAGGAAGAGCCTTAAGAACTTCGTTTTGTTCTAAGAATTCTGAATTATTCATTCAAAATATCTACCTACATAAGTCTTGTTGCAGAATTTTCATTAGTTAAGAGTTGCATCAAGTTATACATCATGCGAATCTATTAAATTAATTTTGTGAAATACTAGATGGGAGCCATTGATATTTCCAGACCATTTGCCTACATTTTAAACTTGAGTCATTTACTACTATTCATTAATTTTCTATACGAATTAAAGAAGTCGTTGTTTCCATGCCAACTGTACCTTTCACTATTGCTTGCTTGTTTGTTTGTTTGATTTATTGAACACATACATCATATCACATGCGGATCACGGCGGGATTCGAATCTGCTTCCACCTACGCTCTCAAGCGATTAGCGGCATTGTGTCTTATCCACTCAGCCACAGTGGGCCACTATTGCTTTCTCTAATGCCCAGATACTCAAATTTAACCAACTGCACTTAGAATCATGGTCATAACACAGAACATTTATATGTTAGAGCAGTGTTGCCAGTGGGCTACTTTTTTTTTAATTCAGATTTCTTGATTGCCAGCACTTATTATAAACGGTAAAATTCCCATTGTTTTCGCCTTAATTAATATGTCATTAAATAAGGCACATTTTACAATTTCAAAAAAGTGGTGTTAATCAAGTATCTGAGTTAAAAAAAAATATCCCATCTGGCAACACTGTGTTAGAGTGGTGACATATGCACAAGTCGTGTACTCATATTCAATTTTTTGTCCAAAGTACGGTAACTCAGTTGTCAGTAATAGACGAGGAAGATTTCAATTAAACTAACCAGAAAAGTTTACAAACATTGGCTTCCTGATTTGATTTTATTCAAAATTGTTTTAACCAACCAAAGTTAATGTCCGGGATCCAGATAAATTTTTCTCTGTTAGTAAAATTACATTGACCAATCAGTAGCCTTTATCATTGCAGGCTTTTCGGTGTTTACTGCAAACATCAAAAAGTTCGGAAAAATGCAGACGTCTGATTGATCAATCCCATCCCGCTAATAGCGAAATATCTATCTTGATCCCGACCTATTCAACGCCCTTTATATATTGGAGAAAGCCTTGACACGTGTCAGAAAAACGTCACACAAAGCAGGCAAAACAAGAAGAAAAATCATTCATTGGCTCGTTCATATTCACGAGCCGATGAATGATTTTGTTTCTTTGCTTTGCCTGCTTTGTGTGATGTTTTCGTGACGCGAGTCAAGACTTTCTCAGATATTTAGGATGCTTTGGCGTATTTCACCACCATGAAGTTATGAAAAGAGAGGAACAGACATGTCAATCTTCCCGTGTGAAAAACTAGTTACCAAAAAAAACGAGTTATTTCCATCTCTTCTGCTCTTTTCTCTCTTGATTTTGACCGATAGCAGCCCATTTAGCAGTCTCCAGTACAAGATGCCGCTATATACGGTGGACGCAGGGGGGAGGGTGTTAGCGCGACCAATGACATAATAGGCCAGTTCATGATGTTTAAAAGTCACACGCTGTTGGATCGAGGCTAACGAAAAAGACAGGCTACCGCGGTGGGTCCGATTCTTCTTTTTTTACAAACAGCTGGAGTCACGTGATGCTCTTTTCACACACCTTCTTTGGTGCATTCGAGCATCACGTGACTCCAGCGGTCTGTAAAAAAAGAAGAATCGGACCCACCGCGGTAGCCTGTCTTTTTCGTTAGTCTCAGAGTTGGATCATCTTTACACGATGATTAGTACAAAGCTGCGAGCCGATTTTTTTTTGTGTCCATTGCCGTGTATAGATAATCAACTCCGTGTGACGTTATGAACTGGCCTTATATGTTGTTGGCCACACTTTAGGAATAGCTACAAATGACTTCATCTATATCTACTCCGAGGTAAACGAAAAAGACAGGCTACCGCGGTGCTACAGCGCCTAGAATATATAGTGTTGAAATCGGCTATCCCAGTAATACTTTAAAAAGTTCTAATATATTGGATCTCTTAAATTTCAAATGATGCTGAAGTCGATCACAGCGATATCTGCAGGATATTTCCTAAAACTTCATGACGATTTGGTAACAGCATCTAGAATACCTAGTGTGGAAATATTTTATTAAACAACGCTAAAAATTTGTATCCCGTAAATGATCGACGATACTGCTAAAATTCCAAGTGTCGATCGCAGCGAAATCTGCGGGATTTTCGTATTACATTGTATAGACTAGCAATATCTTTCAGTTATAGAAAATATCCTGCAGATGTCGCTGCGATTTGTATATTTCAGCAGCATCGTTGCACATTTAAGGATACAATATTTTACAACTTTTTTAAGTATTACAGGGATAGCCAATTTCCACACTATATATTCTAGGCGCTATAATTTGGTTTAGACGCTGTAGCGTTTTTTTTTTACATTATATTAACATACATCTGACCTGTGTGCTTGGCGTCAAGCCCGCTGTAATAATACGATGTTTACTTTGAAAGTTTATCACAGATGTCGCTGCGATCAGCTCCCTGGATTTCAGCGTCAGTGCACATTTAAGGGATACAACTTTTTAGCGCTGCTTGGATAGCAAAATTCCACAGTATGTATTCTAGACGCTATAGCGGTGCATTACACATGTCTCTTTCTTCTTTAAAAAATATCCTGCAGATGTCGCTGTAAATGACTGTTTGGAATTCAACATCGTTGTATATTTAAGGGATTCACTATTTCCGCGCTTTTTTAAGTATTGCTGGGATAGTCGATTTCTACAACATATAATCTAGGCCTATAACGGAGCTATAGTACAGCGCCTAGAAGATACAGTGTGGAAAACGGCTATTCCTATAATGCTTTAAAAAGGTGCTAAAAACTTGTATCCCATAAATCTCCAACGATGCTCAGCGGCAATATGCTGATACGAGCGCCATCTCGTAACTCTTTTCAATATAAACACTGAGTTTTCAAAAATTATAGAATGTTAAATATCGGAAACTATAAATATAAGATATTTTGCTCTGTTATAAGCTAATTTATTTAAGGAATGACGTGAAATACGTTAAAGAGTCTCTTTTAGAATGACTATTGTTTTTAAATCACTACGATGGCGCTACTATCGACATCTTGTTATTCAGCATCGTTGTACATTTATGGGATTAAATTTTTTAGCACTATTTTGTAGCCGTTTTCCACACTGTATCTTCTAGGCGCTGTATATATAGTGTGGAAATTGGCTATCCCTCTAATACTTTAAAAAGTGCTAAAATATTGTATCCCTTAACTGTGCAATGATGCTGCTGAAATATACAGATCACAGCGACATCTGCAGGATATTTTCTCAAACTGCAAGATATTGCTAGTCTATACAATGTAATACTAAATCCCGCAGATGTCGCTGTGATCGATACTTGGGATTTTAGCAGTATCGTCGCACATTTTAAGGGATACAAATTTTTAGCGTTGTTTGGATAGCATATTTCCACACAAGGTATTCTAGACGCTGTAGCCATACTTTCGGCAAAAACTTGAAATGAGCATGCTTCCTGTGCATATATCACCACTCTTATGTATGAAGGCTCTCTGTTATGGTGTTGATTCTGAGCGCTCTTTGTTAAATTTCTATATTTGTGTTTTAGAGAAAGCAATACAGAAAAGTACTGTTACTATAAAAACAACAACTTCTTTAATATTGAAAGGTATAGCAAAGGAGTTCAGAATCAGTGCCTTAAATAGTTTCGAATATGTATTGTTGTTATGACAATTAATACCCTACCTGGATGTGGAAATGCAAAATTGTGTTCAACATAATGGAGGATATTCCATCTACATTTTGATCACGTGGTCAAGGTAAAAACTTCTATCGTAAAGAAGGGAAGTCTCCGTAGACGTGTAATGTAAATCCCCGCTAGCCAATGAAACGGTTCATGAGGCAAAGTAGTAGTATCTTCCCTTCTTATCAGATAGAAGTTCCTTGGATAAATTACCGGTATCACGTGACTTTTTCAGCCTCGAACCCATATTTGGAATATCCTCCATTGTGCGCAATCTAGATAGATTTTGGGCTGTCAGAGAAACGAGATTCATCAATCAGAAGCCTGCATTTTTATGAACTTTTCGCTATTTGCAAAAATGCAGGCTATTGATTGGCGATTCTCGTTTTGCTAACAGCGAAAAATCTATCTGGATCCTAGCCTACATTTCTACAAACATTGCACTTCATCCACGGCACTAAAAAAAATGACTCAAAACTTTCATGACATAGGCCGGGATCCACAAACAGCAAATATTCTCAAACATGCAGGCTTCTGATTGGTCAAACTCATTTCGCTAACAGCGAAAAATCTATCTGAATCTCAGCCATAGTTATCTTCGATGAAATCAATGCAAAAGGATAATATAAAAGAAAAGTATACGATTTCTAAAATGTTTTGGCGGGTTTATCGCTATTTGGCATAATTTGTAATCTTTAGAACTAATTAACAGTTTTTCGCTAATTATGAATAGAAAATTAATGTTTTTAAAGCTGAATTTTATAAAAGCACGTAGATTGAGTAAATATCTATCCAAAAATTCAATCCTTACTTTTTTCTGTCCATTTTTTAAGTCTCTACCTCGATTTAAACATAAGTTGTGACGAAGAAAATAAATCTGTCATTTTCAGTATCTCGACGTTATTTTAAAAAATCTATATCTCTGTTTATAATTAATTTATGAGGATGCATTTGATTTCAAATTGTAGATCTTCTTTATTAGGTCCTTCTAGTGTTGGTTTTATTTTTCTGCGATGATTGCTTCGTTTGATATGGGACATTTTACGCTGGCATATTTCGTTCATTTAACATGGAGAAGTTGTCATCAGTATAATAAGCAGTTACGGTGTCTTGCCTTATACTTGGCGTTTGTTTGTTTGGCGGGGTTAGCATTTTTTTTTCAGCTTGGCTTGGCAGAACGACCGTCCTGCTTGATCATTCAAATGACTTAAAATTTGGTGTCTAGGCATAGTTTGAACCGAAGAATTGAAATGTCCTGTAAAAATAGGGTATTGCCATCGAAAAAAAAATTAAGTTTGGGTTCGTTTTAATATGTAGATGGCCCTCTAATACAATTTTATATACATAATTTAAAAATAGACTTTATTTCCAATCGTTCGGTACCAGTAACTTTCTTCTACGATGATTTGCTGAGGAGTTAGTAGGGGTGTTCACTTTTTTTCCCCCACGACTGTACATTCGTTTTGTAAAGTATTTATGGCTAGAAATTCAGTTAATTGCTCAATTGTTGCGGCATTGAAATATGCGTTTCACGCACTAGTTTGTTTTCTGATTCTGTTTCGTGAAGTTGTTGATTACATTCAACTGAAATATGTGTTTATTTAAAAAAATAAAAATACTTTTTATGGATTTTTAAACTTAAGTTAAAGTTTTAAAAAAATTATTGGTTAGTCATGATTAAAATCTAGTCTCTTTTTTCAAAATACGTTAAAAGTTATGAAAACTATAATTTTAGTGTAGCACAAGTGAAAATGTTTGTAAACCAGATATTTCATGTCACATTATTTTATTAAGAATTAAGTAAAGATTAAATTAGTGCAATTAAACTAATACATAATAATACAAAATATTATTATGTATTAGCAAAACACAGGAGAACAATATTTATAACTTACAATTACTTTGTTTGAAGTGAGTATAGATATACTCTCCAAAAAGCTTCTTTAACGAATCATCTGTCATTTGTACAACCTATGAAAACTGTTTTATATTGATCATCATCAGCTCCATCAGTAAAACAAAAAACATGTAGACTATATTTTGTGAATAACTAAACTTGTCATGTCACATTTTCATGTCACATTATTTTATTAAGAATTAAGAAAACATTAAATTAATGAAATTAAACTAATACATAATAATACGAAATATTATTATGTATTAGCAAAAGACAGGAGAACAATATTTATAACTTACAATTTCGTTGTTTACAGTGAGTATAGATATATTCTCCAAAAATTTTCTTTAACGAATCATCTGTGATTTGCACAACCTATGAAAACTGTTTTACATTGATCATCATCAGCTCCATCAGTAAAACAAAAAACATTTAGACTATATTTTGTGAATAACTAAATTTGTCAAATGACACAAACATATTATAGAAAATTTTTTTACGTACGTTTTTGGGGTTCCCATTTTCAGAATTCTCAGCTGCACTTATATTTAAAGGACTCAATATTCTTTTTCAAAATCCGTCTAACACTTTTACGGACAGGTTGAATTAAAAAATGAGAATTTTTCACATAATCTATTTCTGAGAAATATACGTTTATTTCCTTTCGGTATTGGATGCGTTAAAATCTTTTCAAATGTATCAAAATAGATCAAATATTAGATTTTTGAAATAGCTCGCAATCTTAGAATAACGGTAGAAAAGGATCACATTAGGTTTGCTACCGACCAATCGATCTGTTGCCCGACGCCGGATAGTCCCGGACAATTCTTCAATTGTTCACATAAGACATCAATAACTTATCCATTCCCCAGTCTGTAGCTAACCTGAGAATTCATGAAAGCTGAATGCGACTGGCTGTCGCCGAATGTTAGTCTGTATTTTCCTTTGCCGGGTTTTAAAAATTGTCTCCTTTAAAGGTTGAATTTTTAATCTTTTTTTGATTTGAAACATGTAAATTATTAAACCTGTTTTAAAATTAAAAAATTAAGAGACATATATAAAAATCAACTCTATCAATAATATATATATTTATATATATTTGTTTTTGCACAACTGATCATTACAACTTATGCAAATGTATTATTAATATTAATTTTAGGTATGATATCAGAGTTCCATTTTTTTTTTAATTTTTAGCTTTTTCAGTTTAAATTTTTAGAACTTTTAGTATTTCATTTCTTTTCGCATTAGATTCATTAAAATATTTTCTAATGTATCAAAATACATAGAACATTACCTTTTTAAATAACACGAAATCTTAGAATAACGATGGAAAATACGCATTAGGTTTACTGTTAACCATTCTATCAGTTTCTCGGCGACAAATAGCCCTGGACAATTTTTCACTTGTTCAGACAAAGCATCAATAACTTGTCCATCGCCAGTGCTTCACTAACCTGAGAATTCATGAAGGCAGAAAGCGACTAATTGTCGACAAATGTTAAATTATTCTTTCAACTTATATTAACATATTATATATAAAAAAAATATATATGTAAGTTTTTCTTCTTCTAATTTTTCAAATTTTCTGCTGCGGATAATTTAACATCTTCGGAACGAGCATCCCAAGAACAATTTGTTATTTTGTAGCCCCAGTAATTCCAAATAGAAATTTTTGATTAATTTAATCGCTGAAACTCCCTGATTAAATAAGACAAAAATGTCAATAAAAATATTGGTAGGAGAAATGAAAGATTGTACGCAGCCTAAATGTCACATATACGTGACGCTCAGGACGAAAGGATTAAACAACCCTGCATTTTTTCTGAACAACTTTTTACCATATTCTGGGAGAGGTTGTTCTCAAATCTAGAAGGGCAAATTTCTGACATAAGTTTTAATTTATTTTTGTTCGAAAATGCATGAAACTAGCTGCTGTTGTTGTTCAGAAAATATGTAATTGAGCTGTTATTTCCATTTTTTTTTGCAAACGCTATAGATCTTTCAGAAAATAGTGTCAAAGCAGGCGTTTTGAACTGAATTTCCGCGCGAAGGAAGAAAGAGTACTCAAGAGCGGGCAAAAAACGTGTTTGTCACGTGATCAAAATTGCTTATAACGCAATAGATAATTGATTTATCAAAAAACGGAAAAAATTTCAATTCGAAATCGCTTCCATGGCCAGGCTTTCCAATTTTATACCTTTCCGTTAAAAAAATGAATTTGTAAAAGTGTCAAAACGTTTTGCGCGTGTTGAGCAGAGCTGTTAAGAACAGCCTTAAGAAACTAAAACTTTTCAAATAATGAAATTTTGTTAAAGATATATTTCTCTTCTTTCTTAATGTCATCCGTCAAAACAGTCTCAAACCCCTCAAAATAGATCAAACATTAGCCTTTAAAATAACTCGAGATTTTAAAATAACGCTAGAAAAGACCAATATATCGACCAATCGATTACCGCCCAGCGCCATATAGTCCCAGAAAATTCTTCAATTGTTCAGGCAAAAACAAAAATAACTTATCCATCCCCAGTCTATCGCTAACTTAAGAATTCATGAAGGCATATTTCGAATGTTTTCTCAAAAAGTAAACTAATATTTTCATCTAATATTAACATATTGTTAATCTCTTTATGTAAGTATTTCGGGCTCCCGTTTTTTGTCAATTACTTTAACTTCATTCATGATGAGCGACCCTGTACACATTTTTCAATCTTTTAGCAACGGTAACTCGAAACAGAAATATTTGAAAATTAATCGGAAAAATTCTGTGATTAAATAAGACAAAAATTTCAGTATAAATGCTACTTGAAACATGAAAGATTGGACGTTCACTAATTGTCACATTTCCGAAGCTGTTAAAGGATACATAACTTTACGTTCTGTATTAAAATGCTTCAACTATTTTAGGTAGATTTCGTATGAAAAACTACCTAATGCAGTCGTCACCATGGTGCAACTTTTGAAAAATTCCTTCACAACCTTTCGTTATATTACTCCAGGAACCCAAAACCACCCCCACCTAAAAAGTTTATATATATATAGGGGAGACTAGGGAGGGTTGACCCACTTTTTACAAAATGATTTTTTTTTTAATATTGAACGTAGAATAAAGTTTTAGATATCATTTTATTCGTTAAACAATCAGTTAGTAAAATACAATTTCTACGTAAGTGTAACATATAAGAAATTTCAAATATGATTGATTTTAATCATGAAAAAATAATGGGTCAAGGCTCTCCACATATGGGAGGCTTGACCCACTATATGGGAGGCTTGACCCACTTTGTCTTATATTGCAATATTTATGCAGAGAAATAAAACCAGTTTAAAAAAAGCAAAATAACTCTATTCTACATGTTTTAATTATTATAAAATATATATATTTTTTAAATATGGGGCTTAAACAAACCTGTTAAGACGCAATCGCAAATCAGAGGAGAAATATTTTGTTTTAAACAGGATTTTGTCTGAGCAAGTATAATTGTACAGCAGGGAAACTGAAATTTTAACATTTAAGGCGTGTTCTGTTAGAGACAGGTTCCGTTTTCATAGTGTTTCATATTATTATGTGAGGATTTAGGAGCCACTCTCCCGCTTTTTTTATCTCCCTGTTCCATTTTTTTGTGACACTCGATCTGACAACTCTATTGTCACATAGTTTGGCTTCATCTCAATGTATTCACCCTTGTGAAATTATTATACATACCTTCTTAAAGTTTTTCGATCGATGCTACGTTCTTTTGCATCCGCACGAGCACTTATCTTATCATTAACATGACTTAAACACTTAAGGGACAAAATACTTTCATTACTAAAATGTTGAAATAAATGACTGGCACCGATATTTACGAACAAATTTATTTGGAAATAAGAAAAAGGCTATATTTCGCATACATATTAAATGGAAAAGATTTTAGTAAAATTCCGGTGCCATTGAGATGTTTCGGAATTAAAATTAAGTGGTTTTATAAACATACACTGCCCTTCAAAGGGTTAAGACTGCTGCTTTCATCCTTTCTAGTCTTTCCCACTGTTTCTATTTACCTATTGTAAGCAATATTTAAATGGGAAAAAGTTCCTATCAACTTTCCCATTTTCTGGCAATTTTTCACATTTCACTATAGTCAGTTTTAAACATTTTCTTTTCTATCACACCATTTTACTGAAGCTTTAGATATTAAATTTACATTCTTTTATGTATATACCATTGAATTTTCATTATGCACAGTGTATAATAAAAAATTTTCCAAAACCACATAATTAAGATAGCCTTGAGCATCTGGTCAACCGTCCCTCACATTGATTTGGTCAATCCTCCCTACATAGACCTTTTCCAAAGAATACCACATTGTTATGTTAAGCCTAATGTACTGTACAGTCTTTATACCTGGAATGAAAGCTCGATATTTCTGCACTACTTTAAACCTACTTACTTATGATATAACCTACTTTCTATGATATAATTTATTTGAAAAAAGCTTACAAAATATTTCTAAAAATCCCTGGCAGCCCGGCCTACAGGCGGAGGTAGATTTCGAAGTTAAGTATACTAATTTCACACACAAAAACCAAATCATGATTAGAGATAAACCCACTTTAACAGTTTTATCTGGCCGCTTTTGACGAGTTTTCTATTCATTTTTATATAATAACTGGTTTTATCAGAATCATGTTAGGGCGGTATTAAAAAAAAAAAAAATACTTTTCCATGCTCAACAACTCGAAATTCATTTTTAATAGGAAAACATGAAACTTGTTGACGTGATTTTTGAAGAGATTTATAAGCAACCTGTCGTTTTAATTTTCGTTCAATTAATTAAAACTTGATATATAAACAATTATTTTCTCAGTAAGACAATATTTTTCGTTTCTAACACAATCGCTTCGGGAAATTCCGTTCAAAATGCCCACTTTGACATCATTTTTTGAAATATATTCTGCCTCTGTCAAAAAAGCGATCATTACGGTACATTATATAGTTTCTGAATAAGCGAATCTACCAATTGGATGCGTTTGAGTGCAAAAATGAATTTAAAAATGAGTCAGAAAATAAGCAGTTTGGATTTGAATACTCCCTTAATACGATGATTTTTCCAACACAATCCGCTTCGGGAAATTCGGTTCAAAAGGCCCACTTTGACAGCAGGTTTTAAAATATATTCTGCCTCTATCAAAAGATTGACCATTACGGTACATTATATAGTTTCTGAGTCAGAAAAGGTACCAATTGGAAGCCTTTGAGAGTAAAAATGAATTGTAAAATGGGTCAGAAAATAAACAGTTTACATTTGAACCCTTACTAAGATAGATTTTTTTCTTCAAGCGCTATGTATTTTTAATTTGTTTTTACTGTAAGGATTGGTCCTATCCAAAACTTGTCTATATAGATGTTGTGGACAATATTAAGAAGATATATGACAAATTCATGGGGATTTTATATCTTTTGAATTGACGGAGTTATGGATTTTTTTCTTCTTCAACCCCCCTTTTTGTTTTCGTTTTTATTTATTTATTTATTTTTTTTTTTTGCGGTACGAATTGGTCCTATCAAAAACTTGTGATTATAAAAGTTGTAGATAATGTTAAGGAGATTTATAATAAAATTAATTGGATTTGATATCTTGAGAATTGACGAAGTTATGAATTTTTTACTCCCAAAAACCCTATTTTTTGCGCCCCTTTAGCCCACTTTTAACTTTATCAAAGATCTGTGATACATAAATTTTTGGCCCTATTTTTAGAAACTTTAAACTGATTTGATATGTACAAAAATTAAGAAGTTATGGGGGTTTTCTATTTTCACAAAACCCCTCCCTATTTTCATCCCTTTGGTCCGATTTTGCCCTTTAACAAACTTGACGGAGATTTTACGCCCACTGATTTTATGTATTAGTTTGGAAGAGATTGGTGCAGAATTACGAACGTTATCGTGTCCAGAAGAAAGTGATATAGATAGATAGATAGATAGATAAAGTTTTTTACTGAGGGTGGTTTTGGGCTCTAGGGGTCATGATCGGTGTAGATCTGCAAAAATTTTTCAGAAATTGCAACATAGGAACGCCGCCAATAGGTAGTATTTCATACGAAATCTACCTAAAAACTATTCTTCACTTCAGTGTTTCTTTAAAGTTGGTTATTTCATACGAAATCTACCTAAAAACACATCTTTTAGTTTGAAAACACCTCACAGTTGATTTTTCCACACCTATTTCGATTATCTCTATGAAACAAAGACTGTTGTTTGAGCATTCCAGTAGCTTTGGTTGACACCTATTGATAAAACTCTGAAATTCTTTTAAACATGAAAATTGATGGGTGTGTTAAGCCTTCCGTATGGTCAACCGTCCCTAGCCTCCCCTCTCTCTCTCTCTCTCTCTCTCTCCCTCTCTCTCTCTCTCTCTCTCTATATATATATATATATATATTTATATATGTGTGTGTGTGTGTGTGTATGTATGTATGTACTAAAATTTGTTCGCACGATAAAAGTCACAATTATGCACGGATCGTCATCAAACTTTGGCAAACCCATTGAAATGGCTAATATGTCGGCGAGGATTACAAATGAGAAAAATCGGTCCAGGGCAGTAGAAATGGGGGAGTGTTAAATATTTTGGATACCGCCTTAATATGATTCTGATAAAATCATCTCTTGCAGAAAAATAACTTAAAAAAAAAAATTCGTTTCATTAGTTGCGAACAATTAAATACAAACCACAATAAAATTCTTACCACAACAATTAATTTTCTATTGCAAGATTTCCACGTGAAAAATAAAAATTTATATATGTATTACGCCATCCTATCTCCATACATATAAGGAGGGTTAGCGTAGGGGGGACCATGTTCTGTCGCCAAATGCCGCCAAGTTTGTTGCGAACTTGGCGATATATCGTGAAATTTGGCGACAAGAATTAGTCTCCCAAAGTGACGCCCACTTATCGATATCTCTAATATTTCACCAAATTCCCATAGACTTCCATCGTAAACCAATAGGGTATACTTGCTTACAGAAAATCAACAAATCGACATATTTTAATGCGACAAAAACATTGGTACTACTTGGTTATCCCGTCGACCAAAAATCTATCGCCAAACTATAAGATTAAATGCCAATAATGGTTGATCATAAATGGCACATTCACTTGACTTTAAGCAAATTACACGCGTTTACTTCATCAAGTGATTTTTATTTCGACGTTTTATTTGTATTTTTATTAATGTTATACTATGTATTTGTCCATTCGTTATTTAAAATAAAAATTTAACTTTTAACTTCAAAATCTACTTGCGCCTTTAGGCCGAGACGGCAGGGTTTTTTTTTGGAACATGGCAAGAACATATCAACTAATTAAATTCTGAAAAAGACACATCCCATTTCATTCCGCATCTGATAAGACAAAATACATTCAAATATATCAAGACAGATCAAACATTAGCTTTTAAAATAACTCTAAATCTTAGAATAAAGGTAGAAAAGATCCACTTCCATTGGGTTTGCTACCGACCAATCGATCTGTTGCCCGACGCCGGGTAGTCCCGTCCAATTCTTCAATTGTTGAGACAAGACATCAATAACGTATCCATCCCCCAGTCTGTCGCTAACCTGAGAATTCATGAAGGCAGAATGCGACTAGTTGTCGCCGAAAGTTAGACGGCATTTTCTTTTCCCGGATTTTAAAGACAGGGGAAGAAACTGCTAAGGTTTTCCGGGATAACATTGTTTTAACGACACAAAAGAATATTAAATAATTTGCGCAAAATAAATGATTTCTTCGCTATTCATAGTTTGAGAAAGAGGATGAGTCTCGAGTTCATTTTTCAAAACTTTTGTGCTCGAAATGAAAGGAAAGGAGAAGAGAAATTGTCCTTAAAACCGCATTCAAAATAAAGTGTGCGGAAATCACTCATTTGAAAATATGTTTATACATTTCGTTATTTTCAGCACTTGAAACTAGATTAAATATATGTGTTAAATGAATTAATAATCGTTGTTAGGCAAAGAATATATAATGTATGTTTATAATGATATTGAAGTTGTTTACATTAAAAAAAAATGTTTTTGAGACTATATTCGTTATTTAAGGGGACTCTTCACTCACTTCAAAACACCCTCTCGGTAATGTTAATCCTATGGACAGGTTTTTTCGAATTTCTCGTTTAAATTTGAATATTTAAAAACGATTTTTTTATAGGATAGCTGAGCTCGATCACTAATAAGGCCATTTTCACTAATAAGGCCAGTTCACTAATAAGGCCAGAAATTCGAAAAAAAACCTGCCCATAGGATTAAAATTACGAAGCGGGTGTTTTCAAGCGAGTGAAGAAGCCCCTTAAGGTACTACTATAGTTTGACAATTTATAATTTTATCTCTGTATGAAATTATAAATGACGCAATTACCGTGTCATATGTAAACATCTCATAGTAACCTTTTCTGTTAAGTGCATAAACATACATTTCTTTTTATAAGTTAACTTAAGTGAAAATATGTTAGACATTCCTGATAAATATGTATAAAGTAATTCTTTAATCCTGTAAACAAGCTCGTAACATACTATTTTTAAAATTCCGGAATATTTGAGCAATAACTTTACACAATCAATCGGTATTTAAGGATTTATTAGCGGATAAATGTTAACGAAATATTAAAACATTGTCTGAATATCATTTTAAATTATAACAAGTATCTAGACTATTGTAATAAAAATGCATAACAGTTGTCTGATTACGCATTTTTACAATCGAAATATTTCATCAAGTATTTAATCTTGAAAATACATTTGCAGCATTTATCAAATTTGTCTGCCTGAGACAAGTATGTTAAATGCTAAAAATTAATGTTGTGTAACATTTTTGGTATGAAGAAAATATCTTAAAAAGCAATCCGGAATTGTTTATTCAGATAATGAATATATTTCTATTTAAGTTTAAACACTAAAGAGAAATCATGAGTAACGCATAGTTTATGAGATACTTATGAGGTAGAACACACCATATTCGTCAGTAGAATCGTGCGTAATGCGAACTTTGTTTTGAAAAATGGCTCAACACTCTTTGGATACAGATGATAGCCACTTACGTGAAGTCTTCTGATATCGGTGCATCTTGGACAAACAAGAGGGAAGTTGTACGTTAAGCATGGCGTATGATGTGCGTTTCGTACTATAACTAGTTTCATAAATATTCAGATCTTGGTGCAATAGCTGTAGCACTCTTAAGCAAAAATGAATTAATACAAAATTTGTTACGATTATATATATTAAATTCAGTAATACGGAAAGAATAGGACGTAATCACCATGGCAACCTAGAATCATTACACATCACGGGATATAATTTACTTTATTACGTGTGATAGGATTTAAAATAATGCAGAAAACTTTTATTAATATATTTTTAAGTTTTGATTCAATTTTCATAAAATTTGAAATGACCCGACAAAATTCTGCAACGTGCTGTTTTTGCGCTGCAATATAAGGACAGACGGGCGGACCAGGCGACGACTATAGGTGTTAAGTATTTATGTAATTACGAACGCACTTAAAAAGTTAAGCCTGGCTGAAATTTCATTAAAATATATTCATTATTTCTAAAAATATGACCAAAAATCTATTGGTGTGAGACTGCGTATTTTTTTACTGAATAAACGGATTATAATGCTAGTTTGCAATACTAAAATAGCATTTTGCAGTGTATAGTGCATTCCCTTCGAAATGTGTACGTGTAGTGCAGGAATATCCAGTATATAAACTTCGTCCTTATTGAAACCGTATAACATCATTTAAACAATTATCTCCAGTAGACCGTAACGTATACATTTTTTGTGTCCCTGCAATCAATGGATAAACACTAAGCAGTTTTCTATAGTACCTACTTTTGTCTTGTGCTAAATTTAATTGCCTCTGTTAGACCGTGACATATATGATTTGTTTTCTGTGTATCTTAAAAAAATATATAAATAACATGCATGAAATTTTCTAAAAAAGGGAATATATTGTGGTTCAACTCAATAACGCATACCAATTTTATTATGTTACAAGAAATATACCATAATAAAAGTTATTTCACAGATTTACGTAGATTTTACGTGGTAGTGTATACGAATTTCATGGCTATTTAAACTATACATACATACCATTTTTCAATAAGAAGCATGTCGTAGGAAAAAATAATATACCGCGTGAGCCAAAAGTTCGTTAAACCTTTAAAAACTTATAAAAAAGGAAGAAATTATGATAAAGGAGTGTGGTTTGTAAGAAAGGGCTCACAATGTAGTCGAATGTTTTTTAGCAGCAAAAAAAAAAAAAATCGCATGTAGAGGGTGTTGACGGTCCGAAACACAATGAACAGGATAACAATACACTCCATTCATTTGCTCATCCAATAACAAAAGTTCACCATGACCTCCAGAACATTCTATGACCCAACTGTTGTACTGTTCATTGTGTTTCGGGTTGTCAGCACCCTCTACATGTGATTTTTTAACTATTTTTTTTTTTTGCTGCTAAAAAAGAAATCCGACTACTTTGTGCACCCTTTCTTGCAAATCGCACTCCTTTGTCATAATTTCTTCCTTCTTAATGAGATTTTAAAGTTGTAACGATCTTTTGGCTCACCCGGTATACCAATATTTATATTTCGTGGCAATTTAGCTGTATTTAAAATTTTTCTTCAAAAGTATTTTTCACTACTAAGTCATGCTAAATCATCTGAAATATTCTCGCACTCATTAACACGTTCCAACATCGTTGAAAAGTACTTATTACTTCGGTTTCTCTATCGGCCGTCTGTTTGCCGTCTTTCTGTCCGTACTTTAACTCACTTAAATATAGTCGGATCGCAATGAAATTGGCATATGTTATTGATATTCACTACGGCATGTCTTATATTGAAAATGAAGTTTGTAGCAGTTACAGTTCCTTTACAGGGACATTCCAAAGAGCTTCGTTACATTACAACCTATCAGAAAAAACCGTTAGCGGTGATTTTTAATAATGTTTCTCAGTTTTAGAATACTATGTATTATATGACAAATCTATAATTGTATATACAGGGATGCGCAAAAAAATCATTTTTTTTTCTTTTTTGATAGTAATTGATAAAATTGTGTTATCAAATGTGTTGTGCGTTTTACAAATCGTTTATTTAGACATCATTTCCCACCTTATTAAACAGTTTTATTCTAGAATACTTGATGTGTTGGAAAGTGTTTTATAATCTATGCTTAACGCATGATTTTATAATCTTGTTTTTAAATTAAAACGTGCGATTGGTACAAATGACTATTAAAGTGATTTGAAATCAATTGGAGTTTTTATTTTTTTAATAAATGCATTTTAATTTTTAAAAATGCAAAAAATCTTTGAATTATAAGCGATTGCTGTCTCATGATCCTCCTCGAGCCGTCGCGTCCGGTTATTTATTGTAAAAAGCTATTTTTGACAATATGTTCTAAAAACAAACACCTTTTCTTTTATGGAAAAAAACTAGTGTAAATGCCCGTCCTAGGACGGTGGGTAAAAATTGTTTATTTCACTTAAAATTTGAAAAACTGATAAAAAATAATGGACAATATGAAGCGTTTAGATGAGCAAAGGTCGGCTAGTTGATGATCTAATAAACACACAATTAGCATTTACAATATTTCTGGGTAAACCAGGTTTTCCGGCTATTATACTATAACAAAATTAAGATTTCTTAATAAAACACAAATTTAACAAATATGCAATAAAACTGCTTAACTAAAACAGTCTGCTGCAACTATTGAAATAATACTATTTTTTTAAATAACACTTTGAAATTGTATTTTTATCGTTTACTCCCCCCCCCTCCCACTCCTCCCCCATCCAATTTTTTTTATAGGTATATTGATTAATAAATAGGTATCTCTGGTTGAAATTTTATGGGTTGAACCCCATCCGAATGAACGAAGGGGAAGCATTGTTAAAGTATTCATCACGCCTATTGGTGTTCTTCTTCTGTTTACCCGCGGCTGACGTCACGCAGCAGGGGTGGGACAGCTTCAAGTGATGTCATTTATGTCGTCTCCTATAATCTTCATAGCTCCATGATTTAAATTTTTTTTAATGAATCACAAAAGGAATGACTCTCTACGACAGCTTGTTATTTACGTTTTATACACGAAGTGCGCTACTTTTTTTTTCGAAATGGCTGCGTAAATCATTGAAATTTTGTTAGTTTTGAATCTTTTATAGAAAATTATTTTGAACAGAAAGGATTTCAGATAGAAAATATTTGTATTTAGGCAGATAAGTTTTCTCATATACATCTCAAATCAGAATTAAGCCTAACGTGGCTCCATCTTATCGGGGACCGGTAAGATTGATGGGTTCGCCCCGGATGCGTTACACTGCCTTTTATTATATAGAGAGTGAAATTCGATTTCTTAGTTACTGATTAGGAACAATTGCTAATTTTTGTGTATATAGATTAAAAATAACTTAGCCTCTTTAGATTCAAGTCAGGCCTCGGGTCGGTCTATTTATATAGAGACTAAATCAAAACATCTACCACCACTGTTTCCTTACGGAAATTTTCGTTTTAGATTTATCTTGAAATGCTCAATAAAACCACTTCAGTTTTTTAGTGCAATCCTTATTGTAATATACCATAAAAATAATTTTTTTTTTTTTAAATAGCAAGGCCGTGCGAAGCGGGGGTGAAGAGGGCGGTTGTCCCAGACGCGGAAATTGAAAGGGCGCCAAATTTATACTAAAAAACTCATTTTTTTCTTCTTTTTATGTAAAAAAATTTATATATTTACAGATTGGGAATTTTTTCCCAATGAAAGTACATTCATATTTTGTTTCAAAGTTATTACATTGTCCATTACCCTACACCCAAATGCAAATTTATGAATAAGGACGTCTTTCTTTTCAAAACTAGTTTTAGGTCTTTGTCTTAGTCTCTTTCGCTAAACTTCTCTTTTCTAAGCCTATAATTTTCTTTCTATGCTTGTGACAAAAACATATATTCTATCAAAATAGCATGGGGCTTCCCTCTGGGGATACAAAGGTGTTGCAAACTGTTATACTTTACTGTTAGATACAAAGTTTCTAGACCCATTTTATCAGATTCCCTTTGCCAAAACACAAGTGCAATTTCCTCTTATGTTATTTAGTTGTTTAGAGTTTTCGAATTAAAATTAAACTTACATATACTTCCAAAATAAACTCGAAAAATGTATTCAATCGAATTTATTTCTGTTTCTGCACTTTTCAGTTTTGTGACACATCTCACTAAGAAAATGTATGTATGGAAGGGGTGCGGGAGGGGGGCGCCAAACAGAAACTTTACCTCAGGCGGAGTTTTTTTCTTCGAACGGAGCTGAAAATTAGTGGCGGCAAAAACAATGACCACGCCGAGGCCTGATTCGAGTATATCCTTCACAGAGGGGCAGACAGGTAGAACTTTTCTACAGTCAAAGAGTCACTTCCCGACTCTGCTTGCAGATGTTTAAAATAAAACATGACTTTTGTTCTAACTATTCTGTTCGGCATATTTGTGAAACATGTTTGAAATAACAAAAAAATGTCTTTTTTTTATTCTTCTGTTGTTATTTTTTCAAAAATAACCAAACGTGTATTTAACATACTGGGCTGAATTAATATTTAGTCCTAATCCAAATACAAATGTATTCCACATCAAGTATTCCTACTTGGATTTACATCTGTCTTGTTAATCTGTTCCGTTTGACTAATGCTATTGATGATATTTAAACTAATTTAGTGGAATATTACTCTTAGATATATATTAATTATAATTCACTTTCAATGTATTATACGTCGTTTTGAGGTATGTGTGTTATTTTTTACGTAAATGTTTGGATAAAAATACATTTCTTTTCTGAATATGGGGAAAGCGGAATCGTTTCATTCATAAATTTCATAGAATATCGACTTCGTTAAATAGACACATACATGCTGGATGACTCAAAAATGTAAGTACAAATTTGAAGGAAGATACGGTACACTACATAAAAAAAGAAAAAAAAACTGAGGTCTCATCCATTAATTCCGTCAAAAAAAAAAAAAAAAAAAACATAAAAACATTTGTTTTATTTCATGTTACATGTATTTTTATTTATGACTTTAAAAAATAACGAAGTTATTTTAACAAAATATTTCTATGGACTTCCACTTCTTTGTATAAATGTAAATAAATCACATAAATATTTAGATGACGATTAGTATCCAAGCCTGAAGGTAGAACACATTACACACTCTCAGAAATACTTTCTTCAATTCACGGAAATTTTCTTGGCAGCAATGCTGCCAGGATTTTTCCGCTAATTGACAAATATCAGTACAGTAGCCTCTCGATTTAACGAACCTCTTTTTACGAATTATTCGTTTTTACGAACTGACGTACTGGTTCCGACCAGCATCCCATTGACCTAATGTTACTCCCATTTACGAACTTTCGATTTTACGAACACATTATACGAGTCTCATCGAGTTCGTAAAATCGAGCGTCCACTGTATATCTTTTCCCTGTTACAGGAGGTAAAATATACGCGAATTGAAGAAAGTGGGGAAAAAGTAAAAGTTTCTGACCTGGAATTGAACCATCTAGTATAGCATTACGAGACGAAGACGCTAAACATTGGGCTACAGTTGCGCAGTAGTGAAACAATTTGAAGTGGATATGCTTGCTTCAGATGGGTTTAGCTTGATTAATTTCCTTAATGAGATTGTGTCTGGGCTTTTAATGCTATAGTGTTAGTATATGATAAAAATATGAATTATAAATATTTTAAGTAGATTGTTAGATGTAAAATATGAATACAGTAGCCGTTCGATTTAACGAACCTCTTTTTTACGAATTATTCGTTTTTACGAACTGGCGTACTGGTCCCGACCAGCATCCCATTGACCTAATGTTACTCCCATTTACGAACTTTCGATTTTACGAACACATTATACGAGTCCCATCGAGTTCGTAAAATCGAGCGTCCACTGTATTATATTTTTATTCGATAAGAATTTTTTTTTTTTTTTGAGCAGAATCGATTTTTTCCATTTAATATTTAAATTAAAATATGTTTTAAATGCGAAAATTTACTTATAAATAACTTTATAAACTTAACTTTATATAACTTAATTCCACTTATTCAACTTTATAAAAATAAATTGTGAGTATTGTTGAGAAAATGAGAAAAGTAATTGTTATTCATTTTTAAATTCGAAACTTTTTTTTAAATTAAATTAGAAATTATAATGCATAAAGTTTTTGGTTTTTCGTTTTTTAAATAAATTCAGATTTTAGTATCAACAGTTGCACATGCATGCTAGGAATGACCCAGATTCTCTTTTTCAGACGTTTGGGAAGAATTCACGGATGAATTGTGTTTTCTAGGTGTACGGAAATTATTTGTTAGACAAAGACGAATAATTTAGTGTAAATTGACGAGTTTTTCTGACAGTGCATGCAAAGTCACTAATGTAATTACTATGTTCTTTGTAGCCCTTTTCGTAATAAAATTGAATTGCATTTTAAGAACAGTTTAAAATTTCGTTAAAATACTTTTAAATGTATAAAGAAAATTCCAGGTCCGAATTGAAAGGGATATTTTTGATTAATAAATGGATTATGGCCCTAGTTTCACATTTAAAAAATATGTGTTATACTTCACCCCCACAATATTTGTACAGACGTGGGAAAAAAAGTAAACACCCCTTGCTAACTCCTCAACAAATTATCGTAGAAGAAAGTTACTGGTACCGGACGATTGGAAATAAAGTCTACTTTTAAATGACGTATACACAATTTGCTTAGGGGGCCATCTACATATTAAAATGAATCCAAACTTCATTTTTTTTCAATGGCAGTACCAAAATTTAACAAGATATTTCAAATCTTCGGTTCAAACTATGACTAGAAACGAAATTTCAAGTCATTTGAAAGATAAGTTTTTGAAATATAGAAATTCAAACTTTAGTGCTTCTAATGTTAAATTACATTTTCACATTTTTATTTATATCTCCTGAAATTATGCTCCTAATGTGCTAATTTTTTGTGTAGCAATAATACTAATATACCCAAACATAAATACGTTGAATTTGCAATTTTTATAATTTTATGATATGAATTATGAAATTATTATTCGAAAACATTATGAATTGTAGCCTACAATTTTTTTGATAGATTTAGATTTATTAAGTCCTGCTTTATGGAAATCCAAAATTTTACATTTTTCTTCCAGGTAGTTTTCAAATTATGCTTAAAAAACCGCAAAATGACGGTTTAAGGGGCCGTCTATGATGGAAGTGACTAGATATTTTGAAATTTCTTACGCTGGCCTGTAATCTAGCAGACTTCATTGACTGTTTGAGTGACACTTAAGGTCCCTTGATCAAGAAGGGGGCTCTCTCGGTTAACAATCGTTTACCGGACTTCAGTTTGGATACAGCCCTTAAAATACGATCGTTTTAAAATAATTAATTTCTCGGAAACGTATGGTACGAATTGCATAGAAATTTGTTTTTAGGCTAATTAAATGGTGTAGAATTCATTTATGCTGTCAGAATTGTGTACTGCTATTGAAAAAAACAAAGTTATGGTTCGTTTTAATATGTAGATGGCCACCTAAGCAAATTTTATATACATCATTTAAAAGTAGACTTCATTTCCTACACTGTAAAAAAAAACGGACTAAAAAACGGAAATACTACTGGCAATCTAGACGACAGTACTATTTCCTTTTTTTTTCTTACGGGAATTTTTACCCATAAATTACAGAAAACTTTCCGTTTTTCTGATTAAAAACGGAATTTTTTCTGTAATTTATGGGTAAAAATTCCCGTAAGAAATCGAAAATAGTACTGGCGTCTAGATTGCCAGTACTATTTCCGTTTTTTAGTCCGTTTTTTTTACAGTGCATCGTTCGGTGCCAGCAACTTTCTTCTACGGTAATTTGTTGAGGAGTTAGTAGGGGGTGTTTACTTTTTTCTTTCCACGACTGTACCTATATTTTTCAGCACAAAGTATATGTCTTTTAAAGTTTTTCAACAGAAACAAAAACTTTTTTAAACAGGGAAATTTTGTAACAATTTTCTGGTGCAGTATTCAAGAAAACAAATAATTCCGATATTTATATTTTTCAATCACAGTATAGTGTGTATTAAATAATTTAGTAATACATTTTAAATAGCCAAATAATATGTTGTAATTAAATTCTGTACTCTGAAAGAAATCAAGCTATTTTGTTTGCAAAGCTAATCAAACACAGATATAAAATATTGAATAAATTAATATTTATCCCTAATCCAAGCGCTAATATATTCTGCACCAAGTATTCTGATTCTAATTTCAAGCTGACTAGTTTATCTGTTTCGTTTGATTAATCCCACCGATGACATTACCAGAATTTAGATGAATATTCTTCTTCGATATATTAATTCTATTTCGTGTTTGATTAAAATCTGCGTTTTAAGAGAATTTTCAGAGGAAGAATTTATGAAAATAAATAACTGATATTTTTACGTTCAGCCGCAACATGTATGTAATAAATAATTTAATATTTTATCTTCGTAAACCATATTATGATTAAATTGAAAAACCATAAAAAAATCAAGACTTTAAACCTTTTATCGTATTAACTGTACAACTAAGGATACTTAAAAAAAAAAAAAAAACAAAAAAAAAAAAAAAACAACACTATGAATTTTATAGCACATTTCAGAGTCTCCGATAGGAAAACATGGACTAAGTGACTGGACTGTGAGTGAGTGCAAATATATTATTATTTAATCTTGTTTTCTATGAGATAAATTAATAATTTAAAGATAAATTCTGTTGAATTTTATTGTATATTCAATTTTGACAAAACCCTTAAAATCATTAGATTATTTTGGGCATTTTATATATTTTCTCTTAACCTCTTCAGACCCCAGGGTTTATTTTCATATATTTTCTTACTTCAGTTATGAATTTATATTCGCAAAGTGATAACTAAGAAAGATTGAAAAGTAAAAAAAAATTAAATTTAATTTTTGTACATAAAATTTGATATATCATATATAACACATGGGACACAATAAATACATTTTTTGATAATTTTTTAGGATATTTTCTTTTGTTTTGAATGGAAAAAATAATGAAAAATATTAAATAATCATGCATTTAATAAATTTTTATTTTTAATGGGCTCTCAATGTGGTATTTTAACGAAAAAAAAAAATTATTTACTTTTCGTTTTTGTATATTTCCCTCATTTTTGCTGCAAGTCATTTTTAAATCCCATTTTATGGCAGAAAAAAGCACTATAAGAAACAATTTGCTATTTTGCTTTAGTTTGGCTATCTTTGAAGATTCCATTCACACCATTTTCATTTTATTAATCATTATTTATATACAGGGAAAAAAATTGTAAAAATGTGTATCCTATAGGATACTCCAGGTCCGAAGAGGTTAAGCAATAAGTTAAACTCCTTACCACATTTGATAATATTTTCATTTTTTTTTAAATACAAACATCAGCTGCCATTTTTTTTTCAAATGAAATAAAACAGGAAATTTTACGAAACAAATTTAATTAACACGTATAGATGAGCAAAATTGCATTATATAATTTTTTTCGTTCAAATTATATTTCCTTTATTTAACAAACAGGAAGGTTGGAAGTTATGATAAAGCGTGGGAAAAATGGTGATGCAGATTCAGCGTAATAACACGCACTGAATACAGAGGGAGGTATGAAAAATATGAAAATGAAAACATATATATTTTATTTTATGCCTTTTCTGATGTGTTAAGTAAAATTTAATTAAGTATTGGAAAATAAAATGCATAGTGCTGCTTGCATGTTCATATTTGCTAACACATAATAAAAATTAATAACGAAATAGATAAATGAATTTGAAGCATATTTTGAAAATTACGAGCTTCATCATAAAATGAGATTTATCTTTAGTACATTAAAGGGGAATAATTTTTGCTCTGTTAAATTTCATCAAAATATCGGTTAGAATTTTCAGAATTCGGTCGAAATTTTCATCAAGTCATACAACTTCATGAAAATTCAATAAAATTGTTCAAAATGTTAGACTGATTTTTTTATAATAATTTAATTAACATAATCTATTCAATTGAAATGAGAAAAAGTATTGATATGAATAATATTGAAAATATCTTAAAGTAAGACACAAGTTTAATGTGTATTTTTCATACTGTTTAATAGATAAAAAATTGTAATTAGTTTAAAGGATTTAATTATAAATAATTAAAACATGGTTTATATTGTAAAAGCGAATATTTATTAAATAACTCTCTTTTATAAAAAGTATTGGCGTTTCTAGTAAAATATTTAAAATACAGTAAAAAAAAATACTTGTTTTATTAATTAATTTAATAATATTCTCAATTCAATTTTTTTAAGTATGTATTTGGTATGTGCTTATAATTATTACCTTATGCGTTTCTCTAGTTTCATGAAAGTTTAGCCTGAACGCCTAGGGAACCCATTTTACGTTTTAGGCTAATGTCAGACGGACGTCTTTTTGCATGCTTTTTTACTTACGTATTATCCCTACACAATGCCGCTAGCATTGTGTAGGGATAATACGTAAGTGAAAAAGCGTGCAAAAAGACGTCCGTCTGACATTAGCTTTAGAGTATTAAGGCAATCCCGAGACCTAAACCAGGAGACCAGGCCCGAGAAACAAATTTATTGAAACTATTGTTCACATTTTATAGGCTTTTGTTATACATTGTTATAGCAATTTTCCATTTCCATTAATGTTACAATTTTCTTGGATTTTTTACGTCGCTGATTCTGAGTACCACTCTCTTTTTGTATATTTTTTAACATATTACATAACAACACAATTACAATAACCAACAGTACAAGCAATTTACAATAACAAACTTCGACACGTCACAATATATAAACACAAAATAGAATTTTAATTATTTACATAGCATTCTGCATATTAGCCATCGAAATATAAATTTCCATCAAATTAAAGAGGTTATTTAGTGAAATAAAAGTTACTGAAAAATGGAGCAATGTAAAAAATAATCTTTTGTTATTTAGATGTAGATGAAACAATAATTTTGTTACTTCATACCATTTCGTGTCATCTATGATAGTTTTTAATGCACCAAACATAAATCAAAGCTGTCAACTTTTAGGGAGGGGGGTTGTTACTAACAGATTTTAACCCATTGGGGACGAGCGACTGGTATTCGTGCCACGTACGTTGCTCAGAATCGGGGATTATTCTCACCAGTAAATTTTTACTGTAAATTTTGACTTTTTTAAACCGAGCAATTAGACAAAAATTTCTGTTTCAAAAAACCGGTGATTAAAGATTAAAAAATCTGTAAAAGACGCTAGTCCCCAAGGTGTTAATAGTAAAATTCCTTTTTTAAAAAAATAAAGAAAATCTGATTGAATATATGAGTTTTTTCTAATAAAAAAATAGTGGTAAGAAAAATCGTGTAAGTTAGCAGTTGTGCATAAAGCACTTTTTAAATTACGTTTTTTCCGTAAAATTAATAATAAATAATGCTATTATTAAACATTCACAAATAGAATAATATACACTTTTGTTAACCATTGGAAACTGCATTCTAAAAAAAATCCCTGGCTCGGCCTACAACGTGAGGTAGATTTCAAAGATAAGTACTAATTTCACCAACAAAACTAAATCAAGATAAGAGATAAACCCTGTTTAACAATTTTAACTGGACGCTTTTGATGAGTTTTTAGTTTCATTTTTCAGCTACATTTGGTTTTATCAGAATCATGTTAAGGCTATATTAAAAATATATATATTTTTTTCCACACTCAACAGCTCGAAATTTTCCGACACATTTTCAGACTCATTTTTAAAAGTAAAAATCCCTGCCGGCCGGCCTGCAGACGGAGGTAGATTTCGAAGTGTTAATTGCACCAACAAAAACTAAATCATGATTACATATAAATAAACTTTAACAGTTTTATCCGGCCGCTTTTGACGAATTTTTATTTCATTTTTATATAATAGCCAGTTTTATCAGAATCATGTTAAGGCGGTATTACAAAAAATACTTTTCTATGCCCAACAACTCGAAATTTTCTGGCACATTTTCAGATTAATTTTTAATAGAAAAAATACGAAACTTGCTGACGTGATTTTTGAAAAGATTTAAAAGCGACCTGTGTTTTTATTTTTCGTTCAATTAATTGAAACTTGATTAATAAACAATTATTTTCTCAGTAGGGCAATATTTTTCGTTTCTAACACAATCGTTTCGGGAAAATCTGCTCAAAATGCCCACTTTGAATCATTTTTTAAATATATTCTGCCTCTATCAAAAAATCGATCATTACGGTACATTATATAGTTTCTGAAGAAGAGAATCTATCAATTGGACGCGTTTCAGAGCAAAAATTAATTTAAAAATGAGTAAGAAAATAAGCAGTTTTGATTTGAATACATTCTTAATAAGATGATTTTTCTCTTCAACCGCTATGTATTTTTAACTTGTTTTTGCTGTAAGAATTGGTCCTATCAAAAACTTGTATGTATAAATGTTGAAGACAATATTAAGACGATATATGATAAATTCATGGGGATTTTATCTTTTGTGAATTTACGGAGTTATAGACATTTTTCTTCTTCACCCCCCTTTTTTTGTTTTCCTTTTTAATTTTTTGCGGTACGAATTGGTCCTATCAAAAACTTGTGAATACAAAAGTTGTAGATAATATTAAGGAGATTTATAATAAAGTTAATTGGATTTGATATATTGAGAATTGATGAAGTTATGAATTTTTTCTCCCAAAAACCCTATTTTTTGCGCCCCTTGAGCCCATTTTTAATTTTATCCAAAATCTGTGATACATAAATTTTTGGTCCTACTTTTAGAAGTAAAAAAATCTTTAAACTGATTTGATATGTACAAAAGTTAAGAAGTTATGGGGGGGGGTTTCTGTTTTCACAAAACCCCTCCCTATTTCCATCCCCTTGGTCCGATTTTGCCCATTCACGAACTTGAGCGTGATTTTATGCCCCTTGATTTTATGTATCAGTTTAGAAGAGATTTGTACAGAATTGTGGAAGTTATCGTGTCCAGAAGAAAGTGATATATATATATATATATATATATATATAAAGTTTTTACTGATGGTGGTTTTGGGTTCGAAGGGCCATGATCGGTGTAGATCTGCAAAAAATTTTCAAAAATTCCAACATAGAAACGATTCCAATAGGTAGTATTTCATACGAAATCTACATAAAAACATGAAAATAGCTGGCGTGTTTTTTTTTTTCAAGAGATTTATAAGCGACCTGTGTTTTTATTTTTCTTTCAATTAATTAGAATTTGATTTACAAACAGTTATTTTCTCTGTACGACCATTTTTTTGCTTTTCGTTTCCAGCACTATCGCTTTGGGAAATCGCTTCAAAATGCCCACTTTGGCAGTATTTTTAAATAAAAAAATTATTTAAAAGTCTTTATCAAAAAGTCGATCAATGCGGCACATTATGTAATTTCTGATTAAGAGAACCTACCAATTGGATGCTTCTGAGAGCAAAAATGAATTTAAAAAATCCCTGCCGGCCCGGCCTACAGGCGGATGTAGATTTCGAAGTTAAGTATACTAATTTCACAAACAAAAACCAAATCATGATTAGAGATAAACCCACTTTAACAATTTTATCTGGCCGCTTTTTACGAGTTTTTATTTCATTTTTATATAATAACTGGTTTTATCAGAATCACGTTAGGGCGGTATTCAAAAAAATACTTTTCCATGGTCAAAAACTCGAAATTTTCTGGCATAACTCCAGATTCATTTTTAATAGGAAAAACATGAAATTTGTTGACGTGATTTTTGAAGAGATTTATAAGCGACCTGTGTTTTTAATTTCCGTTTAATTAATTGAAACTTGATACATAAACAATTGTTTTCTCAGTAAGACAATATTTCTCGTTTCTAACACAATCGCTTCGGGAAATTCAGTTCAAAATGCCCACTTTGACATCATTTTTTGAAATATATTCTGCCTCTGTCAAAAAATCGATCATTACGGTACATTATATAGTTTCTGAATAAGCGAATCTACCAATTGGATGCATTTGAGAGCAAAAATGAATTTAAAAATGAGTCAGAAAATAAGCAGTTTGGATTTGAATACTCCATTTTCCAACACAATCCGCTTCGGGAAATTCGGTTCAAAAGGCCCACTTTGACAGCATGTTTTAAAATATATTCTGCCCCTATCAAAAAATTGACCATAACGGTACATTATATAGTTTCTGAGTAAGAAAAGGTACCAATTGGAAGCCTTTGAGAGTAAAAATGAATTGTAAAAAGAGTCAGAAAATAAGCAGTTTGGATTTGAATACACCCTTACTAAGATGATTTTTTTCTTCAACCGCTATGTATTTTTAATTTGTTTTTGCTGTAAGAATTGGTCCTATCCAAAACTTGTCTATATAGATGTTTGAGACAATATTAAGAAGATATATGATAAATTCATGGGGATTTTATATCTTTTGAATTGACGGAGTTATGGATTTCTTTCTTCTTCAAACGCCCTTTTAGGTAGCTTTCATTACAAAAAGCTACCTAATGCAGCCGTTCGGAGGAAAGCGATTTCAAAAAATTTTGGTATATTTTCATCGATCATGACCCCCCAGACCCCGAAACAACCCTCCGTTCAAAATTGACATATATATATATATTTCCATATATATATATATCTGACCTTTGTCACACTGTAACTCTCGTATTTATGAATCGATTTGGATGTAATTCGGTGTGTACATAGTACATACCAATGTCTCGACCGAGTTCGTTGGCCAGCTTCATCCGTTATTTTGTTTCCAAATAGCGGCCATTTAAAAATTCTTAAAAAATTTAAAATTTGAAATGCGGTACCAAAAAATTGAAAATGGAAAAATATTTTTTTCTTATGTATTTGACCTTTATACAAATATTCCGGAGCAGTTTTTGTTTCGTCTATATCTTAAAAAATGGCTGAGTTACAGCATTTTGAATTTCTAGCGTGGCTGACATTTTGAAACGTCCTGAATTTTGTCACGCGATAAAAGGCGTATTTATGAAGCGATTTGGATGTAACTTCGTTTATACATAGTGCATACCAATGTCTCGACTGAGTTCGTTGGCCAGCTTCATTCAAAATCTTGTGTAAAAATGGCGGCCATTTAAACTTTTAAGAAAAATTAAATTTGAAATGTGGTACCAAAAAATTTTAAATTGAAAAAATATTTTTTTCTTATGTGTTTGACCTTAATAAAAGGATTCGGGAGCAGTTTTCGTTTCGTTTATATCTTAAAAAAGGGCTGAGTTATAGCATTTTGAATTTCTAGCCTTGGCTGACATTTTGAAACATCCTGATTTTTGTCACGTGATAACGGGCGTATTTATGAATCGATTTGGATGTACTTTGGTGTGTACATAGCACATACAAATATCTCGACCGAGTTCGTTGTCCAGCTTCATCCGCCATTTTGTTTCAAAATGGCGGACATTGAAAAAATTTAAAAAAATTTTTAATTTAAAATGAGGTACCAATTAATTGGAAAATGAAAAAGATTTTTTTGTATGTGTTTGACCTTAATACAAAGATTCCGGAACAGTTTTTTTTCGTCTATATATAAAAAAATGCCTGAGTTATAGCATTTTGAATTTCTATTGTGGCTGACATTTTAAAACGACCTGATTTTTGTCACACGATAACAGGCGTATTTATGAACCGATTTGGATGTAATGTGGTCTGTACATAGTACATACCAATGTCTCGACCGAGTTCGGTGGCCAGCTTCATTCGCCATCTTGTTTCAAAAGGGTTGCCATTTTAAAAAAAATTTAAATTTAAAATGAGGTATTAAAAAATTGGAAAATGAAAAAGATTTTTTTTATGTGTTTGGCCTTGATACAAAGATTCCGGAGCAGTTTTTGTTTCTGAAAATTTGTTCTTTTGTTTATATCTTAAAAAATGGTTTAATTATAGCACTTTGAATTTCTAGCATGGCTAACATTTTGAAACGATCTTATATTTGTCACGCGATAACATACGTATTCGCCTATTTCGATGTAAGAAGGCATGTGGATAGTATACATCAATATCTCGACCAAGTTCGCTGGCCAGCTTCATCAGCCATCTTGTTTCAAAATGGCGGCCATTAAATTAAAAATATATATATTTAAAGTGAGGTGCAAAAAAATTAGAAATTGAAAAAGGTTTCTTTCTTAAGTATTTGACCTTGATATAAGGATTCAGGAGCATTCTTTGTTTGTCTTTATCTTAAAAAATGGCTTAGATATAGCAATTTCAATATCTAATGTGGGTGACATTTTGAAAAATCTGATTTTTTTCCTGCAACAGCACTCGTATATATCAATCGATTCCGATGTGAGTGAGCATGTGCACAGCAATTACTAAGGTGTCGACCAAGTTCACTGGTTAGCCTAATCCACCATGTTGTCTTAAAATGGCAGGCAGTTTAAGAAATCGCCGAATTTGGAAAACAAATATAAGTTACTTTAAATAAAAGCAGCTTCGATAAAGCTGACTAATTTCGCGAAATTCTCATTCATAATGATTTAGTATTGATAAAAATTAGTATTGAATCTCCTATATTCGGTTTTCTTTAAATTGAGCTTCGTGTGTTTGAATAATATAAGTTGGCTTTTTAGGTGCGTTCGTAATTATATAAATACGTAGCACCTATAGTCGTCGTTCAGTCCGTCCGTCTGTCCGTCCGTCTGTCTGTCCGTCTGTCTGTCCGTCCGCATATAACAGAGCAAAAACTACCCGACCGAATGATCTGAAATTTTTAATATATAATTGCTGCAAAATTTTGTCGAGCCATTTCCAATTTTATGAAAATCGGATGTATAGTTTAATTACAGGGACACCCAAAAGTTTTCCGTTACATTACGGCCAAAGGGAAAAAATTATAGCAAATGCATTTTAATGATTTTACAGCCTTCCGAATGGTCTGAAATTTTTAATATATAATTGCTGCAAAATTTTGTTGAGCCATTTCCAATTTTATGAAAATCGGATTTATAGTTTAATTACAGGGACACCCAAAAGTTTTCCGTTACATTATGTCCAATGGGAAAAAATTATTGCAAATGCATTTTAATGATTTTACAGCCTTCCGAATGGTCTGAAATTTTAAATATATAATTGCTGCAAACTTTTGTCGAGCCATTTCAAATTTTATGAAAATCGAATGTATAGTTTAATTACAGGGACAGTCAAAAGTTTTCCGTTACATTACGGGGAATGGGGAAAATATTATTGTAAGTGCATTTTAATGATGTTACAGACTATGCACTTATGAAGCGCAAAATAATATACATTCAGTACAATATGGGGTGCAAAAAATAATTATAAAACTAGTTATAGTACGAACGCACCTCATTTGCCACGTTTGACGAGCAATTTCCAACTTGTTTAAAATAAGGAATATGAAAGCTACATCTTCCTCCCGGCACTGGCCGGAAGGACTCTTTGTTTTCGTTTTTTTTTTTTTTTTTTTTTTTTTTGCGGTACGAATTGGTCCTATCAAAAACTTGTGAATATAAAATTTGTAGATAATGTTAAGGAGATTCATGATAAAATTAATTGGATTTGACATCTTGAGAATTGACGAAGTTATGAATTTTTTTCTCCCAAAAACCTTATTTTTTGCGCCCCTTGATCCCATTTTAAAGACTTTATCAAAAATCTGTGATACATAATATTTTTGGCTCTATTTTTAGAAGTAATAAAAACTTTAAACTTATTCGATATGTACAAAATTTAAGAAGTTATAGGGGTTTTTCGGTTTTCACAAAACCCCTCCCTATTTCCATCCCCTTGGTCCGATTTTGCCCGTTAACGAACTCGACCGAGATTTTATGCCCCTTGATTTTATGTATCAGTTTGGAAGAGATTGGTGCAGAAATGTGGAAGTTATCGTGTCCAGAAGAAAGTGATATATATAGATAGATACATACATACATATATATATATATATAAAGTTTTTTAATGATGGTGGTTTTGGTCTCTAGGGGTCATGATCGGTGTAGATCTGCAAAAGTTTTTCAGAAATTCCAACATAGGAAC
Source organism: Maratus speciosus (assembly GCA_963932465.1). Lineage (NCBI taxonomy): Eukaryota > Metazoa > Arthropoda > Arachnida > Araneae > Salticidae > Maratus > Maratus speciosus. The sequence goes on along the minus strand of OZ010796.1, from coordinate 114,072,104 downwards.
GACGCCAATAGGTAGTATTTCATACGAAATCTACCTAAAATGCGTCAGATAATAAGCAGTTTGGATTTGAGAACACCTATAATACGATAATTTTTTCGTCAACCACTATTTTTCTTTAATTTGTTTTTACTGTAACATTTGGAACTATCAAAAACTTGTCAATATAAAAGTTGCAGATAATATTATGAAGATGTATAATAGATTTATGTGAATTTGATATTTTGAGAATTGGCGACGTTATGAGTTTTTTCTCCCTAAAACCCTATTTTTTTCGCCCTTTGAGCCCATTTTTTATTTTTGTTAAAAATATGGTATACATAAATTTTTGGCCCTTTCATAGAAATAATGATAACTTTAAACTGTTTGATATGTATTTTTTCTAAGAAGTTATGGGGTTTTTTTTCGGTTTTCACAAAACCCCTCCCTATTTTCACCCCTTTGGTCCGATTTTGTCTATTAACGAACTTGAACGAAATTTTCTACCCCCTGATTTTACCTGTTAGTTTGGAAGAGATTTGTGCAGAATTATGGAAGTTATCGTGTTCATAAAAAGTGATAAATATAGATAGATAGATAGATAAGTAGATATGTACATAAAGTTTTTAACTGTGGTTGGTTTTGGGCTGTAGGGGTCATCATCAGCGTAGATCTGCAAAAATGTTTCAGAAATTCAAACATAGGGGAGAATGTAATAGGTAGTATTTCTTATGGAATCTACCTAAAAACGCCTGGGTAACTTTTCGTTCATTTATGACTATTTGTGTTGAAATTGTGAGAAAATATGTAAAAACAGTAATTTTAAAGCGATCATAATTTCTTTTAATCGTTTATGACGCGCATTATCACTGAAGCAATATGACACCGGAATAACTTTTCACTTTAATATCTGAAGACAGAATGCAAAAATTCTATAATAATCGAAGAAAGGTTTATTTCAGTAAAACTGACATATCATTTGATATTATTATTGATCTTTAGAGAAAATATTAAGAAGAATACAGAGATTAAGTAAGAAATGATATCGTTTTTTGAAATCTTCCAATCTTTAATACATGATAAAAATAAACACATTGTGAGTTCATTTGTAAATGAAGAGTTTTGTTGGTAGTAAAATTTTCTCATTAAGCGTTTTTCAGCAGTATAAAATCTATAGAAATATAAATGGTTTACAAAATGAATGTTCTCTTTTAAAAATATTTGTCTCTTTAAAATTAGGTGCATTTTCTGAACATGGTAAAACAAAGTATTTCGCAAGGACTGTAAAATTCAACTTTTAATCATAGACGTATCAGGGTTCGTGTGGGTACCGTTATTTTCAAGACAAAATATCAGTATTTTTAAAGAAAAATAAATCTAGTTTAAACGCGCAAAAATCATTTAAGGAGAGATTTTTTATAAGAAAATGCCGGTATCGAAGAATTTCTTAGTCTGGAAATTCAAGGACCCGTATGAATCCCGTGTATTAAATAAATTTTACATTATTATGTATAAATTTTACATTTAATAATATAAATTTTGCGGTAGACTTTTTATTTTCTATAATTCTTTTAGGGACAAAGTATGTATGTTGCTAAAATGCTGAAATGCTTGATTGTCACCAGAATTTAAGAACGAATCTATTGATAAATAAATAAATTCTTTTCTCGGCTTACGTTATAAATGTAAAGTTTTATTTAATAATTCTGGGTATCATTTGGAATTTTGGTATTAAAATTAAGTGGCATATATAATATACAGCCGCCCTTCAAGGTCAATGATAATTTTAAATACCGTCGTGTGATGATGAATGTTGAAAATCTCTTTCCTACTATGGAGTGCATATTAAATATTACTAGGTTGAGCAAAAAGTTCTGGAAAATTTGTGAAAGTTGCGTTGTTGTGTGCATTTAACAACAAAAGCAACAAGGAAACTATTCTTTAAAGTAGAGACCATCATAATCCACGACTTTCTGCCATCGTTCTGCGAGATTCCGGATTTTCTGTAAGTACCATGGTGGCTCCTTGGAATCGAAAAACTCTTGACATGCTTCTTCAACTTCATTAAAGGATTCAAATCGACGGCCCTTGAAAAGGTGTTGCATTGATCAAAAGAGGTGATAATCGGATGAAGCCACGTCTGGACTGTAGGCGGGGTGGGGAAGAATTTCGATGACGTCCAGCTTTTCAAACTCATCGATGGCTTTCAGAATCGTTAGACCTTTTCTCCAATAATGCCGGATGAACACACGCAAATCATACTGTTCAATAGGCATTTTGTAGCCGAAATTCCGGAATTCTTATAGATATACCACTATTACTCCTATATACGATACAAATTCTGGTAACTATTGGATTAAAAATTTCCCAGAACTTTTTGCTCAACCTAATAATAAGTCAAAAATATATTTATGGATTTTCAAATGATCGTCATTATATTATTTCACAAGTAATTATTATACAATTGTTTTGTAACTTTTAGGCGCAATATAACACGATTTTTTCATCACTGGCAATGTTCTCCCACACATATTAAGTTTTCTTTAACACTAGAACCGCAGGAAATTTTACACAAGCAAAAAAAAAAAAAAAAAAAAAAAAAAAAAATAACAGCAGAATCTTTATTTACTTCCATTTAACTTATTTGTTTAAATTAATTTTATGCAGTTTATATTTAACTTATTTTATAAAAAAAATTCTGGTTTGACATCTATTCATTTGATACTCGTCAAAATTACCCGCCGTTTCTGTTATATTGCAGCTTTCAGAATACAGTAATGGAAGTCCGTATTTGGTGTTAATGCAGCATGAAAAATGTGATGAAATAGAAACATGTAGCGATTCTTATATAATATTTTACTATTTCTTATATAAGTATTTATTAAAATAAATATGTAAATGGTCTCTGAAGATTCAACTATAATAATGGTGAAGTGAACCATAAAAATTGTGCAAACACCTTTATCCTTTGTCTTTTAAATCTAAAGATATCGTAGGTGTTTGTATTTTTACTCAAACTGCGCACATTCCATTGTATTTATTAAAAAAAAATTAGAAAAAAATGAAGAATTTTTCATTTTTTTAAACTCATGTTGAATATATTTCATTAAAAAATGTAAACTGAGCCACGTAGTATCTTTAGAAATCGCATTTCCTTCATTGTACTGTTTATATATGTCACTTTAAGAATCCTATAATATTTAAATTTACAATCCAAGCATTAGGCATCTTGTTTAACATAAAAGAGTAATGCAATGGAGTATTATTAATTTTAGTGGCTATTTTAAATCGCCCTTTTATTGCTAAGTTTGCTTAAGTCAGAAATAACAATTATCACTATATTCAGAGATAAAGGATGACAATTTTGAAATCCTGTCTCTACAACCCAATCTCTATCCAACACTGTCTAACTACTGCCTACCACTTAATCAGAATCCGAGCAGAATCAATTGTAGTTGGATTCAAGGCACATAGCAAATTATTAGTATTCACTATAACAGCATAGCAGAGATCGGATTTGTAGTGCTCACACAGAGCGGGGTGAGTAGTATTTAAATAATAAGTTTACGAAAAAGGGTATACTTTGAAACAACAGAGAAAATATTGAATATTATTTCAATAATTGGCATTAAGCGTTTATTGAAACTGTAAAAAAATAATACGAAGTTTTACCTTCAAGTATGATATTATATTTATAAGACTATTTAAAACAATTGTTTTATTTGTTGAAAAAAGTCTTACAAATTATAAGCGAAAGCAACCTTAACTTTGAGTGTCTGTTTATAAATAGCAAAAAATTCAAGGAAAAGCTAATATAAAGAGTAATCAACTTTGTGAGAGAAATACAGGGTGGTTCTAAAGTCACATTTTAAAATTTTATGTAAAAACAAGTAATTGTCTTACTTGAGCGCGGTTCGGACTGTAATGTCTCCCAGGATGAAACCTTTCCTTAAAACGAATAATAAAATATAGCTCCAATCTTCATCCATACTTAGCGCTGTACCTTAAATAATTAGAAAGAAGCATACAAAACTCAAGACAATTAGTTACAGATCATTTATTTTGTCACAAGCAGTTCCAGTGTATTTATATTTTGCATTTAATGTGTGTGCCCTTTGTTGCTCGAGCAAGATAAATGCTCTGGAACAGATAATGACATTATAAATGATTGTATTAAGTTCTTGATTGTTCTTTATGATAATTCAAGGTACATCGCCATCTATGGTCGAAGTTTAGAAATAATTTTTTTATTCGCGTCAAGAAAATTTTTTATCGTGAGAAGCATTTTAATCCAAATCGCACTCCCGTATTAAAATTACTATATTTTACATTAAATTTTAAAATGCGGAAGGGACTTTTGGACCACCTTGTATTACATCGGAATTATTCACGATAATCAGCAGATAGACATATATGTAGCTGCTTAGTCGTAACAGGTATTTTAAAAGAATTGCTAAAAAAATAGAAACAGATTACAAGAAACGTGACTGCATCGCTTTTTTGGTTCTAAATAAAAAAAGATATCACAATCAAACGATTAATAATGCAACCAAAGATTAATATCAAATAAATTAGCGAATTATTTGGTGGTTGTATCTTAATATTTTTTTGGAGCTCTTCGTTTCATCGACATTTTTGTATTACCATCTTGTCGCATTTATCATCGTATGATCTTTTCTCGCCATAAGTTGTTTTTTTACGAACGAAAAATTCATCTTTTAGATTAACTTCTGAAGAAAATTCAAATAATAGGAAATGAAGGAAATACGACAGGAACTATAGAATCTTTTAAATAAGCAGAGGCAGACGTCAGAGGGAGGCAAACATTGAAGGGTGCTATTATTGAAAACATACAACGATATTATCTTCCTTATAATAGCAGTAGCGATACGCAAAAGTTTACACAAAACACATACGTCTCACTGCGGTAGTTTTAAGTTCCTTTCAAAGGAGTGGCTCCATATAAAAATTAATTGACATAAATGAAATCATTATCAGGGAAACCTATCTGAAATACATTTTCAATGAAAAGACCGTGAAATCTTAATACCACCGATTATATAAAAATATAAATATATCAACGATTTTAAAGCAACCTTTCTTTTAAAATCGAGATTTACTTTATAAAAAAGCTAGTAACAGGAAACTCTTAATGTGTCCCAAAGAGAACTTTGAATGTGCGACATGGAACCAGCGGGAGCCAAGTTGGACAACTTAACGCATATACACCATGGAACTTTTAATAAAGAGGAACTGACATATCCTTAAACTAGAGAAGCTTCAACTGTAACCGCTTTTGCAAGAGTGGTTTACCGCCAGGGCAAACTGCCACCACAAATTTAAATAGGAAGTTTCTCCGTATTTAAACACCGTATTAATGAATCATTTCAGTCATAAGTAATGGCAAAAAACATATATTCATTTTTACTGGTGGAAGATTACTTCGGCGTTAGTCACGCCCTGCGTTTCCGCCATATTGTGACAACCTAGACATAGACAACCACCTGTCAGTTTCAGTGAGAATGATTATAATACCTGTTCAAACTGCCACCGGTAAAATCAAATAAATTTTTTTGCCATATCTGCGAGATAAATTTTCCATGAATAAGGCTCTTAAATAAGACGATGTTTACTATTAAAATGTACTGGTGGAAGTTTGCCCCTCATATCAATCATAAACTATTCATCTAAAAACATCCAACATCTTGTGACATATAAATCTCCTCAGTTACTTCACTCAAAACTGGTACACAATACACTATATGTCTCCTCCTCCCTATTCACAACTCCATTATATACACAAGAACGGGAGAGGCCCTAAAATCATACATTGATAACGATGATTTTTCTTCCGAGTTACCCCATTTGAGGTTAATTTATTCGTTAATTATGATCTGGAACATGAAACTAATAGGACGACTTTTTCCCTTAAATAAAGCGCTCTCTTCACTACCTGTGTCATTTTGCTAAATTTATTTACCTGCAGCATAGCGAACTCTTTATTATTCCAAACCATCGCATCTTGGTAGAATTAGGTTAGTTTCATTTTGTAAAATAATTGCAAAGCCAACACTTTCTTCAGCTTCCTGTTCCCGTCTCTCTAGTGCTTGCAATATGTGACTTTCCGTTGAGCGGGATATAAAATAATTCTAAGTTGAAGTATCTCGACGCAGCGATGAAAATTCTGAATAAGTATGTTGTCTTCCAAAGCGGATGAAATTTTCTTGAAGTGCTTCTGAAACATATCCTGGGTGTGAACAGTATCCAGTGACGGAACAATAAAGACATAGATACTAATATAGTGTAGTTTTTTTTTTTTATGCTGTAAAAATTGTATGAGGGAAGAGTTTAAATAATCATAAACCTTTATTGTATCTTTTTGTATTTTTTAACTCAAGAAATACAAAGTAAAAAATTAAATCTTTCTAGTAAATAAAATCGCGTCTTGGATTAAATTTTGTGCATTTGTTTAACTAAATGTCAAAGTGGGTTAATCAATTTCGTCAACCCGGTGTATTGTTTTTTCAGAAGATAATAATTCAAACCATGCTTTTAAGCTGCGTAAAAGAGTTTGTACATGAAAGTGTACCAAAATAATGTTATTTTTACGCTGTTAATCTAGCATGTTTATTTTTGGAACATGTGTGTTGAATATGAAAATGTGTACTTGAGAATTCATATCATTCCAAAAACAGTTATTTTGTATTGATACCATGTTAAGAAAATAAATTAATTCGTTATAAAAACTACTTCGTAATGTTACCATAACGTTAGAATACTTGATAATTAATTGCATCCGAAAATACGGAAAAATAATTAGAAAAAACTGATTAATGTACGGTAAAGACTACTTCCAAACACTATATAAAACCTTTGTTTCTGAAATGTTTCTTTAAATATCGGAAATATGTCGTTTCTGCGGTTTCTGAAAATGAAGGAACGTTTTTTGGAATCGTGGGTAACTCATAAAACGTTACATTATATTTTTGTAATCCTTCTTGCTAGATCAAGAAACTTTCATCTTTTTTTTCAGTGTAGTGAATGGGTATGGAAATTATATGAGATTATAAGGCGATGAACACGAATAGATCTTCCAAAGAATAATAATGCTGTTAATTTGTTTGTTTATCCTTAGAAACGTCTTTTAAAGGAAATGGTTAAGCATGTACAAATGAAAACGTTTTCATGAAAAATAATTTTTTTGGCAATAAATAGTGATAAATATATATTTAATTGTATGCTTAAGTACATAAAAAGCCTCGAATTTAGCTTAATTCTACTTAAATTAAGCTTCTATATTATCATATAAAAAATTCAAAGTTTTATTAATTATTTCCTAATTGACCAAAAGTGTCACTGAATTTAGATTTAAAAAATTAATAATTGTATTAAAAATAAGGTTATAATATACTTTAAATTTTAAGTTTCATAAAAACTACATTTATATCGAATTAAATTTTGAAGCTTTCCTTACAGAAGAATGTATATACGCATGTACCGTTAAAAACAAATGTTTAAATGTATCTATTACGCTCAATTCTAAAACGGATGTAAAAATTAAACAAAGATTCCAAAGATATGATTATTTGAAAGATATTTAATCTGCATTACTTTAGTCTCTCGTTCAAAATTATCCATTCAAACGCATCTCTTTTATGTGACCTGCTTTGTAATTCACTATTTTATCATCTAAAAATAAAGTTAATCGATACTGCATATTAAACATTTATTCGTCTTCCATAAGCAGCATAGCGCTACAATTTGTTTAAAATAGTTCAAGCCTAATTATTTTCTATTCCATGATATAAACAATAATATTCAATAGCTCTCAAATTTTCTTTTTTCAATCCTATTTTAACATGATCGTTCTATTTAAAAATAAATTATTTTCTTCTACCAAAATATTTACCGAGGAATCTTTCAGACAACAATTTACAGTTTATTGTCGCTACTAAAAATCAATTAAGAAGCACTCTTAAAATTCATTCAGTATCAAATAACAAAGGTGCTTATTGTCTACATGTTTGATATTAGAAAATAAGAAGTCTTGTAAATACTGCGGAAGGTAATTTAGCCTAAAATAGAAAGTGGTAATATTTGTTGCGAAACGAATGACATAATATTTAATGTGTAATACAAATTTTAAATATTTACTTCAATTTTATTCCCTACACGAGATTATGTCTGTAATATGTAATCTCATTATATTTTTTAATTGAATAATGCAATTTTTAATAGTTATTCTAGATGTAGATAACATTTAATTTAAACGTTTACTTCAGTAGAACGTTTGGCAAAAAGAAATGAGTTATAAAAATAGAATAGTACTTTCAATATACAGTCGAACCTAGTTAACGTGAACCCTTATGGGGGATTTTTTTGATCGTGTTAAGGGGGTCTCAGGATATTTAAAGCCTCAAAATTTTCGAAATTTTACTTTTTTTACATATTAAAGTTCCATTTTTTTAATATTTTCATATAATTGTTTCCTTGAAATTCCTATTACAACAGAAGTTGTGGCTTTTAGAATTATATACGCTCAATAGCTGAAGCGGCATTTCCGAAACTTTGAAGTATTTTTTCTCCAAATGACGTTTTTGGGCATAACGCGCAAGATATCTCAAAAACTTCTGGATATTTTTCCAAGAAATTTTCAACACATATGTTTCATGTTAGTGTGTATAAAATGAATCGAAAATTTCATTTTTATTGTTCGAAAAAATGTTATTTTAGCTGATTATACAGTTGAAATTTCAAAAATTTTGTATTAGGTAAATACAACTTTGTATTAAAAATATAAAAATGTTTTAAATACAAATTTATTTAGGATCAGAGTAATTATTAAAATCTGAATTATAATTAGGCATAAAAAATTTCATTCTAGTTCAATAATTTATTTTGTAATCCTGCTGGTAATTTGTTATACCAATTTTCTGCTCGACAAATGTCTAACAGCCCCGTTTAGCCCAGTTTAGAGCCCCCTATAAATACTAATTCTGCATTTTGCAATTTTTTAAATACATAAAATGAATGAACACACTTATACCTTTCATCGCAATAAAAATTGTGTTTGAAAATCATACACATTTTAAGACATTAAATGTTGAAAATGGTCTCTTTTTTTCCCTTTTTCCAATTTTAAGAGTCCTGAAACCCCTTAAAAGAAGTTTGCGTTAACCACACTTTAAGAATATTATATACAGTGAAATACGTTTTACACGAAAATGCTTAACACGAAAAATCGGTTAACACGAAATGATATAGCGGTCCGGACAGTATAATATGCAATTTAATGCATTTTGTTTCTTCTAATACGAAAAAAAAAATCGTTTAACACGAAAAAAATTCGCTTTCGATCTAGTTCATTTGTGTTGAAATTGTTGAATTTTGAGTAAAAATACTGAATTTTGTGTGAAAATCAGTGAATTTCGTGTTTTTGTTGTAAATTTGCTTATGTTTTATGAGCACAATGGTTGAGAAATCGGTGCGAAAACAAACTGCTATTTCGCTTCAAATGAAGATGAAGCTTCTTAATGCAGTTGATGAAAAAGAAGGACGAAAACAGAAATCTGCAAAGAGTTAGGCATTGCCAATTCAACTTTATCAACAATGATAAAAAACAGGGATCCCATTACGTTAATGTTTGAGCGCAGTATGTTTAAGCCAGAGAGAAAACGCATGAGAACTGCCAAGCACGAAGGTTTAGAGACAGCTTTGCTTTTTTGGTTCGAACATGCTAGATCTCAGAATGCTGAAAAAGACACTTAAAAAAAAGATACTTGATGCCCCCCTCCCCCCAAAAAAAATTAAAAAATAAAAAAAATAAAAAATAAAAAATTGTATTTTTACTTGTTTTTTATCCAAATGGATGCAACTTACTAGTAATTTAACAGGAAATCGACATAAAATTTGTCGACGTCGAAAATATTTGTTTGTTTTATTCTTTTTTACGAATTCTTTTAACGCGAAATTCTTTTAACACGAAAAAAATCTTCGACCCCTTCAGTTTCGTGTTAAACGTATTTCACTGTATTCTATGAAACAAGAATAATATACATACGTATTTTCAAAATCTGCTGTGTACTGGTGTTGATTTTGTTTTCTAAGATCGATCCGTCAAGCATACACGTCAAGAATACACGTGTTATATCTCTCGGTGGAAATTTTTTCAAGTAGAACTGGTCGGTACGATGTCGGTATGTTACATTCGAAGAAATTGAACAAAGCTCCGAACAGTCAACTCGATTTATTTTTGCGGAATAGAATCTAAGTCATCACCGCTACAGCGATCTCTCAGTTTAATTAGCGTACGCAAACAGCTTTGTGAAAACAACTTTAATTAGCGTTACGTAGTTTTTTTCACCTATCAATGCATTTCTTATAATTAAATTTTATCTTTTGAGTGGACAGAAGGAAGAATTGCTTGACATTTTTACAATCGCTAGTCAGCGGCTATCAAAACTAAAAACATTTCCCTTCCTAGACTAAAATTTTTCAAAATTTGGAGTTCGAAAAAAATAGAACTCAGTACAATTGCATCGAAAATTTGGGACAACTTGCTTCCTTCGTGCTACGAGTAGGGAATATTTCAACGGCTGATTCTTTTCAATTCGTGATAAACAATATTTCGCATTCTGAATGTCTATGATAAAAGGACTAAAATCACAGTAAATGCCTACGCAACTTGGCGTGACAACTGGAAACAGTTCGTTTTAAAAGTAATTCGCGTTAAGCGTGTTCGTGTTAACGAGGATCGACTGCATAACTATTTTCATTAAATATTTATTCATATAATATTATTAAAATCTGAATTACGGCATATCTTTCAAAACACGGAATATCGTAGAACTGCAGGTTTACTCCTGAAATACACTGGCCTCCAAAAGTTAAGGAACAGGGACTGGATGCTTTCGATAGTACAGGGTTTGTCGAATATCTATCAAATTATTGGCGAATTGTTCTTGAACTTCAGGCATGTAAAGAACATCTTTGATTTCATATTTCTCGGTGAAAATTTACTCGCGAGGACAATTATGGGGTTAATAACAAATTTAATATAAAACTGGCAAAAGCTATGCTTTGTCTGGATTCGCGAAGCATTATTTAATAAGATAAATCTTTGAAAGTAACAAATTTTCGTTTATAATATTCTTGCATCCCTTTCAATCAAAATCGTTATTTTATGTTTTGGAGCATTTTAATTTAGAGAAGAAAGTCCTCGGAATGTTTTATTTATGATATAAGACAGGTATAAACAAAAATATTTTCAAAGCAAAATTTTACAAAATATTTATATAACGAATTTGACACCTAATTTTATCTGTTTACAATTCTTTTGTTGCCACTTTACAGAAAAAAATCATAATATAATTCTTTTAAAATCCGTAAGTATCGTCTGCATAAGTGATTTCACATAATAAGAATAAATTGTGCATTTGAATTCTTAACACTGAAAAATACTTTTATAATTGAATGTAATAACTGAACTTTCGCAAATTTTAATTCATTAAAAATATGCTATAATTTTCATAAAAAAAGGTATTTTAAAAATTTCATAAAAGAAATCGTAACTCGATGATTTATTTTTTATTCTGAAAATATACATGTTTCATTATTTATTTGCAAAAATGCGTCCGTAATGGAAAAACATGTAAAATAAATTAGTTAAAATAATAAATTTTTAACGTTCTTCTGTAAAAAAAAAAAAAAAAAAGAGCAAATCTACAGATCATAATTTATTTTACGTTTAATTTCAAGTCAAAATATTGAATTTTTTTTTTTTTTTTTTTTTTTTTGTAAAGTGTACGACAAAATGTAATTTGTGTAGCCTAGTAAAGGATTCACTTCGCTCATCCTAATAACGTTTGCGATCACCTATGCAACAGAAGGTGCTGAAAATGGTTTGTCGCTGCGTTAAATGACTATTTGGGTCCTGTTCAACGTTTGTTTGCGTTTGTGTAAGCATATCACTCATATTCGTGAACATATTATTGTATCTCCGAAAAAATCAAAAGATTTTTGTTTATAGCATACAGAGTTTTCAACTAGATTTAACACAATTTTTGGAAATCCTGACAAAGAACAGTGGGAATAGTATATTGCAAATAAAACATGAATATTTTGAATATTTGATGAGATATGGTCATTTGTATGAATTAATTTTTAACTGCGCATGCGTGGAATTTTTTTTTTAATTTTATAATTTGGTAGTCACCTATTTATGGCAACTTCTATGAAAAAAATCCAGTCAAATTTCGGGAAAATTCACAAAGAGAGGAGCGATATAGTGAGTTGCTTTCTAAAAATAGCTGTATTATAAGAGATTTTCCACAACTTTTCAATCAGCTCACTATATCTTTCTAAGTTTTCACAATATTTCACTAGACTTTTTATAGAAGTTGCCCAAAATAGCTCACTACCAAATTATGAACTAAGAATTTTAGAAATCTTCCACGCATGCGCAGTTAGAAATTATTTCATACAAATGCCCATATCTCATCAAATATTCTATATATCCCCTGTTTTAATTGCAGTACACTGTGGCTACTATTCTGTGTCAGGTTTTCGGAAAGTTGTGTTAAATTTGGTTGAAAACCGTATGCTATACACAACTATATGCTAACATGCTATAGACAAAAAACTTTTGAATTTTTCACAAACACAATAACATAATTTTTAACTGCGCATGCGTGTTAGATTCTACATTTTTTTGTTTTATAATTTGGTAGTCAGCTATTTAGGGCAACTTCTATACAAAAAATTCAGTCAAATTTCGCGAAAATTCACAAAGAGAGGAGCGATATATTGAGTTGCTTTCTAAAAATAGCTGTATTATAAGGGATTTTCCACAACTTTTCAATCAGCTCACTATATCTTTCTAAGTTTTCACAATATTTGACTAGACGTTTTATAGAAGTTGTCCAAAATAGCTCACTACCAAATTATGAACTAAGAATTGTAGAAATCTTCCACGCATGCGCAGTTAGAAATTATTTCATACAAATGCCCATATCTCATCAAATATTCTATATATCCCCTGTTTTAATTGCAGTACAGTGTGGCTAATATTCTGTGTCAAGTTTTCGGAAAGTTGTTTTAAATTTGGTTGAAAACCATATGCTATACACAATTATATGCTAACATGCTATAGACAAAAAACTTTTGAATTTTTCACAAACACAATGACATCTTCACGAATATAAGTGCAATGCTTACACAAATGTTTACACAAAATTCACACAAATGTTGAACCGAATCCAAATATTCATTTAACACAGTGACAAACCATTTTCTAAGTTTCTGATATATAGGTAATCGCAAATATTATTTTATTATTAAATTTAATGTTTGCCCGCCTTATTGTCCTCCCGACTAAATCTTCCTCGAGAAATATGAAATAAAATATGTTCTTTACATCCCAGAAGTTCAAGAGCAATTCGCCAATAATTTTGGTAGATATTTGACAAACCGTGTAAAATCGAAAGCATCCAGTCCCTGTTCCTTAGCTTTTGGAGGCCAGCGTATTTGGAAAATTATAACATGTACAGTCGTGGATAAAAAAAAGTAAACACTCCCTACTAACTCCACAACAAATTATCGTAGAAGAAAGTTACTGGTACCAGACGATTGGAAATAAAGTCTACTTTTAAATGAGGTATATAAAATTTGCTTAGGGGGACATATACATATTAAAATGAACCCAAACTTCATTTTTTTCAATGGCAGTACCACAATTTAACAAGATATTTCAAATCTTCGGTTCAAACTATGCCCAGAAACAAAATTTCAAGTCATTTGAATGATAAGTTTTTGAATTATAGACATTCAAAATTTAGTGCTTCTAATGTTAAATTACATTTTCACATTTTTATTTATATCTCCTGAAATTATGCTCCTAATGTGCTAATTTTTTGTGTAGCAATAATACTAATATACCCAAACATAAATACGTTGAATTTGCAATTTTTACAATTTTATGATATGAATTATGAATTATGAAATTAATATTCGAAATAGTTATGAATTGCAACCTACATTTTTTTTGATAGATTTAGATTTATTAAGTCCTGCTTTATGGAAATCCAAAATTTCACATTTGTTTTCCAAGTAGTTTTCAAATTATGCTTAAAAAACGGCTAAATGATAGTTTAAGGGGCCGTCTATGATAGAAGTGACTATATATTTTGAAATTTCTTATTAAAGCACATAAATTAACGTCTGAATTCCATTTTTAATTATTAAAGGTACACATATATTAAGGCAGATTTTAAATACAATTAAATACAATAAACCCAACTGGAGTGAAAAATTAGCCGGGGCCAGGAATCGAACCTGGGTCGACAGCATAACGTGCTGTTGCTCTACCGTTAAGCTACCCCTGGCCGATGTCCTAGCCTGGCAATTTCTCACTAATAAACCAAGTTGGGGAACGTCACCGTCCATCTATCAGATAGCACAGGATGACGTGACAACGATGAATAAATTTCTTTTTCCATCGATCCACAATATATATTAAAGCACATAAATTAACGTCTGAATTCCATTTTTAATTATTAAAAGTACACATATATTAAGACAGACTTTAAATACAATTAAATACAATAAACCCAATCCGGCTAATTTTTCACTCCAGTTGGGTTTATTGTATTTAATTGTATTTAAATTCTGTCTTAATATATGTGTACCTTTAATAATTGAAATTTCTTATGCTGTCCTGTAATATAGCTTCAATGACTGTTTGAGTGTCGCTTAAGGTGCCTTGATCAAGAAGGGATCTCTCTCGGTTAACAATCGAGTACCGAACTTCAATTTGGATACAGTCCTTAAAATACGCTCATTTTAAAAGAATTAATTTCTCGGAAACTTATCGTATGAATTGCATAAAAATTTGTTTTTAGGCTAAATGAAGGGTGTAGAGTTCATTTATGCTGTGAGAATTGTGTACTGCTATTGAAAAAAAAAACAAAGTTATGGTTCGTTTTAATATGTAGATGACCCCTAAGCAAATTTTATATGCATAATTTAAAAGTAGACTTAATTTCCATTCGTTCGGTACCAGCAACTTTCTTCTACGATAATTTGTTGAGGAGTTAGTAGGGGGTGTTTACTTTTTTTTTTTTTTTTTTTTTTTGTCCACGACTGTACGTACCTTATACATAAATAGAATGTTAAAAGAAATATCACGTTGGTATTAAAAATGGCCAATA
The DNA here is from genome assembly GCA_963932465.1 of Maratus speciosus. Classification (NCBI taxonomy): domain Eukaryota; kingdom Metazoa; phylum Arthropoda; class Arachnida; order Araneae; family Salticidae; genus Maratus; species Maratus speciosus. The sequence goes on along the minus strand of OZ010796.1, from coordinate 114,056,922 downwards.
AATTATTTTCAGTACTTCCACTAAAAATAAATTTTAAGAAACTAAATTTTTATCAAAATATGCATTGAATAGGGGAGACCAGAGAGGGTTGACCTACTGTTTACAAAATGATTTTAAATTTTTCAAATATTGAACGTAGAATAAAGTTTTATATCTCATTTTACTCGTTATGCAATCAGTTTTCAAACTAAAATTGCTACATAAGTGTAATATATAAGAAATTTTAAAAATAATCGATATTATCCATGAGAAAATAATGTGTCAAGGCTCCCCACAAACATGAGGCTTGACCCACTGTATGGGAGGCTTGACCCACTTTGTTTTATATTGAAATATGTGTGAAGCGAAATAAAATCTTTTTAAAAAATGCAATATAACTTTATGATACATGCATTAATTATTATAAAGAACATTTTTGAAAATATGATGCTTAAAGAAACCTGTTTAGACGCAATCGCAAGTCAGAGGAGAATTTTTTTGTTTTAAACAGAATTGCGTCTGAGCCGGTATATTTGTAGAGCAGGGAAAGTACAATTTTAACATTTAAGAAAGTATTCTGTTAGAGACAGGTTGCGTTTTCATAGGGTTTCATATATTATTATTTCCGGAATTTATAGTCACTCTCCCACATTTTCTTGTCTCCTTTTCCTACTTTTTGTAATACTCGACCTGATAACTCTAATTGTCACATAGTATGGCTTCATCTCACTGTATTCATGCTGGTGAAAATTTGTCTACATAGCTTCAAAAAGTTTTTCGATCAATGCTATGTTCTTTTACAGCCGCATGTGCACTTAACTGATCATTATCTTCGTTATCCCTTTCAGTGGCAAAGTACTTTCAATAGTAAAATGTTGAAATAAATGACTGGCACCGGAACTTATGATAAATATTTATTTGGAAATAAGTAAAACGGTATATTTCACATACATATTAAATGGAAAAGATCTTAGCAAAATTCTGGTGCCATTGTGGCGTTTGGAAATTAAAATTAAGTGGTTTCATAAGCATACCTCTGCCCCTGAAAGGGTTAAGACTGCTGCTTTCATACTTTCTAATCTTTTCTAGACATTTACACTGTTCCTATTGTAGTAATATTTAAATGGAAAAAGTTCCTATCAACTTTCCCATTTACATTTTTTTTTTTTTTTTTTTTTTTTTTCAGTGGATACTATAGCATTTTTTCACATATTTCTTTAATCTAAACATTTCCTTTGCCATCATCCTATTTTACCGTGGCTTCACAGAATAAATTTACTTTCTTTTTTATATATAACATTAACCTTTAATTATGCATAGTGTATGATAAAATTTTTCATCTGGTCAACCCTCCCTCACATTGACTGGGTCAAGCCTCCCCACATAGTCCTTTTCTAAAGAATAGCACATCATTATGATAAGCCTAATTACTGTACAATCTTTATGCCTGGAATGAAATCTCGATATTTCTGCATTACTTTAAAACTACTTACTTAAATTTCTATGATATAATTTATCTGAAAAAAGCTTACAAGATATTTCTAAAAAACACAACTTTTAGGTTGAAAACGCCTCACAATTGATTTTTTCGACACCTATTTCAGTTATCTGTATGAAACAAAGACTGTTGTTTGAGCGTTCCAGTAGTTTTGGTTGACACCTAATGATAATACTCTGAAATTCTTTTAAATATAAAAACTAATGGATGGGTCAAGCCTCCCGTATGGTCAACCCTCCCTAGTCTCCACTATATAATGATTTTGATGGGCGCTCTAAAAAAAATTCGGTAAACTTAATAATGAATATTTAAAAAATATATAGAATATTCAAATTAAACGACAAAACTTTAAAAATATTTTTTCCATCTAAACTTATGAAGTAAATTAGTAAAAAATTCCTGAATGGTTCAAATATAACCAGAATACTGGGATATATTTAATTGGTGGGTGGGGTAATAAAGACAGTATCAAACCACTCAAATGATTTAGTATGTTTCTATTATATGTTATGTATTTATTTTTTCCATAGAAAGTAAAGTTACAAGAGTGGATAACATTAAAAAAATTGAAATTATTAATTAATCGTATATATTTTTAAATCCTCGAATCAGTTTTGAATTCGGACATTTCTTTCCTGGGAGGATTGCGGCCGCTACGCTTAAAAGGACACCTTGTGGAGGTCTGTGTTGAAAATTGCACTTCTGAACTATTAATAAGTAAATAATTCCACATCTTTCTGGGGAGATTTTGTTGCTCTACGAGGTTATATCCACCCGAATTATCCTCTGAATTCAACACTGCCTGCAATATTTATATTCTGCGTCCTTGATAAATGTAGTATAGTAAACTAATTAATCCTCAAAAACATATTGTTAAAAATATGGTAATTAAAAAAAAAAAAAAAAAAAAAAAAAAAAATAGGGTCTCGCGACTCTTAAAGCTTCAAAATTTTCGAAATTGTAATTATTTTAAATTTTAAACTCCTATCTTTTCTGAACATTTTGATACAATTGTTTCCTCGTAATTCCCATTAGAACAGAAATTATAGCTTTTATAATTGTACCCGCACAATAGCTGAAGCGGCTTTTCCGAAACTTTTATGACATTTTTGGGCATAACGTACAGGATATCTCAAACATTTCTCCCTGTTTTTTCATGAAATTTTCAAAATAGATGTTTTATGTTAGTTTGTATAAACTGAACCTAAGATTTACTTTTTATCTGTAAAAAAAATATTTTTGTGTGGTTATACTGCTGAAATTTTTAAAATTTAGTATTACCTAAATACAACTTTGTATTAAAATTATAAAAATGCTTTAAATATAGCTTTATTTAGGTTCAGGTTAATTATTAGAATCTGAAGTAGAATTATGCAAAAAAAATTTCAATCTATTTACAAAATGTTTTTATTGTAATCGTACGCGTATGCTGTCATACCAATTCTCTGCTTTTCAAATGTCTGACAGGTTGAAGCTCCCTATAAATATTAATTCTGCATTTTGTAATTTTTTAAATATATGAAACGAAAGAACATACATATATCTTTCATTTCCATAAAAATTGTGTTTTAAAATCATATACATTTTAAGGTATTAAATGTTAAAAATGGTCTGTTTTTTTCTTAATTTTTTTCCTGTTTTAAGAGTCCTGACCCCTTAAAGAACAATTTTGTCACAAGGAGAAAAAAGTGTGAATTTCCTTTCGATAAATATGACAAGAGGGTCTAAATATTTACAAAATCTTAATGAATGTATATATACCGGGTGAGCAAAAAGTCCGTATAAATTTTAAAAATTCATAAAAACCGAAAAAATAACCGAAATGAAAAACTGTTTGCAGGATTAGCATCTATTGGTCACGAGAATTTTTTTAAAGACAGAAATAAAAAATAACTCAAAAAGGCGACAGATGGCGCTGGTTTGTACGATTTTGGTGGAAATATGCAAATGAAACGATTGTAACTTGTACTCCTAATCCAGACCTAAGTTCACCGTTGTGAGCCGTGTATGTGATCAAGGAAACTGAATATGAAGGATAAAGCTTCGTCTGAGAAGTTATTTTACGTGAAATAGTGCTGGATTAGGAGCACAAGTTCTTATAACCGTTTCATTTGCGTATTTTCGCCAAATTCGCACGAACCAGCGCCATCTATCGGCTGCTTTTTGAGTTATTTTTATTTCTGTCTTAAAAAAAATTCCCGTGACTTATAGATGCTAATCCTACAAACAGTTTTTAATTTCGGTTATTTTTTCGGTTTTTATGAATTTTAAAAGTTTATATGGACTCTTGCTCACCCGGTATTTTTTATTTTATTTAATAATTGTTTTGGTAAAATGTGGATAAGGCAAAAAAAAAAAAGCTATTCAATAAACATTACTTAAAATTTGTAATACAGTAAATTTTAATTAAAATATATTTTAATTAGATAACAAATCATGGAATTCGAGATGAATGGAAAAATAATCGAAGTTTGGCGCAAATCGTTTTCTTCATTTATATGAATGATGAATAATGTATTTTCATTGAATAATACTTTTTCCGCGAAGTGCGTTTCGATCAGTTAGAATATTTAATACTTAATGTAGATATTTTTCTATTTCACAACTAATTGTGATATAGAATTGGATGCATATAAAATATGTTGCAACAAGGATTATGCTTGCGATAGTGGTACTGCATTTTTTTTTTTTTTTTTTAGGAATAAACATTTTCTTATTTAATTCTCAAACTAGATGTTTTATGACATGGACGAGAAAATTCCCGTATAATCTTTTAGAACGCATCTTGTAATGCATATTTGTCTTTTATTTTACATGTATGTAATTTAATTATTCTGTGTAATATGATAAATCAAATGATTAAGGTACAGAAAATTAAACTCTACTACACTCTAAAAAAGAAATCTGTAATTCTACAGATGTAAAGTTTCAGAAATCTGTATGCTTACTAAATTTTATCTGTACACTGTACTGTGAAAGATATAAATATACAAAACTAGTTTTTGTAAAGCTACAGATTTCTGCAGCTTTACAAAAGTATCTACTAAAATTACAGTAATATTACTAAAATTTTATCTGTAATCCGGGTTGCAATTACATAAAAAATTCTAGGCATCCCAGTTTCCTAAAAAATTCTTCGTAATCTTATAGAGTTTTGATTTACGGTGCACAAGTGTATCTGTTACATGAATTTTTGTTGTTGCAATTACTTAAAAAGTTTTAGGGTTCCCAGCTTCCTAGAAAACTTCTAGTAACGCTACAGTTTTTTTTAACAGTGTACATTTAACATCAAAAGTAAAGTTTAAGAATTATTTTAATTAAACAAGAAATAATATAATAAAATACAAAACTTGTTATGAATATTAACGTTTTTAAAAATGAAATATGAAGATCATGTTACAGCATTATTTATAGGAAAAGATAAGTAGGTACTTTTAGCCATAGGTAGGTACTTTTATAGTGAAGATTATTATTAAACAATATCACATAATGAATGAAAAAACATTAACAACTCATTATTAAATGTAACAGTGGTGGTTTCAGACTGAAAGTGAAAGAACTGGGCTCAGTTGCAACCTAATAATTGATGGTTTTCTATAATTTGCATTGCTATGAAAAAGTATTAAAATCGATGATCAATAAATAGTATCAAAACCAAGCACAATGAATAAAGGAAAACAGTAAACATAAATTTTAGTGAAATTTTAAGTGAAATACCATAGAATTGACCGGCTACAACGATCCTCTACATTCAAGATTTTTTGAATAACAACAGCAAAAAAATCTGTATCATAGACACAACATTTGAAAAAAAAATTGTGGACGTATAATTACATCTACTTATAGTAAAATCTGAGTGCTGGGGACCATCGGAACCATGCCGGTGTGAACCACTCTGGTCTGCGAAACGACCGTAGCTAAACGCCATGTTAGGCTTAATGAAAACATATCCTAGCATATGAAGGCTAAATGATAGTTTTTTCTATTTGAAATCATGCCTGTTCAGCATATTTTCACATAAAACATGTGTATGATATCTATTTATAATGTATTAAGTTCTAAATTAAAATTAAGCTATTATAAACATAGAAATCGGACGTAAACAAACGATACTGCTGTTATTCAGATTCAAATTTCAGCAAATCTACAAACAAACAAATGACTCTTTGAACGCTTCATTAAAGAAAAAAAAAAAAAAAAAATACAGGTTAAAGCCGATGGTGGTCTTAAAATATTTGTAATAGTTTATTAAAACCTTTAAATATTTTAACTTTGTTTAAAACCTTCAAAAACTCTTAAGTTCTAAACAATTAAGATCTAAATTTAAGGGCCAAATCATCATGAACAACAACAACAAGCTCTAATTAAAAAATAACGGATAAATATCGCCATCTAGGGAGAAAAGATAGAACTTTCGTTCTAAAAAGGTGCGTTCAAGCACATTGCGTTACATGTATTTTTAATTAATTCAGAATAATTATTCTTTTGCACAATTTCATATTTACTGTGACATTTGTTTTCTGTCTTATATGACAAAGTAAAAATTATTCGAATTTAAATATCTAAAACTTTCAAATCCATTTACAATAAAGAATTATTTCAATGGCACTTCAGCATTATTTAAATTAACCATTTATGTACTGAATTATTAATTCATGAAAATTTCATCTTCTAAAGCATTTTTCGTGAATTTTTGAACCAAAATTAGAGGATTTACATAATCATTAAATAAATTTTAGAAGGATTTTAGAAGGATTGAAGGATTTAGAAGGATTCATTAAATTTGAATTTATAATGATTTTGTGTAATATTTATAACTCCACTCAAATCTTTTATTTTATATATTTTTCTTTGTATTTTGTAGAACTTAGGAAATTGGAATTAGGAATTGGGAAATCTACAACTATAATGTTCTTACAATAGAAATATTGAAATATTTCTGATTTGAAAAATCCCCACCCCCCCACCCCCCACTCCAACGCCAAGAAAGCTCAAAAGATGCAAAGGCCAAAGAAAAATATTTGAAAAATCCTTTGAAAAATATTTTTGTTTTGTGTAACCCATAAAGCTTTTGGAACATCATAAAGTAATGCATCTATTACTCATTCTAAATTGTATTTCTACTAATCGATGTATTAAATTAATTGTATAACAAGTTATTTTAATTGTACTTATAAGTACCATCAGTAGATAAAGGGTTAAAGAGACAATTTTTTCTGTACCGAAGGCTGCGAGCAGCGCCTCTGTAGGCCGTGTTAATTCCCAATAAATTGGGAGCTTATGTTTCTTGCTAATTCATTTGCCGTCAACTTTCTGTTGTAATCGTACTTTTTTTACAATGCATTTCATCAAATTTGAAGACATTGCAACTAAAATGAATATTTCTGCATATTTTAATTGCATCAGCATATTTTAATTGCAGCATATTTTAATTATCTTGCAGATAAAATTATGAATTTTAACATAGTTTGTAGCGAAAAAATAAAGTCCCACTAAACAACAAATTTTTAATGTAGAGGGAACCTAAACAAGCATTTTCCTCATAGAATGTGTAGCTGGAAATGGAGCGTTTAAGCGCTGGTGACTAAATTGTAGTTTACATAATTTCTTTGTTCTAATCATAAAAAATCAAAGGATAATACTTTAGATAAAACAAAATGTATGAGGCATCTTTTTTTTTCTTTTTAAGTCAGAAAAATATTTTTTTAACTATTGTTTTTCAGACATATCATTTACTTTCTGTCATTTTTCGTCATAGAATGTGTAGCTGGAAATGGCGCGTTCAAGCGCTGATGAATAAATTGTAGTTTACATATTTCATTTCTCTAATCATAAAAAAATCAAAGAATAATACTTTTTGATTAACAAAATGCATCAGGCATCTTTTTTTTTTTTTTTTTTTTTTTTTTTTTTTTTTTTTTAAGTCAGAAAAATATTTTTTAACTATTGTTTTGAAGATTTATCATTCACTTTCCGTCATTTGTGACGTGAATAATATACTAGTAATTATATATTTTAGGATGAAATTCCTAAAATTTCAAAAACTATTTTAAATTATTTTTGGAAAACTAATTATGCTGTCTGACGACAATCATATGCTTTAAAGTTTTATTTTACTAAAATGTTATGCAAAAATTAAAAAATAATAATTTGAATATGTTGATTTTTTTTTCTAAATAGTCCCTTGATAAATATCATCAATCATGCACGAGACATTTTTCCATATTTTCATGTTTATTAATTTAAAACTATTTGTATATAAATGAAAAATTTAAATGCAAAGCAAAACAGATGTGCCATTTCCGTTGATACGTTAAAATCATCTTTTTATGCTTTGAGCTTAAATGTCTTTTCTCTGGAGAGCAATAACTCACTTTCTGAAAAACATTTTTCTGCTCAATCCTGAATAGGAATCCCCAGAAACCAAAGTGGATGCTTAGTACTTTCATAAATGAACAGCTGACTGTCACCATACTGCTTCTAAACACTTAATGAAACATAGATGTTTATAAGAAGACATCATTAATCTTCATTCCAATTTTTCCAAAGTATAATAATTCAAGTAAACTGTTTAACCAACAAGACAAGATGAAATTAATATGATTTCTTAGGCATTTTATTTTCATTATTATGTAATTTTTTTCGTGCATTATTTGCAACATTAAGCATCGCTTTTTTAAATTTCGGGAAAAGTGTTTTCTCTTATGTTGACATAGCGTTAAACCTGTTAGATATTTAAAACCGGAGAATATATATTTTTTGTGGGGAGGAGGAAATTGTTGCTGATTCAATTTATTCCTAAGAGAAAAAAATGTGCAAAATCTGAAAATACTCGCATTTTTTATGTTTTTAATTTAATGCCATGAAATTTTATAAAAATAATTTACCATATTTTTACTTTCTTCTATCTGTACAAGATGAAAGTATTAGATTTTTGAAAATTTTCGAATTCCGGTTTTCGACGAATTTACACCAGAGTCAGTGATGTCTGTCTGTGAGTGCGTGCATGTATCTGACACAAATATTGTGGGCGCTCTATCTGAAGAACTAATGAACGGAATTTAATAAAAAGTTAGATTCAGCTAGTCCCTGATATAAATTGGTGGTGATTAGTTTTTGCTGCAAATCGCCCAACAGGTGGCACTGCTGTGCATCATTTTCACGATTTCCGCAATAACACTACCTCAAGAACTAATGCACGAATTTTCATACAACTTGAGATTCACTTAGTCCCTAATATGAATATATATTGATTAGCTTTTGGCGTAAATCGCCCAATAGGTGGCGGTGCTATGATGCATTATTCATGATTTCCGAAATTTGAATATCTTAATAACTGATGCATAGATTTTCATGAAACTTCAGATTCAGTTATACCTCGATATAATTTGATGCTGATTACGTTTAGGTGCTAATCGCCGAATAGGTCGCGCAGCTAGGCTGCATTTTGACGATTTTCGTGATAGCTTTTTCTCAACAACTAACGTACGGAATTTAGTGAAACTTCATATTATGTTACACTTTCACATAAATAGATCCTTTAGAATACCCATGATGGATATAGATTGTCATTTAACTTTGGCACTTTGATGGCGAATTTTGAAGTACAGTAAACCCTCAATTTAACGGAACTCGGTTCAACGAACTTCGGATTCAACGAACTAATTTAAAAAAAATTTAAAAAATTTAAAATTCAATATTAAAGAAAAATTAAAGTAAAACAAGTGGGTAAGTGTGATCGCAGATCGCACAGAGGGTTTCGTTTAATATCACTTTTAAAACACTTTATCCTTAAATTAACAAATCAAAATCGTTAATTTAAAATTATTCCCCTCTCCCTAGCTTGAAATTCAACGCCCGTATTTCAAATTTTTATATTTGACAAATGTCAAATATTTATTTATCACTATTATTTACTGGAAGCCTCCATGATAAAACAGCTTCTAAATCGATGAAACACGCTTCGAAAAAAAAAGTATTACTGCCTCCCTCCCCCTCCCCTACTTGAGAATCAACACGCAACCCTGTTTTAAGCTTTTATATGTAAAAAATCAAGCAATGAACAACGACAAAGCATCTCTTTTTACTATTTTAAAAAGCGATTTCTCGGTAAAATAAAAAAATATTTATTATATCTGTGGCGACACAATGTCTCGTGATCAAATGAACGAAACCTTAAAAAAAAATGGAAAGAACACGAAACGCCGAAAGCGCGCGCTTTGATTCTCACTGCAGCGTGGTTTTCGTTCTAAACATGCGCAATGATGCTGGCGACCTATGCGGCCATGTGATATGCTTTTCGTTCTATGCATGCGCTAGCGTACCCACGATCCATTTCTGCTTCAGTTCACAAGTGTATTTTGCTACTAGTGCTTTTTTGAAATGGCTTGTAATATTAAACGGAAACGCGTTAATTTATCTATAAAACAGAAACTTGAGTTGATAGAGAAGTTGGAGAGTGGTGTGTCGGTCGCACGTGTTTGCGAACTATACGAAGTTAAAAAACAAACCGTTTCAGACATTCGCAAGAATAAGGAAAAACTATTCCATTTTCCCCTTATATACAGCGTGGGTGATTCAAAAAGCGGTTTCTCAGTGCCGGACAGGAAACATGTAAAAGTGGCTCAAAATAAAAACCTGGAGGAGGCAGTATACAAATGATTTGTACAACAGCGGTCAAGTGGCGTCGTCGTCCGTAATGTTGAGTTGCGGGCAGCCGCAGAAAATTTGGTGAAACATATGGGTTTAGTGACATTTCGTGCAAGTGATGGTTGGCTTTGGTGCTTTCGTAAACACCATGGTTTCACTAACAGGAAAACATGCGGTGAATCTTTAGACCAATGTCAGACGGGCGTCTTTTTTGCTGCTTTTTTGCTTAAGTATTATCCATTCACAATGCTATTCCAATTGTGAATGGATAACACTTAAGCAAAAAAGCAGCAAAAAAGACGCCCGTCTGACATTGGTCTTAAGCGCCGACATCGAACAGGTGGAACCTTTTCGAAAAAAGATAAAGAAACTGATAGAATCCGAGGGCCTACTTTTGTGTCAGTTATACAATGCTGACGAGACAGGACTCTATTTTCGTTCTGTGCCGGAAAATACCTTGGCGTACAAACATGATTCCCAGACGCCTGGCCGCAAGCTAAACAAGGAGCGTATTTCAGCACTCCTTTGTGCTAATACTGATGGTAGTCATCGTCTTAAACCAATGGTAGTTGGAAAGGCCAGGAAACCGCGTGCTCTAAAAAATATTAGTATGCAACAATTGCCAGTCATCTATTCTAGTTCAAAGAACGCTTGGTTCACAGGCTATATTTTTTCTGATTGGTTTTTTAACCAGTTTGTTCCTGTCGTGCGTCACTATCAAGAAGAAGTTATGAAAATACCTTCCCACGAAGTAAAAGCTCTATTACACCTTGATAATGCTCCCTGCCACCCAAACGCGGAAAAGTTAGTTAGTAGGGATGGACGAATAAAATGTGATTTCCTTCCTCCAAACACAACTTCATTAATTCAACCGATGGACCAAGGAGTCATTGTTGCCTGCAAGAGGATTTATAAGAAGAAATTCCTTGAAGAAATAATGGTAGTGTTGGAAAATGAAAATGATGCAGTAGAAGATTTGAGAGGAGCCAGAACGCTGCAAAATTTGCGCACCTACAATTTAAAATCAGCTATCTTTAACTTTGCTGCTGCGTTGAGGAAGACGAAGGTATCCACACTGGCTAACGGCTGGTCAAAACTACTCAACGACACAGATCCTGAATACGATTTTACAGGGTTTGAGATTTCGTATTTTAGGAGTACAATAACGGAGGCTGGTGATGATATCCCTGATAAAGATATAGAACAGTGGCTCGAGAATGACGAAGCAGATCCAGGCTACCAGATTTTAAATGAGGAGGAGATCACAGAAAGTATACTGCATGATGATAATGAAGATGAGGTCGAGGACGACAAGAAAGAAGAATTAAGCGAATTTCGACCGAAATTATCTACAATACGAGAGCATATGGATGACGTCATTACTTACATAGCGGCATCTTCAGATCCCGAAGTGTTTGCGTATTATGAACACTTTAGATAATTTCGAGCTCTTATAATAACAAAAACAGCATTCAAGTGGGAAAAAATTAAAACTAGACGCCTTTTTATTAATCCAGCAGTATGGAGCAACCTTAAAGTGATGCAAATAACATAAAATGATCCCTGTTGTTTTCGGGGCATTGTAATTTTTTTTCATTTGTTTATTGCTTGTTTATTAATTATTATTTCTGTGTAAAAAGTGTTTCATTCCCATAAAAGTTGCATATGTGTTAATTCGTTTGTATTTCATTACCAATTATTGTATTATTAAAAGTAATGTATTGTGTTTATATATATATATATATATATATATATATATATATATACAGTAGTATATATATGTATATACAATATATATTTATGTATATACATATATTGTATATATACAATACATGTATATACACTGTATATATTGTATATATATATTATATATATATATGTAATTTACACTGTATTAATATATGTAATTACAAGTACGTAATAATATATATATGCACTATAATTATAACAAAATAATATTATAAATAGTACTTTGCGATTTAACGGACACATCTTAGTCCCAATTAGTCCGTTAAATCGAGGGTTTACTGTATTAACATGCATCATAATAAAGAAAATTTTGGGAATGGCTCATCTGACTTTTTTTGATAGAATTTGTTTTTGATCTGGGGTAAGCAGCCTCATGAAGCATTTTTCAATAAAAAATAACTTACATAACGTTATTTCCCTGTTGTTGATGTTAGTAGCAAACTAATATTAAGCCGTTATTACTGCAAAATAGTATTAATTGTATTTCCAATCTATTGCCCATTTGCTTAAATATTAGTCGTACTTTGGAAATATTTATGATGAAATACAGATATTGCAGAAATATTGACTTAATGTTGGAAATAAAATATTCAAGACAAAATGCCAATATTGAAGAAATATTGTAAGCAGGGCAATAACTCACTTTCTGAAAAGAATTTTTCTGTTCAATCTTGGATGATAATTATGATAAAACAAAGTGGATGATTTGTAGTTTTCAAAAATGAACAGCTTCCTGGCACCATAATCATTGTAGCTCTTAATGAAACACTCATATTTAACTTTCATATTTAACTTTCATCTAACTCATATTACACTTATAAGCCATCAACAATCTTCATTCTAATTTTCCCAAAGTACATTACTTAAGCTCGACTGTTTAACCAGTAACACAAAATAAGATGAATATGATTTCAATGATTTTTATTTTCATTATTATATTATGTTTCGTACATAATTTGCAATATTAAGTATCGCATTTCAACCCTCCGCCTACCAGACTGTCCAATAGACACGACAGGAAAAACGGAATTAGTTCTAATACAGTAAAATTCAGCTGAATGTGATAAATTAAAAAAAAAAATGGTTTGTAAATTCGTAAAAATCTAGAAACATTTTCAAAGAATACTGAATAAAACTAATGAATTTTAAATGCGGTTGGATGCAATATTGTATTTTTTGTACGCTGTTTGTTTTTGTGGTCTGAGGGTGTAAATCGATGAAAAATATTTTGTGTTATGCTAACTCTACGTTAAGAGGACCAGAAAGTTTTGAAATGCTATTTTTATTATTATCATATTATAATGTTTGAACCTTATAGAAACTCTTTCAGTTGGGAAAAATGGGTTGATGGAAAAATTCTTAAAATTACGATCGTCCGATCCGTAACGTTTAACTGCGTAAACTGGTGATAATTGAGAAGTGAATCTTTAACCTGAAGTTATTTTGAAACAGTTTTTTTCTCTGGTTTTGCGACGAAAACGTTTTAACAAGTTGACGGATTGAGATGTTCCTTTTCATAAAGGACATTAAATTTCTACAAAACTGCGCATTAAAAACGGAGAAAAAAAAAATAAAAAAAAAAAAATTTAAACAAAAAAAGGTCATTTATTGGAGATTTTGCTTTTTTATGATTTTTTAAAGTTTTTTTGCACTTTTGTATCTGTATTTCAGGTTTAAAAAAGAGAAAGAGTAACAAACAGTATAAAAAACAACGGAAAACTCAAAAAAAGGGACCTGGAATTCTTGGAAAAATTAGTTTTACAAGTATAACTTTAACGTACAGTACTAAAACTTTTGTTATTGTTTTAACAGTTTAATGAATATTTTTGTTTCTCTAAAATATAATTGAATCTATTAAAAAATAAATTATTGTCTGATTTAAATATAGGTTTCCTAATCGGCAATGAAACTTCAGTAAAATTTTATTTGAGCCTTTCGGTTTACGTTAAATCTGTTAGTTTTTTAAAGCCGGAGGAAAGATATTTTAGGAGAATAGGAGGAATTTGTTGCTGACTGAGTAAAAACCCAAGAGAAAAATGTGCTAAAATCTGAAGATTTTTGCATTATTTCATTTGTGTATGTATATAATTATTTATTTTACTGCAATACCATTTAAATAAAACTTGTCATTTTTATAAAACTATTTTACCAGATTTTTTTTACATAATTTGATTTTGAATAAGATAACATACTTCACAAAGCATTTTCCTCGGAAACATTACTTGCCCTAGTAACAAGAAATATTAGCCCAATATTTCTCCAACATAGCATTCATTGTACAGGCTCCCAATGTGCTAATATTGTCTAAAAATTGCTCATACACTGGAAATATTTACGAAGAATGGCCAATAATTCTGAAATATTGATTTTATACAGGAGAATTGCCAATATTAGTAAAATATTGGTAAAATACCAACACTGTAAATTTACGACAATATTTTGTCTCAAACTTTGAACAAAGTGTACCCAATATTGTTTTGCTAGCATGCCTTATTTACGTTACTTGTTTAAAAAATTCCGTAAACACGGACCTATTATCACTTAAGCCTGAAATAAAGTGCTGCTTTGCTTATCACGGTAAATCGCCCAAAAGACATTTAATATCGAAAAAAAATCTCTTCTGATGATTCTGATTCTCAAATATGAATCCGAATAAAATTACTCTCTATTTAAGCAGTGGGATTTAAATCTGAAATTATTTATTATACATAAGCGCTTTCCTCCTGGCTGTTTAACAATTTTAGTATCTGTTTCTGATGATGTTGAGAAACCGTTGATTTTTAAAAAATGAACTGAAATCCTTAAATCTATTAATAAAATTAATTTGATTTTTATTCTAAGTTATACGATGTCATAGTAAAACAAATTCAAGCTTAAATTTATTTTTGAAAGTAAAAGGAGCTTTCAAATAAGTATTTGAAAATTCTTTAGTCAAATTAGGATATTTTATAGATGCGCCATGTGGCTCACTAACGATATTCATTCTTTTTTATTGTAATGCTATCGATGAATATAAAAAATAATTAAAAAGTAATTAGAACTTAAGAGGGCTGGTCACTCAACTTCGGAATTCTCCTCTGTAATGTTAAGTCTATGGACTTTTGATGCATTCGTATATTTAAAATATCTTCTCGAGAAATTCATATTTTTAACATCTTTTTTCTGTGTACTCTTCTTAAGGCTGTTCTCAACTGCTCTGCGCAACAAGCGCAAAACATTTTGACACATTTACAAATTCAATTTTTAACGGAAAGATAAAAAATTGGACAACCTGGCCATGGAAGCGATTTGGAATCGAACTGTGTTTCCCTTTTTTGGATCTATCAATTACCTATTGAGTTATAAGCGATTTTCATCACGTGACATGACATTTTTCCCCCCTTACTGACTGGATTTTCTTCTTTTGTTCGGAAGTTCAGTTCAAACTGCCAAATTTCACAGTATTTTCTGAAAGATCTATTGCGTTTACAAGAAAAATGAAAAACAGTTCGATGGCATAGTTTCTGAATAACAATACCTTCTAGTTTCATGCGTTTCCGAACAAAAATGAATTAAAACTTATGTCAGAAAGTTGACTCTTTGGATTTGAGAACAGCCTTAAAGGATGTCTTTTGTTTCCTTAGTTTTCAAAGTATTTCTAAAATCTATGCTGAATTTAATATTTCATGTGTTAAAAGCGGGCGAACTGTGAGTAAGCTTATAATACTTTCTATTAAATTAAGTCTATACTTTAGAAATATTTTTAGAACTAAGAAAAAAAGATACATCTTTTAGAAAGTGTGCACAAAAAATAGAAGTTACAAATATTAATTTCCCGAGGAGATATTTTATATATACAAATGCATCAAATGCCCATAGACTTTACATTAGTGAGGGGAAATCGGAAGCTGTGTGACCAGCCCCATTAACCAAGCCAATAATTCTTCACGTGCTAATCCAGACTCAAGAGGAAGAATTTTTAGAGTAATTTGCATTTGTTTATTTAAAGTTTTATTCATTATTGTACTAAGAAGTCACGCATTTAATAAAATTTAAAATAATAAATTTATATTATTCCTATAGGATGCGACATTTAAAATAAATAAAAAACTTCATCAACAAGTGATCTTTGTAATATAAATTATCAAATAATTGAATGATTATAAGTCAAAGCTTTATTCATTAAAACTAAATCAAGCGCTAGACAATGTCTTCTGTCTTATCGCAAAGACTCGTTCAAGTAAGGATTTGGACCCTATTTTATTTCCAGACGCTGGACTCGATTAAATTTTAACTAATGACGAAACTTCTCTCGTGTACTTAAAAGCTCGATAACATTTGCATATATTTAATTATGCAATACTTTTAATAAAATGAAATACTGTAATTGTATTCTGACTTATGTTATTGATATTAGCTACGAGAATAACTTTGAGTGGTCTTTTCCACAGAAAATAAATCACACAACAGATAAACACAGTAATGATTTATAAGTGAATTTCTTTATAATTACTTTAGCTATAATTTTTTGCTAAGTCCAAAAATGCTAATTTAATAATGACACTAATATGACTAATAGTTTCATTTTAAAAGACATACAAGTTCGATCTTATATGAAGGAGTAGTACAAGATTTTAAGATAGATTAAATTAGAGGTTGTTAAAGATAACTATTTATATGAGGAGTTAAAAGCTTTATTAATGAAAACTCAAATTTGGTAATGCTTATGTTTACTATTTTAAGGGAGTACACTAATTGATTCAGTTTATTTTATAGTTCTACTTGTTTCTGTTAGTTATCTTCTGGAAAACTTAATTAATCTTCTTGGAAATGCCCTGAACTCTTATATGATGCTCGAAATGTATGCCTCTTTAAAATGAAACTTATTAGTTTCTATGGTATGTAGGGTCATTATTAAATTAGCATTTTTTGAGACTTCGCAAAAAAATTATAGCTAAAGTAATTATAAAGAAATTCACTTATAAATCATTACTGTGTTTATCCTGTTGTGTGATTTATTTTCTGTTGGACTACATTAAAGACCACTCACAACGTATTCTCGTAGCTAATATCAATAACATGAAGTCAAGAATCACAATTTAAAGAGTAATTTCGCATATATCTTGAAGCGCTGTAAGAATGAATTGGACAATGTATAATAATGGAAAATGAACTTTGGAAAATAAAACCCACTTTTATTACAAAAAAAAGTTTACATGTTCGATCAAGAGATAACTGAGTCGTTTCATTTCTTTCAGATATTACTGAGTGTCAAAGTTTGAAAGATAAATTGCAATATATCTGTAGTTACATTGATAATTTTTTAAGGAGAGCTTAGCGTTCTTAATTAAAGGTTTTTGTTTAAATTCCTGCAGTGTGTAGAATAAACCCATAAAACAGCTATGAATTGGAAATACACAAGAAATTACTGACAATTGAAAGATCTAGGACAAGCTGAAAAACAAGTATACGAGCCCCGGCGGTTGATAGCTGCACGCCAGCGAATTCTTTGCTTGTAAATCGAAAAACCTGGAATAACTGTAAGGTGCAAAATATAATGATTAAATATTTCTACTCTTTTTTTTGCTTTATTGTTCGCCGTTTTGAAAGACCGTCTGGAGTGCTCTGAGATTTATTATATACTGGCTGTCTGAAATACCGTCAGAATTAATCTCTTTGGTTAAATTATATCTTTAATAGCGTTAAATGGAGGGGTTTTAGTGGAGGTTATTTCCAGTCTAAGTAACGTGTTAAAGATTTTATACGAGATGCTGCTCGCATCGGCTTTCTGTGTGAAGGGGATATTTAGGGTAGTGCCTGGAGTCTATTGATAGTGTTTTACTCAGTAAAGTTATGCAAGACGACACAGTACCCACATGCGACTGAAAATATCTTCATCAATTAAAAATATGTTATATAAGAAAGATATCTTTTATAGAAAAAACTATGAACAAAAAGTGGGTAAAATCAGTTTTTGTGTTACATTTTTCTTTCTATTGGTTGACCCACCCGGCGTTGAACAGGCCCATGATAATTACCTTAAATACACCAGAAGTCGCTGTTGAAAGATTTTTTATTTTTAAACAAAATCTTAGAAGAGAAGCTAGTGTTGGTGCTCTGTTGCCTTCGTCAGCGTACACCGTCGAAATTTTTAAATGAAAATCTATCCAAACGAGCCTTAATTTGGTAGTCCCAAATGCCTTCGGCATTAGACATCGGGAATGCTACTCACTCTAAAGATTGTTTTTTCCCCCTTCTTTCAAATCAGATCACTTAATACTAAAAACAACATTGTTCTTATTGTCTCCTTGAATTTTTTATAATTTATGAATTTAATGATTGGAAGTTTGCGTGTAATTTTCGATCAAAAATATTTAAATTTATATGTAAAAACCTAAGCAAAAACCACACACGTACTCTGGTTCTGAGCGAAAAATTTGCGAATTTTACTTTTTTAATAATAATCACCCGATGTTTCAAAAGAGATATAAATTAAGTGTTTGAAGAACTTGCAAAAAGATCACGTTAAAATACCGACATTTAGTTACATTTAGCATCGAAAAAATTCCTCCGACCGGCGCGAAATGACTTCCAGTCGCGAATTTCTTTTGGAAAGCCTTAATATTGATATTTTTGGAAAGGAAATATACCGTCCTAGAGAAGAAGGTATCCGAATTAAGTGTGCCATTTTTCTTTTTCTGTATCTTTTTATTACAGGCCGAACATCGCTTCGAAAAAAAAAAGGGGGGGGGGGCACGAAATCGTAAATTTTTGAAATTTTTAATGAATTGGTTAAAATTTGTATTTTTTTAAACAAATTGCGGCATACAAAGGCAAAAAGTACAGAATTTAAGAATACAGTTTTAGTTTTCAAGTATTTAGAACAGTTTTGCCAATGCGCGCTTTGAAAGAAACTTGAAAAGAAAAGAGCGTTCTCCAATAATCGCATCTACTTTTACTCTGCGCTGCGGAACAATGTTTGCTTGAACCGGCGCGACGTTGTTGTCGATGTGTTTATTTGCGGGCTTTAACCAATATCTCGGATAATTATATACTCAAACATAACTCATACACACACAAAAACTCTCAAATTTTATTAGTATAGATGGAAACAAAAATCCCGAACGTGATCTACTTTTTGAACTGATAAACGGTAACCTCCCCTTATAGCCGTTCTCAAATCCAATTGGCTACTTCCTGATAAATTTCAGAAATAATTTTTCTTTGAGAACGCATGAAATTGGTAATTTCTTTTTATTTACAATGAAATCGAACGGTTTTTATCATTTTTCGATCAAGACAGCAGATCATTCAGAAAGTTTGCAATCAAATTTTCCGACGCGAATACGCTTGGAATAGAAAAAAAACTGTCATCATGACGCAACAATCGACTATATATATAGACATAACTTCTTTTTTTAAAAATTAAAAGCTGTTCGATTACAAATCCCTTCATAATGATATTTGAAAGTGTCTGGTTTTTATGTTTAAAAAAACAAGTCCATAAATTTTCGCGTTGTTTAGCGGGGAAAAGTTTTTCTGAGACTCCACTTAAAGAAGACTGTTAAATTTCTGAGTGCATAATAATCAGAAATTTATCTACCAAAACTTATTAGAATGCACTTTATATATAACAGTTTTTGGAAGAGGGAATATTCAGTCAATATTATGCAATCCTACCCACAAACGCAAAAAATACAGTATCTTACTAGGAATATTTCAAGTGCGAACAAAAGTGCCATTCTGAAATTCTATTGAAGAAGTAAAATTAGGTATAAGATGCAAATTAAACATTTAAAGGCAATTTTCTATAATGCATGCGAAATATTATATTTCGCATCGAAAACGCTTAATATAAATAAATGTTTTCTGTAAAGAACACGGTTTAAAGGATACACGACTTTTCGTCCTGGCGTTTCGATTCCGATGCCATTTCGGTCCCTGCCATTTCGGTTCGTTGACATTTCACCATTTTCACCCATTTTAGCACCTTAATAACTCCAACTCTAGTTGTCGTAGGCCTGCCAAACGCTGTATGGTTCAGCATCATTCGGGGCCTTTATCTTTTTTTATCCCCTGCCCCCTCACACCCCACACCCCCACACCAAATTTTATAAGAAACAGAATATAAGAGTCGGAGAAATTTAAACTTTTATAACTCGTGATAATGAAATCCCGGCGAGCTGAAAATTTATGTTTTGAAAAATGTGACATAATTTTAGAGGGAACTTTGTATTTTTTTTCTTTAAGAGAATAAATGTTTCAAGTTACTAAATTTATTATTTTTATTAGGTATTTTATATATACTATAAACTACTTTAAATACATTTTTTTCATTCTAATGGATGTCATACATTTAATAAGAACCTCTAAATCTATTGAATAATAGACAAAAACTGAACTTAATTTTTTTCTTCGAATTACACTGATAATAAATGTCTTCAATAATTCAACAACATTTATAATCTATGTAAATATTTCTTCAAATCACCCCTCTACAGCCCCTTCTTTAATTAATCAGAATTGAGATACTCGTATATTTATTGAAGCACAAATATTTAATCTTGTTATTTATTATTTTTATAATACAATGTTGCATCTTATAAATTTGTTTTCATAAGTTACTTTAGCATTATAAACATTGGGAAAGAAATAGCGATTCGCTTCCTAGGCGTGCTACGAAAAATATTTTGTTTTCGGAAAACTTTTTTGATCTATCCCCACCCCCCTTCTTCTTTATTTAAAAAAATAATTGTTGCTTGCATTTATTTAAGAGTCTTCCAGCCGCTTGATGCAGATTTTTGTGAGCAAATTTTATTAAAAATGGGCTTTTTAATTTTTAATAAAATAATTATTTTTAATTTTATATAATAAATGTACCAATATTTTAATTAATTTAATTTTCATTTTTTAACTGACAAAAACAAAGCTTTTTTGCATTTGTCGTCTTTTTATGTATTTTTTAATTAACCTTTTCCTCCCTCTTTCCCAGAAAATGAATTTATATTTCAGTTTTATTATTAATTATACTAATAATTTAAAATTTCAATTACTTTAAATATAAAATGAATAAACAGTTAAGGATAAATATCAGTTTATAGCTACTATAAAATATAATTATAAACTAAATATATGATATTATATGTATTGATTTATTTTAAAGTAAAAATTTGTAATTTCTATTAATAATGTTATTAGTTTAATAAATTAAGAATATATTAAGCTAAAAATTATATTTTGAAAAATATTAATTTAATTTTTATATTAAAATTACTAACTATTTTAATAATTAATTAATAGCAGGAATCATCATGAAAATTTTTGATTTATTATTCCCAAAAATTAAAAAATAATTTTTTTTTGGAAAATCAGTCCAAAACATAAAGGTGTAAGTAATTATTAAATAATAATAATGGTAATAATAATAATAATAATGCAACATTGTACAAATACGTAAAAGTAATTTTAGACAGTGTAATGTAATTTTACTGTCGAGATGTAGATTTTGATTTTTTTTAATGGAAATGTATCGTTTACAATTCACAAGGAGCAAGATTTTGTTATTTAATTATATTTAAAAAGTAAGAAAAGTATTATAAACTAACTAATAAATAAATAAACAACATACATATCCTGAGAATCCTTATCATTTTTATACATACTAATGAAGTTAATAACCGAAGAAGAATAAATAGTAACCGAAATTTTAAAAATTATATTTGTATATCCTGTAATAACTATTACATAGTTCATGTAATCGTTTTTAAACATGCAATGAATAAATTAGTTATATAGCAATTAATATTTGAAATAATTTTGAATTATTTTTAATAAATAGTTTTAATAAAAACAATTAATTTCTTTGGAAATTTTTTATTTAACACTATAATTGCTTCCAACAACAGCTGTAAGGGACCGAAATGGCTAGGGACCGAAATGGCAAAGGGCCGAAATGGCTAGGGACTTAAACGCCAATGCTGAAACGGCGGGACCCAAGTGTCAGGACCGAAATGTCCTGCTTCCTAGTTCTATTTACTTCAAACGTACACTAATAATTTCCTCCCACACTTCGTTAGAGTCTTAATTTTTCACAAGATGTCGACTTGGGATTTGTAGATCTTGTTCTTCGTTAGAGGTAACTTTTTTCGTTAGAGTCTATAACAGCCACAACTAAGCCTTTCTTTCGCCGGAAGAAACATATATGTTTGCCAATGGAAGTGGACTGCAATCATGGAACTATGAATAAATAAAAATTAACTCTCAAGATAACGAAGCTTCAACTGTAACCGGATCTGCAGTGGAAGATATCCGCTGGGGCAAACTTCCATCAGTACAAACAAATGGATATTTTTGCCTTATGACAACGTATGACAAAAATATTTCTTGAATAAGGTGTTTAAATAAAGGGAAAAATTTTATTCAAGTTTACTTGTGGATGTAATTAAGACTTATTAATCCGATTTAAAGAAACAGCAGCCGCCATCTTCTGACTACATATTAAGATACTTCGTTGTTCAGTAGCATACACTAAATTATACATATCCACCACTTTATTCAGACCTCCATTGCTGCAACACTTCAAAGTGTCTTAAGAAATTATAATATCACCAAAGAGTTTATAAATATTTGAAGATAAAGAAGCAATACGCAAATTTTACTTCGTTTATATAAAATTGATAGTAAAACAGTTTCTGTACTAATCTCAAATTTAAAACTAAACTTAAAATGTATTATAATTTAATTATTTTTAAGGTTTCGTATATAAAAAGTAACAACGGAACCATTATAAGATCACTCCTCTGTCCGTCTGTCACAACCATTGTACTCGTAAATTATGGAACTTGGAACGTTCAAATTGGCCGAAGTAATAAAGGCTATTGACCCAAATATTTATACATTATTAACACAATATTTATACATTATTCACAAATATATTTAGGAAAAATGTAGAGAGGCTAATTAAGTTACTTGAACAAAAAACATTTTCTTTGTGCATCGTGTGGGGTATCGTGTGAAAGCTTTCGTATCACCTAACTCAAAAATGCATTTCTTTTAATTTTAGGTATTACATTTTCAGAGATTTAGTCGAAAATGTAACGCACAAATATGTTCCCCCATCTATTTCCGAATATACTGATGCTAAAATTATGAAAAAAGTAGAGGTAGTAGAAGTTAATTTAAACTGTAACGATTACTCTAGGTCAAATAGTTTTGGGAAAATCGCATTTTTCCATTTCACACAAATTTTGATTTAGCGGGCGTTCACCAAAGGAGTTAAGAAGCGCTGGAAGTACCTTTCGTAGCAGAAGTATAAAAGCATTGTTGATAGTGATTTTCGAAAAACATTGTCTGTAATTACCCGAGATATTTACCCCTAAAGGCACGGACGGTTTGAGCATAAATAAAGACACGGGCGGCATACTACATGCTCCGTCAGCTTTTAAAGCCTAGATAACAACTTTTAATGATATATTTGTGTAATGCCAAAAACACAGTTAACAGTTATTAGGCATGGGAAATCCCAGTAGTAGTATAAAAGCAATGAACGTCTAACTGTTAAAAACAGACCAATTTAAAAAGAATTACAAACATAATTACTATGGGATTCGAGACTAGTTTGCATTGAGTGGCTTTCTCAATAGGCCACGCGCGTTTTTAAAGGTTAATTAAAAACCTATCTGGAAAAACGCGGCATGGAGCAAGGCAGCGTTGCAAATTTGTGACCTCTTTTTTAATCGTACTTAGCACAATGCCAAATTTAAAATCTGAACAAGGGTTTTGTTTTAGGCACATCATAAAAAGAAAAGTTTATTACTACGTTGAATTTGGGTTTATGAAATGCCATATTTTTGTTGTCAGCACCGAATTAAGTTCATCATAAGGAGAATAGGATAAGATTTAAAAAAAAGTTACATAGAATAGCAATATTTGTTACTATTTAGGCTTCATATCTTTCTGAACTTTCATGGTATATCAATTTATACTTTTCTATACAGCTATACCCAACCCTACGTTGTATAGTTTTTTACTAAGTGTTATTATTCTTTTAGCGACTTTTTTTTGTAATAATACAGTTACTAATTAATATATTTATTGTACAGAACCCTCTGTGCTCGAGTAATACTCGCACTTCACCGTTTATTTATATATCACATAAGAGATCTGTTTAGAAATTACAAGTACAATTTTGCGTTTTACAATTCAGAATCATCGTAAAGCGCATGCATTAATACGAGAGCAATTCGGAAGCTAACGTACATTTCGCTCTAAATAATAAAAAAAAAACGCATATGTTCAACCTTTTTTATTTACACCTGAAAGGTACGGCTGTCCTCTATTTTCAACATAGTCAGCATGTACATTCTATCACTTGGCACAGCTATTTACAAAACTTACCAACCCACTCTTTAAAAGACTCAGCCCCCTGCGAATTCAACTAACTTGTCACAGCAGTTTGAAGTTCCTCATCATCAGTAAAGTGCTGGGCCCAAACTACGGCTTCATTTCAGTGAAAAGGATCAGAATCTAAAGGATCCAAGTCCGGACTGTAGGGGGTGTGATTAAACACGTCCCATTTAAACTGGCGCAAAAAAATCTTGTATTGGCCGAGCACTATACCTTCACACATAATGTTTGGGCCGTATACGACACACAATTCACACAATGACTGCTGCTGACAGTTCTTTTGCCCAAAGAAATTTTATCAATCCTTGTACCTCGCATATAGAGGGATTTTCAATAGCGACGCACATTTTGTGACGTAATAACCAGTTAATGCGCAGCAGTACGACACACTCACTCGAATAGCTGGAAGCTTACTGAATCACAGACTGTTGATGATCACGGATGGTTATGCTCCGCTCACTACTACTAGCGCCACGCCACAACGGAAGTTAGTTTCCGAATTGCCCTCGTATTGAGTAAAGTCATTAACAGAGATGTAAAATTTCAGATTTTAAGCTTGATATTCACGATTTCGTAGACGATTCCGCGAGGGAAAGATTTATCTTAGCACAAGATGAGAAGAAGTGTTTTAGGTCATTGTGCCTAAATGTAACGAACCCTAAATGTGACAATGTTCTTTTATTTAAAATCTTAACGCAATAATCATATATAAAATGTAGACAATCAGACATCTGAAATGCAGGAGCAAAACGCTAAACATTTCTCTGCATTTAAATCGTTTTCTTAAAAAAATTTCCCATTACAATACACATCGTTTATTATAAAGTTGCCCCATATTCCCTAAATGTGGCGAAAATCCCGAAAATGGTTCACGATATTTTTTTTTACGTTGAAGATAAAATAACCTTATGGACGTCATAGGCCAACGCCTGTCAACGCCTGTTCCATTTATCTGAAGTGTAAGCCCGGGAAAAGGCGACAAGTTTTCAAATTATACTTCTAAAATATCCTAATCGTTGGTGAATGGTTTTCTTCAGGGACCTATTAGCGACGAACTGAATGCCTAAATGCGTAGAGACTTTTATGAGATTAACAAAGGTAATCTTACATGGTATTTTCATATGTTCTACTTCAATGATGTTAAAAGCCGTTTTGTGTTTAATTAAGCTGGTATGAGTTAATAAACTAGGCATTTCAACATGATCCTCCAATAGTGTTTTACATTAATCCGGTACTTAAACATGTGTTTTAAATGATCAAAATAGAAAATGCCTATACACATGCCTTTAAAATGTTTAATAAAATAACTTATTTTCTCATTCAGTGGGTGTGCTGTTCCAGAATCATCTTTCAAACCAAATACCATTCAATGCTATAAAATTTACAAAACCGGAAAAAGTATTATTGATGATCTTTCTGCCAAAGATGACTATTTGTTCTGATTTTTAGATAACTTAATAAAGATAGTTGGTGAGGACTTAACAACTAATGTTGACTGTGCTGCAAGTTCAAATTTTAAAATCGGGAACCATGCAGGTAATATTACAACTTTTCCAATAATGTTTTGTGTGTCTGCTCAAAGAAATTTAATGTTGCATAAGTGATGGGGATTGTGAATTTTGGCAAACACTGAATGCATATTTAAAAAAAACTAATTAGAAAAATCAGATAATATTCTATTCAAGACGATTCTTGAGTGCAACCAGAATCACAATCACAAATATATCTTCCTGAATCTGATTTCTCTCAAGCTTTTGAAAGCTGTTTCTTAAAAACTGTTTCAGCAACAAATCAAAATCCAGCCCAAAAGCGAAAAGCTGTAAGGTCAAACTTACCTGAATGCTTAACAATTTAAGCATACAGGAAAAAAGCAAACGATGACAATGAAGCGAAAAAGCACAAACAAAGACAAAACTGGAAAAGAGAGAACAATTAAAGCATCAAAAAGCAAAATCAGCATTTGAAAAACTAATTTCGGCAAAAACTCGAAGTCAGTGGCTATAACAGTCTGGCAGTAAAGGTTCAGCCAAAACATAAGTTACTAAGAAATCTAAATCTAAACTCATCTAGATTCATGCCATTTAGAAACGAAAGAGAAATAACTGGGGCCTACATGGGAAAGGAAAAGGAAAAGCAAAATTAAGTTAAAAACAAACCGAAAAGCAAGATATTTGATAAAACTTATATCAGTCATTCATTATTCACTTTTTGCTTTCGTGATCAAAGTTAACAGTGTATAAATAATGGAATATTTAATTATAATACATTCCAGATTATGTATTTTAAAGTTAGTTTGTCATATCTTCGAGGGATACACCTGAAAACCCGATTTTAGCGGTTGACTCGTAGGTTTATCATTGTGTTTTCCTGCACCCAAAGGTAGAAACACATAGGGGACTGGGAGCAGGAAAACGCAACGGTAAACCTATGAGTCAACCGCTAGAATCGGGTTTTCAGATGTTTTCCACCGAGATATGACTTGGCAGTCAGATTGCGTTTAATATGCGAATCGAGTTTTAACTAATTCTGGAATTTCAGCCGTGAACTCGATGAGATGATTGTCTGTGCTGCCGCAACCCGGTCCATAAACTATTCAACTTTTAATATTAGCTATTTTAACTCTTTATTAAGGAACTCAAAATTTTATTGCAATTAAATGAATATTTTAGGATGAACTGACATGTATAAAATGCATTGTCACATTTAGGACTTTAGACGTCTCATTTAGGTTTAACTACCACAAATGCAACAAAAATGACCTAAATGCGACAATCGTATATTGTGGATTTCTGTTAAAGGTAATGATTCAATTCCTACAAAAATGTTTATTTCTAACTAAAGACACAGTATATTAATTTTAACACAATTATTCTAATTGATAAATAATCATATGAGTTATAATTTTCCGACTGATTGAAAAATGTCCAGGCCAGGATTCCAACCATGGATCTCGTCTCCGAAGCTGCAAATAATTTGCCAACTGAGCTAACCCGAACGAATCGGGTAGACATAATTCTCTTAGCTGACCGTACTGATTATAGAATCTGTTCTGATACATGAAACAGCTCAATAGAATAAATCGCTAATGGAGCTCAAATAAACGCTAGATACGTAATTACACTAGACTAATTTCAAAACAATTATTCTAATTGGTAAAGGAATCATAAGAGTTGTAAGTTTCCATCTCAGCAAAAAATGTCCGGGTTCGAATCCTGGCCAGATAGCTGGATGAATGAAGTCCTGCAGATTCGTTCGGGATAGCTCAGTTGACAGAGAATTTGCAGCTTCGGCCAAGAGATTCCTGGTTCGAATAATGGCCCGGTCAATTTTCGACAATTTGGAAAATTATAACTCATACTGATACAGTATTCAATAATATTCTATTTAATAAAACACATATTTATGTAATAAAATGTCGTATATACACTAAATGCGAATGAACTATGGGAAATGCCGTCGCATTTAGACCAAATGACCTTATTCAATATAAAGTATATCAAAGTATCTGTTTTAGAGTTATTATTAAAATATATTAAGTAGTTAAATATTAAGTGTTTCAACTTTCAGTTTTATATATTTCAACTATTTACTAAATATTTCAAAAATTGATATGAATTAAATAAATATTTTAAGTGGAACGGGCTTGCATTAAATACATTGCGATATTTTGACACTTTGAATGCCTCATTTAGGTACCACTATAAATGCGACAAAAATGACCTAAATGCAACAATCATATATTGATTTATTTTATTACAGATAATGATTGAATATCTAAAAAAAAGTAAGTTTTGAATTAAAGAAACCATATTCAATCATTTTCTGCTGAATAAAATATATATGCATTTAATAAAATATCAAAATTTATCCTAAATACGAAAAACTATGGGGAATCGCATCTCATTTAGACACAATCTTCTCATCTTACGGTTAAATCTGGAAAAGAAATAGACACGTTAATAAAAATTTCCTAAAATGCAGTTCATAATCTCATAATTAAAATATTAACACAGTACAATAAAAGGATATGTTTGTAGAAAAGATGTTGGCAGAACCTGATAACCGACAAGTTTTCGGATATCTACGAAAAAAAGTCTTTCGACTCATGAAATTCCAAAGCATTTAACCCAGAAAACATCACACATCACGGTTTTGGATGAATGATAAATGAAATGCTAATACCCAAATTTAGGAAAACGTAGAAAGCACGAAACTTATTGAAATATCATGGCCAGGGGCCTTGCTAAGGGGGAGGAGAAGGGGAGCTTCCCCCCCAAACGTTCGCTAATGATATTACAATGCTGGCAAATTTACAAACTTAGTTGGCAAATTTGTTTAAAACTTTAATGAAAACTATAATACATTTTCTATTTCTGACAGACTTGGCAAAAATTTCAAATTTAATTGGGAAGATTATTAAACTTTTTACAATAAGAAGTATATTACATTTTTTAATTGTGGTAAGTTGGCAAAATTATAAAACTAGTTGTCAAATATTGACTTGGCAATTTAAGGTCCTCTCCTCCCGGACGAAAATGTCTTAGCGATGGCCCTGATCATGGCGAGGATAACTGACATCAGCTAAAAATACCATGCCATGGGATGATCAGTGGAAAGAAATTTTATTTTGTGATAAAAACAAATTAACCTTGACGATTCAGATGGTTACAAATGTTATTGACAAGGCATTAGTGAAAAATCAAAACAATGCTTCAGTCGATAAATGAGAGGAGCATCCATAAATGTTTAACAATCGTTTGTTAATCATTTATTATTTGCTTTACAGCCAATATCTAGACACATGAATTCTGAAAAATACCAAGCTATAACACACGACCATCTCAATAATATCTCATCATTCACCAATCTCATCCTTATTGGGATTCTTAAAGTGTTAATGGTTCAAGAAGATGATGATTCTTTCCATGCATCTAAACCCACCTTGAACTAATTTTCAACAGAAACGTTGAAATTTTAAAATACACTAGTCGAAGTCCATATTTGAACGTCGTGAAAAACCCTTGTGATACTTTAAATTGCAGACTGATTGCTAATAATAATCAATTTTCTACTGCGAAAAAATTGCAAGTGGCCCTCGTAAGAGATTTGCAAAACATTTCTGAAACACAACTTAAAAACAAGGGCCAGTTTAGTGAAAAGACAGATTGTTTGGAGTTATAAGAAAAAATGCAGTAACGATAACATATTGTTTTTCATTCCTTTTTGTGTTTTAACAAGTGATCTTATAAATTCTAAAACAGTATAATATTCATCTTTTTTTAATATTGTATTTGATTTAATCCTGTATCACATTCTCTAAATTTATTAAACCCTAAATGTAATACATATGTTATAATATCATATTTTATATATTTAAATTATTCTAGGAACACTTATTTATTTAATATTTTGTAATGTGTAAGTGGAATTATATTAGCTTATAAGGCTATATAATTACGTAATAGTGCAAAAATTAATATAATCACAAAGGTAATTAAAATAGTAAAATAACGAAATTACTATGACAAAGAAATATAATAAAGTTGTTGTAATAAGAAACAGCTATATAATAAGTACGAAACATAATAATGCTGACGCTTTAATGATTTTTTTTCCTCAATGCAAAATCGTTTTATCTTTTGAAAAGGAAAAATATATAGTGCAAATATAACTAATTTCAAATAACGTTTTATAAGCGTTAACAGTTAAAAATTATATATGACGCAAATGGGATTATACACTGTCAAAAAAATCCGACCAGGTTTCCTGTAGGAACCGGAAAAATAGTTGTCCTTATCGTACCGAAAAATTTTCCGACCCAGCTCGGAATAAAATCCGTAAAAAAAAGGGAATAGTCAATAAAACGGTAGTTTACGGATTTTATTCCGAGCTGCGTCGGAAATTTTTCCGGAACGATAAGGTCAACTATTTTTCCGATTCCTACAGGAAAACTGGTCGTATTTTTTTACAGTGTGTGATAAAAAATATGTTTGACTAAACAAACTAATAATGGGCATATTTTGTCGCCTCAAAAGAAACTATAAAACAATAGTCGAACTCTTAAATAATTTTAATTAATAGAGAAAAATTATTTCAGTAGACTCGTGATTTAACCGCCTTCACCGGGACCTCGGCAAATAGGACGTTAAATCGAATGGTCGTTAAATCAAATGTTGCTAATATTGGTTGATTTTAATGCACTTCAAAAATACCTAGCATTCTAATGTAGTAAAAACTGCTGATTTATGCAGTGTAAAAAATATATTTGTAGTACATAGACTAAATTTTTAAATTCAAAAAATGGTTAAAAATTATGGAATAATTTTATAAGAATTTAAACATTTTACAAAATAAAAAAAAATATTTAGACTAGTTAATTAAAAAAATTTTTAATAACCATGCCATACTTTTTGGTTTTAAATGGCGGCTGAAAACTTCCCGAATACTGCATTTTAGGTCATTGATTATCGAAACTGCTCATTAGAATTTCCTTCCCTTCCAGAAATGTTCCGTATAACTTGATCACGTCCTCTGCTTTTTTCATGTAGTAGGTATTATATGGAACATCGTCAATTTCCTCGTCGGAAGAATTATTTGGAATGTCCAATCAGGATTAAAAAGGTTGCAGATTAAATGATCATTCGAAGATGTTTTTTCAGTTTTAAACTTATCATCAACGTCAATATAATCTTAAATGCGAGATTTTCCGGCCAAACAACATGTTTTCGTAAGGCTTGCATATTAGATGATTGGAATTTTCAGTTTCGGTGTTCTGTTTTTTCAACGCCTAGGCAGCTGGTTCAAGTTCCCAAGCTTGGTTCTTTAAATATCCGATGGGATGGATTCAAAACTGTGTTCTGAGAAACCGCTTGTCAAGCATCATTTGCTATATGAATAGCCCCTAAGAATTCGTTTTACGAATTTTGTTTACTTCTTTACTTCTAAATTGATTAGGATATTTGACTAGTTTTAGACCATTGACTAGTTTCATCGGTACATTTTTTGAAGCATTGTATAACACCTTTATTCATACGCTGTAAAACGCATGATGTAACATTTGTGGGAAAAAATGATCTTTTCTGGTTCTAGATTTTTTATTTCTGAAGAGTGTGAAATGAAGTTCTCGAAGGTCGCTAAATCAAGGTTCGGATTATTTGCGGGTCGTTAATACGGGCGAGGAAAAACCTTGTACGTGTTGATAAATGGTCGAGGCCTCATTCAACGGTCGCTAAATCGCGAGAGGGAGCTAAATAAGGGGTCGTAAAATCGTGAGTCTACTATATTAATAAAAATAATAAACGACGGTCTCATTCTAAAGAATTGTCCATAAATGAACAGTTTTTAACATGAAGTTAATACTAAAAATTTAAACACATTTCACCAATTCTGAAAAATGGTCGAGGCCTCATTCAACGGTCGCTAAATCGCGAGAGGTAGCTAAATCAGGGGTCGCAAAATCGCGAGTCTACTGTATTAATAAAAATAATAAACGTCGGTTTCATTCTAAAGAACTGTCAATAAATGAACAGTTTTTAACATTAAGTTAATACTAACAATTTAAACACATTTCACCAATTCTGAAAAATGGTCGAGGCCTCGTTCAACGGTCGCTAAATCGCGAGAGGTAGCTAAATCAGGGGTCGTAAAATCGCGAGTCTACTGTATTAATAAAAATAATAAACGACGGTTTCATTCTAAAGAATTGTCCATAAATGAACAGTTTTTAACATGAAGTTAATACTAACAATTTAAATACATTTCACCAATTCTGATGCGCATCTTCCAAAATATAGATTAATAATTGTGCGTTTGAAGACGCACATAAAGTTTGACGCGCCACATGCGGCCTGGAGTGAGTATAGTTGGTATACAATAAGAAATTGCCATTGAGGGTAAACCAAACATTGTTTTTATAGTTTACATTGGTTATATATATTGTGTATGCAGTTTTAAATTTATTTATTTTATAGTACGGCAAATTTGCTCTTTATTTATATATTTTAGCGTTAGCTTTATGTCAAAATAGCAGAATATTTGTACTTGATTCTAAACCTTTATTTATGTATACAACATTACGATATGTCCAGTTTTATTTCATATCTCAAAGCGTTTTTCAAACATTTTTACTTTATATCTCAATTCGATCCCTTTTCCCCATGGCAATAAAAAAATGTGAGCCAGGGGGAGAATATGCTATTCTCTCGTACCTAGAAATATAACGAATAAAATAAAAGCAGGTATTTAGAATTCAAAACAGTATGACTGAAAACAAAGGTTATTTCTAAAGTAAAAATATTAATTTTTTGAAAGTAGCCATTAATAGCATTTCATGCAAAAGTGTTACACCTATCTATTTCTTTTTTTTTAATAGCACCTTAAATACTACTCAAGGATGAATTGTTAGTTTTTTAAACTAAATATAAATAGAATAATTAAAGGTAGTTAAGAGCGGAAATATGACGCAAAAATTCTGAGTATTTTAAAAAAATTGGAAAATATTTTTTTTTCTTACCTTTATATTCAAATATATAAAATTCGATGCACAGTTTTATTTTTATATCTAAACCAAACTGGCATAAAAATATTGGGGATTTTAATTGATATGAACAGAATTTCGGACGTTTTAAAATTTCTTGATAACGTTTAAAATATTCAGGAAAATGCCTTATTTTTCTCCAAAATTTTTGTTAAATTTATTGTGTGATAAATATATGCCATAATTCATATAGAATTGAAGGTGAATTTAAGGTGCAATTTAAAAAAAATAAAAAAATGAGTTTGAAGGCACCTTGTTCCCTTAACACTCTATAAATTAGTTTTGAATGATCATGCTGAATTAAATTTTGTGCAATTATTATTACATGCTATTCTTTTTTATCTGTTTTTCTTTACATATTCTTCCTAATTAATTCTTACCAGTTTTTATCCAGTCGACAGAACTGATGGTGTGATTTTTGTGTTCATAAGTTTCCACAAATATTGTAAAATACATTTTACAAAGATAATACTTGCACCTTATTTAAACGTTTAAAAATACTAACAATCTTCGCAATTACAATCAAAGTTTTTTGCTAATTAGAAGCTTTAAATTTTCTGCGCACGGTCAGGACTCAATTTATTGTTTGAATAACAATTTATTGGTTATCTGTAAAATAAAACTGTAAATAAAACGAATACCATTTTAAATTGATCTCGTATCGGTCACGAACATCTCCATCATTAATAACGTTATACAAAAGTATCCCTATTTATTAATCACTTCAAATTTTTGCTCTAAAGTATTTTTACAAACTGGATTAATTCACATATTTTCCTGAATCTTTCCTTTTAGGTAGATTTCGTATGAAATACTACCTATTGGGATCGTTCCTATGTTGGAATTTCTGAAAACTTTTTGCAGATCTACACCGATCGTGACCCCTAGAACCCAAAACCACCCTCAGTAAAAAACTTTATCTATCTATCTATCTATCTATCTACCTATATATATATATATATCACTTTTTTCTGGACACGATAACTTTCGTAATTCTGCACCAATCTCTTCCAAACTGATACATAAAATCAATGGGCATAAAATCTCGGTCAAGTTCGTTAATGGGCAAAATCGGACCAAGGGGATGGAAATAGGGAGGGGTTTTGTGAAAACCGAAAACCCCCCATAACTTGTTAATTTTTGTACATATCAAATCAGTTTAAAGTTTTTATTACTTCTAAAAATAGGGCAAAATTTTTATGTATCACAGATTTTTGATAAAGTTAAAAATGGGCTCAAGGGGCGCAAAAAATAGGGTTTTTGGGAGAAAAAAATTCATAACTTCGCCAATTCTCAAGATATCAATTCCAATTAATTTTATGATAAATCTCCTTAATATTATCTACAACTTTTATACTCACAAGTTTTTGATAGGACCAATTCGTACCGCAAAAAAAAATTAAAAACGAAAACAAAAAGGGGGTTTGAAGAAGTAAAAAATCCATAACTCCGTCAATTCAAAAGATATAAAATCCACATGAATTTATCATATATCTTCTTAATATTGTCTACAATATCTATATAGACAATTTTTGAATAGGACCAATTCTTACGACAAAAAAAAAAAAAAAAAAAAAAAAAAAATTAAAAATACATAGCGGTTGAAGAAAAAAATCATCTTATTAAGGGCGCATTCAAATCCAAACTGCTTATTTTCTTACTCATTTTTAAATTCATTTTTGCTCTCAAACGCATCCAATTGCTAGATTCTCTTATTTAGAAACTATATAATGTACAGTAATGATCAATTTGTTTATAGAGGCAGAATATATTTCAAAAAATGATGTCAAAGTGGGCATTTTGAACAGAATTTCCCGAAGCGATTGTGTTAGAAACGAAAAATATTGCTCTACTTGAGAAAATAATTGTTTATTTATCAAGTTTTAATTAATTGAAAGAAAAATAAAAACACAGGTCGCTTATAAATATTTTCAAAAATCACGTCAGCATGTTTCATATTTTTTTTTATTAAAAATTAATCTGAAAATTTGCCAGAAATTTTCAAGTTGTTGAGCATGGAAAAATATTTTTTTTTAATATCCCCTTAACATGATTCTGATAAAACCAGCTATTTTATAAAAAGGAAATAAAAACTTGTCAAAAGCAGACAGATAAAACTGTTAAAGTGGATTTATATCTAATAATGATTTAGTTTTTGTTGGTGAAATTAGTATACTTAATTTCGAAATCTACCTCTGCCTGTAGGCCGGGCCGGCAGGGATTTTTTTAACTTTTACATATCCTCTGAACACTCTAACCGCTGGTGTTGCGTTGACGCAATGGTAAAAAATAAAATAATACGTTTGAAATATCTAAGCACCGACCACTATTTTAGAATAGAAAAATGCCTTTAATAATGACAGAAACGTTACGATTAAATAAAGTGAAATTTGTTTTTTGAAATTCGTGGTGGCATACGACTTTTATCACAAAAGTTGAAAAATTTATATTACAGTTTTGGTGGTTATTGGATTAACCTTGAATAAAGGGATTGTCATAAGTGTTCGAGATATTTCTGGCTTCTCAGTCTACAAAGATGCAGCTCGGTTGGTCAGTCTCACTGTCTCAGTCTATTTCTAATAAGGAGTACTTCAAAAATGATTTGCAATAATGCTCTACAGAACTTTTATGTAATATATATATATATATATATATATATAAATTTATTCATGATATATCAATATCTGTAGTTATTGCAATATGTGTGGACCAATAAGAACGGTGAGAGAAGAATGTACGACTGATATTTTTACATTTTGATATTTTCTCATTTTGAACTTTTTTCTAATTAATTATGGCATATTATACATATTTTTAAATATATAACATTGGTAACTAAATGCTTTTATCAATCATTTAAATATTACAGGGTGTCCCAAAAAGGACCACCTATTTTAAAAAAAATGAATAATTAACAAATGAATAGAGTTATTAATAAAATTCTTGCAGGAAACGGATGTGTGAAGACTGGAATTTTGTTTAGAGCTCTTTATTATAATAGTTCAAAATATGACCGACAGATGGCGCTATAGCACATTTTGGTGGCTATATGGCCAACGAATACACCATTTTGAAGAATTTACGCAACGACAATTACTGTTTCCCTTGAAATGGTTACTATTGAACTTTCATTGACCATGTCTACTTCTGTGTGGGCTTCACGCATGCTCCTTCTGTTCATATAGCCATCAAAATGTGCTGTAACGCCATCTGTCGGTCAGATTTTGAACTATTATAATAAAGCTTTCTAAACAAAATTCCAGACTTCACATATTCGTTTCCTGCAAGAATTTTTTTAATAACTCTATTCGTTTGTTAATTATTCATTTTTAAAAATAGGTGGTCCTAATTAAAAATAGGCGGTCCTTTTAAAAATAGGTCTTTCAAGCTAAATTAACTCATTGCATTGCATTTGTGAAATTTACACTTTGAATTTGCAGTTCAACACTTTTATTTTCATTAAAACATTTGTAAAGGTTAAGGCTAAAGTTAAGGAGAAAGCAAGTAAGAATAAATGAAAAAATAAAAGGTCTTTCGTAAAAAAAAAAAAAAAAAAAAAAAAAAAAAAAAAAACGCGTCTTCAGCTTTTCTATAATATTAATTCTTTTTCTATAATATTCATATTTTTTTTTCTATATTATTCATAACTATGTGCTTTTCTGCAGCATATAAAAGTTTTATAACACCAGGTAAATGAACAATGAGGAAAAAAATAAACGGAATAATTTAAAACATCGCTCCACATTTTCTTAAGTTTTTCAAGGAATAATGGTAGGATTTCAACTAAACTTTAGAGGGATACAAACACACATATAGTTAGATCAATATATATATATTATAAATTATAGCAGAACTATATTTAAAAATATGTAGGAATAGCTCAAGTTTATCTCAGTTACTACACTAAAGGGAAAAAATAATTTATCAAAATATTCTGAATAGCTTTTCCTTTATAATTTATAATTAACAGTTGTTCTATATTTTATGATATACTTTTCCTGTACTCCAACTTTAAAACCGTTGTTTTATAAAAAGACATATTATAAAGTGAACGTTTACTTCTTTTAAAATTTTTAAATTCCTTATTTTATGCCTGTAAACTATAAAAGAATGTTATTTACGTTAAAGACCGTGCATATTTAAAGCAAATAGTGACTGTATTTTGAAATATCTTTAAAAATGATATTCTATGTTATGGCGAAAAGTACATTGCTCATATTGTGCCAGTGGAATTGTGCGAAACTGAAAGTGTTATTGGACACTAGGAAATTATATATATATATATATATATATATGTGTGTAGTTTTAAAATCTAAGGGCTTAGAAATCTGTCTAAAATATTTTTTGTGATTATTTTCGAAATATTCAGACGAACGCATATATATATATATATATGTGTATATATATATATATATATATATATATATATATAAAAAAAAAAAAAAAAAAAAAAAAAAAAAAAAAAAAAACGCTTTCAAAATTTTAGAACATTAAAAGGTGATCATGAAGTAACA
This sequence comes from Maratus speciosus, assembly GCA_963932465.1. NCBI lineage: Eukaryota > Metazoa > Arthropoda > Arachnida > Araneae > Salticidae > Maratus > Maratus speciosus. The sequence continues at coordinate 114,019,613 of OZ010796.1, read as the reverse complement.
ATCGTTTATAATCAAACATGAACCATCTATAATGTAAAAAAATTGCTGTCCGATTCATTGGAAAATGAAATATAACACCTGAAAATTTCAAGCATGCATGGATGAAAAAAATTTTGTTGTTTTCTGAGAAAAACTTGCGTCGTATAGCAAAAAAAAAAAGTATTTGATACTTTATATATATTATATATATATACATTGAAACATTATATATAGAGAAAGATGAGGACGTGAATAATAAATTGATAGAAAAAACTCGATTTTTTAAATTTTGGATAAGGCGAGTTTTGAAACTCACGTTATATATATATATATATATTTGTATATATAACACTGGCACACTGCTAACAGAAAAGTATCAAGTATTTTTTTACGATTAATAATTTGTACTACATAATTATACCTTGAAGTCTACATTACTCATATATGGGAAATGACATTTTAAACTTGACATACTTCACCATAATAATTTATTAAAAAATGTTGAATAAATATTTAATTACCCAAGACACCAAAAGTAAATATTTTGCCAAGCAATTCCTGAAAAAAATTCTTCATGTATAGAATTTGTATTTAAGATTGTTTTCAAATCGAAACTTGGTGATTTTTAAACATATTCACAATTTGTTGATTTTCTCTTACATTCTGAAATTTGTAGCGTTCTTATTCAGAAGAAGAAGAAGGGAAAAAAAGCGAATAGGTTTTCCATTTTTCGATAAATGCGAAGATCTTTCAGAAAAAAATAACTGTCAAACTAGGCATTTGAAGAGATTTTTGATGCGGACAGCCAAGAAAAGTCCACCATCAATCAAATCGAAATCGATTTATCGAAAATTTGAAAACGCCATACGATTCCAAATCTCTTCAAGAGTAATTGCCAACAAATTTCGTGCTTTTACGTATAAGTAATATCGTAAATGCTGTAGAATGATTCCGTTGCTGAGCGTGACATTTTGATGGAGTATAAAAGATGTGTATAAAAGAAAAAATAAATCTTTGGCATTTATAAAGTGCTGCAAAAGTGAAACTTTTTCATTCCGTACCAAAGAAAAAAATTAATAATAATAAAACTTAATCAGTTTATTATTATTAAAATGAATTTAATCCGCAATAAATCCGCATTTTAATGCATAGTCGTGGGGAAAGAAGTAAACACTTTCTACTAAAGCTGCAACTAATTATAATAGCAGAAAGTGATAGGCACCAAAAGATTGGAAATAAAGTCTACTTTTAAATAATGTATGTAAACTTTGCTCAGGGGCCCATCTACAAATCAAAACCAGACTAAACTTTGTGTTTTTTCAATGGCAACACCCAATTTTAACAAGATTTTTTAAATCATCAGTTAAATTATGGTTAGACACTAAATTTCAAGTCATTTGGATGATCCGTTTTTGAATTATAAACAATCAAAATTTAGTGCTTCTAATGTTAAATTACATTTTCATATTTTTATTAATATCTCCTAAAATTACAATTAAAATGTCATAATTTTTCTGTGGTTATAGTACTAAAAATCCCAAATATAAATACATCGAATTTGTAATTTTAAAAATTTTATAATATCAATTATGAAATTAATAATCGAAAGAAATATGAATTGTAACCTACAATTTTTTTGATAGGTTTACTTTTATATGCCCTGCTATATAAAAGACATAATTTGAGAAAAATATATTTTACTCATTTTATTGAAATATTTGGATTGGTAATAGTCGAAACATATTAAGAAAGTGGTATAAGTGACATATTAAGTGACCCACTCATTCTGTTGAGTTTCAAGAATCGAGTACCAAACTTCAATTTGGATACAGACCCTAAAATATGCTCTTTTTAAAATAATTAATTTCTCTAAACTAATCGTACGAATTTCATGAAAATTTATTTTTAGGCTAATTGAAGGTTTCAGGATTTATTTATGGTGTAAAACTTGGGTATTGCTATTGAAAGAAAAAAAGTTTGAGTTCGTTTTGATATGTAGATGCCCCCCTAAGTAACTTTTATATACTTCATTTGAAATTAGACTTTATTTCCAATCGTTTGGTACCAGTAAATTTCTTCTACAATAATTTGTTACAGACTTAGTAGGAGTATTTAATTTTTTTTTATTTTTTTCCACGACTGTGTATTATTAAAATAAAAACTTAAATAGTTTATCCTAAAAAGTAAGTACTGCAATTGATTAATAGGTGCATTCGTGATTATACAATTACGTAGCATGTGCGTATAGTCGTCGTCTTGAACGTCCTCTGTTCGTGTGTTCGCATATAACAGCACAAAAATCACCCAACCGAATGGTTTGAATTTTAATATGTATAATCGTGGCAGAAGTTTATCGAGTCATTTCAAATTTTATGAAAATCGAATCAAAACTGAAAAAGTTATTAATGAAAGTTTTCTTCATTGCATTAAATCCTATCATACGAAATTAGTTCAATGATATACCGTGAAAGGTCATGATTCTAGATTTCCATGGTGATTACGCGCTGTTATTTTCTTATTACTGAATTTAATACATGTAATCGGAATCAATTTTGTATTTATGCATTTTTGCATACGAGTGCAACAGCTTTTGCACCAAGATCTGAATATTTATAAAACTAGTTATAGTACGAACGTACCTCAATTGCCACGTTTGATGTACAATTATCGACTTGTTTTTGTTTGGCTGTAGGTAGAATATTTTAAATTTAATATTGAATATAGGCAATTATTAGAATTTTTAAAAAATAGTGATAATTAATTTCATAAAATTTTAAGTGGCACTATATTTTTATATATGCACTATATCAAAAATACTTACTTAACCAAAACATTTTTGGTCTTTTTTTGTTATGTGCTTTAAAATATTATTGTAGTCTACTAAAAACAAAAACGCATTTATGAGTCTGTTATAATCATTAAAGTGTGCTTTTTATAGCTTGACAAAATCTGCAATTTAAGCAATAATGCAGAATCACTTACAGGAAAAACTTGTTTCTAATAAATCTTCATCGTTGAATATAATATAACAAAGTTATATATAGTATCAAATTTTATATTTTGATGCTGTAAAAAAGGAATCTTCTTATTAATTGATATTTAAAATAATTATTTTGCTGTTTTTGATTTGGATTAATAATAATTTGACATGTAATTAGATGATTCACTGCTTTTATTGAGGGAAATCGTAAGTTAATTTTAAAAAATAACAATCAACAACAAAGGTAAAATAAGACAAAGTATGCCATCTCGTATTCAAAGCGGTTCTCAATCTACCTGTGTGCCTTTATACGACATATGTTCGATATATTGTTATTTCCTTCAGTAAATATACTTTAACCTTTCGTTTACGTGGTGCTGGCATATGCGTCACATTAACTATTTTTTTAAATTATATTCCTACTACTTTTTGAAAAATAATTCCTGTCATACATGTATAGTAAGATATTTTCAAGCGATGTCTAGCAAAATGAAATTTTTGTTGTTAATTATGATAAGATTGAATAAAAAATAGTCACCAGTCCCGGCCTGTAATCCAAAGGTTAAGCAATTCACAAAAAAATTCCTTTATCTTGGAGCGTGACTGCTAGAGCAAAATTCATTTCCTTAGGTTGCAGTTATCTATGATAAGATACTGAGTCTTTGTGGTAAAAAATATTTAAAAAAAAAAAGAACTTCAGTTTCCTAATTTATTGCACAGTTCAATTAATTATACTAATATGACTTTTTTCAGTTTATTTTTCAAAGCTTGTAATTTTTTTAACGATATTTTCCCATTTAGTTTATACATGTACTATATATGGGGGACTATATATACTCCTTGGGGGGGGGGTGTCTATTTGAAAAAATACGAAAATATTTTTTTATACCGCCCCCGTAGTGTAAAAATTTCAATCAGGAAAACTTTCCTTATCCATTCCTGAATTAAACACAAAAAATTGCATTTTCATATCTGAAAAACTCTCAGAGTTATGGCCGTTTAAATAATTCATCAGGTTTTAAGGGATTAGACACAAATTTAAATGCGTGCAATCCAAGAAACAATGTTACTTTAAGAGTTCTAGGAAACATGTAAAAAATATATTTCCTGAGTTAGAATTTTGATTTTTTTTTCTTTTTTTGTGGTGGTTAATCATATAATTTGCAAACAAAATCACATCCTAACATTTCTCATAAAGTTAAAATTTTTTTTAAATGATTAGTATTTTTTTAAGCGGATTTAATTTAAAATCTTTATAACTTGAAACATTATTCATCGGATTTCAATTTTTTTTCATTTAATTAATGAAGAAAGTATAATTTTACTTTTGTTTTAGGATTTTTTTAAATATTAATTTAAAAAATATTAAAATTATTTATTTAAAAAATTATGTAACTTATTTTTAAAAAAATAATGTTTTAAAAAGTAATTTTTTTTTTCAAATTTGCCGAAACAAAATTAATGCAAAATAATTGAAAAAGACATGTTCCAAGTTTGCACCTTTCTTATTTACGATTCTTTATAATAATTTAAAAACGAGAGATGGTTTAAAAAAAAAAAAAAAAAAAAAAAAAAAAAAAAAAAAAAAAAAAAAACATCATGCAGAAAAACGAATTTAAAGTTTTAAACATTGGTTGGCTCCTAATAAAATGTTTAAATGCATTTTAATAAATTGCACGTGAAAAAGTATCTTCTTTCTGTAGCTTAAACTTTCGATTCAGTTTAACTTTTGCCGTTTTCACCTCCTTTTTGTACTATTTAAATGTCCATAAATTAATGTTAAATGTGTAATTTGAAACAATGCTTTTTCTAACACACCGATTAAGAGTTTTTCATAATTTTAGCCCTCACAAATTCAGGCTTTTTATCTTCCCGGCGAGGCCGTTAAAAAAGTCTGTATTCTGAGGCAGGGTCGGGCCAGACCCGGGATTGGCGACTTATTCCTGAAGACTCTGCCAGGGTGGGCCTAACGCATTTTTTCATATAAACCGGGTGTTGGTGTGCTTTATGACGACCAATTATCTACACGACGGATATGGTCTCGAAGGGGTGCTTTCCGTGAAGGTCTTTCTAATGGAACCTAACCCGTATTTACGCAAAGATATCCGAGGTTCGAAGAGAATCACTGAAAACTCCGAACGATTGTGTCAAACGGGGCGATTGGGTTCGAACCCAGCACTTCCCGTCTACCAGCTTTGAGAGCAGTACTTCTCGGCCAGTGTTTATACTGAACCAGGATTGGATTTCTTATTCCTAGGTCTCCCATGGGCGAAATTTTCAGTCCCGGTCTGGAGACAACCCGTATTAAAATCATTATCTCTGACTGACCTAATCCGTGCAAAAATAACTGAAATTTGGCTCAGCCCAAAAACTTTTACAACAAATGCATATATTTTTAAATAGCCATTATTTTACAATAAAACTTTAAAATTAATATTTTTAAGGGATAGTAGATTTTAAGGCAAAAAATTAAAATACTGCCTATGACGGACAAAAATCTGCCAATGACGGAATCCTTTCGTAAACAGAAAAATCTGTTGTGTCCATGGCAAATGAATATAATAATATCTGAGATAAAATAGACTACATTTATAACTCCTAAGAAGGGAACTTTTCTATAACGCTTTTCTTTCTTTCTTATGTGATTCCATCTTAAAAGATTTTACTTTATAGCATTTTTCATTGTCTTTAACACTTCGAATATGGATTAACGATATTAAAGGAGAAGTGAATCATTAACATATAAATAGAGTTTCATTAATAAAACAAATAATCACAGCTTTTGGTGCTTCTTTATAAATAATAATTATAAACATGAAAAGAGAAAATATATAATAAGTATTTTTGGTCAGATCACCTCCATACGAAACAACTTTTAACCATATCCATGTAAAAACAATATTTTGTTTGTTCGAGTTACTTGAAGAGTTTAAAGATGCTAAGAAATTACTTAGCTGAACGAAAAACGCCAGCTCCCCATTCAAGAGATATGGAACAGGCAATAGAAGAATTAAAAAACTCCAACTACCTAAGAAGTGTTGCAGATAAATATTCTCTGTCAGCCACAACATTACACAGACATCTCAAAATCTAAAATCAATTAAAAAAGAGAGGAGGGCAAACAGTACTAAGTGCTGAGGAAGAGGCCGTACTAGTAGATCGTATAAAAACATACAGCGATTTAAAAGGACAGAAAAAAAAACCAAAAAAAAACCCCGAAAGAAACTGTCCAGAAGATTATCACTGAAGATTCCAATTCCAATTATTCTGTTCAAGACAGTGATAAAGAGTTCATATTGCCTACTACTACAGAAGAAGACCCAGATTTTGGAATCCTAGAAAATCCCCAACTTTCGAACAAATTTACTCCAGGAGGCTTCCTTGTCATTAAAGTGCATTGAAAAAATTCTTCAGACTCTATATGACCAAAGTCCTGTACCCAAAAGATGATGGTTATGTGGAGAAATTTTACAAATGGGTCCCTCATACATGAAGATTTCAAGAAACGATGAAAGAGGAGGCAGCATTTCTTCCAGAAGATGTTATAAAGAAACTTCAGCTAAAGAACAACGTTCAAACATCTTCCCGTTTCAAAGATATGATAACTTTTGTGAACGACATAAGTTAATTGAATTTGTATTAAATTCCCATCTTTCTCAATTCAAATACATTTTCTTAGAACAAATTTTAGTCTTTCTTGAGTTCAAAGTTGTTTTCTAATTTCTGAAAAGTCATACCTTTACTTGTATAGAAAATAATGGGTTTGTTTGATAGTAACTACGTGCTCCTATTCATCCCTTATCATTATTACCCAATTTTATTAACCCTATTAAAGTCTGAATCGGAACAAATAAAGATTATAATATTTGTTCCGATTCACCCCTCAGGTAGGGGTGAATCGGAACACCATTAACAAAATGAAAAATATACATAAAAACTGTAAAAAATGTTTTGTTTTCGCTTAAAATTTCAAGAACAAAACAAGACCTAAGTTTTTAGTAAAAAAATAAAAGAATAAAAAAAACTGGTAGTTTCCCATTTTGGGCGTTAAAGTTGAAAAGTGTTCCGATTAACCCCGTTTTACGGTTCTGTTTTCTTAAGGAGTTTTCATAAGGGCAGACTTGAATACTTTTTAAAATAACATTTATAAAAAGTTAAAAAAAATACTAAAAACATTAAAAATACATTTAGAATATATGTTTCGCCAAGCAATCGCAAGGCCACATCAGTACAATTTAACCATTGTAAAACAAACAACAAGACAAACAAAGTTCAGTTAAGGGGACAAGGGTCCTTAAAAATCATTTTTTTTATTTTTTGTAAATTTAACTTTAAATATTATTCAAGGGTACATTATATGCTTTATGGTATGCATTTATCACAAAAAAAAATATTTTTGAGAAAAAAATGGAATAAAAAATGAAAAATTCTGAAATTTTCTCGAAAAATTTTCAATTTTTTTCAATTTTTATTTTACCTTTATATTCAAATATATAAAATTCGATGCACAGCTTTATGCATATATATAAAGCAAACTTTTATAAAAAATATTGGGGGATTTTCATAGATGTGGAACGCGCAGGGGGCATTTCGAAGACTTCTAAGACGACGCGTAAAATTTCATTCTTTTCTCAAAAATAGTTTTTTTTTTGCGATAAATGCATGCCATAATGCATAAAAAGTACCCTTGAATAATATTTAAAATGAAATTTACAAAAAATAAAAAATTGATTTTTAAGGTTTTTAAGGTCCCTTGTCTCCTTAAATTTAAAGTTATTTTTTCAGAAAGGGACTATATTCTCCAGGAATTGAACAGGCTTCATTCAATGTCGGCCATCGTAATTGAGTAAACCAGCCTTCTAGGAACAATCTATCATAATAACTGTTACATCCTGATTTCAAAATATAAGCATTCGCAATTAGCGGGATGTGATCCGTTTCAAGGGAATGCAGGACTATTTTTTAATTTAGATTTCCTCTTTTGAAAGCACCAATATGCTCTTTCATGCGAATTGTCATCGATCTACCAGTTTCACCAATGTAAATTCAGTAACATTTTGTAAACAGTTATCATGGCAGATGGTTCCTAGAAGGCTGATTTACTCAATTACGATCACCGACACTGATTGAAGCCTGTTCCATTCCATATAGTTTTTTTTGCTGAAAAATTAGCTTTATCTTTAACTGTTCTTGATTTGTGTTGTTGTGCAATGTTGTTTGTTTTACGATGGTTAAAATGTACTGATGAGGCCTTGAGGTTGCTTTGCGAAACATACACTAAATGTATTTTTAGTGTTTTTAGTATTTTGTAAAACTTTATATAAATTTTATTTAAAAATGTATTCAAATCTGTCTTACTTTATTTCTTTTATTTAGCCTTTAAAAAATTTCATATTCAGACGTTAAATGTATGTGTATTGCAAATGTCAATCTCATTTACAGTAATACAAGCATAAGTATAAGAATAAAAAATATTTTCCTTTAACTATATCCAAATTTATAAACCCAATTTATTAAGGTTTTGTTTAAAACTTCATGAACATTTCAATAAAGAATAAGTACAACAACATTTTTAGAAGGTACAGATAAATTCTTATTGAAATATGTTTGAAATAAAAGTTTACTATAGAATAAATAAGAAAGTTTGTGTTCCCAAAAGATCTCTTAATAAAACTTTCAATTGCAAGAAATATGAGCCACATTCCCATGTAATTTTTAACGAATCAAAAAGAGAGATTTAAGAGAATTGTTAAATTTCTTGAATAAGCTTATTTTATAACTTAACATTAATTTGATCTGATTGAGGCTGGCTAAAAATTTCACTATTAGTTCCACGATGCAGTAGTTATTTCGAAAACTTTTAACTCTATATCATATAACATTGGTAAAATAGAATTTATTTTTCATATACAGAAATAAATAGAAATGTGTATAAATATATATATTAAGTACATATGCTGGTATAGCATACAAAAATTAAAATATTAGTAGCGGACGGAATAATCAATATATTCAAAACACTGGCAGTATTGAACGTTAATATTATTTATGTAAATTAAATTAATATTTAAATTCCATGCTTATATAAAGTATTTAAGCTAGTATTTTTACATAAAAAAAGAAAAATGTGATTGGATCTAATTATTTCAAACAGCAATAAATGTTCGATAAATTCTACATTTTAATTAGAAAATAATAACCTTACTGTGCAATTTGTTTCTTAAGTTTCAATAGGTTTCTTAGCATTAAGTGAAATATACATGTTATGCGACGAGAGAAAATTAAACATCGACTTACTTCGAATTTGCATAAAAAATATTCAATAAGTTTATGAAGCCGTTTAATTTGTATTTGCATTATGGAGAACCTACAAATTTCACCTATAGAATTTTCCATTATATGAAAGTATACTAATGTAAATAAGTACGAGTAATAAGCCAAAATTACGTCCACTGATAACCATATCACAATATTAAAATATTTATTTGCTTAAAAGATCCCCAATTTATGGGTTGAATGGTTGGACAGCTTACGGAGTCGCGACATAGAGGGAACACGTGCGATCGTGAAAATGTAGAGCGCGTTATATGATTACTTGTTTATATTCGATGATTCTTTCCAATTTTCATATGCATTGTATTTCATAATTTTCTGTTATACATTCTGATGGCGACTCAGTGAAAGACTTGAAACATGTCAATATAGATTTTTAATTTACTTTTAATGTGTTTTTATACCGTCTTTTAAGCAAATAAATATTTTAATATTCTGATAGGAAAGCATACTTATCACGCAATATGATATGGTTCCTTATTTTGATAAATACTTGATTATTCTTAAATATTAGTATTCTTAAACTAATCGCATTTTAGTGTTTTGTCTACCATAAAAACGTTTCATCAGAAAGAGAGAACGGAAAAGGTTGCGGGTTATACTATATGATAATTACTTTTCGTTACTTTTCTTTTGTTTTAGAATAATAAATAAAACAAGTCATAAATTGTACGACAAATGTAGCAAATGAGGTGCGATCGTACTATAATTAGTTTTAAAAATATTCAGATCTTAGTGCAATAGCTGCTGCACTCTTACGCAGGAATGTGCGAATACAAAATTTATTACGATTATATATATTAAATTCAGTAATACGAAATTAATACGACTCCATCTTAAATAGGACATCATCACCATGGCAACCTAGAATCATTACCTATCATGGGGTATCATTGAATTAATTACGTATGCTATAATTTAATATAATGAAAAAAACTTTTACTAATATATTTTTAAGTTTTGATTCGATTTTCATAAAATTTGAAATGACTCGAAAAAATTCTGCAGCGATTATATATATATATATATATATATATATATATATATATATATATATATATATATATAAATTTTCAAACTATTCGCTGGGTAGTTTTTGTGCTGTTATATACAGACAGACCAGAGGACAACTATAGGTGCCATGTATTTATATAATTACGAATGCACCTGAAAAGGAGGCAGTGCAAAATACTTTTTTCTAGTTCTTTCCACGGCAGTAGGAAAGAAATAGGAAAGACATGAAATATTGTTCTACATATTATTTCACTTTTCAATAACTAAATGTTTCCGAGTTGTTTTTATTTAAAGATATTTATATGCATTAGAAAGATGTGATAGGGTAAAAACACATATTTCAACATTGATATAGTATTTTTTTTTTTTTTTTTTTTTTTTTTTTTTTTTTTAAGGAAAATATCGTACTACAACATGTGGACATGTGGACGTGGAGCAGATTGTAGAAACATGTAGTTAGTTTTTTCTGGAGATTGAAAATGTATGTACGATTACTACACGAGCGGAAGTCTTCGTGACCAAAGGGGCGTAATCGATGTAGTACGATGGATCTAGGGTGAGATCTAACTCTTTCCAAACATTTCTACTTTATATCTCAATTCGATCCTTTTCCCCCATGGTAATAACGTGTGTGCCGTGAGGAGAACAAGCTATTATTCCGTACCTAAAAGTATAACGATAAAATAAACGTAGGTATTCAGACTTCGAAGTAGAAAATAACAGATTTTCGTGCAAAAGGTGTTACGAATATCTGTCTATTATACATTTCTCAAACTATTTTTATGTTCATTATCATGTGGGCCATTCTCTCAGAAAAGTAAATCTTCGGAGCTAACTTATTTCAAAATGTTATTTTTTTTTTTCAGATTAAGAGTAAAAAAATATGTTTTCATATTGATTTGGGTTTTTTTTAACATCATGCCACTATTTAATCCGGATAGTTAGAAATATATTTGTAAAATTTCACTTTTATATTACGCAATGCTATGTTCCTAACCATCATGTCCACAGACTTGACTCTTTTCGTAAATTATTTTATTGCACTCTATACATCAGAATTCTTTGAATGACGTTGCTGATTTTTTTTCATAGATAACTTTTAATATGACCAACAAGCTTCTCTTTCAAGCTAAAATGATATATAGGTGAGACTGGGGATCGTTGTCCCATTTTTTACGAAGTTAGTTTTATTTTTTTAATTATCGAACCTATAGTAAAATTTAATATATCATTTTATTTGTTATACAATCAGTTATCATAATAAAATTGTGACATATATGTAATATATAAGAAACTTGAAAAAGGATTAATTTTAATCATGAAAAAATCATGGTTCCAGGCTATCCAGATATGGGAGGCTTCACCCATTTTATTTTATATTGAAACATTTGTTAAAAGAAGTAAAATCATTTTAGAAAAACGCAGATTAACTTTATTCTACATTTTTAAAAATTATTTGGGATAATGTGATGTGTAAACAAACATGCTTACACGGAATTCAAGACACAGGGAAAAAAATTCCGTTTTAAATACCCACTTTTTGTGACACTACACTGGCAGCACTAGTTGGCACATAGTTTGGCTTCATCTCATTGTGTTCATCGTGGTGAAATTTGCCTACATATCTTCCTAAAGTGTTTAGATCAATGTTATGTTCCTTTGTAGAGGCATGAGCATTTAACATTTCTTAGTGCTGCTTATTTAAGTCTTTCAAGTCTTTTCCATTCTTTCTGTTTACCTATTATGGATACATTTAAATGAAATAAAAGTTCCTGCCCACTTTCCAATTTATATTTCATTAATTTTTTTCTTGATTCTATCGCAATTTTTAACGTCCTTCTTTAATAAATTTTAAACATTTTCCCTTCTATCACACATTTTAATGTACCTTTACAGAATAAATTTAAATTATTTTAGAAATATAACCATTAACCCATTATTATGTACAGTGTAAAAAAAAAGTTTTCCCAAACCCCTTAATTAAGGGGGCTTTGACTATCTGCTCAACCCTCCCTCACACTGATTGAGTCAAGCCTCCCCACATAGCCACTTTTTAAAGTATAGCGCATGGTTATGTTTAACTAATTTATTGTACAATATTTATGTCTGGAATGAAAGCTGGATATTTCTGTATTACTTAAAACGTACTTACTTAAATTTCTATAATATATTTTATCTGAAAAAATCACACAAAATGTTTCTAAAAGATGCCTTTTTTAAGCTGAAAACTCTAAAATATCCAACTTTTAGGTTGAAAACGTCTCACAATTGATTTTTTCATACCTGTTACAATTATCTATAGGAAACAAAGACTATTGTTTGAGCATATCAGTAGCTTTGGTTGCCACATATTGACAAAACTCTGAAATTCTTTTAAATATGAAAACTGAAGGGTGGGTCAAGCCTCCCCTATAGTCAACCCTCCCCAGTCTCCCCTATAGCGTAATCCATAAAGTTCGAAACAATAGCCTACTTCCTTAAATATTGCCCCTAGACACATACTTACAATTGCAAAGTTTATTAAAAAATGTGCGAAATATGATGACAAAAGTTGCAACCCCATGCGGGGTCTATTTAATAAAATACAAGAACTAAATTTTTATACGGTTCCAGTAGGGTGAAATTTTCAATCAGGGAAATTTTATCTATCCAATCCTGAATTAAACACAAAAACTTCTATCTTCATACCTGCAAAACTCGCAGAGATATGCCCGTTTAAAAAATTCGTCGGGTTTTGAGAGATAAAGCACAAATTGAAATGCCTAAAATTCATGAAGCTATGTTAATTTAAGGAGACCGGGAAACATTTAATTTTTTTTTTATTATTGACTTGAATTTTCAATTTTTTGTGATAGTTAAGCATTTAATTTGTAAACAAAATCATATCCTAAAATTTCTCATAAAGTTTTTTTTTTTTTATTTATTATTAATTTATTTTTTTTTAAAGTGAGGTAATTTAAAATTGTTATCACTCGAAATATTATTTGTCATTTTTTTTTTCATTTAATTTAAGAGAAAAACATCAGTTTCAATCTAGGGGCATTATCTAAGGCAATAGGTTATTTTTTCGATCACACACACTGTATATATATATATTTGTTATACCTAATGCAGTATGGATTAACAGTATGGATAAACAGTATGAATAAACAGTATGGATTTTAATTTGGTAATTTGTTTTTTTGTTGTTGTTGTTTTTTTTTTGTTTTTTTTTTTGTTTTCCTCTATCCGTTTTAATCTTGTTTCATTTTGAACTTAATTGGTGTTCAATGGTTTATTTCCCGGTTTTCTGTGTGTGGTAGTCCCAAATTCATATTCTTTAGCTTTTTTATGGCTAATATGAAGATGAAACCACACACTTTATTAGTGGAAATTTAGGCATTTGGGACCTGAAGATTCTGTCTAAGTTCCAGAAATGTCCATTTTTCTTTTTCTGCTCATTTTATTTATTTATTTATTTTTTATGTTTGATGGTCATTATATATATATATATATATATATATATATATATAATGCCATTTTATTCATAATTTCAGTTTTTGTTGGTGGTCGGTAATATTTATTTAATGATTATATCTATCTATCTATCTATCTATCTATCTATCTATCTATCTGTCTATCTATCTCTATATATATATATATAACCATTAATTAAACATAACCTACCACCATCAAAAACCGTAATATTATGAATTAAAGCTGTAAGTATAAAAAAAAAAGTGCCAAATAATTTATTATAAGAATTATTATGGAAGATATATATATATATATAAACTTTCTCTATAATCATACCATTGAATATATATACAGAGAGAGAGAGATAGTTAGATTTTCATCAGAATGAAATTTATCGATTTAAAACACATATGTTTGTTTCAGTTCTCTCTTTCTTTATTTTTGTTATTTATGTTACAAAATACTGATAGATGGATTAAAGTTGTTACACTTTTTATCCCAGTGAAAGGTCAAAACTACTTTGATTTACAGAAGTCCTACTTTTGGAAATTAATTATGTGATTCGTATTGACTAATTGATGTAATAATGACGTATCTACAATGGGAAAAATCAAATAACTCAATCACCACTTCACTAAGTCAATCAGAAGTCAAAAATTTCACAAAGTCATTCGAAATTGGTTATAGAAAACTGTAACATAACTGTAATTTAAGTACATATCACCATAATATGGTTAATAATATGTTCAGATGCGCTTAATAATAAGTTCAAGAAACAGTTATCCTTAAAAACGGACGAAAAACTGTACAATTGTTACAGTTTTTTAACAGCGTAGCTCAGTGTTGCCAGTAATCTACTTATTTTTCAAATTCAGATTGCTTCAATGCCACCACTATTTTGAAGTAGAAATTTTCGTCTTATTATTATATACAGATTAAATATTGCCAGAAATAGGCAAATTATAATAGTTATTAAAAAGTGATTCATCAAAGAATCTGAATTTTAAAAAAATGTGGCCGGCTGTCAGCAATGGTGTAGCTGCAAAACAAATTTGTATCATTAGAAAAACGTAGGCATTAGCCAAGACTATATCTTAGTTTTCTTGAATTCTTTATTACTTAAATGTTTTAAAATGTTTTTAAGAGTAAATTTTATTGTGTAAATCTAATAGCGTAAATTAAATAAAAATATTTGAGATTTTTTGAAACATTTCAACACGCAGGAAAGGATTAATTACGATATAAATTAATTCTCCATTTTTGAAACATTTTAAAACACAGGAAAGGATTAATTACGACATAAATTAATTCACCATTTTTGAAACATTAAATTTTACATTGATGCAAATAAAATATAGTGAACTTTAAATCCTATATATTACAAAAATGAATTGTAAATAATATATCTTTAAGCAAATGCTTAAGATATCTTGTACTTGATAGCCTGTTTAAAATGCCTTAATTTTATCATTTTTTTAAAATATTTCATAGAAAACTGACAATGACATTAATAATACAAATATGATACGTATATTGTTGAAATATTACTGTGCTGGAATAGCTGGAATAACTTTGCTTGCGCTTACACATTGTATTTAGTTCTACAAATCTCACTGATTTTGCATTACAAAATTGCCTGATAGCGGAAAAGAAACATTACCTATTCCTGATGCTAATATTCCTCAAAGATGTATTCTTGCTTAAACTTCCATTCATATGAGACAGATAAGTATTGACCTAAAAAGAAAAAAAAAAAACAAAAAAAACCCTGTATTCATTTATGGAATTTGTGGTTAGATAATAGCTAGCATGCAGCACAATAATAAAATTATTTTACAATGGGTTCTCATTTATAACAAAAAAGATTTTTTGTGAATAATGAAAAATAATGAAAAATAATTTACGCATGAAAGGGTTAAAATAAACTTTTTTAACTTATTAATTAGCAGTTTAAGAATAAACTTAGAATTATGTTATACTCTAAATCATATTATTATCGTTTATCTTATTTTATCTTTGCAATAAACGTAATTAAACGACATTAAAGATCTGAACTAGTAAAGTCTTAACACACACTTAAATGTTCATTAGCTGTCATTTTGACCTGTATCAAATAAATAGTATGTTCAAATTCGAACCAACATTTCTTCATAAAAATAGTTAAACTTGTATTACACAGAAATAAGTTACATAAAAAAGAAAATTTAGTTTTAAGTAAAAGAATTGGTGCAAGATATCTTTATAAAACTTGAGTAAAATTTCCGTTCCATATAGTGTTATTTTCAATTGCCTGAAACTTCTTCTATATTAATCAGATAACTAATTAAGTTTTTTGTTCTGTATCTTAAGATGATTACATCGTCTAAAAAGGCCTACGCAGTTTAATTAATATACAATCTAAAATTCAATGTTACCAAAATTTTAATTTTCAAAAGCTTTTTTATTATGAAATTTGTGAACATTTTGACATTTATATTTATATTCATATTCAAAATTAAAACTTTTTACGTTTCTTTCCTTCAATGTTTATTTCGAAAACGCAAATTAGTTTAATTTAATGAAACCAACATTATGCTTGTTTTAATTTTCCCAACACCTGGATGTTTTTTTTAATGAAAGAGCTTATCAGAAGAATAATTTGATGATGTAAAACGTAACTTTTGAATGAATTTTAGTCTTTCGAATTCTCTCAAATTTTGAAAAAAATGTAAAACAGTTCTTACAAGTATTATCACATATAGACACTAACAGCATCTATAACGTACTTCGCATTAAAAAACTCAGCCAACAAGCAGCACCTACAAAATCTAAAAAAAAGGTTAAAAGATTATTCACAAGAAAAAATGTCTATTGAAATTTTGAATAAGAAATAAATAAAAAGTTTTTCCTGGTAAATTAATGCTTAGATATGCAGTTAAGAAAAAAAAAAAAAAAAAAAAAAAAAAAAAGATTTTGATTCAAAAGAGAGAATCTACAAAAAAAAATCTACAAAAAAGCCCTTAAAAACTAAGACCTTAAAAACACGAATGTCTTTAAAAGGGTTCTTGATTCCTCTTGATTCATTGTAAGCAAAAGGGGAAAAAAAGAGAAGACATGTAAAAAAATGTACAAGAAATTATATTTAAAATGTTTCTTAAAAATTACTTTTCTGATAACTATAATTTAAAAAAATTATAAGAAAAATTTAAAGAAATATTTATAAAGAAAATGCTTTAGAGTGATGTTATTTTTATCATACGAAAATACTAAGATAAAAACTACACTTCTTTTATGTATCTTTGTAAATAGAAAACATCTGCTATTCAATTTAAACTCATAACTGATTATTAGTGCAATTTAATTATCCTTTGAATTCTACTTTCTCAAAGAACCCCTTATATTTTTTTGTATTCTTGCCTTCTATTTTTCTTTATTTATAACACACTTAACTGCAATTTCTTTCTCCATTCTACACCCCCAAAATAAATAAAAAAGGCGAGCGTTTATGAGCTAAGCAATTAACGTTAGTCTCAGCGTACATTTTACGGGTTTTACGACTCCTGCCACCCTCTACGGTTTCCCATTGCCTAATTTTATGCGAGAACAGATGGGATAGGTCCCACATTCGATGGCCGTTCGATGTTGGAATAGATTAGCCGTCCAACTGTTTGGATAAGGCTATTAAGTAAAACCACGCACACGCTCTTAGGGGGCTAATAAGGGGCTATAAAACGAAAACTCCCCCTCTCCGAAAAATCCCTCCCTCCATTGAACAATTTGGAAGAAGGGAGATTTAAATGCCATTGAAAAAATGCACATCATAAAGAAGCTCCGGTGGAGTTCGTTGTTGTAATGTTTCCTATGCATGGTTTTCTGAGAAAATAAAAATATTCTTATTGATGTTCTAAATTCTGGCACGAAAAACAGCCATAAAAACAGAGAAATATTATAACTTAAAAATCTCTTGAGGTATTACGAATTTCCATCAAATTTTGTGCATGTCATAAATAGTGATATTTTGTTGTCTTGACAATAAATGGTTATAAAAAAATAAAACGCATACTTATTTCAATAACGTTATTAAATTTCATAATATAAACTATTTTTTGAAAACAATCTTCTATTATTTTTAAGGATAAATAGGAAGTTGTATTAGATATTTTCAGGAAGATCAAGGGAAAATGATACAGATTTGTGACTTTATGTTAATAAATAAATAAATAAATAAATAAATAAAACCAGCACCTCGTTTGAATTATGGAAGACTGAACTTATGAGATTCGATTCCAAGATTTTCAGTTTCTAGAGAGATATCACGCTAGATCTTTGACTATGGGGTTCCATATTTTCGTTTCTGAGAAGCTGTCCATACTCTTCATAACTAACCTTCTGTGCGTGAATGGATATTTCTCCAAGTTTTCCAAGGTTCATAAAAATGCAATTAATTCACGGCTGAAGGCGAATTTTTGTGGAACAAGTTTTATTTATTACAGGTTTGGCACGTTTTAGCCTGTTTAACAAAATTTTAGCACGTGTCTGTTTAAGAAAGCCATTTTTGTTGCAGCACAGCCTAGTTCAACTGTTCTGACTGAGCTTCTTTAGCTTTTTTTCCATTTGTAAAAAGAAATCTACATTTTATACTATACAAGTAAAGATATTTTATAGAATCTACTAGTTTTAAGAATTGAGAATATTTAATTCTTTTGAGCTTTTGTCCAAGCAGTTTTGAATGTTTGTTAACCATTTTTGGTTGATTTGACTGTTTTGCCTAAAGCAGAATTAGGTCCAAGGCTAGTTTTTCTGTAACTGATATATTTGAGGGGATTTGAGCTTTATAAACTAAACCGATCAAATTCACTAACATTCTTTTAAGTAATACCTTTTATGTAAAATATTTTGTTACTGTTTGAAAAGATCCATTTGGGTGATTATTTAGTGTGAAATCATGGATAGTGAATACGCGGTTTTTACACTTCATGAAATCGAATTATCTAAATAAAGATATAATTATGTTTGCTTTTTACTGCTAATGAAAATACAAAAATTCTCTCATTCCAGTTTACATTTTTTAGTTAACGATATTTTAATACACCTGTAATATGTGTTTTAGTGTTTATATTTACGTGTCGGTAACAAAATAAACACAAGATACATAAGGAATGTGCTTATTTGATTCCAACACAAATATATGATATTACCTAAAAGTAAACAATTGCTATCCGACGCACAGTGGGGCGTTTTGACAATCTAGGTGGGCAAAATTATTTCGTTGGTTTAATTAGTTTTTGCTGTTTCTAGGGTTCCGTTCTTAAAAAGTGAAAACAGAACCATTATAAGATCACTCCTGTGTCTCTCTGTCTGTTTGTCACAGCCATTTTACTCGTAAACTATGGAACGTGGAAAGTTCAAATTGGGGGGAAGTAATAAAGACTATTGACCCACATATTAAGCTACTTAAAAAAAAAATATTTTCTTTGTATATCGTGTGAAAGCTTTTGTAACGCTGAAATCGAAAATACACTCCTTTTAATTTAAGATATTATATTT
Organism: Maratus speciosus; assembly: GCA_963932465.1. Classification (NCBI taxonomy): domain Eukaryota; kingdom Metazoa; phylum Arthropoda; class Arachnida; order Araneae; family Salticidae; genus Maratus; species Maratus speciosus. The sequence continues at coordinate 114,000,325 of OZ010796.1, read as the reverse complement.
TCAAAGATATTGCCGAAAATGTAGTGCAAAAATATGTCCCCCCCCATCTAATTCCGAGTCTAATGAAACTAAAATTATGAAAAAATTAGAGGTATGAGACGTTAATTTAAACCTTGAAGGAAAATTATAGCGATTACCCTAAGTCACATAGTTTTTGAGAAAATCGCATTTTTCCGTTACACACAAATTTCGATTTACGGGCATTCAGAAAATCTGTTGAGCAGCGCTGGAGGTACCTATCGTAGCAGATGTACAAAATCATTGTTAATAATGATTTTCAAAAATAATCGTCAGTAATTAGCCGAGATATTAACCCTTAAAGATACGGACGGTTTGGACATACATAATGACAGGGGCGACTTACCATGCGTACCATCGTCTTTTAAAGCCTAGTTAAGAACTTTTAATCATATATATGTATAATGCAATATCCAGTAGCAGTATAAAAGCAAAAAATGTCAAACTGCTAAAAACAAACTAATTTAAAGGGTCTCAGGACTCTTAAAATTGAAAAAAAAAGACCATTTTTAACATTTAATGTCTTAAAATGTATACGATTTTAAAACATAGTTTTTATTGGGACAAAATATACAGGTATGTTCTTTCATTTCATGTATTTAAAAAATTGCAAGATGCAGAATTAGTATTTACATGGGTCTTAAAACTGCCAGACCTTTGTTGAGCAGAAAATTGGTATAACAGCTTACGCGGAGGATTACAAAATAAATATAGCAACTAGAATAATAATTTTGAAGCCTACGTATACTTCAGATTGTAAAAATTACCCTGAACTAAAATAAATTTTTATTTAAAACATTTTTTATATTTTTAATGCAAAGTTGCTTTTAACAAATACAAAATTTTGAAACTTTCAACAGTATAATCATCTAAAAAAATAATTTTTTAACAATAAAAATGAAATTTTAAGCTCAGTTTAGACAGACTAACATGAAATATATGTCTTGAAAATTTACGAAAAAATATTCAGAAGTTTTTGATGTAGTCTGCGCGTTATGCCCAAAAACGTCATTTGGAGAAAAATGACTTCAAAATTTCTGAAACACCACTTCAGCTATTGTGCGGGTATAATTCTAAAAGCCATAATTTCTGTTCAAATGGGAATTTCAAAGAAACAATTATATCAAAACGATCAGAAAAGATAGGAGTTTAACATAAAAAAAAATAATAATTTCTAAAATTTTGAAGCTTTAGATTCCTGAGACCTCTTAAGTAGAATGAATCACGTAAATACTATGGTATTCGCAACGGAGTTTGGCATTGAAAATTGAGCATTTTATCGGTTTGCATTGAGTGGATCTCTCAATACGCCTAGAGTAACTTTAAAAGTTAATTAAAAACGTATCTCGAAAAACACGGCACGGACCAAGGCGGCGTTGCAAATTTGCGACCTCCTTTCGGAGCGCGCATAGCACAATACCAAATTTAAACTTTGAACAAAAATTTTGCGTTAGATACACTGTAGAAAGAAAGATTATTACTACGCTTAATTTAATTTTATGAAATACCAAACGAAGGTTAAATATTCACAGCTTTTATTCTCAGTACCGAATTAAGTTCATCATAAACAGATTAGGATAATATTAAAAAATGAGTTATATAGAAGAGCTATATTTGATATCATTTAGGTTTTATATCTCTTTGAATTTTCATGGTATATCCATTTACACTTTTCTAGTATATACAGTTATTCCCACCTCTTCGTTGTATAAGTTTTTTACAAAGTCTTAGCATTATTTTAGCAACGTTTTTTTTTTTTTTTTTTAATAATACAATTACAAATTCATATATTTACTCTACGGAACCCTCTGTGCGCGAGTAATACTCGCACTTGACCGTTTATATTGAATGCATCAATAATAAAATAATCAAAGAGTGATAAATATTTGGTAATTTACCAACAATGTCTTAAAAGAAAAATACAGGGTGCCCACTAAAGTGCGTTACCACCACTTAAAAGCCGCACGACTGCATCTATATTCATGAACGTATTGTCCTAGTATACTAAAGAGGCTATGCGCTACTAGATGAGACCGCTTACAGAGCCACCTGGTGCAAAATAGCGGCATTAGCATTCCTATCGCGAATACGTTTCGAAATATGGGATAAAAGTGAATGACAAATTTGTAGAGCATCATCGATTTAGTTTGAAAGGACACCTTGTGAACATGAATGCTAAATGAATCTCATTCTGAGCATGAATCTCGTTTTCGAGATAGAAATACTAACTCAGCTGTTTTGCACCAAGTGACGCTGGAAGCGGACTCATCTGGTAGAACATAGCCACTTTATTATACTTAGACACCACTTTTATGAGTATAGCTGCAACCGTTCGGCAATTGAGAGCGTTGGAAAGACTTTAGTGGGCACCCCGTATAACGCATTACAAATAAAGCGTTAAAGACACTTATTTTACAAGTAAGTAAAAAACATTTTAACACACAATAATTTAATTTTTAATTTAATGAACACATGTAAGTTAACATTAATTTCTTTTTTTTAATTTTGTCTACTGGGAATTTCTCGAGAAATTTGTGTAGTCATCCTGAAAAATAAAATTATTTAAATAAAATCATATATATATATATATATATAAAATTAATGATTTGTGGTACCCTGTAAAACATATAAATGCTACCAAAATTATTTTTGACTGAAAAAATGCTGTTGTGTGAATAAATAACCTATATAAATTTTATTCAATTTGAAATAAAATTTCTGCTTATAGACGGTAATGTATCCGAAATTTTTATGTGGCCTGTAAAGTAAATACAAGTACTACGCGCTTTGTTTTCAATTTAAATATGCTATTGTGTATCTCAATAACCTATAGTAATTTTGTACAAATTTAATTAAAATTTCTGCTTTTTAGCAACAATCTTTCTGCGATTTTTTGTGTGACCCTGTAAAAAATGCATCATTTCTACGTTCGTCAAATTATAATTAAATAGAATTGTCATCAGAAAAACACATGTAGGCAAAGTTTCAGCTCAATAAGATAATTGAAAGTGGTTTAAAATTGTCTTGCAAGATTTGAACTAATCTTTTATGTGGCCCTGTAAAAAAAAAAGCGTAACTGCTACGTTCCATAAATTAACATAATGTTGCATTGTCATCAGAATTACATACCCTGCGCAAAGTTTCAGCTCAATCAGATTATTGAAATTGGTTTAATATTAACTTGCAAGTTTTAATCTAAATTTGTTGTGGAGCCCTGTAGAAACAGTATTCTAAACAAGTTTCTACGCTATTTAAATCATAATAATATTGTATTGTCATTCAAATTACACGTGTATTCATTGTTTCGGCTCAATAGGATAATTAAATTGATTTAAATTTGACTTGCAAGATTTGAACTAAACATACATACATGCAGTGGAAGTTAATATGATGCTTGTTTATTAATAAAAACTTACTGATCTGCAGCTCTCTGCTGGTGTTTGTTTAATTTTTAAATACTTTAGGGATGGCGCTTTGATTTAAAAAAATGCTTATTACCGAATAATGCTGAATAATTTGTTAAATGTCAAAATGAAATTTGAAAACAACATAAAGGATTATCCAGAATTTCAGCCTTTGAAAAAAGCGGTAAAGCGGGTTTAATATCGCTTATTTTCAAACAAATATGTGTTAAATCTGACCTTGACAAAGCTGTGACATTAGATCAGCAAAAAAGTGCTTTCAAATAAAACAGAATAGTCACGACGTGCTTTCAAACTCAGAGGAAGCTATTGTGACTTGTGAAGCTCCCTCAAACCAACTGTGCAAAGGGCTACTTTACTGTCACAATTAATCGACACCTCTGATTTTTTACGCCAAAACTAGTACGGATCTCGAAAATACAGAGATTCGGCTACCAGTACACCAGTACACATGGTTTTGTCAAATTCCGAAATAATCAGAAAAATGGATTTTGTCCACCTAGATCATCAAAACTGTGCGACGCATTATAAATATTTTTTGTATCAATTAAAATTTTGGGGATCTTCTCCGTATGTAGATTTTCATCAATACTTTACACTTATGTACAAATGCTAACCTAATAAATATAAAACCTCTCACTATTAATATTAATTTTTTCAGACCTGTTAACTTACATAAAAGTTAAATATTTATGAACTTTTACATTTCAATTAATTAGAATTTAATATATCGTCTTAAGGGTTATTGTAGAGAAGCCTAGAATAACATTAGCATTTCGTAAAAGTAACAAAATAGAGGTTCTTTATAAAGCAATCACAATTGGGGTAAATGATATTTATTGCTGATTAAAATTCTGCTCCAAATTCTGCAGGATGTATAGGGGAGACCGGGGCTAGTTGGCTACAGGGGTAGGTAGGCGCAGTCCCCATAAATAGCCTGTTTGTGGATAGATTGTGCAACGAGTCACAGAGTACATTTTTTCTTGCGTTTTACAATCCCCATTGTTGTTTTGCAGCGTTACCTACGTGCAGTGGACATTTATTACGATTTTTCTGGGGTTTTTTTGCGCTCATAAGTAATTTTTTGTTACTTCATTCTTTTTCTAATTTCTAATACTTATCTTAATAATTGCGATTTAACTTGTGCAATTTTTCTTAGTATATGATTAACTGATTTACTTGGATTATTTATGCTTAGATGGTTACGTGTCCCTTTTGTGAAGAAATTTACTATGGGGCTAGTAGGCGCATTGAACACGGGGCAAGTTGGCTCGGTGTCTGGTGTATGCTGGTAACTTGAAAAACAGCAAGCACCGAAAAAAGTGGTTGCAATGCAAGATTTTGGGCACACGGGGATTGGACACACTAGATTTTTTATTTGTGACAACTATAACTCTGATGATTTTATCGAGTAGGATAGAAGTTACTCAATGTTAATGTTTTATTCATTATTTTTATGTCTGTATGATTTAGAATTTACATTATACGGCGATAACGCCTTTGATTAAACCTACTGGTAATAAGGAAATTGATTTCTCTTAACTGCGTGCCTTATTTAAATTTTTATAAAACGTGTGCCAACTTACCCCATAGGTATAGGCAACTTGCCCCGTGACGGGGTAAGTTGGCGCACAATTTTCCTTTTACTTTAGGCTTCCGCTAAACATAAACTACAAAAGCTACAAACTCAAAACTCCGGGTATTTATTGACCAATGCCTGTTCTTTAAAAGTACAGTTATAGTTTCATAAAAAACTTAAACAAAAAATTAATAAAAATCAATAACTAAAAACTGCGCCTACTATCCCCGGTCTCCCCTACATCTTAAAAAGTCCAATCCCTTTTTAAAGAAATAATATCGCAAATTGAAGTCCGTCGAAACTCTTGTCATAAGGATTCAGATAACACAACCCTTTAAGATATGTAGATTCTTGGCAGAAATGGAAAGTGTTGTTGGTTTCCTCTAATTAATAGCATCATATTTGGTTGGAAAAAAAATACCCGATGTCAGGTTACGCCAAGGGAAGATTCACGCAATTCTGTGGGTGCAGTCTCAAATTTATCTCGCACAAAAAGAGGAAAAGAAATTTTTCTTTTTCTTTAGGATCTCCTACACAATTGTGTAGGTTGATTCTTAAACCTTTAGTGCGCAGATTTGCATGTATGCAAACAACACTGTTTTGAATTAAATAGATTTTTTTTTATTCGCATATACCTAATTCACATCAGAAAATTAAAATAGCAATATTTGCTTTAATTAAAAAACAGACATTCCGTATTTAAATAAAGCGAAATTAACCATTGAAACTTTCTGGTGTAAAGTCAGATTATCTGAACTACGTAATTTCTAGAACGTATTCTATTATGCGAATTAAAGAGTTAAATGTTAAGTTTTATAAAATAAATAATTATATAAAAAAAGTTATTTGGAGACATACTTATTAAAGTATTTACTAATTTGCAATATTGTAGCGTAAAACAACCACACGACAGTAGTTTTTATTTATATTGCAGATGTGCAACAGAAGAAAATATTGACGTATTATATAAAAATTTTATCTCTGATTTTTTTTTCATTATTTTTCCTGTGTAGTAAACATTTCAGAGAATAATATATGATTTTTTCGTAACAAAATAACAAATCGCGCATTTAAGGGTCAAAAGGATAAGCATATATTTACACATAAAATGAAATATTTTACTTGAGGTTTCTTTTTCTGCAATAAGGTCAAATGCCATTTTCTAGTATTGATGAAAGTTTCTATTATTGTAAGTTGTATTGACCGTAAGCTGTTATTCAACAAATATATCGATGATTATAAAGTTTCCAATGTAATTGGGTATGTCAAAATAGAAAAAAGCAAAGAGAGCCTCTGAATACCTTATACCTTTAGACATTATGAAGAACAAAAGTTTCCAGAAAAATTAGCTTACACAAAAAATGCAAGCTTCTAAAAAAGTCTTTGGGTGACTTATCAACTGAGGATGATTTCTAAATGAATAGGTAAAATAATAATAACTAATAAAATTAATCGATTAAATTAAATTGTATTTTATTTACAGAATTATTGCATGGTTTCCGTTTTCTTTAACGACAAACTTTCTTCTAAATTTAGAAGAACAACTTTCACGCTTTACTTTAATCTTAATATATAGTGTTTCCGCCAGTTATCTTAGAATACCTCTTGTTGGAAAAATCGCAAATTTAAAATTTTTAATGTTTATTTCTCTGGCTAAATTTTACATGTAATTTAAATTCTACACTTCAAATATAGGCAGAACTGGCACAGGCGACTATTTTTTAATTCTATCTCTCACCACATTTTCAAAACAAAAGTCTTTTACATACACTTTGTCAACATGTGCAAGAGAAATATAATATAAAATTTGCAATTTAAAAATAGTTGTACGAATCGACTATAAGAATATATTAGATGTAAATTTCCAACTGGGCGAAAAATGTCCGGACCAGGATTCGAACCCGGGACCCCCTGGCTGAAGCCGATAGTGCTCTGCCATCTGAGGTATCCCTGACGATTCTGGTCGAACTTTTTCACCCAGCTCAGATGGCAGAGCACTGGCGGCTTCATCCAGGAGGTAACGGGTTCGAATCCTGGTCCGGAAATTTTTCGCCCAGTTGGAAATTTACATCTGATTTTTTACCAATTAGAATAATTGTGTTAAAATTAATTTAGTATAACAATATATGCCTGTGGCAGCCCTGTATAGGTGCTATTATCTTGTTTATTACAGTATATACAGGGTGGATTTAAACTCTTGTGCGAAAGTTTAAGGTGTGATAGTACACATCAAGACAAACAATTTTAAATAGGAAACTATGGGTCGCAAACTTCTTTCGAAGGAGGTAGGCGCCATTAAAGTTTAGGGTCCAAAATTTCAAATAGATATAAAGCACGGAAAAATTTGGTCGATTCGTTTGCGGTTTTAGCTAAAACTATAAATTTTAAAGATAAAGTTCAAAAAATACCGATAGAGGGAACTTTAGACTTTGGAGTAACGAGCAATTATTTTTTACCGTTTTTTTCTGTATCTCATTAAATGCTTTCAAAAGCTTAGACTTAAACTTAAATTTTGAGCTCAATTTCTGAATCGTTGGAAGTGGTTATGTAGCGCAATCTGAAATATGTTCAGGAGTTGAAATTTGAACCCGCCTCCTGAACACAGTTTAGTTTGCGCTATTTAACCACTCCCAACGATTGAGATTTTGAGCTCAAAATTTAATTCTAAGCTTTTGAAAGCATTTAATGAGATACAAAAAATAACGGTAAAAAATAGTTGTTCATTATTCCAGTTCATTACTCCATTTTTTGAACTTTATCTTTAAAATTTATTTTCAAGAAAATATTGACATAAAGAATAGTTTTAGTGAAAACCGCAAACGAATCGACCAATTTTTCCTTGTTTTTTAATCATTTGAAATTTTGGACCCTAAACTTTAATAGAGCCTATCTACTTCGGAAGACATTTGGCACCCTTGGTTTCCTATTTAATATTGTTTGTCTTGATGTGTACTATCACCCCTTAAAGTTTTGCCAAAGAGTTTGATACACCCTGTATATATTAGCATATATTTTTTTTTCATTCTTTTAATTTCATATTCAAATACAAAAGACAAGAGAATTAAATTCTTCTTCCAAGAAATTTATCCCATACAGAAATATGAGTTAGAGGAACATTCATCCGATCCTTCATTATAAATTTAGCCTTTATTAAATGCATTATATAACAGCTTGAAGCACATATCAACGCAAGGCAGTTCCTTGTCAATTTGGTAGTTGAATTTACGGAACCATTTAATGAGCGCATGCTGTTGGCATTCAACCTCTAAGATTCATGAGTCATTTTCTTAATAAGCACATATTTATGCGGAGAACCTTCAGCTCTTCGTTCGACGAACATTGGTAAATAATAACCGAATGACTTAGAGGGCATATTGAATGACGACTGGGGAGAGATCAATCAGTGCAGAGAAATGTGCTAGGAACGCACTTCAAAATTACATATCAAGCATTTTCATTATTGAAAATCGTTTTCATCGGTCAATTTGTGAGGTATTATGTTCACATGAAGCGATTGAGTTTTATTTGACGATATCATAACATCATGTTATGTTGAATGAAATCTGTCGCAGGTTTGTGCAAAGAAAATCTGCCACCGTCAAAGGAGAATGTTCAAAAGAAATAAGCAAATATTTTGATATCGATGTCCGATATTTAAAAATGTTGTTTCAGGTGCAAAAAATCTATATGTATATGAATATAAATGGATGTTTATATTTCTAGATAGTAATTGTTGATATCAGAAAAAAAAAATACGGAGTACTTTTCTATAATTGCAGATAGATGTATAAGAAATGTACATCAAAATTACATGATGCATTGAATCGGTTTGTCGTTTTTCTTTACGATAAACTTTTTCTATTGTTATAAGTACAATTTTTGCACTTTGCTTTAATCTTGATATATATTGTTTCTGCCAGTTATCTTAGAAGACCACTTGTTGAAAAAATCTCAAATTTTAAAATTTTTAATGCTTATTTCTCTGGTTAAATTTTACATGTAATTTAACCCTTTAACTTTTTTTTGACACAATAAATTCAAAATAAGGATCTGTCACCACTTGTTTTTTTACTAAAATATTAAGCTTTCTACAATCGAAAAAGGTATGCCATTTAACACATCAAAGATTACAGTTAAAATTAAGTGGTATCCAAAAGCTTTTAGTACCGAAGATAGCAAACGCTTTTTACCCGAGCCGCACTCGGGCAAAACAGTTAAGTGATTAAATTGTACACTTCAAATATAAGCGATATTTTCTTATTTATTATAGTATATATATATATTATCATACATTTTTTTCATTCTTAGATTCCCTATTCAAATACAAAAAGACAAGAGAGTTAAATTCTTCTTCCAAGAAATTTATCCCATACAGTAATATGAGTTAGAGGAATACCACTTCATTATAAATTTAGCCTTTATTAAATGCATTATATAACAGCTTGAAGCACAAATCAACGCAAGGCAGTTCCCTGTCAATTTGGCAGTTGAATTTACGGAACCAATTAATGAGCGCATGCTGTTGGCATTCAACCTCTAAGATTCATGAGTAATTTTCTTAATAAGCACATATTTATGCGGAGAACCTTCAGATCTTCCTTCGGCGAACATTGGTAAATAATAACCGAATGACTTAGAGGGCATATTGAATGACGACTGGAGAGAGATCAATCAGTGCTGAGAAATGTGCTAGGAACGCACTTCAAAATTACATATCAAGCATTTTCATTATTGAAAATCGTTTTCATCGGTCAATTTGTGAGGTATTATGTTCACATGAAGCGATTGAGTTTTATTTGACGATATCATAACATCATGTTATGTTGAATGAAATCTGTCGCAGGTTTGACAAAGAAAATCTGCCACCGTAAAAGGAGAATGTTTGAAAGAAATATGCAAATATTTTGAGATCGATGTCCGATATATAAAAATGTTGTTTCAGATGAAAAAACACTATGTATATATGAATATAAATGTATGTTTATATTTCTATATAGTAATTGTTGATATCAGAAAAAAATACGGAGAATTTTTCTATAATTGCAGATAAATGTGCTAGAATTGCTAATCAAAATTACATATGAAACATTTTAATTATTGAAAAGAGCTTTCTTCAATTTTATTGCGATATATTATTTTTACATGAAATGATTATGTTTTATTTCAAGATAGATTAACCCTTTCGACCTATACGTCACTTACACAAATTTCATTCGGTTGATACCACTTTTTTAAAAGAAGTTTCCTTCATGTACACAATTTCAAAGATGCTCTAATTAAATAAGGAAAACTTTATTTTCCTTTATTACTGGTTCCAAAAAAGTGTTGAAAAAAAAGATGGTGTCCAGTCAGACTAGACCTACGAGTGCAAAGGGTTAGCATCATGTTAAATTGAATGTTATTGTCTCAGGCTTCTTTTATTTTCAAGAAAATCTGCTACCGTAAACTGATAAATCTTGACATATTATTAAATCATAACAAAATCACTTAGAAGACATATGGATTGAAATCTAGAGAGAGATGAAATAGTGCAAAGAAATGCGTTAGGAATGCATTTAAAAATTCATATGTAGGATTTTCATTATTGAAAATCGTTTCATCATTCGAATTGTGAAGTATTATGTTCGTATGAAACGAATGCGTTTTATTAAATCATAGTTGAAAAAAGGAAATAATTGGTTTTAAGTAAAAACATGGTCATTCTTCAGCGAATATTTGCAAAATGATAACCAAATTAGATGACATATTAAATGACGACTAGAGAGGGATCAATCAATGCACAGAAATGTGCTAGGAATGCACTTCAACATTACATATGAAGCATTTTCATTATTGAAAATCGTTTTCATCGGTCAACTTGTGAGGTAATATGTTCACATGAAGCGATTGTGTATACTTTAAAATAACTAAACACCTTGTTAAACTGAATATAATCTGTTGCAAGCTTCTTTTATTTTCAAGCATATCTAACACCGTAAACATAGAAAGTATAAAAGAAAAGTGCAAATATTTAAAGATTGATGTCGGATGATCAGGTATAATGTTTATAATGAAAAATCTATATATTTGAATATAAATTGGAATTTATATCTTTATTTTAAAACTAAAAATCCATAGTAGAATTATAATTACACAGATTTTCTTCCATAATTGCAGAGACAACTGATAGCAATCGATTATAATATTCCACAAGAAATATTTTCATTAGTAAAAAATATTTTTATTGTGTGAGGTATTATGTTAATATAGAACGATTGTGTTTTGTTTCAAGATAGCTAAATATTATGTTAATTTGAAAGCAATCTGTCAAAGGCTTATTTTATTTTTTAAAAAATCCACTTCCTTAAATAGAGCAAGTTTAACAAAAATAGGGAAATATTTTGAGATTGATGTTGGATAATCAGAAATATTGTTTCAGATTTAAAATAAACTACATTTTTAAATAAAAATCTTATATATATATATATATATATATTTATTTTTCAACTTAAAATTAAATTAAAATTTATATTAGGATTATAATTACAGATTATTTTTCCATGAATGCGAAAAACGCAGTTCAAAATTATATAGGAAGTGTTTTCATTATTAAAAGCTATTATTTACTCGGTCAATTTGTCAGTTAGTCTGTTCACCTCAAAGGATTGAGTTTTATTTCAAAATAGCTTAACATCATATTAAGTTGAATGTAATCTGTCGCCGGTTTATTTTATTTCCAAGGAATTCTGATACCGTAAACAGAGGAAGTTTGACAGGCAGGTGCAAATATTTAAAGATCGATGTTGGATTATTGTATCTATTATTTATAATGAAAAATCTATATATTTGAACATAAATGAGCATATATATATTTGTATTCCGACATATATACGAAAGTTGATATTAGAATTATATAGTTGCAGAATTTATTTTCCATAAATGCTTAGAGAAATTCTAGGAACTTACTTTAATATTATATAGGAAGCATTTTCATTTTATAAAAATGTTTCTATCGTGTGAGTATTTTTAAGATAAAACAATTTTACTTTTTTTTTTTAAGATAGTTAAAAATTATGTTAAGTTGAATATAATCTGTCGCAGGCTTCTTTTATTTTCAAGAAAATCTGCTATCTTAAACAGAGAAACTTTGAATGAAGTATGTAAATATTTTAAGATTGATGTCGGATTTTGGATACCAAAACTTGTAATATGGTATTAAAAAAATGTATTTCTGAAGATTTTTACAGTAGTTTCTGATGTTGTTAAAAATTTATTCGTTTAGTTAACTGGAGTTTATACCGGAAAACTTGTAATTATTTTGCATTTTGTGAACACTTAAAATGTCTAAAATGTACTCTCTAAACCGTATTTTGGCCATTTACATAATGTTAGTTTCTACAACCAGATTAATTTAAACAGTGTGTCGTCTGAAAAAAAAAAGGACTAATCAATAATTGTAAATACTTTTTTTCTGAAGCATTTGTTCTCTGTCTTTGTAGATTATTTCGCTTAAACCGTTTAAGCTATCAGTGTTTTACTTTTTATAAATTTAAACAAGACCTTTCAATTCTATGACAAACTTAAAAAGAATTAAAAGTTTTAATAACTTGGATTTTATTAAAAATTAAAAAAATAGTGTTAATAACTGACCTCAAATTTAACCCTTATCAGTCGCATTAAATTACGTTTTAAAAAATGAAATTGCTTATTGGCACCACGTTTTTGAAAAAGAAATATACACCTTTTTTAATGACAGGTAAAATGATACTATAATAAAGCCAATTACACTATTTTATAAAACTGATTGGAATCAAACAATCTGAAAAAAAGACACAGCTCGTGAATATCACGGGAGCGATAATAAAGGGGTTAAGTCGCTTTTAGTAATCACAAGAAAACATTCTGTTTTTAATATTTAGAACAGCGGTTACCAAACTTTATTGTTACGCGACACACATTAAAAAAATCAAACTTTTCCTACCCACCTGACGTAGAGCCTTTTGTATAATTTACCATGAAAAAAAAAAGTTTGGTACATATGATACACGTGAGAACAGTAATCAGTAATTCTAATGTGAAATGAGAGTTATCAATGTCTTTTATTTCGCAAACAAAAAAAAAAAGTTTCTTAATTATTCTTATAGAAAAAGTACAGTTTAAAAGTAAATGTAATTTACGAAAATGTCTAAGACACAAATGTAAGTATAAATATGATTAATAAGTCTTCACTACGTCTACTAATAACCATATCATAATAATATATATTCCAAACGGAAAAGGCCCCCACCAGTGGCCGAGAGGTTCTGCTCTCGAAGCTGGTAGACGAGAGGTTCTGGGTTCGATTCCAATCGCACCCGTCGGCCTAATCGTTCGGAGTTTTCGTGGTTTTCTTCGAGCCGTGGATCTTCCATGCGTTAATACGGATTAGGTTCCCTTAGAAAGACCCCCACGGAGGGCACTCCCCCGGGCCTATATCCCTCGTGTAGATAATTGGCCGTCAAAAATCAACCCAACTCAACCCAATCCAAACGGAAAAGTCAAAAACATATATTAAAATATTTATTTGCTTAAAAGACGTTACTTAACTAAAAAACACATTAAAAATACATTAAAAACCTATATTGACATGTTTCAAGTCCTCCATTGAGTCGTCATCAGTTTAGGTTTTGCTATCAATTTATTTGATATTTGGGAAGAATATATGTTATTTTTTTTTTCTGTTTCCGTTTATTATTAAGAGCGCAATCACCTATGCTAATTTCCTTTTTAAGCCGTGCAGAGTAAAATTTGGAGGAATTTAAATCGAATAAAATATCGATATTTTTGTGAAAATTTACTCTCGCAGAGGCGAAAGTACAGGGTGGTCATAAAAAAACTTCCTCGATATATGAACCCCTGGTGGCCTAATCGCTCAACCAATCGAAAAGAAATTTTAGATATACTTATTTAAAGGTGTGCGCTCGAGATCGTGATGATTTAAGGGTGGTCCGGGACACATTTTAAAATAATTTTTATTTATTAAGTTAAAGTTTTGAATTTTTTTTGTGATGATCAACCATGTCATTTATAAACAAAATCACATGATAAAACTTCTCATATATATTTTTTTAATTTTTAAATAAAAAATTATTAAAAAAGTGTGGCAAATTAAAATCGTTATAACTCGAAATATTATTTGTAGAATTTCAATTTTTTTTCTTTTAAATAAACAGAAATATATAAATTTTAATTTTGATTCAGCATTTTTAAAAATATTAATTTATAAAAAAATTAAAAATATTTAATGAAAAAAATAAAACAAAATAAGTGGCGTAACTTAAAAAAAAAAAAAAAAATCCTAACTTCAAAAGTAATTTTTTTTTCAAATATACTAAATCAAAATTAAAGTAAAACAATCGAAAAAGATATGTTCCAAGTTTGAACCCTTTATCTTTAACGGTTGTCGAGTTATAAGAATTTAAATACGAGACATGGTGAAAAAACCTATCATGAAGAAAAACGCATTTTTACTAGAAGTCGTTTCCATGACAGGCATTGCTTTAAAGCTAGATTTTTAAAACAAACCAAAATGGAAAAATTATTATTTTTTCTTCTTATTCAGATAGAAACGTGATTTAAATGTAGTTTTAAGCAGAAAAAAAAACATAAAAAAATTTAATGAAATAAAATGTTTTTACAAAATTTGAAGATTTTTATGTCCCGGACCCCCTTAAATAATAGAATAATACGGTTACGGTGAAAAAATTTTGAAAATTTCGAATGACAACACCCATTGTTTTCATGCGTAAATTCATCAGCACATTGAAAAACCATAAATGCCGTTGGAATTATACACGACCGATGAAAATTGCCGGCGTAAAACACTTTCAAAAAAGACCTTTGCGAGGGATAAAGAAGTAGCTGCAAGATATGTTTTTCAGTAGCCGATTTTTTTTTCACTTGTGAACTGAGTAGTATTGTAAGATTTGTTTTAAAATGTGTTTTTCAGTCGTGTTTGTGTACACATAGTGAAAATGAAAATGTAATTTTTTGTTTTAGAGTGCTGAATACTACGTTACATAGGAACTGATTAGGATTGAGTGCCACGATATTACATCGACAATTTTAGTCATACGCGTATCGTTCCAACGCCATTTATGTTTTTTTTTTCAATGCGCTGATGAATTTGTGCAGGAAAAAAGGGTGTTGCCATTCGAAAATTGCGAATTTTTTTCACTGTAACCGTAACCGTGAGAGCTCTATTGTTTTAAATCATTACGATCTCGAGCGCATACCTTCAAATAACTAAATCTGATATTTCCTTTTGAATGGTTGAGCGGTTAGGTCGTCTCTAGGGGTACATATATCGGGGAAGTTTTTTTATGACCACACTGTACCATAAATTCAATGCTAAAATCATCTTCTTTATTGTGCATAATTAAAAAAAAAAACGACAAAAGAAATTCCAGAAACGCCTTAAAAATCAAAACATATAGAGAGAACATCTTAAATTACCGAGACAATTTTTATGAAATAAACTGGAAGAAATAAAAAGAATAACTCAAAACAAATGAAATATACACAAAGGAAAGAATTGGTTTCAAGTAGAAACATAGTTAAATTGAGCGATGCCGCATAAACAATTGTCAATAAGGAAAAACAAAAGATTTGTTTGGTATATAAATATTATTGTTATTTGATTATAAAGATGTCAGAAATTTTCTTACTGTTTTTTTTTTTTTTTTTCGAGACATTTATATGAAACAAAATTTGTTAAGACTTTAATGTTTTATTTCAATGTATTTTATTTCTGGGCCGGCCTTTTTTACAATTTGAAGCCAAATTTTTGGCTTTTTAAAATTCCGTCAGTGCACAGCTGAAAACGAAAGCAGTTATTCTAGTGCTGTTAGGTGTCCCGCGTAAATTTGGGCTCCAAATGATCTAGACACCAGTGCTTTAAACTAACCTTTCGCCTTATCAAATGGCAGAATTATCTCCGATTAAAGCTGGCGAAATAAACTGTAAGAAATTAGCGGTGGCCAGAGCATTTTGAGACCTGATTTAGACGGGTTAACACTAAATCTGCTATCACCAACTTTTTTAGCAACCAATTTTTAGCAACCAATTAACCCCAACTTTTCCCCGTTCAAAGAAAGAAATATGTTACAATTGAAGAGCTGAGTGGATGAACATGTTATGCTGTATTTTCTATTTTTTTTCTTTTCGATGAAACGTTAGGAGGTATCCTATCACGTGGTGAAGCTAAAATACTAAGACTCTATTTAGTCTTGAAGATTTAAAACATTATTCATTAATATTTAGTATTTTAATATTTAATAATGGCAATAATATTAATAATTTTTAATATTTGAAAATTAATAAAAATAAGTTTTTCTGAGAGAGTTTAGTACCATACCTGTTAATATTTTAAATACAGGGTATCAAACAGAAAATAAATCATTAAAATTTACAGCAAAAACTTTCACTTCAAATTACTTGAAATGTAATTTTTGTTAATTAACATGCTCTTCCACTTAGCTCTTCAATTGTCGTTGCTAAAGTTGCAGGAAAACCAGTACTACTAGTACCAGCCGTTAATATTTATCACCTATTCGTATCAATAACTTATCTCTGATTGTCTGAAATGTTGAACGTTAAGGGGAAAGTTGAAGCTAGCGCAGCCTTTTTTAGAGCTGTAGATAAAATGCTGGGGATATTGCTGTTTGTTATCACACTGCGTGTTGAGACAATATTTAGCAAAAAGTTGTATGAAATCAAGAGTTGGCTCAAAAATTGTTCGGAAAGTTGGTGAATCTGATAGCAGCTTAAGTGTTTCCCAACGCGAGGCGCACTGCCCACAGATGAAAAATTAAAGATTTTTATTAAGGTATCCCCTGTTAGTTTATATTTCACTTTTTTTCAAGCAATGTTGCACATTAAATATAAAAATATTTCATGCAAATTAATGTAAAAAATAATAAATTAATTAAAAAAATATTTTTTTATTTAATTTCAAAAAGTTCTTACACAAATTTCAAAATACAATAGTAACGCGAATAATTGTATATTTTTCTTTTAATAATATTTAGGCACCTTTTTTACATTAAACACTTTTTTTCGGTTGAATTTCATTTAAGAATTTTCGTAGAATAATATTTTACTAGAATTTATTGAAACTCACTAGTATTTATTGAAAGATCCTATCTGTTTGGTCAGCAATATTTCGCGTAACGGAAAATTTAGATATGAAACATGTCCTGACTGATTATTCTGAATACATTTAACCTAAATTATATTTGAAATATTGAAACGAGGTACTAGCAACACCCAACCTTATAAAATACATTCACAAATGGGCATCACAGAAGCAAATAAATGAATAGTAAATGTCTTAAGGCTCTGGTGCAAACTTTATACTCAGTATATAAATACTAGCTGACATGCCCTGCATAGCACGAGCCCATTGGTAATAATCTTAAATAAACCAAAAATACATGTTGAAATATTTTATACATTTAAACAAAATCTTTCAAAACTATCAAATTGCTGGGGACCTTTCTGAGTTCATCAGCGTATACTCTCGAATTTGTATAATTTACATTTTTTTTAAAATCTAGAGTTGCGGGCGCCAATGGCTTTGGTCGCGTACATCGTGTTGGATTCGCATGCTCCGGTATGTTTTGATTTCATAATTTTAAACGAAAAATTGGTGTAGCACGTGCCCATGATAATAACTTTAGATATACCTCAATTAGGTGGAATGAATTTATATATTTAAATGAAAATCTTTCCAGGCGAACCTAAGCTCTTGCAAGAAGTGTTTTCTTCTCACTTTATTTTTACATCGGGTCATTTAATGTTAAAAGAAATAATTCTATTAGCCAGAAACATTTAAAATTTTTATGTGTTATAATGTTTCCAAAGGCTGTGTATAATTTTCGTTCTAAAATATTGATATTTAGTTGTAAAAATCCGTGTTTTTCTTCTCACTGTTTTGAGATTGAAATTCTATCTATGAAATTCTATCTATATTATTTTCAAACTGATTATTTTACATCTAAATTTCATTATTTCCAAATGAAAATTTTACTAGAAGAACAATTTAAAAATTAGTTTAAGGTATTAAAATTTTAGAGAATAATGGAAAAATAAGTTTGCTTTCTACGTGTATATAAGATTGCGCAATTCGCTGTTTGGTTTGTATATTGTATTAAAATTTCAGATCGATTGTATAAAATTGAGTATATATTTTTAATCAAAGTGTGTCTAATGTTAATACTATGGGCTAATGCCCTGGAAATAGTTTAATTCGCTAAAAGTGACTTTCAGAAATGAATTTTTTTTTCAAAAGTTTATCATTTGTATTTTTTTTTTAACCGAAGGCGTCTTTTTAAAGCTGAATGTATGCTCGTTAATCGTGTTCGATTTGTTTTTTCGTATTTTGATTTAAAAAAATAAACACTGAACAAAAAATTTAATTCCCGAAAGTGAATTGTGGAACGAGCGTTTTAAAAAGAGATGATATTGGTATTTTTTAAAGCTAAAGACGGCATTTTCAATTAAAATGAACGTAGATATGGTTTGGGCTATTTGTATTTTTTGAATTTCGATTTCTAAAGCCGATTCAGATTTTTAAACATCCCACGAAAAACAAATTTTGCGTTAGTGACTTTCGGAAAAGATTGTTTTCAAAAAGTTTATATTCATATTTCTAGAAACTGATTGTGCATGAAATGAAAATAAATGTAGATGTAGTCTGATATTTTTAGTTTTTTGTATCTTGATTAGAAGCACGGATTGCAATTTTGTAGAAATCACGAAAGTTACGAATGTGACTTATGGAAACGAATACTTTTTAAATGGTAAACATTACTATTTTTTAAAACCGAAAATATGGTTTTAAATGGAAATGAAAGAAGATGTGGTTTGATGTCTTTGGGTTGTTCGTATTTTAATTTACGAAGGCCATGCATACTTTTATGTATCGCAGAAGAAACAAATTTTGCAATAGATTTTTCGTATCTTGGTCAGAAAAGAATTTTTTTTTTTTTTTTTTTTAATTTAAGCAATCTTGAAAATCACAAATCGTCGTTCAGAAAGATATTTTTTTTTTAAGTGTTAATATTATAAATAAATAAAAACCAAAGGTTTTTTTTAATACCTGTATTACATTATACATTGACATATTTACCGATTTTCACCTGATATTATTGTACTAAAAAATGGGGCTTCCATGCACGTCTGCGTTTCTTGATATTTGCTAAACAATCATAATGTAGTTACCAAATATAATTTAATTAAATACATAAACTACATTTATTATTTCTTTCTATAAAAATTTGTCATTTTCCCTTTTCCGGTAAAAACAGTATTGCCGTGCAGTCTAATAAAAATCTAGTAACATTTCTAAATACATAATTCTCATAAATTCTCACTGCATATTTTGACGCAGTGCTTTTATGAAAATTATGTATTTAGAGATATTTCTAGATTTTTATTACACAGCACGAAAATACCGTTTTACAGGTAAAACTAAAACGGCAATTTTTTTAGAAAGCAATGATGTATTTTATGTATTGCATTAAAGCATTAGTGATACGTTCTGACTGTTTAGCAAATATCAAGAATCACAGACTTGCATGAATGGCCAATTTTTAGTACAACAACACCTGATGAAAATCGTTAAATATGTAAATATGTAACGGTTAATAATAATTTTCTTAAAACCAAAATGGCGTTTACTGTATATATGCATTATAACATATACATTTAAAAATTTCAAAAATTTTTATACTCGTCAACTGGTTATAAAGGGGACAGAAACCCCTCTAAAAGCAAAACGACTTTGTAAAACTGTTAAAGATGTGATTCCATTATTTGCGTTATTCATAGATCCTAATGTCCAAACATTTTTCTCCTGTTCTTAATACAGAATGCGAGAGTCTCTTCAAGAAATTTTTATGAAGAAATGAGACCATAAAGAACTTTTATTTCACACTGAAGTAATTTCGCAAAGAAAAAAAAAACCTCTTCTAGGTATAAAAGCAAAGATATACAAGACTCCGTTACATTTGTAGAGTTATGTTGCAAATATATTTGGGACAAAAATTTACTTTTTCGGTAAATTAACAACTTGTGAAATAACTTGATATTATTAATAGTCCACGCAATAGAGACCGTATAGGGACTCTACCTAGCAAAACTAATGGTAGTACTGGAAATCGGCTTTCTAGATGTTTTGTGGGTCGCTGAATCCGAATTTGTAACTTCCCACCAAAATTTCCCCCGGCAACCCCACCAAATTTTGGTAAAAAGCCCTCCAAAAAAGGTTTTTATTAAAAATTTCCATTTTTTTTATTGTTTTAGGGGAAAAGTAGCTAGAAATTCCTAAAGTAGGCAAATTTTGCAACAAATTAGATATATGACATTATGACTTAGGATGAAGGGGAATGGGGGATCTGCCTCGAAACATGCGCCGCAGTGCTGCGTGGACTAAGTTGCGCAATTCCACTTAACCACTCACACGTTTACATTAGCTCTCCCATCTTCCCTCCGAACTTTCTCTATAAGGTTTACTTTAAATTTTTTGGGTCGCTGAATCCGAATTTTTAACTTACCCCCAAAATTCCCCCCCCCCCCGAAAACCCACCCAAATAGTTGTTTTTAACTTAAATTTCTTATTGTTTTAGGGGAAAAGTATTACAAAATTCTGAAACTAGACAAAATTTGCAACAAATAGGATATATGACATTATGACGTAGGATATGACATTATGACGTAGGAGAGAGAGGGGGCTGACTCGGAACATTCCCCGCGCGCTTTTCTCAAAAACCAAATTTTTTCAATAAATCAATTTTTGGAGGGGTTGCCGGGTGAAATTTTTGTGATAAGTTACAAATTCGGATTCAATGACCTAAAAAACATAAAGTGAGTTGAAATCCAGAAATAGTATTAATTTTGCCAGATAAAATCCCCTATTGCCATGACTTCATAATTTAGTGCACATAGCGCCGCAGTGCATGTTCAGAGGCAGCCCTCACCCTCCCCGTTCATCCTAATTCATAATGTCATATATCCTATTTGTTGCAAATTTTGTCTAGTTTCTGAATTTCGTAATGCTTTTCCTCTAAAATAACACAGACCTGCAAAAAAATACTTTTTGAAAATTGCATTAATTTTGATAACTAATTTTTATGTTTTTTTTATTGCTGATTCCGAAAATGAAATCCATTTTTTTCTATCACGTAAGGATTTTTCACAAAATGATTGCATATTTTTAAAGAAAATGCTAAAATCATGAAATTTTGATATTTCATTTAAATTTCATTTATTTATAAATCTATATAAATTACATTTAATATCTGAGTTTAAGTAATAGGTAAGTATATGTAGAAGGTTACAAGTCCTTAGATTAATTTTTTTCTTCTTTACATCAAAAGTTTTTTTCTATTTTTCCTATTGTGAACTTTGCAGGAATTGTCTTTTTGTAGCATCCAGCAATAGTCGGCTATCATGCTGACATTCCATTTGCCTTGATATCACCGCTCCTTTTCCTTTATATCCTGCTGAAATCTTTCACCTTGTTCCTCACTAACTGTACCTAAATTTTTAGAAAAATAGTCTAGGTGTGAATCAAGAAAATGAACTTTGAAGCTCATATTACACCCTAAAATCTTGAAATTTTTTACCATCTCTCCTACAATAGATTTGTAGTTTGAGTCCTTGTTGTTGCGAAGAAAGCCAGTAATAACTAGTTTGAAAGATTTCCAGGCTTTTCTTTCGTTTGTTTTCATTTTATTCTCAAAATTTTCATCTTTCATCATTTTCCTTATGTCTGGTCCTACAAACAATCCTTCCTTCAGTTTTGCTTTGGATAAACCCGGGAACTGCTCACAAAGGTATTTGAAACATTCACCTTCTTTTGGTAAAGCCTTGACAAATTGTTTCATAATACCTAATTTTATATGAAGCGGTGGAAGTAACACTTTTTTTTGGATCAACAATATTTTTCCTTTACAAGTTCCATGAGGGACAGGATGTATGGCAGACGGAATGTCAGGATAAAATATTTCCGTTTTGTTTTTTAAAGTGAAACCTTTCACATTACAAATACAAAAATAGCAATCATCACTGTGATTTTTAGGTTTTTGCCAAACCATTGGTATACCAAACCGAAAAGATTGTTTTTTACCTTGAAACCATTGCCTTTCATGCCAAAATAAGCAAAATACACTTTTTTTTAGAAAATCAGATATGCTTCTTTGTTATTTTTTCACTGTATAGTTACCACAAATACAACAGAAGCAATTCGGTGAATTAGCACATACTCTGTAAGCCATGATCTCTAATGCAGCAAAAACTAGAAGTAAAATTTACCACTATAACTTATAACTCATAGGTTGGAATAAAAGCACATGTGTACAGCACAGAGTAAAGAAGGACACTGATTCAGGAGTAGACATTAAGGTCAGTGAAAATACGTGTGAAGAAGGGGTGGCGAGCAGACACCTGCAAGCAGGAGATTTCCGATTTCAACTGCTTTCTCTGTCTTGAATATTGTATTTAATAGGAACTTTACCGATTAAAAGAAATATTTTGTATTGAAATAGTTTCTTATTTCTTTTTTATTAGTTTAATGCACCAATTTACTATTTTAAGTCCATAAATTTATTTATCAAACTCATAAAATAGATTGCGATTTGTGATGAAACTGTACGTGATGGTATTTTTTCATTATTTTTCTAGTAATCAGCATCTAAAAAACTACAAAAAAATACCACTTACTATGCCGGCAATTTTTTCATCGCAGGCTTGTGTAATAAGAAATTTAAGTTAGAAACAACATTTTTTTTTTGTGTGTGTGTGTGTGGGGGGGGGGGGGGGGTTCGGGGGGAATTTGGGGAGGGAAAGTTAAAAAATCGGATTCAGCGACCCCAAAATCTTAAAGTAAACCTTATAGAGAAAGTTCGAAGGGGAGATGGGAGGGCGAATGTAAACGTGTGAGTGGTTAAGTGGAATTGCGCAACTTAGTCAAAGCAGCCCCGCGCGCATGTTCCGAGGCAGATCCCCCCTTCCCCTTCATCCTAAGTCATAATGTCATACATGTAATTTGTTGCAAATTTTGTCTACTTTCTGAATTTCTATATACATTCCCCCTAAAACAATAAAAAAATTGATTTGTTTAATAAAAACCTTTTTTTTTGGGGGGGGGGGGGTTACCAAAATTTGGAGAGGTTGCCGGGGGAAATTTTGGTGGGAAGTTACAAATTCGGATTCAGCGACCCAAAAAACATCTAGAAAGCCGATTTCCAGTACTACCATTAATTTTGCTAGGTAAAATTCCCTATTGCCTGGACTATAATACATTTTTAGATTTCTTCATCCATGTTAATTCTTAAGTACTTTCAACGAAATTGTCGCACAGCTACAGTGAATGGTCTCCGTTTGGTCAAAGATTGATAAAAGTTTCGAATATTTATGCACAGGATTGTTATAATTAAAATCCCTTTTTATCAGAGGTTTCTAGCATTAACACTAAGACCCTAAATGAAACAAAATTTCTATAGTGTCCTAGTTAAACTTCAAAAATTAAAAAAGTATTGGCTTGTGAAACCCATAACAGCAGTTAAAGATTAATAAGAATTCACACGTTAAATAATAAGATATTTTGCAGAAGGATTTGCAGATTTTGATGATTTTAGACATGCTAAGATTTAGCGTCACAAGAAGAATTGGAAACCACTGATCTAAAGTAAGCAGTTTTAGGATAATCTTTTAACAGTAGATGATTATATCAAGAAATGATTTTCCCATTCAACGTTTTAGGATGAACTGAAATTAATAAAAGCATTTCGCTTAATATCTTGTATGTCAGATTAGTTAAGGTTTCAGAGCTTACTAAATATATTTTTTTATAAGGAAGGCATGGAAGGATTCTTTTCATCATGATTAAAAGCATCGCTTTCTGGTTATTTAAAGAAATTTGGATGACATTTTTTTTTCGTTTCCTTATGAATTTGTTTACAGATATCTCAATGGATATAATAAAGAAATATATAATAATTTTCAGATATAACAACGAAAGTTAATAATAAATAAAAATATAATACATCACGCACAAGGTACAATTTCTTGTGCGTCATTTTGGACTTCACTGTTTATTTAAGGAAATCTGAAAGATGTGTCATTCGGTGGTTCTCGAGGGGTGTGCCACGTCACAGAGGTACGCCGTGAAAGGAGCCCAGGTGTGCCTAAAATGTTTTAATTTAAATTGTATCATGGTTTTAATAATTAACAGAAGTACCTGAATTTCAACATTCAACATTTCGTATTGTAAAATTTCAACTAACATGAGGTTTAGTTTCATACAGATGCATTATAAGGAAGCTTACTTCTCTTTCGCATAATCTTTAAAAAGATATGTGACGAAATCAATAAAACGGATAAATTTAATTCTTTCAGTGAAAAATTAAGTCTCCTGAAAAGAGGGTTTATGATATAAAATGCAGTAGAAATTACAGATCGAAAGTTGATTAAGATTATGCATATCTGAAAGTTCTCTGACAAAGAAAATACTCTAATTAAATAAAGGTGTCTCTAAACGGTTACGATATCTGACGACATTAAAATGGCCGTTTTGGTGAAAATTTTAGAAAATATTTTTATTATTTTATTTGAAGGAGCATCTTTTTATGATTCCAAATCTGTTTTTATTTTATTTCCACGATTTCTAGAAGTGGATATATGGCCAATTTAAGGAACAAGAGGTAATGAATCAAATACCAGAAGTAAACAGAAATGCCATGAGAAATGTAAACAATGCTTCTATGCATGATTTTCTTACATTTTTACATAAAAGCACTGCCATACCTTAATTGACTTTTGTAGATTAATTTTATAGATAGGAAATAATATATATAAGAAATCTTTAAACTCGCTTTCTAGAAAATTGAGTTTTTTGTTATTTACATGCACGATAAACTTCATTATATAAAATGTTCTAAGCATAATTCAGTGAAATTTTATCAGAACGCTTTCCATATTACCCACAATGTTCTGAATTAGAATATAAGCTCTATGCGATGGTGTAGTTACTTTATAAGCACTATAATGTATAAAAAAATGGTATTTATTAATAAAAAATGTGTATTTTTTGACCTATTTTGAAATATTTCAGTTTATTTTTAAGATATTGTAAAACTCCTAGTTCAGTGCAAAGGTAAGTGTAATAGTAGTATGTAGTACAAAAGAAATGAAATTATATTTGTTTGAATTGACTGCGCGCTGTCTGGCGTAAGCATGATATTTTGTTAAAAAATGACAAAAAAAAAAAAAAAAAATTGTTATGAAGATATTTCTAAGACACGTTGGTTACTTACTTTTTTTTTTATAAAGATTTTAATTTGAAAACAGTGGTGCTCAATAATTTTAAAACAGAAACAGTTGGACACACCTGTATTAAAATATGAAATATAAAAATCTGCAAAAGTAATTTTACAGAGAAAAAAAATAATTTATGTCAATTTAATCATCTTTTACAGGCAAATACTTGACTAGATTGTGTTATATATAGTTATTTATATTTCTTAATAAAAAATTTCTGTATCTGAATAGAGACAAAATTCATAGCTTTAAATATAGCTTTTTTTTTTACATACTGTTCCCAGATTTTTAAAAGTCTGAATAATATTTATAACACATTTCAATTGAAAAATATGTTTACGCGTGGCTATTAAAAAAACTAATTAAATTATAAGCATTTAATGGAAAAAAAATTACGTCATATTTTAAACAATTTTCTTATAGTGTATATTCTATAGTGTATATACTGTGTTTTTTAATCCTTCTGTATTACAATTTAACAGAAAAATGTGTATTTATTCAGTATTGTACATTAAAAAAGCACTCCGAACATAGGCCTTAAGGGGACAAGGGATCGTCAAACTCATTTTTTAATATTTTAAAAATTTCACTTTAAAAACTATTCAAGGGCACAACTATGTACATTATGACACACATTTATCACACAAGAAATAAAAAAAAAAAAAAAATACAAGTGGGTAAGTGTCTTTTGTCACAGTCTTTTGTCACGTTGTCACAGATCGAACAGAGGGTTTCGTTTAATATTATTTTTAAAACACTTTATCTTTTTGCAAAATCCGTTAGTTCCACATTTCGCAACCAGGGGCGCACTCTATTCTGGATAAACTTCTATCCGAATGAAACTCCGTTTCGCAACCTATCAATTGATATATTAGTCGAGGGGATCGGGTCCATAGCAGCCGAGATAGGTAGGCGCCTCCTGAAGGTAAAAAGTGGAACTGAAAGATGTAAGGCTATGTGCATAATATGAAAGAGTGGTCAAAGGGGTGTCGGCAAAAGTTAGAAAAGTACCTACCGGGGGATACGTACCGGCAATAGGGGGAGGTTAGAAAAATTGCTTAAAATACACAAGTTAGAGCCCGAAGGGGTAAATAATATAAGACATTTTTTTATTTATGATTTTTCGTGTGATCGCAAGCGTTCTGCTATAAGTATGCAACATTTCAAGTCTTCAACTTAAATAGCGGCTCAGTTAAAAAAAAATAAGCTTAAAATACACAAGTAGAGCCCAAATGGGTAAATATAAGACTTTTCCAAAATTTTATGATGTATCGTTTGATGTGTGGTGTTCAGCTATAAGCATGCAAAATTTCAAGTCTTCAACTTAATTAGGAGCTCAGTCAGAACAAAAAGCTTAAAATACACAAGTTAGAGCACAGAGGTTTAAATATAAGACTTTTTCAAAATTTTAGGATTTGTCATTTGATGTGAGATATTCAGCTATAAGTATGCAAAATTTCAAGTCTTCAACTTAATTAGGGGCTCAGCCAGAACAAAAAGATTAAAATGCACAAGTTAGAGCCCAGAGGGGTAAATGTAAGACTTTTTCAAAATTTTATGATTTGTCGTTTGATGTGAGGGGTTCAGCTATAAGTATGCAAAATTTCAAGTCTTAAACTTAATTAGGGGTTCAGTTAGAACAAAAACATAAAAATACACAAGTTAGAGCCGAAACGGGTAAATATAAGATTTTTTTCAAAATTTTATGATTTTTTATTTAATGTGAGATGTTCAGCTATAAGTATGCAAAATTTCAAGTCTCCAACATATATAGTTTCTGAGAACGGGCTCTGTGACAGACAGACAGAGAGAGGAGCAAGTCGAATAGGGTTTCGTCAGATGAACTAAACCCTAAAAATTGGATAAAAAAAGGAATTTTCCTGACTATTGTAAGCGTTATGAAGAATTTTTCAAAATCCTCCATGCGCATTCCATATTATTTAAAATTCACAATATGTTTTATGAAAGCTTGATTTTTATACGCTAATAAAACTGCGTACGGATTTTTAAAACTAAATATTAGGGTGGGTCGAAAAACCGAAATATTTATAATCGAAACGTAATAGCAGTTGCCTTTCGTAAAAAAGACTAAATACGTAAAATGTTGCACCGATTGGTTGATATCTTTTACCGCTGCAAGGGGGCCAAAGTTCGGAAAATCACAAAAAACATACTTTTTTTTTAATTATGCAAATATACCAATTCAATTTCTAATAGAACGAAATAGCCACATTAAGAGATTAGTAATGTAACAGCAAAACTTTCTTTTCCTGACATCATTTCTTTTACCGCCGCGACAGGGCCAAAGTTTCTAAAAAATGTTAAATATTTAAATTTTTCGTTTTTCAATTTTCATAATTTTCATAATATTTCTAGATATTCCAGAATTTTCTCATAAGCTGGAAATGCATTTTCTGTTGTTAATTTCATGCACATTGTTAACCATGATCACTGTAATTCTCTCAAAAAAATCTACTCATTGATAGAATCACCTGCAGCTGCTGGCACGTAAAATTATTTTCTCGCCACTAGAGAGCCATATCTCACTTGGTTCGTTATTTTTCTTTTTTTCTGTAATATCCCCTTTTTGCTCTATATTTGATGGCGCTAAGGATAGAAATCTCTGCCAGGTTACAAGCGGGCAAAGTTTCATCTTCGCGAAGTCAAGGAAGAACATATCTCGTAGATACTAGAACCTGGTCTCTATTATTTTGGTCATTTGACCCCACCGTCTGGCAGAGTGACTTCTATATGCAACTACATTATAGATTTTTTGAAGAAAAGGGAAATGTAATCTGTGAAAATAAATTCAATCGGATGCGGTGGAACTGTTCTTAAAACAGTATTCGAAGGTGGTGTTATATGATTACTTGAGAACAAGTTAAAAAAAAAAGGAACACTTTAGTGACTTCCTTGTCCTCATTTCAATGATCTTCCGCTGAGACATCTTTTCGAATATCTTGATGACAAATAACAGGTCCTCTGTCATGTTGTAGCCCAACTAGTTGATCTCTTGCGAATTGCGAATCATTACCAATTGGGAAGTTTAAGCCAATTTAATCTGATCACCTAGCTGTTCGTAAAGATGATTTGTCAACTGACCAGAAGTATATGTTCGAAATATTGCAAGCTCTTTCAACAGGCGTGTGTTCAATTGATCTTTTTTGCCAAGTCCGTAGCACGCAAGGTGGATAACTACTGTTAATCGAATTTTGAGACTCTACGTTGGAACAGAGAAACCCTCTTATTAACTTATCATACTGTATGAGTACATCCTGAAAGTGTACTGCATCAGTTGGTTTAAAATTAAAATAATTAAAGTGTATCCATCATCTTTTTCAGATTTTGTGCACTATAGTTAGTAACCCCCATTACTTGGCACATCATCTACGAAAGAATATAGTTCCTGCAATTTCACGAAATGCCCGTTTTGCAAATCATGAAAATAGCCTCATTGGAATGATAGCATCTGAAAGAGAGGACATCAGGACCCCAGACATGAAGAAAATTGCTAAAGCACGAAGTTCTGTGGACACGAATAGTGCCATCCGTCACTTCGTCATTCTAGACTTGAACT
Source organism: Maratus speciosus (assembly GCA_963932465.1). Taxonomy (NCBI): domain Eukaryota; kingdom Metazoa; phylum Arthropoda; class Arachnida; order Araneae; family Salticidae; genus Maratus; species Maratus speciosus. Next base: position 113,971,389 of record OZ010796.1, on the reverse strand, counting down.
TTGAAGCTTAAATTTGTATGGATTTAGTCGAGAGGCAAAACTGTAAACCGATGAAACCACCTGTTACTGCTTGTCTATCGACTGACGATGTAACAACGCTGGTGAGTTTAGAATGTTCACTTAATGATACCAACATTTATAACTTTTCTTATCCCACTCAATCAACAGAAATATGCGTGAAATTAGTCCCTGAAAGGCTGATAAAGTTTGCGGACCAGAACAGAGGGAGGGTCACATATGATCAATTTCGGCCTCTCGAAGAACAATGGCTTTATTTGAAAGCAAGTCATATTATACAATTCCTTTACTTTAAATGCTACTTCATTTTAAGTTTATTTAATCCGTTTCGCTTAAACATCTCTGTATTTTAATTAATAAAGTACTAAAATATTTTCTTTATTTTATATCATTTTTGTGATTTGTCGTATATGAACTGCTGATATGCAGTAAAACAGCAGTAGATGAAGCGATCGTCAAGAAAAATAATGGATTGCCGTTTTTATTTTCCAGTCTATGATAAATAGTTAACTAAATTTATGATATGTTAATAGATATAAAGTGAATTTATTTACTTCTAGACATATTATAAAAATTATGAGAATTTAGAGAAATGAAAATTTGAACTTTTTACATTTTTTTTTTAATGTCCCTTTGCGGCAGTAAAGGATATGATTTTATCATCATGAACATTTACTGGGACATTTTCATATCTTCATGTAGCTATTAGAAATTGTATTCGTACTTTTTGATAATTCAAAATAAATTTGAAAAATACACGCTTGTTTGCGATTTTTTTTTAAACTTTGGCCCACGTGTGGCGGTAAACGATATTAACCAATCGGTGTAATATTTTACGAATTTATTCTTTACTACAAAAGGAAAGTTTTCCGCTCTATTACATTTCTATTATGAATATTTGAGTTTTTTCGACCCACCCTACTAAATATAATTGGAAATGTTAAGGAAATTACTAATTGTATTGCAGAATGTATGAATTGAAATGTATTGCAGAAATAGGATGCAAAAATGCTAAAAATTTTATAAAATTTAGAAAATACTTTTTTTTTGCCTTTATTTTCAAATATAGAAAATTGAATGCCTAGTTTTTTTTCTGTATCTATAAACCAAATATGCATAAAAAATATTTGGGGATTTTAACTGATACGGAATGCACACGGGGCGTTTTCAAAAGTTCTTCATGATGCTTAAAATATTCTGGAAAACACCTTATTTTTCTCTTTTTTTTAATTCCTTGTATGATAGATATGTGCCATAATCCATATACTGTGTCCTTGAATATTAATTAAAGGAAATAAAAAAAAAGATGAGTTGTAATGTCCCTTGTCCCCTTAAAGAGAAATATAAATTCTCCTCATTACAATTTATAATAAATTATTTTGCTTTTATCTCTCTCTCTGATGGGGCATTTTCATTTTGTTTGCGTTTGTAAATAAATTAATAGTGAAACATATTTCTTTCTTATGATTTTGTAATCACCATAATTTTAGCGTAATGCCGAAGTTTAACCATGATTTCAAGTGTACCGTGACTTTAAAAAATGCGAAACACTGGTTTATAATATCTATTGTGCACCATAATATTACACATAATCAATTTGGTCTTTGCAGTATTAATTTTTCTTAATATATGTATCATTATATATTGTTTTTGAGATACATAAAGCAGTCAATATCGATTAATTTATTTTTCTACAGCTTGTGTGATACCGCAGCATTATATGGGAAATTATACCCGTTTTATTAAATATTATCTGTATCAGATGATAAGCATTTTTATTTATTTGTAAGATAATGTGAACATAGTTTTATACTTTTTTTGTATTTCTTCTTTTAAATTGCTGCATTTGGTTTTTGTGAATTTATCAGGTTTCCTTTAAAATGTAGATATTTTTGGCATTGCTATTTTTAGCCGCTAGATTGTGTGCTCATGAAGAGTATCTATCTAATAACTTCGGTAGCAGTTTTACCGACTTATATGAGTGAGAGATGCTAAGCTGGGCAACGTCCTTGTGGCTTAATGGTAGAGCAGTGGAGATCTATTCCAGAGGCCCGGGATCGATTCCAGGCTTTGACATTTTCACTCTGTTGGTTTACGCTTAGTTAGCAATGTGATAATTTACGTCTTTAATATGTAATTTAGTTACTTTATAGACACGCTACATTGCATACTAAATTTGATTTTAGTTGACATATTGTAAATACAGTTGTAAAAAAAATTCTTCGGTTCCCAGCCATGGATAGTAAATTATTGAAATTCTTTGTTTGTTCCTGTAGATATTTCATAAATTTTACGCACCATTTACTTTCGGATACATGTTGCAGTGTATATCTATAACGTAAATAAATTTCGTTATTATTGTTGTTTGAAGTAGAGTACCTATGTTAAAACATTTCTCTACATATATTTCTCTTATGTGTCTCGAAAATCAGGATGAATTTATAGCTTGTCAGTTAGAAAGAACAACAGCGACGATTCTCAGTAGTTAAATTACCATCACATATCCCGACCATTCAGCAAATCAAAATTCAGAGAGAATCTATTTTTATGCACATGCGTTCTTCTCCTACCGGCAATAAAATGCATAGAATAACAAAAGAACATAAGAAAGAAGAAATTTTATTGCTACTTCCATGATTAATGACGGTGTGAATGAGCCCGAATTGTAGGAGCTTTATTTTGATCGCTGCATGAATAGCAATGCCGTTGGTTCGTTTAACTGTGACGTGATGCATTCATCGAATCAGCTTTCTGATCAAAATTATCTTTTAGACACAGCAGAAAACGTTTTGTTTACATTTCGTCAGCGTCATGCTTTTAAAGTGTTTTAAAGGAATCTAAGGCGCGCTGGGAAAATACTATAGGCAAAAAAAATGCTGTTTTATTTGCATTTTCAACGAAGTTTTCTATTGTTTTCTTTTATACATTATAAATATTTGTAAATTCCATATGTTAAAATGATTTATCAAAATGTTCATTCTGGTTACAGTTGAAGCAAATAGTGGCCAGCGAGCGGGGATCAATGTGATGGCCCAATGGAATAAATGGCCCAATGTGAATTGCATTGCAATTCACTTGGAATGGCCAGCGTTAGCGAGCAGGTAGCTAAGCCCCTTAGTACTTCAAATTACTTTAGCTCATAGACAATAATGCAACCGATTTTGTGTATGTGTATGTGTGTCCTTGTAAATGCAAACGAAATGTAAATGCTACAGACTTAAATTTAAATATTGGAACTACTACAGTAAACCTTATGAATATATACTAATTTTGTGTCATTACAAGTATATTTACGAAAATTAAACCCCGAGGAGACGGATATATTGGCAGACAGAGGAACTGAAGTCAAACTGTTAACAATGTTGAAATTTTTGCACTTTTTTCATTCGTGAATTTAAATAACACATATTTTAAGGCAACGATGTAACGCTAATTAGAATATTGCACTCTCGAAAATGGAGAATTTTTGGAGAACAGTGGAATAAGAAGTATAATACTGAGTTTTTATAATATGTGAAATACGATCAGCTAGTTGGGGAATATGACTGCATTAATGTCTAACTACTAACCAGCGTGTCAGGCAAAATAACAAAATGTATTTTAATATGCTAAATTTAGCCACTTAGAGGTGGATAAAAGGAATGCAATGAGTGCTTGATAGCTAAATACTTGGCGACCAGCGTCGGAATGATCACTTCATTGGGACATATGTTACACAGGTTGCAATATGTTATCTATCGCTGACCTTTAATTTCTAAATCGTTGGTCGTAGGCATATAGTTCCAATTACGAAAACGTTTCAAATGAGGGAAATATTCATGCTATGACAATATTTAAAGAAAAAAATCAATTTTATAAAAATTACGAAATCTAACTTTTATAGGGTCCTCCAGTACCTATAGCTATATTTAGTAAAAGTTTACACATATCATAACAGATATAACAAAAAAGTTTGACATCTGTACTACAAAAAATGACACAGTTATTAAATTTCAAAGTTTGAGATTTTTGCACATAATTTCGACTTTCATTGAGGGATCAGTTAAAAGATGAATTAAAGTAATTCGAGATCAAAATCAGGCTGCAATGTCCTTGTTACGGCGAAACCACCTTTAGACGGTATTGAATAACGAACATGAAAATTGGGATTAGGAAAATTACAATAGTACCGCAGCGCCACACGTTCGGGATAAAACATGAGCCATCTATCAGTGGACATGCTAGTCAGCGCTGAGATCGTGATAGCAAGCCACGCATACATGCAATGTGCCGAAATGATACTTACTGATAGTGAATGTCAAAGGAATGCCAGAGAGGCTACAAGTTTTTATTCAGAACGTTTCCCTGAGGACCTACATCCAATGCATGCATGTATAACGGATGCATTGCACCATCTTAGAGAGGCTGGCTCTGTTTCACCACGAACCAGAACAAGTGGACGGGTAAGTTGTAATGTTCGAGTGACAACGGAGGAGGTGCTAGCATACACCTTTCAATTCCACAACTGAACACGGCGGAAATAAGAGAGGCATGTGGTCAATATGTCTGGCATTTGTTACATGCACATGATGCGCATCCATAAAATACGACACTAGGTCAAGCATTGATGCTGGGTGACCACGCGAGACGATTCGATTATTGTAATTTCATGCTCACCACGTTAGAGGAAAATCCCTCTTCCCTTTGTGAAATTCTGTGGACAGATGAGTCGATGTTTATACGGGGTTGCATTGTGAACGCGCACAATGCGCATTACTGGTCTCTGGAAAACCTCCACATTGTCCGCACAGTAGGACACATGTGATGCGGTATATGGGGAACCCAGATTGTTGGACACATCATCATGATGGGATCTTAACGGGCGACCGTTACCTGCATCTGCTACAAAACACGGTACGTTACTGGTATGAAGAGCTGCCTCTTCGATATGTATTCCGGGTGTGGTTTGAACAAGATTGGACCCTCTCCGTATAAAACATCAAACGTCCGGGCGTATCTGGGCACCAATTTCTGTCAACAGATCTTTGGATATGATTGTCCGGTAGAGTGGCCACCGCGTTCACCGGACATGACTCCCATGGACTTCTCCCTCTAAGGTTACATCAGTGCATAGGTTTATGTAACTGAGACCACTTCTATGAGACCACTTCTTTTATCTGAAGCAGCGCATCATCATTGATTGTCGCACAGTTTGCACACCTGCAATGCTCTAACGTGTTCAGAACTCAGTACTGTCACGTATTCTGCGACCAATCGAGAACACTTTGAGCAGTATCTCTAGTAGATTCCGGCGTTTGATGTATTCATTTTTATAGTAGACCGTTTTCTGATATTATAGTAATTGATATTTATTTTTTTGTTTAATTTCAATATTTCATTCTTCGCTTAGTATACGACCCCAAAAAGACAATTCAAATTTTTAGATGAAATAACCCTGTTTGGTGATACCCCGATTTGGCGATACGTGATAAAGGTGGTTTCGCCGTAAAAAGGACATTGCACCCTGATTTTGATCTCGAATTACTTTAATTCGTCTTTTAACTTATCCCTCAATGAAAGACAAAATCATGTGCAAAATCTCAAACTTTGAAATTTAATAAATGTGTCAAATTTGTAGCACAAACGTCAAACGTTTTGTGTTATATCTGTTATAATATGTGTAAACTTTTACTAAATATAACTATAGGAACTGGGGGACCGTATAAAAAGTTGGATTTCGTAATTTTTATAAAATTGATTTTTTACTTTAAATAATGTCATAACATGAATATTTATGTCATTTGTAACGTTCTCGTAATTGGAACTATATGTCTACAACCAACGGCTGAGAAATTAAAGGTCAGTTAACATATTGCAATATATAGTTAATATAGTATAGTTATAGTTAACATATTGCACCCTTTATATAGCAGATCTGGGACCGGTAAGAATAAAGCAGAGCGTGACACCACATGATATGATACTCCATTGATCTTAGAACCGTGCAGCTTAGTTTATTATTAGTGCGTTTAATTAATTAATGTTATAGTACTTAAGGGCGTGAAAAAATATTTTAAATACAAAACCCTTATTATGTCAGAATGAGATTAAAATGTAAATATTATTAAAAGAGAATCTCCCATTCCTTTGGTATTGATTTTTCAGTAATAAAAACAAAACAAAATGCTTAAAAGGTTTAATAGATAATTCAATGTATATTTAAAGAGCTTTAAATAATAAATGAATATTCGTAAAAGGAAAAACTATAATGCGAAATTTGCAAATTTATTGTAAGTCAGTACCTTGTCAGAAATAGCCTAAAACTTTAAAAGTATAATAGAAAATCTGCATAACATATTTTACCCACATATAATACGCATACTGTAGATAATTTTGGGATGTTTACAACTTTGAAAGAAAAATTTGCGATCTCTTGCGCCATGAAAGGACATTTAGGATCGTTATGCGCTCTACTTTTTCACGATGTTGAACGATTTGTGCAAGATAAGCGTATATTTAAATGTTAATGCAGTTTTATGCTAAGCACCAGTTTCAAACTTTACTGGCTCCCTGAATATTATTCAGTTTCGCAAAATCATAATATGATCATACGAGTCTTGTATTTATCTTTAAAAATTCATGACAAAAAAGGAGAGAATATTAAGCTGTTTTTTTATGCATGCTTCGTAATTTGTGTGCATATATGAAAATAATAATACACTGTAAACAAGTCGGAAATTATAAGTCAAACGTAGTCAATGATGTGTGTTCGTACTATGAAAAGTTTTATAAATACTTAGATCTTCGAGTAATAATTGTTGCACTCTTATACAAAAATGCATGAATACAAAATTTATTAAGATTATGTATATGAAATTCAGTAATACGGCAATAATATGACCCCGTCTTAAATAGGACTTCATCACTATGGGAACCTAGAATCATTTTCTATCGTGGGATATCATTGAATTAATTACGTATGATAGGATTTAATAGAATGAAGGAAACGTTTATTAATATATTTTAAGTTTTGATTCGATTTTCATAAAATTTGAAATGACTCGACAATTTTCTGCAACAATTCTACTATATATTAAATTTCAAACAATTCGGTCGGGTAGTTTTTGCGCAGCTAAATGCGGAAGCACGAACTGACAGACAGACGAACGGACCAGTCGGTGACTATAGATGCTACTTATTTATATAATTTCGAATGAAAATATAAAAAGTTATTTGCTTCTTAATTACGAGAATTTAATTAAAACACATACGAAAATATAAATGAACATCTTCCGAGTTGCCCTCCAATTCTGAAAAGTTTCTTTTCAGAATCTTAAATATCTCCAGAAACCCTAGAAACTAATATATTTTAGTGATTAGAAAAACTATGAAGAAGGTAGTAGAGATATTTATAAAAATCAAATTTGCTTTTCCTGCCACTGATTTTCGGAATCCATTCCGGGTGGTTTTTATAGTGTATTAATCGGTTTTCTCAAACCGGAATATCGGATTTTAGCATGCTAACAATTCCCAATTAAATGTTTTCAGCTGCGTCATTGAATTTTTACGCGCAAGTGTAGCAAAATATATTAATAATAATCTTAATGCTGTTAATTTGTCAAGTTTATCAGTAAAATATGTTTGCTGAACCTGAAGATATTTACTTCAGAATTGATAGAATCAAAAACACCTTTATACCAACTTGAGAAAACTGATTAATAAACTATAAAAAAGTTCCTGTAAATTAGTGTCAGCAAACGAAACTATGTTTCTATAAATGCTTTTCTAAATCTCGAACATATACAGGGTTTCCATAAAACAATTCACCAGTTGTAGATTTTAATAGTATCAACTGTAAGCGTTGTAGAGTGTTGGTTCATGGTCACAAATAAAAAGTAATTCAAACAGATTTAGATAAGCACATGCTGCTTTTTTATTTACTCGCTTGCAGTGCCGCATACGCAAAATGCTGATTCCTGAGTGTAGAGCGTTATTGATGGGCTGTAGATTTAAAAGTCGTTAGAACCTTTGGATTTTTTTGTTTTTGACATTATAAGAAATAGTGTTTACGTTCCGCCGCTACCTAATGATTTGCCAGAGTTAAGACACTGAATTTAAGAGGCAATTACTTCCATTACTCTTCTTAACCGAACTGTGGGAGGAATTGGACTTTATGTTGGATGTGAGCCATATAATTAATGGTGCACATATTGAACATTTGTAAGAAAAACTAGGTTTGTTTACCTTCAATTTGATGTACGATTTTGCTGTAAATAGTCTAAATTAAACTATTATAACACACCATTATAATCACCCTGTATTATTGTTTGAGTTTTCTAAGGATAAAGAATGCTTTTCGGAATTGTGGCTAACTCGGAAGAGGTTATTATAAAATTTCCTTTATAATTTATATTCCATTTTCCTAGATTTAAAATCATTTGACTTTTTTCTTTACAGTGTACTTTTCACATATCTACTAATATCCCAGAATGTGAAAACTAAATTTAGCATAAACATTAACATAAAATACACACACATACTCACAAATAGTATTAAAAAAAACAGCCAGAATCTTAAAATAAAACTGTGAATTTTTAAAAACCAAATATATAGTTTTTTTATTCATTTCTATTTGAAATGAAAATGTTTTAAATGCATTTAAAACGTTAAATCTTTAATTTTGCAATTAGCTATTTAAGTTGTGTTTAGACATTAATAGCTTTTACATTCTTTTATATTTAATCTTTAAAATATTTTGCAGTAAACCATTATCATTTTTATGTTTATGATAACAATTAAAAATGTTAAAGAAGCAGATTTGATGTTCAATGTATTGAAAAATGAAAAATTCTGTTTTACAAACTTTGAAAAATTTGATAATATTTTGCTATTCCTTTTGACTTGGATTATCAGACGTAACCTAGCTTACAGACTTATATAATACTAGTATATAATCCCCGTAAAAAATGACGGAAAGTTAATGATAAATCATCAAAACAATTGTTCAAAAAATATTTTTCGGACTTAAAAAGAAAAAGGTGCTTCATGCATTTTGTTAATCAAAAAGTATTATCCTTTCTTTTTTTTTAGGATTAGAACAAATAAATTATGCAAACTGCAATATAGTCATTAGCGCTTAAACGCGCCATTTCCAGCTACACATTCTATGATGAAAACGCTTGTTTAGGTTCCCTCTACATTAAAAATTTGTTGTTTATCGTGACTTTTTTTTTCTCTACAAACTATGTTAAAATTCCAAATTTTATCTGCAAGATAATTAAAATATGATAAGATAATAAAAACAATGATAATGCAAGATAATAAAACCAATAAGAAATATAATTTTTTTTGCAATGTATTCAAATCTGATAAAATGCATTGTAAAAAAAGTAGGATTACAACAGAAAATTGACGCCAAAAGAATGAGCAAGAAACATAAGCTCCTAATTCATTGGGAATTAAAACGGCCTACAGAGGCGCTGCTCGCAGCTTTTGGTACAGAAAAAATTGCCCCTTTAATTTCCTTTTAAATAATGCTAAAGTGCCACTGAAATAGTTCTTTACATTTGATGGGTAGGGCTTGTGAGTGCTTAAGCCATTTGGTAGGCCTCCCCACCTAGCTGACCCTTGTAAATGCATTTGAAAGTTTTAGATATACAAATTCGGATAATTTTTACTTTGTCATATAATACAGAAACAAATGTCACAGGAAATCTGAAATTTTGCAAAAGAATAATCATTCTGAATAAATTGAAAATGCATGTAATGCAATGTGCTTGCATGGACCTTCCTAGAGCGAAATTCATTTCTTTTCTCCACCAGATGGCGATAGTTATCCGTTATTTTTAATTTATATCTTGTTGTTGTTGTTGATTTGGCCCGTAAATTTAGAACTTAATTGAATAGTTTTTGAAGGTTTTAAAGAAAGTTAAAATATTTAAAGTTTTTAATATACTTTTACAAATATTTTAAGACCAGCATCGGCGTTAACCTGTATTGTTTTAATGAAGCATCAAAGAGTCATTCATTTGTTTGTAGATTTGCTTGAATTTGAATCTGAATGGCAACAGTATCGTTTGTTTAGAAGTGATTTCTATGTTTATAACAGCTTAATTTTAATTTAGAACTTAATATATTATAAATGGATATCATACACATGTTTTATGTTCAAAATATGCTGAACTGACATGATTTCAAGTAGAAAAAATTATCATTTAGCTGTCCTATATTAGGATATGTTTTTCACTAAGCCTAACTTGCCGTTTAGCTACGATCGATTCGCAGACCAGAGTGATTCGCACCGGCATAGTTACGGACAGTTTCCTGCACTCAGATTTTATTATAAGTAGATACATCTATTATCATTCAAGTTCTTAAAAAGTTCTTAAAAAGGGCTCCAGCTATAAAAGCGTGAGGGTGCAGTAAACACGATTATAAGAAATGATGTTGAGTAGCAACAATTGATGTTTTGATATTATATTAAAATGTCAGATATGGGACATCTCCTAGGTTACTCTTACAATAGAGGAAAAGGTGTAAATATGGGCCCCCCACTTTTGTTTTTGGCAATGTGACTTTCATTTTTAAAAGTTTTAGACTTTTGACATTGATTAACAACTATAACATGTTTATTAAATGAGAGGAGACAAAACTATTATTAGTATCAACTATTTCAATTCTAAAACAAAGATTTATGAAAAGATTTTAAAAAAGCACCAGAAAAATGGGGTGCAAATATAGGCCCTCTCCAAAACAGTCACAAAAAATAGTTTAAATCGTTTTAAAACAGGATAAAACAATACAAAATGGTAAAGAATTATACTGAAAAAAATATTTACAGAAATTGCAACCATAATTGGCTGTTTTAGTCCCGGCACAATCTAAGAGTGCCCTCATTTCGCGCATAACACATTTAACCAACACTTCTCCGTGACTGTCTTCAGAGAACTTTCCGTGACAAAAGATGCAAGTTGCATAGCTCGAGTCGGGTTTATCCCCATCGTTGATATCCAGATAGATATCATCATCGCTGTTCACAAGGGGAGGGTCACAGTAGTCTGATGTGTTCGATTATGAATCGTGTCGTTCATTGGATCGAATTTCTCTTTTTGAAAGCCTTTGGTCTTCCCAACTCTGCTACCTGGCCGGTCTATTACCCCAGTAAAACTGAAGGGTGTGTTCTCGAGAGCACTTTTGTCAAGCAACTTGGTCAACTGATCATTGTAGGGTGATCCAGTGATGAGTGTGGACCTAGCCGTTTTGCGCTTACGAGTAGTGGTTCTCTTCTTAATGTTGGGGACAGGAGATATGTCGAACAGAGAAACTGCATTTGAAGTTTCCGGGGAACATTGCAGTGTTTTAGCAGCCTCATCAATTGGCATAGTTAGAGCGTGATGTACTTGTATATCAGGATAACTCGAAGGATAGTGGTACCATATTTCACCAAGAAAGGGTGCCGATATATACACCAATTACACATAAGAAAGATGGCTACTTTCACATGTAACTTAAAGGCGTGCGTGGGTAAAAGCGTGATTCTAAAAGTAGATTAGGATCTCTGCTTTCCGGATATCTCTATAAAATTATTTTAAGCTAACCATACAAACATGAAAACAAAACGATATCAGATACTTGTCAAAACTTTGCAGTCCAACACAAAAGCCAATTCCTGCAATAACTCACGCTGAATCCACACTACTTGAAAGAATGGTTCCAACTGCTCTCTGCTATCTTATATCAACAAGTGGCGCCATGTGCTGTCCTTCCGCTAGTCTTCAGCGCCTCTCATAGCCACTTGGGGAGAGATGCCCCTATTTACCCGTGTGTCCGTTTTTTCATTTTCTGCTGCACCATTTAAAAATATAAGTTCTTTGCTTTTCATGGTAAATAGAAAAATCTATAAAAAAAACTTTTATAAACTTAAATCAGTTGCTTTGTAGAGGCCGGATAAAATATGCGGACCAGTTGAATAAGAATAAAAATAAACGCTACAGTGATACGGATCGCCAGTGATATGAAATTTATTTATTACTTATTAATGTCAATTACTGACGTTTTAAGTTGCTTAAAATTAAAAAATTCGAAAATCAAAGGACAAATTTTATAAAATTTATGAATCATTTTTTTGTTAGTTTTTTTATTTTTTTAAAATACTGATTTTATCTACCGGAATTACTCCGGAACACCGTGAATCGTCCTTTCAAGACTAGGAAAGAGTAGTACACAGAATCGTTCACGGAAGCACACTCTACAGCTGAATCGGAGAAATTCAAGTTTTTTCAAACCTAGTGTCCTTTTTAGTCTAACCAGTTGATACTCTCTTTTCCGCTTTTTGGGTATTGTCGCTTTGAGGCCAATATTTAGCTAACCAATTTAATCCAATAATATTAGGCCCCCTGTGCAGTCACATATTTAACGCCTCTGATACTCCTTTAAACACATCATAATAACACCAAACTTTTGTCAAATAAAACTGTATTGCATAAATACAATGAAAAGCGCTAAAGGTTTAATACCTCGAGTAAAAATACTCACAGAAAAATCCAATCGCGCCAGAAAAATTTATAAGAGAAACACAATAGATAATGTAAAAAATTACGTCCATATAAATTCTCCATTTTTGAGTATCAAAACTGTTATGTAGAACCACCAAACTTTTAAAATAATTTTGCTAGTCTAACTGAATATAGTGAAGTTACCCTATTCTCCATTTAACTTTTAAGTATGTAGTTATTCTTTCTTCGAAATTGAGTCTGACATTGATGTCTGACCCTATGTCGAGTATTTCAAGTTTGACTTTTTATCCATGAATGTGAGCTATACGTAGACATTCTAAGTAGCTTTAAAAGTGAAATCACTTTTCACTGAACATTCAATTAAGACAATAAGAGGATTTCAGTACTTGAATTTTAACCTCGATCCTGAATATATTCTACATATGTTGGTTGTATAGTCATGGGACTGATATCTATATATTTGTCAAATTTCCTATCATCTAAGGAATTCGAAACTGCTTCAGAAATCTTGTCACCAGTATAAATTGTATTTTTTTTTTATAAATCAGCCAAAATCTTTCAACAAAGATCCCTCTTCAATCACGTATCTAACGATTAAACGTAAATCATCATTATGTCAAAGAATATAGCATGGCTGGAAATATTTAGAAGAACTAAAATCATCTTTTTTCCCTCACATAAGATGTACAAAACGTCATAAGTTGCCTGTTACAATTACATCTTTTTTTCCAGGGATACCCGCCAGTTCAATATGGTCAGGAAGAAAATAATTCTATTTTGCAAATAATTTCAAACACCATGGAATTTTCCTTTAGTTAGTATTTTCCAGTTCTGAGCCAAATACAACTTCAACGCTACAAATACAAGACCCTCCGAATTTGGTTTTATTTACTAAAAAAATAATTCAAATAATAAAAGCAATAAAATAATCATACTTTTTTACTTCTTTTTTTGTTCTCCTTAAAATTTTGCCGTTCTGTGCGCTTGCACATATTCCACATGCTTAAATACCACTCTGCTTGCTCTCTTTTGATACCATGCAACGAGAAAACCTCTCTGTAATTGAAAAAATGATTGAAATTACACACTAATGCAAAACAAAACAAAAAACAAAACAATTTTTCTTTCAATTTACTTTTGTAATTTCCGCTGCTGTTTATACTATTTTGTTTAAAGATCATAGACTAAAATATTGTGTTCTTGTATCAGGGTACGTACGTGCCCTTGAATTTCCAGACTAATAAATTCTTCAGTACCAGTATTTTCTTATAGAAAATATCTCCTTAAATAAGGCGAAATTTCGCGCTTATAATTTCCGCTGCTGTTTATACTATTTTCTTTAATGATCATAGACTAAAATATTGTGTTCTTGTATCCGGGTTCGTACGTGCCCTTGAATTTCCAGACTAAGAAATTCTTCAGTACCAGTATTTTCTTATATAAAATATCTCCTTAAATAAGGCGAAATTTCGCGCATTTAAATTAGATTTATTTTCTATAAAGAATATTGGTTGCCTTGAAAAAATAATGGTATCCGTACAAACCCTGTGCATGATAACAAATTTTGAGAAAACTTAGATGTGCTCATTAGGAAAAATAAAGAAATAAATAAATAAGTAAATAAAAAGTATAATAGATTCACATAAAATAGGGTAAAATGTGTTTAATAATTCAATATTGGTTTACAATACCGATTACATAGAATTATCATAATTTTTTCAAAAAAAATTGTGGGATGGTAGTACTCATTCCCACAGACAGTTCTTGTAAAAAAAGTAAACTAAGCTGAATATTTGCTTACAACTGTATCAATAATGAATATACTGTAACGATATTTTCAAAAGACTTGCACTGTTTTATAGGAAATGCAATGAAATCACGAAAAGTGCTTCAAATGGCCATCATTCGAATTACCCATTGACGTTACCCTGAAACGTTACGACGACATTTTTTTCGGATTCAAGTGCTTCCTTCACCATTCAATATAATTCATGAATAAAGCATTCTCTTATACTTCATTCATGAACTATGTGAAAAATCAGTTAGAGGAAAGTTTCTTAATGTCTGTGTCTACGAAAATTCTTTCTCTCAGTTTAGCGTTTCTCAAACACAGAAATTTGTAACATAAATATTTGAAACATTCACTTTTGTATTGAGGAGATTCACGAGATACTTTTGGAATTCGTCAGATTTTTTTTCTTTTCACTTACGGGATTTTTTAGCAGGACATTTTTATGAAGTTAAAAAAAAGAACAAAATTTATAGAAGAGATATATGTCTCAAAATATGATCAATAGTTTAAAGTATCCCTTTTCAAGCACTTGTGTTCATCATAGTGGATAAACTTTTCAAATAATACTAAAATGTCACATGTTTCTGTTATTGTCCAATTTGATAAAGTACTTAAATGAGCTTGAAAAGCTACTAATATGTATTGAGATATGATATTATTAAAAAAATCAGCAATGTATCTTAGAACAGTAAAACGAAGGAAATTTATGTAAGTCTTTTTCTCAAACATTTATGTTCATCATAACGGATGAACTCGTCAATTAATGCTGAATCGTCATATGTTTCTGTTATTTTTAAAATTTATCAAGCTATTACAGGAACTAACTTTAAAAGCCACTTTTAGGTACTGATTATATGACACTGTTATAAAAATACGTCGCATTTCTTTAACCAAAAAGAATGGTGTTGTTTTACCTATATGCTATTACACTCTGCTTCAAAATTTTACACATATTAAATGGAAAAAGGTTCATGTAATTTGTTTCATAGTTTTAGCTTTATTATTGTAAACGTACGAAAATAAACCACAGAAAATTGATTCTTGCATACACAATCCGTATTTTATAGAATTTTTCATGATAGGAAAATTAAAAATTCATTTAAGCTTCTTTGGCAAAAAATGTACACATAGAAAAAAAAAAATTATGTTGGTTTCAGAATGTGAAAAACATGAGATTTAGCAGAAATAATCAAGTCAAATATTTTATTGAATGAGATATAAACTTTTTATTTAAACCGGCAGCAGTCGCGCGTCGATGTTTATGTTGCCTGTGTCAGTTATCTCTCCTTAACTTATCCCCCCTTCAAAATATCTAGGAGGAAATCCTATGTACCAAGTTTAAAATGCTTTCTTCCACAATTTGAAAATCACAAGACATTCCGGATTTTATACATATATACCGGGTAATAATAATTAATGTTTCGCTTTGAAACATCTATAAAATGAAATAGAAAAGTTACCAAAATAGCAATATTATAAAAGAGGTCATGGAATAATATATCCTGCAATTAAAGCTCAAAAATAGCAATCAAGTTGAAAATGTCACCGTTTACTTCATTAAAGGGAAGGTATCTCGACATTATGAGTATTAAGCCCAAAATTCTGAATGGCTCTTAAACAGCTTCCCACAAGAAAAATGCCACTTTGCAAATAAATTCAATTAGCTTGTCAAAGGCACACCTGAAAAATGCGTAAATTTGCATTATACGTGTGGTTCATACGTCGTATTTTTTCTGCTATAAAGCTGTCGACTTTCAGCTATTTTTCCATTCAGTTGTTATAAGTGAAAAATGTTTAAGTCTTTGAAAAATGGAATTTTAAACGCAATATCAATGATTCGAGCTACTGTAGAAAGTTCGATATTGTGCTTTAACCTCGTTGCAGAAAATGGTGCTCAAAACATTGAACTGTCACAAATGATATTTGTAAAATGTCCGTTATGATGTTGATGCATTAGATAAACTTTGATTATCACCCTCTGGTGACATTTTGACTTTTATGCAGGATGTAAAATTTTGTAATCTCTATCACAGGATTTTCAAGTTTCATAACTTTTGGTCCAGTAGTTTTCCTTTTATAGAAATTTCAAATGAAAACTTTAATTATGATCACTCTATATATTGGCAATAAAAATCAAAATTCGTGAAAAGACCGGACAATATCACTAGTGTAAGTTGAATTTTACCCTTCCAAATGCTTCTAATCCCGAAAGAAAACTGTATAATTTCAATAAACTGTACCTTTTTAACTTCTTTGAAAATTAATAAATAAACACTTGATGGAAAATGAATCTTATTATTCATTGTACACCATCGGTCACCTGTGGCAATAAAGACCAAACGCGATAAATAAAATTCTAAAAAATGGTGCTACTACTTCAGTGTTAATTGCTATAAACACATTATTCATTCACAATCTTAACTGTATGACATAGATGAAAACTATTTCAGAATCTTCTCCCTCAGACCTCAGAGGATTTCTTAAACATACACTTATTCTATCTCCTAGATGACTTGATATTACATAGAAGCTTACTTTGTTTCCTTTTGGTAACTATAGAATAACGAGAGGAGTTTATTTAGCTAGCAAGATGGTTTAGGAAAATACAATATAGTCTCTTCCGTGTTTCCATTGATTTCTAAAAGTGTTCCTTTATTTTTAAAAATCTCTGAAACCACTAGGTTTCCGAAGTTTAAAAAAGTACTTCTGAAACAACCTCGTATTTTCGGAAACATTAGGAAGTAGTTTAAACTGTGTATTAATCTGTTTTCATAATCCGTTTTCAACGCGAAGCATTGATTTTTTTGGATGCTACCAATTCTTAAGCACACACTTTCACGTTCAAAAAACATGTTCAAAAGATGAATTTGCTAAATAACAGCGAAAAATAAACGTTATTTGTTTTAACCCTCGTATATATAAATTCTGTTACGCAGCTAAAAATATTTAGTTGCGACTAACGTTTTCATAATCCGTTTTCAACGCGAAGTATTGATTTTTTTGGATGCTATCAATTCTTAGGCACACACTTTCACGTTCAAAAAACATGTTCAAGAGACAAATATGCTAAATAACAGCGAAAAATAAACGTTATTTTTTTAAACCCTCGTATATAGGGGAAGATAGGGCAAAATCGTGTACCATAAACGTTTGTTGGTCTCAAATGCAATCGAATGGGAAAACAAACTCTGAACACCGTTTTTAATATTAAACGAATCTTTGGCTATATTTAAATATATTCTTTTCGATAAAAAATGCAATTGATTACATAAAAAATAGCTTTTTTCAGACATATTCAAAAATCCGATTTTACCCCTCAGGTTGGTTAAAACCGGGTATCTATTTAAAACTCCTGGAGAACGCATTTTCTTCAAAAAAAAATTATTTTTTAATACAGTAAAAAAAAAAGTTTTTGTTATATTTAACAAAACGAAATTGCACATTTGTCTTCACGTGTCAAAAATAAATCTGTATCAAATTATTTACATTGTATATGCCTATTTATTTTACGCTGGAAGTCTTTGAGTTATTTTAACTATAAAAATACCAAACTAATTTATTATCATATTCTTCTTTATAGTACATACTTCGTGTGCCCATCCGTGGTATTTCAAACATTGTATCCAACTCTCTTTGGATTTAGAATTGTAGTAAAGTTCATTGCAAAACATTCGGGTTTCATTATCTTCTTCATCTTTTGAAGATGCCTTCAACCTTTTTTGATTTTTTTCCTGTTGATGTTTATTTTTTTTAAATACCCCTTTTTCATTTTGCAGGCTGGTTTGGCTTCTTTCACCTTAATACCTGTTTCCAGCTCTAATTTATAGGGTGAAGTAGTTAAAATAACAGTTCTTCCTTCTTTTGCCATCCTTTTTCTCAATCTTAAAACATTCCTGGGGAGGGGGTAATGACATTTTAATTGATATTAGAAACGCAGATTGCTGACTACACAATATGAGATCTCGATCAAATAGATTGGATGTTGTCAACTGCTGGATATGTGATGTCGATACTTTTAGATGTGGCTTCACTGTCCTGTGATGTTTCAGAAATATTTATTGCTGCACCTTTGTCAACCTCTGGCTGCATAGACTTAGGTGTGTTAACACTGTCTTTCAAGCTATTCTCTGTCATTTCCGTACAGTAAATAGATGGTTAGGAAAAAAATCCTTGTTTTAAGGAAAAATCCCTGTTTTCTCAAACCGTCTGATTGGAGTATTTGCAACTACTACTCTAAAAAATTCAGCTTTCAATAATTTTCTAATTTAGTAAATTGTTACAGATCGCCCAGGATTTGAAGTAACCACTTCGTCACTTCTTGTTTGTAGTATAAATTTAGGAGTGCCATGAATGACACATCAAAGCGTTAACAGTACTTCAGAGCATTAAAGTGCAATTTAAAACTCTATGCTAAAGTATTATCTATCCTAAAAAATCATTCCACGAGTGTAGGACAAAACCGGGTACACCCGGTTTTGACGCAATCTTAAGTACCCGGTTTTACCTCAGCGTGACACAGATTTTTAAACATGGCGTCACTACTCTCAGTCCTATAGTAAAAGATCAGTAAAACTGTTAAAATACTAGCAGGAAAGCTAAGAATTAAATATAGTACTTACCAATATTTAATATGCTGACAAACAGTTAATATATGCGTAAAACCTACAAACAAACAAAACAATTTTTATGAGAAATTCAAATGCAATCCTTCACACAAAAAATAACCGCACACCGTAGCGTTTAGTTCAGCTACAAATGCCGTAATGACTTTCGGCAAGCAATTCCTGGTGTTAGCTGATAGCTAAAAGTTCAAATCAAGGAAGAATCTGCGCTACCCGGTTTTGTACAATTCTCCCCTATAAATTCTGTTACGCAGCTAAAAATATTTAGTTGCGACTAGCGTTTTCATAATCCGTTTTCAACGCGAAGCATTGATTTTTTTGGATGCTACCAATTCTTAAGCACACACTTTCACGTTCAAAAAACATGTTCAAGAGACGAATATACTAAATAACAGCGAAAAATAAACGTTATTTATTTTTTACCATCGTATATATAAATTCTGTTACGCAGCTAAAAATATTTAGTTGCGAGTAGATAGCACACGGAAAATCGATATTCTATGAGGATACCCGTTTGAGAAAATTTATTAATACAGTGTAAAAATTTAATTTGTAACGTTTTGGAAAATTACGGGCTGCGAAATAAAATTGTGTTTCGGAAATTCTTCTTTGAATCTAAAATATCTGTTGGTTTTGGAGTTTTATGAAGATAAAGGAACTATTTTCCTAATTCTGGGTGACTCAGAAAAGGCCATATTATATTTTCGTAAACCTTTTTGCTATATAAAGAAACATTTATTCTTCTTTATAGTGTATACTTGTAAAGTCTCCTGTATTACTTCTTTTCTGCAGTATTATCTCTTTTAGTTTTTTCAGAAAGATGGGTAGTAAAGAAGATAAAATATCTATTAACTAATACTCTTTTCATATGTCTTTACCGTAATCCAATCAATAATTAGGCTAATATCAGAAGAACGTCTTTTTGCATGCTTTTTCGCTTTTAGTGCCTCCCTACACCTTTGCTAGCATGTGTAAAGGAGGAACTAAACGCGAAAAA
Source organism: Maratus speciosus (assembly GCA_963932465.1). Taxonomy (NCBI): domain Eukaryota; kingdom Metazoa; phylum Arthropoda; class Arachnida; order Araneae; family Salticidae; genus Maratus; species Maratus speciosus. The sequence goes on along the minus strand of OZ010796.1, from coordinate 113,951,466 downwards.
AGCGTGAAAAAAAAAAAAAAAAAAAAAAAAAAAAAACGTTCGTCTGACATTATCCTTAGAGGTAAAAATAAAAATGAATAGTTTAAAATCTATTCTTATTCAATTCATTTCAAATTATATTTAAAGGAAATAACATTTCATTTAATAGTTCGCAAGCATCAACAGAATTTAAACATTGAATATGTATTAAATCTTCGAGTTTTTTTCCCCTTTTCAAATTAAATATCTTCTAATTAATAAACTATATTAATGGTACTTATTAGTACTATGTTACAATAAAGAAAAAGATATTTTAATCGTTTACTAAATTTACAGCTCAGAATAAAGTTTTTTTCTTTTTACATTATTATCACGCACATTTAAATTATTTTACGTATGAAAAAATAAGAATAAAAAATCTAAATAAAATCATAATCATATTTCATTAATAAAAGATGATCAGACAAAATTAATAAGTTAAATGAATAAGTTTAAAATATTAAAGAGATTTTTTTTTAAATATGTAAAAGCTATAAATAAATAACAAAGATATTTTTATTTAGCTAATATTATACTGAATACTAATTGACTAATATATAATTCAGAGCGGTAACAAAAATATTTAATTTCTTTTGTCATTAGAAATGTATTTAATATATTCGAAATGTAGCATAATAAAAATAAATGACAATTTCATTTGAATTAAGTAAAGGATATCTCCCAAAATTACAGCAGCGATTGTTGACTTCCCTTCGGGAGATACTTCATATTAGTCTCAACATTATTTTTGAACAGTAAATTTTGGATTATTTTATCAAAGAATATTCTACAATTAACTATATCCAAGTTTGAATTTCGAAAATTCAATGCAACCCCAACCCCCTATAACAGCTCCATAAATTTGTTTTTCGATCTTAGTGGTACTCGCTACTCGTTCCGTGTGTTGCTGAGCTACAACTTTTTTCAGTATAGAAATTTTCTTTTTGATTTTTTGGAATCTTTAACTTTAAAGAAGAATATTACAATCTAAAAAAATGTCGTGTGAGAACAGTTTTCCAAAAATCAGCACCACGGTTTAAGGATTTTTTTTTTTTTTTTTTTTTAATAATAATTCATACAATCCCATGAATAAAAGACCTTTCTAAATACTTTTGAAAGCAGATTACTTTCAATTTTAGACATTTTGTGGAATATTTAAAGATATACTTGTCGGATTTTTCTGGAACAAGATTATGAAGAATATGTTTGACTCCATATTTATCAACGGTGATTTCATCAGAAGGACAAGTACACTGGAAAATAAATCTCTGAAAAACTGCACCTGAAATCAAGAGCAAAAAGATACCCAATTAGACATTGTCCTACGCAAAAAAGAAAAAAAAATATTTAAAAATATTCAAAAGCAAACGAGAAATGTGTAAAGTTGCCATTGGTTTAATATTAGTTTGCAAGCATCTTTCCATGAGAGATAACATAGTATAATTAATAAATAAACTTAAAATTTCGAACCCGAGATCAAAATAGCATTAATTATTAATAACATTAAAACTCTACATTTCACGATTTGCATAGTAATATAAAAAATAATTTTAAAATATGTTACATTTCTGGTAGTCGGTACAGGCGATAAATCAACAAATATTTTTCCTTTGTCATCATTTGCATTGCATTTACTTAATTTTAAATATAAACCATTCACACATTTCATTCTAATACATATGTCACATACATTTAAATACATGCCTTTCACTCATTTCGATTCAATTACAGAAAAAAAATATATCATCAAAATTCTAATTTTCATGTGTGTAAAAAAAAAGCTGTTATTAGAAAGATTTCTACACGACTAATATAAAAGTACCAAAAATACTCTGAAGTTAAATATAAGTATTAAAAAGTTTAATCAGCATGAGTAATAGTCAGTGTAGAATAGAGAAAAATAAGAGAATATTCATTCCACAAGTGGAAGAATTCAATAAAACTCACTTATTTGTATTACGCACTATACATAAAGATTATTTTTCCAAAAAAGCAGGGGGGGGGGGAGCAACCAAATGCAGCTAATGTGTAATATGTTTTACTAATAAACATTATTTTCCATATGTTATATTTATAAACTGCATTAATTACAACTAAATAAAATAACCAAACAATACAAGTGATAAATTTTATACCTATGGTCATTTAAATTTCTCAAAACACTTTTGAACTAAAATCTGATTCGGTAGCTATGAATATTATCAATAACATCTCAAAACTAATCTTTTGAGCTAAAAAAAATATTTAAAAAACTTTTACTTGCTATGCTCATAATTTCTTAGTTAATTCATATTTAAAATAAAGTATGAAGTACTTTACGCTTACTTACAAAATATATTATAGGAAAAATGTAAATTCTGTGAGCGAAATCTAAAAGCGTAAAAATCATAAAAGCATGGCTTCCAATTTGATTTTTTTTTATGAACTTTGACCCCAAAATTTAAAAGACATATTTCAAATTATAGCATTTTATGGCACCGGATACTTATTAATACCAATTTTGTTAGTCGTTGAATACTAAGGTCATTACATGGTAACTTATGTTGTAATTTAAAGCAATGTACAGCGGTAATTTCAGTAATATAACACCAAAAAATTTTCAAATGTAAAGTTGACATGATTTGTTAATTGAACCTATCCAAAGGTCAATTTGGATGAAAACTACCTAGAAAATGAAAATTATATTTTTTATGGTTACTTACGTTACTTTTTCAGTAATGTCAGTTACCATAATAAATATAACTGGCAGAGTTCAAGAAAAAACACTAAAATTAGGTCATTTTCATCAAAATGTATCTTTGAATAGGTTTAATTAACAAATCATGTCAACTTTGCACTGTGAATATTTTTTTTTTGGTCTTTTATTACTAAAATTATTCAAGTAAATTGTTCTAAATGTAACGTAAGTTACCAGCGAATGACCAAATAAATTACAAACATTGATTGAGCGAAACAAACAATATCACTTATTTTATTTTCCAGCTCAGAGCTTTATAAAAATTAATTACAATGTTGGCACATTTTAATTGAACTCTAAAATACACCATATGCTCCTGATAATTTCAATAACTTATACTAATGAAATAAATAATTCATATCACTTCAAAGAATTGTAAATAAACAACCCAAATTACAACAACAACAACAACAAAAAAAAAAACGTTGATAATAATAGTACTACATTTTAGATTAGTTCAACATTAACAAATATTAAATCAAATACATTAGATTATTACATATGTAACTTAATAATTATTAAACAAATAAAAGCCATGATACTATCGTAGATAATACACTTTATATTATTTCAATATTAATATTAAATAAAATATATGCAGTTTAATAATTATTAAGCTGATATTAAATTAAAATTATCCAGGTGTACCATTTTAAAAGTTTTTCAGAAATGGGAGAGGTATCATTTGATCATAGTTCACAGCTACGAAGCAATATACATAACCATATTCTCAAATATACATTATTACTAATTAATCCCTGTGCTTAAATTGCTTATTTAATGCTGTGATCATATTTTAGACAAATCTGATAAGTTATTCTAGCCTTCGTGTAATTTCTGAATTCTTTTAAGTCTGAGCGACACATTTTTTGCAATATGCAATCCTTGAAAAGTGTGTATAGGGGGGAGGGAGAGGTTAACTGCTTCCCGCTAACAGAATACTCATATACTCAATGTTTATGTAAAACATAGTTTACATATTTACATAAACTACATTTTTTAATTGATAATTTAACGCCATTTTATAAATTAGAAAAACTAATGCGAAGAAAACATTGATTAAAGAATAAAAGGAATTACATAATAAATATTGTATTAAGAATAAAATTCTCTTAGATACAGATTGATTTTGTGAGAAAAATGACGTTATATATAAAAGATAAAACAATGGTAAATAAAATACACAATATGTACTTTCGAGAAAAATGACTTACTTACAATCATCATACAGGAATATTATTGAAGATTCATATCTTCAAAGAAAGCATGCAAATGTCTTGATAGAATGTCTTGATAGAAGTGTGAAAGTCAGGTCGACAGGCAATCGACAAACATAACTGTTGAAAATGTCCCATTGAAAACATGTAATGTAAGTAAACTGCAATGTAAGTAACCTGCAATGTAAGTAAATAGAAAAAAAAGACTATAATAATCCTAATAAACTAATAAAAACAACAAAAACAATGTAGAATGCATTTCAAAATCCCTCGTTCTAAGCAACAGAAAATAAATATATAAAAAAAACCACATACTTACAGTCAGTCATACAAGTTAGTAATACTTCATTTATACGACAGTTCCTGATTGATGAATTTTAAGGGAAAACAACAAAAACAGCACATAGTCCAAGAACATCAGACAATCCACTTTCTTGCAGAAGATCACAAATGGTAGTCGCTTATTATAGAAGACTACGCACCTGAGATATCCTGAGAGCAAACCTGGTGAAATATGTATTTATCTTGGCACCAACAGATTCTAATCTCTACTTCTAGTATAACTTTTATAGGTTTGAAAGTTTTTCAAACTCTTTCTGAAAAAAAAAATAATAATTTACGAACTTTTCAATCTTAAATCATCCCTTGTGGGGAAGTGGAGAGGAAAAATTCATGTTCTAGATTTTACAGTTTTAATATACTACTACTTATGAATTATTAAAGAAAATTTCAGAAAGATAAACATATAAGATAAAATTTTAAAAAGAATAAGGGATGATTTATAAATTATCAATAATAATTACAATTAAAAACTTTATTTAAAAACAAGTTTGTTCAATTAAAAAAAAGTTAAATCGTATACGTCATTATAATTTTTTTAGGGGGAGGATAAGAGGCTAAATAGAATTCAAAGTCTTCATAATACTTTAGATAGTACCGTATCATTGTAAAAATTAACACATTTAAAATTGATTAATAATAATGCAAATCATGTATGCATAGTTTGCTATGATCAGTCAATTATATAAAAATAATACAGAAAACTTTGGAGTTAATTCAAAATTAATTATATGGCTAAAAATTTGTTGCTATTTTTAGGATAAATTTAAAAATTGTGAGTACTAAAAATGCACTGAAATAGAATATCAAATAAATACCTAAAGGAAATCAAACTATTTACACACAAAAAGGCATTACCATACATTACAATAGAATGACGACCGTATTATATTAATTTGTATTCATATACTATCAAATTTGTTTTTAAATTCATGCATATGAAATCAGGTTAATTTTAAAGAATTTGGAAATGAGGAACATAATTATCTATTAACAAATGCATAGGCAGCGTTGTGTGTAAATACAGGAAGATGCAATTTAAAGAATTTACGAATACGTCGTTTTATAGAGTTTGGTAATATAAAAAGTAACATAGTTAACAAATTAATTTTAGTAGCGTAGAATGTAAATAAATGAAAATAGTAAATTACGATTGTATAGCTTTATAAAAAAATTTCTACAGCTATGAAACAATGTAGAGAAATGTTAAAAACAGCTGGAAAAACATTACGTACATTTAATTTGTAAATCCCTTATTAATTTCAAACAATCTTTAAAATCATAAGCTGTCGTCTGCTCTTTCGATCTTTTAAAATGGCGGAATACACAAAAATGAAGCACGCTGATTGGTTGGGTCTAGTATTTTAAAGCCAAGGCCTAGACCACAGAGACCAAGCCTCGCAGAACACGCAGACCCTCCTAAACCCACACCTGTCAGACCTTGCAGACCTTGTAGACCTGATAAGCAATAGTGTAAACGCAGCATAATAGTCTCGAGAGGCGGGTGGGTTGGGAGACAGCCGCAGAATTCGCGGAGCACGGTGATCCACGTGTCCGTCCGTGGTCCGTTCCTACGTCCCTTTTTCCGAGACTCTCTAGCAGAAGCGAAAGAAGGAAAAGAAAAAATTGAAAAATTGAAACCGGACAAATTAAAAAGGCAAATTGCTTAAATTAAATACATTGAAAAGCGGGAAGGGATGAACTCGGGCCATTGATGCTACCAGATGACCGCAGAGGTTTCGAGCTCATTATTATTTCCTTATTCCGGTTTTTATATATACTGTGTTTGTAATTTCTGTTATACATTATGATAACGTCTCAATGAAAGAGTTGAAACATGTCACTATAGGTTTTTAATATGTTTTTAGTATGTTTTTTAGTAAAGTAGGAAGAAAGTTTAAGAAAATAATTTATAATAATAATTTAATTTTATGCTTTTGACTTCTCCGTTTGGAATATATTTTATTGTGATTTGGTTATTAGTAAACATAGTGAAGACTTATTAATCGTATTTATACTTACATTTGTGTCCTAGATATTTTCATAAATTTCAGTTAGTTTTAAACTGTACTTTTTCTATAAGATTAATTAATATACTTTTTTTAGTTTAAATAAAAGACCTTGACAACTGTCATTTCACATTAGAATTCCTTATTACTGTTCTCGCGCTTATCATTTATACCAAACTTTTTTTTTTCATTGGTAAATTATACAAAAGGCAGGTGGGTAGAAAATATTTCAATTTTTTAACGTGGGTAGCGTAACAATAAAGTTTGGTAACCCCTGTTTTAAATTATAAAAGTAAAATGTAGTTTGTGATCACTAAAATGGTCTTAAACTAAAAAAAGTCTATAACCCACAGAATTAAATCAATGGCGGAATCATGTGACTAGCACGTCTACAGTGTATAAATAAGTAACACAACTTAGCATGAGCCAAGGATCACTCGGAGATTTTTCTCCTAAATTATGACTATTGGAGCTATTAACATTAGTAAATATTGCTCTCATTCAGGAGAAAATGTAGCGTGACAGGATATTAAAAGTCGACGACATAACAGCAAGGTTGGATCTGTGAGTTACACATAAGATTTTCTGATGAACAAAGTTCCTGCAAAATGTGTATCTATACTTCTCTTAATAAATCCATACTTCTCTAAATATAAAAGATCAGGAGTTTTGTCCATAGAACCACATAATGCGATTTAAGAGCTTAACCGCCCATTTTATTTTCTGTATTCAGCCTCCACTGATAATTATCTGTTTCGAAAACTCTATGACGAGTTTCTCGTCATCATCCTAAAACAATTCTTAAATCATCATTATAAAAAGTATCTTCTTTATCATAAAAGAACTCATTTTATAACAATAAAGGTGTACTACGTACTGCATTTGACAAACGGAATATTTAATCTGCCTTTATCTCTTTCAGAATTATTAGGAAAACTTTTTAATCTGTCTACATACAGTTTGAGGATCAACCACTGCTAACTCTGTCAAAAATAGTATTATAAAATTATTTCCGCACCAAAGGATTAGAAATGACGCGTACTATTATATAGAATTTACAAAATTTTAGGATTTGATAGTTTGAGAGGCAGCCTGCAAATAATAAAGTAATAATAACTGTAAATTTCCCAAGTTGGGTACCGCGCAAGTTAGGCAATTAAAACAAAAATACTACACATTTGGATTAAATTAAATACAATTTTTCGTGACATTCTCCTGATTAGTTTCAGGGTTATTATATTTTTAAATTAGCAAATTTTCGGAGTTATCTCTAAATTGAAATGTAGCAGTTAGAAGCTGATATATTCCTGAATAAAAACGAATATGTAGTAGTAGGAAAACAATAGCCTGATGAATAAAGTCATCAATTTTATTATACTAAAATTTCAAGGTTTTGGACTTATATTTCATGTATCACAATTTCTTTTAGATTTATTCGATTAAAACCATGCCTTCAGATGGGATTCTATTCAGAATTATTGATACATCTCATTATTAGTTTAATATTAATAAGTAAAGGTTAGAAACACCGAGATTATTTAACAAGGATTGGATAAACACAATTTTAATACAACTGTTTCGCAAAGCCTTACAACAACAAAAACTAATTTTTACTTTCAGCGTTTGGTTTTCATTAGAGTAAATACAATCAGTATAAAACTACATTTAAATTTAATAGCTGATAAAAATATATATTTGCCAGAATTATATAAGTTTAAGAATGAATATCACTTTTGAAAATACATTATAATCATAACAAACACAATTTACATTGCATTATTCACTGAAAAGTAAAAAGTGATTTTATTAGGCATTGATAAAATTTAGTTGTTCTTAACTAGTTTGTCGCTACACACTGGTGTGCCACGAGAAATCCTCAAGTATGCTTCAGAAATTATCAATAAAGTTATATCAAGATTTTACGAAGTTAGAAAAGTGCAGTTGTAAATTAAAAAAATATATTAAATTTAAAAAATCAAAAAACCCGACAGCGTAAAAAGCGAACTAATTAATTATTTCTCATCAATATGAAACTTTTTTATATTACTTAACTTTTTTTTTATTTACTTGTATTGATGACTTTTAAGTAGTGTTTAATTATTAGTTCCTATCTACAAACACTCTTTTGATGAGGCCTATAGATGTCTATTATGAAGGTTATAGTTACAATAAAGGTAGTAATCCAAAGTATACAAATTCCAGGTTGTGTAATATTTAAACGGAGCTTCTCACTACAAAATGGTCAGTGAAACATCGTCTTCATTTTGAAAGACCTATCCAATGGTATGCCACTCAATAGGGTGAGTACATATTTTTCGTCTCTACCGCCATTTTGTATTACGGCCGCCATTGTGAATTCATAAAAACAAACCTATCATATAACCATCGGAAGATTAAGACGAATCGATAGAGACCTCATTCATAAAAATCCATCCAACCGTTGAGATGTTTTGAGGGTATAAAGAAATCCACTTACACAGATACGCGTGAAACACATAACCCTTCTTTTCAGTCGGGTGAAAAAAAGTAAACACCTCATGCTAACGCTGTAACAAATTACTGTAGAAGAATGTTGCTGGAAACAAAAGATTGAAAATTAAGTCTACTTTGAAATGATGTATATAAAATTGCCTTAGGGGGCAATAGATATATCAAAACGAATCCAAACTTTGTTCTTTTTTCAAAGCAATACCCAAGTTTGACACCATAGATGAATTTTACACCCTTTAATTAGACTAAATCCAAATTTTCCTGAAATTCGTACGATCAGTTTCAGAGAAATTAATTATTTTGAAACGAGCCTATTTTAGGGGTTGTATCCCAACTGAGTTTCGGTACTCGATCGTTGAAATGACTATGACATCTCTATTAATGTATTGTTTCTTGCCAATAGGACAATTTAACTCAATTTGTTTTGACTACTGCCAGCCCAAAAATTTCAATAAAATGAGTGAAATATATTTTTTTTTTCAAATTATGCTTTTCTGCATATCATACAAGGCCTCTTAAAATATCATTCTGAAGTTTTTTAATCATAATTCGAAAAATACTTGGAAGAAAATTTTGAAATTGAGAATTCCAATAACGCAGGACATAATAAATATAAATCTATCAAAAAATTGTATTTTACATTTAATATTTTTTAATATTAATTTCATAATTCATAATTCATATTATAAGTATTTTTTAATTACAAATTCAATGTATTTATGTTTGGGCTTTTTAGTATTATAACCACACAAAAAATTATCACATTAGGATTATAATTTCAGGAGATATTAATAAAAATATGAAAATGTAATTTAACATTAGGAGCTTTAAATTTTGAATGTTTATAATTCAAAAACTTATCATCCAAATAACTTAAAATTTCCTTTCTAGGCATAGCGTGAACCAAAGATTTAAAACATATCGTCAAAATTGGGTGTTGCCATTGAAAAAAACAATGTTTGAGTTCATTTTGATATGTAGATGGCCCCCTAAGCAAATTTTATATACACCCCTTGAAAGAAGACTTTATTTCCAATCATTTGGTAACTGTAACTTTTTTCTGTTATAATTAGTTGCAGAGTTAGTAGGGATGTTTACTTTTGTTTTCCACGACTGTACATCTAAGTATAAATTGCAACGATCTGCAGTTTACTATGTAAAAAGAGTTCGGGTCGTCAAGTCGAATTCGCTGCAAAATTTCTTTCAGTGTTTGAATATTCTTAATGAGACACGTCCGTGAACTGTAATGAATGGATTTAAAAAAAATAATTATAATCTATTGGTTTTTTCTCAACTGCAAATTTGCAATTATTACAAAAAATATATATATATATCATCTGCTCTCCATGTTAGATGTACGAGAAATAATTTTTTCTGCCCCGTATATTATCCAGAGGGAAGTTAAATGTCGGCTAGATTCTTGAAATATGCCAATTCGAAAACTTTAACCAGTAAAATATATATTAAAAAAACTTGTATTACAAATAATAAAAAATATTTTATTTTGTTTATTTAAGAACATTTTCTTACTGCTATTTAATAAACGGTCAAGTGCGAGAATTCTCGCGCACAGAGGTTTTGTACATTAATATATGAATCAGTATGTGTATTATTAAAAAATACCTTTGCTAAAAGAATACTAAGACTTTGTAAAAACTATACAACGTAGGGTTGGGTATAGCTGTATAGTATACAGGGTGCAATGGAAAGTCCCTTTAGCCTGAAAATACTTGCGAACGGAGAGAGCTACAGCTATACAAGTGAGTAAACGGCACAGTAAAGCGACTATGCCCAACCTAATGCAAACGGCAGCAGCACACCTAGTGGCGAAATTTGGAACATAGCCATTGCAAAACGAAAACGAAAAGAGGTAGAGCAAAATTTCCAATTAGAAAGTTTTAGAGTATCAATTAATTAGTACGAAACGACATTTGGTTCACACGGATAAGATAAATCGTCGCCTGCATACCCCAAAATGTCCGAAATCGATGAGCGACAATACTACTTTCCCTATTCACATTTCGAAAATGTAGCAGTGCCCAATTGTAGATTTTGACGTTGCACTGTGCTATAATGTCTGTAAAGATTTAATTTCCAATGCTCTTAAAATTTTAGAATAACCCTTTCAGGGCCAGAAGAATTCTGTTCGTAAACTGATGAAATAATTGACTAATACCAGAATATTCAAACGAATTTCTCAGAACACAAAACACCGTTAACTTGCACTTTCATTACAAAAGCAAACTTTTATTAAAATATTCTTGGTGCCATTCGTCAGTTTTGGAGTTAAAATTAGGTGGCTAGACCGTCTAGCCACCGCCCTTGAAAGAGTTAAATCTATGTTGTCGTATTGAAGAGGCTTGCAATAGACGTTCCATGCTGAGAAATGTGCATGCAGAATTACTCTCACGAATACAAACGTGTATCGTGAGCAATGGCGAACTTTTCGAACACACTGAATATTAACTTTTTATTACAGTGAGACAGCTTGTCTTTTTTTGTGTGTGATGTTATCAAAATGTATTGAGATATGTAGGTATTTATAGCATAAATTGTGCGTATTTCTTCATACTTCTGACTATTCCATTCAAACGTTTACACAAAATGGAATGCATCGATTTCGGACATTTTTGGGTAAACAGACGAAAATTTATCTTATCCATGTAAACCAAATGTCGTATTCTACTAATTAATTGATGCTCTAAAACTTTCTAACTGGAAATTTTGCTCTAACTCTTTTCGTTTCCGATTTGCAGTGGCTATCTTCCAAATTTCGCCATTAGGGGGAGCTGCTGTCGTTATAATTTAGTCGGGTGTAGTCGCTTTACTATAACGTTACCTCACTTGTATAGCTGCAGCTCTCTCGGTTAACAAGTATTTTCAGGATAAAGGAACTTTCCTTTGCAACCTGCATACTAGAAAATTATGAATGGATATACCATGAAAGTTCAAAGATATATGGAGCCTAAATAACAGCAAATATAGCTATTCTGTATATTTTTTATTCCATATAGGTTTTTAGTTAACCTGTAAAGACAATGTACGTGTATTGAGAGAGCCACTCAATGGAAACTAGTCGCGAATCCCATAGTATTTATGTGATTAATTCTCATTAAATTAGCCTGTTTTTAACAATTTAACGTTTATTGCTTATATACTTGTACTGGGCATTGCATTACATAAATATATCCTTAAAATTTGGTATCTCAGCTTTAAAAGCCGATGGAGCATAGAGTACGCCGTCCCTGTCATTATGTGTGTCCAAACCGTCCGTGTCTTTATGGGTTAATATCTCAGCTAATTACTAACAATTTTTTCCAAAATTCATGATCAACAATGCTTTTATACTTCTGCTACGAAAGGTACCTCCAGCTCTGCTCAACACTTTTGCTGAAGCCCGTAAATCGAAATTTAAGTGTAACGGACAAATGTGATTTTCTCAAAAACTATGTAACCTACGGTACTCGCTATAATTTTCATGCAAGATTTAAGTTAATGTCTACTACCTCTAATTTTTTCACAATTTTAGTTTCAATAGATTTGGAATTAGAGGGCGGGGGGGGGGGGCATATTTTTGCACTACATTTTACACCATAAATTTGAAAATATAATACCTAAAATTAAATTAAATATATTTTTGATTTCAGCGTTACTAGAGCTTTCACACGATAACCTACACGATATACAAAGAAAATATTTTTTTTTTCAAGTAATATAATTAGCACATCTACATTTTTCCTAAATATATTTATGAATATTTATTAATCTGTAAATATGTGGGTCAATAATCTTCATTACTTCCCTCAATTTGAACTTTCCACGTTGCATAGTTTACGAGTAAAAGGGCTGTGACAGACAGACAGACACAGGAGTGATCTTATAATGGTTCCGTTTTTACTTTTTAAGTACGGAACCCTAAAAAAAAAAAAAAAAAAAAAAAAAAAAAAAAAAAAAGACATTTATTCTTTTAATACGTTTTCAATCATCAGAAATTTAGTGTATCGCGGAAGTTTAACGATGAGTATCAGTATACCAGGTGATAAAAAAGATTCCGATACACTGAGCCATACTGTCATTTTTCAAAGTATACGTTTATTTCTATTCTTCTTGCTTGTAAAATTAAATTTTTCTTATACAAAATTCTGTTACAATAACATTGAATTAAATAGAAATTAATATGAATGTTTTACTCTCTTGTAATCTCTTAAATATATCTTAAATTTCAGAAAACAATTAAAGAATAAAATAAAAAAAAATGCTTCATAAATTTTTTTTCAATTGTTATTCTACCTGGCCATTTTATGTCTCACCTTACGAAATGATTCACTGCTCTCAAGTCAATTGAATTTAAAACAGATATACAGGGTGTTTCCGACAAATTCAGACGGGTGATAGTAAGTACCAAGAGGGTGGAAATGGACCCTAGCACATGGGCTCGCAAACTGCGTAAATATTCGAAAATGCGGGGTGTTCTACCGTAATTTATTTAGTTTTATTCTACCTGGCCATTTTATGTCTCACCTTATGAAATGATTCACTGCTCTCAAGTCAATTGAATTTAAATCAGATATAAAGGGTGTTCCCGACAAATTCAGACGGGTGATAGTAAGTACCAAGAGGGTGGAAATGGACCCTAGCACATAGGCTCGCAAATTGCGTAATTAATCGAAAATGCAGGGTGTTCTACCGTAATTTGGTTTAACGGTAATAACTTTCAGAAAATTGAAATATATTATAATAAAACTTTTAATAGACATGTCACCTTTGTTGTAAATGTGATAATATAAAAATGTTGTCCGTCAGTATGCACTTGACGTTCCACTTTTTGGACTGCGATAACCAGTGTTCATTCGGCATTGTCGATTGCTTGGGCAACCTGTTTTTCTACAACTTGCGTCATGTTATAAAATTTCCCTAAAAACATGGTGCATATCGTTGCATTTTTATTGCAATATTTTTACCGTCTTTACCGCAATTTACCTTTACTTATTACCGTCAACTCAAGTTCAGTTATGATGGAACACCCTATATTTCTGATTAAATAACTGGTTTGCTACCCGATGTTCTATGTCAAATTTTCCTCCTCTATCATTTCTCTGAATTTGTCGGTGGAATTCGGAAACACATTGTACATGACAGTATATGCAACGAGGTAACCAAGTGACAATTTATCAGTAAAAAAAAAAAAAAGAACTTCGAAATAAAACATTACATATAAAAGCAAAAATATTCCATTTCTATGATATAATCAAGTTATTTCAATATCTAGAGACATACGATTTCAGGGGAAATTATTCTTATTTTTTCTGGAATTCATTTTTTATTTACTTATTAACATTTTATTACGATTGACGATAAATAATTGTTAACTTCAATATATACTTTTAAATATAACAACGTATTCTATGTCTTTTGTCTATGTCCAGGTTTTCCAGGAAGCATGGATTATATAATTATAATCAACGACGCTCGAGCGAAAACAGATATTTTGGCTCAACATTTATTAAAATCCATCCATCGGTTCCTGTTTTATCAGGAAAAAAATATATATATTGACCGCGATTAAAAACATTACCCTCTTTTTCTGAGAGCAGTCGGAGGGAAAAATCTTACTTGTGCTAACAATAACTCTTGGTGAATTATGACAATCGGATGTTGCGAACTTAATTTATCAGCATTTCCTTCTGACTCATTCTGCTCGTGTTTCTTCCACTATGACATTCTTATCACTATCTGTATGTATTATTGTTAATTTTCAGCTATTTAGTCTGACTTACATTATAGTTTAGTTTCTTTAGAAAGTGTTCCTAGAAAACCAAATATGATATATTTTTAGTTCACAGGCTGTCAAAGCCTGAGAGCTTATGTGCCCGCCGGTTCTGTATGTACATATGTATGTACATGCGTAACGCGATAACTCTTGATAGAACTATACGATTTGGTTCAATTTTTTTTTCTATGTTCATTTTGATAAGGCGCTTCCCTGATTAGTTTTGGGGGTTCATTGTTTAAGGATAAAGGGGGAAAAGGGGGGTTAGTCCCCCCCCCCTTAATTTAGATAAACGGGTTTTTCATGCCGAAATATTCGATTTGCTCCAAATTTGGCATACCCGTTTATTTTGTTAAGGAGTTTCTCTGGTTAGATTTGGAAGTTCATTACTTAAGTATAAAAGGGGGAAAGGGAGCTATCCCCCTTAATTTAGATAAATGGATTTTTCATGTAGAATTGTTCGATTTGCTCCAAATTTGGTATACCGGTTTATTATGTTAAGGAGCTTGCCTGATTGAATTTGGAGGTTCATTATTTAAGTATAAAGCGAGGAAAGGGGGTCTACCGCCCTTAATTTAGATAAATGGGTTTTTATGCAGAATTATTCGATTTGTTCCAAAGTTTGTATACCCGTTTATTTTGTTAAGGAGCTTCCCTGGTTAGATTTGGAAGTTCATTACTTAAGTATAAGATGGGGAAAGGGGGCTATCCCCCCTTAATTTAGATAAATGGATTTTTCATGTAGAATTGTTCGATTTGCTACAAATTTAGTATACCGGTTTATTATGTTAAGGAGCTGCCTTGATTAGATTTGAAAATTCATTAGTTATGTATAAAGGGAGGAAAGGGGGCTACCGCCCTTAATTTAGATAAATGGGTTTTCATGCAGAATTATTCGATTTGCTCCAAAGTTTGTATACCGGTATATTATGTTAAGGAGCTGCCTTGATTAGATTTGGAGGTTTATTGGTTAAGCATAAAAGGGGGACGGCTGCTAGTCCACCCCTTAATTTAGATAAATGGGTTTTTCATGCAGAATTATTCGATTTGCTTCAAATTTGATATACCAGTTTATTCCGATATGGCGCTTCCTTCATTTGATTTGGAGGTTCATTGGTTAAGTATAAGCGAGGGAAACGGGGGCTAATCCCCTTCAATTATTTTTTGAGGGGCATTATTCTTTGAAATAAGAAAAAAATATACAATCAGTATGAATAGCTTGTGAGCTCAATGCCATCTGCTTAACTGGGCACTTTTCTTTTTTCTTTTAATAAATTTTGTATTTATTATAAAATGAATTACCATTGAGATACAATTTTTATTTATTTTCTGTAAAGATTATATAGTCGCTCACGAAAATGAGCTGATACATAGAAATTCCAAAATTATTTTAAATTAAAATGCACAAAAATATTTATAATGATTTACGCTATTGTAATAAATTATTTACACTTGGTCTTTACATTTTTCTCTGGAATGAAAATATTTGAGTCTTAAAGTTACCAAATTGTTTGAAGCAGCTTGAACGTTATGTTTCCGAAGTCAGCGGACATTTTTGAAATTAAAAAAATAATTTTCTAATACAGATATAAAAATTAAATAAATTATTTAATATATAATATAATTATGTTATAATTATATAATTATATAATTATGTAAAACACAACGCCTTTGAAAATTGACTGTTCATTTTAATAAAATAAATTTTGCTTAAATATAGAATATTTTATATTTTGTTGCTATGGATGCACTCTAATATATATATATAGGCGAAGGTGGGGCAAAATCGTGTACCTTAAATGTTTGTTATTCTCAAATGCAGTGAAATGGGAAAGCAAACTTTTAACACCGTTCTTAATATAAAATGAATCTTTGAATATAATAAAACACACTCTTTACAATAAAAAATTTAATTGATTATATAAAAAAAACAGCTTTTGTCACACATATGCAAAAATCCGGTTTTACCTCACTAGTTGGGTAAAACCGGGTATCCTTTTAAAATTCTTGGAAAATTCATTTTGGTCAAAAATTTCTTGTTTAATAAAGTAAAAAAAATACATTTTTATTATTTTTAACAAAAAGAAATTGCATATGCGTTCTTCCATGAGTAAAAAATAAATCGGTGGCAAATTTTCTACGTTGTATAGGGCTACTTACTTTACACTGAAAGTCTTAGAGTTCTTTTAGCTGCAAAAATCACAAATGAATTTGTCATCATATTCTTCTGCATTACTAAATTTTTCGTGCGCCCATCCGTGGCATTTCAAACATCGTATGCAACCTCTTTGGATTTAGAATGTGAGTAAAGTTCATTGCAAATCACACAGGTTTCATTATCTTCTTCTACTTTTGAAGATGTCTCCGCAATCTTTTTTAGTTTCTACTTCTGTTAATTCTTTTTTTCTTTTTTCTTTTGAAGAATTTTCTTTTTTCGTCTTGCAGTTTGATTTGACTCATTTCTCCTTAATGTCTGTTTTGAGCTCTAATTTATAGGGAGAAGAAATTAAAATAACAGTTTTTAATAACCCCCTAATTAAATAACCCCTTAAATAAATAATTAAAATAACCCCTTCTTTTGTCAGCTCTTTTCTCAATTCTGAAGCATTTCTTGGGAGGGGATAATAACATTTTAGGCGAAATTGGAAATTCAGATTGCTGGGCTACATAGTCTGAAGATGTCGAATGGATAATTTTACTAATGCATTCTGTAGATGCAACATTTTGAATCACTGATGACGTCTGTGATTGTGATGTTAACTGCTGCATGTGGAAGCAGCTCGACATGAAAGAAGTTGGATGACGTCAACTGCTGGATGTGTGATGTGAACTCTTTTAGGTTTGGAAGGTTGAGCTCAATTATCCTGTGATTTTTCAGAAATATTTATTGCTGCAACTATGCTAGCCTGTGGCTGCATAGACTTAGTTGTGTTATCATGACTTTCACGGGTTTCTCTGTCGCTTCCGAAAGTGCAAAAAGATGGTCTGGAAAACATCGTCTATGTAGGGAAAAATCCCTATTTTCTCAAACCCTCTGGTTGCAGTATTTACAAATGCTGCTCTCAAAAATTCAGCTTTAAGTAATTTTTTAATTTAGTAAATTGTTACAGATCGCGCAGGGTGAGAAATTAACCAGTTCCTCACCTCCTGCACTTAGTATGAGTATAGAGGTGCATGAATGACATTAAGCGACTGAAATCGATGTAAGGAGGGAAGTAAACGAGTAAGGAGTGAAGCATAAGAAAAATATATTGCTTTCTCTTACTAGATTCATTAACTGAATGCTTTTAGTATGAATTGAATGCCTATGAAGGATTAAAAGAACTGACTCTTCGGTACAAGGATTGGAAAAAAATCTACACATTTTTAAACCAAATAGTGAATACCGAATTCGTAATCCATCTACTACTATTATACACAACAAAAGAGTCTGGGAAAGCACCATCCATCAAGAGAAGGTTTTCTCTTGCCTGCGTAATATTTATTTGAAAAAAAAATGTTGTTATAGGTTATGTAGCCCAGTTACATGGGATTGAGATTTTATAGATTATTTGTCAATTAGGACAGATATTTAGAAAAACAATTTACGAAATATATTTTGAATTTTAAGTAGGCCTATAACGCAAGTTATTATACCTCAGATTCGAATGTTATTTATTAAAATGTAATAAGTATAATATAAAGCTATACCTTAATTAGTACCATTATTTTGTTCATTAATAATTGCAGTTTATTTAATTTAATAAATTTAAGTTAAAATTAGTCCCACTTTTTAATATAAAACAAAATCAAAATAAACGTTTTCACTATAACTAAATCTAAGCAATGGTGCTATGAATAAACAGGAGAACATATAGTGTATTGTTTACAAGTTGCGAGTGAAGTAACTGAGGCACAAGATGGCGGCTGATTTTTTACATTGGATGAAGACATCGTGGCGCTTAAGGAGTGCCAACGCGGCGTGAAACTCCGCCGGCGCGTGACATCCAACTAAATATGAAATTAAATTAAAAAAATCAAAAAACCCGACTGCAAAAAAGCGAACTAATTAATTATTTCTCATCAATGTGAAGCTATTTTTTATATTACCTACCTATTTTTTTATTTACTTGTATTTATGACTTTTAATTGTTAGTTCCTATCTATAAACACTGTTTTGATGAGGCCTATAGATGTCTTTGAAGGTTGTAGTTAAAGTAAAGCTAGAGATCCTACCTACACAAATTTCAGGTTGCGTAATATTTAAACTGAGCTTCTGACTATAAAATAGTCAATGAAACATCGTTTCCATTTTTAAAGACCTATCCAATGATATGCCACTCAATATGGTGCGTAAAATTTTTTTTTCGTCTCTACCGCCATTTTGTATTTTATGGTCGCCATTTTGAATTTATAAAAACAAACCCTTGCCTATAACTATCGGACGGTTAAGACGAATCGATATAGACCTCATTCATTAAATTCCATCCAGCCGTTGGGATGTTTCGAGGGTATAAAGAAATCCACATACCCAGATACGCGTGAAACATATGACCCTTGATAATATGGCTATTGATGATATGGCAGTCGAGTAAAAAGAACACAAAGATAAATTTCGAAGCAATGCACGGTCTAAAAGTATAATTTGGAAGCTCTGGTGGAGTCTCGAGGGTCATTCCAGAGTTGAGAGCACGAGGCTAAATATAACCTCCAGAATAAAGGCGCATAGGGCATCCAACTAATGTGGTTGCCCTACACTTAGATGACATTTCAACGACTGGCGTACGTAAAGAACAGAGAATGTAAAGGTAGTATGGTACGAACGAGCACAGAAAAATCATAGCATAAGGTAGCCAAGCTTAACTAACTGTACTCTAAGAACAACAAAAAAAGGGGGCCACACAGCTCACTAGAAATTCTAGTAGTCAAGCCTAGT
This sequence comes from Maratus speciosus, assembly GCA_963932465.1. NCBI lineage: Eukaryota > Metazoa > Arthropoda > Arachnida > Araneae > Salticidae > Maratus > Maratus speciosus. The sequence continues at coordinate 113,931,971 of OZ010796.1, read as the reverse complement.
GAGCATCACAAATCACGGAACTCCCGGCTTTAGCCTTTAAAAAGGTTTTGTGGTACACTGAAAAAAAATCTGTAAAGTTACTAAAGTTTTTCTAGGAAACTGGGATTCCTACAGCTTTTTATGTAACGGCAACAACAAAAATTCATGTAACAGATACACTTTTGCACCGAAAATCAAAAAATCTGTAAGGTTACTAAGAATTTTTTAGGAAACTGGGAAGCCTAGAACTTTTCATGTAACTGCAACCAGGTTTACAGATAAAATTTTAGTAAGATTACTGTAATTTTAGCAGATTCATTTGTAAAGGTACAGATCTCTGTATCTTTACAAAAACTAGTTTTATAGATTTACATTTTTTTTTTTTTTTTTTTTTTTTGGTGCAGTTACAGATGAAAGTTTAGTAAACATGTAACTTTACATCTGTAGAACTACAGATTTATTTTTACAGTGTACTAGACATCGAGATCACAGCAATTTGGAATAACATTTCGGTATTTATCATGATCGAAAGTGGGAACAAGTTAAAATTAAATGCTAAAAAACGTTAAAAATGAACTGTAACTACTGGTATTTGAATTTAGGGAATTTAGCATATGCTCTGACTGTCGGGGGTTTACATCGGATCAAGAGTTTCTGATTATCGCTGGAATAAACTTCCACAGTAAATTTTGAATAGAAAATTTTGCATTCTTTTAGATGCTTTTTCATGCAAAAATTCTCACGTAAATACGGTTTAATTTTAGTTTTAGTAATTTGTTTTTAGTGGTAGCAGTTGGCCTATGTATTATAATCTTTTACACTGACACTGAAATGTGGCTGTTTAGGTTGTCATAATATAGCGGAAACGCACGGTCTGACTACCGCGAAGTAAACTCTCACCAGTAAAAATGAATATCTGTTATTGCCATTATTTATGACTAAAATGTTGTATTAATAAGGCGTTTAAGTAAGGAGAAATTTAACTATTTAAATTTACTGGTAGAAGTTTGTCCCTGCGGTAATCAACTCTAGCGAAAGCGGTTACAACTGAAGCTTCACTATTTCAAGGATATGTCAGTTCCTCTTTATTTGTAGTTCCATCGTTTAAGTATAACAAAATTTAATTACAATGATACCTTCGTTCTATGTAGTAATTACATATTTTCAATCATTAAATAAATTTTCTGTTTCAAATATATTTCTTAACTTGAAAGAAAATTAGAAGGTTTTCAGCTATGATACAGGAATAAATTTGAATGGTATGCCAGATAATCCTTGATTTTGAAGCCCATGATGTACTGGATCACATTTAATCATTACAAAGATTGCCATTTCTTTTTAAATCAGTCTTTCAATACTTTTATGTCATATTTTCTTCTACCTCGATGCAAATTTGTAAAAGAGTTAGAAGAAATATCTTTTCTAAAAACATCTATAAAACAAAGTATATAATATTCTATATTTCTGCAAACAAATTTTTAATAACATAAACAAATGACTTTCAAAGCCGTTGCTTTTTACTTTTGATACCAAATTTAATAATGCATTCCTGTATTAGAAGAGTTTGGTTCAAAACTCAAAAGTATACACTAACTTTTTCAACATATATTTCTGCCAATTTGAAAGAAATGAGTAAAGGGTCTAGCCGGATAAGCATAGCGAAATGGCCCCCACGGCCGATGCTTGAAATAACGTGTGTGGTAATAATGCTCACCTTGAGAATACAATATGGAGGGCTTTTAGCCCCTGACCTTGAACTGCCCATGAGATAATCGGGGAAGTTTGCACCGGCGCTACTTTATTTCAAATACGTTTTTCTCAAAAAGTACGAAAGTTAAAAAAATGAAACTAAAGCCAATTGTTGAAGAATATATTAATTCACATCATATATTTTTTTCACATTTTTACACAAATTTTAACATAGAAAAATAAACAAAAATATTTTTTGAAAAAAGTATTAATGTATTAATTTTATACTTACACTTACCACAAAATTACAGAATGATGCACAAAATATGTACTTTTATGGAAAAAAAAATCGTTAAAATCGAAGATGCGATTTTTGAGTTATAAAAAAATATAATGCTAGCAACTTGCTAAAATATTCGTAACGTTCCCTGTTTGCATTTGCAGAAATACTCCACTATCAATGCATTGGTCGATTCGTGACATTTCCTCGGGGGCAGGATGCGCAGTGCGCCAAAATAAGAGAATGTTTCCATAAACACCACTTCCATATAGGTTTGTTTCCTGTTTGTATATATTCTGTTATATTGGTGTACTGTGCATCCTTCTCGCATAATAATATCAAGAAGTGAGAAACAAAATGGTAACATTTTCCTACCATGATTTTCACGTAGAAGAAGGCTACGGGACTGTACAGTGTACATATATAACGTATAACTTTAGGAGGAGTGTATGTTTGTGTGTGTGTGGGGGGGGGGGGGTCTGGCACTTGACATCGGAAGATACCTGTAGGGGGAGAAGGTGTTGTGATTTGATATCATTATCATTTTTGGTCAAACCCTAATTTAATTTTTTTGTATCTTTTTTCTTTACATCTGTAATCTTAATTTTTTAAAGTCTGTTTTCTTCATTGTATGGAAATACAAAGTTATTATTAAAATCCTTGAATGATTATAAAACATTTCATTCCAAAATATGGAATAACCAACGTTCGCCATTAATATTCTCCTGCTATATGCGTATATAATTCGTTGTTAAAGGAACCAGATTCGAAATGATACTTGTTATTTTTGCTAGTAAAAAGTAGGGAAGAATGTGCTCCACCTGTTTTGTTTACAAGAAGTTCTGTTTAGCCCCGTACAAGAGCGCAGTGCAAGAAGACAATACCACTGTCCAATGCATTATGTAACAAAGAGCTATTATTGAAAACTTTTAAATAATATTTCTTTAAAACGTTATTTGATATAAAGTTATTTCTTATATAACAGTGACATTTTATTAATTTCTTCGCTTTATTAAATCAATAAAATATGCGAATGAAAAATGTACAACTATACCTATCTATCATTGAAACGTATAAAAAGGAAAAAAGGAAAAACAAATGTAAAAATAAAAAGAATTTTTAGACGCGGATAACAATATTATTAGAGGTAGGGGGATTCAAGGAACGATAACTTCTGATATCGGAAGGTTGGTAGGGGATTTGAAATTGCCAAAAAAATTAATAACCTTATATATTTACAGCCCCTATTCAGCTTCACCTGCACAATCGACTAGACCATTGACTTGATGTTATTACATGAGAAGGATGCACTGTAAGCCAAAATAACAGAATATTTACAAACAGGAAACAAACCTATATCGAAGTAGTATGTATGGAAACATTCTCTTATTTTGGCGCACTGCGCATCCTGCCCGAGTGGAAATGTCACGAATCGACCAATGCATTGATAGTAGCGTATTTCTGCAAATACAAACAGGGAAAGTTACGAATATTTTAAAAAGTTGCTAGCATTATTTTTTGTATAACTCAATAGCGCATCTTCGATTTTAACGGAATTTTTTTCTTAAAAGTACATACTTTGAGCATTATTCTGTAATTTTTTGTTTGGTGTAAGTATAAAATTACTACATTAAAAAATTTTTCAAAAAATATTTTTGTTTATTTTTTTATATTAAAATTTGTGTAAAAATATGAAAAAAATATATGATGTGACCTAATATATTCTTCAATAATTGGCGTTGGTTTCATTTTTTTAACTTTAGCACTTTTTAAGAAAAACGTATTTGAAAAATAGTAGCGCCGGCGCATATTTCCCCGATTATCTCAAGTACAGTTCAAGGTCAGGGGCTAAAAACACTCCATATTGTATTCTCAAGGTGAGCATTATTACCACACACGTTATTTCAAGCATCGGCCGTGGGGGCCATTTCGCTATGCTTATCCGGCTAGACCCTTTACTCATTTCTTTCAAATTGGCAGAAATATATGTTGAAAAAGTTAGTGTATACTTTTGAGTTTTGAACCAAACTCTTCTAATACAGGAATGCATTATTAAATTTGGTATCAAAAGTAAAAAGCAACGGCTTTGAAAGTCATTTGTTTATGTTATTAAAAATTTGTTTGCAGAAATATAGAATATTATATACTTTGTTTTATAGATGTTTTTAGAAAAGATATTTCTTCTAACTCTTTTACAAATTTGCATCGAGGTAGAAGAAAATATGACATAAAAGTATTGAAAGACTGATTTAAAAAGAAATGGCAATCTTTGTAATGATTAAATGTGATCCAGTACATCATGGGCTTCAAAATCAAGGATTATCTGGCATACCATTCAAATTTATTCCTGTATCATAGCTGAAAACCTTCTAATTTTCTTTCAAGTTAAGAAATATATTTGAAACAGAAAATTTATTTAATGATTGAAAATATGTAATTACTACATAGAACGAAGGTATCATTGTAATTAAATTTTGTTATACTTAAACGATGGAACTACAAATAAAGAGGAACTGACATATCCTTGAAATAGTGAAGCTTCAGTTGTAACCGCTTTCGCTAGAGTTGATTACCGCAGGGACAAACTTCTACCAGTAAATTTAAATAGTTAAATTTCTCCTTACTTAAATTAATTACTCCTTACTAACCGCCGCGGCGAGCGGCCCATCTTCGTCCGCAACCCTTTATTCTTCTACTCTACTCCGACTCTTTTGCGGAAGCAAGATTCTTACGTCCCCAGCCACGTCCCGAAAGAAAGACTCTCTAGCGAAAGCCAGATTGAAAAAAAAAAAAAAAAAATCAAAAATTGAAACCGGACAAATTTAAAAGGGAAATTACACAAATTAAACACACCGAAAAGCGGGAAGGGAGGGCTCGGGGCGATGAAGCTACCGAAAGACTCCTGCTGCTTCTAGCTTATTATTAGTCTCGGCGGCGGTTGGGGGTCAACCGCCGCGGCGAGCGGCCCATCTTCGTCCGCAACCCTTTATTCTTCTACTCTACTCCGACTCTTTTGCGGAAGCAAGATTCTTACGTCCCCAGCCACGTCCCGAAAGAAAGACTCTCTAGCGAAAGCCAGATTGAAAAAAAAAAAAAAAAAAATCAAAAATTGAAACCGGACAAATTTAAAAGGGAAATTACACAAATTAAACACACCGAAAAGCGGGAAGGGAGGGCTCGGGGCGATGAAGCTACCGAAAGACTCCTGCTGCTTCTAGCTTATTATTAGTCTCGGCGGCGGTTGGGGGTCAACCGCCGCGGCGAGCGGCCCATCTTCGTCCGCAACCCTTTATTCTTCTACTCTACTCCGACTCTTTTGCGGAAGCAAGATTCTTACGTCCCCAGCCACGTCCCGAAAGAAAGACTCTCTAGCGAAAGCCAGATTGAAAAAAAAAAAAAAAAAAAAAAATCAAAAATTGAAACCGGACAAATTTAAAAGGGAAATTACACAAATTAAACACACCGAAAAGCGGGAAGGGAGGGCTCGGGGCGATGAAGCTACCGAAAGACTCCTGCTGCTTCTAGCTTATTATTAGTCTCGGCGGCGGTTGGGGGTCAACCGCCGCGGCGAGCGGCCCATCTTCGTCCGCAACCCTTTATTCTTCTACTCTACTCCGACTCTTTTGCGGAAGCAAGATTCTTACGTCCCCAGCCACGTCCCGAAAGAAAGACTCTCTAGCGAAAGCCAGATTGAAAAAAAAAAAAAAAAAAATCAAAAATTGAAACCGGACAAATTTAAAAGGGAAATTACACAAATTAAAGACACCGAAAAGCGGGAAGGGAGGGCTCGGGGCGATGAAGCTACCACGACGACCCCTTGCTTTTTCTAGCTTATTATTAGTCTAAAAAAATCCTAAACCAATAAATCTTCAATTGCTAAACATTGCTGGGAGAAGAACCACTCTTTTGATTTTAATTCAGTCAAAATCATCGCCAAACCCACTTCTATACACGAACTTAACTTTCTTGAAGCATTTCATATCTACAAAAATTATGACAATATTGTTAGTGAATTCGCTATTCCCCCTTATCAGATTGCTGGAAATATTTCATAAAATCCTCTTTTGCTTAATTATTACCTTTTTTTCTTCACATTTCTGATGGCATTACCCATACTAATCTCCCATTGGCTGATACCCGCATTTTCCTGTTTCCCCATTGGTTAATGAACTTTTCAGTTGTATCCGCTTCTCTTCTACATAAATGAGCAAATTTCCGTTATTCTTTGCACTGAGGACGGTACGCTAAACGCTACCGAAACTAGTCTGATGAATGATTGCTTATTCTGGCGTTTTTAACGTTGCTTTTAAATTTATATGAAAAAAATAGACTGTATGTAAAGGACATATGTGCTTAAAATATATTTTTTAGATTTTTTTTTCGATTCACTTAAGAAAGTTTTTGATGATGCTTTACGGATTAACTTTAAGTATTTTTGGGACATTAGAGAATTCGTGTTAGAAAAGAATCATCTCAAGATGATTTATAAAATGTGGCATAACCAATTTACTATTAGTGCATTGCAAGTAGAATTTCTGAAGAATAAATTTTTAAAAGGTTATTTATCATATAAAGAAGCAAATATAAATTAAAACTAACATAAACAATTTTGAAAATCCTTGCTACTCACTGAATTATAATAAATTTATAGTATAGTGAACTTTAAGTATTTTGGTACATTGGATAATTCGTGTTACAAAGAAATCCGCATAAAATGATTAATCAAATTTGGTATAACCGATTAACTGTTAGTCATGCTTGCCAAACTTCCGATTTTTTAAATACCAGTAAATTCTTACAGAAACTTTAGCTTTATATAATTTCAGAAATTGTAAGATTATATAAAAAAGTATTGCTGCATAAAAACATTGGTATTAAAAAAATCGGGAGTTGTTGGCAACTATGCTATTAGTGCATTGTAAATAGAATTTCTAACGAATAAATTTTTAAGGGTGAATATCAAAAATCTGAGATTTTGATAATAAAAATTTCAAAAATTTAAATCATTTCAAAGCTTCTGTTTTTTTTTTTTTTTTTTTTTTTTTTTTTCTTTTTTAAGTATTGGTTTAGCAACAGAATAAAGGATTTTATATGTAAAATTTTTAATGTTTGAAGACCTTAAGTTCAATTTTACATAATTATAATTATGTGTAATTTTCTTGGCATATGTATGTGTAATGTACAATAAATATGTATGTGGCATATGTATGTGTAATGACAATTTCATTCTACAACATTTTTCACATTCTTTTTTTTTTTTATATTTTTAGATCTGACATTTAAATTTTGTTTAAAGGAACACGTTTTCTCTATAGTACCTCAAATTAAATGTAATGTTGAGTGTTATTTGTAATTTATAGAAGCCAGGAAAATGACATAATAAAACTCTACTCAATTTTTCACAAAGTCTTTAAACACATTATTTTCAAAAAAATATCTAAAGCTCTTGCTGGTAGCAATGATTTTACTATTTCTGACTTGAACTATGTCAATTCAAGAAGAATTACTCAGCAGTGCCAACTTTATACCTCATCAAGAACTAAAATGAGCAGGCCAGGACAATGACATTCATTTTCAGTGACAATCCTATTTTAATTATGGAAAATTATTTGTAAAATCCAGAACTTGTTACCTTCCACATATATGTGTTATATAAGTTGTAATTTTAAATTCGAAATTAAAAACTACAAAAATATATTTATACATGATATACAAAGAATGATATAAATATATGCAGACGGTGTTTTTTTTTTTTTTTTTTTTTTTTTCCCCACACATCACAGTGTTGACATGCCAGGAAAATGACAATCTGAAATTTTAAGTCTTTTAATTGCTTTATTTGTGTGTTATTATGAATATAATATCTCTTGAAAATACTTATAAGAATATTTATTACTAGAATGTAAAAAAGGGAAATGGTATTATATAACATTAAATAGAAATTTTATTGTGCGGTCTGCAATTTCCGTATTTGGTGATATTGACCCTTAACACTAGAACGGCCAAGGCGGTCATTTTGACCGTAAACGCATTTTAATCTCGCATATCTCTGTTTTGCTTTCACCTATTGCTGAGATAATTTTTGACTTTGCCTAAATATTCATTGGAAATACACAAAAATATTTTTACTCAAATTTTGTTGTTAGTTTTTGAAAAAAAAACTTATGTACCTAGAGCGGTCAAAAGGACCGGCGCCTGATATAGTGTTGAATTCAAACATTTTTTTTTCCGGGAGGGATTTCTGTGTCTCCGAGGGGGACATTATACAGTTCTGGAAGGGTAAATGGCACTTTTTGACCGTTGAAAGCACAAAATCTCAAATCCTCCTTAGGAACATCTCACATCTCCGGGGAGAAATGTTCCCCCGAAGCAATCATTGTTTTCATACCCTGAATTCAACACTTGTCAGATAACATCATTATTTTCATCTTGTAAAAGAGGTTTTTATAGAAAGAACGTATAGATGTGGGGGGAGAAGGGTGCTAAACAGCTGGTTTATTCCGGTTTCTTCGAAAGACACCTGTCTCTGTTGCTTCCGCGCATGCTCCGGCGGCAGAGATACCCAAAAAGATGTTTGAATAAGTGATCGCTTTATTAGTGAAGCAATACTTGATTTGTTATTTCCGTTTGAAAATGATATTAATAGATATTTTCAGTCAAATAATAATAATTGTTATTATTATAATAATGTCTCGTAGAACTGTCGGGAAGAACTTTCTCACTGTGGAAGCAATTGTGCAGTCAATGCAAGATTTATCATCCGAAAATTCTGCTTCTGAAAATGAGGATGAAAACGATATCGAAACTGATATCCAGTGCGATGATATCGAGTCTGATTCAAGTTTTGATTTCAAAATACATCAAATAGAAAATCCGCATAATATTTCATCCCCTAGTTCTGATAATGAAACAGATGAAGCAGTTACTCAAGGACGTAGTCGTGGACGGAAAAATAGTCGTGGAAGAAGAAAAAATCAACAAACTAATAGTGATGAAAATATTTCTGCAGAAGTAATAGCCATAGATAGAACCATATGGAAGAACATATCGCAAAATACTTCCGGAAGACAGCTAATGCATAATGTTTGCGTGAAAACGCTGTCCCCTCATCTTACACTAAAAGAAAAATTAGCTTTGATAAGAGAAACAGTGCTTGGCGCCTTTTTCTAACTGAAAAGATTTTGAAACACATACAATATTGCACAGAAATTCAAGCAGTACGGAGATCTGCAGGTAATAATTGGAAACTTTCATTAGATGAACTTGATGCCTTTATTTCATTACTGTATATTCGGGGTGCTTTGCATGAAAAAGGACTTTCGATCGATGCCTTGTGGTCTAAAAAATGGGGGGAGTAGATATTTTAATGAAACTATGTCACGAATCTATTAATAAAATTACTGACTTTGAAACAAAAATTGAAAACATATATTATGTTTATAATTATATATAAAAAAAGTATGACACTTACATTATCTAATTTCAGGATTCTATATCATTAACATTTCTTAGGAAGAGTAAAACAATGTAAAATGTTTTATTCTCTTGAAAAATATTTTTTAAATGTAAGTCTTTTTTGTAGTTTGTCAATAAACTTGTTTCCTGGAAAGGAGTTTTTAATATTATTTTAGTTGAAATTACATGTTTTTAGTTTTTTCGAAAGAGCGGTAAAAATGACCGTTCACGGCCGTTCTAGGTATATTGAAAATGCGGCCGTCGTAGTGTTAAATGGTTATTTATCATATAAAGAAGCAAATATAAATTAAAACTAACGTAAAAAATTTTGAAAATCCTTACTACCCACTGAATTAAAAGAGCTTAATATAGCATTTAAAAAATAACTGCGTAGAGTACAGATCTGATAAATATTTTGAAGACTCTTTCAATAGTAGGCGCGAGAATTTTATTGTTTTGTGACACCCTACAGGAAAGCATTTTCGTATGATAATATCATCCGAAACTATAACCTTTCCGGAAAAGAATTTATTTGGATCTTTTTTATGTAACACCTCCTTTTGGCGCGAGTCCAGTATTCATAGAAAACTATGCCAAGAACTTTAGCTGAGGAAAAATTCAGGTATTGATTTTGGGTATACTCTGGGGAGCGCCCTTGAAAAGTGATGATTACAAATTTCTTTTTCTTTTAGAATTATGTATCGCATGATAAATTAGAGTTAGCCCGTTATGTGAAGCGGATGGTGCCAATGATTAGTCTATTGATATGTTTTAATTAAAGACCAAAGATTCGGAAGAGGGGGGGCGTAAAAAAACTGACCTCGATTGCATCAAGAGGATTTCATGAATGAATAATGAAGAATTTCATTGAGAGCTTTTTCTTTAAAGCTTTAAATATTCCTAGATTTTTTTTTTTTTTTACCGAAACGCATCATCCAATATTTAATAGCAGTTAAAATCTTCGACCGTAAAATTCTAATATAATGTTTTGCGTTTCTATAGAAAGAGTTTGAAAATAGTTGTTTGAATAAAAATTTAAATCATTTTTTTATAAAATTAATTTATAAAACAGTTCTTTAAATAAAACATGGTTTACTAATTGCATATTGTGTTCGGACATTTAAAGTACATAGATTTCAGGCATGCTTAGTTTATAACTTTTGATATTAGTGCACAAAGCCATGAAAATCCCATAGTAAAATAAAGTTATATTTCGGAAACCTAACTCTAATACAACGTCGGCTGATTGAGTAGTACAGCTAGTCCTTCAGTGAAATATAATTTTACATTTAAATCACAAAACTGAAAGCCCACACTTCTTTTTACAAATCTAAAGAAAGCTACATCATAAGTTAATTAAGTTAAAAGATCAGGCAAACCTTATCTTAGGCATACTAAATTTATTAATTTCATTGTTTTTTTTTTCGTCTTGTTTCTTTACCTCTCGAAGTATAAAGTTTAATAAAGATTTTTTTACGATAATTAGAACGATAAGTTGTGAATATTTTAAAATTTCATCTTCTTCTATTATAAATATTGAATTTATTAAAAACTAAGAAAAGCTCTTAAAATACATAAAATAATAAAACTTAATAACTACATAAAATATGCCCCTATAGAAATAAAACTTTATTGAACCTTTTTACTGTGTAGATAAATATGTAAACTTTTACGTACGAAGAAATGTTTTATTTGAGAAGCTTTGCTTACATCTTTCCACAGGCTTAAATTTCATAAAGTCTATATCTCAACAAATCACAAATCCTTGCACAAAAATATGCTGATTCTCGTACGAGTTTAGAAAAATAAAAAAGGATTTTCTTGAAGTGAAAATGATACAAGTGTATTTTATTACTAATTTTAATGATAACCTAGCAAATTATTTATTATTTATGCTTCTTAATTATTCACGAAAAAATGTTCTGCTGTATTTCAGTAGATTACTTGGATTATTTAGTATACATCAGAGATTTCATATGTGTTATGCATATATGAATCATATGCATCCATATATGCTATGCGTATATGCTCAGATTATGATGTGACATGAACTATTCTTAAGAAATTAAATTACCTTATTTGGATTATTTATTATACATCAGAGATTTCATATATGCTATCCATATATGCTCTTTCTTTCTTTCTAACCGATGACCTGGCCCCTACCTGCCAGGTTGCCCCAGCTTAACGGGTTTAGTACCTGGCATCGGGGCGAAAGACCTCCTAATCGCTGCGAAGCGTCAATAAACCTGACATCATTGAGTCGATCGTCTTCCTATCTGCAGTGCCTACTGCTCGTCTGTGTACACTTTGTTTTGCTGGTTACTTAACGTCATATCCTGTTGTTTGGCACCTGCTCATTGCTACTCATGTAGGTCTCGTAATTTAGAACCTTGATCAGATGACGAGACCTTCACCTGTCAAGGCACCTCCAGAAATATAATTCACAGGTAACTTGCAGGACTTTGCGCCCACGAAGGATTTTACATGCACCAGGCGCCATTAGCGTACATGGCGGATTATAGCCAGCAGTAGGCCTCGATCTAGCGGTCTTATCTGCGGATTCGATGCTCTGCCAACTGGGCCACCGCTGCCCGAACTACTTCTGAATGACCCAGGGATTAGAAGCCGAATTGTTGTGCAGACTTGTCGTAAGAAAATGGATTTTGGAGGGGGATTGGGAAGCAAAAAAGAAAAAAAAAATGGAGCGCCGCAGATAGACAAGTTGCACCGAAAGTTAATTTTGGGTCGTATCCACATATGCTCAGATTATGATGTAACATGAATTATTTCTAACAAATTTAAAAAAATCCTAAAAATTGATTTAACATGCTGAAACTTAACAACTGCTTAAAGTATATGTATCTTCTGAAATGAAACTTTGTAGTGCATTTTATTTCAATAGAAAATGTTTAGACCTGGAAATGAGAAAATTGCAATAAGAAAATATAATTGTTAAATGTGTTTATTACATAAAAAAATAGTTTTACTAAAATATAATCTACAATTCGGAAATAGATTATTATATTATTTTTAAATGCAAACGCGTTTCATCCATATTCCTTGATCCTAGTTGCAGGAACACACATATGTTTAAAAAATATCATGGTTATATTTTAAATTTTATTATGAAAAAAATTAAACAGAAAAGCTAAAAAGTCCTTCCGGCCAGTGCCGGGAGGAAGAGGTAGCTTTCAAATTCCTTATTTTAATAAAGCCAACTTATATTATTCAAACACACGAAGCTCAATTTAGTGGAAACCGAATATAGGAGATTCAATACTAATTTTTATCAATACTAAATCATTATGAAAGAGAATTTCGCGAAATTAGTCAGCTTTATCCAAGCTGCTTTTATTTAAAGTAACTTATATTTGACTGAGATGTTGATGTATACTATCCACATGCCTTCTTATATGGAAATAGGTGAATACGTGTGTTATTACGTGTGTTACGCATGACAAATACAAGATCGTTTCAAAATGTTAGCCATACTAGAAATTCAAAGTGCTGTAATTCAACCATTTTTTAAGACATAAACAAAAGAACAAATTTTCAGAAACAAAATCTGCTCCGGAATCTTTGTATCAAGGCCAAACACATAAAAAAATCTTTTTCATTTTCCAATTTTTTAATACCTCATTTAAAATTTTAAATTTAATTTTTTTTAATGGCAACCCTTTTAAAAAAAGATGGCGAATGAAGCTGGCCAACGAACTCGTTCTAGACATTGGTATGTACTATGTACAGACCAAGTAACATCCAAATTGGTTCATAAATACACTTGTTATCGCGTGACAGAAATCAGGTCGTTTTAAAATGTCAGCCACAATAGAAATTCAAAATGCTATAACTCAGCCATTTTTTTAGATATAGACGAAACAAAAACTGTTCCGGAATCTTTGTATTAAGGTCAAACACATACAAAAAATCTTTTTCATTTTCCAATTTTTTGGTATCTCATTTTAAATTTAAAATTTTTTTAATTTTTTTAAATGGCCACCATTTTGAAACAAGATGGCGGATGAAGCTGGCCAACGAACTCGGTCGAGATATTTGTATGTACTATGTACACACCAACGTACATCCAAATCGGTTCATAAATACGCCTGTTATCACGTGACAAATATCAGGACGTTTCAAAATGTCAGCCAGGCTAGAAATTCAAAATGCTATAACTCAGCCATTTTTTAAGATATAGACGAAACAAAAACTGCTCCCAAATCTTTGTATAAAGGTCAAATACAGAAAAAAATATTTTTCCATTTTCAATTCTTTGGTACCACATTTCAAATTTAAAATTTAAAAAAAAAAAATTAAATGGCCGCCATTTTGAAACAAAATGGCGGATGAAGCTGGCCAACGAACTCGGTTGAGACATTGGTATGTACTATGTACATACCGAATTACATCCAAATCGGTTCATAAATTCGAGAGTTACAGTACGACAAAGGTCAGGTATATATATATATATATATATATATCAACTTTTGAACGGAGGGTGGTTTCGGTGTCTGGGGGTCATGATCGATGAAAATATACCAAATTTTTTTGAAATCGCTTTCCTCCGAACGGCTGCAATAGGTAGTTTTTTGTAATGAAAGCTACCTAAAACATAAAACAAGAGAAATCTAACATTATCAAGTTCATAAAGCATGCTACAGAGAAATAAATATTCATTAGAAATAATTACTTACAATGATAACGTCAGATAGAAACATAATAGAGTGGATTGTTTTGAAAATATTTGTTTGAAGTAGTTTTGCATTGGTTCAGTTAACCCAATTTTAAGGGAGGTCAGGTTCACGCTATTTTTTTTTTTCGGATCGAGTTCGTATCAGATTGATTTTAAATTAATCAGATTCTAGTTGGTTTCGAGTTCGGGTTGGCAGATCTTTCAAAAGAAAGCCCCTAAATATTTTTTAAACGGAAAAATAACTATGTATTTGAATATTAAAGTGCATGCATATTTATATTTATACAAAATTGTGAAAATTGACGCAAAATTGGAGACTATTTTTCTATTATTTTATTAAAACATATATTCATAAAACGCTGGATTGGACCAGGTTTGTATTTCAGGTTTTCGGATTCGGGTCAGGTTCGAGTAGATGTATAACTCATCCGAGTCAAGGTTTAGGTTGACGGGTGGAAATTTGTTTTGGCAGTTTTGTGTCTGGTACAGCTGACTTTTTGATTCATTTCTAAATTTATTATAATCCTAAAATTCAGAAAAATTTAAAGCCATTTTCATACACTAAAAAGTAAAATACTGAAAAAGAAAAATAGTCTTCTCGTTTGTCATTAAAGACAAAGTGTCAAATTTTGTGTTTCCAATCAATTTTCGATCCCTGCCGTCCAAAAAAGTTGTAAAAGAATCGCAATCGATTATAAATCAAAATAAAAGCATTAATCGGTTCCAAACCATGTTAGTAGTTATGCCGGTAAATTCCATGCGTTTACATATAACAATGACGACGTGAATATGTCAGAATTTTCTCGTCGTTATGAAGGAAAATATTTTGTACAAGAAACACTTTAGACTGTGTTGAAAGAAAACCACACTAACCCCCATACGACTATATCGGGTGTAATTATGAATCAAACCAAGCAGTTCCAGTCTATTATTTTTTAACTAGCGGCGCACCGACAGCACTAGAAATAGGCCAAACGTGCCAAATAAGTACAAAACATACAGGGTGGCTACTCTCAGTGGTGTCCAATGGCTAATTTCTAAACCGTTAGTCATAGACATATAGTTCTAATTACAAAAAATGTTTTTAATAAGGTAAAAAAGTATTTTAAACGTCGTTTGGATTAATAAAAACATTTCTCAAAAAGTTACGAAATTTAAATGTATATACGATCCCCAGGTGCTAAAAGTGATATTTAATAAAAAATTTATATTGCACTAAGATGTAAGACAAAAAAAGTTATGTAACTCTAAAAGTGACCGAGTTATGAAACTTTGAATTGCATGACTTATGCCAATTTTCGGCACCTGAACACAGATAAGTTGGGCCATGCTTCTAGAGATCGTACACAAAGTGCTTAAAATGTTAGAAAGAATTGTTTCGCGTGTACATTTCTGCATTGCAGCCGAAGGGAGTTACTTCGAGCAAGTTTTAAGATAACTTTAATTTCATCAATTTATTTGACGAAAACTCTGTTACATTTTAACTTGTATTTTTAGTAGAAGTTGTATATTTTTCTTTAATATGTCAGAATGAAAATAGATTTCAAATTTATATTGTAATGTTAATTTTCCTCTAATAATTATTTTTTATATATGACGATTACTTATATTTCTAATAAATTTGTGAAAGACCCCTATTTCGCAGAAAAAAAGCTGTTTCAACTTTAAGCAGCTATTTCTCGGTCAGAGTTAATCGTAGAAGAATGCGATTTTTTTAATCCTGCTTCTTAGTGTAACAGGCAATTTTTGCTAAATATAAGTTATAGAAACGGGGGATTGTATGAAATTTTAAATTTTATAATATTTAAAAAAAAGTTTTATTGACCCAAATCGCTTTTGAAATATTTTTTTTTTTTTTTTACCTCATTTAAAACATTTTTGTAACATGAACTAAATGCCTATGCCTAACAGTTTCGGAATTAGCCATTGGAAAACTTTGAGAGTGAACACCCTGTGCATCATTTAAAAATCTGACCGTATGTTTGCATTTGAGAGCTACAACTAGAATATGGAGTGTTGCTCGGCGAAACTAATGTGAGTT
Source organism: Maratus speciosus (assembly GCA_963932465.1). Taxonomy (NCBI): domain Eukaryota; kingdom Metazoa; phylum Arthropoda; class Arachnida; order Araneae; family Salticidae; genus Maratus; species Maratus speciosus. The sequence continues at coordinate 113,915,831 of OZ010796.1, read as the reverse complement.
AAAAACTTGGAATTTCGAGATTTAAATTAGTTTCTATGATATTCTATTATTGTAAATTAAATCATATTTCTGTAATGGAGGCAACATAGCTGCTACATTGTTGTAAAAAGAAAGAAAGATAAGGGAAATAATAAGAAAACGTATGCTACACAAACTAGTAAAAACGCTTTTTTTGTATAAATTGATGTAATGATTTTTCGTTTACATTCTCTTGTAAAAAATTGTAATGTAAAAAATCATTTTCTGTGCTTATTATCATAAACGTAAAGATTTAAATGTTATTGATTCGTATGAAATACCATTTTTCAAATTTGTTTAACCCTTTCAGAGGCAAAATATTTCTATTCGAAAAATGCTGAAATGAGTGAATGACACCAGAATTTGCAAACAAATTTAATTCAAAATAAGCAAAAGATTTTGTTCACGCACTTAATAAAAGGAAATTTTTCATTCCAATATTCTGGTGCCAATGTGACATTTCGGGATTGAAATTAGGTGACCCAAAAATGTTACACCATTCTTGAAGGGTTCAAAAGCAGATGAATTGATATAATATAAGCACAGGGTCGTTTACAGATTGGATGATTACGTATAAACCACAGAAACTCTCAGTGCAAAATTTCATCTTTTTTGAAGGTCCTGTTAGCTTTGGCATATTAGACAAGTAAACAAAGAATAGCTGCATAAGTTTATGTCCAAAATCTTGTCGATAAATTACGTTTTATTGCCCATGTCCTTATAATCACAATGTACTATAATCGCATTAAATCACAAAATTTGCAAACTGTAATTTTCGTAAATTTCAGTTAATGTACTTGCAATCATGATCTTATGCTTATGATAAGATATGTAATAAAAATAATACTACAAGTCTTTTATAAATATACATACGTCTTTTCTAAATTTACAGTACGTCTTTTCTAAATATACATGGTGTCCATAAAGTCTCTTTCCAAATACAGGCGTTTATTAAATAAAATACTGAAGAGATACAAAATTTAAAATTGTTAAGATGCAATTATTAAAGTTTTTTTTACAGCAATCAATGAACCTCTATATGAGCACCATTAGTTGTGCGAAGCACATCAAGCCGATACTCGATTTCCAACCAAGCACTCTGGTACAAAGTATTATCAATGGTGCCGATGGCGTCTGTGATCCTTCTGGTCAGTGGTATCCCGCACCTTTGTTCGGTATATACGATCTTTAGCATACCCCCACAGAAAGGAATACAGGGGCGTGATATCAGGCGAACGAGATGGCCCATCTCGTTCAAAATACCGACCTGGAAATTTTTCATCAAGGAAATTACGAACATTGCGACCCCAATGTGTCGGTGCACCATCTTGCTGTAAAAAGACGTTTGGTTGAAGGTAATCCAATTGTGGTGCCACAAATTCAGTTAAAAGTTTTAGGTACACACTGCAGTTATTGATTTCTCTACGAAGAAAAATTTTGATATCTCGGGCATTGGTTCTTCAAAATGTTATTTAAAATACACAAAACAAAGGTTATAAAAACTTTAATAGTAACCTGAGTATCTATAACAAATTTCATTTTGATATCTCATCCAAAAAAAAAAAAATATATGAATTTGGAAAGAGACTTTGTGAACATCCTGTATAAGCAATGTAAAACGACTTAAATCAGATTAAGATTTTTTTTTTACTCCAAAAGATTGAAAGATCTCATAAAATGCAAATGCCTCACGTAGAGTTGATACGTAATCAAGTACAGATATAAAATGTGATAAAAAAAAAATGAAAATAATTCTAATTTGAGGGTTTAGAAAAACATAAATAATGCAAAAATAAAAATACATTTGGAAATTCGAATGCAGTTGTACAGAGTTTTTACAACGTTTCTTCGCTATTCCTTGCTGTGTCACTCCATTTCTTTAATGTTAAACTATGGCGCTTATAATTATTTCCGTTTATAAATGCCTTTTCTAATTACACTAAAAGAGACCTTCGAAAATGAATTTCTGAAAGTAAAAAAAATAATAATAATAATTCTTTAAAAACATTTACATGGGTGTAAACTCTCAATGAGTACGTACTACCCGAAGTTTATTCGACAGCTGCGGTGTGAAGAAAGTCTTCCATCTCGTTCACAAACTAAGTACTCTCTTAGTGGCAGGACTACTACTGCGCTTGACGAAAAAAGAATACTTCTTTCGAAACACGTTGAGTTAGCTGTTTCATTATGGTGTGTTTAAGAAGTACATTCAGTTGACATTATAAGGCCAAACTTCTGACATTCTTTTTTATGGCATCCTAAAGATATTAAAAAAAAGTTGCTTAAAATGAAACTTTAACACAACGTAGGATCATTAAAGGGTAAAGAGAGTAAATGTAGCATGAAATCAAACACTTTGTTAATGTAGTTTGATAGAGTATTACGAATAGAGTAAACTAAATTACTTGCGCTTCATTAAATATAATCATGAGAAAATATATAGCATACGTTGGAATGAAGCAAAACATTGCCAGTTAACAGAAAATAACAATTAAAACTTTGTTGACGACCATTAAACATAGTTTTAATCTCTCTCTCTCTCAATGTATGAACAATATTTTTTTCTGTTTATTACATACATTATTTTAATCACTAATTACTTTAGCATGTTTATTTTGAAGAATACAGTCACGTAAGACATAATTGCACAATAAACATTGCACAAAGTTTAGTTCTGCAGCCTCGTAAAGTTTTAAAAGGGTAATTCTGGGTCTGATTTTTTTCTGTTTAATTTTTACTAAAACTCACGCATAAACAGTACTTTTTATATATTAATTAGTCATAAAATATTTTTTTTATCTTCTGGTACATTAATGACTGGGACTTCACTTAAAGGTACCAGAAATGTTTAAAATGACGAAAAAGCATTTATTATTATTATTATATAATGTTTGAACCCATAATAATGCCGTACAATTGGTCCGATAAGAAAATTAAAGAAATTACGGTAGTACAAGCAGTCTACATTGTGTAGCTGTTATGGTGACAATGATGAAGGTTTGATTACTTGCTTAAGATGACCAGAAACGTTTGAAATGAAATAAAAGACTATTTAATATTATTATTATTATTAAGAATACCAGGCAGCTGTTCCTATAGGAAAATTCCCACAACTATGCTAGTATGTGCCGTAAACGTTGATCGTAAACATTCAGCCGCGCAGACAGGCAAGCTCATTAATCTCGAAACGTTGTTTTTCAGCAGATTTTCTACACTTTCTAAAAATTTGCAGCATTCTGGCAGGTCATTTGACCGTTTTTTTCGGTTACACAACCGTAATTTTAACTCTATTCTTACCATATTATTGGCCATTTTATGGTCAGAATATAGTTAAATTATGGTTATGAAACCATTTTTTCAAAAAAAAAAAAAAAAAAAAAAAAAAAAAAAAACATTCGAATGACCTGCCAGAATGCTGCAAAATTTTTAACAGTGTACGATAATCTTTGAAAAAGTTAACGAATAAGCATGTTTCTTTTTTTTATAATAAAGGATATTAAATTATCTACCAACTATACCTGAAAAAAAAAACCGAGATGAAATAATTTAAAGTTATAAAAAAAAATATTTATTTTTATAGATTTTGAATTTATCACATTTTTTATAATGGATTTGTTGTTGTTCTAGTTTTATGTTTAATCGTGAGACAACGTGATAAGCAGAATAAAAAAGAATTAGTAATTAAAAAATATGGAACATTGACTTCAAAAATGGGGCAAAACTAGTTTTGGAAGATTAATTTTGTAGATGTATTTCACGATTTAGCAAATTTTTCCTGCAAAATATAAAAAAATAAACGGCCAAGTGCGAGTAATACTCGCGCTTAGGGTGTTCCGTGCAATAAATATATGAATTAGTAACTGTATTATTAAAAAAATCGTTGCTGAAAGAATAATAAAACTTTCTAAAAAATTATACAACGTAGGTTTGGGTATATACTAGAAATGTATGAATGGGTACACCATAAAAGGTCAAAGAGATATGAAGCGTAAATAATATCAACTATTGCTATTCTGTATAACACTTTTTTTTTATCTTATCCTAATCTGTTTATGATGAGATTAATTCGGTACTGACAAAAAAAGTAGTGCATGTTTAAGCTTCATTTGGCATTTCATAAAACTAAATTCAGCGTAGTAATAATCTTTTCTTTTTACAGTGTATCTAAAACAAAACCCTTGTTAAAAGTTTAAATTTGTAATTGTGCTAAGCGTGCTTCGAAAGGAGGTCGCAAAACTTCAACGCCGCCCTGGTCCGTGCCGCGTTTTCGAGATAGGTTTTAAATTAATTTTTAAAGACACTGGAGGCGTATTGAGAGATCTACTCAATGGAAAGTAGTTGCGAATCCCATAGTATTTATGTGATTAATTCCAATTAAATTAGTCTGTTTTTAACAATTTGACGTTTATTGCTTTTATACTGTTACGGGGCATCGCATTACACAAATACACTCATGTTCAAAATTAAGGTCACAAACGTAAAATCTGTAAAAACTGATGAACTATTCACCATTTTTCACGAAATTTGGCACAGAAATATATTACAATGGAAGAAAGAATATAGCAACATAACAATATGGAAAAGGTTTTAATTGTAAATTCAGATACAGGGTATATGAAAAAGTGTTAAATCATGAAACAGAGATAAAGCATTTATTTCGGGAATATGCTGTCTAATATAGAGTGTGACCACCGTGCACTGCTATACTAGCCTCACAACGAGCTCTCACACTGTTTGTGATGGTGTCAATAAGTCTTTGTGGCAACAAAGCCCATTCTTCCAAAATTGCGGCTTTTAACTCTTGGCGGGTCCTGAAAGGGGGGTTACGCTATGAAATGCCTCTTCCTAGACCATTGCAAACATGTTCAATAGGATTGAGGTCTAGAGACATCGAGGGCCAATTCATACGGCGAATATCCTCTTCTTTAAGAAAATCATCAACAATGTGAGCTCTGTGTGGCATAGCATTATCAGCCATAAACATGAAGTCCGGACTTACATCATCCCGGAACAACCTCACATAGGCTTCCAGGACAACATCCCTAACGCCCGGTGCCCAGTCGTGTGTGTCCTTTTCCCTGCATACAACAGAAGAACCCGGTTGTTGTGAGCCGAAGACATCAGTCTTGGACACAACAAGAATTTACCATGTTCTTTCTAGTAATGAGTCGAAATTCATCATGCGGAGTGATTCTCACTGAATCTTCATCTGGAGAGAACGGGGAGCTCACTATCATCCCTCCTACTTAAAAATAATCGGCTGATTTGGTGGCAAAGGAATCCTTGCCTGGGGCGCCATAATGTTAAGCAGTCGTACACCGCTGCACATCTTCAATGAAGGTACTGTCAACGCACATCCCTATAGGGATCAGGTCCTTGAAGCCTATGTGAGGTTGTTCCGGATTGTTTTAGGCCCGGAATTCATATTTATGGACGATAATGCGAAACTACAGAGAGCTAAAATTGTTGAGGATTTTCTTGACGAAGAGGATATTCGCCGTATGAATTGGCTCTCGAGGTCTCCAGACCTCAATCCTATTGAACATGTTTGGGGTGGTCTAGGAAGAGCCATTTCATAGCCTAATACTCCTCTCAGGACCCACCAGGACTTAAAAACTGCGCTTTTGGAAGAATGGGCTTTGTTGCCACAAAGTCTTATTGAAACCCTCATAAACAGTATGAGAATTCGTTGTGAGGCTTGTATAGCAGTGCACGGTGGTCACACTCTTTATTAGACAGACTTTTCCCAAGATAAATGCTTTATCTTTGATTCATGATTTAATACTTTTTCATATACCCTGTATCTGAATTCACAACTAAAATCGTTTTCATATTGTTATGTTGCTATATTCTTTCTCCTATTGTAATATACCTCTGTGCCAAATTTCGTGGCAACACAGTGAATAGTTCATCAGTTTTCACAGATTTTATGTTTGTGACCTTAATTTTGGACATGAGTGTATATCATTAAAAGTTGTTATCTAGGCTTTAAAATCTTTTCTTTTTACAGTGTATCTAAAACAAAACCCTTGTTAAAAGTTTAAACTTGTCATTGTGCTAAGCGTGCTTCGAAAGGAGGTCGCAAAATTTCAACGCCGCCCTGGTCCGTGCCGCGTTTTCGAGATAGGTTTTTAATTAATTTTTAAAGACACGGGAGGCGTATTGAGAAATCCACTCAATGTTAACTAGTCGCGAAGCCCATAATAATTATCTGATTAATTCTAATTAAATTAGTCTATTTTTAATTATTTGACGTTTATTGCTTTTATACTGCATTACACAAATATATCATTAAAAATTGTTTATCTAGGCTTTAAAAGAAGATGGTGCATACAGCACGCCGCCTTAGTCACCTTGGTAAATATCTGAAGCATTTGCTGCATAGCCACTCCACCGCTTTTACAGAATATCTCTGTTCTGACGAATGAGAATGCTCCATAATATAGTGAAGTAACCGTTTCCTATAGAAGCGGTGAAGTAATTATGCAGCAATTGCTGCATGTTTCTAACAGTGCATTATGTATGTCCAAACCGTCCCACAGTGGAGTATTTGACCCGAAATCCTGGTCAAAAATATTTTTCATTGTAAATATAGTCTGATTGGCTTGAAATTCTTAGATGTTATAGGGTATCACTATGGCATGTTTGGTATTGTAAATGAAGTCTATAGCATTTACGGTTCGTTTACAGAGACAGCCAAAAGAATTCCGTCACATTATGGTCTATGGGGAAAAATCGTTTGCCCTGTATTTTAATGATATCTCACTTTAAAGGTGCTGAAATTGATATACATCACTAAGGTGTACTAAGGCACTTATTGTAGAATTTGATGTGCATAGAATATATCGTTCATTTACAGGGACACACAAAAGAATATGGCTGAAGAATAAATTTAACTATTGAAGTATATGACTAATAATTGCTGGAAGTGCGTTTGTAGTTGTAATAAGCGATTTAAAATAGAACATTTTTTTTTAAAATATTACTTGGTGTGCATACAGTCTATAGATCATATACAGGGCTGCACAAAAGTTCTCCCGCACATTTCCGTTTATTCACGGAAATGGCTGAATGGATATTTTTAACTGTGCTACGCGTTTCACTAACTTTTAGCATACTATGAAGTATACATACAAATCCACAGCGTAGTTTAATATTTTATATCTTAAAAGCTGACGAAGTGTAAGTAAGATTTTAACACTGCACATAATAATAAATATACATTTTATAAATATTTTGAGAATTAAGAAAAAGGGAGTCATCATTTAAGAAGAGCACAAATAAAAAAGAAGTTAAAATATTAATTTACTAAGTAAATATTTTAAAAATACGAATCAATCACATGTCCATTGACTTAACATTACCGAAGGAAGTATGGAAGTTGAGCGACTTGTAACCTTAACTATTTACTGTTTTTAAGAGGAAAGTAATTGTTGATAGGTTTGTCTTATTCACTATTAATGTTTAATTAAATGTATTTAATTTTACTATATATAAAACTTATTATTTACATTGAATAATGCTTATTACATTTAAATTACAATTAATAATAATTATTGTTTTTAATTTATGTTTAATAGTGTTATATTTAATAGTAGGTTCAGTAAAGTGGAGTCTATATAGTATAGATTGCTAGTTTTTTAATGTATTTAATATATTACCAGTTTCAAAATGATTCTTCAAAACTCTTCTTCATCACTCTCTTCTTGGCTTTTATCTGGACTATCATTAGACTTGCTGGAAGAAGAAGGTGTAGGGTCTGGCTGCTATATGGCTTGCTCTTTTTAGTTGATAAACGGAGTTATTAGAAAATATGAAGTTGCTTATTTTCACGTACATTATAAAAGGATAATTTTAATCGGATTTTAGTGATGCCATTTGTCAGTTTTGGAATTAAAATTAGGTGTCTCTTTTTAAGGACGCCGCCCTCGAAAGGGTTAATTCTCTCCTTTCTCTTCTTATGTTACACACATGAGCCCCAAGAACTAATTAGGGAACCCTTTTTCAAGAAATAAGTATATACAATTTGAAGGCGATCGGATATTTCTATCAAAATATATCGAGTTGCGTGCGTATGTACGTACGTACATACATACAGACATAATATGTGGGTGCAAAAGCTCTCCGGTAATATACTGTGAGCTAAAAACCTGCAATACGACAGTAAATACTTAGTTATTATCTCTTCAATTCGGTGTCCGCAAAACAGAGCAATTAAATAGTCATACCGAAAACATTTTTTTATAAAATAATGGCAACAATATGAGGAAGATTTTTTTGCAGAAATTGACACCCAAGACTATAACTAATACGATTATAATTCAAACATGGCTTGGCAAAGCGCGGCACATATTTAAAAAGCTTTCGATATGTATAAATTAGAGCCAAAAACGCTTTAAAAATAATCCTTTTACACATTTAATGTTGTTTTATTACATTAAAAACGAAACTATTTAAATTAACACATAGTTTAGCTCTAAGCTTTGACCTTTGTTAAACACGTAAGGCGTGTTTAGTTTCAATTCAACAATTCTTTGAACCACAAAAAATTTATATTTAAACATAACAACAATGCAAAAAAAAAAAAAAAAAAAAAAAAAAAAAAAAAAAAAAAAAACACCTCTTCTCCGAAAGAAACTTCCTCTTCAGCTGAGGCCAGGAGCCACCTGATATAACTCAGTTTCCTAAAATGGACATAGATCGATGCGCCTATTAGTTAGCTATTAAAAAAGTATGATTTTTACAATTGTTGACGAAATTTTAATTTTTGCATTTTTGGACAGGATTTTGGGTCAAATACTCCACTGTGCGTCCGTGTCTTCAAAGGTTAATAGGTTAATTAATTCAAAGATTAATTACTGACGATTTTTTTGCTAAAATGATTATCAGCAATGCTTTTATACTTCTGATATGATAGATACCGCCAACGCTCCCCAACACCTTTGCTAAATGCACACAAATCGAAATTTGTGTATAGCGTTAAAATGCGCTTTTCTCAAAAACTATGTGACCTGGAGTAATCGCTATAATTTTCCTAAAAGGTTTAAATTAATGTCTACTATCTCTAATTTTTTCATAATTTTAGTTTCAGTAGATGCGGAAATAAATGGGGGGGGGGGGCATATTTTTGCGTTACATTTTCGACGATATCTCTGAATATACATTACCTAAAATTAAAAGAAATGTATTTTTGAGTCCAGCGTTACGAAAGCTGTCACACGATACCCCACACGATATACAAAGAAAATATTTTTATTTTCAAGTAACATAATTATCCTTATACATTTGTCCTAAATATATTTGGGGATGTTTAATAATCTGTAAATATATAGTTCAGTAGCCTTTATTTCTCCCCCCTATTTGAACTTTCCACATTCCATAGTTTACGAGTAAAATAGCTGTGACAGGGAGACAGACAGACACAGGAGTGAACTTATAATGGTTCGTTTTTACTTTTTAAGTACGCAACCCTAAAAATTCGAAAATAAGTAATAGTCTAAATTATTTACAGACTTATCCACGAACACAATTCCGGCAATTTTCTCCATTTCAAACCTTTACGATTCCCATAATAATTTTTTAAGTCTAAGGAAAAATATGAAATATAAAAGAATTTTGCATATGAAAAGTTCTATTGCATAATTACCTAATTATTAAATAAATTTAAAATGATAAAATATAAACGTTTTTTAATACCTTTCAGAGTGTTAATACCTATCCTCTTCACTGCAGATAAAAAAAATGTTGATTTTACGGTCTAATATTGGCACCCCAGTCGTCAGTGCTATGCGTAAAATTAACAATAATAAAACGTAAATAACCAGTATAACGTCTTATAAATATACGAGTATTATTATACGTATAGTACTGCTTATTTTGCGGTTTATTATTGTTGATTTTGAGGTATAATACTAGAAGCTGGTGTGCTCGTATTATACCGCAAAGCCAAAAATATTTTCAGTGCTAGGAGGGCAACAACACTTGGAACAACCCTATGGAAAAAAGTTTATGTTAAACCTTATGTCAATGACCAAAATTTGCCCTTGTGTCCAATTACCGGGGTACCCGGGTACCTGCTGCGATTTTAACACACGGGACTATTAAACAACGCTATTTCATACAGTGTGACTGCCCCGACTTTAGAGAAGAGAAATTTGATGCATTTTTATAAACATTAATTACTTTAGGTGTCAACAATTCAAACACAGATCACACATTGGAAAAGTGGAAAACAAACTTATATCCCTTTTATCGAGCAAGTATGAGTGTAGACCGATTCCGGAATAGCCTTAGATTTATTCGTTTTGACAATCAGAACACACGAGTGGAAAATCTTCAAAATGTTAAAGCTGCAGCAATTCGTGATTTATGTACTATGCTAAATCCTAACCTATTAAAAAAATACAAACCGACGGAAGACTTAACGCTTCATAAGCAGTTATTTCTGCAACAAGGAAGAAAAATATTCACACAAAATTTTTCCTTTAAACCGGTTAAACATGAGATCAAAATATGATGGTTATGTCATGCAAATAATAATTAACTTCTCAACGGCCAACTATGCACAGGAAAAACAGGTACAGACTGTAAAGGAAACCAAGCTGAAAGAGTTGTGAAAGTCTTCGCCTCTGCGTTCAAGGATTCTGGACGAAGCATCGCCATTGACAGGTTTTTACATCTATATATTTGGCCAAGTATTTATTATACTGCAAACTCACAATGGTTGCCACTTTGAAAAGAAACAAACCTTATATTCCCCAAGAAATGAGGCTATGTAAATCGCGCAAGTGTTATCCACAGAATTTGGGAATATATTCATGATGACATACGTATTTGTTCGTATGTTCCAAACAGGAACAAAGCTATCATTCTAATGTCTACTATGCATCATGAAAAAACCATTACAGGACAGAAAGAAAAACCCGAAATGATTCAGTTTTATAAGGAGACGAAATACGAAGTGGATATAATCGATACATTTTTGGGCAATATGCAACACATAGGCGTACAACCGCATGACCATTTGCATTATTTTAGGTAGCTTTCATTACAAAAAGCTACCTATTGCAGCCGTTCGGAAGAAAGCGATTTCAAAAAATTTTGGCATATTTTCATCGATCATGACCCCCAGACCCCGAAACCACCCTCCGTTCAAAATTGATATATATATATATATACATATATCCATATATATATATATATATATACATATATATATATATATATATATATATATATATATATATATATATATATATATATATATATATATATATATATATATATATATATATATCTGACATTTGCCACACTGTAACTCTCGTATTTATGAGCCGATTTGGATGTAATTCGGTGTGTACATAGTACATACCAATGTCTCGACCGAGTTCGTTGGCCAGCTTCATCCGCCATTTTGTTTCAAAATGGAGGCCATTTAATTTTTTTTTTGAAATTTTAATTTTGAAAAGTGGCACCAAAAATTTGAAAATGGAAAAATATTTTTTTCTTATGTATTTGACCTTTATACAAAGATTCCGGAGCAGTTTTTGTTTCGTCTATATCTTAAAAAATGGCTGAGTTATAGCATTTTGAATTTCTATCGTGGCTGACATTTTGAAACGTCCTGAACTTTGTCACGCTATAAAAGGCGTATTTATGAACCGATTTGGATGTACCTTGGTGTGTACATAGTGCATACAAATATCTCGACCGAGTTCGTTGGCCAGCTTCATCCGTCATCTTGTTTGAAAATGGCGGCCATTTAAAAAAATTTAAAAAATTTAAAATTTAAAATGATATACTAAAAAATTTGAAAATGAAAAGATTTTTTTCGTATGTGTTTGACCTTAATACAAAGATTCCGGAACAGTTTTTTTTTTCGTCTATATCTAAAAAAATGGCTGAGTTATAGCATTTTTAATTTCTATTGTGGCTGACATTTTAAAACGACCTGATTTTTGTCACGCGATAACAGGCGTATTTATGAACCGATTTGGATGTAACTTCGTCTGTACATAGTACATACCAATGTCTCGACCGAGTTCGTTGGCCAGCTTCATTCGCCATCTTGTTTCAAAAGGGTTGCTATTAAAAAAATTAAATTTAAAATTTAAAATGAGGTATTAAAAAATTGGAAAATGAAAAAGATTTTTTTTATGTGTTTGGCCTTGATAAAAAGATTCCGGAGCAGTTTTTATTTCTGAAAATTTGTTCTTTTTGTTTATATCTTAAAAAATGGTTGAATTATAGCACTTTGAATTTCTAGCATGGCTAACATTTTGAAACGATCTTGTATTTGTCACGCGATAACACACGTATTCGCCTATTTCGATGTAAGAAGGCATGTGGATAGTATACATCAATATCTCGACCAAGTTCGCTGGCCAGCTTCATCAGCCATCTTGTTTAAAAATGGCGGCCATTAAATTAAAAAAATATATATTTAAACTGAGGTGCAAAAAATTAGAAATTGAAAAAGGTTTCTTCCTTAAGTATTTGACCTTGATATAAGGATTCAGGAGCATTTTTTGTTTGTCTTTATCTTAAAAAATGGCTCAGATATAGCAGTTTAAATTTCTAATGTGGGTGACATTTTGAAAAATCTGATTTTTTGCCTGCGACAGCACTTGTATATATCAACCGATTCCGATGTGAGTGAGCATGTGCACAGCAATTGCTAAGGTCTCGACCAAGTTCACTGGTTAGCCTCATCCACCATGTTGTCTTAAAATGGCAGGCACTTTAAGAAATCGCCGAATTTGGCAGCCAAATATAAGTTACTTTAAATAAAAGCAGCTTGGATAAAGCTGACTAATTTCGCGAAATTCTCATTCATAATGATTTAAGTATTGATAAAATTAGTATTGAATCTCCTATATTCGGTTTCCACTAAATTGAGCTTCGTGTGTGTGAATAACATATGTTGGCTTTTTTAAAATAAGGAATATGAAAGCTACCTCTTCCTCCCGGCACTGGCCGGAAGGACTTTTTCTATCTTGTGGACATAGCAACACTTGCTACTTACATTATACGTACTGCAAATAATGATATTTTTATAAATAAAACAGACAGTCGTCGCCTGTTATCGCAGGAATTAGGTGAGATCTTGAGGCTTCCAGCAATTCAAGATGAATCATAAAATGTACAGGCTACGAGAAATTTTTCGACCAAATCGTGAATTGAAAGTATACTGAAAAAAATCTTTGCCCGTATTTGTAGCTGCCACGCGTTCAGAATCCAGTCCAAAGAGCTTAACGCGTGGTGAAACAAGTACACTGTAAAAAAAAATAATGCCAGTTTTCGGTAGGAATCGGAAAAATAGTTGCCCTTATCGTACCGGAATAATTTCCAACCCAGCTCGGAATAAAATTCGTAAAATCGGAATAAAATCCGTAAAATACCGTTTTACTGACTATTTCCTTATTTTTACAGATTTTATTCCGAGTTGGGTCGGAAATTATTCCGGTACGATAAGGACAACTATTTTTCCGATTCCTACCGGAAAACTGGCAGTATTTTTTTTACAGTGTAGGGTGAAAACAGTTGGTGTCAAATGTGCTTGTTAGAGCCTCAAAAACTGCGCAGAAAAACCAGAAAATCATGCAAACAATATGGAAAGCCAGTATCTGATGTATACATTCTTACACCTTTTGCTGATCTACCGCTTGTTCACAAAATTTCTCGTAAATGAAATATTTTTTACCTTAAAAACTTTTATTTTCAAATTAATTTCAATTTTTATTGATCTAAATCGAAACATTCTATCAATTTCTGTAGTTTTCCACAGAAAATTCGCATGGGTATCCGGGTATCCTGGTCCTGGAGCAGGTATAAAAATGTTTAATGCCCCAAAATAGTAATAAAAAAATTTTAATTTTTAAGTGATTATACTAATGGTCAGTGAATACTGCAAATAATGGGGATCTAAATTCATTTTGTTTTCTTTTGATATTAACACACTGAAAACGGAGTGAAAAGAGAAAAAAGGTACCCGGGTACCGGGGTCATTGACATAAGCATTAAACTAGTCTTTTCTTGGGAATTTCTTAAGAGTTTTCAGTATTCTTTTTAATAACAGTCTTTGCAGTAGCTGAAATATAAATTGCTTGTTCAGCAAGAATTAAAATAAAAAGTTTAATTGTTATGTGATTTCACAAATTAAAAAAATCTAGGATTTTTTTATTTACACTGCTAAAAATTAATTGATTTTTCAAGAATCCAAAGTCATCGAAGTATAGCTCATTAAGATATAAAATTATTTTTTAAGAGCTTAAATTCATTTTAGTAGTTTCCAACAGGTATGTATGTCAGTATCATCATTTTTCCATGGAATTTCGGAAGCGTCGCTAATTTAAGATCACGAGATTTTACGGGTCTTTGTTAGGTTTTTATTTGTTAACTAGATGTCTTTATATTTTTATTCGTTTTGATGAACGTAACACCAACAGAAACAACCAACTAATAATTTATTTTTTGAAATATTTAATTTCTGTCAGTTTATAGTTTGAAACGTGAAAAAGTACCTTTTCAATTATATTGTCACACGTCTTTCCTTCCAAATTTTAGTTTTACAGCTCCATAAACAGAATTAATTAGGAGGCCGAAACATTTAATGCCTAACATAAATCAAAATTCCATAAACTCGATAAATATAGAAGAGTTATATTAATACATATAAAAAAAATATTCTGCTTGAATGATTTTAAATATTAACATGATTAAAAAAAATAAAGTAAAACAGCCATATATAATAAGCAGTAACTTTTCATTTCGAAGATTTTATCTCTGATGTTTGCCGCATTTTTTAAACACTAAATCTTAGAATAAATATTTGAAGTCTTTTTTACGGTCTCTGTTTTCTTCTTTAATCTCATATACATTTTCCTTTGATTCAGCGTTTTTGTTTTCTTTCATATTTGCTCATATTGTGGAAAACAGAGATTATAATACTTTCCAAGGGATTTCAGACTTTCCAGTTTTGTACTTCTATTAATCAATTTCAAAAGGGTTACATAAATAGAAATTTAAAAATAATCTAAGACTTGCGTGAAATTTATGCTAAAGATTTTGCACTATCATTTCATATTGAACAGTATAAAAGAAAGGAAATGAAAAACAATTTTCTGTATCTTTTTTTACTTTAAAATGTACTAAATTAATATATAAGGTATTCTCTGTTAATGGTACATTTCAAATCATGGCTAAAAAGATTTTAATAAAGCATGTCAACCATGAATGTTCCAAAGTTTAGTTATCATTTCATTTGAAGTATTATACTATACACTAATTTAAGTTTGAAAAAATAAAATTGAATAATAAAATTACGAATTTGCAAATGCCACTGAAAAAGCTTATATCATTACAATGTTATTGTCACTGAAATATAAATTTATTAATTTCATTTTTTAAATACAGTATAAAAAGGTTCGCTGCTGTTTTCAGATAAGATTGCAATTGTTATTGTTTAGCCATAAAGAACCTTAATGTTAAAAATATCATTACCGTGGTCATTATCAAGACGTTTAGGAGTTATAAATTAAGGACATAGTAGAGACTATATAAAATAATTTTCTTAAGTTCCATACAATCCCAGCGTAAAAATGTATATTATTTTATGGCGTGGGGTATTTTAGCTAAAAATCAGGAATTAAAACAATAAAATGTATTTTTTTTTTTTTTTTACAAATAGACAAAGTTTTCAATTTTCTCATAAGAATCTTGTATGATCTGAAAAACTTGCTAAAATATTCATATCTATGCAGACATAATTATCTTGTATCACATTAACTCGTGAACATATAAAAAACTTATAAAGTGTGCAGGAAATGGTATCGAATGTCGTTTGCCGGAAACCGTTTGTAACGAAAAAGAATTTTAGTTAAGGCCATTATGCCTAAATACGATGCGATTTCTAATAAGTTTGCCACATTTATGTTATATTTTCCGTTTTATTAACTATAAAATGCCAAACGTAAGATAAAAATGATTGAATATTAAGCATTTAATCCGAAACTATTTTGATTTTAAGAAATTGAAATGTAATATTTAATCTAATCAAAAATATATCATTGCTATATTTAGGCTATTTTTGATATATTTACAATATTAAAAACCTAAATATACTGCGCAAAGTAGCTAAATGTCAGAATGCATTTTTTGCATGCCACTTCATCTTACTTTTATTAATTTAATTATTATAAATATTTGGAATAATTAATGCAGCATTATAATTAAATAATGGATCATTTTACATACATATATTAAAGCACGTTAACATTAACAAAGTAATAAACAAGAAGTAACTGTTGAGTGGTCAATTCAAAATTAACTAAATAATGTTTATCACAGTATGTTTTTACATGCTTTTTATAAACTAATTTTTTTATGCTAAGTAATTATTTTAACTGTGCAGTTGTTTCTGGAAATTACGAATGATATAATGCAAAAACACCTTTAATTTATTCAGTTAATTAAATATTTTATCACACCATTCCGGCCACTTCTCATTTTCTAAACCCATATTTAGTCCAGGCAATAGTGAAAAATCCTAGCAAAATCAATGGTAGTTCTGGAAATGGGCTTACTTTATGTTTTTTGGGTCGCTGAATCCGAATTTGTAACTTCCCACCAAAATTTCTCACGGCACCCCCCCCCCCAAATTTTGGTAAAAAGCCCCACAAAAAAGGTTTTATTAAAAAATATATATATTGTTTTAGGGGGAAAGTATATAGAAATTCAGAAAGTAGACAAGATTTGCAACAAATTAGATATATGACATTATGACTTAGGATGACCCAAAAAACTTAAAGTAAACCTTATGGAGAAAGTTCGGAGGGGAGATGGGAGGGCGAATGTAAACGTGTGAGTGGTTAAGTGCAATTGCGAAACTTAGTTCACGCAGCACCGTGCGCATGTTCCGAGGCAGATCTCCCCTTCCCCTTCATCCTAAGTCATAATGTCATATATCTTATTTGTTGCAAATTTTGTCTACTATCTGAATTTCTAGATACTTTTTCCCTAAAACAATAAAAAAATTGATTTTTTTAATAAAAACATTTTTGGGGGGCATTTTACCAAAATTTGGGGAGTTGCCGGGGGAAATTTTGGTGGGAAGTTAAAAATTCCGGTTCAGTGACCCAAAAAACATATAGTAAACCTTTTTCCAGAACTACCATGAAGCTAGGTAGAGACCCTATATGGTCTCTATTGCCTGGACTAATTATGATTATGATTACTTTAACTCCTTTATATATCTTACGAGTAATATTAACTGAAAAAAAAAACGAAACTCCTCATACTCAATATATATTATAGCAGTTTACATTCATTTTATCAACAGGTTCTTAAATGGGCATTTTATCAGATAAACTAGGCTGACTGACCTCAAAAGTCTATCTCTGTAATTGATAATGTCTTCATGAGTATCATGAGTGTCGTGATATGAATCAATCAAGTTTGAATTACTATTGAGAAGCTCCCCTAAGGCTGTTCTTAAGTCTAAGCTCGTGACTTCCTGGCATATTGACGAAGTCAATTTCAATCTTAGAAGCATGCGGTTGGCCGGTGTTCTTGTTGATAAACTTTTAAATCGAATAGCATTATTTATTTTTCCAAATAGTAAAAGGACCTCTCCGAAAATACTGAAAAATTTGCGTTTTGAACCGGTTTCTGAACGCTAGAGTGCGAGGAATTTCGTCATGGAAGAGCAATCGCTTACAACACAATATACAGGATGAGTCATAAGTATCCATACAATTGGTTAAAGTGGTGACTAATTTCTTTTTCTTTTTTCAGGAAGGGGAACACATTGAAAAGATTTGTCCCTAATGAAAGAAGAACATATTGACATTATTCTGTTGGCTTGAAGTGGTACCACTCGTCATATAGCGCATATCTTCAAAACCCAGATAACCCTTAGCACCGTGGCAAAACTTATCAAGTGATTAAAAAGACAGATTCTGTTGCCGATGCAAGACGATCTGGCAGACCAAACACGGCAACAACTGAAGTTACGCCAACACAGGTGCTACCAGCGATTCTTAGGATTCCGACAAAAGTGATAGGATGTCTCTTAGCGCAAATGGGATTCAGGCAAACCAGTGTCGTCGGCATTTTGTAGGTGACACCCTCACAAGATGCAGATGTTGCAACATCTTAGACCGCTTACACCATTTGTATGGAGACTTATGTCTCATCCTGTATAACACATATATTGAAATATGGAAAATAGTCATGCCTACGGATTTCATGATTTACCCTTTCAGTGGCACAGTATTTCTATTTGTAGAATGCTTAAGTGTATGAATGACACAAGAATTTCCAAACAAATGTATTTAAGAATAAGTAATTTTTTCCGTACTTAATAAAAAGAGAAATTTCATTACCAAATTCTTGTACCAGTGTGGGATCTAGGGATCAAAATATTAAGTGGTCAAAATATGAGCCACCATCCTTCAAGGAGTTAGCGTTTAAAAACGAGATAGTAAATGTTTAACACGTTAAGGGCCGCGTCAGTGAACTTTCCATTTAAAACGCGTCATTCATCGATGACTGACGTCTAAAATATGATACAAAACGAAATATATATATATTGTTTTTAGTAATTATTGAAAATTTATTTAAAATTTACCTACCTTTTATTTATAACAGGATTATACTTTCTTAAAAATTACTTTAAACATTGTAAATTTTTCAGCGCTTCAGTGTTAGTCATCGTGGCACTCAACGTGTTAAGAAAATTTTACGTTGTTGAGCAGGAATTTTTTTTAAACCGCTTTGTAAATTTTCTTATCGTACAAGTTACAACAGGAAAGAGACGAAAAATAAAAACGGAATTGCATTAAATAATCATGTTTCGAAAATTAAAGGAATATCTATATTATAAAGGACAAACATATCTGTGCGCAACGCATACGTCATTTTGCGAATGGCAACACTTTGAAATTTGAAATGAAAATTCGGTTTTGCGATTTTCGCAACTGCAAATTTTTAAACTTCTAAATAGCGCACATCTTCAATTTTTACACCGTCTTATAGGGGAAAACTGTACTTTTAAATGCAATTTGTTTGAAAGCTGTATCTCAATTTAATTTTGAGATATTAATTTTTTTGTAGTTTTTAATACATTTTTTGTAATTGTGGCAATTGAAGTACTCCATTTCTGTTTAAAGTCATGGAGGGTTGAAAGTAAAGGGAAAATAATCACGTAGGAAAGAAAATAATATATTACTGTACCTTTTTGTTGCCATTTTCTCAAGAAAACTGAAAAAAATCAATTGAAAATGAATTGAAAATTAAAATGAACGACAGCGATTTTTTAAATAGACCCTATTAGTGTGACGTCCCATTCAACTCAACTCCGCATATCAACTGCAAATGGGTTCAAAACAAACCCATATAATTCAGAGTGTACTAGAGATGCACTATACTGTCAAAATTGTTTTCAATACGAAGCCAAATATTGCTCAAAATAAGACAAGCACGTGCAACTAGGGCTGAATTTATTCGACTAAGAGAAGTTTTCAAATCGAGCCGCAAGTGTTTCGGCCGAATTGTGATCCCTTTTTACTGATATACAGTTGCAATTTGAGCTTTACGCTAAACTAACACATTTCCCCTCTATCTTTCTCTGAACTCCGTTGTTTGTTTGGAATGAATTTGCGGTTGATATGCGGAGTTGAGTTGTCTGTGACGTCACCACTGTTAGGGTCTATTTCTAAATATCGCACATTTTCAATTTTTACACCGTCAAATAGAGAAAAAAATCTACTTTGAAATGCAATTTGTTTGAAAATTGTATCTTCGTTGACTCAGTTTATTATGGTTTTTAAAATAACTGGTCGCAAAGGGTCTCCCTTAAATGTATGCTAGGCATTGTATCATGTTACTTTTACTCATAATTTAATTTACTTGCTCAATCCTTCGGCATATTGGAAGATTCTGATAGAGAAATCAAGAACTCGGTATTTTTATGTTAGTCGGGCACGGGTGATAAATCACCAAACATTGTACCCGTCGCATTTTTTCATATTTCATTAATTTAGATTAAAATATAATCCTTTCACTGATTTTATTTAAAATGGATAACTTTAATTTAAAACTGAAACATTTAAAATTCATGACTTTCACTTAAAAAAAAAAAAAAAAAAAAAAAAAAAAACTTAAAAAAAGAAAAAGAATAAATAACATCATAAACAATTTAATTTCGACACCAAAGCATTGTTTTAATTTAAACTCTCGAAAAATAAAATAAATGCTGCTGGCGAGTTAAAATATGCTATTGGCGAGAATTGTGCCCAGCTAACATAAGAATACAAACTCTTTGCGATCATGGCAACTTTTATGTAGTTATATTCGAAAAAAATATTTTCATTAAGCAGGTTGCCAGAAAATACGTTGCCAAATTTCTTTTCTCGCCATGGAACTTTTCTCTATTTCGCCATGTACCTATACTGGAAAAGTACCTTTATTTATTTATTGTATTTTAAATGAGATGAATGAAAGACGCCACAGATGTCATATAAGCACCACATTGGCGCGATTTTTTTCTGACGCCAATGTCATATACGCACCGAGGTACTTAACTGGCGCCAAAGTGTCGTTATTTTGCTTTATATAGTAACCGGGATGTTGTTGTTTATTTATTAATATATTGTTTATTTTTTTTATTTTTTTTTAAATTATATAAATTTTGTTCTATAGTTTTTAATTAAACTTTTTTTTATTTATTGTTATTCCCTTTTTGAAAATATTACACAATAACCAATGAGATGCGTTTCATTCGGGCGTTGCCATTAAACTGTCAACAAATAATCGCGATTTTTGTGAAACGTACTATAGCGTAATATATATATATATAAATTTTTAAGCATGAATTATTTTTAAATGAATCTCTATCACGTGCAGTTTCTTATAGGAGTAAGTCAGACATCTCATTTTTATTAGTAATAGATGTTCTACTGTTTCTCTGAGGAGAATATACAGGGTCGTACAAAATTTCCCAACAATTTTCATTTATTGGCGAAAATTGCTGAGTGGCAATTTTTAACTGTGCTATGCGTTTAACTGAACTACCTTCTAGCATACTATGCAGTGTGCATTCATATATGTAGATCCTATATGGGGCTGCACAAAAAATCGCATATTTTAACGACTATTCAAGTTAATAGCAGAAATCGTGTTTTCAAACGCATTAAGCATTTTCCAAATTCCTAATGTGTCCATCATTCTTCCATCATCGTTCACCTTTGTAAACCGTGAAGTTTTATTATAATATTTTGAAAGTGTTGGAAAGTCATAAGCTATGCCGTACGCGAGATTTTTCGTTCTTGTTCATTAATTGAGATCCAACAAAGCAGTTAGTATTCAGTGAACATTAACGACTAGCTATGAAACAGATTCTTCAATTTTTGAGCTTTTTTCTTGCAGAAATAGCCTCGTTCTTTTAGCTTTAAGTAAAGATAACGTGATCTAGTTAAATAGAATAGAAAACGCTTTATAACAAATTTTACACATTTACAATTCATTTTAAACACTTTCCAACGAAGTTGAAAAGTGTTTATGAAATTTGTTGTCTGTCTGTCTATCCAGGTTCTAACCCACGTAAATATACGCGGATTTTCATGAGATTGAAGTATGTTAATCATGCTTGCCATGACCTGTTCAGTATTGTATATAAAGTGCATACCATGAATAGTTCATTTACAAGGGTACTCAAGAGAAATCCAATACTTTATGCATTATGGGGAAAAATCGTTTGCAGAGTATTTTAATGACATTACGCTATTTCAAATATATTGAAACTCATATAAATCACTGAATTTCACTACAAGTTGATTACGATAGATTAGGGCATTCATAGCATTTGTCGTTCATCTACAGGGACAAACAAAAGAAATCGGTTTCAGTACCGTCTTTGAGCTATAATTTCTGGAAGTGCGTTTTAATTTTCGGTATGCGCTTTTAAATTGAACTAATTTTTTGCATGTTACGCGTTGTATATAAATTCTATACATCGAATACAGGGCTGCACAAAAGAATTCACATATCATTCTCTTTATTACCAGAAATTGCTGAAGGGGAATTTTCAACTTAGGTATACCTAACAGCAAATAATAATTGGACGAACTTATTCCGAAAGTCATAACTCGACTATATTTCGTCCTGATGATCTCATTTTCCTGTGTCGTCAGATATGACTTCTTGTCCGCAAGGCAGATCACCTTTCGAGCATCGCATCCCGACTACCATTGAAACGGTTTTGAAGCCTTTGCGTATTAGTTTACGATAATTTGGTCACTTGGTAATCTTTTACTGAGTACATTGCAATATCATACGATCTTTTGCCGATTAGCTAATGATATCAAATAGATGAATTTGTACAATGCAAAAATAGTATTTAAAGCGAAAAAAAATTCGATTTAATTCAAAAAATAAATATTGTAAATGGGGAATATTTTCCTCTATAAGATGCGGAAATATATCCATATCAAGTATGAAACTCAATGAAATGTTAGAAATTTTGTTTTGTTTAAAGTCAAAATATTACTGTTAAATAAATTTATAATAAAAATTACATTTATAATAAAAATGATATTCTTGCTTATAAATTACTTATACTATTTTATACGAACATTTTTTAATCTTACAAATATAAATTAATTGTAATTTTCAATGCAAGATAATTTAACTGGAATATTTTGAGTTTAAACTAAACAAAATTTTTTACTTTTTAATCAATTACACTCTCGATATAAAACATTTTTGTATTTTACAGAGGAAAATATCCCTATTTAACAATATTTACTATTTGTATTAAAACAAACTTTCATACATTTTAATTATACAATTTTTGCATCTTACAATGTAAAATATTCACATTTAATATTACGTCCTAACAGTGAAAATCATCATTTACAACTTCTCATTGTACACTGGTTATGCATGAAAAGAAAATATCGTTTCCTCTTTCTTTTATATCTAAATAATTATTTTAATAAAAAAATAGTTTAGTCTTTTTTTCTACTTTAAATGGGATGAAATTACAGTTTTCACTATCTGAAGAAAAAAGATGATCTACTTCTGTATTATACAATTTATATAATAACATTAACTCAATAATTTCCCAATGAATTAATTTTTGAATAAGAAATTTCTAATCTAGACACACAGCAGTGTGTCAGCCAAGTTCGTCTGACATACTAGTGTGTTATATTATATGAAACATTTCGAGCTGTTTTCCCGAAATTTTTACACTCTACTACTGAAAATCTATGTGACCTAAGTATTTGTTATACGAAATACGTAGTAAGGCTACCCTAATTACCTAGAATCCAAAATTTTATAAATAACGTGTAATTAATTTCCGAGATAATGACATCTGAAAATGTCTTATAATCGATAATTTTAACACTAAATCACTCATCAAAATGATGGTATATATCTATTGCGCCTACAAACTTTAAATTTGGTACGAAGTTCGTTTACACTATAAAACTAGGGAATAAAAAAAATGTGAAAATTGATTAATTATCCACTTTGGTTGGGTCCATTTTTACTTTACGTCTATTAGGCGAAATTTTAATTTGTCAAAAAAAGCGCCAAATAATAAATCCGGGCTAATTATGCAGCAAACATATTTTTATCCGAACCATGATTTGACGTCTCGTAACCTGATTCGTCAAACCTTTCTGGGTCAAAGTGACTTTAATTGGCAGGAAGGAATTGTGTCTGGCGAAAACCAAGAAAGTAGAGAATTCAGATAGGATGGTTGTGGAAAAGGGAAGAATCTCTGTATTTCAAGAGACATATTTCTGTATTTCAAGTGTTTATGACATCGGTTTGTCTAGCCGTCTGTCCACGCTCAAACTCTTGTAAGTACACTCGGATTGCCCTGAAATTTATTGATGTTATTGACGTTCCCCATGTCACGATCCCTATTTCAAATGAAGGTTTTTAATTTTCGATGATGGGTAGTGCGGAAAAATTGCCAGAGGTGGCACTAAGTTCAAACACAACATTTGAGATTTTTTAGACAATTCCTTGATTTGCCGCAAATGGCTTGAAGTTTTGCTCAAATGCTGATTTTTTAACTTTTTTATAAAAAAATTTTAAAATGTTAAATTTATTTTAGCTGAATTTACTTGAAATGTCATGATTAGTGTACGAAATGTTTAAATAATCTCTGATTATGTATTATTTTATATTTGTGTGTATTTTGAATTAGGCGATTTTTATAGCCTTTTTCACGTAAAAGTGAACAAAATTCTAAGTATTATTTGGTTCGTTCGTAGGTTTCTGTCCTTAAATTTGATTACGTTCCTTGCCCTTCCTTCTGTTTTTGATGCGATCAGAGTCACATAGTTGGATGCCGGACTACAGCATGACATGACAACAATTCTGGAAGAAGAGGAGAATGTCGAGCAGATATCAATGAAAACGCAATCAGTCATCACGAGAATGAGGGAAGAAATAGGAGATGTTAGAAATTACGAGATGGGATATTAATTATTCTTATGCTCTAAAATACAGGTATTCTCAGAAGATTCAAATAGTGGGAACTTTGAAGAGGGCATTTCGGATGAATCAGAATTTGAAGCAGTGCCTTCGAAAGCAGACAATCCCAAACGCATATCCCTTTCTTACACAGTGTTCGCCGCATTAAGAGCTTTATCTGTGCTTCAGGATGCAAGAATTGATACAACAGGGAATAAGGATATCGTCATCGATAAAGGCAAGTTCAGGAGATGGAAAAAGAAACTTGGAAAGAGGATACATTAGGAGAAATATATTGGAGAAAGAATAATACAAGCATATTGTTCGATAGTAGAAAAAATAAGAGTACCACCAATTCGTCGAACTTATTTCGGAATATTTCGGTCACTTGACACCTCATTCTGGTCACTGCGGAGAAAAGCAAAATCATTATATAAATGTTTAAGCTAATAAAACCTGTTTTGGAAAAAAATTAATAAGAGAACTGTAACATTTGATATGTATTATTCATACGAACATGCTTCCACTCCGACACAGACATCAACTGACTAAACTAGATGGTAGAACCACTTGAACTAAGACCTTTACCAACCCAATCGGAGCTAGATTAATAGAGTACTGCAATCTTCAAATTTTTGCATTTCTGATAACTGTGAAACACGGAATAGGTTCATAGAAATAGACCTGGAGCCAACAGCACAGACACATGGTTCGTACGGATACCTTATTTCTCCAGGAAAACTACAAGTATTTATTTTATAGAAAAAGAAATTTGGGTTAAACGCGCAAAATTTCGATTTCTTTTAAGGAGAGATTTTCTATAAGATAATAATGATGCCGAAAAATTTTCTGGTCTGCAAAATTCAGGGAGGCGTACGAATCATGAGACAACCACCTCATCTAGTTGGAGACTGAAATTCCATAATTAGCTAAAACTCGATTCCCATATTAAAATGCAATCGGTCTGCCACGTCATATCTTGGTGGAAAACACCTAAAAATCCGATTTTACCGTTCGAATAGTATGTTTACCATTGTGTTTTCCTGCTCCCAGTCCGCCATGTTTTCATACCTTTGTGTACAGAAAAACACAATGGTAAACCTGCAATTTGACCGCTAAAATCCGGTTTTTAGGTGTTTTCCACCAAGATATGACTTGGCAGACCGATTGTGTTTTAATATGGGAATCGAGATTTAGCTAATTCTGGAATTTCAGCCTCCAACTCGATGAGGTGGTTGTCTGTGCTGCCGGCTCACGGTCTAAAAGATACACGTACATTTTCGCACTCCATTAGTGACATGTGCTTCATCTTTATCTCGATGGTGCGGCTTGTCCCTTTTTTTCTATGACGATAGTTTTATATTTTCTAAGATCAAAGAATACGCTTGTAATTTTTCCTCCTCGAAGATCTTCCTCTTCCTGTATCTTCTTTGCAAGTGTTTTTTCTGTCTCCTCACCTTGCCTTTGTCGATGACGACGTCCTTATTCCCTGTTGTCATAATTCCTAGATCCTGAAGCCCAGATTAAGATCTTAACACAATTTACGTATACGATATACCAGTTCTAATATCGGCGAACGCTGTGTGAGAAAGAGATATGCATTTGCGAGTGTCTGCTTTTTAAGGCTCTGGTTCAAATTCTGATTCACACGAACTGCCTGCTTCAAAGTTCTCACAATTTGAATGTTCTGAGAATATGTATATTTTAGAGCAGAAAAATAATTAACATCCCATCTCGCAGTTTCTCCCATCTCCTATTTCCTCCCTCTTCTTCGTGATGACTGATTGCGTTTTCATTGATATCTGCTCGACATTCTCCTCTCCTTCCAGAATTGTTGTCATGTCATGCTGTAGTCCGGCATCTAACTATGTGACTCTGACCGCATCAAAAACAAAAGGAAGAGCAAGGAACATAAACAAATCGAAAGACAGAAACCTACGAACGAACCAACCGAAACAGCAAATAATCCTTGGCCGACCTTCCACCGAAAATCCTAACTTGACTATATTCCGTCCTGGCGATCTCATTTTCTGGGGTCGGCAGATATGACTTCTTGTCCGCAAGACAAATCACCCTTCGAGCATCGCCTCCCGACTACAATTGTGTCGGTTCTAAAGCCTTTGCGTATTAGTTTTCGATAATTTGGTCACTTGGTAATCTTTTAGCGAGTACATTTCAATATCATATGATCTTTTGCCGATTAGCTAATCATACCGAATGGAAGAATTTGTACGATGCAAAAATAGTATTTACAACGCAAAACAATTCGTTTTAATTAAAAAAATAAATATTGTTAATTGGGAATATTTTCCCCTATAAGATGCAAAAATATTTCCATATCGAGTATGTAACTAATTGAAATGTGATAAATCTTGTTTTGTTTAAAGTCAAAATATTGCTGTTAAATAATTCTACAATTAAAATTACAATTAATTTTCTATTGTAAGATACAAATAAAATTACATTTAATTAAAAAATTATGTTCTTGCTTATAAGTGACTCACACTATTGATATACAAAGAT
This sequence comes from Maratus speciosus, assembly GCA_963932465.1. Taxonomy (NCBI): domain Eukaryota; kingdom Metazoa; phylum Arthropoda; class Arachnida; order Araneae; family Salticidae; genus Maratus; species Maratus speciosus. The sequence continues at coordinate 113,888,798 of OZ010796.1, read as the reverse complement.
TATTGTATCTTACAAAGAATAATTAACTGTAATATTCATCCCAAGATTCAGCAATATTTAGAATTTAAATTAAACAAAATGTCTTACCTTTTAATTAATTACGCCCTCGATATGAAAACATTTTTGTATTTTATAGAGGAAAATATTTCCGTCTAACAATATTTATTGTTTGAATTAAAACGAAGTTTGATGCATTCTAATTTGATAATTTTCGCATCTTACAATGTAAAATATTCTCATTTAACATTGCGTCCTAGCTGTGAAAATTCCATCATTTAAAGCGTCTCATTAAATTTTGGTTATGTATGGAAAAAATTTCTTTTTTTCTTTTTTTCAATATCTAAATAATTATTTTAATTTAAAGAAAATTTCAGTCATTTTATATATATATATATATATATATATATATATATATATACTTTTAAAAGCTATAAAATGAAATTTATCACTATCTGGAGAAAAAAAAAAAAAAAAAAAAAAAGAAGATCAACTTCTTTATAATTTATACAATAACATTATCGGATTTTTTTTCCAAATAAATTAAATTTTTAATCAGAAATTTCTAATTCGTAACTAAGAAAATACATTTAGAGCAAATATTTTGTTGTTGTAATAGTCTAAATTTCAGACATTATCCTGATATAATTTAAACTTCAGATCTTATAATTTTCAATTTATTTATCCAATAATTATTTTAATTAAAAAAAATTGTTCAGTCATTTTTTTTAACTTTTAAAAAGGTATAAAATTAAATTTATCACTATTTGAAAAAAAAAAAAAAAAGATAATAAACTTATTTATAATTTATACAATACATTATCTGAATTATTTTTTAAATAAATTAATTTTTTAATCAGAAATTTGTAATTCACAACTACGAAACAAGCATTTGGAGCAAAAGTTTGTTGTTGTAATAGTTTCAGACACTATCAGACATTATCAGACAATTTCAGATATTATCTTGATATAATCTAAATTTCAGATTTTATAATTTTCAATTTATCTATCTAATAATTATTTTAATTAAAAAAATGTGCAGTCATCTTTTTTTAACTTCTTAAATGTATAAAATTATATTTCTCACTTTCTAGGGGGAAAAAGGATGATCAACTTCTTTATAATTTATACAATAACATTATCTGAACTATTTCTGAATAAATTAATTTTTAAATCAGAAATATCTAATTCATAATTAAGAAAATACATTCAGAAGAAATAGTTTGTTGTTTTAATAGTCTAAATTTCTGATATAATCTAAATTTTCGATCTTATAATTTTCAATTTATTTATCTAACAATAATTTTAATTAAAAAAAATATTCAGAGATTTTTAAAAACTTTTAAAAGGTATAAAATTAATTTTTTTACTTATTTGGGGAAAAAAATGATCAACTTCATTGTAATTTGTACAATAACTTTATCTGAAGTATTTCTAAATAAATTAATTTTTAAATCAAAAATTTCTAATTCCTAACTAAGAAAATATATTTAGAGTAAATAGTTTGTTGTTGTAATAGTCTAAATTTCAGATATTATCTGATATAATCTAAATTTCAGATCTTATAATTTTTAATTTAGTTATCTAAATCAACAAAACAGCAAATATCTCTAATCATTTTATTAAGTATAATTTTAAGTATGAATGTCTATACGTTATTATTGAAAAAAAGAAATAAAGAACAAACAAACTCTTTTAAATTGTTAGTTTACTCTTACACTAATTGCCCTGCAATCTGTAAGTTTTTAAGAGATTTAAGTTTACTGATTTGTAAATAATAATGTATTCTCACCAAAGAACATATCTTGGAAAGTATTTTTTTCCCTTATATTCCTCCGATTGTCCATTTAGAAATGGTGTCCTTGAAACGTGAAAACGTATTTTGAACGGGAGGGAGATAAGATGTTGTAGGGTATTGGACAGCTCATTCACGTGACACACATCCCCTATCATCACTGCAGGGGGTATCTATACAGCGGAAACAAACAATAACACCTCAGTAAAAAGATTCGTTTTTCATTACTTTCCGATTGCCGGCCGATTACATGCATAAAAATAAAGCCCGATTAATTCACTTGTAGTCATAATACGATTTCCTGCCGACGTTTTCCCACGACATTGTCTAGATAAATCGCTAGATTTTGTTCAGACGATATTATGTGAAGCTCTCCATTTGACTACTCATCATTTGCCGATAATTCTGGTATTAGGCCGAAATTTAGCCGATATCTCTTGCTACTGGGGAAATAATACTTAGAATTTTGTTCACTTTTACGTGAAAAAGGCTATAAAAATCTCCTAATTCAAAGTACACACAAATATAAAATAATACATAACCAAAGATTATATAAACATTTCGTACACTAATCATGACATTTCAAGTAAATTCAGCTAATATAAATTTAATTTAACTTTTTAAAAATTTTTGATAAAAAAGTTAAAAAATCAGCATTTGAGCAAAACTTCAAGCCATTTGCGGCAAATCAAGGAATTGTCTAAAAAATCTCAAATTTTGTGTGTGAACTTAGTGCCACCTGTGGCAACTTTTCCGCACTACCCATCATCGAAAATCAAAAACCTTCATTTGAAAAAGGGATCGTGATATGGGGAACGTCAATAACGTCAATAAATTTCAGGGCAATCTTAGTGCATTTACGAGAGTTTGACCATGGACAGACGGCTAGACCAACCGATGTCATAAACACTTGAAATACAGAAATATGTCTCTTGAAATACAGAGATTCTTCCCTTTTCCACAACCATCCTATCTGAATTCTCTACTTTCTCGGTTTTCGCCAGACACAATTCCTTCCTGCCAATTAAGTCACTTTGACGCAGAAAGGTTTGACGAATCAGGTTATGAGATGTCGAATTATGGTTCGGAAAAAAATATGATTGCTGGATGTTTAGCCCGGATTTATCATTTGGCGCTTTTTTTGAAAAAATAAAATTTCGCCTAATAGACGTAATGTTAAAATAAAAATGGACCCAACCCAAGTGAATAATTAATCAATTTTCACATTTTGTATTCCTTAGTTTTATAGTGTAAACCAACTTCTTACCAAATTTAAAGTTTGTAGGTGCAATATATATATGCGATCTTTTTGATGAGTGAGTCAGTCAGTCAATGTTAAAATTGTCGATTATAAGACATTTTCAGATGTCATTATCTCGGAAATTAATTACATGTTATTTATAAAATTTTGGATTCTAGTTAATTGGGGTAGCCTTACTACGTATTTCGTATAACAAATACACTGGTGTGCAAGAATTAAGGAAAAGTTACAAAATGCTAATTTTCAAATACGCGAACACTCAAAAGGAAATAATATAATTCGAGTAATTACTATCTCTACAACGCAGCTAATCCATATAACATCTCATTCATGTCACATATGGTCACAAGTGTCGCAGTCACTACGGTAAAGCAAAAAAATAGGAAATTCCATACATCGCATTATGAGTCTCAAATAATCACTATATGTGACTCCACTGAGACGTCACTGTGACTCCTGCTTTGTGACGAGTCACCATGTGACTTTACAATGTAGTTACTTTGAGACTCTCATGTTGCTGTCATTTGTAGACTCAGTTTCAGTCATCGTGAACGCTGCATTGTGATAAGTTAACAAATAATGTCACATTAAAGTCACATAATGACTTTCAGGTGTCAGAGAGACTACTGGGAAGTCACCATTGTTCTCTTTTGGGAAAAGTCTCCATGTGACTATAATATGATATTATATGGTGACTTATCATAATGCACCGTTCATGATGACTATAATTGAGTCTAAAAATGACAGTCACATGAGAGTCACAATTTAACTACATTGTAAAGTCACCTGGTGACTTGTCACAAAGCAGCAGTCACATTGACTTCTCAGTGGAGTCACATATAGTGATCATTTGAGACTCATAATGAGATGTATGTAATTTCCTATTTTTTTGCTTCACGGTAGTGACTGTGACACTTGTGACCATGTGTGACATGAATGAGGTGTTATATGGACTAGCTGTGTTGTAGAGATAGTAATTACTCGAATTATATTATTTCCTTTTAAGTGTTCGCGTATTTGAAAATTAGCATTTTGTGACTTTTCCTTAATTTTTGATAACCAGCGTACTTAGGTCACATAGATTTTCAGTAGTAGAGTGTAAAAATTTCGGGAAAACAGCTCGAAATTGTTCGTGTAATATAACACACTAGTATGTCAGACGAACTTGGCTAACACATTGCTGTGTGTCTAGATTATAAATTTCTGATTCAAAAATTAATTTATTTGGAAATTATTCAGATAATGTTATTATATAAATAGCCCAGAAGTAGATCATCTTTTTTCTTCAGATAGTGAAAATGTAATTTCATACCTTTTAAAGTAAAAAAATACGTTAAAGACTTAACAATTTTTTTATTAAAATTATTATTTAGATATAAAAGTAAGATAAAACTTGTTTAAAAAATCATGAGGTAGGGTATCTAGATTTTTTAATTATTATTACTATAAAAAATAGAAGAAAATATTTAATATATATATATATAATTTTTCACATTATATGTCCGTGAATAAATGTAGTGAAGTGAAAATTTCAGAGGTGAGAAGATTTATATAATAAGATTATTTACTGTAACTACAAATTAGCGACGTCATTAAAAAGAAAAGGAAAAAAAAATTCCAAACAATTTTAATAAATTTGTTGTTTTTAAATTTAACCTATTTTTAAATTTTGCAATATATTTTTTTTTATTTTAAATTTATAATTTTATTTAATTATCAATATTATTATTGTTGTTTCAGAAACAATAAAAATTTCTAACCTATACATTTCGTTTCAAAACTCTAATTCTATACAGCAGTATTAAAATATAGATTTCTGATTTTCAAATTGACAAGCCAAATACTTTGTTGTAGGAAATTTAAATTAAAATTGAATGTTGGTTGGTGAATAAAATAGTCACATGTAACACATTAAAAATTATTAAGTAAATTGTCTAAATATATTATAAGTTTACAAAAAGTAATGATATCTAACGAAAACATAACTGTGAAAAAAGGGAACCTAGTTCCGTAAAAAAAAAAAAAAAAAAAAAAAAAAAAAATATATATATATATATATATATATATGCCAGAAAAGAATTGATATGAATAATAAATCTAAAACTTGGCAAGTTTTTTTTATAAATGTTATTCCTATTATTTTCCTGTTTTAATAAAATAATGATGATAATATTAATAACAATGTCATTATAACAATTTGAAATTTTGTTATGATAATAAACAAATGAGTCATGTTAAAGATTTGATAAACAAATACACACAGAGATACATTTCCGCTCGTCTTTTATTACCAGATTAGCAATCTCCGGCGGAAAAATCATTACAAACAGACTAAAGACACAGATACACATATTCTTGTCCTTGGTCATCACTTTATAAACTCCGCCCCTTTCAGGACCCTCAATACACTCAAATTAAGACCTTCGAACATGAAATATCAAGTTTTGATACAATAATGCTATTAATAAAAATAAATGACTCGTAGGTTAAAAATTGCCATGTTCTAGATTTCTTATTAATATGCTAGCAATAATTTTTATTTTTAACAATTAAAACGATGCTACAATGCTTCAGTAGATAAATTTGAGTTAATTTTATTTGAACTTGACACCCACTTACATATCACTTATTTTCTGGCAAATTTTTATTTATTCATTTATTTTTTACAGAACCTTGATCCCTTTTTCGCAGTTATGTTTTTGTTAGATTTATAATTAACAAAATACATTTAGAGCAAATAATTTGTTGCTGTAACAGTCTAAATTTCATATATTATCATGATATAATATCAACTTCAGATATTATAATTTTCAATTTACAATTTATCTAAATCAACAAAACAGCAAATATGTTTAACCTTTTATCAATATATAATTTTAAGTACGAATGTCTATACATAATTATTTAAAAAAAAAAAGTAAGTAAGAAAAAGACAAACGCTTTTAAATTGTTAGTTTGTTTTTACACTAAGTGTCCTGTGGTTTCTGTAAATTTTCAAGATATTTAAGTTTACTGATTTGCGAATAATTATTTATTCTGACCAAAGAACATTTCTTGGAAAGTATTGTTCTCCCTGTAATCCTTTGGCTATTCGTTTACAAATAATGTCCATTAAACGTGAAAAAGTATTTTGAGCGGCAGTGAGATAAGATATTGCAGTAGATTGGAGAATTTTATTCACGTGACATGCATCCCTGCCATCACTGCAGGGGGATCTTTACTTCGAAAACAAACAATGACACCCCAATAAAAGGATTCAATTTTCATTACTTTCTCATTATGGGCCAATTAAATACATACGGATATTTTGTCGATTAATCCAATTTCCTGCCGAGGTTTGGCCTGAGACATTATCCAGATAAATCGCTAGATTTTCTTCAGACGATATTGTGCGAAGCCCTCAATTCGACGACTGTTCATTAACTGACAATTCCAGTATTAGGTCAAAATTTAGCCGATATCATTTCCTATTGGGGATGTATTTCCTAACTGAACTAAATTTTTGCATGCATGTAATTAACAGATACAAATCGATATGTCATATGCAGGGGTGCTTAAAGAATTCGGATACTTTCGGATTGTAGATGGGAACAGCTGTAATCGGGTTTTCAAATGTGTTAAGCGTTTCCACATGCTTGAATTAGACATAATATTTTAAATTATAAAACGGTGCAATTTTATTGCATTATTCTGAATATGTTGGAAAGTGTCACATAATCTATGCTTGACGCATGATTTTTTATTCCTTGCTTTTACTTTATAGTCTGTCATTTTAGCAAAAGTTCGTCCCAAGTTTTATGATCCCGAGCCAACCAACGGTTTGGGTCTGGTTCGGTTCACGCAAAAACTGAACCACGTGGGTAATGTGTATAATGATAAAGGATTGCCACAAAACACAAAAGTAAAGAAACAATCTTTTGAAGTCGTTCGTATTTATTTACTTAAAAATAATTGTGTTTAGTGTGTGTTGTCGTATAGACCAATAATCTGTTTTGTAATTCTCGAGTATCCATTAAATACATTTGGGATATTTTTTTCCCATTATTTATTTTTAGCATGAAGGAAAATAAAAAAGCTATCTGAAAAGCAGCAAAACCAATCCGATAAAATACAGTGTAAAAAAAAGCTTTCTTCTCGATAAATTTCAGAAGTGCATTCTTTAGAAAATGGAAGAAAATATGACCTGCATTCATCCTAATTACGTTTAAATAGTATGATATATTTAATTTTATATATAAAACGATTCGAGTTGTTTTTGTTACTCTCAACTAAAAAGTGTGGTATACATATAATATTATCTTATAAAACGTAATGAATTACTTTCAAGTACAAACTAATTGAATAAAGTGTATTTAATTAACGTTTCCATGCATTTCTTAATCGCAAAAGAAAGAAAAAACCCTGAAAGTGTTTAAAGCCTGCGAATTCAAAATATACTTTGCAAGTTTGTTTATCAAATGGATTTTATTAAAAAAGTTATTGTAGTTCAAGAATATTACTTTCGAATTTTATTTTTAAGAACTTTATTTGCATTAAGTAGTTTGATTTCTAGTTACACATTAATGTGGACTATGTACTACGCGTTTATCAGGTTTTTGATTTTTATTAAATGAAAATGTATTAAAAGGATTTTAATTCTGTTACTTAAAAGAAAAAAAAAGGTCCATTTTTCTTAGTTGGAGCGTACAGTATGTCAATAACACCACAGGTCTGCAATAAAAAAAAAAAAAAAAAAAAAAAAAAAAAAAAACAGAATATGCTTTATTGACTGTTTCTTGGAGATTTTAATTCACTGAAGACGAGAAAAATATTTAAAAAATTCCGCCACGTCAAGTAAACTTGGAAAACTCACGTTTTTAGTTTAATTAAGTGTGAATTTTGCCTTTTTAACGTGAAATCTGGTATCCTATTCTTGACTAAAAAAACATATCCAATAATGATTCCATATATTAATTTCATATTTCTAAGAGTGACACGCAAGATAAATACAAACAGAAAATGCGAGGAATTTCAGAAACGGACAAAAACAGTTAAAGACATAAGCTTCTACTAAGATTTACACAATATCTACTGATGCAAAGTGCAAGGAAGAGGAAAAGTATAAATTGTAACAAAATACGAAAAAATATGCACAGTTACTTGTAATAAAATATTGATTTTTTTCGATAGCAGTTGTGCTTTTCTAATGTAAACTCTCCATTTTTGAGACAATACTGTATGTGATAGACGGGAATGGAGGTCATTTTTGGATTTAGCACACTAAAAAGCATAAAATTAACCTAAAATATCCCATGCAACTGAAAAAATGTATTTTTTTTTTCTTTGCAGACATGTGTTATCTAAAGATAGTATCAGTGCTTTTGAAAAAAGAAATGAATAAGATCAAAATAAAAGAAGCAATAGACTTAACTCTTTACTGGGGCTCTTCTGCCACTTTGTCCCTGCGTATTTTTCTTTTCAAGTTTTTTCTTCATAATTCAGTAAGAAAATCCATTAAAGTATATGAGAGTTATACTGACTTATTTTTATTTAAAACTGATAAATACACTCAGATAAAAATGCCTTTGCTTTACAAAAATTCATTTTTTATAGGTTATAATACTAGCTTGGGATTAAATGGCACCATAGCAGAAATTCCGTGTTAAAATTTCATGATGCCACTTAAGGTTAAGAACAATAATCTTCAAAAATGATTACACGATGATGTCCGTCAAAATCTATAATTTTTATTTTTATGTTAAATACTGAGATCGATAATAGAACACAGCGCTAAGAGCCTATACTAATGTTAAACATGTAGGAACTTTTTTTTTATCGTTTGCATTTTAATATTTTGTAACGATTCCTTTTCATACGACACGTGAGGTCGATATCTAACGTTGTTAGTTGATACTTTGTCGATTTGGTTGCATTTTTTTCCAATGACGATACATTCTAATGGGTAAATTTACATAAAAGTAAAATCTGCAATCAAAATTGAAAAAGTAAAACCTAAACCAGTAAAGATCGACTTCAGCTTTACTATTCAAAAGAAATCATTTAAAAAAGTAAAATGAAAGTGAGAATTTTTAAAAAAACGCTCCCATATGATTGACGCTAGCTTGCGAGTTTCTTCGTGTGCTTAGTGTAGTGTCCTATTTCTTTATTCTATTACAGTGAATTCAGCAGTCTACTCATAAATGCGAAATTTCACACAAAGGGGAAGAAATATATGGCACAACACATATATAAACTAATAGGGAATAAAATGGGACAGGAATTTTGAAATTGGATTTTCTTTTTGAAATTATTACGATTACATTATAATTTTCTTTGAATTATATTGGTTATTTAAATAACCACAGCTTTTATTTAATTTCATCCCAAAAATTACTTCTATTAGAAAATAAAAATACAAATAAAATCTATGTAAGCTTAACAAGAAACGTGACAAAACTCGTAAGTATAGCTGATAAAAATATGAAAAGCGTGTAGAAATCAGTAGCGTAGCGCCGGAGATGCTGTATCATTTTACTGATAGCATTATTACATATTAAATTTGACATTATTAATTCATATAACTGAAGGCGAAATTTTGTAGTAAATAATAACACTGGTAGTTAAATGATGGAGCCTCCCCTGATGCTACGTCACTGGTAGAAATAACGAAAAGAGATAAAAAGTATACCAAGCAAGTTCGAAATAACGCTGTTTATATTATTAAAAGGGCAGAAGTAGTTCCTTGCGGATGTAGTGATGGGATCCCGGCAGGAATGGGACTTGAAATTTAATGTTCTATTCTAATATGGAGTTTACCGGGACGGTTGCTCCATATTAGACCACCTTTTAATCACCCATTAGATCAAATTTTTAATAACTTTCAAAGCGAAATTATGAATTACGCCCACATTTCACTGGCAGAAGAGTATGTGTTTAATTATACTTCAATGGCTATTGGTGAGTTTTTTCTTGAAATATGTCAATTTACGATCAGTTGGGGGAAGATGTAAAAATTTACTAGTTTCAATAACTGACAGCTTTAAGCAGCTCATAATCCTTGTAAAACACAGCCATGAAGCTGTTGTTTCACTCCTATACTTCAATTATAATTGGTTATTTGTACTGCGGAATGATAATTAACTACCTAAAATTGCCAAATCAATATTCCTACCAAGACTATGGGGTAAATGTAAATATCTATTATTGTGCCAGGATTGTATAATGCAAAAAATATGAAGTTCATACGCAACTTTTGTTGGAAAACAAGTATATGCACACATTATTTTACCAATAGGAGACCCGCCAGGCATTGTTCGAGTCAGTGATAATAACATTCAATATACTTAAAATTAATGTTGATTGATTTTATATTTTTAAACGATAATCTTTCGAATCGAATATGATGTTTAGAACCGGGGTGAAGCGTAAAAATTTGAATTTATAACATTTTATATTTTTAAATGAAAATCTGTCCAAACGAACCGCTTAAACGAACAGTATAAATGGAATGCTACACACACTCCTGTCTGTTTTTAATTTACATCTTTCAAAAACAAATCTTTCCAAACGGACCTAATATTTGGGGCCTCACTGCCTTTGGTAGCGTAAACCCTTTAGTTTGTATGGTTTTATATTGTTCAATGAAAATCCATCCAAATGTAGAGTCGGGTACCCCAGCACTTTCAGCCGCGCATACCGAGCATGCTACATACTTTCTGGTCTGTTTTGAGTTTATATTTTTAAACGAAAATCTTTCCAAACGAACGTATGAATCCTCGTTATAATGATTGCCAGTTTAATTTCTGATATTTATATATATTGCACTTTCAGTACTGAAAAAGAATTACTGGAGAAAATCAATGATTCAGCTGTACAAACGGTTATGTCTTCATATGAGGATTAATGCTATCTAATACGGAACCAAATTACATAGACAAAACTGTTCAAAATTACACCATATAACAAAAAGTGTGTGAAAATTATGAAAACATTTCTGTAGATCCTTAAAAATGACTTGGAGAAAAAATCTATTAATAGTATTATATTAGAGTAATTATAACTTAGCACTTATTGCTTAAGAACAACAATTTACCTTGATTGTATCTGATAGTAACGAAGAATATTCACAGGCACTAAAAAGTTTCTTGTCTCGTCAAACAAATAGGGAATTTAATATGCGTGAGCAAGGGTGCCAACTGTGAAACAGAGACGGCGGGAATGCTCTCATTCTGTCAACAGGGATGTAAAAATTTGATATTGACTTCACTTCAGTATCAGATACTGTCACATGCGCTTTAGTGGAGCTTCTTTTGAATTACGCCACGTCCAGAATTACCCCCAATTGTACTAAAATAATTTTGCTATATGCCGTACAATTTTTTTTTAACTTTCTTTAAATGAAAGTAGTGTGAAATTCATCAGGCAAACTGCACTACATGCATAGAACAAAGTATAATTTGTTATTGCACAACATAGCTCCCAAAATTTGTTGAACATTTCTATAAATTGAAGCATAGACAGACATGCTTCGGGTAAATGCACTATACACATGAATGCAAAAACTAAGATTATGCACTTATACATAACATTAAAAACTTCGTACCTTGTCACCTTATTTGTACATTTTCCCATTTTATTGTCATGAACCGATAAATCATATGTTTTTCATTATCCAGCATCAGCGTAAGTCCTCTTAAGTACTTTAGCACTAGGCAAACTTCACTGAATGCATAAACACCACTACATGCATAAACACATGATAAAATTAACATGATTAAAATTAACATAAAATTTACATGACAGTGAGATGGTTCCATTTGTAAAATCAACATATAGTAAGGATTTGCCGTTAGGATAATAACGATATTAGTGGATGTAAACTAAACTACTTGCTTTCCTTTGTATATTCGGGGTCATTTATTAAAAAAATTACACAAAACTGAGCTATTATGGAACTTTTATTACTTTTACTCCTTTTCTCATCCTAAAAACATCTAAGATGTATCTCAAATGATTTGCTCTTACCTGGGAAAAGTTAGATGATCATGTATGGTTAAGACATTAACAGCAGCTTCAATGCATAGCTTTGTCAAATATGCTTATTTTTTTTACAATTTTTGATTATAATCTAGCTGACCTACTCGAAATTTCACGGTCCCGTGATAATAATCTTATCTAAACCTAAAATTAGACTTTTGTTGAAATTAGTAGGCGAAAATCTGTCCAACTGAAAATACAGTTGGGGTCGCTCTGTCTGCTCCAGTGTTCAATGGGAGTGCTACGCACGATACGATTTGTTTGTCTTTTATAATTTTAAACAAAGGTCTTTCGGAACGAATTTAATGTCGGTGGTCCCACTGCAGTGTATAAATTGCGTACACCGGCAGTGCTACGCATGCTCTCGACAATCTTTCCAAACGACTCTGGTGCTGGGCTTCCATTTCCTTCGGCATATAACGTCCTCGAATTTGTATGATTTTATATTTTTAAACGAAAATCTATGGAAACGAGCCTGGAGTTGCGTCTCCACTACTTTCGGCAGCGTACACCGGTGCTGTTATTCGAGCTCCGTTTTGATTTTATATTTTTTGACAAAAGACTAGCGTAGACCGGGCTCATAACAATAATCTTAAATATACCTAAAATTAAGTTTTAATTTTGTATCTGATCATTAAGTTAAAAGTCTGTTTAAAAATGAGAAGTGTTTTTTTTTTTTTTTGTCACTTTTTTTACAATCGGGTGCATTTAATATTTAAAAAATACATATATTTCTTATTGTCGAAATTCTTTGAAAATTTTATGAGTTATAAATATAATATTTACGAAGCTTGTGTATAAATTTCGTACAAAAAGGTTCGTTGTAAAAAGCAATGTATTCCTTCTCCCTTTTTTTAACATATAAATCCAGTGGGAGTTTTTTTTTTTTTTTTTTTTTTTTTTTTTTTTTTTTTTTCAAACTCATTATTTAACATCTAAATCTCAATATTTCTAAACAAAAATTTTACCCGAAGAACAGCTAAAAGTTTGTTTACAGTAATGAAATTTTAGAACATAGCGCAAAAATAAGTTTACGTTATAAGCTTATTCCGACTCTTTTGCGGAAGCCAGTTTCTTAGGCCCCGGCCACGTCCCGAGTGAAAAACACTCTAGCAAAAGCAAGATTGAAAAAAAAAAAACAAAAATTGAAACTGGATAAATTTAAAAGGGAAATATCACAAATTAAAAACACCGAAAAGCGGGAAGGGAGGGCTCGGGGCGATGAAGCTACCGAACGACTCCTAGCTACTTCGAGCTCATTATTAGAACTCTACAGAATTCACTGCAGGAAAAGAAACTCCAATGAACTAAGGATGAGTATCATTTTTTGATTTTTTTTTCAACCTGGCTTTCGCTAGAGAGTAGGCAAACAGATAATTTTTCCTACAAAACTTATAATTTCTGAACTAAATTTATACTGGATCATTAGGTAAAAACTCAATATATTTTTTTTTAATTTCTGAGTAATTGTATAAAATTAAGTTTTATTTTCCAACAATATGTACCAAATGTTAAACCTACTGGCAATAGAAACAAGCAAATTACATTCGTGAGAGTAACTTTCGGAATTTTTTTAAAGGGTGAATATTAATATATCTTTTAACGCGTACCATCGTTCGAAAGAAACATGAATGTAAATGTGGTATGGTATTTTTTTTTCATTTCTGGAGTGTATGAAGATTTTTAAACTTTACAGAAAAACGAAAAAACCTCGAAACGGCGTTCTGAAAAGTATATTTTAAAATAGTCGATATTCTTATTTGTTTAAACTGATTGCACCATTAGAAAGTTAAAAGTACGTAGACATAGACTGGTATTTTTAATATTCACTTATTTTGAATAATTTAACCGAGACGGGCTGTAAAATATCGTGAGGGGAACGTGAAAAAGGATGTTTGGAAAAGATTTTTTGAAAGGTTTTTACATTATTTATTAACAGATTGCGCTAAAAAAAAATTGAAAGTGCGGTAATTTTGCTTTTCTTTATTCCCACTCATAGAGTTTATGCGTGTCGCATTAAACTGAAAAAAATGTATCAATTTTCACCAATCGGTCCGGAGCAATCAAATCAGTTGAACCAAATCGGAGCAATCAAAACCCAACTTCGGAAACCCAAAAATTCGGAACGTGTTTTCGGCTTCCGCGCTGCTAGTCTTAGTACCATCTGTCGAATTTCATTATGTTTTTTTTTTCATTAATATATTGGTTAATTAAGAAAAAGTGAAAAATCTAAACCTTAGGTGCATCACGAACTATATGTGATTGATAAAAATTCTGACGAATTACTTGTTAGCAATATGCATGGATTTGTGAGAAAATCGTTATTCTTGTATAATACGAAAATTGTTGGATATTTCGCATACGAAATCTGGGGTGGTGGGTTTAAAAGACTGACTCCTTCTAAGTTTTATGATAAAAAGTATAAAAACAAGACCTGAAAAAATGTAAATATAAAAGGTGTTTATGACTGTAATGAACAGATTGTTGCACGATTGGAATTTTATCGTATGTAAGTTTTGTTTTTAAAAGTTTTCATTACATTTTATTACCAATGCATTTTATTGTATTTTACAGTATTAATTTTATATTAGTTTGACTCTTTTCATTAGTTATCAGTACTTACAATTGAAATTAAAAGTCGTCAGTTTTCTTATAGAATGGTGTTAAACAATAAAAAGTATAAAAAGTGCAAGCCTATTTATTTATTTATTTTATTTATTTATTTATTTTTAGGGGGAGGGGGTCGTTATTTAGAATGTTATCAACATTGCCTTTCTTTTAAATAAAAAAAATATGAATAGTTTTTCCCTACTGATATCCAGGGAACCGAGCCTCCTTTGTAAATACTGACTGATTAAATGATACGTTTGAAAGTGTTGTTAATTTTTTACAAAAATAATGACTGCTATATTTCAAATTATGAAGTATCATATGGAAGAAAATTTTTGACATATAAAAATCATTTCCAGGTTATGTCTAAATAACAAACATTTATCTGGAACATTGATTGATTCTTTTTTCATTAATTTATATCTGACCGATAACGCACTTATATTACAAGAGTAGGAGGGGCAGATACGCTACAATAAAAGAAAAAATTCCATTGTTAAAGGAAGTAAATGATATTCTTTCTGTACAAAAACATTTCTGTAACGAACTGTGCAATATGTTTGCTTTAAATACGAAATTGTTATTTTCGAAATTCCAGGATGTATATTTACGTATTAGCATGTTAAACATGAATATTTACACATGTTAATACAACGCGGCGCGACGAAAATTCGATGTATGCATTGGATTGCAATTTGAAAATGTTGTATCTTTGCCAAAAATAAACTGTAATTCGTCCATTATTATGGAATAAAATTATTGATAAATCACCCAAAATAGGCGAAATGGATTATTTTTTGATGATTTATTTTATTAAAAAAAGAAATAATGTTATCAAAAACAAGTTAAGATTCCTCTTATGTAAAAGAAAAAAATTTAAATTGTTTGAATCTTACAACTTGCAAGAATTCCAACTAGCCTTTTTATATCAAATGAAATTAGCCGAATAATGTACAAACGATTTATTTTCTATAAAACTGAATAGAAAGTGTTGAACTCAATAATTCTCAAGCATAAAATGCATCTTTCAAGGACAACTGTTTGTTAATGCGTGTCTTTTAACACTTTCGAGGGCGGTGTTCTAATTTTAATTCCAAAACTGACAAACGGCACCAAGAATATTTAATTAAAACTTTCCTTTTATAATGAACATGAAATTAAGCAAGTTTGTATTTTCTAATAAATTCGCATACGAATTCTGGTGTCAGTCCATTATTTCATCAGTTTATAAACAGAATTACTCCGCGCCGGAAAGGGTTAACATGAATTCGTATTGAAATCGGCAATTTTGGAAACATTCAATCATTAAGCCGTCGCTGGATTATATTTGGCGATAGAAATTATATTCTTTTTAATTATTTTACTAATTTCGTGTTTATATTTTGCAGTTGACTTATCAGAGAGGCGATCATTTTTATGAAAACAACTGTATTCTTCCGAAAACGTTTGAGAGTTCGCGTTGAAAATCTTCGTTGACAGTAATATTGTATAAAAGCCATTTAATTTTTGAGTTTGACCCGAAACATTTGTTTCACATTTTTTTATTACATATAATTCAACTATTGTAAACGTATTTATCCACAAGTTTTCTCTACAAGCACGTATTTCACGCAAAACTCGCTACTTGCCCCAAGTAAAAGAAACACATCTCGAACAAAAATTTTTACAGATAAATGATATCAAATATATACCAAGTAGACGCATGCAATATTTTGTTACATAAATCATTTGGATAAAAGTGTTTACTTGATCATATTGCACAGTTTTACGTGAGGTTAGAAATTACGGTATTTCTTTATGAAATGACTTGAAGTTTCCAGAATTCAAAAATTTTACTTTTTCTTACAGACTAAAGTAAAATACTTTACCTAAATATTTAATATTAAAATTCGAAAAGTAATAAGAAAAACGAATATTTCTAGAAGTATTAAAACAGTTTCGGGAATAATAATTTATTTTATAAGTTATGTTCAAAATTTTGTTATATTTTATAGATAATTGTTTCATTTGTTAGTTATATAAATTTCAGATCCTTTAATTCAGTGGTTAGGTAGTTATCTTGAAAGATACACCATAATTTGTGCAAAGTGATAAATTAATTCATAAAATTTCAATTGAAGGGAAACGTGTGTAGAGGGGTTTATTTCTTTCTATGATATTTTTAAATGAAACAGCATTAAAACATGCATTTGGTATCAGTATGGCAAAACTAGAATGGCTTTCAATTTATATGGAAATAAAAGTTTAAAATTTTTGACGAGGTAAACTGTGTATTGTCCTTTAACATTTAAATCTATCCAAAGAATATTTGCATTTCATATCGGTGCATTCTTTAATACAATAATGTTTTTTGTACTGAATCTTAATTAAAAAAAAATACATTAAATGAATCTTAATAAAAAAAAATACATTACAACTATTTTCGAAGGCTATCTCACTAAATAGGGTAAATTAACCCTTAAATGCCGGGTGTTGTTTTTCGGCTACATACCCAATTTAGGCTCTAAAATACAATTATAATAATATTGAAGATATAATGCCTAATGTTGCCAATAAAATACATTCTGAAAATATTATTATATCGATTTTCAACATGTAGATTGTAACACTTGTGCTGTTTAGGAATAAAGATAGAATTATTTTTTCAATTGTTGCTACTTGTTCTTTTTGTTTTGTTTGGAAGCTTGTGAAATACCCTATTTTGTTCTGCAGTGAGCAAGTCAAATTTATTTCTTATTATAGTTCCTAAAATTCTTGTGTGTTTAATATTATAGATATTTATCAAGGGAAATTATTTTTTCAATTAAAGACCAGTATTGCCGATTAGTAACAAGCTGTTTTTGAGTCGTAAACCATACTTAAAACAAACTATGATTTTTTAAAGTATTTTTCCCATAATTTATTTAAAAAAATGAAAGCCGAAAAGCATTATTACAATGATTTTTAAGAAATCAGGCATTTATGGGTTAACTAACTAAGAATCAGCTTTTTCTATAAACTGTCTAGTGTGAAAGAAATGTTTTTAATTAATAAAAATGCGTCATTGAAAAATAAAAAGTAGAGAAGAGTTTTCTTAACCCTTTCGGTCCTGGCGGTCACGAATGTGTTCCTTAGTTTTAAAATGCATTAAACTATAAATAACGCCTTGAAGATAGGCAAAAACCTCATAATTACATATGTGCATTCAATATTTTGACTTTTTAGTGGACAAGTAGCGCCAGCTAGCTTTGAAATAGTAAAAAACAAAAAAAAAGTTGTCAAAAGTTTTAATTTTTTTCGACTTTAAGAAAAATTCAGGGTCGAATGGGTTAAATTTAAACTTGGGAATACTTTTCCAAACTAATAAATTGTGATAAAACATAAAAAAAATACTAGTAAGTTTTTATGTAATTTTAATCCTGTTGTAATACGACATTTTCCAAATGTCATAAAAAAATTCTTCCTTAATCTATTTTCATATGAAAAATACGCAAAACAACTACATTCGTTAGGTTTCAATAAATAACAGATTCTTTAAATTTCGGTAAACCTTAACGTCTGCGATTTGGATAGCTACTTTTAATTTTATTGGCGTAAAAGTATTTTTATCACAAAATGGCAAACAAATTGATGGCCGAAAGGGTTAATTTCATTGAATGCCTTCTACCGGGTGTCCCAAAAATGACTGATTGATTTCAAACGGTGACAGATATTAAAATATTTCTTGCAGGAGGGTTATGTATGATGTCAGGAGTTTTTGTACTGTGATTCATGATTTTAGTTCAAATTTCAAACAACACATGGCACTGAGAGCAATAAGCACTCATTCCAGATCCGATTTTTGGTACTTTGGAATCCATTCAATACATTTTAGTCTCCTTTTTTCGCATGGAAGAAGAGGGAGGCCGAAAAATCGAGCCTGAATTTAGCGGTTATTGCTTGCAGCGCCCTCTATTGATGCTATTTGTAACTAAAACTGATAATCGCAGAATAAAAACCCCTGACATCTTACATAACACTCCTGCAAGAATTTTTTTAATATCTCTCACCGTTTGGAAGTTATGGAATTTTAAAATCCATCAGACATTTTTGTGAAGCCCGGTATTAACATATGCTCAGTATACAACATATGCCACAATCACGTGTGGCCGGCCCTACTGGAACATCTCCAACCAAGAGAACCTCATTTCATCAAGAGTGGATTCTTAAAGATTCTGTTGCCACGAGGATCAAGAACTATGTGGAAACTGTCAGTCAAAATTCAACTGTGTATTGAACACCGACTAATTCTTCTGTGATTTTTTGGGTAAAATATAATCAAAGAATGAAATGAGAATTTTTTAGAAGCTATAGTCTCATCGCAAAATTAGCCGAGATAATGGTACTCAATAAATGTTTGGTAACACAATTATTTTTATTTGTGTAAATGTTGCCATAATAATCGAAAGGCGAAATATGTATTTCTAAACAGGTCTTTTTGAAACGAATATTGGCGTTTTTCATTTCCCCTTTCAATATTCAATAAATATATTCATGAAGATATTGTAACCGTAAGAAATAGCAATATAGCAAGTATAACTTAAAATACAATCCTTGAAACAATTGATTGCCTTCTAGTAGTTCTTTTTGTCAGTACTACTCTCTTTATTTTTTATTTTATTTTATTATTATTTTTTTTTTTTTAAGAAAAACATAATTTTTTCAAGCATCTCAAGCATATTCATTTTTATTTTTAAAATTTCTAGGATTCACCTTTATGTGGAAAACTGAATGTCAGTGTATATATAATGTTATATAAATGTTTATTATTATAATGTCACGCTGTGATGCCACGGCGGAACCAACTAAATTGAATTCCAACCTTACAAACGACACCAAGAATATTCTAATAAAATTTGGTTTTACAGTGAAGGTTTTGCAGAACAAAATTTTGATTTCTAAGAAGTTCGTTTACAAATTATGGTGTCAGTCAACAATTTCATTATTTTACGAACAGAATTTTTCTGTTCCGAAAAGGCGTAAATAACTACCCACATTTCAATCTGTTTAACAACCATTAAATAAATTTAACATTACGATTTCCAAACTTTAAATCTGCATAATTTCTGAACTACTAGGCTTCCGTTTTGTATCCAAAAGTAACATCTAAGGGAGATTCCGATTTGATAGTGCCATAATTAGGTGTTGGTATGAAAAATGTTAACATTTGTTGCAATTTCCATATGTAGACGAACCCCTAAGCAAATTTCAAGTATCCAAATTATTAATAGACGTTATTACTAATCAATTGATACCAGTCACATTTTTATATAATACTTTACGGCCGTGTTATTAAAGGGTGATTTGATTGCAGTGAGAAGGACTTATAAAGTGCTCACCGTTAAGTTGCAGATTGCATACTGTTGTTTACTGTCAACTCTGTCAATCAATCAGCAGAGTAGAATCTATGTCATCAACGGTCTCTTTTAATTAAAAAAAATATTTCACTGTTTTTCTTTTTTGGATATAATGAATATATTTTGTTATATATTTTGAAATTTGTGCGCTAGTTTGGGAAAAATATTTAGACTCTGGAGAAATAATACATACGGTGACAACAAACATTCTTTCTGGGCTAATTTTCATTACAAGAGTGTTGCATGTGACGTTTTCTTAATAAAACTGAAAAGAGGCTTATTTACACTTTGAGACACGTGATATTTATCAGTGATCTCTTTCGACAAAATTTCGTAGTTAAACCAGCCATTATCTCTATATATATTTCTCTTGCGTGGCGCTAAAATAGGCCTTAATTTGTAGCTTGCCGTTTGGCAACAACTGCAGTATCACAATTAATTTGCTTCATTACATTCCACCAATCAGAAACGTGATTTCGCTACTTAAACTCCCGTCATATTTAAAAGGAAAATTTCAATGGTTTTCATAAAATGTGAACATATTAAAACGATACCGTTTAATTATGCACTAATTGCGTAAGAGCAGAACACAGATTATTTATTGATAAATAATAGATATTAAGTAATCTGTTAAAATAAAATGATAGTGAATAATCTTTTACACTAAGCAATATGGAAAACGAAATGTTTCCGATAAAGGTATTGACGTCATTCGTAAAACAAAAAATGCATTTTCATCCATGAATTAAAATATTTCACTATAACTGAGTCAGTGATGACGTCTTATTTCTTATCCTTATTCCTGCACATAAATAGACTGGACCCTTGCTATTTACTTAAACATGCTTGGTATACACAAAATAAAATATTTCTGAAAATTACATAACTTCCAATTAATGAAAATGAATTTTTAATGAAACTCAAATTTTAAAACAATTGCTTAAATGAAGCTTTAATCTCGGAAGGGATGAATGGTTCTGATGGTGAAAATAATGTTATATTTGAAAGAAAGGATTCATTCTCATATGGGCTCCAAAACTATTATGGCACACGGTAGAATTGTTTCAAACAAACAACAGATTTCTGGAAAATGCTTTGCGTTTTGTGAAGGAGTGACCTCTCGGAAAAAAACGCAAAAAAGCCAGGAAATGCACAGGAACGGTTTGTTAGAAACTGCCAATGACACCATGAGCTTTAGAGTCTATATAAAACCGAAATATTTTAGCACGATTTTGTCAATATGACGTCATATTCACTGGCCTTTGCATCTAATTCAGCAAATTAAAATTCACAGCAGGCGCTCTAAAGCACAATACAATCTTTTGGCAGATGTAAGGATAGCAATGGCAGATGGTTGGTTTTAAGGTCAGGTCTTGCATTCAGATAATCATCTTTTCTATCAAAAGTTACTTTTAGACACATCAAACAACGTATTGTTTACGTTTTGTTAACTTGCCAAGTGCCTGAGAGATATAGTATATTTCACGTCGAACAAACTTTAGATAGTTTTTGTTTATTTAAATTGAACTACAGGGTGTCCAGCGAATAAGACCTTGATTTCAAAATTAAATATCTCACAAACAAAGATCAATAGAATTATGCGGTAAACGGTTTCTTTATTAGTTAAGTTGTAAAAATGTTATACAGAAGTTTCGAAAATTTAGTTGCAAAAACCGTTAACAGATGGCGCTGTACTCGATATGCTTGTAAATTTTTCTTCGAAGTCTCGAGCGATCAGTTCGAGGCACTTCACTCATTTTGAGGAGTCGATGCTGAGTCGACTCACTTGATTGATGAGTCGACATAGTGAATTGACTCTCGACTCACTTGCGCAAAATGAAAAGCAACTGATCTGGTAAAGCTTGCTGGATCTGTTAGTATGAATATTGAAATGTGCGATGTAAGCATCTCAGTTAATGTTGTATTATTTAAATTACTCTGAAATAAAGTTTATTTATTAGTTCAATAATAAGTTAGGTATCTTTCAATTTTATGCAATTTTACTCTTTATTAACCCTGAACTATTAGCGGTCTCACAGACAACTACATTTTTCAATTTTCACAGTTAAAGTCGTAATTTCCAGTGAATACCATGAAATTTTGTTTCATTTGGAGCCCTAGATCTATTGCTAGAAATTCTGAATATGAGAAGTTTAATTATAATTGTCCTGTACATAAAATTTAGCACAGAAACAGTACCCTGTGAGTTAATAAAGACTTTCATTCATCTTTTAACTTTCTCACCGCCGTGAACTGATATATCTGTTCACTAAACTGTAGGTTTCACTGTTATAGAAGTATAATTTAGATTAATATAAATCTATAGATATAATCCAGTTTGTAAAGATTGAGTTATGATTAATACTTTCAATGATTATATTCTTATACGTAATTTTTTTTTAATCATGTAGGAAAAATGATCTTTCTTTAGCAATTAAAAAAAAAATTACTGAGAAAACAACAACGCAATTTAGCCCCTTTTGCTTGGCACTCAGAGGGTTAATCAAGCTGTCTCGGAGACGGGTTAAGTAATTCGAAAAATAATTGCAATTACCCATAAATTCTGTTAGCATTGCTTTTTTTTTCACAGTTTAACTTGTAATCCTGTAGCTACCACGCCCTCCCCCCTTTTTTTTATTTCGTAAACAGCTAGGCTGTGTTTGTGTCTCTATGAATGTAATTCAATACTATATGGTTATATATTATCGTGGTTTTCAAAATAAAATTTTAAAAGGGAGTAAATCAAAAACTATAAACATGAGAAAACAAGAACATTTTTAAACTTAGTCTCATCCCTCCTCCTCGGGGCGGACTCATTATTGAATTCATTTGTATTCGGAACCGCCTAAAATTGACAGGTTTTCTTATTCAGGAACAATGTAATCGAATGGCGTTTTCCTTTTTTTGCCAAAATATCTTTCAAAAAATGTTGTCAAAGCTGGAGTTTTTAATCGAATTTCCGTACACGTTAGCACGAAAAGATAAAAACTTGCCGTTACGTGACAAAAATCGAATTTTACTTGATAAGCAATTTATTTATGTTAAAAAAAAAAATGTTAAAAGCTATTTGATTCCAAATCGTCTCAGTAGTCAGGCCTGTGAAATTTATAACTTGATAGTTAAAAATGCTGCCTCTGAGCCCCGCAAAGTAAAGTTTGTGTGCAACGGAAAAATACGATCTTCTCCAAAACTATGTGACCGAGGGTGATCGCTATAATTTTCTAGCAAAGTTTGAATACACTTCTATGGCCCCTAATTTTTTTCTCATCATTTTAGTTTGTTTCAGTACATACGGAAATAGGCTGGAAGGGGGGGGGGGCTCCCCGCGCGCACACGCACACACACACACGCAAAAATCCGTTTCCCGTTTTGTTTTCAGCGCAGAAAATTTTAACTTTTAAATTTTGATATATATAAAAAATAACTCTTCAAAACCTTCCAATTCCAGTTAAAAAGAAGGTCATTCTTTAGACATGGGGGGGGGGGGTGCTACGGGTTTAAACAAGAATATTTATATATTTTACAGTTTGGCTTAGAGGTGTTTACCGGCCTAGCCCGTGGCCAGGGCTGGGACCAATTTTTCGCAGCACTGGGGTCGGACAGGGCTTTACTTCTTTTCTGAAGGCTTGGGAAGGGCCTAGGTATTGCTCTTTCCGGACAAGTCTAGGGCCTTTCTTTTTTCTGAAAGATCGCGCCGAGCCGAACTTAATTTTTCAGTACTGATCCGGGACTGGCTTCATTCTTCCAAGGTTAGCAAAGACTGACATTTTAAGTGCCGGCCCAGCCCGTACGAAAATTATTCTCTTGGCCAGGTCTGGTTCGTGCAAAAATAAGTAAAATTTGGCCCGACCCAAAACTTTTTGTGAAAAATGTATATATTTTTAAATTGCCATTATACTTATTGCCATATTACTGTACAATTAAACTTTAAAATTTATTCTTTTTAAAGAATAGCCATTTCTAGGCAATAAAATTAAAATACAATAAAACATGTGAAAAAGAACCTGTGTATGACGGAATGCTAACTTAAACTAAAAAATGTGTTGATACATGAAAAATGAATATAATAGTATGTGAGGAAAAGTATATAATAACATTTAAACCTGCACAGAAGGAAACTTGTCTATAACGTATATTTTTTCATTTCTAAGCAAGTTCGTCTTCGACGATTTTACTACTTAGAATTTTTCACATTGTTAAATCCCAAATGCATAGAATATGGAATAACGATATTAAATTTAACTGAAACATTTACATACAAATAGAGATTCATAAAAAAACATAAATATCGCACCACAGGTATCTTCTTTAAAAATGAAAATTTAAAAAAGGAAAATAAAAGCCAAAATAAGTATTTTTGGTCAGAACTCCTCGTAACGAACAATTTTTAAGCATATTGACGCAAAAATTCATGTTTTCTAGAAATTTAGTGGGCTGGACGGCCTCAGTTTGATATTTTAACTTTTTTCCTGGCCGGATCAGTTTCACATCGAGACGGGGTCATTACTTTTTTTGTACGGGTTGAATTTTTAAATTTTATATAGAGGTGGGCCGAATTTTTTCCTAAGGGCGGACCGGGCCAGGTCTTATAAATTTGGGCCTTTGCAGACCTTTAGTTTGACTGTTCCCAGCTCCCATCCAACAAAGTCTAATATAAAAAACTTCTTTTATGTAAAATTAAAACCAAAATAATTCAAGCATACACTCAAAAAGTTTCTTATCTGCGATGCGAAAAATAGAATTGCGTCATCTTTACAACCAACCAATGTTACTTCCGCAAGTGAGTGGAGAATCGAGTCACTATGTCGGCTCATCAATCAAGTGAGTCGACTCAGCATCGGCTCCTCAAAATGAGTTGAAGTGCCTCGAACTGATCGCTTTGGACTTCCAAGCACAATTTGTAGGCATATCGAGTACAGCGCCATCTGTTAACGGTTTTTGAAACTAAATTTTAAACTTCTGTATAACATTTTTACGACTCAGCTAATAAAGAAACCGTTTACCGTATAATTCTATTGATATTTGTTTGCGAGATATTTAATTTTGAAATCAGGGTCTTATTCGCTGGACACCCTGTACCTTGGTGTCAGGTAGTGTTTTCCAAGAGTTTTTCCAAGTAAATTTAAACCGTTCTGTATAATATTATGCACAATAAGTTTTAAATTAATTGTGTTCCAAGGTAATTTTTTTTTCAGTTGTTTATTTTACATTTCAAAAATTAGTCAATTCCATAATGTTAAAATTATTTATGCCTATTAGTAGCACCAACTAAATGCATTTTTAAATGTATTTTTTATGATAGTTATGGCTAGTGTTGCTGCAAAAAGTGTCGAGTAAGCAAAGCGAGCTGGGAACGTGCAGCGGTTCCTATGTGAATTGTGTCGCAATTCGGTTGGCAAGCGTTAGTGAGCAGGAGGCAGAGCCTCCCAATTCTTAAGTATTATGTTAGACAATTTATTGCATTATAACTACGCTGTCCTAATATTTATTTTAATCGAAATGAAAACACTTTTGTCACATGATGTAAGGCCTTTATGTCGTTTTCTAATACTATCCTATTCACACTGGGATTTTAATGGCCAAAAAAGCCTATATTTTTCAAACCGGTACATTCAGACACGTAATTGCTGTAGATTTTTATGATATTTATAGAAATAACTTTCTCAGTGCCCGACTTAGGCTATGAGGGGCCCCGGGGCAAGAATTATCCTAGGGGTCCACTTCTATCTATCTATAGATTTTTTTATGTGAATAATATGGAAGTAGCTAGTAGTAAACGTCATACATATTGTATTATATGCATAAGTTTTTTATGCGGTACTGCTTACATCTGTATACAGAGTGTCATAAAAAGAGGGTCACAACTCTAAGAAAAAATACTAGTAGGATAATAGTAGAAAAAAAGAATTATAGATTATTTGATGCGTGTATTTCTTTGCAAATTTTTACTTTGCTTATCTATGTACATTATAAGATGTCTGAAAGAAAATGCCCTCAATCGGTCATAATTAATGGTTTTAACTTGCCACGTTACGTGAAAAACGTCAATAAAGAATTTCTTTTGAAAACAATAGAATACTAAGTTGTCACAATAAAATATTGACCATTAGTTTTCTAATGATATAGTTTGTTATTTGCATGGATGGAGCACTGGAAGCAGAGTATAATACTGGAAGCAGAGGGAGGAAGGGGGATCACACTTTCTTCTTAAATGTTTGAAATATATGAATTTTTGTCACTTTTGTTTAATTTTAAACATTTGGCACCTTTTAATGAAAATCCTGATTACTCTCATGGGGGCCTCCTAAAAGGGGGGACCCGGGGCAGCTATCCGGCATGCCCCTGCATAAGACGGACCAAGAATTTTCTAACGATATAAATTTCGTTATACCCGGTTAAGAAAGTTTCGCAAGAATTTCAATGATTTTCTAATGCTTCTTATTTAATTAAAAATTATTTGCATTTTTTTGTTTATTCGAATTTTTGAAAAAAAAAAAAAATATTGGCGTTGAAAACCAGCATATTTTAAACAATCCTTGTCAAGACTTTTGCCAACGAATTTGTACTGTTTTCATTACAGGGTGCCTCGAAAGAACTTGTAAAAATTTTAAAAGGTGGTTGATCATAATACGGTAAACACTTTTCATGTAGTAAGCAAGGATTGGAATTTATTTATTTAGTCAAAAATACTTATTATTCCATTTATAGTCTTTTTACACTACAAAAATAACTTATCCTTAACTTTAAAAAATATAAACTTAAAGAAATTTTCATTTGCTTTACGTAAAATGCAATTACATGATTAAAAGTACAGTATTTCGTACGTATAGTATTTCGGTATGTAAAATTATATGTACTGACAGTTACATTCGGATATGCGCAGCGTATACAACATCTCAATTTAAATGTGTTAGAAGTCGATGGCGATATCTCGTACAGTGATATTGCTATATATCACACAAAGAAAAGTAAGTCTTTTGCAAATTTCGTTAAAATATCTTCATTCATACTAGTTTTATGAACGAAGAACTGTGTTCGGACTAGTAAGAGGCAGCCTGCAGTTTTGAGTGAAACAGATTATGAAAGATTATGATACTGAACAGATTATGGCACTGGCTTTCTATATAAATATTATTTATTATGCAATTCCCTATCACCACCTAAAGCTTGCACACGGACCTTACGGAAAACCGTGTGTAGGGAGGATATTAATTTTAACACTGGGGCACACGCATCACTGTAAAAAAAAAACGGACTAAAAAACGGAAATACTACTGGCAATCTAGACGCCAGTACTATTTCCGTTTTTTTACGGGAATTTTTACCCATAAATTACAGAAAAATTTCCGTTTTTAATCAGAAAAACGGAAAATTTTCTGTAATTTATGGGTAAAAAAACGGAAATAGTACTGGCGTCTATATTGCCAGTAGTATTTCCGTTTTTTAGTCCTTTTTTTTTTTTTTTTTTTTTTTTTTTTTTTACAGTGAGGGTATGATATGCCCAGGGTGCGTATGATATGTATTTTACCACCAATACTTCCAAATCATTGCTGTCGACTTATTTAATCGCTGACAAGTCTTACAAATAAAATAAGTCTCATAAATCAAAGTTATGTTTTCTAAAAATTGCGGTGGTACATATAAAAATGGTACGCTCCTGGGGCATCTCATGACCTCAGTATTAAATTCCGGCTTAAACTTGTCTGTTAAATCAAAGTTTTATTCCTTTTTATTTCAGCGTATAAGTTGTAACTTTTTGTACAGGTATTCAGCAAATCAGTTCAAAAATCTAAACAAAGGTTTTCAATAACAGCCATTCCAAGAATTTTCTGTACGCTGTTAAAAATCTGCAGCAAACTGTCCAGTCATTCGGCCTTTTTAAAAGATAACTGTTACCTGATCATATTATTAATTATATCTAGCCACATTATTGACCATATTATGGTCAGAATAAATTTGAATTACAGTTATGTAACCGTGTTCTATAAAAACAGTGAAATGACTTGACAGTTTTGCTGTAAATTTTAAACAATGTAGCTAATGGCAAAACACGTTTACAAAGATGTATTTCTTTAAGCTTCTGTTTTATTCTGCAGCACTTTGTGATGGTGAACGTGCAATTTAGAAAAAAGTTTAAAATTTTTTGATCAGTGAAATATTGGATTTCGGTCACGGGTATTGTGTTGGAGAGTGTTTTATCATTGTTTACATATAGTGTTACAATACATAAGTGCACCAATATGAAATTGTAATTTCTCAAATAAATCACCATCTAAATAAATTTTTTTTAATATCAGTCATTCTAAGAAATTTATGCAGTTTTTGTTGAAACATTTTCTCTTCTGTATATAATTCGTTTAACTTTTGCGGTTAAGGGTGTCCGGGACACAAAACTCTTCAAATTTTCTAAAAAAACTTTATTATATTAAAAAAAATTCTGTGTTTTTATGCTTAAAAGGACGTTTAAATCATGTTTCTATCTTAATTAAAACAGGAAATGCAGAAATTTTTCGTTTTGGTCTATTTTCAAAATCTAGCTTTCAAGCAATGGTTGTCATGAAAACGATTTCTTGTGAAAATGCGTTTTTCTTCATGATGACTTTTTCACCATTTCTCGTATTTTAATCGTTATAAGTCAAGAACCGTTAAAGATAAATGGTTAAAACTTGGAACATGTATTTTTCAATTGTTTTATTTTAATTTTGATTTAGCAAATTAGAAAAAAATATTTATTTTTGAAAATATGATTTTTTTAAAGGAAGTTACACTATTTTTTTTCCTTTAAATATTTTTAATTTTTTTTTTAAATATTTTTTAAAATGCCGAATCTAAATTAAAACTTATGTATTTCTGTTTATTAAATGAAAAAAAGTTGAAGTTCTATAAATAATATTTTGAGTTATAATGATTTTAAATTAACCATCACAAAAAAAAAAAAAAAAAAAAAAAAAAAAAAAAAAAAAAAAAAAAATCAAAAATTTAACTCAATAAATAAAAATTATTTTAAATTGTGGTTCGGACCTCCTTAAACAAAACTTACAAGAAAAAAATATAAAACTATTTTTTGTAATAAGAATTAAATTGTTTGAATAACCCAATCTTTTGATATTTCATTTTACTTTCGGGGCACCCTTTTTTCTGTCTCCTTGTACGATGACTATATTCTTATGAATTAGGAAATAGATCTCCAGTCTTTAGAGTATTTTTAAAGCATATATGTTATATAATCTCGAAAAACGAGTATTTTCCATATTGAAACTCTGTATATATTTTATTTTACCATAATATCAAATACAAATTGAAAGTAAAACAAGACTTACCCTCTTATAATATTTGTCTCCCAATTCATTCCAATTAACTGCATAAAATATCAGTGTGCGAATTATTTTGGACAACATCTGAAGAAAAGATTGAATTAATATTGAGATTGTAGGTTCACGGGAGTGAGATTTTTTAAGTAAGTGAATTTATACACCGCTGGGAACTTACATTCTCATTTGCTGTTGGTGCATATTACATGGATTTTTTTCCTTTCCGGAGTAGACAGTTATATCGCAATGAATATAGGTGGAGGACTAAATTTTTCCTTTGTACTGGTTGGACGCTATTTTGCTCTTGATGAACCAAAAGATTATTATTTCTTCCTAAACGCGTTGTGCTAACTTCTTTTTATGGTGTATTTAATAATTGTCTTTCCTTCTTTTTATGAACCAAAGCATCCGAAATATTTATTTCTTGACGTCGTTAATGTATTCTAAATAAAAAATGGATTAAATTCAAAATGTAAAAGAATTTTTTCGTTAAAAGGTTGACATTTTCAAAATAAAATATCATGTAAAATATTCTAAATGAGTAAATATTATGAAACAAAATATAAACCATATAAGTATGTGTCGTGTTCTAAATAGCTCTTTTTCTAAATGTAATTATTTTCTTACAAAATAATTTTTAATATGTTTACATTTCAATAAAACTTTTGAAATCATTTGAAATTAATCTTTTATGCTCTAAAAAGTATCTGCCTTTTGAATAAGAATTTCTCTTTATATGTTCATAATTTTTTTAAACGACCGAATGGTAAATTACTACTTCAAAAGGAAACGCTTTAAAAATATGATACTTACGAATTATAAAATATAAAAGTTAGATTTGAAAAGTATTTTTATATATTTTTATTCATTACTGCAAAGTCTTCACATAAATTTCGCATTTTACAAATTATACAAGTACTTTTCAGTAAGTTTTTATAGTTTAAAGAAAAAGTCGTGATGTTAATTTTGCTAATGATACTTTTCTTTTTAAATGTTTAATCGCGTAAATATATTTTACATAATAAATACACAGTGTGCTACAAAGATAAAATCAGAACTAAACGCTGCTAAAAGGTCTAATGTTTCAAGGTAAGAATTCGCTTTTCTTCTTTTTCAAGTTCCACGAAAAAAAGAAACATTTGTAGCATCTTCTCAACTGTACATTACCTCGAGGATTAGAAAATTTCTCTTTAACTAATTGAGATTTTCTACTTCCTTGCAATTTCCGGTTGTGAAGATAGTCAAACAATTTGCCGCGTACTAAGCGATATAAAAAAGAACTTCTTCCATTAAATGCAATTATCCGGCTTTAAGAGGAGCTTAAGTCAATTTGTTAGTTACGAGGGTCGAATGAAATGCAATCAACAAATCCATAGAAAGCAACTTCGGAGGAGGACGATGAAATTTTAAGAGAGTATTAAACTTTAGATAAATTATATATTTATGTTATTTGAGAAACACTTTTTAATATTAAAAGAATTCCTTTCATTACTTTTCGAAAATGCGATTTATACACTTTACGTAAATAAACTTGCACAAGGTCTAAATTACAAATCTAAGCACAACATAGGGTTTCTATAAGTGACTAGTTTTTTATTAATTTCTCTACCTCTATTTTTTAAAAATAATCATCGTGATCGCTTTCTACTAATTTCCAAGGTAGGTTATTACTTTTTTTGAAATAGTGGAAGGCAAAATAATAAAATTTTAGTTAACAATGGCAGCCCAGATAATAGTTAGCCATCTTAAAGCATTTAGACTTAGCTTTAAAAAACCCGAAATAATTAATTATGATTTAATAAGTAGAAACTAAAAAGGAAAGTATGTTTTGATGTCTTGAAAATCTAAGAACGGTAAACAGTGCGCGCATCTGGAAATTTTTATAAATTAAACTGCATAAAATAAGCAAATAATGATAAAGACAGTTTGTAATGTAGAATTTGAGAGTAGATTTAATTTAACGACAAATGAAGTTATGTACAGACAACACTTAACCTTATCAGTGGCAGAAACATTATGTTCGTACAATCATGAAATAATTGGCTGACACCAGAATCTACAAACAATTTTTTTATAAAATGAAAAATTGCTTTTCTAAACTTTCAATATAAAAGGAAAATTTTATTGTAATATTCTTGGTGCCGATTTGCAGTTTTGGAATTAAAATTAGGTGGTCACACCGCATGACCAGCGCCCTTGAAAGGGTTAATATAACTAAACAGCACAGAAAGCTGGCGATTTGAAGCAATTAAAATAACAAAACTTTGTAAAAAATCACCATAAAATAAAACAATACACAGGACGCGTTTCGAGCTAAAAACACAACAGCTCGTCATCAGCTACAGCGAACACGTGTCCGCAAGCGAACAAGGTCAAAAATGAATTGAAGGTAAAGAATGTCGCAAAGAATGCGACAGATGGCGCTAGCTGAAAGAGGGACATGCAGAAGAGAAAGGTGTTGCCAAAAGGATAGAAGATAAATTGATAGGGAAAAAATGGAAATAAAAGAAATAAACAAAATTAAAATAAAAATAAAAGAAGTAAATTAAAAAATATAAATAATAATAGTAAAGAAAGAAATATAAAAGAATAAAACAAGAAAAAACCAAAAAATCCTTTTTTTTCAAAATAAAAAGAAAAGAAACATGAGAAAAGGGAAAAGAATTACAAAAGTAATTTCCACGCTGGAGATAGGAAAGGAGATGATGGGAGATCATTGACAAGATCAGCAGAATTTTTAGAAATAAAATATGCTTCATGAAAATCCAAGTGAGAGGGAGAGGCTGGGGAACAAATAATTTTGGCCATGGAGAAATTGAAACAATGACTGAAAGACCAACAGTGAGAAGCAATCGAAGATTTAGAGATTTCTTGATTTGCAATATACCTCTGATGCTCGCCTAATCTGAATTTTAAAGCTCTCTTTGTTTGACCAATATAACCTAAATTGCAAGAGCAAGGAATAAATAAACACCCCACCGGTTCTCAGTAGGAACAGATCTTTTAGAGAAGGGAATTTAATTTTATTCATAGGTTTGAAGATAACTTTAAAATTAAAACGAGAAAGGATTCATTTTTGACCTTGTGCGCTTGCGGACACGTGTTTGCTGTAGCTAATGACGAGCTGTTATGTTTTTAGCTCGAAACGCGTCCTGTGTATTGTTTTATTTTATGGTGATTTTTTTTCAATGTTTTGTTAATTTAATTGGGTTAATATAATGCCTTATCGCATGATGGTATGCGAAATGGTATGAGCACGCGCAAGTGTATCTTAACGAGGTTTATAGAGTAAAACATTTTCATAAATTTGCGGCACCACTGTGTAGCTGAAAATATTTAGGTTGTCTTTATATTGAATTTTTGTGTAACTGTATGCACTCATTTCGTATTCAACATTAAATAAGCCTGAGTTTTAAATTTCTATTTAACTTTTATATCTCTTTTTTTAGTTTAATATTTAAATGTCATATTTTTGCAGCAACATATTTAATTGTTATGAATTTACTTGCAGTAAAAACGTCTAAACAGAAGAATAAACATTAGATTTAAACAATGATTATTTAGTTTCTGTTAAAAACAGATTTAAAAAATACAAAATATTTTACTACAGTGAAATCGTTTATAAATTAAAATAATATAATTTTGAAATCCCTTGTAATTAATGTGTAAAATAATAGGCAATTTAATTTGGAATATGAAAAATCACTTTAAGTTACAAAGCTGATACTTAGCATCTCCTTTTGTAATAGGTTCGCTATTTCTTTTAAAAACAAGTAGGGAAAGTCAGATATCTAGATTTTCGTTATTTGAATTTTTAAAAAAATGTTCGTTTTTTGCAACTAGAACCTTTATTATTGTACATGAATAAGAAGGTAAAATATTTTCTTGAATAAAAAAAAAATGTTTAAAAAGCATTGCTGCGATAATCACCATATTAAAAATTTAATATAAACTCTATATCACTCAACTTCATTTGTCAGAAATAAAGTTATATCAATGATGCTTCTTTAATTTGAAGTACCGTTTCCATTTGTAAGAAGGTAAGATTGCTGAAATATTGGAAAATTAATTAAAGGACTTTATTTAAACAGCCGTTACAAATAAGCAAGAAAATTTTCAAATTGTTTTTTATATCTTTAAATTACATAGTGTTTACTAATTGACAAGATTTATTACGAGCCAGTATATTACACTAGTGTGCAAAACTTAAGCAACGAACACAAAATGTTAATTTCTAAACACGTGAGTACTCAAAACAAAATTCTATAAACAGCAACTGTAAAAAATATGTGTTATCCTACAGCATAGCCAACCTATAGGAAGTCTCCATGACCTCACAAAGGGTTACAAGTGTCACAGTCACTACAAAGAACTGAAATATGATATCTTTCATTCGTCTCATTCTTAATCTCATTTGATCACTCCAATGAGAAGTCGCCATGACTGCTGCTTCGTGACGAGTCTCGAGATGACTTTAGAATGAAGTCACCTTGTGACCCCCATGTGAAAGTCATTTGGAGATTCCATTGTAAAATCATCACGATAGCTGTTTTGTGA
Organism: Maratus speciosus; assembly: GCA_963932465.1. Classification (NCBI taxonomy): domain Eukaryota; kingdom Metazoa; phylum Arthropoda; class Arachnida; order Araneae; family Salticidae; genus Maratus; species Maratus speciosus. The sequence goes on along the minus strand of OZ010796.1, from coordinate 113,854,877 downwards.
CGAGTTCCCAAGTAATGGAAAATGAAATCATCTGGTGACTTTTCACAAAGTAGTGCAATGGTGACTTAACAGCAGAGTCTCGGTTACCTGAAAGTCACCATGTGTCTTCATTGTGGCATTATTTGGAGACTCAGCACAATGCAATGCTCAAGATGACTTCAAATCTGAGTCTTCAACTGACAGTCACATGAGAATCAAAGGTGACCTAGTTGTAATGTCACCTAGTGACTCATCACAAAGCAAAAGTCACAGTGACTTCTAAGTATGACGATCATTCCATATGATGATCATTTTAAGGTAATAATGAGACGATTGAAATATCCCAAATTTTGTTTCTTAGTAATGACTGTGACACTTGTGGCCATGTGTGACATGAAGGAGATGTCAAATCAACGAGGTGTGTTGTAGATATAATACCTATTTGCTACACCTGATTTTTATATCATTTATTTTTGAATAGTCGCATGTTTGAAAATTAGCATTTTATGCTTGTTACTTAAGTTTTGCATACCAGTGTATTAATCGATGTACAATCGTGTAAAAAAACATGAACACCCCCTACTAACTCTGCAACAAATTATTGCAGAAGAAAGTGACTGGTACCAAAAGTTTGGCAATAAATTTTACTTTTAAATGATGTATATGTTGCGGCCAAAGCCTAAAGTCTGGCCAGTTCGCGAAGTGGCCAAGAATCCTGAGAAAAACCGATGAGCAATGTATTTCGGGCTAAGGCTGGTCAGTTACCGAAGTGGCCGGATATTCCTGGCCAATATCCGAAGTGGTGATCCAAGGCTGTACGGTAGGTGGGTGAAAAAAAACAAACAAATATGTCCTTTTGATGTCCAGAATTAAGATATTTCTTTCTCTGGGTAAAATGGGAAGGAACTCTTTTATTTTCATTAAAATGATCAGTAAGGACTTCATTAGAAAAAAAATGCTTAAAAACATTTTATTTTTTCAATTTAAATTATCCAATTTTGTTCATCTTGACTAACAAAACAGTCTGTCCAGATAACTGCAGGCATAGTTTTCAATTTAAGGTCTTAACAAATAATATTTAAAAACCACATTTATAACTTGCTTTATGTAATCATAAAACAAGGCCTAAAATACAAAAATATTTATTTATTATTATTATATTTTAAGATTAAATTTCGTACACTGAAAATGTTACCTTTGTTAATATATCTTTTCTTACCACAGCAATGACTTCCGTTATCACCAACATAGGATACTACTGAGCTTACTTGTAGGTAAAAGTATTATAAAAAATATGCATCAGCCGTTTTCAATTTGTTCTACACACATGTGGTCAGTAAGCTGAAACATCTGAATTCCACGTTAGTGTGTTTTCTGCTTGTAACCTGAATTACACAATTTTTAATTTAAATATTGTCATTTTAATTAAAGTTTTATTTCTATTATATGAAATGAAGTTATTTTTATAAAACTATATAAAACTATACAAATTTTTTCTTTGTTAAATGTAACGTCTGTAACTTGTAACTTCTGTTACTAAATATTGAAACAGATGTGGATAAATTAACAAATATCTAGTTTAAAATTCATATGCATAATAAAAATCCATCAAATGCTCCTGCGGTAGCATTGTTTTTAGATTAATGTAAATACACTTCTATTGTGCTGCTCAAAGTGACTTCTGTTACAAAACGTGAAACCTCTGTTAATATATATAACTTGTGTTACTCGCACATTCTCTCTATATTTTTCTTGTTGTATATGAATAGCTCTTAAAATGTTCTCAAAACATTAAAAGGCATCTGTTCTTTCAATATACAAAACTATTGGATCATTTAAAAATATATTTAGTACAGGGCATTGAAAATGTCGGCTGTAATGATGAATAAAAGTAACAGAGGTTACATATAGTTATATAAATTTATCCTTATTATTGTTTTCTTTTGAATATAAAATAACTTATTGAAATCTAGTACACTAATGATGATATAATATACGACAAATAATATTTTGACAAGAACATTAACGTTGTAAATTGAGTGGATATTGTCCGGTAACAGATGTTACAATATTTACTTTAACACATTTTCAGGAGACTGTATTTTTATCCTAACTGTGAATTTTTAATGCTGGAACTGATTTTATATTGCTTCTGCCCATGTGAACACAGAAAAAATATATTTGGTAAAAACTTCATAATTAAAAAAAAGGAAAAAAATATTGGGAAAATGCCATAATTTTTTTTTTCACCCAGGTACCACTAGCGTGCACGTGGTGGGAGGGAACATTCTATTCTTTGACGCTAAAATTCTGCTCGCCTGGAGAATGTCTCGCCTCTATGTCTTATTCTGATGCAGTGAATACATTGAGAGTATTGTATTCTTCATGTTTGTATAGTAATTTAAATGAATATTGTATAGATCTATTCTATCATTTCTTTCTATTTTAAAAAAATGTAAGTTATGATACCGCTGTTGTAAATGAATTTATTGTAACATATTACTTTCTCGGGTTATCCTGTAAGAACTATTTCATATAAATATATGAAAACTGAGTTTATATATCAATATATGATAAATACGTTGCAACAGAGAGTTATAAATTAGAAAAGTTTTTAAAAGTCTTTTTAATAATGAGATCGGTCAAGATAGTTGTGTAATAAAATTTGTAGAATAAAAAGACTATTCCTGTCAATTTAACTCTTTTTTGCATGCATATGCTACATTAGATTGTGGAGTACAATGTAAAATTATTAATTAAATTTGTCTAACATTTTAGGGTTTTTCTTTTTTCAAAATTTCATTATCTGAATAATTATTTTATTTATAGTTTTGAATAGCCGTTTTTATCTCATGTTGTCAGATTATATATATAAAAAAAAAAAAATAATAATAATAATAATAAATCCAAATATTTTTCAATTGAAATACATATATATCTATACATACGTGGATTTTAAAAAGAAACAAAACATTAACATAATAAAATTATAAAGTTGCTAAAAATATCTAATGATGAAAATTGCATCTTTTCCAAACAGCATACTTAAAAGGATATTTGCTTATATCATCTGAAAGAAAACTTTTCTTCTAGACGTTATAAAAGTCCGGCAGCCAGCGAAATTTTTTATTTCTTCCTTTTACACAAGCAGATTCACAATTGTATAATAGTTCTTACTTCATCCGGAAACCAGTTACCAGCTATCGCGGCAGTAGGGATGCGGCCTTGGCAACCGAAAAAATTTCCCCAGTCAAAGAGAAATGAATGACAACATGCTTACAGAAGATTGCCACTATGTAATAAATTTAATAATTACATTTAAGATGCTTTAGATGTTTTTTGTAAATGAAAAAAAAAATAGAGGGACAAAAGAAAAAACTGAGTAAAACCCATAAGAAATGCATAAACAAATAATATAACATAATTAAAAAATATATAGTTCCATTCAACATCAAAAGGCGAGATTTTTTATATTTTTAATACGATAAAAATGTGATGCACACCTACATCGAAAACTGGCAATATTTCAGTTCTTTTTATTGTACTCTTCTGTCATTTTTTCATCCTATATATTTTCTTTTGTGTTCTAATAACAAACAGGATGGGCTTATGGTATTGAAACCGATGGGGATTCAAAATAAACGATCGAGAATTAAAAAAGCCAATAGACCGCTAAAATATTGTTTGGAATCTTTGCCAAGAACTTGCCTTTCAATATTCGATCAATCCTTAAAATATTTTCTTTTTTAGATATTAACTAAGCGTGCGAGTTTTTGTCCACAATTATTTTACAAATACGATTTCACATTTTTAATATTTTAAATCATATTTCTAGTTCAATTCATTTTCAGTTACCGTTAACGTCAAGAAAGGTATTTATGCTTCCCTTTTTTCGAGACATTGTATTTGTTCTTTCTTTCTTTTTATTATTATTTTTATATATAAAAAAAGAAAACAAACTGTGTTTCAAGACATTTTTAATTTGATCGTAGATTTCTGCTTCAGTAATTTATTTCAATAGTACAAAGAAGAATGACACATTTTCGTTATTGAAAATTAGATTCAATCAATTTAATAGTACACAAACCCCTTTTTTAGAAAATATTCAAGTGTAAAAAATTTGTATTTTATAGGTAAAATATCTAGCCATTGATAATACTTATCATCTTATGTTTGCAAGGCATATCATAACAGGTTTTAAATTAGTATCGTATTGCTAGATGAGGTGACTGAGTAAGTTTCGCTTCACCCATTAAACGCTATTTTTAAATGAAAAAAAAAATAAAATAAAATTATTGTTATAATTTATAATGTATAAAGTAACTAGTGTTTACTTGAGGTGATTTGCATCCCTTTCCATAGATTGCGCAAATTTATTTATATACAATCACTTACATAAAGGAACGTACAAGCTGTAACTTTATTAACTTAATATACAGGGTGCAATATGTTATCTATCGCCGACCTTTAATTTGTCAACAATTGCCCGTAGACATATAGTTCCAATTACAAAAACGTTTCAAATGAGTTAAATATTCATGTTGTGGCATTATTTAAAGTAAAAAAATCAATTATATAAAAATTACGAAATCTAACTTTTTATACCGTCCCCCAGTCCCTATAGTTATATTTAGTAAAAGTATACACATTTCATAAAATATATAACACAAAAAGTTTGACATCTGTACTGCAAAAATTGACATAGTTATTAAATTTCAAAGTTTAAGATTTTTGCACATGATTTTGTCTTTCTTTGAGGGATCAGTTAAAAGATGAATTAAAGTAATTCGAGATCAAAGTCAGGGTGCAATGTCCTTTTTACGGCGAAACCATCTTTAGCCGGTATCGCGAAATCGGGAAATTACCAAAGAGGGTTATTTCATCTAAAAATTTGAGCTAAAATTATGGGTCGAACAACATTCAAACGTCAAAGTAGGTAGAATCGACAACCGGAAAATAAAACATACTCACTAAGGATTAGATAAATGGCAGCGGAATTGTACTCTGATTTTGATCTCGAATTACTTTAATTCATCTTTTAACTGATCCCTCAATGAAAGACAAAAACATGTACAGAAATCTCAAACTTTGAAATTTAATAACTGTGTCAATTTTTGTAGTACAGATGTCAAAATTTCTGTGTTATATCTGTTATGATATGCGTAAACTTTTACTAAATATAACTATAGGGACTGGGGGACCGTATAAAAAGTTAGATTTCGTAATGTTTATAAAATTGATTTTTTCCTTTAAATAATGCCACAGCATGAATATTTACCTCATTTGAAACGTTTTTGTAATTGAACTATATGTGTTTGACCAACGGTTGAGAAATTAAAGGTCGGTGATAGATAACATATTGCACCCTGTATATCATTTGGTCAAAACGTAAGCAACTTCATTTTTCTTGTATCCAAAAAGACAATAATTTTTCCGTGCGATGAAACATTTGTGGGAAACATTACTCTTTTGCACCAATTTGAAATAATCTTCCGCTGAAGCACGTCATTTACTGATAAACTTGCTGTATACAGGGTTGCCAATTTGGCCTCCAATTTTATTCCGGAATTTCAAATTCATACCAGAAATTTCGGAAGAAGAATTTTTATTTTATGTGATCACTAAATGTGTCTTATTAAATAAATCATAAAATAACATTCTTTATAACTGGTATGAACTCTAATTTTCTGAATAAAAATGGAGGTCAAACTGTGAACCGTGGCAACTAGCAATTAGCAAACAGTAGTTTAGAGTTAACGCAGTAAAAAAAAATAAAACGCAATAAAATGGTTTATACAAATAGTGGTGTTCCGCAAAAAGTATTTAATACCACGGATTTATGCAATTTAAAAGCGATGATTATGATGGAAGACAAAAATTGAAAAAAATAAAAGACAAGATAAAGATTTGGAAACATTACTAGTTCGAAAACTATCTGTAATGCTGAAAGTTTTGGCACAATCATTAAATGTTGGAAAACCAACTATAAATCTACGTTAAGTGTCAAAAAGAATAATTCATAAGATAGGATGTTTGGTACTTACAAGATCGACATTAATTGGAGTACCTCCAGTTTCTCATACTTTTGTTTAGTTATTTAAAATAGAGTGTAATCAATTATTATAATTTTTTATGTATTTTTAAATGCATATAAATTCTACTATACAAAAAGTGAGAATGTGGTTTCTTGCATTAATCGCGAAATATTAATTAACGTATTTTTAATCCATCAATATTATTTATCTTATTTTTTTTTTTGTTTTAATTCAGTCGAGATTAAATGACAAAAAGATAAAAGGCATGATTAAGACTTGGAAACATTACTGGATCAAAAACTATCTGTAACGCTGAAAGTTTTGGCACATTAAATGTTGACGAATCAACTCTAAATGTGCGTTTAATGTCAAAAATAATACTTCATTAGATAGATATTTGGTACGAATAAGATCGACATTGATTCAAGTGCATCAAGTTTCTGAAATTTTTGTTTAATTTAAAGTAAAGTGTAATTAAGTACAGTAGACGCTTGATTTTACGAATCTCTTTTTTGAGAATTCTTCCCTTTTACGAACGGATGTACTGGTCCCGAGCAGTATCCCATTGAACTAGCGTTATTCCCATTTATAATCTTTCGATTTTACGAACGTATTATATGATCCCACTCCAGTTCGTAAAACCAAGCGTCTACTGTATTAGAATTTTTTATGTATTTTTAATATGAATGTAAATTCTACTATACAGGAAGTGACAAAGTGCTTTTCTTGAATTAATCGCGAAATATTAATTTACGTATTTTTAATCCATGAATATTATTTATCATATTTTTTTTTTCTTTTTTAATTCAGTCGGGATTAAAAGACAGAAAGATAAACGACAAGATAAAGAGTTGGAAACATTCCTGGAATAAAAAATCTCTAAATATTAAAGGCTACGGAATGAACTCTAAATCTGCGTTTGATGTCAAAAATAATAATTCATTAGATAGGATATTTGGTTCTAACAAGATCGGCATTAATTGAAGTACCTCAAGTTTCTAATACTTTTGTTTAGTTATTTAAAATAGAGTGCATTTAAATATTATAATATTTTATGTATTTTTAATATACATGTAAATGCTACTATACAAGAAGTGACAATGTGCTTTCTTCCATTAATCGCGAAATATTAATTTACCTATTTTTAGACCGTCAATATTATTTATCATAATTTTTCTGTTTTAATTAAGTCGGGATTGCAATATTTGAATAACAACAAAAACCATTTTGATTTCGACATTGAATATCAGTAAACTTTGATCTGTGACATTTATCTACTACAAGAGATAAATGGAAAAGTCTAGATAAATACTCCATTAATGCAATCTTCATAAGAAACCCCCAACTTTTATATTCTAGAAGCGAAAGCTTTATTTAAATATTCAATTAACGTAACGTAGACAAGACAGTGGTTTGATAATAAGATGGAGAAATCTCCGGAATGAAAAATAAATCTAATAAAAAGTTTTTAATAATATGAAAGTAAGATTATTATTATATTAATCAAATGAATAAACAAGGCACAGAAGATGGAGAAAAATATAAAATTTGGGTCCAAGCAACAATAAATTAAGTGTGCAAGGGTCATTTGCAGTTCAAAATGGTGCATTTTTGAACTACCGCTTTTTCACACAAAAATTTTCGGTGATTTAGAATTCTCTTGCAAGTTTTATAGAAAACCACCACAAAAGTCTTTTTTTAAGGAACATTGGTATTCAAATTCGGACTATTTCGGAACATTTTATTTATTGCAAAGTATGTAAGAGTCAAAGATAGTAAATTTTTAGATTAATTCAGGTGCTGAATTTTTGTTTTTAAATATCAGCAACGTTTGACATTTTAATTGTTCTATTTTGCATTCTATTTTAAAATAAATCAAATCATGCATATTTAAAGCATAAAAATTTGAATGTAAACAAACTAGGGGAAGGCGGGGGAAAAATGACTAAATCAAGCTTCTACAATTTTTACAGCCACTGTGAATGGATTTATGAACTGATATTTGCATGCGAACTTCGTCCATATCTTACCTGATACCATGCATATTTTCAATTGCCTCTTTTAACTTGAAATGGCCAAACCACGGGTTATCCAAAAAGGGTAATTCTCGACATACTTCACCAGTCATCGGGTCAGATGACGAACAAACCTTGGGATTTAAGATTTTCTTAAAAATTTTATTAAGGAACTACAATAAAACATCAAAACTGTAATAAAACTTTTAATAAAGGTTAAATAAAAAACTAAATATACGTTAAGAATACCCATAAAATACTTTGACACTAAACAGAAATCAATCAACAGGAAGACAGATTTTCAGTCTCTGTTGAAAATAATATTAAGTTGATTTGATTGAAATATGTGCTCCATCAAAATACGCTATGAAGTGTATTTTAATGAAAAATATATATACTATTTGGTATGTTACTTTATAAGAAGGAAAGGATATCCGTTTGAGGAAAAGGCACAGCCTTCCCGCACTGTAAAAAAAAAAAAAAAAAAAAAAAAAAAAAAAAAAACGACATTTTTACAGTACAAAGTACTGTTCATCTCGCGCACAAACTCGATCACAGTTGAATGTACTGTATCTTTCTTTAGTTTCCTGACTATTTAAACATGGAAAATACAGTAGTTGCGTAAAATTAACAGCACAATGTACTGGCAATTTGGACGCTAGTAGTTTGTGCTGTGGTCCAAATGCGTCCAAAATTGCCAGTACATTGTACTGTTAATTTTACGCAACTACTGTATTTTTCATGTTTAAATAGTCAGGAAACCAAAGAAAGATACAGTACATTCAACTGTCATCGAGTTGTGCTGGCAAATTTACAGTGGTTTTTTTAAAGTGCGATTACAGAAACGAGACAAATAAAACCATACAAAGAAATTATCATTTAAAAACATTAACCCTTAAATGCGCGATTTTTTATTTTGTTTAAAAAAAATCATATATGATTCTCTGAAAGGTTTATTACACAGGAAAAATAATGAAAAAAATCAGATACATTTTTCATATAATACGTCAATCTTTTCTTCTGTTGCCCATCTGCAATACAAGTAAAATCTACTGTCGTGCGGCTGTTTTACGCAATAATATTACAAATTAGTAAACACTTTAATAAGTATGTCTCCAAATATCTTATTTTATATATTTATTTTATAAAACCTAACATTTAACCCTTAAATTCCCATGATAGAGTAAGAATACTCAGAAAGTACGAAAACCTAGTATTAGGAGGGTTAAAAATATGCCACATATGCAGTCTGAATATTATTATTGTAAAATAATTTCTCCATTTTTACATAAAAATTGATTAGAAGAAAGCAATAATGCGTTTCAGAAGATATGAATTAGAAACGAACAAGGATTGCAGAGGATAATTTTAAAAAAAATTATTCAAAATTTGAGAAAGTTTTTTTGAACGTCGATTTTTGATGGTTTCCAACTCGTTTTTAGTTAATAAACAATAATAGTAATAATTATTAGTAGTAATAATAATTAATATTTTTTCTAATGAAATGTTTATTAAGTATGTATATTCTTACTAACCATATCAATTTTTTTCTCCTTCTGAAGTACGAACACTTTTTTCATAATATCTTCTCAATCGTGACTCAGGTATATTGTATTTGAATGCTGCAGCATTCACCTTACGTGGCCCTTACCTTCGAGACCTTACGTGCATCAACTGCTGTAGCTGGATCTTAATTTTCCAAGATTTTCCTATCACGTATTCGCTGGTATTTTCCAGGCATGTTGCGCCTTCTCACGCTTGGAATCGAAAACAACCATGCATTAGGGATGGATAATAATTTTTAAACGGAACTGAACTATTTAAACAAAGCATGTGGAATAAGATGACAAACTGAGAATTATCAGTCATCTTCCCCTTCACGTCACTTTAAGCAGTCCAACCTTTATCAGTGATCAAGACTATTGCAAAATACATAGACATCCTATGAATTTGTAGGGGTTGAGACCTACTTTCAAAGTATTCTAGTAAAGAAGTTGAAAAAAACGTAGAATAGCGATTCCTTAAGATGGGAGGGTCAATATTTTTGGGAAAGACACTGAAAATGAACTATTGTTCGTAACTTCCCTCAAATTGGGGTATGCTCTTGTTTATCCTGGTGACGCACATATCGGGGCTACAGGGGATGCTTTTTGTGGTCGTGTCGCTGTACCGTCTGTACTTAACTGTGAGAAATACTGAACTCGTCATCTTTACCCACCTTCCCCTACACTGTATAAAATAATTTGTTGATTTTGCAGGAAAACATTTTCATCCTGGACGCTAGTAAAAAAGTAAGTCCGTAATAAAAACAGATTTTTTTTTTTTTCATAAAAAAATACAATTTTTCACTGGCGTCCTGGTGGACGTTCGGTTTCTATAAAGTCTACAGATTTTTATATTGTATACTGATCACATATTTACTTTCTTTAGTCCCATTGAGAAATATTGTAGATTATCTTAATATTGTAGATAATGCTTAACAAAATAAATGTAGCAGTCGGAACATTTTGAAAGATCCCATCTAAATATTTTTCAGAAGGTTTATGATTCAATTATATATAAAGGATTTACACCCTGATTGAAAACTTTCTTCAGCAATATCAACAGATATTTTTTTACAGCGTAGGTATGAAACCAATGTTTAGAAGGATGAACTCACAAATATTTACATTAAAAATAATAAAACAGTTGCTGATTTAAAACTGCTTAATTAAATATGGAAATATATTATTTTCCAATTCTGTATATAATGGTTTACAGCCCTTTTGAAATGTAATAAACAAGTAAAAGTAGATAAAATTTAATTATAAAATCTATCGCGTCCCTTTAATGTAACATATGATTATTTAGCATTTAAATACAGTTAAAATTTCTGTGTAACAAACATAACAAAAGAGTATAACACGATTAACAAGCAGCTGTTTCAGCCTTTTATCGCTATTTTTACGAGAATTTAAATTTAAAACGTTATTTTAAAAAATTCATCCTTTCCACATCAAAGTGAATAATCAATAAAAACTGAGCTATTCTGGGAAAAATCAACTTAACGAATAAACAATAAATATGAATAATTTTTTTATGAATCTAACTATTTTTATGTTTTATAAATAAAAATGCTAAATATATTCGCGAAAGCATTTGTATCAAAATCGAAATAAGGTAAAGCATAAAATATTTGTTCTGTTAATGCAATTTTAGAGTAAAGTAATGATAAAAGCTCAGTATATGATTGTGATCGGGATTGTACATTACATTGTTTTTTTATGCTTTTAGATTCATGTAAAATGTAGAGAAAATCATATTCATATTTAAAGTGAAAAATAATTTTGAGAATGCAAATGGAAATGATTTTGAATTTAAAATTTTCAAATTATTCACTCATCCAAACTGTTGTAAAATGATTTGTATTATGTGCATGTTTATGAAAAATTGTTTTTTTTTTTTTTTTTTTGTCCTTGTGAATTCCTTTAATGATGCTTTGTTAAAAGTATGTAAAAAAAGCTACACCGTTCTTTTAAACAACGCCTGTTTTTCCCTATAAAAGGACATTAATCGACATAAGTGTTAAATTATAAATAATTTAATAAACTGAAGTAGTTATTAGAATTTTTAACTTTAACTAATAATATTAAACAGTTGCAAATCCATGGGTTGTTTTTATTCCACTGTTTCGTTATAATAATTTTTGCTTTAATTAATCGCAGATTTCTGATAATAATTTTAACACAATTGAAAGTATTTCTCATATAAAACAATAATATTGTTTTCTGAGATAGTGTTATTTATATTTCATAAAAGATAATAACGATCAAAGCGCTGCCAAACGACAGTTACATTTTAACAAAGGTATAATTTTTCACTGTAATTGTGAAATAAAATGTACAAACAAGACAAATTCACGGGAAGAAGGTTTTAATTTTAATAAGAAAAATAAACTAAGGTCAGGTTTGATTTAGTTTAATCGCTCAATGTCCAAACTAGGAAAAAAGTACCCAAATGTGAAATGCAATTTTCGAATGTACAAGGTATTATATTTATCTCGTCTATATGTTGATTTTTATATTATTTCGTCAACTAGAATTTTAAAACAATAATCTTCAAGGTGGATGATTTTGGTGTAGAAGTAGTCGCAGTTAAAGTAATATTTACCAGTGCCAATCCTGAATATAACATACTGTGTGCGGGGAAAATTTTAAATATTAAATAGCTTATAACCATAAAGATAATAACCATGTGTGATACAGATAATCAGGAAAAGCATTTAAAAGGCCATAGTACTGTTAAATCTTCACGTCTTCATATTTATATCTTAAGACAGAACCTAAGTTGTTCATCATTCCAACCAAAAGAATATGTATTCATAGACAAACTCAAAACTATTCTATACTTTCAACTTTATTTTAAAAAGATAAATTTACTTCCAAGCTACACAAAATTTAGATATCAGTTATAAATATAGTCTATAAAACTGTGAAGGTTTCGTGTAAAATATTAAGTAGTTCAAGAGAAGTTTACGGCGAAAGTAAAAAGAATAGCACGTTTTTAACATTTTGAGGTAAACTACTTTAAAATAATCAGTTAAAATTGTAATTCAATCATTCCTTGCTTTGAGAATATCTGACACATTTGTAGTCATAATTTGTTCAATTATCGGAACTGTTTCGTGCGGTTTGTTTTAAAATACTCATAATAAATTGCTTCTGCATATATATGTATATTATAAAAATCGAAATCTTTGACGGTTTAACAGTAGTATGTCCCTTAGAAATGTGTGAAAAATAACAGAGAATAAATCTACGTGAAAAGATACAACTATATTTTAGAAAAGTAAAGACGGCGCGATGAATAGTTGCCACAGCGAGACAAGCATATTCTATCAAAACAAAATTCGTCAAAAAACGTTACAGGCAGAAACAGAAAGTTGACGGAATAACAATGTGATAGGAAGAGATTTTGCTTTTATTTGAAGAAATTTCCATTTTTTGACTCAATAATTTCAAGAAATTTTGAGCTTCATTTCCGGAATGTATCGTGTTTTGAGGAAAAAGATATACGTAAAAATTCCATTTGTAATTCGAAAAAGTACTAAGAGGCACATTTGCTAGAACAACCTCGTGATGTGACAGGTTCAAATTGGAGAATTCCAGGTAATTATTATATTAGATTAGTGCATATTCTGTATTTTTTTGGAAAATGGACAAAATCTAAGAGGAAAGTTTCGTGATTTGACAAAATAAAATTAACGAAAATTACATTTAGTTCAAGGATTTTTTGGTAAAGAATGAATCTTCGTGTAAACATCCACTAAAAGCATGCTTATAAATGTAGCAATCTGTCAAAATATGCTAAACAGCCAACACATTCTTAAAAGCCGCCATGCGCGATAGTGCAATGTCGCTGAAGCGATACACTGTAAAAAAAAATCTGTAGCTCTACAGATGTAAAATTACATGCTTACTAAACTGTCATCTGTAACTGTACAAAAAAAGCTGCAAATCTACAAAACTAGTTTTTGTAAAGCTACAGAAATCTGTAACTTTACAAATGAATCTATTAAAATTTCAGTAATCTTACTAAAATTTTATCTGTAAACCTGGCTGTAGTTACATGAAAAGTTCTAGGCATCCCAGTTTCCTAAAAAATTCTTAGTAACCTTACAGATTTTTTGATTTTCGGCGCAAAAGTGTGTCTGTTACATGAATATTTGTTGTTGCCGTTACATAAAAAGTTCTAGGAATCCCAGTTTCCTAGAAAAACTTTAGTAACTTTACAGATTTTTTTTTTACAGTGTACGAACCTTTTCTAAGCTATAAATGACTAAAGCTACATAAACTAGCAGAATATCGCACTTGCATGAAGACAAGGCTAGTCCTATAGAGAACAATGGTTGGATTTAATTAATATACCATTTACTATCAAATACTAGTTATCTTAATAGCTGGTGTGCATGATTATTTAAGGCGAGTATCAAATCACGAAGCTGAATTTATGCATCTTCCTCTAAATTTCATATGTGTTAATACCCATGAAAAATGACAGTGTAAGTAGATATATACATATGCATGAGTATATCATCTGCAAAAAAATATTTAAATATGAAATTTCATCAAAAACAGTTATTAATTTAGACATTAATTACTGTCTTTACTTTCCAGTGCGACTTTTCAGTTGCTTTTACATAACCTCTTCGGTCCCTGGGTCCCCAAACGGGGACCTCTGTTCTTTTCCTTATAAAAACTAAAATGTCCAATTTTTTTACATTTTCATGTCCCTTCTTAATAGCTGAATGTTTTTTGCGTTCAAAGCAAGCGAATAAATGGCAGCATCTCAGCTGGTTCCCACATAAAGTAAATGTTATTTTATCTTAGTTTGCAAAATGACTAAAAATGCGCAATAGACAGTATGACCAAGAAAGTGAGAAAATTCCATAAATATTTAACTTAAATCTTTTTCAATAAAAAATTTTGAGGATTTGTAGATTATTTACTTGTTTAAAGCTCTTAAATTTGTAATATGTTAATTTAGGTTAAAGATTATTAAATTGATGTTTTTAAAGGGGCTTGTAGTTTTAGATCACTGTATTTTAACCTAAATTACTAAGCGCTTGAAGGATCCATTTCAGAAAAGATATTTTTCTGCCGTTTACGATGTGATTTCGTTTGGAAAAAACCAATGAGTAAGCATTTGATTATTATTTTAGAGGATAATGAGTATCACGAATTAGTGTAATACAGATTTTGACTTATTGCAACTTGCGTTTTTTATGCAATTTAAACTACCAATTACTCAGGATAAGCTATAATGTATACTACGTCCATCATTGAAAATATGATATAACAATTGAGAAATTTGTATTTATTTCCATTTTTACATGCTTACGCTCTTGCCTATTTAGAACCCCTAGAATGCAAAATAAAAAATATTTGTTACACTTTATTTCTGACTTGGTTCGTTTCTATTCTGTGATGCATTAAACAAAAATCTTCTGCACCAATATATTTTTCCGCTTAAGTTTCCATGCTGAAAGGGCTTCCTTATACTTATAGTCTCCAAACCTTTTGATCAATGAATGTTATTGTCATTATTCTTCACGGAAACATCTAAAAAGATGAATATTTCTTGGAAGCTTCGAAATTGTTGTACAAAAAATTGATGATATTCTACAGAGAATAATTTATTTTTGCGCAGAAATTCAACAGGTGGCTGCAGAACAGTAAATAATGTCTCCAACAAATATTTTAGAAAATTTTTAATCGCTCTTGAATTAGTGAGTCCTTCTGCTTAGAGTGTCTTTGACATATGAATATTTTAAAATTTACTGCGTATTGAATCTAGTGGGAAGATGGGATACAGTGGATTGCTTTTGAAGTTATATCGTTTTTCTTTACATTTACGTATGAATTTACATTAAAAAGAATTTACCATACTTTAGCTCCTCATCTCATTTATTAATTATCTCAAAGTACAAATCTTAATGATTTTTTAAAGAAAAAATATTTTTAAGGCTTAAAAATGCGTCCTCTTTACACTATGCCTGGTGTAGAGGAAGGCAATACATTGGGTGTAATGAGCGATATATATTGAAAGGTAAATTACAATATTAATGTACATTTATTGGACAAAATATTTTAATAGAAATTCCAGCCATGTTTTTCAATGCACAGAACAAAACAATTAATGGACATTGAAGGAACAAAATTGTTTTAAAGTGGTTTATTTTATTTTATTTTATTTATTTATTTATTTATTTATTTATTTATTTATTTTTATTTTATTTTATTTTATTTTTTTTTTTTTTTTGCAGACTCATATGATATATGCTTAAATTAATCTATAAATATTTAAGTACGATGTTTTATTTTAAATTAAAATATTTTAGTATGTATTTAACAATATGTAACAAGTTTCGTACGCATCAGGAGATTCAGTGAATTTTAGGTGTTTTAGTAACATAAATTTCGTAAATTACTGGTCGCTATATCTGAAGATTTTTTCATTAAATAAGCCATATATTATTTTACGAAAATTCTTGTAAAAAGTCCTTGAAAGTCATTGAAGCGTACGAACCCAGTGTAAATAAGAAAATTTTATTAAAAAAATTTCTTTCCAATAACCTGATTACTCCAATTTCGGCAAATTAAAAACTTACACTGTTAGTCTTAATTATTTATAGTTTAAATAGTATATTTGTTATATTCTTAAAAAAGGAAAAAAAAATAAAGCAAATACCCTTCTAAATATTTTTTTTCTTTATCTATCATAAATTAGCAGCCACATTCTTCATAATAATAAAATTACGTAGAACACGATGTAATTTGTTTAATTTATTTCAAAACAATTTAGGGTAGTCTGACCAGTAAATGAACACTTAAGCACATTTTAAAAGAAAATGATTTATTATATTTTAATAAACAGTACCTATTAGTGTTTGACAGTGCAAATACATTCGATGGTTTACAAACGATTAAAAAATAACAAAATGAATTTTAATTTTTAATTGTTTAGGCTGCTAGGGGTGTCTTAATAGAAATCGATACAAAAACCCAGTAAATGAACAGTTGTTACCAGTGAAAGAACGCAAAATTTTCCAGTGAATGAACAGGCAGCAATTTAAAAATACTCAAATTTCATACTTTTTTATTTATTTTACAACTTGCACAAATAGCTTATAACATGTTTTTATTGAATTACGTTCTTTTTAAACCCAGAACGATAATTAATTAACTTGAAAAATTGTCAATTTTAAGTTTTGAAATTAATCATAAAATACAGAAAAAACTAATTCTATTTCCTGAAATCAATGGCACTGTACTTCTCTATTTCAGTAATAACTCCAGATGAACGGAAGCATGTTGTAGAAATAAGTTCGTTTTTTAGGTAGATTTCGTATGAAATACTACCTATTGGGATCGTTCCTATGTTGGAATTTCTGAAAAAATTTTGCATATCTACACTGATGAAGACCCCTAGAACCCAAAACAACCCTTAGTAAAAAGTTTTATATATATATAATATCACTTTCTTCTGGACACGATAACTTCCACAATTCTGCACAAATCTCTTCCAAACTCACACATAAAATCAAGGGAAATAAAATCTCGGTCAAGTTCGTTAATGGGCAAAATCGGACCAAGTGGATGGAAATAGGGAGGGGTTTTGTGAAAACCGAAAAAACCCCATAACTTCTTAATTTTTGTACATACCAAATCAGTTTAAAGTTTTTGTTACTTCTAAAAATATGGCCAAAAATTTATGTATCACAAATTTTTGATAAAATTAAAAAGGGGCTCAAGGGGCGCAAAAAATATGGTTTTTGGGAGAAAAAAATTCCTAACTTCGTAAATTCTCAAGATATGAAATCCAAATAATTTTACTATAAATCTCCTTAATATTATCTACAACTATTTTATTCACAAGTTTCTGATAGGACCAATTCGTACCGCAAAAAATAATAAAAACGAAAACAAAAAAGGGGGGGTGAAGAAGAATAATTTTCATAACTCCGTCAATTCACAAGATATAAAATCTCCATGAATTTATCATATATCTTCTTAATATTGTCTTCAACATTTACATAGACAAGTTTTTGATAGGACCAATTCTTGCAGCAAAAACAAATTAAAAATACATAGCGGTTGAAGAAAAAAATCCTCTCATTAAGGGTGTATTCAAATCCAAACTGCTTATATTCTTACACATTTTTTAATTCCTTTTTGCTCTGAAACGCATTCAATTGGTAGATTCTCTTATTCAGAATCCGAATAATGTACAGTAATGATCGATTTTTTGATAGAGGTAGAATATATTTCAAAAAACGATGTCAAAGTGCGCATTTTGAACAGAATTTCCCGAAGCGATAGTGTTAGAAACGAAAAAATTGCCCTACTAAGAAAATAATTATTTATTAATCAAGTTTTAATTAATTGAAAGAAAAATAAAAACACAGGTCGCTTATAAATCTTTTCAAAAATCAAGTCAGGAAGTTTCATATATATATATATATATATATATATATATATTAAATGAATCTGAAAATGTGCCAGAAAATTTCGAGTTGTTGAGCATGGAAAAATATATATTTTTTTTAATACCGCCTTAACATGATTCTGATAAAATCAGCTATTATATAAAAATAAATAAAAATTCGTCAAAGGCAGACAGATAAAACTGTTAAAGTGGATTTATATCTAATCATGATTTAGTTTTTGTTGGTGAAATTAGTATACTTAACTTCGAAATCAACCTATGCCTGTAGGCCGGGCCTGCAGGGATTTTTAGGTAGATTTCGTATGAAATACTACCTATTGGGATCGTTTCTATGTTGGAATTTCTGAAAACTTTTTGCAGATCTACACCGATGAAGACCCCTAGAACCCAAATCCACCCTTAGTAAAAAACTTTATATCTATCTATCTATCTCTCTATCTACATATATAGTATCTATACATATATATATATAGCGCTTTCTTCTGGACACGATAACTTCCACAATTCTGCACAAATCTCTTCCAAGCTGATACATAATATCAAGGGATATAAAATCTCGGTCAAGTTCGTTAATGGGCAAAATCGGACCAAGGGGATGGATATAGGGAGGGATTTTGTGAAAACCGAAAAAAACCCATAACTTCTTAATTTTTGTACATATCAAATCAGTTTAAAGTTTTTGTTACTTCTAAAAATAGAGCCAAAAATTTATGTATCACAAATTTTTGATAAAATTAAAAATGGGCTCAAGGGGCGCAAAAAATATGGATTTTTGGAGAAAAAAATTCCTAACTTCGTAAATTCTCAAGATATGAAATCCAAATAATTTTAGTATACATCTCCTTAATATTATCTACAACTTTTATATTCACAAGTTTTTGATAGGACCAATTCGTACCGCAAAAAATAAAATAAAAACGAAAACAAAAAAGGGGGGGTGAAGAAGAATAATTTTCATAACTCCGTCAATTCACAAGATATAAAATCTCCACGAATTTATCATATATCTTCTTAATATTGTCTTCAACATTTATATAGACAAGTTTTAGATAGGACCAATTCTTGCAGCAAAAACAATTTAAAAATACATAGCGGTTGAAGAAAAAAATCATCTTATTAAGGGTGTATTCAAATCCAAACTGCTTATTTTCTTACACTTTTTTTAATTCATTTTTGCTCTGAAACGCATCCAATTGGTAGATTCTCTTATTCAGAAACTATATAATGTACAGTAATGATCGATTTTTGATAGAGGCAGAATATATTTCAAAAAACGATGTAAAAGTGGGAATTTTGAACAGAATTTCCGGAAGCGATAGTGTTAGAAACGAAAAAAATTGCCCTACTAAGAAAATAATTATTTATTAATCAAGATTTAATTAATTGAAAGAAAAATAAAAACACAGGTCGCTTATAAATCTTTTCAAAAATCACGTCAGCATGTTTCATATTTTATTTATTAAAAATGAATCTGAAAATGTGCTAGAAAATTTCGAGTTGTTGAGCATAGAAAAATATTTTTTTTAATACCGCCTTAACATGATTCTGATAAAACCAGCTATTATATAAAAATAAAAAATAAAAACTCGTCAAAAGCAGACAGATAAAACTGTTAAAGTGGATTTATATCTTGTCATGATTTAGTTTTTGTTGGTGAAATTAGTATACTTAACTTCGAAATCTACATCTGCCTGTCAGGGACTTTTTTATTATGCATTTCATATGATCCTTAAAATACCAGATCTTATACTTTACTGCAGGCTACTTCCGATTCCACCACATGTGGACACGAGGTGCACATATTGTCATGGTACTTACTTGATATTTCCAACCTTGGATGCTATTTTTAAAAAAGAGCCATCCATTTATCCCTTGGATGTTTGCATATAAATGAATTTTTCCTTCCTGTTTGATTCATGACATTGTAAATATCACCTTTTACTTCATCCTTATGCATTGTAAATCCAATTTTTCCCTTTCCAACTATCCAATGTTCAATGAGTCTTTCTTCTTCAAAGAACAATACAGGCAATGTCCCATACGCTTTCTTTCAATTGTTTTCCCTCTCAGTTTCATAGACGACGGTGCTTTTTTAATATTAAAATGAAGAGATGCCTTCTTCTAACTGAGCTGACCTGAGCCTCATAGCTTGTACAGCATTTTCAAGGTCCTCTGTAGAGTACTTGAACTTCCCATATTTCCCTTTTGAGGAATCGTCTTGGTTATCAATGAGAATATTTGTATCAATCATCTAAAAAATAGAAAAACTTAGGTTTGAAAGTCATCAATATTTATTACCTTTTAAAATGTGCGTGTATTATGTTCTGTTGTTACGTTTTTATATCTGTTCCCTTTTCCTTTGTTACCATTGTTGAAAAATGACTTAATTCAAAATATAGGTACAAAAGAAGCCACAAAAATATAAGTCCCAAAACAGTTCATTCACTAGAAAAAGTAGCATAATATATTCCTCCCAGTGAATGAACAGCTGTTCATTTATTGGATTTGTAACATTTGCCTAACCAGTTATTAAACATCCCTATTCTCAAATTGTACAGTCGTAGGAAAAAAAAAATAAACACCCCTACTAAATCCTCATCAAATTATCGTAGAAGAAAATTACTGGTACCGAACGATTGGAAATAAAGTCTACTTTTAAATGATGTATATAAAATTTGCTTAGGGGACTATTTGCATATTAAAACGAACCATAACTTTGTTTTTTCAAATGCCGTACACAATACTGACAACATTAATGAACTCTACACCCTTCAATTAGCCTAAAAACAAATTTTTATGTGATTCGTACCATAAGTTTCCGAAAAATTAATTATTTTAAAACGAGCGTATTTTAAGGGCTTTATCCAAATTGAAGTTCCGTACTCGATTGTTAACCGAGAGAGCCCTCTTCTTGATCAAAGCACCTTAAGCGCCACTCAAGGAGTCAATGAAGCCTGTTAGATTACAGGGCAGCAGAATAAATTTCAAAATATCTACTCACTTCTATCTTAAACCACCATTTTGCCGTTTTTTAAGCTTAATTGGAAAACTACTTGGAAGAAAATTGTGAAATTTTGGATTTCCATAAAGCAGGACTTAATAAATCTAAATCCATCAAAAAAATTGTAGGTTGCAATTCATATTTTTTTCGAATTTTAATTTCATAATTCATAATTTATATCATAAAATTATAAAAATTGCAAATTCAGCGTATTTGTGTTTGGGTATAATTGTATTATTGCTACAAAAAAAAAAAAAAAAAAAAAAAAAAAAAAAAAAAAAAAAATAGCACATTAGGAGCATAATTTCAGGAGATATAAATAAAAATATGAAAATATAATTGAACATTAGAAGCAGTAAATTTTTAATGTTGATAATTTAAAAACTTATCATTCAAATGACTTGAAATTTGGTGTCTAGGCATAGTTTGAACCAAACATTTGAAATACCTTGTTAAAATTGGGTATTGCTATTGAAAAAAATGATGTTTGGATTCGTTTTAATATGTAGATGGAAATTAATTAACCCTAAGAAAATTTTACATACATCATTTAAAAGTAGACTTAATTTCCAGTCGTTCGGTACCAGTAACTTTTGTCTACGATAATTTGTTGAGGAGTTACTAGGGGGTGTTTCCTTTTTTTCCACGACTCTACATATTCTACAATGGTTAAAACAATTAGAAATGTAGCTATAATATATATATATTTAATGTATGTACAATCCATTTAGTGCATAAAGTAAATAAATACAGTAAATTCTTTTCAAACATATGAAATGACATAGCACTTACCTTATTATTTCAGCATGTTAACAATGTGTTTCTCAGACATGAAAAATAAAACATGTTCTCAAATTAAAGCAATGTGACTTCAGTAACCAATCAGGAATGCGGTAGCTTTCTATTGAATAGAATTAACGCAATGTTGTAACCCCATCTACTGGGGGGGGGGGGGGGTCTTCATGCCTTATTATATTAAAGTATAAAAATTGTTCTTTCTCTGGGGTCTGTTCACTTACTGGTCGGACTACCCTATATTAGAACGTTTCGTTAACAGCAGTTTTTATTTTATATAAAAGAAGAAGCATTTTTGCAAGTATTTATGGTATTTCTACTGAAAATTGCACTGTTAAATGAGTACAATAAAGTTCAAATCCACTTTGCCCTTTTTTGATGTGCTCCTGTATTCGCCATGTAGTCATAAAATAAACAAAGGCTCCAAAATTATCATATTTGAAAAAAAAAAAAAAAAAAAAAAAAAAAAAAAAAAAACGGTAAAATTTGCATAGATTTTCCGATAAATGAGTGTGTTTTCTTTAAACTTCAATTGCTTTTTCTTCTATATTTCTATACTTTATTAGCCATAAATTTAAAATTTAAAGAAGGAAAATAATACTTTTGTATCTAAAACAGCAAACTTCTTTTAAAATTACTAAATTCCACTTCGATCATATGACTTAATCTGAAGATATTCCTTACTATACTGTCATTTATAAGTTCTAATATGAAGTTAAAACTATGTACATTAAACACAATTTGAGGGTCTGGATGAGTGAAACTCCATCATAAAAAATACCCTGCAACATACAAATTTGAGACATGAACAATTTCTCAGATATGCGAATTATTTCTGCAAAATGCAAAAGATTAGGATAATTCAGCTTCTTCTTAATAAAAATGACATAGTAGGATGTAATTTCTGTAAAACAAACATTTTATACTATACTTAATAGTATTCCTAAAATACTCAAAATAGCTAAACAATAGCTTTAAAATGCCATTAATTTATTTAATTAGAAATATTATTGTTTTGAAGTTTAAGCATATTTAGATTGAAATCTAGAAAGTACACCACACGTAATGATACTAATGAACATCTCAATCTTCTCTTACATGGATATTTTTTATAAACGATTCCTTTATCAAAGAGTTTTAAGAACATTTTATAATCATTAACTTCTAATGAAATAAATGTGTCTGTAAAAAAATATACCCTCTTTGTTTGATGGAATATAAACTCAAATACGAGATCTACGTTTCTTTAATATAGTAGATTACAAAGAGATTACACCCAATAATTGATATTTGACACCCAAAGTGACCAATGGAAAAAAATTAAGAGTATATTCTTAATGAAGATATATTTAAAAAAACATTGATTGTTTTGAAAGTCATAAAAACGTGATAGGAAACACATTAGAAATAAATAAACGACTCCTTTTTTAAGAAGTTTTAATTAAGGTAACGAGTTCATGTTACTTTAACGATGAAAGTACAATACATTTTTTAAAGTAATCCCATTTTTTCGTTTTTATATTTATATCTTTCGGTTATTTGTAACGTTTATTTTTAAATTGAAAAAAGAAAATATATAATTAAAATTCCTCGAACTATGTATAAAATGAAAACGTATAACATTAATTTTATTAACTCAGTTTCGTTATTTTTTTAAGTCAAAATTAAACATTTTAAAATTCTCTCTATTTTTAGAATTAATTTACTCATAAAGATATTTTCAGTAACGATATCCTTGAGTTTAGCGATCTGATGCTTTTCGTTTAAAAGAGTAACTTCTACTAAAAAAATTATAATAATGCGAAAATAAAATCTAATAATTAAAATACATAAAATGAAAAATTATTATATTTTACATGTCAAATATTTCACATTTCATTTTAAGCATTTGAATTCATTAGATCGTAGAGAATTTTATATATATTCTAGAATATCGAAAACGTAGAGAAACTTATAATGCATCATATCATAGTGCAACAGCAAACAATAATTGCTTGAAAGAAATTCTGAGTCGTGAAATATTAATTCTTAGAAATTTTAAACTTCGTTAAGTATCCCAGTTAAATATGATAAAAATAGTTTCAACGCAATTAAATTAGGTCAAATTGAAAATTTTCCCAAAGAAAATGATGTGTTATATTTATAAAATAAAGCAAAACATTTCTATATAAATGAAATCAGCCAGGAAATGTCAGCAAATATTTTTTTTTTTTTTTTTTTTTTTAGCTACGTTAAGATATTGAACAAATGATGCAGCACTTTAAAATAATAATTTGCATAAACAATTTGGAATTGGGTTATTCAAAATTACACAAAATACTTTTAAAACCATTTGATTTTATTAAGAAAATACAATTTTTAACATATTATTTGATATTCAAAGAAAGCAACTTTAAGATTAATCCTGATACTGCAATCTCGTTTATAAGAACTAGTGATTTACATTGAGTTTTGTAATTGTCTTTGAAATTTCCAGTTTATCTTATAAAAAATTTTATCCATTGCATAGAACATTTAAAAAAAAAATAAAAATAAAAATAAAAATCACTTATGCAACGAATGTTTAATACGATGCACAGAAAAACATTGAAATTAAAAATAATAAAAATGGAGTTGACATAAAACTGATTATGAATCATTAAATACGTAAATGCATTATTAAAGAAGATACTTAACGGAGGAAAATATCTATTGAGAGGAATTTTATCCGATAAAAATAGTTTCAACGTAATCAAATTAGGAAAAATTGAAAATTGTCTCAAATAAAAGGATGTGTTGTATTTATAAAATAAAGCAAAACACTTTTATATAGAAAATGAAATCTTCCAAGAAATTTCATTGACGAATTTTTATTCGTTTATTTATTAAATTTATTTTGAGCTACGTTAAGATATTGAATAAATGATGCAGCACTTTAAAATAACAATTTGTGTAAAAAAAAAATTAAAATTGTGTTATTCTAAATTACACAAAATACTTTTAAACCATTTTATTTTATTAAGTAAATAATATTTTTAACACGGTATTTGATATTCAAGAAAAAAAAACTTTGAGATTAATCCTGATGCCGAAAGCTCGTTTACCAGAACCAGAACTACTCTGACTTTTCTAATTGTCTTTGAAATTTCTAGTTTATCTCATGAAAAAAATGCACTTATGTAACGAATTTTTAATACGATGCACCCTTCTATACACTGTAATAACAAAATAGTCTTTCAATGAGATCGTGGATCACATTATGTATCTGAAGGTATTATGCATACACCGATTTTGGATAAATACAATCATGTACGATTTATCGGGGTTGTGCCTATAAATGGAAAAAGGGGCAGTTAAGAGAAATTCTGTGACGACATGTATGAGTATAACTCTCGGTCATTGGCCTGGATTTAAAATGAAGGGGTTCTTTTTTATTTGTTTAAATAAATAATTTCTAAGACTTATTCTTTAAAAATATTAAAGTTTTAAACAGATAAATTGCCTTTTTCTTTAGGTGCCATCAAGTTATTTTCCGTCAAGTTTTGACAGTTCCCATCTACTTTTTAATAAAAAATTATTATTAAAATTCCTAACTTTAATTATTATTATTAATCAGTGTCGTAAAACCAAAGGGGGGATGTTATGTATACCATTTTGTTTCTCTATAGTTATTTTCACCGTCATTTATTGCAAAATTTTGCTATTAAATAAGTCAAAAATTTCTATTGAAAAATAGTAGTATCTATAATCACATCCTCTTGGGTACGCATATGTTAGTAACTTTATACGAAAATTTTAGACAAATTGAGAAACTTTCAGAGACATTCAAGTCTCAGGATTTGATTGAAGATTGATCCAATAAAATTAAAAGGATTTCTGTTACAAAATAGAAATTTTTTTATATGTCTAATTTATTATTTATATATTTGTAAGAAGTAAAAAGACTCATAAAACTAGGAAATGGGAAGGATATTTTAACAATGACATAAATAATGAACACACTTTAGAAATGGATATAATCAAACAGGATAAATGAACTATAAATAATTTTTTGTTGTAATTTTTAATAAGGGAAAAAAGTAAAGTCTGTTTTCATTTAGTTCAATCGCCCAAGATTCAAACTAGGAAAAACACTCCCAAAATTTCAATAAATATTTCCAGTATAAAACAGTGTACGGGAGGTAGGGGAGATATGATACACTTCTTTAAATATTTTTTTATAATCCTTAGAACGCTATTTTTAAAGAATTTTTTCCTGTTTTCTTATAGAGTGATCTTTCATTTACTTATTAAAAATATAGTGAATTTAAAAAATAATCATTCAAAATATATATCACAGTTATTTTGAATGATTACTATTGTATCAAATCTCCCAATTACTGGGGAGGATTGCTACACTTGCACGGGAGATTTGATACATTCTTATGTAAATGTAAAAAAAATGTAGACAATTCAATTAATGAGTCATACAATTTTTATGATAAATCTTGAAATATTTTAGTAAAATTTAAAAATAAATGATGTTGAAATATTTATGTTTTAGATATGTTTATTACAAAATTAAAATATACAATCCTATTAACACACTTTTTAGGAAATAAATAATGAAAAAAAAAAAAAAAAAACCCTAGATATCTTGCTGCAAGGAAAAAATAAAGTGAACATTGCTGTTTTGCAAACAATTTAACATAAATTTGGCACATTTAAGCTTTCTTTAAAAGAAAAACTAATGACTCTATCATTTTGATATGCAAAGTCGGGTGGATTTAATGTTTTTTGAATTTGACTTTTGTCAATTATAGAAACGTCTTCCCTTTCAGGTCATTTAAACTTTTTTCCTTCTACAAGACGAGCAAAGCGAACTAACCATATATCATCGCACGGCTTTTCTATGTAACCTACATAATACCGAATAGTCTGTTTAGCAGAAAAGGCCGCGATAATCCATGAACTAGCACTAATTAGATTATATAAATCAGCATCATCATTATCAGAAACATCTGATAAAAATTCTACTTCTTCACTGATTGAAAATTTAACATTTTTGATTTAGATAGCCTTTGTGAGCTGCAATATTCTTCGTCTTTTATCTCTAACTTTAAGTTGTTTGTCAACCTTTATTTTTTTGACAATCATGTCAATCAATATTAAAAATTTTACTTTACGTTTTCCACCCTTTATGGTTGAAACTGTTTTCTTGGAATTAGCACTAATATCCTTGGGAGACTTGTAAATTTGGTATGACGGCCCTGTATTTTTATGTAAAGATTTTTTAGGTGCCTTGTCCGTAGATAACTTATTCATAGTTAACTCACTGGTTTCGTGGAGATGATGAGAAGAAGATGTTGAGGGTAAACAAATAGGTATTGTCGAAAAAATTAAGATCAAAAGGATAAATTCCAGATTAAAATATATATATATATTTGTTTGAGTAAATGATTTCGGAAAAATTTACCATTTAATCCTCCTTACCAATTTCAGTAGCTCTTGCTGTAAAACAATAAGGAATATTATAGTCCTATATTAGTTTGCAACTTAAACAACTTTAAAACTATTAAATTTCAACTATGCAACTGTATCATTTCTCCCCACTATTAATGTGCCATTTCTCCCTATCATGACTTATTGGATTTTCAATCACTTTGTATAAATGCAATTGGAAAATGGCAATCTACTCTCTAGCAAAACTAACTCTAACAATGTGCTTGAAAAATAAAAAAAATACAAGATATTATCTTCACAATAATAAGTGTTATGAAAGAAAATCAGTGTTTGAAAAAAAATACATTGACATTCCAAACTTCTTCAAAATTAAAGAGAAGAAAAGTTGTCAGTTTTTCACGACCAAGTTTAGCTAATGCTGGCTATTGCAAATAAAAGAAGACTTTACATGTGTTAGATTGGATGTTAATGACATTTGTTGATCAAAATTGTCAATGTATCAATCCTCCTTATGTATCAAACCTCCCCTACCTCCCCTACTCGAAAAAAAAAATCTTCAAAAAGTTTATAACAAAAAAGAGAATAATAAGATATCATTATCATAATAAGGTGATAAAGTATATAAAAAAAACCTCTACGTGAAAAGAGACAACTATATCCTAGACAGTTATATCCGAAAAAAATAGCGTTCTTAACAAAACAGATATAAGGGGTTGGTTTGCGTAAAATAATGTTGAATACCCAAATTCTACCAATTACACTTTAAATGTTTTGTAGCAAACGCCCAGTCACTCGACCTTTTATACTGATAAATGTTATTTAACCGTAATCATTATTGATCCTGACCAATCATACCCCTCATAATATGGTAAATAAACCGTTATTTACAAAACCGATCGATTGACTGGACAGTTCACTGCAAATTAACAACAGTGACATGGGATTTTGTATAATTAAATGTTTGTTTTACCTTAAGGCAGATTTTGCGGAATTAAAAATATTCTACCAGTCAATGTGAATGGCAAATAAGATATTTTACCAGCCAATTTGCAAACATCTACTATTTTAAAAAATTATACTAAATTTTGAAATCGTACGACCGTTTTTTAGAAATCCGTAAAATAGCTATGAGAAATTTAAATTCTGACCAATGAGAACACTTCCCATTCTGGTAAAGTAAGCCTTATCTATAAAAAGGATTCAATGACTGAACAGTTTTCTGCAGATTTTTAACTGTGTACTAGCCATGAAACAGAATACATTTCTTAGTTTTCATGGTCTACAATTTTTAACGCATACTTAAAATACGAATTTTTTTTTAATTATTCGTAATTTTAAAGTTATTCGTAATGAAAAATGGTCTTATATATGTAGACAGTCTGATTTTAGCATAACTTGTTTCTTCAGCACCATAATTTAATTGCATTTCTGGTTGTACGAACAGGGGAATAAAGCTTTCAGTGCAGTTGATTATCATAAATCGTCTACTACATCTTCCTGGAGTTAAGTGGGAAATGTGATTCCTAGATGAATAAATTAAAAAATTCAAAAAACTCGATTGCGTAAAAAGCGAATTAATTAATTATTTCTCATCAATGTGAGACTATTTTTTATATTACTTACCTATTTTTTTATTTACTTGTATTGATGACTTTTAAGTTGTGTTTAATTGTTAGTTCCTATCTATAAACACTGTTTTGGTGAGGTTAGAGTTGCAGTAAATCTAGAGATCCTACCTGCACAACTTCCAGGCTGTGTAATATTTAAACGGAGCTTCTGACTGTAAAATAGTCAATGAAATATCGTCTTCATTTTGAAAGACCTATCCAATGATATGCCACTCAATATGATGCGTAAAAATATTTTTTCGTCTCTACCGCCATTTTGTACTTTACGGCCGCCATTTTGAATTTATAAAAACAAAACCTAGCCTATAACAATCGGACGGTAAAGAGGAATCGATAGAGACCTCATTCATTAAAATCCATCCCACCGTTGGAATGTTTCGAGGGTATAAAGAAATCCACGTACCCAGATACGCGTGAAACACATAACCCTTCTTGGCAGTCGGGTAAAAAACATGGAGGTGCTTTGATAGAGATAGTATATTTCAATTCGGTTTTTGTCATATTCGAGAAGCATTCCGAATAGTGTTTGATAGTACTTCTAGAAAACAAAGAGTTTTTTTTTTCTCAAATGCAATTTTTTCGGTACATCTGATTTAGGCCATATTTCCAGAATTTTTCTCAGGAAATAAAGGGAAAATGAGACTTTTTTGCTGTTTACTTACTTAGTAGAAAACATGTGTATGCGGTGAATAGTCGTAAAAATTCTGTATTTCGTAAAAAGCTCCCGTCCCGAAGGGGTTAAATTTAAAGGAACCCAGCCTTTTATATTTAAAGATTCGATTTAAATGACTTTTATTAATTCCAATGAAGAATGTAGAAAAACTAATTTATTTATCGAGAAGAATTTTATAAAAAAGATAATTTTAATTAAATTTGTGCAGGTGGTGTACATAATACGTGTGATACCACTTCAACTAATGGATTCAGTAACGTAGGTTAATTCAATAAATGGGACATATTTTCTAATCCTTCACACAAAGACTTTCAATTTCTCAGATACACTATTCTTCTCTGCAAATAAATACATACATCTTAATTTGCATGCTATCTTCTTCCATACGATGACCAATTACATAAATACAAGTTAAACTATCAAGTATATATGATGGTTTTGTGATGCAGTTGAATAAAAGAAAAAATGAACATCCCATGCATTTTAATCACCAAAATTCAAAGGAAGCAACTAAAATAGCTATTCGACTTGCAATTGTGTATCATGTCAGTTTACATAAAAAAGTCCTTGGCACTCATCTTCATCTTGAAATTGTACTAAAATTCTGAAATGTTCAATATGAATACATAATTTTGACATCATACTTGGCTTTGTCATTAAATTTCACTTTAGTGCACCAAACGTGAAGACATTCAATCAAGTAGTTTAGGAATTACGAAGATTTAAAATTTGGAGCTTCTACCGATAAATTCCATTTTTATCACTGCAAAACATATTCGAATGCAGGTAGTTTTTAAGCGTAATTTTAGAACTAGTTTACAGAATAATAAATAATTTTATAATTCACAAATTTGAATTATTTAGAAATCTATTGTTGTTAAAGTGATTCATAGGTTACAATTCACATTTTTTTCGAACAAATATATATTTTTAATTCCTTTTTGAAAATTATTAAATGTAAATTATGAATTTTTTAACAGAAATTGATTTATTTAGCTTCAATTATGATAATACAAAATTACTGCTAATTCCGCCTACTAATTCTTTAATACAACTAGTTTTTTTTTTTTTTTTTTAAGAACAACCTGAGTTGTCAACTGTTTTTCAATAATTAAAAATTAATTTAATATTAGCGGTTCCAAATTTAAAACCTTCAGAACTCCTAAACTATTTGAACTAATGATTTCCAATTTGATATTCTAAGATAAAAAGTACAGAAAATGCTAAATATGATGTTAATATTAGGTGTTTGTTTTAAAAATTTGACACAATTTCAGTACGAACTCTTAACCTTATGTTTTTGCAAACATAAATTTAAAAAGCCATAATTACCAATCAAATGGGTACTTGTGTGTTTTTTTCTGTCTCTGACAATTCGGATTTTTTTTTTTTTTTTTTTTTTGGCTAACTGTACCTTCATGCATCATTAGATTTAAAATATGTGTTGCAAGATGTCGAGGACTAATGATCATTTTTTTTTCATAAATTTGTAATGAATAAGTTTTTTTTCTCTTTTTTCGCAATAAAGATACACGCAATAAAGATTTTGCAATAGAGATAAAATAATTGTATAAACAATGTATTATTGTGTTAAATTTTTTCATATACTAAATGAATCTGGGGTTCATTTAATTGAAAACATTCAATTAGTTCTACAACTGGTTTAAAAATGAAAATCTTTTTTTTTTCTAAACGAATTCAAATCACATCTAAAAATTTTTCCTTTAGCTGAAAAGCTGTTTCACATTAGCATATTTTATAACAAAAACTTATCTTTTACGCTTGCAACTCTTTATAGAACTTTGGGTTAATAGTTTCCTACCTTATGTTAAATTTCTCCTTATTGATTTCGTTAATGTGTTTTATTGATTCTTCTGTAAACGTTAATGTACCCCAGCATTCCTACCATACTCCATACGCCTGGGTACTACTACAGTCTTACTTTTCGCAGGAATACCGGCATTTTTTTTTTTAGTAAATCGCTCTTTCCGTTTACTAAGTGCTACAATTTATATGGTGTACACCCCACTTGTAACATACTACAATACGAGATCGGAAAGAAAACTTCTGCTGTCATATAGATTTGTAGGACGGCCTTATTGTGACAGATGATGAAAGATTTTTGAAACGCGTTGCGTTAGCTTCGTTTTATTGTTTATTTAAAAAGTGCCTTTATTTGGAATCATGAAACAAAACTTTAGAAGTACCTATTTTTATGTTAAAAAATATTTAAAAAAAAATCTCGATTACAAACAAACTTTAAAATAGCTTGAGCGCAAAGGTTTAAGACATTCCAAGTTTTCCACATATAGTTTTTCCTTGAAATTTCAAGGAGTCAATTTTATTTTATCTTTTACAAGCATTGGGTATAAGTTGTTACTTCGTTATATTGTTCTCTTTATATAAATTACATTTGCTAAAAAAATGCATGGTATCTTAAAATATCAGAACGTAGAAGTTGGAAAAGATTTATATATCCACTACATCGGACGAATATTTATAGAGTTTTTCCCCTTAACCCATTTTAGGACAAGCATAGAAATTTTATAAAATGTGGTATTATTTTCATTGAAATATGCTTAAATTACATTCATTAAGACAAAGAAAAAAGATTCGTGCATGAAAAATAATTTTTTATTTGAGAAATAAAATGTATTCGGCATTTTCATGCATTCGGTCAATGGTGCGCTAACGCACCATTACATTTAAAATTAAGAGTTGTTTTAAATTTTTATGACATTTGTTTAGTTATTATTTTATTTACAGAACTTTCAATTTTAATCCATTATAAAAAAAAATATCATTAATCTCAAGTGGAATAATTATACATTTTCAAAATTTGTCGAATTTGTCAATAACCGTTTCAATTTTAAAAGACTAGCGTATTTTGAAAATTTCTCAACAGAAAGTGTTTTCTCCAATTGAATTACTTATATTTTATAGATATCTCCAGAAACCTTAAAAATAGCAGAAAAATAAAATTAGTGAAAAATATTCGTCACAGTGTTAATAAAGAAAATATTTGTTGAAATGGTGCGTTTATGCATCTTTCGCCGAAAATGGGTTAATACAATTGAAAGCTGGCATTTCAAACATTCTAACCTATGATTTCTAGAATTTTTTCACGGTTATGATATTTTTCAGTGAAATATAAAATACCCAGTTTTTCGGTATTTATCTAAGGCTTGGGTAAATACCCGGGGCTCAAAAAATAAATACCTACAACACTGGGTATTTACACATCCCACATCACTGGACATACTTAGATTTCTATTCGCCATTTGCTGAGTCGCAAGTGTGGTTCTCTATGTTGATTGAGGTAACAAAAGAGGCAATAAATGTAAAACTTATTATAGGAAAACACATTGTTTAAATAAAGCAAAATAAAGTAAAAATTCCTCTCATTTGAAGTATCTATAAAACTTTATCTTCCAAGCTTTATACCCAAGTTATCCTGACAGACCCAACTAAAAGGTAAAAAACTGTTTATACTACTAAAAAATTAAAGCATCGAAAACTAATATAACGATTAAAAATATTTGCAAAGCAAAAAATTATAAGATATCTACGACATAAATTATATTTCTAAATATACATTTATGATAAAAGATGCTAAAACGAGTTTTATTGTTACACGATTACGCCATATAAGAAATGCTAAAAGAAATATGTCAAGAGACTTTATTCAAATTAGTTCGCAGATTCTTAATTTTGTTTACGTTTTGATTGTTTGGTTTGTAGAACAATCTGTTATCCAGAAAAAAAAAAATCAGATAAATTTATGTATGGACAATACTGCATGAAAAATAAATATCTCATCAAAAACAACTCATTGTAAGTTATCCCGAAAAGTAACAAATCTAAAACGTCAGTAATAAAAAGAAGTGATGTCATAATATACAAAGAAGCAATACGGAAGTGCATACTCCGAGGACCGTGTAAAACTCATAACTAAACTCATAATGTTTCCAAAGGAGTGAGTGAGGTACAGTAGGTTAAAACTGCTTGGCGACATACAGGTATAATGTATGTATACTATACTGCACTTACATAATATAACTATATGTTTTTCAAGGCTCTTTATGTATTATTTCTCCAATGAAACTTTTAAAAGTTGAAGCTTCTGTGTTTCATGTCCATTAGTATGGGTCGAAAAAAACCGAAATACTTACAATCGAAACGTCATAGTGCGGGAAAATTGCCATTGTAAAAAAAAAATAAATTCGTAAAATATTATACCAATTGGTTAATATCTTTTACTGCTGCAGGGGTATCAAAGTTCCAAAAAATTGCCAAAAACCCAGTTTTTGCATTTTTTTTTAATCATCCACACACAGCTGTTGGATTTCTCATAGAACGCAACAGCAGCTCCAAGTTATCAGTAATGAAACAATGAAATTTCATTTTGGTGACATCATATCTTACAAGGCCAAAATTTCTAAAAAAATGTGTAAAATTATAATTTTTCGATTTTTCTATTTTCATAATATTTCTAGATTTTTTTAACTTCCAGTAGGCTGGAAAAAGCATTTTCTGTTGTTCCTCTCACATAGATTGTTAACCATGATCATTGCAATTCTATCAAAAACATCTACTCTATGATAGAAACGCCAACAGCTGCTTACATGTAAAATTATTTTCTCGCTGCTAAAGGGTCACTTGGTCAATTTCACTTGGTTCGTTTTTTGTAAGATACTCTTTGTCCTCTATACTTTGATGGAACTAATGATCGAAATCACTACCAGGTTAAAGAGGGGCGAAGTCATGAAAGAACATATTTATTTGATACCTGAACCATGCCTCCGATATTTTGGTCATTTAACTCCACCGCCTGGGCAAGGCGACTTTTACATGCAATGACATTACAGATTTTTTGAAGTAAAGTTAAATGTACACTGAAACATAATTGCAGTCGGACGTGGTGGAACTGTCCTTAACGCAGGATGCAAAGATGGTGTTATACATTTACTTGGGAACAAGTTTAAAAATAGCTTTAGTGTCTTCCTTGCCCTCACTTCAATGAACTCCCGCAGAGACATCATTTACGAACATCCTGATGACAAACAACAGGCATTGAACATATTGTGGCCTGATTGGTTAATTTCTTGCGATTTATAAATCATTACCAATTGCAATGTTTAAGCCAATTTAATCTGATTTCCTAGATGTTGGTAAAGACCACTTGTAAACTGGCCAGAAGTAGGGTAATTCCGGGATTTATGCCGCACATTTTTTTGAATTTGTGTATAAAGTCCCATAGTGGACATAAAAAAAATTATGCTGTGCTATTTAATGTTAAATATACAACGCGTGCACTGCTACACAAAAAATTCAAAACCAATTATTAATACTTTTTAACAATTTTTTCTAAAACATTACACTGCGGCGCGTCACCCGTACATTCAGGCTGAGACGCCGCACTTGTGCGGTAAGTATGCCGCGCTTGTAATAAGAACAGAATGAAGTTAATTAAAAATATTTTAAAAAATATTCATATCTGGAATATAGTTAATGATGTAATAACAAAATGAAACTGAATGAGTACAATGAAACGTATTAGTAGATTCAAATTAATAATTGTTGCCTACTTTCACTATTAAAATTATCGAGTTATTTTTTTTTTTTACATTAAATTTCAATTGTTATTTTAGCAACAATGTAACATCAATGTATTAGAAAGGGAAAAGAAAAAAGTAAAATTGTGTTTATATAATTTATTTGTTAACCCTTTCGGGACCGGTACCTTTTACACAAATTTTATTCCGTTGGTACCACTTTTTTAACAGAAGTCACCTTTACTTAAATAATCATGAATATGCTTAAATTAAACAAAGCAAAAATTACTTTTCTTTTTTACTGGTGCCAGAAACAAATTTTGTAAGCTCTTTATGAAGTTGCTTATATGCACCTATGGTCTCGAATGGGTTAAGAGATCTACTTTTTCGACTACAAGCTACAGAAAAAGTGTCGAAAAAATGCAGTCTTTATGTAACTACATTTAAACACATGATGCAACGAAGCCAATTACACTTCCTCTTTTTTGGAGTAGAAGCAAAGAACGTCTGCGCTACGTGTAATCCAATTTTTCATTGTTATCATCTTGACTTGCATCTTTCTTGTCCGTCTTACTTTTAATTTCCCCCTTTTCTCCTTTGGTTTTATTAAACGTGATAACATGCTTAAGATGGTTAGTCTGTGCAAAAAGAAACGGAAAAGTTAATAAACTTAATCATCCCGTTCAAAAGAAACTGCGGCATGCATACCGGAATAGCAGTGCGGCATATATCCCATTTTGCATGGTGCAGACGTCGGCCATCATAGTTACCTGCCATCGCTAAGAGGAATGATTTAACCATACACACAATACTCTATACAAACGCTACACTTACTTTTGACTTTGAAATCATGCATGCATTTTGTAATTAGTGTATAAAAAGTATTTAAACATAACGTGTTTAAAAGTTCGGATAGTGGAATCATGCACTTACGTCACAATAAAGGTTATACTTCTACAAGTAAAGATCGAAATGGGATTTACATATTACACTGGTTAAAATAATCTCATTGCGCACCTATACTGTGCGTTTGTGGACCATCTATCGATAATTACAAGAAATACAAAGGGTGCGGTATGTATCCCGTATTCGGCTACTCTCCCGGAGTTACCCTATATGTTTGAAATATTGCAATCTCCTTCAGCCGCAGTGTGTTCAATTGACATTTTTCGACAAATCCCTGGACCATTATTTCACGCAAAATGGATCACTACTGCTAAACGAATTTTGAGACCCTACTTTGGAACAGAAAAACCCTCTTCTTAAATTGTCATACTAGCTGAGTACGCCGTGAAAGCGTACATCGGTTAGTTCACAATTAAATTGAATCCCTCATGTTTCCCAGAATCTGTGCACTATAATTTGCAACTTCCGTTATTTGGCAGGTCATCTACAAAATATTACAGTTCCTGTAATTTCACGAAATGCCTATTTTGCAAATCATGAAAATAGCCTAATTGGAATGATAGCAGATGAAGGAGAGAACATCAGGACCTCAGCCATGAAGAAAATTACCAAAGCAAGAATTTCTGTGGACTCGATTCGTGCCACCCGTGAGTTCGTCATTCCAGACATGAACTTTGAACCTGAAAATTGTATCGATTTAGTCGACTGGGAAAACTGTAAACTAACAGGACCACCTGTTATGATTTCGCTATGGACTGGCAATCTCGCAACGCTGGTGAGTTTAGAAGGATCGATTAACGATATCAGAAATTATAAGTTGCGTGAAATTAGTCTCTGAAGCGCTGGTAAATATAGTGGGCAAGAATAGAGGGAGGTTTACTTCAGACTGACTTTAGCCTTTCAAGGAATAATGGCTTCATTTGAGAGCAAGATACATTATAAAATTAATTTACATTAAATACTTCTTCATTTTAAGTTTATTTAACTCGTTTTCGTTAAACATCTCTGTATTTCGGTTACTAAAATATTTTGTTCATTTTATGTTATTTTTATGATTTGTGGTGCATGAAAGCCTAGCTCTTTCAACATCAAAACTTTCCCATAATTTATTTCAAACTTTCTTCCTTCTTGCTACGCTCTAAGCATTTAAAAAATCTTATGCACTATTATATATTTTTACGCATAGGTTTCCATGAAATTTGACATAACCATGCTTATACCCCCAGATACTTTTGATCAATGAATAGCATTACCATTATTCTTCGTAGAAACAAATAAAAAATATTAAATTTTTTGTGGACGGCTAAATTTTCTATCTAGAATTGATGTTTTACTACAAGTAATAATTTGTTTTCCACAGAAACACAATATGTTCTGCTGCAGCAATAAATTTTTTCTCCGTCAAGTAATTTTAGAAAATAATTTTAACAATTTTTGAGTGCTCTTAAAACATTGTGTTTTATATTTAAGTAAACCCTTTACATGTTAAAATTTTTGAAGTTCACTGCAGCTGAATCTCGGATAGACATAATATCATTAATAAAACGCCATTATAAATTACATTTCTCAATATTCAAATTTGAGAAATAAAATTCTATTTTATACACTGCATATTCCGTCATATTATGCAAACGCAAAATTGGAGAAACTGTTTTCTATTTTTACGTACTTTCAGCCGATAACACGTATGTCTTCATTGAAAAGAGATGCATTTCCATGAGAAACGTAGGATGAAAATGTATTAAAGGAAATTAAAATGTATAATAACTACTAAAAACAAAACACGAAAACATACCAAGCACGCAATGTTCATTAATGTACATATTTAAATTCTTTTGGAAATATTTTAATTTTTACATCACCGTATAACGTCCAACAGTAAATTTTATGTTTATATCCAAAGTGTACGTTATACGCAGGAATATGCGGAATGTTGAGTTCCTGCAAAATGTAGGAAGATAAAATCAAATCAGTATGCTCTTATTTAAGAAAAGAAAAAAAAAACATGGAGGATTATAATTTGTGTGAATAAAGCTAATTTAATGTTATTCTTTATGATAAAAAATTGGTAAAAAGTATGGATTAAAGTTTGGAAATTCAAGTATAATGTTAGAAAAACAGTGAGAAATATAAGTTTATAAGCATTCAGCCTATTTAGGCGGGAAGTCAGAAAGTACAACAAGCGTTAGTGTACAAATGGGAATCTTCATCTTCTCTTGCATCGATATTTTTTAAAGAGAATCTATTGGTTAAATATCCTAAAAAATAATTATGTTCACTAACTTCTAACGGAATAAAAATTTATACATAGAGTTATTTTCCTTTGCAGAAAATTTAAATTCAAAGAAGAAATCTATTTTTTTTTAAATTGCAAATTAAAAAGAGATTAAACATATTAATTCATCTTTGACATCCAGAATTATTAATTGAAAAAACACTTTTAAAGTATATTTTTAAAGATGAAAAAGAAAAAAAATACATTAATTCTGAAATGTTGAATTACGAAAGTCCCAAAAACGTGATAGAAAACACATTTAAATAAATAAACTACTCATTTTTCAAAAATTTATTTTTTTCGTTAAGGATAATGAATTCAATGTACTGTAAAAATAAAACCCTAATAAATATTTAAAACGAATCCAATTTTTAGTACCTTTATATCTTTCTATTTTTTTCGTCGATTTTATGTAACTCTTATATTTAAATTGAAAAAATTATATTTAATGAAATTACCTCGTACTAAGTAAAAAATGAAAAAGAATGACATTAATTTTATTAACTCACTTTTCTTATATCTTTTAGTCGAAATTAAATTTTTTATAGTTCTCTCGAATTTTTCAGAATTATTGGATGTATAATAATCTTTTTAGTAAAAATACTCTAAATTTGCTCTTTAATATTTTTTCGATGAGATTTATTCTAAATAAAAAATATATATAGTAAGCAATAAAAGCTACAAATTAATTTACATGAAATAGAAATTATCTCAATTTCATATGACACATTTAAAAATTATATTTTGATTATTTAATGCTTTAGAGCGCACCTAATTTTTAATGTATTCGAGACTGTCTTAAACATAGAAACAAACTTATAATGCATTATAGAATAGAGCAAATTCAAGCAGGAATATCTTCAGGAAATTAATATTTTTAACTTCATTATTCTATTCTTAAACGTTCTCTCTTTCTTTTTAGCTGTCAAAATATTTCTAAAATCTATGCTTAATTTAATATTTTATGAGTTAAAAGCTAATGTGCTCTGAGCAAGATTTTAACATTTCAAATAAAATTAATTGTATATTTTATAAATATTTTGACAATTTAAAAGAAAGAGACATGTTTTAAGAAGAGTTCATAGAAAAAAAAGAAATAAAAAATAGGAATTTCTTTTTTAGATGTTTTAAAAATAAGATTGCATTCAAGGCTTATAGATTTACCATTAGCAAGGGGAATATGATATCTGACACTGATCAACGCACTTAACATATCAAAGAAATGATGCCACTGAAAAATTTCTATATTACTATATAAATATAATAATTTACATATAGATGGGAAAATTTGTTCATTCATAAATACGGATAAATTTAATAAATTTAAATATTATTACCTAAATAACATATACAGGGATAAAAATGGTACACTTTTGAGCTACCGCTTTTTTACACAAAAATGTTCGGTTCTGATTTCTTTTGTTAGCTTTGCAGAAACCTACTACAAAAATGTTTTATAGTAAAACTGGTATTCCGTAGTGTCTTTAATGGTCCGTATCATTTGGATCATTTTGGAACTTCCCAGCAAACACATACCTTTCAATCATTTCAACCAACTTTCTGAAATAAAACAAATGAGATCTCTTTAATTACTGCTTAAATGGATAGTTTATCCCCAGCAAACACATATCTTCGCAGTGGTGAAAAATTGGCGCAGAGGAGGAGCCTATTGACACCACAAAATGTTAGTGGTAATTTTCGGCTTATTTAATGATAGAATTTATGAGTTTTTATTACAATGAAGAATACTTTAAAATGTTAGTGGTGTCAATAGGCTCCTCCTCTGCGCCAATTTTTCACCATTGTCTTCGGCACACGATCGGACCGCAGCCGGCGCTGTTGGTTAAGTGTCGGCATGGACACAGTGGTTTCGGTGAAATGTTGGCAGCATGTCGGCAACTGAAACTTAAGAATCTGCTTTTTCGACTGCCGGTTACCGTAATCGGTCCCCTTATGGTTATATATCGGCAAGCGACTTACACCGGCAAGTGACGCAGGGCCGATATGTGATTTCTGTAGTGGCCCGATTAGATTTACCAACATCGGTCCGAATTTGGAATTTTTAGTCTTAGCCGACATTTTTTTTTTTCTTTTTCTTAATTTAATTTGAGTTTGAGTTTTGTAAGGTATGTATATTGCATGTATTTCATATAAAATTCTAAGAGTGATAAAAAAAAGTCAAAAATAACCTATATTTATTTATTCAAAAAAGTTGTTATTGAATTCATTTTAAAAAGGACTTACAATTATTTGAATCATCAAAAAGTTTTTTAAATCGCTCCTTAAAATTACTATTCATTGTAAATTTAATCGTAGAAAAAAAAAAACTTCATAAATCAATTTAACTTATTTTCTAGCTATTATATTCATTTTAAAAGCAATAGCTATGTTTCTTATTTTATTTAAAAATCAAATTATTAAAAAAGTGTTTAAAATTATTTTACAAGCTATAAAAAAAAAAAAAAACTACCCATTTTTTTAGCATTAAAATTTTAAAGAAAGATTCAGAAATCTCCCACTATTAAAAAAAAAAAAGAAAAAAGAAAAATTAATATTTCTATTTTATTTGATGATTAAAAATTTTTGATAAGTAAAAGAATCATTATCGCTACATAATCACTAAAAATATATTCTATATTAAATTATCAAATGACAAAAAAAATGAACTCTTATTATAATTAAAAGTAATTAATTACCAACTTATTTTTTTTATTAAAATTAGTTTTTCTATGTTACAAATATATATTTCTTGAATTAACACATTTAATTACATTATAATTCCTAAAGAGAAAATCGTATTAAGAGAAAAACTTCTGAAATTCACTTATTTTATTTAATAAGGACTCATAAATTTCTAAGAAAGATTCAGAAATATCCCCCATCTTCCAAAAGAAGAAAAAATATGTAAATTAATATTTTTATTTTATTTTTAAGTTAAATTGATAAGCAACAAATTAATATTGCAACATACTCATTAAATATAGGTTCTATTTTAAATCATCAAAACGACATAAAATGAATTCCTATTCTAATTAAAAATTATTAATTACCAACTTTTTATTCATTAAAATAAATTTTTCCATGTTAAGAATATATATTTTATGAATTAACGCAACGCATGTAATTACATTATAAATCCTAAAAAGGAAATTTGATTAACTGAAACTTCTAAAAAAAATTTTTAATAGTTAATTATTCTTAAATTTGTATATATTCTGAATTATTCTTTATTATATCTATATCTTATTTATTCTTAAATTTATTCTTAAATTCGTTTGCTTTAACGAATTTGCTAATATATTTATTTCATTCATTTAAATATTAAATTAACTTTTAAATACAAGCACGTAAGAAAATTACAAATAAATAAATAAAAAATAAAATAAAAACACTTCAAAATTCCAATTGTCCCATCTACCACTTACTTTCAACGACAAACATTACTTGTCGATATGTCTTTCTCTTATTACCTCATTGAATCCTCCACTGATCAGGTCTCAGTGGCTAAGTGGTTAAGGTGTCTGCTTTCTGTCCTTGAGTATGTCGGATCAAACTCCGCCTCTTCCAGCGCCGAAACATGTTCCTTTCAAATATACATTCCACGATGACTCATAGATGGCGCCGTCAAAACAGATTGTTTAGAGATCCTACATTAGAGAGAGATTGGACATTGAAGAAATGTCCGCCATTTCCGTTACAAAGTAGATGGAACGCCGTACAACGCAATGCATTTTTATCAGCATTTAAAACTTTTTATTCTATTAAAATTATGAAAATTTCACTTTATATGCCTTCAAAGAGCCTTTCGGAAAATAAATATAATCACATTTCCATTTTAATGAGTAAGCATTCTCAGAAAATGCATTTTTTTTACTCAGCTGTTTTACGCTACGCAGCAGTGCAATTGTACTTAGTTATCGGATTTTTTGATTTATTTATAGAATTTGTTTTTCACAATTTTTATTTGTTTCTTTTAACGGAAGTGTCCCTATTTATTTATTTTTTTAAACTTTCATTTAATGTTTTGATAACAATACTCATTCTAATACTATATATTTACCAGATTTCCATATTTAAAAATAATATCAAAGAGCAGTATCAGTATGTAGAAACTTATCATAAAATATTTTCAGCGCGCATATTAAATTAACTTTGATTCGCATACATAGTTAAATAGGAGTGGTATATGATATGTTCAAATTTTATTGTTTCTGAAATTATCAATGCGAAGATGGTGAAAATTATAATAATTACTGTTGTTTTAAAATGCGTAATAAATTATAGATAGTTTACAAAAATTGAATTCTATATTTAATTTTCTATCTGATATTCTTTAAAAATTATTTTCCCAAATATTGCGAAATTAAAATAAAGTTCTTACATGCCCAATCTTTCTCTGCCCACTATTTTAATTAGTAAAAAAAAATAGAGTAAAAAATGCATTTTCTGAGAATTCTTACTCATTAAAATGGAAATGTGCTCATATGTATGTTCTGAAAGACTCTTTGAAGGCATATAAAATGAAATTTTCATAATTTTAATAGAATAAAAAGTGTTAGACCCTGATGGAAATGCATTGCGTTGTTCGGCGTTCCATCTACTTTGTAACGAAAATGGCGGATATTTCGTCAATGTCCAAACTCTCTTTAATGTAGGATCTCTAAGATTTTTTTTTAAATTTCTGCTGGTGTCGGTCTGCGGCCGGCTTTCATATGGATAGCTATCGGCGTGCTGTCGGCATAGTTTTTTGCCGATACCGGACCGGCTGAGTGCCTCATGAATCGGGCCGCATTCCCGCGTCGTATCAAAAAAGATACAGAACCGGTAGCGGCAACTGGTATCGTGCCAATACCGCCGGTAGTGGTAAGCGGCTGTCGGCCGATTGCTTACCGATAGCTCTGTGTTTTCCGGATTGTTATTTGTTGAAAGGTATGTAACAGTCAAGGATAGCAACTTTCAGAATTATTCAGATTCTGAAATCTCGTTTTCAAATATCAGCGACATTCTTTAATCGTTCGCAGAATTTCATTTGAAATTTCTTATTTACGTTACATTTTATAATAAAAAAATCACTTATACTTATAGCAGATAAATTAAAATTTAAGCAAAATCCGGAAGAATGGCGATGTTAAGCTTCTAAAAATTTTCCTAGCCACTGTGAATGCATTTATGAACTCATATTTGCATGAGCACTTAGTCCATATCTTACCTAATACTATGAATAT
Source organism: Maratus speciosus (assembly GCA_963932465.1). NCBI lineage: Eukaryota > Metazoa > Arthropoda > Arachnida > Araneae > Salticidae > Maratus > Maratus speciosus. The sequence goes on along the minus strand of OZ010796.1, from coordinate 113,811,382 downwards.
TTTCAATTGTCTCTTTCAACTTTAAGGGGAAAGCTACAGGATTATCCAGAAAAGATAATTTTTGACATATTCACCCAACCATTGTGTAGAATGAAGACAAAATGTTGAGATTTAAGAACTTCCAAACATTTTATTAAGAAAGTCTAATAAAACATCAAAACTGTAATAAAACTTTAATATTTTAACACTAGAAAGACACGAGCGGTCATTTTGACCGTAAGCGAATTTCAAATGCTTGCAATTTTCATAAGAATTCTACGATTTCAACACAGTTTTTTGTATTTTGCTAAATATTCATAAAGAATAAGTAGCACAAAAATTATAATTTTTCCCATAAATATGAATATTTATCAGCGCTATAAATATTCATATTTAGAAAGACTGATTGCGGTCATTTTCACCGCTGAACAAATAAAACCAAACATTACCTGTCATTACTTACCATTACCTAGCATTACTTGTCACTTTCTGTTGTCTCCGGACTATTTGTCTTTCCTTTCTAGGGAACAGGACTAGCGTTTCATGGAAAGAAGCATAAGTGCGGGAGTGGGAGGCTAAAACATCTGCATTCCATGTGATTCTTTTCGCAGCGATTTCAGTAGACTGATGACAAGGGAAGAATGAGGGGATTGAAAAACACCTGCTGCCTTGAAAGAAAACAAAAGGTAAAATAAAAAGGTTAATGATAAGTTCAGATTACCCATAAAATACTTTGACACTAAACTGAAATCTGTCAACAAAAAGAATGATTTTCAGTTTCTATTGAAAAATATATTAATAATAAGTTGAAATGTTTGAAATACGCGTTTCATCAGAGTAGGCTAGGAATTGTATTTTAATCAAAAAGTATATAATTTTTAGTATGCAACTTTATAAGAAGGAAAGGATCCCGTTTGTGCAAAAGGGACAGCCATCCCGATTAAGGAAAGGGAACGAAGTAACCATACAAAGAAATTATCATTTGAAAACATTAACAATTCGAGAATAAATGTTGAGGTTATTAGTTAACATAATATGTTTGTAAAGGGCAAAATATTGAGACTATGCAAAACAAATAAACCTTGGGCTAAATCTTTCATGTGTAAATATCCAGTTTATGGTCGGTTTGTGTAAAATCTACAGAATTTCGTATTGTGTTTTGTGAAACAGACCATTCATTAATAAATTGACTTAATAAAATAGTCCAATCTTGAACGCCAGATTCACCTTTGTTTATTATATAAAAACATGGAAACATTTAAAATGCTTCATTTAAAACACATTACTACATAAGTGTGATAAAAAATATACAAATGTTTTTTTAAATTGAAAACACTAGATGTTAAAATGATAAAAAGCTACTCCGAGCGCTTTCGGCTAACCTTAAGCCTTTGTCAAGCAGAGTATTGACTGATAAAAACACTCGACGCTCGATGTTCACTGCTACAGATTTAACGGAAACTCACTACAGGAAGCCCGCAGGTGGTCGTATCCATTAAACTGAAGGAGGAGGAAGGTAGAGAAAGCTCATTCCTCCGAGAGACCGAACTCTCCAGTAATATTAAGTAAATTAAACCAGATACACGGAATTTGGTATGATAATACGTCATTACAACAATTTTCTGCTTGCGTTAAAATTTCCAAAGACTCTAAAATAGCACAACTATTAAAATCAGAAGCCTGGATAATGACTTTTGCTCTATTGAAAAGGATGTCAATATCTTTAGTTTGAAACAGCCTTGAGAGGGCGGTAGCCGGCCTATTTTTATTAATATCCTGCATATGTTCTTTAACTCTTATTAGGAATTTTCTTGTGGTCATACCAATGTAATTGAATATTTTATTTGTTTCCTTACTGGGGATGATATGGGTATGGGATGATATAAACTCCTGACTTATTTTCCATACTAATAGGATCAACTCTTTTTTTGCACAAGATTAATTAATTTGGTGTTATCTCTAGCTATTAACGTTATACTATATTTCCTTAGGATGTATTTTAATTTTTCATATAAACGAGGAATGTAATCAACTGCCATAAATTTAACTTCATTTTTACTAATACACTCTATTTTAGCTGGTTCTGCGTGCTTAAACTTATAAATTAATTTATCAATAAATTTAATGGAAAAACCATTATTATTAGCAATTGACTTAATTTTATCCAGTTCTTATTGCAGGTGAGTATCAGAGCAAACTTCAAATGCACGTCTAATATAAAACCGGTAAGCTGAAGCTTTATAATGAAATGGAGAGTGGCTACTATAAGGAATTGTATTGTTTGAACGACAAGATTTTCTGTAATCTGTCCTATCAATGCAATGAGTTAGTTCATTCCTAGAGAGGGAAACATCCAAAAACGGTAACGTTCTATTTATTTCTAATTCCAAAGTGAATTTTATCTCATTGTCACTATTGTTGGCATGTTTTATCATTTTAACATCTAGTGTTTTTAATTTTAAAAAAACATTTGTATATTTTTTATCACACATATGTAGTAATGTGTTTTAAATGAAGCATTTTAAATGTTTCCATGTTTTTATACAGACCATTCATTTACTTTCTTTTGTCCATGGAGAAACGTTTCTGATAACGCTTAACAAAGTACAGTGGTGGCCAAAATTGTGGACATTTTTTTTTTATTTTCATGTTTTATAACTTTGTGTGCTTATAGAATATATTAATTTTCAATTTAATAACAAAAATTATATATAAAATTCAAGGAAATGTAATGTAGAATTTAATAATAAAATAAACGGTCAAGTGCGAGCATTACTCGCGTACAGAGGGTTCCGTAGAATAAATATATGAATTTGTAATTGTATTATATAAAAAAAAAAATAAAATAAAAAGTTGCTAAAAGAATACTAAGACTTTTAATAAAAACTATATAACATAGGGTTGGGTATAACTGTATATATTAGAAAAAAGTATTCGGGTATACCATGAAAGTTCAAAGAGATATATAGAACAATAACAAATATAGCTATTCGTATAACTCTTTTTTTTAATATTATCCTAATCTGTTTATGATGAACTTAATTCGTTACTGACAATAAAGGCAGTGCATAATTAAACTTCATTTGGCATTTCATGAAACTAAATTCAGCGTAGTAATAACCTTTATTTCTACAGTGTATCTAAAACAAAACCTTTGTTCAAAGTTTAAATTTGGCATCGTGCTAAGCGCGCTTCTAATTGAGGTCTCAAAGTTGCAACGCCGCCTTGGTCAGTGCCGCGATTTTCCAGATAGGTGTTTAATTAATTTTTAAGTCACTCGAGGCGTATTGAGAGATACAATCAATGCAAACTATCGCGAATCTCACAGTATTTATGCGATTCATTCTAATTAAATCTTTCGAGGGCGATGCCCTTAAAAGACGGACACCTAATTTTAATTCCAAAACAGACAAACAGCATCAAGAATATTTAATTAAAATTTTCCTTTTATCATGTCCGTGAAAATAAGCAAGTTCGCATTTTCTAATAAATTCGTTTATAAATTCTGGTGTCAGTTCATTTTTTCATAAGTTTATAAATAGAATTACTCCATGCCGGAAAGGATTAAGTGGTCGCAGGACTCTTAAAGATTCAAAATGTAAGAAATTTTAATTTTTTTAGATGTTAAACTCCTATCTTTTCTGAATATTTTGAAATAATTGTTTTCTTGAAATTCCCATTAGAACAGAAGTTTTGGCTTTTAGAATTATACCCGCTCAATAGCTGAAGCAGCGTTTCCGAAACTTTAAAGTCATTATTTTCCAAATGGCGTTATTGGGTATAACGCGCAGGATACCGCAAAAACTTCTGAATATTTTTTCATGAAATTTTCAAAACGTATATTCCATGTTATTCTGTATAAACTGAACCTAAAATTTCCTTTTTATTGTTCAAAAAAATATTTTTTTAGGTGATTTTACTGTTGAAATTTTCAAAATTTTGTACTAGCTAAATGCAGCATTGCATTAAAAATATAAAAGTGCTTTAAATACAAATTTATTTAAGTTCAGGGAAATTAATACAATCTGAAGTATAAGTAAGCACCAAAATTTTCATTCTAGTTGCAATATTTATTTTGTAATCCTGCGCGTAAACTGTTATGCCAATTTTTTGTTCGACAAATGTCTAACAGTTTCGAGCCCCCTATAAATACTAATTCTGTATCTTGCAATTTTTTAAATACATGAAACGAAAGAACATACTTACATCTTTCATTCCAATTAAAATTGTGTTTTAAAATCATATACATTTTAAGACATTAAATGTTGAAAATGGTCTTTTTTCTCATTTTTTCCACTTTTTAGAGGCCCGAGACCCCTTAAATTAGTATGTTTTTAACAATTTGTCGTTTATTGCTTTTATATTGTTACTGGACATTACATTACACATATATATCATTAAAAGTCGTTAACTAGGCATAGAGTATGCCGCCCTGTCCCTGTGTATGTCCAAACTGACCGTACCTTTAAGGTTTAATATCTCAGCTAATTACCGATGATTTTGTTCGAAAATCATTATCAACAATGCTTTTATTCTTCTGCAACGATAGGTATATTCAGCGATGCTCAACAATTTTTCTGAATGCCCGTAAATCGAAATTTGTGTATAACAGAAAAATGCTAATTACTCAAAAACTATGTGACCTAGGGTAATCGCTATAATTTTCCGGCAAGGTTTATATTAACGTCTACTACTTCTAATTTTTTCATAATTTTAGTTTCAGTAGATTCGGAATTAGATGGTGGGAACATATTTTTGCGCTATATTTTCAACAATATCTTTGAAAATATAATACCTAAAATTAAAAGGAATGTATTTTTGAGTTCAGCGTTACAAAAGCTTTCACAGGATACCCCACATTATATACAAAGAAAAGATTTTTTTTTTCAAGTAGCATAATTAGCCCCTCTACTTTTTTAATAAATATATTTATGAATGTTTATTAATCTGAAAATTTGTGGGCCAATGGTCTTTATTACTTCCCCGAATTTGAACTTTCCACGTTCCATAGTTTACGATTAAAATGGCTGTGACAGACAGACAGACAGACAGACGGATAGACACAGGAGTGATCTGATAATGGTTCCGTTTTTACTTTTTAAGTACGGAACCCTAAAAAAACGGAATTTTGAAATATCTGCATTAAAAAAAAAGATACACTTACTTTAGTCAAAAATACAAACATAATTAGTCATGAATGCTGAAGTGTATTGTAATAAACGCTTTCTAGCCAATCACAATAACTGTTCTGAGAACCAATCATATGTCAGTATCTAAGCTGTAGTATGTTTTGATTTGTAAAAGCGGTATTTTGCTGGAATTAATTTTGCAGAAAAGTGAATAATAGTGTAATTAAATAGAACTATGTTTTTTTAAATATTTCTAATTTTTCTTAACGCAAATAACTTAAAACAATGTCATCGACCACAAGAACTGATTGGACATCTACAAAAAAAAGCAGAATTGTCACATTGAGAGAAAATGGTCTATCGTATACTGAAATTGCAAGACAGGTTGGTGGATCAGTCACTTTATCAAGCGTACGAAAGTTGTGCTTACTTTATGAAGAAACTAAATCAGTGATAAATAAGGCATGATCAGGGCAAAAAAAAAATGCACAAGTACTTCTGACGATAGAAAGATAAAAAGGATATGCCTCAAAGATAGAAGAATTTAAGAAGGTGCTGTTAGATGTGAAATGAATGCAATGGGTATTTCAGTTAGTTCAAGAACAATAAAACGATTAGCTGGCTTTGCACTGAAAGGTAGAATTCCGAGAAAAAGCCATTTTAAAATCTTCAGTAACGCTAGAAACGAGTTCAGTGGGCAAACAACACATTAATGGGTCAGAAAATCAGTGGAAGCAAATGATCTGGAACGAGGAGAGTAAAATATCGCTCTTTGGGCGAAAATATGTGAGATGTAGAGTATGGGAAGAGCTTTATCCTGATTGCTACAAAGAACCCAACAAATGTCAATATAAGGCCCTGTATGTCTGCAGATGATGTGGGCCGCATTCAAGTGATTGATAGCATTCTGAATGCAATAAAATACATCGAAACTGTCCTGGAACCAAAATTGATACCTACCATCAGGAATCTCTTCCCCAATAAAGCACCATTTATGTTTCAGCAGGATTCAGCTCCATGCCATACGGAAAAAAATTCAAAGAATGATTTAAAAATAAGAGTATACAATTATTACCCCGGCCAGGTAATAGCCCTGATCTGAATCCTATAGAAAATTTGTGGCGACGTTTTAAAATCCTTGTACATAAAAAGCGTCCATCTAATAAAACACAACTTATTGAAGCTATAATTGGTTCTTGGCATTAAGTGATTAAAAAGAATGAACTCCAAACACTAGCTCTGCAATGAAAAGACGCTGTGCCACTGTAATAAAAAATAAGGGTTATTCTACTAAATATTGAATGTGTATGTGTAACTTTAAAATACAATGAAATCTATGATAGATCTTTTTTTTTTTTTTTGTAAGCGTTACTTTTTTGTAATGCAGATATATTAATTATGGTTTTTGCATTAAATTTTTCATTAAATTACCTTAAATTTGATATGTAAACATTTGTATTTAAATGAATTTATTATATTATTCAAGCACACAAAGTTATAAAACATGAACACTTCAAAAAATGTCTACAATTTTGGCCACCACTGTATATTTAGCAGTAGGAAACTCTTGAAAGATTCCACCTAAATCATTTTCAGAAGGTTTATGATTCAATTAAATTTAAAGTATTTACATCCTGTCTGAAAATTTTTTCTGCAACATCAACAGACATAAATTTTTTTCCAGCGTAAGTATGAAACGAATGTTTAAAAGGAACACTGTAAAAAAAAGAAGTAAAACTACAAAACTAGTTTCTGTAAAGCTACAGAAATCTGTATGCTTACTAAAATTTTATATGTGCACCGGAAATAACGATGTAAATCTTCAAAACTAGTTTTTGTAAAGCTGCAGAAATCTGTATGCTTAATAAAATTTTACCTGTAACATGGGATAATTACATGATTTTTTTTTTTGTTGCACTTACATAGCACGTGCTAGGCATCCCAGTTTCCCAGAAAATTCTTCGTAACCTTGCAGTTTTTTTGTTTTATAATGTAAACATGAATCTGTTACATGATTTTTTTTGTTTTTTGCTTTTGTTTTTTGTTTTTTGTTTTACAGTTACACACAAAAGAAAATTCTTAATAACCTTACTGATATTTTTTACAGTGAACCAGTCAAAATTATTTACATTTAAAATAATAAAACCATTGTTGATAAAAAGTTGATTATGATTAAAAAATTATCGAACTATATTATTTACCAATTCTGTAGACAAAGATTTGCAGACCTTTTAATTTGTAATAAACAAGTAAAAATAACTGAAATTTAATTATAAAATCTATCGCTTCCCTTTAATGTGACACATGAATATTTAGCATTTAAGTACAGTTAACATTTCCGTGTGACAAACATAACAAAAGAATCTAACACGATTAACAAGCAGTTGTTTCATTCTTTTATCGCTATTTTTACGAGAATTTAAATTTACAACATTATTTTGAAAAATTCATCCTTTCCACATCAAAATGAATAAATAATAAAAGCTGAGCTATTCTCAAAAAAATCGACTTAAAATAAAAAATAAGTATGAATAATTTTTTATGACTCTGACTATTTTAACGTTTTATAAATAAAAATGCAAAATATATTCGCGAAAGCATTTGTATCAAAATCTAAAGAAGGTACAGCATAAGTTAGATGTTCTGTTAATTTTAAAGTAAACGAGTGATAAAAGCTCAGTATATGATTGAGATCAGGATTCTACATACAATGTTTTTTAATACTGCTAGATTCATGTGGAATGTAGATAAAATCATATTCGTATTTAAATTGAAAAATAATTTTAAGAATGCAAATGCAAATGATTTTGAATTAAAAATTTTTAAATTATTTATTCATCCAAACTGTTGTAAAATGATTTGTCTTAGGTACATATTTATGAACGACTGTTTTTTTCCTTGTGAATTCTTTTAATGGTGCTGTTAAAACATTGAAAAAAAAACACTGCACCGTTCTGTTATATAATCCCTGTTACTCCTTATAAAATAAGTTTAATTGACATACGAGTTAAATTACAGGTGAATTTATGAAACTTAGGTAGTTATTAGAGTAATTAACTTTAACTACTAATATTAATCAGTTGCAAATCCATAGGTGGTGGTTAAGTACAGCACTATTTCGTTATAATAATTTTTGCCTTACTTTTCGGTGAATTCTGCTAATAAACTTAACACAATTAAACATATCTCTGCTACAAAACATTGATATTGTAGTCTGAAATATTGTTATTTATATTTTATAAAAAATAATAAAGATAAAAAAGCTCCCAAACGACAGTTATGTTTTAACAAAGACATAGTTATTTATTAATCTTTTGGAAGTAAGATGTGCAAAAAGACAAATTCCGGAGAAGAAATCTTATGTTTAAATTTTAATAAGAAAAATAAATTAAGGTCTGGTTTGATTTAGTTTATTCGCTCAAGGTCCAAACTAGGAAAAAAGCCCCCTACTGTTGAATAAAAATGTTCAATCTGCAACGCGTTATATATATTTTGTTTTTAAGTTAATTTTTATATTATTTAGTCAACCAGAATTTCAGAACAATAATCTTCGAGGTAGATGATTTTGGTGTAGACGTTGTCGTAGGCAAAATAATATTTACCAGGGCCAACCCTGAATATAATACACCGTGTTCGGACAAATTATAAATATTAAAAAGTTTATAACCAAAATGATAATAACTATGTGTGATAAACAAAATCAGGAAAAGCTTTTAAGCAGCCATAGTACTATTATCTATATGACTTCATATTTATATCGAAGAACTTAAATTTTTCATTATTCCAACCCAAAAAAACGCATTCATAGATAATCTTAAAAGTAACCCGTACTTTCAACTTTATTTTAAAAACATAAATTGTGTTGCAATGTTTACGATATTTAGATTTCAGATATAAATATAGTCTATAAATCCATGAAGGTTTCTTCTAAAATATTATGCAATCCAAGAGAACTTTTCATTGAAAAAAAAAAAAACCATGTTTTTAACATTTCGAGATACACTACTTTAAAGTAATCATTTAAAGTAGTATTTTAATCATTCCTAACATTGTTTCGTGCGGTTTGTTTTAAAATACCCATAGTATATTGATTTACAAAATCGAAATCTTTGACGTTTTAACAGCCTGTATGTCCTTTAGAAATGTGAGAAAAATAACAGAAAATAAATTTTCGCGAAAAGATACAACTATATTTTCGAAAAGTAAAGACGGCAAGATATGATAGTTGCCTCAGCGAGACAAGCATATTCTCTCAAAACAATATTCGTCAAAAAACGTTACAGGTAAAAACAGAAAGTTGCCGGAATACTAATGCGATAGGAAGAGGTTTTGCTTTTATTTGAAGAAATTTCCATATTTTGACTCAATAATTTCAAGAAATGTTGAGCTTCGTTTCACGAATGTATCGTATTTTGAAAAAAAAAGTCATACAAATTCCTTTTGTATTGGGTGAGCGCAAATGTTCTACCCGTTTTTTGGCAAACACAGGAAGGCGTACAACACAAAAATTTAAGCATCTATGAATTCACGTAAGTGCCATTGCTATAAATGCTCTCTTGCGATCTGTCTGGCACTAAGTGAATCCCACGTCGATAAAATCCCTATGTTTTAGAATAAAAAAAATCTGTTGTAACGCCGTTTTTACCGCCTGGACATCATTGAAGATTTGGCGGGCGAAGGTGTTGTGTAACGCTTGAAAAAGGTGATAGGTCGAAGGTGCAAGGTCGAGGCTATACGCCGGGTGAGGTAAATCTTCCCAACCAAGGTCCAGTAATTTTTGTCGAGTCCTTAAAGCAACATGAGATAAGGTATTATAGTGGTGAAAGACAACCCATCTACAATTGTTGAGAGCTGGCCGCTTAGACTTGTGTTCGCAGTCTGTCCAACTGTTGGCAGGAGAGGTCTGCATTGATCGCTTGATTCGGTTAGAAGACTTCCATGTGTACTAATATAATGTGTTCCCTTGGCATCCCACCATACACTAGCAAACAATTTTAGGGATGGCGCCCTCCTGTTCAGGCCGATGGAGTACCCTCTGCAACCCGGCATACGGTCCTTCGACGCTTCACATTACGTGATATTACCCAGTTCTCATCGGTCTTTACAATTCGGCAAATCCCTGCTGTTCCGGGAAACCAAAGAACCACAGGAGCTGATCCTCTCTTCTCGTTATATTGCTGCAAGCTGGTGTGGTACCCACTGATAGAGCTTAAGGATCAAGCTAAGCGCATTCGTCTTTCGACTATTGTTCTGCGAAGAACGTTTCCGCTAATTTTTCAACGGTTGAATATGAAGAATTTGTTATGGCTGCGTGCAGATTCTCGTTAAAAACCACGGATTTTCTGTATTTTTGGGGAAAATGGATAAATCAAAGAGGAAAGTTTCGTGATTTGACAAAATAAAATTAAAAAAAAAAAAAATTTAGTTCAAGGATTTCTGGAAAGTGTAAAAAGTGAATTTTCGTGTAAATAGTAACTTAAAACTTGCTTCTAAACGTAGCAATCTGTCAAAATGTGCTAAATAGTCAAGGCATTCTTACAAGCTATGCACGATAGTACAATGTCGCTGTAACGCTAGTAACAATTTCTAACCTATACTGACTAAAGCAACATAAACCATCAGAATGTCACACTTTCTTGTAGATAAGACTAGTCATACAGAGAATAATGGTTGTATTTAATTAATATATTACGTACTACAAATACTAGTTATCTAAATAGTTGGTGTGCATGATTATTTAACGGTTAGATTCAAATCACGCTACTGAATTTTTGCTTCCAGAAAATATTACGCAATTCTCTCCAATTGTGTGCATCTTTCTCTAAATTCCATATGCGCTGATACCCATTAAAAATACAGTGTAGGTAAATGTATACATATGCTATGCATTCGTATATTGTGTGCAAAAATGATTTAAATTTCAAACTTCATCAAAAACTGTCATTGATGAGACTAATTTAGGCATTCAGTTCTGTGTTTATTTTCCGGTGTGATGCTTCAGTCACTTTTACATAATGTGTACCACGGATTATTATAAGAGAAATTTTGAATTGCTGCACCCTGTGTTTTAGGTATATTTCGTAGGAAATACTACCTATTACATTCTCCCCTATGTTGGGATTTCTGAAAACTTTTTGCAGATCTACACCGATCATGACCCCTAGAACCCAAAACCACCCTCAGTAAAAAACTTTATATCTATCTATCTATCTATCTATCTATCTATATATATATATATATATATATATATATATATCACGTTCTTCTGGACACGATAACTTCCATAATTCTGTACAAATATATTCTAAATTGATACATAAAATCTCGGTCAAGTTCGTTAATGGGCAAAATCGGACCAAGGGGATGGAAATAGGGAGGGGTTTTGTGAAAGCAGAAAAAAACCCACAACTTCTTAATTTTTGTACATATCAAATCAGTTTAAAGTTTTTATTACTTCTAAAAATTGGGCCAAAAATGCATATATCACAAATTTTTGATAAAATTAAAAATGGGCTCAAGGAGCGCAAAAATAGGATTTTAGGGGGAAAAAATTCATAACTTCGCTAATTCTCAAGGTATCAAATCCAATTAAATTTATTATAAAGTTTCTTAATATTATCTACAATTTTTATATTGTCTACAATATGTATATTGACAAGGTTTTGATGGGATTAATTCTTACAGCAAAAACAAATTAAAAATGCATAGCGGTTGAAGAAAAAAATCATCTTATTAAGGGTGTATTCAAATCCAAACTGCTTATTTTCTGACTCATTTTTAAATTCATTGTTGCTCTCAAACGCATCCAATTGGTAGATTCTCTTATTCAGAAACTGTATAATGTACCGTAACGATCGGTTTTGTGATAGAGGCAGAATATATTTCAAAAAATGATGTCAAATTAGACATTTTGAACCAAATTTCCCGAAGCAATTGTGCTAGAAACGAAACATATTGTCCTACTGAGAAAATAATTGTTTATAAATCAAGTTTTAATTAATTGAACGAAAATTAAAATCGCACATCGCTTATAAATCTCTTTAAATATCACGTCAGTAAGGTTCATGTTTTTTCTATTAAAAATTAATCTGAAAACGTGCCCGAAAACTTCGAGTTGTTGAGAATAGAAAAGTATCTTTTTTTTAATACCGCCTTAACATGATTCTGATAAAGCCAGATGTTATATAAAAATTAAATAAAAACTCGCCAAAAGCAGCCAGATAAAACCTGATTTGATTTGATTTGATAGCCTAAGAGGGACTGCTTAGACCAGGATCTAGTCTGTAGAGCATAGTATCCCTCCCGGTCACCTTTATTAAGGTTTGTTAAAAATAATTACAATCAAAAAGTTACAATATTCAGCCAGAGCTGTACCCGCCGTTAAACGCGACAAGGGGCGGGTTGAAAATAAGTTTTCTCGAGAATAAAATAATAATTATTGTTAAAGTGGATTTATCTCTAATTATGATTTAGTTTTTGTTGGTGAAATTAGTATACTAACTTCGAAATCTACCTCCGCTTGTAGGCCGAGCCGGCAGGGATTTTTTAATTCTGTTTGGACGACCAATGTATTTAGAATAACCTATATTATATACTATGCCTATGATTGAAAATCAATTAGAACAATAGATATATTAGTATTTATTTCTCTTTTTACATATAGACGCTTTTGTCTATTTGGAACCCGTAGAATACAACATACAAATATTTCTTATACTTTATTTCTGTCTTGGTTCGTTGCTACGATTTGATGCATTAAGCAAAAATCTTCTGCACAATTATATATTTTTTCCGAGTAAGTATCCGTGCGAAGGGGTTTCTTTATACTTATAATCTCCGAACCTTTTGATGAATGAATCTTATTGTCATTATTCTTCACCAGAAGAACTAAAAAGATGAATATTTTTTGTAAGCTTCGAATTTTTTGTACATAAAATTGATGTTATTCTCTAACGAATAATTTATTTTTGCGCAGAATTACAACAGGTAGCGAAACAAACATACATAATGTCTCCTACAAATATTTTAGAAAATTTTTTATCGCTTTTAAATTATTGTGTCCTTCTTCTTTATGTGTTCTTAACATATAAATATTTTTAAGTTCACTCCGTACTGAATGGAATTTAGAGTAAGATGGGGTGTAGTGGATCACTTTTGAAGTTATATACACTGCTCAAAACAATTAAAGGATATTTGAAGTTTTATATAAAATAAAGATATAAACGAATTTTTTTTGCCGAAAATAGAAGAAGAGAATCACAAATGCAAATTTTTCTGGTTTTCAAACTGTGGAGTATGCAAATTTTCAGTTCGACGTCAAAAACGTCGCTTCAGCGGCAGCGAATGAAATTTGACTTTCAACTGGATAAAAGAGAATGAAGACAAGGATGATCGGCATTCAGTGATTGCTTTGTTTCGATGAGTACAATGTCTCAGCGAAGTCATTTTACAGATTCAGAAGCTTTGAGAATTGTTGGTAGGTTAGAAGGGGCCAAACTCAAGCCGAAGTAGCGCAAGCCATTGGAGTGTCACAAAGTGTCATTTCCAGGATCTGGAACCGTTTTTTTGGAGAGGATGTGCAGGCCGAAGACCAGGGCAAGGTCGTAGACGGGCAACAACGCCGAATGAAGATTGGTATTTAGCTTTAACAGCTCGGAGACACCGAACCATGAACGCTACTCTTCTCCAACAACACCTTCGCTCGGCTACAGGCACCACGATTTCAACTCAGACTGTCCGAAACCGGCTCCATGCTGTAGGTCTGTATGCTCGCCGACCGATGGTATGTGTTAGATTAACATCAAGGCATCGTCGCGACCGCAGGGAGTGGGCAACCGAGCATGTCAACTGGAGGAGAAATGAATGGAGCAATATTCTGTTTTCTGACGAGTCCCGTTTTTCTGTGCATCCGGATAATAGGCGTATTTTCATCTGGAGGGACCGTGGCAGTAGGAATAATCCTGCGTTCGTGCACGAAAGTGTCAGATTTGGCGGTGGAGGAGTGTTGGTGTATGGTGGCATCTCCATTGACGGGCGCACTGACCTCTACATCATTCTAGATGGAACTCTGACTGGTCGCCGATATAGGGATGAGATCCTCAGACCTATTGTAGTCCCTTACGCTGCAGCAATCGGAGATAACTTCATTTTAATGGACGATAACTGCAGGCCACATCGTGCAAACCTGGTGGAGGATTTCCTTTTCGAGGAAGGAATCGTTCGAATGGAATGGCCAGCGTGTTCTCCAGACATGAATCCAATCGAGCACGTTTGGGACACTCTAGGAAGACGAGTTTCTGGCCGCCAACAACCCCCACAAACTCTCCAAGAACTGGAAAGAGCTCTTCTGGAAGAGTGGGGCAGAATACCCCAACTCGTCATTAGTAGCCTCATTGAGTCCATGCCTCAAAGGTGTACAACGTTGCTGGCCGCCCGTGGAAACCATACCCCCTACTGAAAATGATTTTCTTTGAAGAAAACACCTTTTCTTATTCTTTTTTTCTCATATGCACAAATTGTGTTTTTTTCCTTTAGTACACAAATGCGCAATAAAATGCATTTTTTTTTCTGCCAAACATGTGTAATTTATTCTCATATAACCTACTATGTCTGTCGACCATGTATCAATCAGCTAAACAGTTTACCAGATACAAAATCCACCTAAAACTGCAATATCCTTTAATTGTTTTGAGCAGTGTATATATATTTTTTTTTTTTTTTTCGTCTGAAATTTACTGATCAATTTACATAAAAAAAATCATTTAGTATGCATTAGTTCCTCATTTCATTTATTAATTTTCTTAAAGTATAAATCTTCATAATTGTTTTAAAAGAAAAAAACGCTCTTTAAGGCTTAAAATGTGCCCTCTTTACCCTTCGCATAGAGTACAGGAAATTAAAAAGAAAAATTTTCTTTCTAATAACCAGATTACTTCAGTTTCAGTAAAATAGAAACTTACACAGCTAAACTTAGCTATTTCTGGTTCAAATTGTGTATTTGTTATATTCTTAAAACAGGAAGAAAAGAAAAGAGAGCAAATACCCTTCTAAATATTTTTTTCTTTCTCTATCATAAATTAGTAGCCATATTCTTCACAATATTAAAATTGCATAGAGCACAAAGTCATTAAAAAAATTTATTTCAAAACAAGCTATATTAGACCATTTACTTGATAGCAGTTTTCATTTTGTATAAAAGAAAGCAATACTTTATGATTTCTACTGAATACTGCACTATTAAATGAGTACAAAAACGTGCAAGTCCGTTATGCCCCTTTTTCAGGTGATCCTGTATTTTCCATGCAATCATGAAATAAGAAAATGTTAAAAAATAATTATACATGTTATAAAACAGAATTTTGCACATATTTTCCGATAAAAGAATATGTTATTTTAACATTACTTATTTCTTCTTCTACACTTCTATTCTTTATTATCCATAAATTCAAAATTCTAAAGAAGGAAAATAATACTTTGGCATCTAAAACAGTAAACTACTTTTAAAATTATTGAATTCTACTTAGATCATATGACTTAAGGCTGAAGACTGGTTACTATACTGCCATTTATAAGTTCTAATATGAAGTTAAAACAATGTAAAATAAACACAAATTGAAGGTCTTGTCAACTGTGCCTAACATTACGAATGAAACGCCATCATAAAAAAAAAAATATCCTGCAACATACAAATTTGAGACATAAAAAATCTCTCAGATATGTAATGTATTTCTATAAAATCTAGAAGATTAAAATACATCAGCTTGTTCTTCAAAAGGACATGGTAGTGTGTAATTCCTGTAAAAAAAATTCATTTCATAATATTCTTAAAACTATCCCAAAAATACTGACAACAATGGCTAAACAATAGCTTTAAAATGTCCTTAATTAATTTAATTAGAAATATTTTTGTTTTAAATATTAAGCATATTTAGATTGGAATTGAGAATGTACATCAAACGTAATGATACTAATGGATATCTCAATGTTCTGTTACATCGATAATTTTATAAACGATTCCTTTATCAAATAGTTTTAAGAAAATTTTGAATGCTGGCAATTCGGACGCCAGCATTTTGTGCTGGACTCTGGCGTCCGAATTGCCAGCACATTGTGTTGTTAATTTGACGCAACTACTGTATTTTCCATGTTTATATAGTCGGGAAACCAAAGAAAGATACAGCACATTCACTGTGATCGAGTTTGTTTTGGCAAATTTACAGTGGTTTTTTTACAGTGTGTGTACGTAAAAAATTATTCTCTCTTTGTTTGATGATATTTAAACTCAAACAAGAAATCTACGTTTCTTTAAAATAGTAAATGAAAATTATATTACACCCATTAATGGATATTTGACACCCAAAAAGACCTATGGAAAAAAAGATTTTAAGAGTGTATTTTTAATGAAGAAATTTTCAAGGAAACATTGATTCTGATAAGTTGTTGTTTTGAAAGTCATAAATCCGTGATAACATCCGTAACACATTTAAAATAAATAAACTACTCCTGTTTAAGAAATTTTAATTAAGGATAACGAGTTCATTTTACTTTAACCAATGAACGTATAAGAAAATTTTGTACATTTATTATATCTTTCGGCTTTTCTTTTTCTTTTTTTGGTTATATGTAACTTTTCTACTTACATTTAAAAAAAGGATATGTAATTAAATTACCTCGTACTATGTATAAAATGAAAAAGTATAACATTAATTTTATTAACTCACTTTCGTTATTTCTTTTTTTTTTCAAAATTAAACGTTTTAAAATTCTGTCGATTTTCAGAATTAATCTACTTATAAAGTCTTTTTCAGTAATGAGATCTTTGAGTTTAGTGATCTGATGTTTTTTGCTCAAAAGAGTAACTCCAACTAAAAAAAAATTATAATGTGAAAGGTCTTATAATTAAAATATATAAAATGAAAAATTCTTATATTTTATATTCGAAGTATTTTACATTTTATTTTAAGTATTTAAATACATTACTCGCACTGAATTTTGAATATATTCAAGAATAAGTAAAGCGTAGAGAAATTTATAATGCATCATATCATAGTGCAACAGTAAACTATAATATGCAAAATAGCTTGAAAGAAATTCTGAGTCGTGTAATATTGTTTCTCAGAAATTTTTAAATTTCGTTAAGTATTCCAGTCAAATATGATAAAAATTGTTTCAACATAATCAAATTAGGAAAAATTGAAAACTGTGCCAAAGAAAATGGTGTGTTATATTTATTTTTTTTTAAAAAAATCTATATAAATGAAATTAGCTAGGAAGTGTCAGCAAAGATTTTTTTGAGCTACGTTAAGATATTAAACAAAAGATACATCACTTTAAAATAATAATTTGTATAAAAATATAAAATTGGGATATTCAAAATTGCACAAAATACTTTTTAAACCATTTTATTTTATTAAGTAAATATTATTTTTAACATGTTATTTGATATTCAAGGCAGGGAACTTTGAGATTAATCCTGATGCTCAATTCTCGTTTACCAGAATTAGTGATTTACACTTACTTTTTTAAATCTCTTTGAAATTTCTAGTTTAGCTCATGAAAAAAAAAAAAAAAGTTTCATTGCTTAGAATATTAAAAAAAAATCCCTTATGTAACAAATGTTTAATACGATACAATGAAACATAAATAAAAAATAATAAAGTTGGAGTTGTCTTAAAACTTATTATGAATTATCACATACGTAAATGAATTAATAAAGAGGATTATTAACGAAGGAATATATTTATTTTGAGGATATTTAGCCTTTTCAAAAAGTAATAAACAAACAAAAATGACTAAAATTAATTATAGAATTCATCACTACCCATTTAATGTAACATATGAATATTTGGAATTTAAATACAATTAAAATACATGTATTAGAATCATAACAATAATAGTATAACATGAACCGAAAATAAACAATCTACTACTTTTATCGCTATTTTTATGTGGATTTAAATATACTGTATTATTTTGAAATTTTCATATTTTCCATATCAACGTGAATAATTAATAAAAATGCAGCTATTTTTGAAACTACCAAATTGAATAAATGAAAAATATATGTGAATAAATTATTTACGAGTCAAATTGTTTTTACTTAAAAAAAAAAAAGTAAAATATATCCAATAAAACATTAGTTTCGAAATAACTAAAGTAAACTAAAAACGTGATTGCGATATCGTTGATAATTACATTGTTTAATAATATGGCTCTATTCATGTGAACCGTAGAGGAAATCATATTTATATTTATGGACAATTCCGACCAATTTTGAGGAAAAATGGAAATGATTTTGAATTTGATTTTTTAAATGTATGTACTAGTCTAAACTGTTACAGTTCAAAGAGGATTTTTTTCAGTAAATCTTAATAAACAAGTACTGCTTTTTTATAATTATATCGATTTATGAATATATTGTGTTATGCTGTTGCATATCTATATACAAACCATTACTTCAATGACTTTTTCATTTACCTACACAATGCCAATACAGCTCCAAGTCAAAAAATTACAATAATTCATTTCATTCGTATTTGGAATTGCATTTAGATTTATTTTAATGTAGTACAATTTAAAAAGTCCTCCCAGACAGCACTGGGAGGGAACGGTTGTTTTCATACTCCATGTTTTGTAGAATCTAGCTTATTTTACTTAGACAGAAATAAAATTGGTGGAACTCGATTGTAGAACATTGGTATATACTATATGCACACAATAAGTCACATCCAAAATGGTTCATAAATACGCGTGCTACCACATGACAAAAATAACACTGTTTCAAAATGTCAGCAATCCTAGAAATTTAAACTGATGTATCTCATCCATTTTTGAGATAAAGACAAAACAAAAACTGTTCTGGAATTATTGTATCAAAGTCAAACACTCAGAAAAAAAGCGAATTTTTGAATTTCTAATTTTTTGTAATCATTTTCATAATTTATTTTTTTAACTTAAATAGCCGCCATTTTTAAACAAGATGGCAGTTGAAGCTGGTCAACGAACTCGATAGAGACATTGGTATGTACTATGTACACAATATGTCATATTCAAATCGGTTCATAAATATGAATGTTGCAGCATGACATATATCACATATATATAACATATATATATATATTCATTATATATATATATATATATATATATATATTGGTTGGCTAAGGTGTCACCGGATTTAAAGAATTTGTGGGTATAAGGAAGAAAAGACTACAAGACATTGCGCCAAAAAACAAAGTTGAGCTTCTTTCCAGCATAAAATCGGCATGGTCATGTCTGGGCAGAAAACGTTGTGAACCACTTGTAGATAGCTTGGAAAAGCGAGTTCGTGCTGTTCTAAAATGTAAAGGTGATGCTACAAAACATTATTGAATAACTATTTTTTCTTTAAAAAAAAACACGTTCTATTTACAATGCATTATTCTAATAATTTCAACCAGGTAAATGGTTATTCTGATATTTTGTTTTTTATTCAAGTGTGAATAATTATTTTAATTTTTGTATTATTTCCTTTAATTTTTATGCTAAAACATTCTACAAGCTATGCAGATTATTACAATATTAAGTTTTAACCTGTATTACTTTTTGTGTAAGCGATACATAAAGATAAAGAACCTTTTTTAACAATTCTTTTTTTTTATATTATTCTAATTTTTTGACTTGGAGCTGTATACCGTACACGATTAACATTATCCGACATCGATAGTTTGCATAGTGTATTTCTATACATTGTAATAATAAAGTACTCATTGAATCAGTTTGTAGAAAAGCAAATAGAGTTTATGAAGGCATTTTTCATTCACCGATATGATTGTATTCACCGACCACTAGTAAATTACTTTGATTTTTCTAATTGTCTTTCTATTTTATATCATGAAAAAAAAAACCATATGTAACGAGTTTTTAATACGATGCACACTTCTATGCACTTTAATAACAAAATAGTCGTTGAATCAGTTCGTGGAGAAGCATATTATGTATATGAAGCTATTTTGCATACCCCGATTTTGAATAAATACAATCAAGTACGATTTATCGGTGTTGTGCTTGGAAATGGAAAAGCGTCAGTTAAGAGAAATTCGGTGACTGCAAGTATGAGTGTAACGCTGTCAATTGCCTGACATTGGCATCGATTTAAAATGCAGGTTTTTTCCTTTATTTAAATTATTTCTAATAATTATTCTTTAATTATTTTTAACCATTTTTAAGCGGTAAATGAACTTTTTTCTGTGATGCCATCGGGTTTTGACGGGTTCCATCTAGTTTTAATAAAATATTAAGTATTTATTAAAATTCTTAACTTTAATTAATATAATTAATCAGTGTCAAAATCAGTGTCAAAGGGGGGGGGGGTATTATGTATATAACTATTTGCGTATAGCTGTTCAACTTAATGAATCGCAGAATTCTGCAATTAAATAGGGGATTTTTTCTATTGAAAAATAGTGGTAGGGTAAAGTGGCCATATTTCGTGCAGTTTCCTAATTTCTTTCCCATTTACTTCTCCGCTTCTGCGAAAGTGGCGCCACTTATAACACAAGGTACAGTCGACGGAAGGTAAAAGGGATCAGTATTGAAAGTTTCGTTCGCCAAGACGCATACATAAATAAAAGATGCCGAAATTTCCTATTTTTAGAAAACCCGGTGTTCTTATTGCGTCGTTTGTGGAACGTTATTTACTGTACTGTAAATATTTATTTCTTATTCATTGCATGTATTTTACGTAGGTAAGATGCTGACAGTAGCATACAGTGAATTTTAGGACGTTCAGTTTATCTTACGGGAATTGAATATCCACCATATTTGGAAGTAGCGTGGTCCCAATTTTGTCATCCCTTGCAGTTCTTAAGGTTGCAGATTAGGTTGCTTTTTCATGGCATTTTTTACAATTTCTCCCTTATGTTTGGATGGATAATGTTTCGTAATTTTATTCTTCCACAGATAATTAGTACATTTCTTTGTGCCTTAATTTAATATAAATTAAATTACTTATTCATTTAGAAAAAGATTTTGATTTAGTTATAAAGTTTAGTTGCCTCGGTGTATTGCATTTTTTTGCGTGGACGAAATCGGGACCTTTTTTTTTTTTTGCATTTTGTAGATACTTTTGAATTAGCAATTTTTCGCATTGTTAAAATTTTTTTGTAGGTAAAATTTTTGTACGTAAAATTTTTTGTTTGTAACATTTTTTTGCCTATGTTTCTATGTACCTGGGTTGTTAGTCTATGTAAAATCCAAATTTGGTAGGTTTTCACTAAAAATTGCAACATTTAGGGCATAAAATGACTGGAGGGACGAAATATGGGCATTTTACCCTACGTATAATCACACTCTGCTGGGTACGCCGATGTTAATAACTAATATGAAGATTTTAGAGAAACTGAGAAATTTTCAGAGACATGCATGAATTTGCGTGAGGCTTGATTCAATATAATTAAAAGTACTTATGTTATAAAATTGTAACATTTGAATCTGTCAGATTTATTACTTATATTTCATAATAAATAATAATACTCAAAACGCTAGGAAATGGAAAAGAAATTTTAACAGAATCATAAATATTGAAGACGCTTTAGAAATGGAAATAATCAAACAAGATAAATGAACGAGGGGTAATTTTTGATATAATATTTTAAAATGGCACAAAATAATGTCTGTTTTTATTTAGTTCGATTGCGCAAGTGTCAAACTATGTTAAAATCACCCAAAATTTCAATAAAGATGTTCAGTATAGAACAGTGTATTCGGAAAAAAATAAACCTTCAAAAAGCTTATAACAAAGTAAGAGAATAGTAATATGTTATTACCGGAATCAGAGAGCACATAATAAGCTTATAAAATATTTTTAAAACCATGTACGGGAAAAGAGACAACTGTATTTTATACACATATATCCGAAAAGAAAAATAGTGTTTTTAAGAAAACAGATATAAGGGGTGAGTATGCGTAAAATAATTAACGATACTACTCAAATACCTCCAATTATACTTTAATTTTTTTGTAACAAACGCCAAGTTACTCGATCATTTATATTGATAAAGGTTATTTAACTCGTAATTATTATTCATCCTGACCAACCATACAACCTCCAAATATTGTCAAGTAGCCGTTACTTAGAAAAACGATTGAATGAATGGACAATTTACTGCAAATTAATAACAGTGCAAGAAGAATTTTGGATAATTAAATGTATGTTTTACCGTAAGGGGGCTTTTTCGGAATTGAAAATATTCTACCAGTCAATGTGAATGGTAAATCAGATTTTCAATCAGTCAAGTTGTAAACATCTACGCTGTTAAAAAACTGCAGTAAACTTTGCAATCGTACGACCGTTTTTTAGAAATAGGTAAAATAGCTGTGAGTTATTTCTATTCTGACCAATGAGAATGCTTCAAATTATGATCAAATAACTCTTATTTATAAAAAAAAAATAGAATGACTGGATAGTTTCCTGTAGATTTTTAACTGTGTGCTAGCTATGAAACAGAATACATTTCATAAAAGAGTTTTCATGATCTGCAATTCTTAACACATACTTAAAATACGAATTGTATTTGAGTTATTCGTATTTTTTAAGTTTTTCGTATAGAAATTATCTTAAATATGTAGACAGTCTGATTTTAGCATTACTTGTTTCTTCAGTACCATAATTTAATTGCATTCTTGGTTGTATGAACAGGGGAATAAAGCTTTCAGTGCAGTTGATTATTATAAAATCATCTAATACATCTATCTCCCTGGAGTTAAGTGTGAAATGTGATTCCTAGATTAAATTAAATGGAGTTGCTTTGATAGAGTTAGTATATTTCAATACGTAATGTTTTGTCATATTCAGGAAGTATTCTGAATCGTCTTTGATAGTAATCCTAGAACACAGTTATATATGTATTTTTTTTTTCTTTTTCTGAAACGCAATTTGTTTGGTAATTCTGATTTAGGCCGACATTTCCAATTTATGAAATTCAAGATTCTGTTAATAAAGATCATAAAGCGTAATTGTATTAAAAGATAATTAGCTCATTTACATACGTTTTCGAGCTTGGCTTGCAACACTTTCTGGTTTATTACACATCTTTCTCATACATTTATAAGAGTGATATAACGGCTATTTAAGATTTATTTTTTTCGATTTTCGTAAATTTTCAAAATTGATATATGATATATACGCCTGTAGGTTGCCAATCAATTTTCTGTAATGTACCCCACTAAGAGTCAATTGGAAACATTATGTGTACTGAAAGATTTTTGCACGGCACTCGGTGCAGTGTTGCCAGTAGGCTACTTTTTTAAAATTCAGATTTCTTGATTGGCGCCACTTTTTTGAAACGTTAAAGTTCCTTTTGTTTTCGCCTTAATTAATCTGTCATTAAATAAGTGGTACTTTACCATTTCAAAAAAGTGGTGCCAGTCAAGAATCTGAATAAAAAAAAGTAGCCCGTCTGGCAACACTAACTCGGTGTATGCATTTCTATAGTGTTTCTTTTTATGCGATATCACTTCTTTTTATGACTAAAGTTTTAGATTTGTTACTTAGCGGCACCATTTTCAACGAGTAGTTTTTGATAAAATGTCACTGCTTTTTATAAGATACATCATTTGCTTTGTACCTATTCCATTTTAATTCAGAAAAGAAAAGATAAAAAAAAGATGACAGAGGTAAATAGTATTTTAATACCCATGCTATAAACTTTTCAAACGTGTAATATGTCTTATAATACATAATATTGGACTATTATTGGATTATCTGTAGTTCTTAATTATGAGCTATCAAAATTATTAAGGCATTTTTCCGTAAGCCCAAATGGTAATGTTCATTATAGTTACCAATGGATACGAGTTGCAACAAAAATTGAGCTATGCGGCCAAACACTTCGCAAAAATACACCAACTGGCTTCGAAACATTAACAAAAATATATTATAAACATTCAAAAGTAGAAAATAAAAATAAAAATATAAAATAAAGAGTATTATAAGTTTATCAGTTGAAAAAATACAGTTCATTACTTTAAAGTGGTACCATACAAGACAAATTTTCAAATATGTGTTTGCTTACTGAATCTATCAGGCAATCAGCCGACAGCAGTCTCGCGACAGTGGTAGATACTGCTTCAGGGCCAACATCTTACAGTAAAAGCAAAATGAACGGTATCCAGGTAACGAGTGCTATTTAGACCTATCTCTGGATTGGTGACCTATCTACTGGATCTATCTATATGCATAATTGCCAAAAGAGAATGGCAATCATCCACAATTGAGATACCGTTCGTTTAAGTTGTTTTTGCCCTGGGGAGTGAAATGAATGACATTATTAAAATGTGTTGTAATTCATAACCGACCATAGCCTTAACGTATATTATATATTTTGTTCAAATCTGTTACAAATTTTCCACGACTGTGGTGAATTTTCATAAAAAGCCTACTTTTTTATCCCAAAGTCCTGGTAACCCCTGACTGTCGAGGAAAAGGGTAAAATTGTAATTTTGTTTTCTCTGTAATTATTTTTAAATGCTAAAAAAATATGTTTTTTTTTTTTTAATATGATATAAAAATTTTTATTGCGAATAGACATATAAGCCTTGACAGTAGTAGTCATAACTTAATTATTTAAAACTGGATTATATCTGCAGAACTATATTAATTTAAATAATGCTGCTATTGCAATGAAACCTATGGTTTAGTGAACGGATGTATCAGTTTGCGGCACTGAGAAGGTTAAATTTTTTTCCAGACTGTAAGTACTCTACTATTCATTAAGGAGCTTGTGTTATCTTTCTGAACATGATCCGTGGTTTTTCTGTAGTCGGTGTCCAGCTAGAATCTTTCCATAATCAAGGACTACTGGCACGTTTCTGTAATCCAGTTTCGCCTCGAATATATGCAGGACATTCCGAGATGATTATTGTCCTCAGTACCTCTGTCGAAAATCATTGCGATTTAAGGCAAAATAAAATTTCATAAATGTTATTTAAATTTTGTGTTCAAATTCCCTATACTATTGCATTTTTAAAAGGGTACGTGATGAAATCTAGAATCATCTTTAAGAAAGTTGATAATAGAAACATCTTTAATAAAGTAGAACTCTGGATAGACGAGCTTTCAGTTGAAGAAACTGATTCCATATTCATTTTTAAGTAACATATTAAAACTTTATAGATATAGAAAAAGTATAAAGTCATTAAAATACATGTCACTCAATAAATGTCCATCGGTTGTATTGTAATCAAGATATTTTAAGTGACCCTGTAAACCGTGAATCTTTCAATGCCGCTTTACAATACAGAGCTTAATTATCCGTAATGCAGTAATATATCTGAATATCGTATATACGTATATACACAAAAATTAGGCTACTTAGTATTGTTTTTCTTCTATATTAAGTATAGGAATACAGTACTTAAAATAATATAAATAGAAAAGTAATCAATGTATTTGTATGAAAGTGTGAAGGTTTGAAATGCTTATAAAAACAAATAAAATACAGCAAACCGAGTAAAAATCATATAATTACATATATCTATAGCCATATCAATAGATCTTTCGTGTGATATTGTAAACGAACCGTAAATGCTACAATTCTGTTTTACAAAAGGAAACTTACTTCAGTCGACTGTAGTAACATATCGTAATATCATGTTTAAATGACTATTTTGACAGGACTACACCATTTACAGTGATGGAGCAGTAGCGCAGCAGTTGGGTGTTTGTCACCACTAGATTTTAGAAGAATACTAATAAAATTTACTGGTGTCAATTTATTCTCTGGTGCTACACTGTTCCATCACTGCATTTAATATTTTTTTGCTCTATATTAAGTATAATAATAAATTACTTTAAACTGGTATAAATAAAAAACTAATTAATATTTTCACCTAAAACTTTAAAGTTTTGAAATTTAAAAAAAAGTAATTCAAATGCAGCAAATCTCGTTAAAATCCAATAATTACACATCTATGTTGCCCTGTCAACAGATTTGTCCTGAACACGAATTTAAAAAGTGTAAAAAACAGCATTTTTAAAATCGCATTTGTGCGATTCCGCGCAGAGTGTCAAAACGTGCTTTTTCTGAAGTAGGAAAATAGCACATTTTGCGTAATGAAATTAAATGATATACTTCTGTGAGTTTTATTGCCACACATTTAAATTAAAAAATATGGTAATATCTTATTTACCATACCACTTAAAATCAGAATTAACATTAAAATTTAATAAATAATTGAATAAATGCAATTTAAAGCCTGCGTTACATGTGTGACACTCTCCACGGAATCGCCCATTTACTGAATGAAAACCTATTCGTCGGATTTCATTTTACTTGTGTTTCCTTAGCCACTTGCCATGTCCTATTACATATAAAGAGGATTTTTGTTTCTAATGATAAATAGAACGTGAGCTGTAGAGTTGTGAAAATTCCGTTTTGGTCAGTTCGCAAAAACTAGATAAAGTTCTAAAAATTTTCGTAAAGTCGTTTGGCATCAGTTGGCGAAAAATCATTTCATTTCACGGTTCATTGCAGTACTGTTTCTTTTACCTGGGGAGAAACTCTGTTGATTTCGGATATAGGGGAATGTGGCCTAAAGTGACCCCTTAAGGGAAAAACTTGTGTAAAATAACATAACTGTTTAAATAAAACTTTGATCCTATACTAATATGTTTTAAACTATATTTTGCATCAGAAACATGCTTTAATAATATTTTAAACCCAAGTTGAGTAATGAAAAAAAAAATAGATTTTTGAAAACGTGTCCAAAGGATCATTTTACCCTCACCCAAGGACAACATTGGTGTGGTAGACCGACATTTTGTACAGTGATTATCAACTAATACGGTATCATCGATTGCTTGAGCAACATGTTTTTTTTTCAGATTGTTATTACTTTTCACACAAAACAAGGTATATATCGTTGAACTTTCATTACAATGTTTTTATTTTTCTCGAAATTATTACCGTCAACCCGGGTTCAGTTAGTATGAAACACCCCGTATTTGTGACTAAATAAGTGGCTTGCGACCGTACGTTCCTATGTGATTTTTCATCCTTGCTGTATGCCTGATATGCCACTTTATTTCGTAAATGTTTTTTTAATCACCCTGTATGTGTACTCATGTGCAATTTACACGTTAAACTGTACATTTCTGATTATCACATTTATAGTTATCCGACACAATTATGCCGCTTAATATGTTATTAAAATATGCAGGAAAATGTGTATATTTTAATTGACACACCTGGACGTATATTTGGCAGTTTACACGCCTTTTTATACATACAGACAAATCTTTTTTGTATCATCAGTACACCTGTTTTAATATGTAAATTTACGCAATTATTTTTAGAGGGCAGTGTTTCTTATTACTTTATATTTTCCTTTGAAAATATCAGCTCTCAGAGTGTCTATATTTCTCTTTATTAGAGTTGACTGATTTTACTTTTTTTATTGAGAAATCAAGCATACGTTGTTGTATTTTGATCGTTACTTTTTAGGTGTGTTAACATCTTGGATCGTTTTGGAAGCATTTCCTACAGTTTTGAATTTCCCCCTCAATAGCCTAAGTCAGTATTTCTTTAACTGTCTTGCTACGTAATTCCTCTGTTTTTCTTCGTTGATAACAGACACTCAGTTTCAGAAACAGTTTGTTTAGCCCCTCCGCTATAGACAAACTTTTAGTGATCGTTAGTATTACTTGTAGCCTGTTATAATTGTTTGATAAATACTAATTGTAATTATCAAACTAACAAAATAATAACTTAAATAATAAGTTAAAAACAACAATAATATGTATTTTTGCCTGGCAAGGTCCACCTTTGTGTTGTTTATTTTATTTATTAGTCGAAAGCATTTTAATAAATTTACAGATTATTTTCTAAAGATTTCAAATTTTCTTTTATACCCAGCAAATTTTGCTACTGTATAATAAAAAAAAAATCATGATTCGAGTCACTACATGGACGTCCGAAGGACGTAATATAAAATATATTACATTGTAATATAAAATATATTACAATTCATCACACATACAAGTAAAAATTACATAAATACATTTAATACAATTAAAAAGCAAACGTTTCGAACTAAATTTTAGCCCCTCATCAGTGCAATAAATAACATTGAAATGACAAGAAAACTATATATCAGGTTTACAGTTAAAAATTATTAGCAGTTAAAATTAAAGAAAGTATAAAAAATATCAAAGCAATGCTGTGTATTCAGGTGGAAGTGCACATGATTCATTAATACGTTCACGCCGGCGAGGTGGGTCACACTCCACTGTCTCAGAGCTGCCAAGTCTCCGGCTTTTTAGATACCAGTATTTTAATACAGAAAATGTTGTTTTATTTAATTAGAACAATTGGACGATTTAAAAGAGCAGCATTTTCTCTAAAATAACAGTGGTGTGCAAAAAGCCGGAGTTTTGACAACTATGAGACAATCGAGTGTGACCCACCGCGCCGGCGTGAACATGTTAAACAGCGAAATTTGCTTACGAGCGAACACACTTTTAATACTTTCTTTAATTTTAACTGCTAATAATTTTTAATTGTAAACATGATATATAGTTTTCTAGTCATTTGAATGTTATTTATTGCACTGATGAGGGCCTAACATTTAGCTCGAAACGTTTTCTTTTTAATTGTATTAAATGCATTTATGTAATTTTTACTTGTATGTCTAATGAATTGTAATATATATATATATATATATATATATATATATATATATATATATATATTAAACGAATATCAAACGTTAAACAAAGATTATTTATTTTAAGAGTTAAAATACCTTTGGTTAATATTAACACAATTATTCTAATTGGTAAACAAATCATATTAGATGTAAATTTCCAACTGGGCGAAAAATGTCCAGACCAGGATTCGAACCCGAGACCTCCTGGCTGAAGCCGCCAGTGCTCTGCCATCTGAGCTATCCCGGACGATTCTGGTCGAACTTTTTCACCCAGCTAACCTTGATGATTTTTCGCCCAGTTGGAAATTTACATCTAATATGATTTGTTTACCAATTAGAATAATTGTGTTAATATTAATCTAGTGATTCGTATCCAGCGATTTCTGGAGTTCCATTACCTGAGATTTATTCTGTTGAGCTGAACCAGGTTTCAGACCAGATGCTGTAATCATCAAGGTTAGCTGGGTGAAAAGGTTCGACCAGAATCGTCCGGGATAGCTCAGATGGCAGAGCACTGGCGGCTTCAGCCAAGAGGTCCCGGGTTCGAATCCTGGTCCGGACATTTTTCGCCCAGTTGGAAATTTACATCTAATATGATTTGTTTACCAATTAGAATAATTGTGTTAATATTAATCGAGTGTAATTTCATATCCAGCGATTTCTGGAGTTCCGTTACCTGAGATTTATTCTGTTGAGCTGAACCAGGTTTCAGACCAGATGCTGTAATCATCAAGGTTAGCTGGGTGAAAAATTTCGACCAGAATCGTCCGGGATAGCTCAGATGGCAGAGCAGTGGCGGCTTCAGCCAGGAGGTCCCGGGTTCGAATCCTGGTCCGGACATTTTTCGCCCAGTTGGAAATTTACATCTAATTAAAATACCTTTAACTTAAGGGGCCCGTGAATCTTTATTTGAGTTAAAATCGACCAAAAAATTGAAATTCCTTTTTGCATGTATTATTAATCTGTACTGAGTCATTTCTGAAAAACCGCATGCAGATGCGATGATTTTTCACAAAGATAAAATAGTTTTAATTTTGTATACAAACAATTTTTTAGCCCTTTAAGTTACTTTAAATCGGTTTTTCTCAAAACTGAATTTTCAACGTTTTTAGATTTTTGAAATGTCTTAATTTTTGATACGTCTTAATTTTTGAACAAAATTCATGAAATTGATAAGGAAGAAACATTATATTACTTACAAAGAAACTGTGTATGCATTTTAAAATTCTACATCATTAAGATAATTACATTTGATTTTTAACTTTTTAAAAAGACAAAATATTGATGTAAATCAGAAAAAATAATTATTTAAGAGATTAAAAATTAATTATTTAAGAGATTAATCTAAAATATTAATTATTTAAGAGATTAAAAAAAATCAATACACGAATTTGTTATCTCGAAAGTTAAAACTCGTGGAGCATTTTAAAAATTCGTTTTAAAATTCAATTTTTTTTTAAGTCTTAAAATTATAATAAGATTGGAAATTCTTTTAAAGTTTTCTATATAATGACGGTGAAAGGTATACTTGCGCAAAATTTCATATCTCTATGCTGAAAAAAAATTTACGTCGACTGTCCCCTTAAACAAAAAGGAAATATGCTGATAAAGAAATGAAAATTTGCATCATCAGGGTAACTCAACTACACTATGAAGAATGAACGTTTCGGAGGCTGCTTCTTAAGAATTCATAAAATAGAAAGTATAATATTTTTACAGAAGTAACAGCTTGAAAATGCCCGGAAGTACAACTATTATGCAAGTTTACTTAAAATATAGCTACATTTATAATGGTATTACTAGAAATAGATACACATGTACCTTCTTTATTACTATCCAATTCTCTTAATTGTAAAATTTGACTTGAATAAACAATAAGCAAACTTGACCAGAAAAAGAACGCTACGTGACGATACTTGCGCAGCCAACGAAGGCCAAATTTAACCATGCGACTACCAGACGGATCCAATGGACCAGGCAGACATATCCAAAATGATTTTCTCATAAAAAAAAAAGAAAAAAAAAAGTCTGAAACATTTTGCTAATATGTGACTTTTTCTGGAATGCTCTACTCTTTTTATACAGGGTGTTTCATAAAACATGACCAAAACTTTAAGAGGTGATAGTACACATCCAAACAAACAACTTTCATCAAAGAATGCATGGTCGAAAATAAAACGCAAAGGTGCTATAGGTCGCCGAAGGTGGTGTTCTTATACGAGGCAAAAACGCACAAAGAACGATTACTTGACAAAAGTAAGGAGAGGACCGCTCTCCGTCCAATCTTTGTACTGCTGAGCCATTTTTATTTGCGGTTCGGTACATAATATGTATAAGTCTTTTCCCTACTAGTGAGGGGCAACATCTTCTGATACCGTGATTGACAGTCGCGATCTCCTACCGAGATTGCAGTTGCACGCTCGGATCAGCTGCTTTTATGTATTAATCGACACGAAATTTTGCTTACAGTTTCTTCTTCTTCCCCATATTACATTTGCATGCTATTAGTGCTGTTCTCTCGGTAACTCGCAAAAGGAATGGAGCTTTAACATTTGCATGCACCAAATTTCCAAAAGTGCTAGCATTTTTGCGTTTTATATCCGACAATGCATTATTGATGAAATTTGTTTGTTTGGATGGGTACTATCACTTCTTAAAGTTTTGCCCATCTTTTATGAAAAGGCCTGTATAAAAAGGGCAGAACATTGCAGGAAAAGGTCACACATTTATTCAGCCTTTTCCTTTTCATGAGAAAAATCATTTTTAATATACTCGTAGGGTCTGTTGAGACCGTCTGGTCGGCGGAGGGTTATAATAAATCATGAAAATGCAAAGTTCGCACCGTGGAAAATTTTGCCAATTTAGGTGAGCCAAAGTTGATATTCAAAAACTTATTTGTCTTAATAAGTGATTTTTGCATAATAAAGATAATTATTTATCGACATCAGAGTTTCTGCAATACGTGCAATTTTCTGTCCACACGACAAGTTTAATATTTGCAAATTTATGTTCTTTGAGCATATAACCTCCAGACTTTTTAAACCAGCAATTAAAATTTTATGGGTTTAAAAAGAAATCTTTTGTACCGACATAGGGTAATACACATATACAACACTAATGGGTGCACATTTGTTCATTTCAATACTTAAATAATATTCATTCATTTTTAATGAAAACTAAACTTTAAGTATTTTTTAATACTAAAAAGATTGATGTGAACTTCGTAAATTGAAATTTTTATATTAAAAAATTTTAGAAATTTCTGTTAACTGAAGACATAGATGAAACGCATTTTTGATGTTAAAATAATTATATAAACCAACTTTACTTTTATTATATATTTTCTTCTTCTGCAGAAATCGATAAGATAAATCTCAGTAAATAAAAATTACTCAAGACCAGACATAATTTCCATGGAAAATACCCACCCAACGCGCCTCCTCCTCCTTTAGAAATTTATAATCCAATAGAAAGATGAACCCTCCAATGCAAATAAAGTAAAAAAAAAATAATAAGGCTTTTCTGAAAGAAAACTCATTTAAATATTTCATTAGCAGGAAATTATACGGCTGAAGACGAATGATTTTATTTTGAAAATAAATACTTCAAAAAGATTTAGAAAAAGTTTTAAAGCGTAGAAAGGTTATTTTATACTATTATTAGCTAGAATAATTCATATTTTTTGTTTGATGAATATGAGCATCATCATCAATAACATTAAAGTGTATGTGGTGTTGTAAAAAATCACTTTATTTCCATTTTTAAGAAAATCTCTAAATAGTATACCTAATCCTAATGTAATCATTAATTAAATTCCAATGTTCTTTTTGCTTTTCTACCAGCCTTTTTTTTCTTTGCGTTATATATAAAACAAGATTATTGAATAAAATGCATCTTAGTTTAAATTTTTATTCATGCAGAAATACATAAATATTTAGAAAACGAAATTTTTATTGTGGAAGTATATTTTACAGAAATTTATGTTTCTTCATTTATAATAAAATTTAAATTTCTGAAACAATTTTTAATAATACCAGATGAAATTTTTTAAAGATTTTTTTATCGATATTACTCAAACTGAAGACGATATTGATTACATTACCTTGAAATCAACCTGAAAATAACACCATTGTTTAAAAATAATGCTAAATTAGTTACATTAAATATATTTGAAAATTCTCTATATCTGATATATTAAAATAAAAGGTCAAGTACGAGTATTATTTGCGCACAGAGTGTTACGTACTATAAATATATTACTTAATAACTGTATTATTACAAAAAAAAGTCGCTAAAATAATAATAAGACTTTGTAAAAGCATTACAACGCAGGATTGGTATAGTTGTATATACAATAAAAGTATAAATAATTATACCATGAAATTTCAGAGAGATATAAATACTAAATAGTATAAAATATTGCTATTCTATATAACTCTTTTTTTATCCTATCGTAATCTGTTTATGATGAACTTAATTCGGTGCTGACAATAAAAGAAGTGCATATTTAAACTTCGTTTGGCATTTTATAAACCTAAATTCAATATAGTAATACTTTTTAAGTACATTTCGCAAGAAACATACCTATTACATTTTCCATTATGTTGGAATTTCTGAAAATGTTTTATATGCCGATCATGACCCTTAAAACCCAAACCACCCCCACCAAAACAACAATTTATATGTATATATACAGAGATCTATCTACCTATCTATATATGTATATAAGTGTATATATCACTTTTTTATGGACACGATAACTTTCATAATTCTGCGCAGATCTCTTCGAAACTGATACATAAATTCAATGGGCACAAAATCTCGGACAAGATTGGACAAAGGGGGTGTAAATGGGGAGTAGTTTTGTGAAAACAGAAAAAAACCTATAACTTCTTAGTTACCATACATATGGAATAAGTTAAGGGAAAATATTACTTCTAGGAAAATGAGCAAAAATTTAAGTATGACAGAATTTTGATATCCATAAAAATGTCCTCAAGGGGCGAAAAAAATAGAGATTTAAGAAGAAATAAAATCATAACTTTCTTAATATTATCTACAGCTTCTATACTGACAAGTTTTGATAGTTCCAACTCTTACAGCCAAAACATAAAAAAAAAAAAAAAAATGGGGTTGAAGAAAATATTACCGTATTAACATGATTCTGATAAAAACCAGCTCTTACAGAAAATTGAATTTAAGAACTTGTCAAGAGCGGCCAGAAGCAATTGTTAAACTACGTTTATCTCTAACCTTGATTTAGTTTTTGTTGGAGAAAATTAGTACTTTACATCGAAATCTACCTGTGCCTGTAAGCCGAGCGGTCAGGAATTTTTATTCTTTAACGATGTACCGAAAAAAAAACCGTCGATCGAAAACTGGAGATCGACAGGTTCTTTCATTTTTAATTCTCTGTTAAAGAGGGTAATTATGCATATTTAACATTCGGAATTATCTTTTTTAGTCTTATCCGTAACCTCAAACAAATATTCAAGCGTGTGATAGGAGGGTTTTCCGGTACTTACCGTTTGATTGTTTTTACCACCTTCGGAAAAACGTGATTTTTTTCACAGTTTTTGCCATTTAGTGTGTGAGGCTCGGGAAAATGTATTTCTCAACAATATAAAATGGTAAATTAGAAATTTAGTACACTAGTGCGACTTACAAATCAAGATCATACTTTATATTAGTAATTGTCTGTATACCAAGCTTCTCTAGGTCAGTTTAAAAGAATTTAGGTCCTTAACACACATTGAAAGAACAATTTTCCCTTTTTTTAATTATCTGCAATTATTATTTTGAACGACGAGATTTAACGATAGGGGAATATACTATGTCAAAAGCCTGTTCAAGAAAATTTCTTATGAAACATCGTTCACTGTATAGTGCGTTTTATGCCTGCATAGAAAAACTTTTTTTGCGATCAGAAATAATGTATATGATTACATAACCTTTTGAAGTACGAAGCAGTCGATAAATAATTGTACACATTTCAAGTAAATTGGTACATAACGTAAATATACACATTTAAGTAACATTTTTCAAGCGTAAAAATATATCGTGTGATACGTCATTCACGGTTGTGAGTTTTGTATGTGCATAGAAAAACGGTTGTTGACATCAGAAATAATATGTATGATCATATAACTTTTTGAAGTTCTATTCACTTGAAAAATGACTATGCACATTTCAAGTAAAGCATAATGTAGCTATGAACATTTCACTAACATTTTCAAATGAAATATATACAAAAGCGATTTACCCTTATAATAGTTATTGGAAATTGTCCTACAAACTTCCGAACCTTTCTATCTTTCCTCTTTTTCTGAATATTCTCACGAATGGTTCGATAGGAATTTTTCTGTGGGATTCAGGAACATCCATTTCTATTTTCCAATGGAAGTGTAAGTTTCGGCGATAAACATTATTTTTTGCCTAACAGCAGGATTATAAAATGGTTCGATTTGACATTTCATCCAGTGCTATATTTGGAACAACCAGTACTATTTGTTGCCCGCGGTATAAGTTGAAAATCAGAGATATTTAACGTGTATCATAGGAAAGTTACATAATGGGGAAACATTTTAATACAAACTAAAACTCTTTGATATATATCTTGCTGTAACTACCGGGTAATTTATAAATTTCTTATCATCATGTTGC
This sequence comes from Maratus speciosus, assembly GCA_963932465.1. Classification (NCBI taxonomy): domain Eukaryota; kingdom Metazoa; phylum Arthropoda; class Arachnida; order Araneae; family Salticidae; genus Maratus; species Maratus speciosus. The sequence continues at coordinate 113,775,926 of OZ010796.1, read as the reverse complement.
GGTGCTTGTCTTCTAAAATTCAGTTTTAAAAAACATGTGTGCAGATAGAATTTTTAAGGCATAAAAATAATTCTATGTTTTAAAATCTATGTGATATAGTCCGTCTCAAAAGTTTAAGTACAAAATGTTGATTTTTAATGAATAATAAAAGTTTAAAATATATAAAAATTTTTATCTGCGGATTTCGCAACTTCATTTAAATATATGATATCAAAAGTCGAAAAAAATAAATTAGATATTTGTAAAATAATAATAATAATAATAATTTAAAATATGTGCAAACTAAAATCTCTCTCAAATGTTTATGCGCCATTGCAAAAACAACTACATTTAATTTTTACGAGATTGTTACATACACATTATCTTTGCCTGATTTCAGGTTAGTTAAAATATACTTTTGAATACTATAAATACATGTATTGTTTTCGTATTTTTATGCCAAATAGCAGTGATAGGGCATAGTAGAACGCAATAAAAATACATATGAAACGAAATAAAAAGAAATTGTTTATATATATATATATATATATATAATAACAAAGGAAATTCTTTATATATGAATATATATATATATATATATATATATAACCATTAATTAAACATAACCATCCACCGTCAATTATTATGAATTAAAGCTGTAAGTATTAAAAAAAAAAAAAATTAATATAAGAATTATTATGGAAGAAAGAGAAAAAAGTGGAAACCGACAAAAATTGAAAAGCTTATACATTGAATTACGTTATCAAGGGCACAGAATTCAATGATATAAGCAAAATGGTTGTTTTCTGTGGGAAAAATAAACTAAAGCTAAAAGTTATTTTCCCCTGTGCCCAAACAACCATAAAATCAAGTGAATTGATTAAAAATGAAAGCAGAATAGAAACAAATAATATGAAATGGAAGAATCAATAAAACGTATTTAAATATTTATAGGATATAAAATATAAATAATAAACACCATACCGATTAATATATCAGTATTTTACAAAAATCCACGCGCACATGGCTGCCAGTATATCAAAAAGATTAAGGTGAATAAAACAGTTAAGAAATCACAGTAAATGATACCAAAGGATGCAGTTAATACAATTTGAAATAAAATTTGAAATACCTTGTTAAACACCTTTAATCTAATATAAAATAAATAGATATTAATTACATTATTTAAAATGCACTATTAAATTAATTAATAACAGTTTAACAATATCGTCAAAATTTAGCTAAAAATACCCCCTGGTGTATTAAATTATAACTGAAATGGAGCTAGAAAAATTAAAAATAGGAGCTATCTTAAAGAGACAAATTTAGTGCTGCCATCTAGTATTACTTCTATTAAACAACTAACGCAAGATAAATATTTGTAAGCATTTGAATGTAAATAACTGTATAAATAATTGTAAGCATATGAATGTAAATAACTGTATAAACAGCAAATCAAACATATCCTTATATATAGAGAATTATAAACCGAATATAAACCACACAATGTATTTAAAAACTATTGTAAATAAAATTTAAAAGCATACAATATATTCTATTAGCTAACTTATTTAAACTAAACTAAGAATTTAAATAATTCTAGAACATTGATAATATATAGCATATAGCTATATGCTATAAAACAAAATAAATTCAGTAATAATTAATATAAATAATTATTAAATATAAAAATTATTTTTTAATGAATTATATATCAGATATTTATAAAATGAACAGGAAATAAAAAACATGTGGAAGTAAATAGAAGGTTAAATGATACTTAAATACCCATTACTTAAAAAGCACAAATATAGAGTGTGGATTATTTTCAGACATCCATAAAAAACCATAAAGTATGAATGTGGGACATTCAAAAACATTAAACCGATAATAAATATTAAAAAGAATACAGTAATAATAATAAAAATAATTACACAATTTTAATGCATACAGTATAACTATATTTATATTAAACATACTTATATGTATATTATTCACTATAAGAATGGCATACTATTAGTAATTAATATGATATTGTCCTTAGTAAATTTAAAAATTTAATAACAAATAATTGTAAATTAGATTAATCAATAATTAGGCTAATTATAATATTAATGAAATTCTCCGATTACATATAAAATATCAAATCAACATCCATATAAAATACGTAACAAAAATATAGTAATAATACAAGAGCCCCCATTTTTTTTATATAATTAACCATTGCGTATTATCCAGACAACACCACCCTCCTCCGTACTCTAACATCTACTCACCCAACCAAACTATAATATTTTTTTTATATTATTTTACAATTTTTAATTTTTTATAGATATTTTTTTTTTTATTTTATAATTTTTTGTAATTTTTTTTTACGCATGTGTTAATTTGTTTTAATAGATCATCTAAGAAAAGTACCAATTGTATATTAATGAATATATGAATTTTTTTGGAAAACCATGATTTAATGCATCATAAATTAGTTTTTTAATATTATTGTTAATTAGAGGAGAAGAACATAAACATTTTATTCTATATAAATGATTAAGTATTATATTCCGAAATACAGAATGATGTAGACATGATTTAAAATTTGTAAATGTATTAACTTTGAATTTAAATTCTTTACGTTTGTCATATAAATCTGTGATTGTTTTATTGTCTTTTATTGTAATTTTAAGATCTAAGAAGTTAATTGTATTGTTAGATAAAAGGCTTTCCGCTAATTCCAAATTAGTGGGATAATCAACTGGAAATCGAGTAATTGCAGATTGATCAGTATCAATTAAAATGATGTCATCAATATAACGATATAAATGTAGATTATTATTAGTAAAATTACGTTCATAATGATATAAGTATAAGTCTGAGAGTAAACTGGAAGTACAACCGCCTTGTGGTATACCGACATGCTGTAAATATAAAGTATTATCTTGCAATATATAATTATTATAGATAATGAAGCTAGTTAAAGATTTAAAATATGCAATATCTATATTAGATGGTAATTCCAGTTTTTTATAATATTTTTTTAAATAATGCATTTATAATTTTATGTAATTCTAATAGGTCTATATTATTAAAAAGATCTTTGAAGTCATATGTCGTTATATTATAAACACAATGAAGATTTTTTTAAATATTAACAAGTTGATAGCTATTTTTTATACAATGTGTATTATTTGTAGTAAGTACATATAATTGATTAAGAATTTTTAAGAGAAGTGTATTGGCTTTATTATTATATGTATTACAACCAATAGTAACAGTCCTAAATTTAATAGGAGTTTTATGAAATTTGGGAATAAGAACTAAATATGGATAATTAAAATTAGTAGATAAAATATTTAATAGTTTATAATAACTTCGAATTTTACGATTATTTACAATTACAGTTTCATTAGTTTTTTGAAATGACTTATTAGAAGAAATAGAATTTGTAAGAAGTTGGTGATAATATGATTTACATATAATAGCATAATTGTTAGGAGATTTGTCTACATATGTAATAACGTAGTTTTTTTGTAATTTAGTAATTTGTTGGAAAATATGCTGTGTATTAATAGAAACCAAATCAGCAATATTATTTTTTAAAGCGATAGTTAATTTTTCAATTACTAATATCTTCCATTGATTAAAATATTCAATAGGCTTATTATAAGAGATAGAAATTTTATAAATAAAAATATCAATATCATATGTAAACTGTTTGATAATAGATTTAACATTAAATTTAGATGGAAGTCTATATTTAGTACCATAACCCATTAGTTGTTTCAATTTAAAATCATGAACAATATCAAGATTTCCAGTGATTATATGTCCATGATCATTGTTTATGTATTTTTTTAGAGTGGGGTCTTTGCAGTTACACGGAAAATTACTTGCAGCAGATGTATTTTTTGAAAATGTATTGTAGTTAAAAATCTTTCTCCCAATTGTATTCGGATATTTAAAAGTTTTTGATATATGAAGATTATTGATAGGAAAAAAACAATTTTTATCATTAATTATAGAATTGATATTAATTTTATTAAATATGTGATTTGAAAAAGTAATTATCATTTGAGTATTCATGTTCTGAATTTTGTGTTTTTTTTGTAAATTAATATTTAAAAGATTAACCCTACTCATAATAAGGTCAAAGTAAATATCAGAGAAATGCTTAGAGAAAGATTTACTTAGAAAGACATTTAAATGTTGTACAAGCTGTTTCTTTTTAATAGCAAAGATGTTTTTTCGAATTAACAACCAGTTATAATTCTCAAAGTAATTTCGTTGAAGATCATTAATTTGTTTTGTGATAGATTTTTTGGAAACTACAACTGATGATGAACCCTTTCCGCGTTTATTACGTGTTGTTTTAGCATTTAAATTATGATTAAGAGTAGGATAAATTGGAGAATAATCAATATTGTTATTTATAGATGTGAAGACTTTGACAGGTCTGTTAAATACTTCACTGTTAAGTCCATAAGGATAAATTGTGTTATAATATTTCATATATGATGATTCCATATAAAGACGTTCTGATTTATTTTTTAGAATTTGAAGGATTTCAATTGTCGTATTTTTAAATAGATGTTTATGAAAATGTTGAATTTCAGCTGTAGATTGTATATTTTTTTCTTTGTTGTTATTAGAGTCTGAACGATGATGATTGATTCGTTTATGAATTGGACCTGATGTTTCACCAATATATTTCATATTACATAAGTTGCATTTTATACTATAAATAACATTAAATGCTTTACAAAAACTTGAATAATTAGGATCTGAGACAATTTGTGTCTGAGCAGCGTATGGACATGTCTTGCACCGAGAATCATAGCACTTACGAAAAAACAAAGGACGAGGGGGAGAGTATAAATGGTCGCTGGATGACGATCCAGGAACAAACCAATTATTATTCCTGTACCGGGCACTACACTGCATAGATGTTAAGTGTATCTTGCCAGTATCGAGATGTTTACTAAGAACTGCCATATAAAAATTATGTATGGAAAATGCAATAATTGCCATAAAAATAAGAAATTTTAATAATAAAAAATTAATAATTTAATTAAATTAGCCTTGATTAAATAATAAAACTTGAGTATGAAAAAATATATACAATATTTACAATAATAGAAGCAGAACGCAGAAACAATCTTCAAATTATCCATAACCAAATTATGATAACCCAAATATCGTAGACTAATAATAGCAAGAAACCACTAAACTAATTTATAACAAATAATTCAAAAAAGATCCGCATAACATCCAAATCCTAGAACAACTATAACCATGCAAAGACAACCAAAACGCATACCCAACTAACTACTCAGATCAAATTAAAATGAATTTAAACTAAAGCAAATTAACATTAAATCTATGAATAGGAATAACTTTTGCTACCAAATTAATGTATATATAAAATGATTATCTCTACAGAATTATATAAAGCTGTTGCAAAAATAGAAAATATATAGGACAATATCATACACTAACTTCAAGAAAATTCAGATAAAATCATAACTAGAAAATTAAAAAACATTAAATAAATCGTTGCAATGATAGGAATGAAAAAATTAATGGAATCCTAAAATAGGTATCAGATAACTACATGGTATAAATCATATTGATAATACACAAAGATAGTGCGCTAATTGCAGCAATGATCTAAGCGTATAATATTTAAAAGATTGCTAAATAATTTAGCGACCTGGGAATATATATAAATATATATAAGATACCATAAGGAAAAAATACTTCAAAATGAATTGTTGACATTCAAAATGAAAATATATTTAAAAATATCGTAAAAAGCATACATTCATAATTACTTGCGCAAATGCATCATAGTAATTTGAATGCTAATATATAACCATTAATTAAACATAACCATCCACCGTCAATTATTATGAATTAAAGCTCTAAGTATTAAAAAAAATTTAATATAAGAATTATTATGGAAGAAAAAGAAAAAAGTGGAAACCGACAAAAATTGAAAAGCTTATACATTGAATTACGTTATCAAGGGCACAGAATTCAATGATATAAGCAAAATGGTTGTTTTCTGTGGGAAAAATAAGCTAAAGCTAAAAGTTATTTACCCTGTGCCCAAACAACCATAAAATCAAGTGAATTGATTAAAAATGAAAGCAGAATAGAAACAAATAATATGAAATGGAAGAATCAATAAAACGTATTTAAATATTTATAGGATATAAAATATAAATAATAAACACCATACCGATTAATATTTCAGTATTTTACAAAAATCCACGCGCACATGGCTGCCAGTATATCAAAAAGATTAAGGTGAATAAAACAGTTAAGAAATCACAGTAAATGATACCAAAGGATGCAGTTAATACAATTTGAAATAAAATTTGAAATACCTTGTTAAACACCTTTAATCTAATATAAAATAAATAGATATTAATTACATTATTTAAAATGCACTATTAAATTAATTAATAACAGTTTAACAATATCGTCAAAATTTAGCTAAAAATACCCCCTGGTGTATTAAATTATAACTGAAATGGAGCTAGAAAAATTAAAAATAGGAGCTATCTTAAAGAGACAAATTTAGTGCTGCCATCTAGTATTACTTCTATTAAACAACTAACGCAAGATAAATATTTGAAAGCATTTGAATGTAAATAACTGTATAAATAATTGTAAGCATTTGAATGTAAATAACTGTATAAACAGCAAATCAAAAATATCCTTATATATAGAGAATTATAAACCGAATATAAACCACACAATGTATTTAAAAATTATTGTAAATATAATTTAAAAGCATACAATATATTCTATTAGCTAACTTATTTAAACTAAACTAAGAATTTAAATAATTCTAGAACATTGATAATATATAGCATATAGCTATATGCTATAAAACAAAATAAATTCAGTAATAATTATTAAATATAAAAATTATTTTTTAATGAATTATATATCAGATATTTATAAAATGAACAGGAAATAAAAAACATGTGGGAGTAAATAGAAGGTTAAATGATACTTAAATACCCATTACTTAAAAAGCACAAATATAGAGTGTGGATTATTTTCAGACATCCATAAAAAACCATAAAGTATGAATGTGGGACATTCAAAAACATTAAACCGATAATAAATATTAAAAAGAATACAGTAATAATAATAAAAATAATTACACAATTTTAATGCATACAGTATAACTATATTTATATTAAACATACTTATATGTATATTATTCACTATAAGAATGGCATACTATTAGTAATTAATATGATATTGTCCTTACTAAATTTAAAAATTTAATAACAAATAATTGTAAATTAGATTAATCAATAATAGAAATTATAATATTAATGAAATTCTCCGATTACATATAATATATCAAATCAACATCCATATAAAATACGTAACAAAAATATAGTAATAATACAAGAGCCCCCATTTTTTTTATATAATTAACCATTGCGTATTATCCAGACAACACCACCCTCCTCCGTACTCTAACATCTACCCACCCAACCCACCTATAATATTTTTTTTTATATTATTTTAAAATTTTTAATTTTTTATAGATATTTTTTTTATATATAATTTTAAAAAATCCATCCTGATATATTTTCTAAGGTAAAAGAAGTATATCATTTTCGCATGAAAACAAAAGAAATGTGCTTTGTAAGATTAAATATTATGTGTGGCAAAAAACAATAAGAATGTTTTGATTTCCAAAAGTCCTTCCGGCCAGTGCCGGGAGGAAGAGGTAGCTTTCATATTCATTATTTTAAAAGAGCCAACTTATATTCTTCAAACACACGAAGCTCAATTTAGTGGAAACCGAATATAGGAGATTCAATACTAATTTTTATCAATACTAAATCATTATGAATGAGAATTTCGCGAAATTACTCAGCTTTATCGAAGCTGCTTTTTATTTAAGGTAACTTATATTTGGCTGACAAATTCGGCGATTTCTTAAAGTGCCTGCCATTTTAAGACAACATGTTGGATGAGGCTAACCAGTGAACTTCGTCGAGACCTTAGTAATTGCTGTGAACATGGTCACTCACATCTGAATCGGTTTATATATACGAGTGCTGTCGCAGGCAAAAAATCAGATTTTTCAAAATGTCACCCACATTAGAAATTGAAACTACTATATCTGAGCCATTTTTTAAGATAAAGACAAACAAAAAATGCACCTGAAGCCTTATATCAAGGTCAAATACTTAAGAAAGAAACCTTTTTCAATATCAATTTCTGCACCTCACTTTAAATATATATATTTTTAATTTGATGGCCGCCATTTTGAAACAAGATGGCTGATGAAGCTGGCCAGCGAACTTGGTCGAGATATTGATGTATACTATCCACATGCCTTCTTACATAGAAATAGGCGAATACGTGTGTTATCGCGTGACAAATACAAGATCGTTTCAAAGTGTTAGCCATGCTAGAAATTCAAAGTGCTATAATTCAACCATTTTTTAAGATATAAACAAAAGAACAAATTTTCAGAAACAAGAACTGCTCCAGAATCATTGTATCAAGGCCATACACATAAAAAAAAATCTTTTTTATTTTCCAATTCTTTAATACCTTAAATTAAATTTTTTTAATGGCAACCCTTTTGAAACAAGATGGCTAATGAAACTGGCCAACGAACTCAGTCGAGACATTGGTATGTACTATGTACAGAGACAGACCAAGTTACATCCAAATCGGTTCATAAATACGCCTGTTATCGCGTGACAAAAATCTGGTCGTTTTAAAATGTCAGCCACAATAGAAATTCAAAATGCTATAACTCAGCCATTTTTTTAGATATAGACGAAACAAAACCTGTTCCGGAATCTTTGTATTAAAGTAAAACACATACAAAAAAATCTTTTTTCATTTTCTAATTTTTTGGTATCTCATTTTAAATTTTAAATTTTTAAAAATTTTTTCAATGGCCGCCAGTTTGAAACTAGATGGCGGATGAAGCTGGCCAACGATCTCGGTCGAAATATTTGTATGTACTATGTACACGCCCAGGTACATCCAAATCGGTACATAAATACGCCTGTTATCACGTGACAAATATCAGGACGTTTCAAAATGTCAGCCACGCTAGAAATTCAAAATGCTATAACTCTGCCATTTTTTAAGATATAGACGAAAGAAAAACTGCTCCCGAATCTTTTTATCAAAGTCGAACACATAAGAAAAAAATATTTTTTCAATTTTCAGTTTTTTGGTACCACATTTCAAATTTAAATTTTTCTTAAAAGTTTAAATGGCCGCCATTTTTAAACAAGATGACGGATGAAGCTGGCCAACGAACTCGGTCGAGACATTGATTTGTACTACGTATAAACGAAGTTACATCCAAATCGGTTCATAAATACGCCTTTTATCGCGTGACAAAATTCAGGACGTTTCAAAATGTCAGCCATGCTAGAAATTCAAAATGCTATAACTCAGCCATTTTTTAAGATATAGACAAAACAAAAACTGCTCCGGAGTCTTTGTATAAAGGTCAAATACATAAGAAAAAAATATTTTTCCATTTTTAATTTTTTGGTACCACATTTCAAATTTTAAATTTTTTTAAAAAATTTTAAATGGCCGCCAATGGCGGATGAAGCTGGCCAACAAACTCGGTCGAGACATTGGTATGTACTATGTACACACCGAATTACATCCAAATCGGTTCATAAATACGAAAGTTACAGTATGACAAATGTCAGATATATATATATATATATATGGATCAGATGGCACTCGGTATCATGATGGCTCACGATAAATATTCCATCTTGTGTTGCGTTTGTAGCCTTGCCAGCATGTAATAGTCAGAAAATTTCCAGACTGAGTGCCCTTCCATGTGGTTTAGTCGGTAGGATGTCAGTGCGCTATACTGTTGGCCAGGGTTCGAGGACCGGCATGGAATCTTTTTGACTATGTTGGCCTTTGCGCCTTTTTAAGCAATTGATTTTAAATTTGATTTTAATTTGTAATATTATATATAAGGCGAATGTTTCTCCCTGGAAAATTTTCTAAGTATTAATACTGCGATAATTTTAAAATAAAGTTTTGATTGAAATATAAAATCTTATCTTTTTACAGTACCTTTTAGCAAAATATCTCTATTTTGAAGTTCTATTCTTCTAAAACATTTTTAATTTTTCCACTTAAAAAACAATGCTTATTAACTGACATCTTTTTATATTAAGTTCTAAGCGTGATCTTGGGTTCAAGCTTGATATTTAGAATGTGTAAGTTTTTTAATGTGTTGTGATTAGTCATTGCTTTATTAAATACGAGCATGGAGTCTAATGGGTATTAATACAACTCTTATTTATATAATGATGATGTGGCATGATAAGCCATATTTATTTATTTTTTTTATTCCCGTGTATATTGCTTTTTGTGAATATGAGCTAAATAGATTTGGTATGCTTTTTAGGAAAAGACTGATCTGGGAAATAGAAAAATCATGCGTTAAGCATAGATTATAAAACACTTTCTGAATGCTTTAACAAGACATCGTAATTTAGGGAAATAACATAAATAAGAAAACTACGTAAACATTTTAGAAAACGCATAAAACTTTTGAAAACTGATTTCAGCAGTTACGTCCGTAGTCAATTATGTTTTCAAATTCTTTTGAACAGCCCTGTATTTTATCTGTACATTGATATATATAGATTACAGCCAAGATTATCCGCGGAATTGGGTGGCAAGGGCACAGCGGATAAAAAAAATCGCGGATAACCCGAAAAAAAACTGAAAATGGGGGTACAAACACGAAAAAAAAAAAGAAAATTCAACATAAAAACTATGTTTTAGTGTACAACAAAACATAATAAAACGTTTAAAATACATACATATGCACAGTACATCAGAAAGAGTTGCTTTACGTCTAAATCACTAAAATAAAGAACAGTAGACAAGAAACAATGTCATACATACTGTCTAAAAGTCGGAGCCGAGTTACAGTGTACAGGAGCCGAGTTATACCTTTAAAAAATAAACGGTCAAGTGCGATTATTACTCGCGCACAGAGGTTCCGTAGAATAAATATATGAATTTGTAATTGTATTATATACAAAAAATAGTTGCTAAAAGAATACTAAGACTTTGTAAAAAACTATACAACGTAAGGTTGGGTATAACTATATATATTAGAAAAGTGTAAATGGGTATACCATGAAAGTTCAAAGAGATATGGAACCTAAATAATATCAAATATAGCTATTCGTATAACGTTTTTTAAATATTATCCTAATCTGCTTATGATGAACTTAATTCGCTACTAACAATAAAAGCAGTGCATAGTTAAACTTCAATTAGCATTTCGTGAAACTAAATTCAGCGTAGTAATGACCTTTATAGCTACAGTGTAGCTAAAACAAAACCTTTGTTCAAAGTTTAAATTTGGCATTGTGCTAAGCGCGCTTCAAATTAAGGTATCCAAGTTGCAACGCCGCCTTGGCCAGTGCCGCGTGTTTCCAGATAGGTGTTTAATTAACTTTTCAAGACACTCGAGGCATATTGTAAGATACAATCAATGCAAACTATCGCGAATCCCACAGTATTTATACGATTCATTCTAATTAAATCTTTAGAGGGCGGCGCCCTTAAAAAAACGGACACCTAACTTTAATTCCAAAACAGACAAACGGCACCAAGAATATTTAATTAAAATTTTCCTTTTATCATGTACGTGAAAATAAGCAAGTTCGCATTTTCTAATAAATTCCTGTGTCAGTTCATTATTTCATAAGTTTATAAATAGAATTAATCCGTGCCGGAAAGGATTAAGTGGTCGCAGGACTCTTAAAGCTACAAAATTTAAGAAATTTTAATTTTTTTAGATGTTAAACTGCTATCTTTTCTGAATAATTTGATATAATTATTTGCGTGAAATTCCCATTAGAACAGAAGTTTTGGCGCTTAGAATTATACCCGCTCAATAGCTGAAGCGGCGTTTCCGAAACTTTAAAGTCTTATTTTCCAAATGGCGTTTTTTTGGGCATAACGCGCCGGATACCTCAAAAACTTCTGTATATATTTTTTCATGAAATTTCAAAACATATATTTCATGTTAGTCTGTATAAACTGAACCTAAATTTTCCTTTTTATTGTTCAAAAAAATATTTTTTTAGGTGATTTTACTGTTGAAATTTTCAAACTTTTCTATTAGCTAAATGCAACATTGCATTAAAAATATAAAAATGCTTTAAATACCAATTTATTTAAGTTCGGGGAAATTATTACAATATGAATTATAAGTAAGCACCAAAGTAGCATTTTCATTCTAGTTGCAATATTTATTTTGTAATCCTGCGCGTAAACTGTTATACCAATTTTTTGTTCGACAAATGTCTAACAGTTTCGAGCCCCCTATTAATACTAATTCTGTATCTTGCAATTTTTTGAATACATGAAACGAAAGAACATACAACATCTTTCATTCCAATTAAAATTGTGTTTTAAAATCATATACATTTTAAGACATTAAATGTTGAAAATGGTCTTTTATTCTTTTTTTCCACTTTTTAGAGTCCCGAGACCCCTTAAATTAGTATGTTTTTAAAAATTTGACGTTTATTGCTTTTATGCTGATACTGGACATTATATTACACATACATATCATTAAAAGTTGTTAACTAGGCATAGAGTACGCCGCCCCTGTCCTTGTGTATGTCCAAACTGACCGTACCTTAAATGGTTAATATCGCGGCTAATTACCGATGATTGTTTTCGAAAATCATTATCAACAATGCTTTTATTCTTCTGCAACGATAGGTATATTCAGCGATGCTCAACAATTTTTCTGAATGCCCATAAATCGAAATTTGTGTATAACAGAAAAATGCTAATTACTCAAAAACTATGCCCCCTAGGGTAATCGCTATAATTTTCCGGCAAGGTTTATATTAATGTCTGCTACCTCTAATTCTTTTCATAATTTTAGTTTCAGTAGATTCGGAATTAAATGGGGGGGGGCATATTTTTGCGCTACATTTTCAACAATATCTTTGAAAATATAATACCTAAAATTAAAAGGAATGTATGTTTGAGTTCAGCGTTACAAAAGCTTTAACAGGATACCCCACATGATAAAGAATAAGAAGATTTTTATTTTTCAAGTAGCATAATTAGCACCTCTACTTTTTTACTAAATATATTTATGAATGTTCATTAATCTGAAAATATGTGGGTTAATGATCTTTATTACTTCCAAGAATTTGAACTTTCCACGTTCCATAGTTTACGAGTAAAATGGCTGTGACAGACAGACAGACGGACAGACACAGGAGTGATCTTATAATGGTTCCGTTTTTACTTTTTAAGTACGGAACCCTAAAAATCAGTCACTTGTTTTTGCTTTTTGGTTTGAAAACACCTTTTCTTTATTCTAATTTGTAAACTATTGTTTTTGTTTTAGTATGGAATAATTTTTTTCTTGAAAATGAAGTTAATCTTGATGTGCTGTCCCGGAATTTATCATAATAGTCTTATATTATTGTTAAATATTTTATTGCTGTGTTTACGTTTGCTTAATAAAATCAAGAAAAGACATAAAGACTCTATATCTGATATTTCAAAAATAGCAACCAAATCTACAAGTATTCCTCTATTATTTTCGAATATATGAATTTTTCTTTTTATATTTATTAGTAAGGCTTGTTGTATTTTCCTTGCTATTGGCTTGAATTAAAAAAATAATAATTTCGCTTCGCGGATAAACCGCACCGCGGATCATCCGTTCGCGGATAATCGAGGCTTTACTGTACTATATAAAGGGAAATTTTAGTTTAGCAAGAAAACGCCTAACAGGTTGAAATTCTCTTTGAGCAATTTATTCTAATATATGGAAACGTACTTGAATACTTTTGTACGACCCTGTAGTTTACCTAGAACCTTTATTACACGCGACTGTTTAGCTAAAATTTGATTCAAATTAAGACACTCTTAAAATTTAAAACTGCTGAAATCACATTTCCAGAAATTATCATTTATAGGCGGCCATGTATCCAGTTCTTTACGTGAGCCTGTATATCGTTTTATCTATATTCTTCAAACATTTCTCATTAAATTAAATGCAGTTCAGCGTAAAAAAACATAACTCATTTAAAAACCACCTTTAAGCAATTTGCACCTATACCCAGTAACCCTTACGAATACTTTTGCGTAGCCCTATATATGCATAGCTGCCAACTTGTACGGATTTTTGCTACCACTAAAATTTAACAGAAATTCCTGCCTTATTTAATTACCAATATTAACTGCAATTCGGCGATTGAATAAGGCAAAATTTTCTATTAAATTTTAGTGGTAGCAAAAATCCGTACAAGTTGGCAGCTATGTATATGAATTATAGCATTTAAATACACCATATACAATGCATAAATATAGTGAATCATAAAAGCGCATATCATTATTAAAAATGCATTTGCAGCAATTGTCGCTAATGAACAGTACTTCGGATACAATATAGTATCTGAAATATTTTGTGTGTCCCTGTGAATGCTATATACATGTCCTATTATACATGAAATAATTTATAGTATGTAAACCTCTGCGACGTATATCAATAAAAAATATATACTAAAGCAGTTTAGTCTATAACTTCCTATCAGGCATGAAAAACACTTTATTTCAATGCTTATATATTATATTTTACTTTTTAGTGCCAATAATTACGTGCATCATAAACGTAGAAAATGAGTTTATAATAGTAGAAAATTTAATAACCGATTCAAAATGTATGTAATTAAATGTTTAATTAAAATAAAAAACAGATAAAAATGCTTACATACAATAAAAAAAAATAAAGATACGAATTTGAAAAACACTAAAAAATAATTAGTATTTATAGTTGTACTATTAAACAACAAACTACAATTGATGAATTAAATGCATTATTCGATTTAACAATATCTCAAAAATCTTTCCATATGTTATAAGGAATTTCTATTTTATAATTTTGACAAATGTTAAATTTGAAAACATTGGTATGAAGATTTAGGATTTTAAGAAATAATTTAAAATATTATTAGCACTAAAAGAAAAATCTTTCAAAAGTTTCACTACTGCAATATGTAAAAATACATTTTCTTGGTATAATGCTAATTTCTAATCTGAAACAATTTCCTAATATCATAATCGAATATCTACACTGCTCAAAACAATTAAAGGATATTTGAAGTTTTATATAAAATAAAGATATAAACGAAATTTTTTTTGCCGAAAATAGAAGAAGAGAATCACAAATGCAAATTTTTCTGGTTTTCAAACTGTGGAGTATGCAAATTTTGAGTTCGACGTCAAAATTGTCGCTTCAGCGGTAGCGAATGAAATTTGACTTTCAACTGGATAAAAGAGAATGAAGACAAGGATGATCGGCATTCAGTGATTGCTTTGTTTCGATGAGTACGATGTCTCAGCGAAGTCATTTGACAGATTCAGAAGCTTTGAGAATTGTTGGTAGGTTAGAAGGGGGCCAAACTCAAGCCGAAGTAGCGCAAGCCATTGGAGTGTCACAAAGTGTCATTTCCAGGATCTGGAACCGTTTTTTGGAAAGTGGATGTGCAGGCCGAGACCAGGGCAAGGTCGTAGACGGGCAACAACGCCCAATGAAGATCGGTATTTAGCGTTAACAGCTCGAGACACCGAAACATGAACGCTACTCTTCTCCAACAACACCTTCGCTCGGCTACAGGCACCACGATTTCAACTCAGACTGTCCGAAACCGGCTCCATGCTGTAGGTCTGTATGCTCGCCGACCAATGGTATGTGTTAGATTAACATCAAGGCATCGTCGCGACCGTAGGGAGTGGGCAACCGAGCATGTCAACTGGAGGAGAAATGAATGGAGCAATATTCTGTTTTCTGACGAGTCCCGTTTTTCTGTACATCCGAATAATAGGCGTATTTTCATCTGGAGGGACCGTGGCAGTAGGAATAATCCTGCGTTCGTGCACGAAAGTGTCAGATTTGGCGGTGGAGGAGTGTAGGTGTATGGTGGCATCTCCATTGACGGGCGCACTGGCCTCTACATCATTCGAGATGGAGCTCTGACTGGTCGCCGATATAGGGATGAGATACTCAGACCTATTGTAGTCCCTTACGCTGCAGCAATCGGAGATAACGTCATTTTAATGGACGATAACCGCAGGCCACATCGTGCAAACCTGGTGGAGGATTTCCTTTTCGAGGAAGGAATCGTTCGAATGGAATGGCCAGCGTGTTCTCCAGACATGAATCCAATCGAGCACGTTTGGGACGCTCTAGGAAGACGAGTTTCTGGCCGCCAACAACCCCCACAAACTCTCCAAGAACTGGAAAGAGCTCTTCTGGAAGAGTGGGGCAGAATACCCCAACTCGTCATTAATAGCCTCATTGAGTCCATGCCTCAAAGGTGTTCAACGTTGCTGACCGCCCGTGGAAACCATACCCCCTACTGAAAATGATTTTCTTTGAAGAAAACACCTTTTCTTATTCTTTTTTTCTCATATGCACAAATTGTGTTTTTTTCCTTTAGTACACAAATGCGCAATAAAATGCATTTTTTTCTGCCAAACATGTGTAATTTATTCTCATATAACCTACTATGTCTGTCGACCATGTATCATTCAGCTAAACAGTTTACCAGATACAAAATCCACCTAAAACTGCAATATCCTTTAATTGTTTTGAGCAGTGTATATAATCTATAAGTGTTAGTAATCAGAAAAAAGTAAGAAGCCGAAAAACATTCCAAATCATTGTCTCAACACATTTTCAATCTCAAGTAACTGCAAATAATGTTTACATTAATTCGACTATGAATGTAGGCATGAATCAGTCTCTGCGCAGCTTTTTTTTTCAAGCGATGGCAGATTGAGATTTTTCTTCACGGTTTCCAATAGGAAAATGAAGCATTGAAAACAATACCAGATCAGTCTCTTATTAATACAACATAAAACTATTTAACTAATAAAATACAAATCAGGAATAAAAGATTTAAAATAAATAAGACTTACATTTATATCCCATTAATAATATCCGTGTATCCTAAAATGGTGGGCGTCATTCTCTTATCTTTAAAAAAGTGTTGTGGAAGTGGTGATGCTCTAAACAGTGAACGAATTTCCCGCGTCTTCTCTTATTTATTTTTCTGTGGTCATATCTTACGCAGACGATTTCAGAAGATGTTCTTTACCGCTTATTTGTTTTTGTATACAACAGATTTTGATCTTAAATGCGCAATAATTGTATGATAGTGCCTTTAATTAAAATTTTCTATTTGAAGAATTTTCCAATGTATTTTACCTTTTCTTTTCATTAGTTCCAAAGAATTAAATTTAAAATGTATTCTAAAGTTTCTTTTTTATAAAAATAATTTAAATAATAATAATAATATTATTATTATTATTCATAATTAGAGTTTATTAGATGAAACATTGTTTAAAATTTTAACATGTGTAAAAATCAATTTAATAGTGATAATGAACCCCAATGAATGAATGGTGGCATTTTGGTCACAGATGTGATGTGACCGCAGTGACTTACAGTGACGTCACAACGACGTCACCGTGACCATGCATGCTATGAAGGTAGATATACAAAAAATGTAAAAAAAAATATTTTATGTTCCCAACAAAGTAGCAGTTCTTCTCAGATTCGATAGGAAGCCACTGTTTCTAAGCATTCGCTCATCCCTTCTATCATATCGAAAATCAACAATTTGATTCTTAACAGATCTTAAAAATGTAATTTTTTTGTAACAGTGGAAGTTACTCGCAGTAATTAGAGAATAATGAAGAATACCCGTAATATTGCAAAAATAGTCTTTGCTGGAATATAATAAAATCAGTTCAACAATGATGTAGGGAATAAGAAAAATCGGTGCTTTAATCTACAGAGGACGTGGATAAGCATCGACCGGTCAAGTTACAATTTTTTACACATAATTTTATTTAATATCTAGAATACCACAATGAACAATGCAATTCATTTTAATTTGATTAAATTTCTGAATTTGCATTCTTACATTTTTTTTCGTACATCACAGTAATGGGATTTATTGGAAGAGTCTTTAAAGATAATTTATATACTCCTTGTTTCTGAAAGCGTTTTCTGACAATTATATTCTATTCAGAAATTCAAAATTATTACAGTTATCTATTTAAAGATCTTGCAAATATTTTCAAAGAAAAACCAGTTAACTTCATTTATAATATATATAAGTACCTTAAAAAAATAATTTAAAAAGCTGCAGTAAGAAATGTGACGTTTATAACAAGACAAGTTTTCACTAAGACATTAATCTGTATATAGTTATTCTAGTGGCAACGTTCGCTGTTTTAGCGATTTCTTCGGAGAAGACATTAGAGTTATGATACATTTTCAAATACAAATTTCGAGAATTTGATCCCTTTGTTGCAAAAAGACACGAATGTACATAAACAGTCTATAAAATTTCACAATTAGAAAAACACTTCAATTCTATAATTCACGAAAATCGCATGCTGTGTTCAGAAAGACGCCTTCCCGATTATAGTAGAAAAACTTAAAGCCAAACCTTGGATCCAAAATGAGAAGTCCTAGAAATTATAAAAGCATTTTAAAATGAAACCAGAAAGAAAAATTCATGCGTCAAGCATAGATTATGAAACACATTCAAACACATTCAGAATAATGTAACAAATACGCACCGTTTAAAAAATTAAAATATTACGTCTAATTCAGCCATATTGAAACGCATAACACATTTCAAAAACCCAATTTCAGCTGTTCCCATCTACAATCGAAAAGTTATCCGAATTCTTTGAACAGCCCTGTATATGATATATAGATTTGTATGTATTAACTGCATGCAACTACATGTACTGTATATATGAACTAAATTTAGTCCACGTAAGAAATAGATATACTTCAGTTGAAAATTCCCCTTCAGCAATTTCCTCTAATAAGGAGAATGGTACGTGAATACTTTTCTGCAGCCCTGTTTATGAGGTATATAATTTATATATAACGACTAACATGCAAAAAATTAATTTAATTTAAAAGCGCACACCCAATTTTAAACCGTACACCCCAACAATTATTACTCAAAGACGGTGCTGTAACCGATTTATTTTGTGTGTCCCTGTAAATGAATAAAGAATTCTATGAATGCCCTGTTCTAACGTGATCGTAGTGAAATTCAGTGATTTATATCAGTTTCAATACATTTGAAATAGCGTAATATCATTAAAATTCTCTGCAAACAATTTTTCCCCATATACAATAATGTAATGGAATACTTTTGAGTTACCCTGTAAATGAAATATTAATCCTACATACTTCATATACAACACCAAACATGCTTTTGTGACCCTAAAAAAATATTTATCAATTGCATGAAAATCCGAGTATATTTACGGGAGTTAGAGAGTGGCCAGACGGTCAGACACACCGAATACATAAACACTTTTTAACTTTGTTGGAAAGTGTTAAAAAATTGTGCAAAAAACCCACAATAATAATAATAATAATTGATGGATTAAGTAAGAAAAAACAGCAATCGGCAACGAAAGATATTTAAAATTCGAAAGGAGTACTAGAAAGCAGTCCGTAGCTGGATTTGTGGCAGAAGTAAAGTATGATTGACTGTATTTGAAACGATCAGTACAGAAAAATAAATTAACCAATTATTTTGATTTTTTTTTATACTGTGATATTGAGAAATCAGATATTATGTACAATGAAATTTTTAAATATGGAAAAGCTAATTTGCCATAACTAAATGATGAAAAAATAGCTTAATTCTGATTTAAGAATATCTAGTCTCATTCTTCTAAATACAGGTACACTATGTGCAGAAAGACGCCTATCTCGTTATAGTATCAACACTTGAAGGCAAACTTTGGAACTAAAAATAGAAGTCCATGAATTTACAAAAGCCCATTCACATGAACACAAATTTAAAAAAAAATCACGCAAAAATGTTAATAATTAGTGGATAACACACGTGGGTTTTCATTTTGAATATCCACATGTATCTATAAAGGTACTTACTATACATGTTTAGTTTACTTGTAAAAATTGTCATTTGCATTTGCAAATTTTTAATTGCTTTATTAAAGTATCTCCTAGTACGAACTTGAAATATCATTTTAATCGTTAGCAGTTAAACATTAAAAGTTGGCTGTTGCTACTTCAAATTTTAATTTATATTAATATATTCATTTGTCTTTGGAAAAATTCAAAGCTAATTAGAGTATGATGATTTCGAACAAAGTAATATAAGTCTCTAGTGAATAAACCACATACATTTTGAAGAAAATTTAAATAGAAGATCAGGGGAATTTTAATATTAATAAAGGAGTAGAATAAGTATACTTTATATTTTTATAGTATAACAGACGATAAAACTTTTGCATAAACCCCTTAATTAAAGATATAGTTTCTCTCAAGGATTAGATTTTAAAATTATTCTCATTTAATCCTATAACAAAAGTACTTAATTACTCAAACTCGGAGTTTCTTCGTCGTTTTTAGCATGACATCTCATTTAAACATTTTTTTCCGTATATACAATTTAAAATTAAACTTAAGTATAACATAGCAATCAAATTAATTATTTTCTTTTTAGAACTTATCTTTTTTTAAAGTACACAATTCTTTCTTTTTGTAGTTTCTTCGTGTAAAGTATTGTATTCTATCTGAAAAGATATGTTGGAAACTATATATAACGTAATACATTATGAATATTTTAAACTGAGGATAATTATAATGAACAAATGCCATTCTTCATTCTATTGGCATGGGAAAGAAGTCTTTCTGTTTCAAAAATCTTATTTTCGTGCAAGAGAGTCATGAAACATTTAATACAATGTATGACAATACAATTCAGTGAATTTGTCCATAAACAAACAATTCTTACCTAAAAAAGTAAAGAAAATGTTTTCTGGATATTTCGAAGTAATGTCCGTCGTTTGCAATGTACTTTTGACAATGACTTTATAGTTTCTAAAAACTGCAATCAGGCCCTTCTTTTTGAGTATCTTCACAGGGAACATCCGAAAATCGTCATTATTTTAATCTTTTAACTTTCTTTGGCATAATAGTTTCTCACCATATCACACTAATGCCCAATAAAGTTTTAGGGAGTCTTATTGGCTAATTCGTGCATATGTTTGGATCCCAGTCTTCTATTCCCTCTCCCATTCTTCTGGGAAACGGTATAATTTAATTTTTCTTTCTGCTGTCGCAGCCATTTTTTTAACTTCTGAAGTACAAAGGTTGGACAAAATATGGAAACGCCTAAAAAAAAAAAAAAAAAAAAAAAAAAAAAAAAAACATTATCATGCCCTAAAAATCCCTTCTTCAGGAGCTCCCTATTTATTGTTTTGGTGCTGATAGGCTGTATGAGTTCGACATTTAGTTCAGCAGTGACTTTTGCAGCTGTAGTCTTCTTATTTTTCGTCACAATCAACTATAATGACCGTCTGTCACGATCTCCAACATACACTTTGGTCCGCATAGTGACTTAACGGACGATGTTTTTCGCTTTTCCTGTATGCGGTATAACTCTTCGATACGGTGCCTCTTGAAACATGAAAAACTTTGGCTACCTTGGTAACGGAAGCACCTACCATACGAGCGCCAACTATTTGTCCAAGTTCGTGTTCACTTAGCTCAGACGCAAAGCGCTAACAATTACACAGAACACTGTTCTGTAACGACTGACACTTGCAACGTATTGAGAGAATTATACAGAAGGTTTTAGTTGGAAAATACAACAGCGCCACCCACAGGATTGGGTAGAATCAACATGCACGTTCAAGCCTGCATTTCACGAGATGTTTCCATATTTTTGTCCAACCACTGTAGATCGTTAACTTCTCCCTACTCAGTGCTATAAATGTTGAACACGCATCATTTGCGTGCAACCGGTGCGAGAGCAGAAGGAAAACTTCGTTCGGATAACATAATACCAGGATGTCCTTTCAATTATAAGAAGAAAAAATCTCTTGGCTTTCTACAGATATTCTAAAAATGATGTTGAAATTCCAACTTTAAAAGAAACTGACAGCGTTATATTCCACAAGGTTTAAACATAATTTAAATGAACTTCATCATGAGGCGACTTCATCTCTTCAACTTGATTCGGCATGTAATGACTTTTATTCACTTTTCATGACTACGGAGATTTACGAAGTTTGTAACTAATATTTAAATTTGGTCATTGATACAGTCACCGCTACACATATACAGACTAAAGTATTACTAACCGAAATCTCTCCTAGTGCGAAACCGTTGTCAAACATGATGAAAGACGGTATGGAGTATATTTTCCACGCCTCTTCTTTCTCTCAATACCACCAAAGCGTACTTTATGAAATCATTCACATAACTTAATTGTCTTTACTTGTAACTGCAACGGCCAGCCCAATTTTGAATTTGCAAATCATAATCACAGTTTCAAACCATGTAAAAGCTGATCAAACTCAGCGTAAACACAGTCTTTATATTTCTTTTGGGACTTTTTGTTCTACAGTTGGCAAAATGATTATTTCCACACCCAGCTTTATTTTTCTATTTTTTTACAAAATTAAGTGAGAAATTAAAATTAAAGGAGTTGTAATAAAGCATGGTAATGTACTTTTATTACATGAATACGAAAACAAAATGCCACAATTAATATTTTACATTTTGTATAAAATATTTAAAACAATAATACAAAAAGAATATGTGTACATTTTTTAATATGTATCTATTTTCATAAATTTAGTTACAATGAAACAAGTTAATATTTCTTTTGAGTGTCCTTTGGTTTTAATCATTTTAGAGTAAAAGTAATTTATTCATTTTTCATGATTTCGGAGATTTACGAAGTTTGAAACAAATATTTAAGTTTGTTCACTGCTACATCTGCCGCTACACATACGCAGACTAAAGTATTACTAACAGAAATCTTTCCTATTCCGAAACCGTTGTCAAACATGATCAAAGACGGTATAGAGTATATTTTCCCCGCTTCTTCTTTCTCTCTATACCTCCAATGCGCATTTTATGAAATCATTCTCCTAACTTAATTGTCTTCCCTTGTAAATGCAATGGGAAGCCCAATTTTGAATTTGCAAATCAAATTGAATTTGCAAAGTAAGAGATTTAACCCCTTAACGTTCCCATTAAATTACGGTTTATAAATTCAAATTGCTTATTGACACCACTTATTTGAAAACGAAATATTCACCTTATTTAATGACGGGTAAAATGATACCATAATAAATCCAAATATACTGTTTTATAAAACTGGTGGGAATCAAACAATCTGAATAAAAGACACAGCGCGTGAATATCACGGGAGCGAGAATTAAGGGGTTAAATAAAAGGAGTTTGTAATAAAGCATGTTAATGTATTTTTATTACATGAATACCAAAACATAATGGCACAATTGATTTTTAACATTTTGAATTAAATAGTTAAAACAATAACACAAAAGGAATATGTGTACATTTTTTAATATGTAATTTTTTTTCATAAATATAAATATAATAAAACAAGTTAATATTTCATTTGATGCCCTTTGGTTTTAACGCTTAAATGAGTGATTTTTTATTTTATTTCGAAATAATTATATATGATTCTCTGAAAGGTTTATTACACAGGAAAAATAATGAAAAAAATCAGAGATACATTTTTCATATAATACGTCAATCTTTTCTTCTGTTGCAGATCTGCAACACAAGTAAAAACTACTATCGTGAGCCTGTTTTACGCTTAAATATTGTAAATTAGTAAATATTTTAATAAGTATGTCTCCAAATACCTTATTTTATATAATTGTTTATTTTATAAAACATAACATTTAACCCTTTAATTCCCATGATAAATTACGTTCTAGAGATTACGTAGTTCAAAGAATCTGACTTTACACCAGAAAGTTGCAATGGTTAATTTCGCTTTATTTAAATACGTAATATATGTTATTAATTAAAGCAAATATTGCTATTTTAATTTTCTGGTGTGAATTATATATATACGAATAAAAAAAAGCTATTAAATTCAAAACACTGTATTTTGCATATATGCAAAGCTGCGCACTAAGGGGTTCACCCTTTCAGAGTAAAAGTACTTTTATTGCTAAAATGTTGAAATATTTGACTCACTCCAGAATTTATAAGATGCCATTTATTTGAAAATAAGTAAAAGCTTCTTTCCCACACATAATAAAATGGAAATTTTATTCCAAAATTCTGGTGTCACTGCGATTTTCGGGAATTAAAATAAAGTAGTATTAAACAACACACAGCCTTTCAAGCGGTTAATAGCTGTTTCAAAGTGTTGTGCGAAAGATTCCATTACTTGTTTATTTGTATTCTGCTTCTTTCGTCTCCCATGATTTCAGTTCTTTTATGAAACATTGTTAATAGCGATTTCTTTTACCTTTGAATTTCAGTGTCGACTAGTATCCGTGACAATTTTCTGTATTGCTGTTTGAAGATTGCGGTGAAGTTTCAGCTCATCTTACAGAATTGTAAAACAGCCACATCCTTCTGACTACAATATATGTTTAGAATCATTTCCTTCCGGAAGTGAAAACTTTTCCCTTGGCCTGGTTTCCTAGAACGGTTCAATAATTTATGGCGAGACAGATCATTATATCCTAAAGCTGTGGTTGTGATATCAATAAAGTTTAGATTTACAACTCTCTGTTAGAGGCTACACATTCTCCTTCCAAATTTTAACATTTCCACTACCAAGTATATGGTTAACATATTCAAGATATTTTCCGACTATTTTGTTGGGAAGAAATTTTCAGTCTACACTGTAAAAAAATACAAATGTTTCTTAACCTACGAAAGTATAATATAGCGACAAACGAAAACACATAATAACCTCTTTCGAATTTCTCATGAATCCAAAAACCGTTCTTTATAATTATTCATTCTCACAAATCAATATATTTTCGATTATTTAACCATTTATGCACTGACGGTACTTTTAAGTACCATTGAATAAAATTTCTAATAAAATTTATTTACTCTGTTTATTAGTAAGAGTACATTTTTCTTTCCACACAAAGTACTCAGATCTATTAAATTAAAATGCCCCACCAGTGGTTGAGAGGTTCTGCTCTCGAAACTGGTAGACGGGAAGTGCTGGGTTCGATCCCGTCGGCCTAATCGTTCGGAGTTTTCGTGGTTTTCTTCGAACCATGGATTCCCATGCGTTAATACGGGTTAGGTTCCCTTAGAAAGACCTCCACGAAGGGCACTCCCCCTCGGGCCTATATCCCTAGTGTAGATAATCGGCCGTCACAAAATCAACCAACCAACCAACCTATTAAATTAAAAAGCGTAGAGAAGCAGTCGAATCCGAAAACCGTTCTTTATCAATATTCATTCTCACAAATCAATATATTTTCGAGATTTAACCATTTATGCAATGGTATATAAGTACCATTGAAGAAAATTTAATATAAAATTTATTTACTCTGTTTATTAATAAGAGTATATTTTTCTTTCCACACAAAGTACTCTGATCTATCAAATTAGAAAGCGTAGAGAAACAGTCGAATCATAAAACCGTTTTTTATCAGTATTCATTCTCACAAATCAATATATTTTCGAGATTTAATCATTTATGCACTGACAGCACTTTTAATTACCATTGAAGAAAATTTAACATAAAATTTATTTACTCTGTTTATTAGTAAGAGTATATTTTTCTTTCCCCACAAAATACTCTGATCTATCAATTTACAAATCTTAGAGAAGCAGTCGAAGCTAAATATTTTCAGAAAGTGGTACTTTTCTGTATCATTCATACAAAAAAAGTTATATGAAAAATTTTCAACTGCAAAAGCCTTTCATTTTTGCAGAGAGCAGTCTTTGCAGAGAACAGTCTTTTTTTATAAGAATTGTGATATTTTCATGATATTTTTGGTTAATTAAACCGATTATTCTTGTAAATAGTTTACAAAAAGAGCTATAACTACTGATTTACATAATATGTTTTGATGAAAAAATTAATCTAAACTCCACTTTATTATTATTTAAAAATTCCACTATATCTTCAGAAATTAAAGAAGATAATTATTGAGGTGAAGCAATATCTTGATAATTAATTCCGTAAATAAAGGTTTAAATAATCTTTATAAAACAAAGTTTCTTTTATTGCCACTGGTTTTCGGAAAAGTTTTTTAATATTGTTTAATGTGTTATTCAGTTTTCTCAAAACGGAATATCTGTTTTTATTATGCTATCAGTTTTCATTTAAAAATTTTTAGCTGAATAACTGAACTTATACATGCAAGAGTAACAAAATAAAAATAATTTTAATGTTTGCATTAATGCTGTTAATTTATGATGTCTGTCTCTAATATATATTCCTCGAATATGAAAATGCCTATTTGAGAATTGAAAACATCCGCAAAGCACATATTTCGGTTTGAGAATGCTGGTTAATACACTATATAAACTACTCGGAAATATTTCCGAAAATTAGTGGCAGCAAAATAAACTTTGTTTTTCCAAATTATACGTTAAATCTCGAAAAGATTTCAATAAAAGTTCTATAAAAAATGCATTACTGAATCCTAGGAAGAGGTTATTGTATATATTCGTTTGAGGTTATATATTCCTAGATTAAGGAGGGCCAGGTACCCTTTGAACTAACAAAATACATGAAAAGTTACCTCTATAAGAATTGCCGTCACTCTATAACTGACTTTTAATTATAGAACTGAAAACACAAATTATGAAAGATTTATTTTATCAATCAAATTTGTTAAAAAATTATACCCATATATAATTTTTTTAAATTCATTTTATAGATGATACAATTTTTACAAAAAAATTATTCTTGCATGCATTGCGCGCATAATTTTTTACATTTGAATGGCTAAACAACCAAAGGTTATTTTAATGAGTACAGGTATAATGTGTTTTCAAAATGACCTACAATGAAAAATATAAAACTTGTAGATCCCGATGAAAAAATAGTTTTGTAAAGAAACTCGAAATATCGATAATTTTTTTATGCAAAAGTAGTCGTGAATTTTAAATTTCTTACTTGAGAAACATAATAATAGGTCATTTTGTGCCTCTACATGTTTACTAAATTTACCGAAAATTTCGTGAAATTCTAGGTAACCGTTTTTCAGGAAGTGCGTAATGATCAAAATTGCTGTTTTGAGAAAATTGACATTACAGACTAAATCACCCCTTGATTACAAAGATAAAGCTCAAAGTGTTTTAGCATAACTTCTCTTCTAATGCGAATGAATTTTTGTATGGGATTTACTTTTAAATGTTCTTAAAGAATCATATTTAATTATAAGCTATTTTTTAAATCGATTTTTGGACGCTTTAAAGGTTACATGGCCACCTAAGAAAGAGCGGTTGTTGTTGTTTTTCACTGTAATCTTTTCATAAAAAAATACCTCTTTTTAAAAGGAATGTAGTTTATCTCTTTTTGGCTAAAGCAAATTCCAAACATTATTCTTAATATTCTCCACTGATGAGAGTTTTTCCTTATGTTGTTTCTTTTTGCCTTGACTGTGAAAACATTTTTGATTATTTCAGATATCCCCGTGATACTAGAATGGAGTTATTTAATAAAGAGGAGGAGACATAAGTGTATTGTCTATCAGTTGCGAGTGAAGTAACTGGGAAGTTTGTCACAAGATGGTGGCTGTTTTTTTTTTTTTTTTAATCGGGTCAACTATTTCTGATTACCACTGGGACTTAATAGAAAGTAAATTTGAGTAATTTGAGGTAATGAATTAACCGCGAGTAAATTTGAATAGAAAATTTCGACTTATTAAAGCGCCTTATTAATAGAAAATTTCTCTTTATAATAGGACAAAATTTTCTATTTGTTTTTATTGGTGAAAGTTTGTCCAGATATTATGGTCTTTTTACTGACACTAATAGGAAGTTGTCTAGGTTGCCATAGTATGGCGGAAACGCAACACCTGACAACCGCCGAAGTGAACTTACACCAGTAAAAATGAATACCAGTTTTTTCCGTTATTTATGACTCAAAGGTTTTATCAATAAGCCAATTAAATAAGGAGAAAGCTTCTCATTAAATTTACTGGTGGAAGTTGTTCCAAACGGTAATCAACCCCTCTGAAAGCAGTTACAGTTGAAGCTTCACTATTTTAAGGATGTGTCAGTTCCTCCTTTTAAAAGTTCCATGGATACTAGAATATGTTCAAAGGTCTTATTTAAGTTATTGAGTTGAAAACATTAATTTTTTTACAGTTTCTTTTACAAACATCTATTTGTGTCTTTTGTACGTTTTACTTACTGAAACCATCTAATGCGTGTTTATTTTCAACACACTCGGTTTGAATTTAGTTAAGAAAAAAAATATATAATATTTTAAAAGCAATTTGTTTTGATTGTATTAAATCTGATGTTAGTGCTTCAAAATTAAAACCAAAGAAATCAACTTACTCTTCTAACTAAGTCAGAAGGACTTATATGTTCCTTGTTTATTGCAACCCAGAGCCCAGCGGACTCAGCCCTCTAAAGCTGCTATCAGATTCACCAACTTTTCGAGCAATTATTGAGCCAACTCTTGATTTCCTCCAACTTTTCGCGAAATAGTCTCTCAACACCCAGTGTGATAGCAAACAGCAGTGGTCCCAACTTTTTATCCAAAGCTCTTAAATGTCTGGGCTAGCCGCGACTTCCCCCCCCCCCCAACTTTCAACATTGCAGCCAATCGGAGATAAGTGACTGATACGAATATGCGAGAAATATTAACGGATGGTACTAGTAGTACTGGTTTTCCTCCAACTTTAACAACGACAATTGTAACCATTTCCTCAGTTTGAACAGGAAAAAGGTGTTTTAAAATCGGCTAAAAAGTTGGTTGCTCGAAAAGTTAGTGAATCTGAGAGCAGCTTTAGTTATTAACTGTCTATGTGAGTCAACAAACATCTGCTGGCTTTGGTGCATTTTCCTACATTTGAATTTACATTTATTCTTCCAGACTTTTAAACTGTTTGAAAAAAAAACAATAAATGAACATATTCTTAGCTAATAGGTATCTAAAATTTTATAATAAGCTTATATTTCTTTTAAAACTGTAGATTTGAATTCTTCCTGTTATGTCTTAAACCTCAAATCACTCTTTGGAGCAGACTATTTAAGTACTTGGTTTTAAAATAATGCTCGTTCAAAACAGAAGATTCATTTAATCTGTACTGGAAAAGAACGGGATTAAAATACTTTAAAGGTCTTAGATTATGTCGTATTTAGTTCTGAAAATGGCGCCGAAAATAAACGTACAACTATGAAGGAAAAGAAGAGTTTATTTATACGTAAGAATATTACAATTATTTAGTCTAACTGTAGGCTTATTAATATTATAATTTTAGTGTTTTGAGTGACTAGAAATAAAGTATCATCTAGAACAAAAGCATAGAAGTCACTAAATAATTTTTTTTCCGATCGCTGTATTTTTCTTCTGTTCTGTCTGCATTATTTATGTGTTTCCCAGGATGTTTCATGGTAATGAATGTAGTACAAATGAATCTTGGCCTAGAGTTTATTTCACTTTAACTCTTCCATATTATTGATTCTTTTTTGTTTATTTACCCGGTGGAGGATGTGGTTATATGAATTAGTTACTGTGCCCATGTTAGAAAACGCAGGGTGTTTCAAAATCCGACCGACAATTTAAGTGGTGTGATAGAAGGCATCAAGAGAATGAAAAATTACCATGGGGCATGGGATCGAATTTGCGTTGACGATATCCTAAACGAATTTGCGTTGACGATAATAAATTTAAGAAAAGCCAAAATATTACAATGAAAATGCAACGACATGAACTTTATTTTGTGTGAAATGTTATAACATCCCGAAAAGTTCTGGAAAAACAGGGTGCTTAAGCAATCGATGATACCGTATGTATTGGAAATCGCAGTCCAAAATGTGGAGCGCCAAGTGCCCACTGCTGGCGCGCATAATGGAAACTTCTGCCACTTTTCGATATTATCACTTTTACAACAAAGGTGAGAATATCTATTAAAATATATATTATAGTGTACTTCAGTTTTCCCAAAGTTATTGCCGTCAACACAAACTGAATTTGAGCTGAACACCCTGTATTTTTGAATTAATATGAGATTTGCGACCACAAAATCTATGGTAATTTTCATCCTCTATGCCTTCTATCACCTCTCTTAATTTATCGGTAGAATTTTGGAACAACCTGTATATTAAAATGTGAGGCTTTTTATGTAAAAATTTCCTCATTTATATTTTTAAACAAATGAACGACATCGATTGTAAAACAAGTTAACTAAGAAAATGCAGTATTTAGATATTCAATATGTAAATTTTATAAACAAAATCTGCAATTAAATTTATTATGGTTCTTCCGCAAAACCTGAATTTATAAAACTATAAATTGAGTTAACTGTGCAAGATTTTTTTTTTTTTTTTTTGTACTTGTTGAATTTCAATAACAAAAATTCGCACTCTTCTCAAGTTTAACACTGAGTATGATATACGAGGGTAGGCTGGTAAGTAACGCGCACATAGAGCGCAAACGAAATAACCTTCGAAGCGCGCCCGGTAGCGTGTGGAAGTAACATTCCCCCTCTACACGTATGTGCAAATTTGAAATAGCTGAATTCATCCAGTGTGTTTTGAGAAGCGGAAGTATGGAGTCGCGTTCCAGTGCTATGTAAACTCGTGTTAAACAGCGTGGTGTTATCGAATTTTTCACTGCTGGAAAAGTGACACATGCTGAGATTCACCTTCGTTTAAAGAGGTGAAGGCAGCTGTGAAGTCCTGGATTCTAAAAAAGTCGTAAGAAACTTTCAGTGACGGAATAAGAAAACTTCTTACAAGTTAAGAGAAATTTTGTTACTCTTAAAGGTGACTATGTTGAAAAATAAATATATGATTTTGAAGCTTAAGAATTGTACTTTGATGTGCTTTTTGTCCGATCTTGCTATTTGTTTTTATTCGTGTTCTACAAGCATGTGTGCATTTCTTTTCAGCCTACCCTCGTATATATTTCGAGTAATAAATAATTTTTAATAAATTTTGTATTTTATAAAAAATGTCACGATGCAGTTAAAACATTTTACATGGAATTTAGAAAAAAAAATTAAAAATAGTGAGTTACCGTGTCTTACACACGTGCCCTTCAAATAACCATGTTGCTAGGGCCAAACTTATACTCGCCAAACTCTTTACAGCCTTATATGTATTTTAAGAAGGGTAAGTTAATATCTTTCTACAAGACTGAAGGATTTTTTAAGGAAGTCACGTTGTACATAAATGAAGTCTTGAAATAACTTTGTAAAAAACTTTTAATATTTCCCATATTTTGCTTTAAAATAAATACCTAAAATAACTCCACATTCTAGAAATTAAATGTTTTTAGAAATTGCACTTTAAAAATATTCCTTTTACAACTAATAAAGTTCTTTTAATAACATTATATATATATATATATATATATACACACACGCACACACACACACACACACACATATATATATATATATATATATATATATATATATATGCATTACATAAACAAAAGTCACCGGGCACATTCGAATTTAGACAATTTGTCGAATAGTTACAGAAATAACTTACGAAATCTTCTAGAATTTCAGGAGTATAAAGAACATGATCGTTATAATATTTTTCAGCGAAGATTTCAACATGAAGGAAACTAGGGAGACAACAACAAATTGAAATGGAAAAATAATATTTGCGATCACCATGTAAATAAAATATTTGGAATTATCTGTGGTTGTAGCACATGACTTTTTGGATATTGTTCGACATTTGCTTTTTTATATTTACACGCATATTTATATTTATATATAGGTTTTCTGGAGAAAATTTAATAAATTTTCGCATGTTTCTTGATTAGAGGGTCCATGATTTAATCCCACTTTCATGGAACTGGACAAAGTGCAATAAAAATATCATATTAAAATGATAAAATATATATATTAAATATTAAATATTGATTAAATATGAGCATTTACATGATATATTTTGCATATCTGCATTCGTGAACGATAATTTTTTCCCTTAATTTACAACTTAATTATATTAGGAAAGTCATATAAAAAATTCCGTCGAATATGGGAAAATTCAGAAAGATATCGCCAACAATCTGAGTAGAATGTCAGTTGCTTTATAAAAGTAGCTTGATCACACAAACCGGAGCGCCAACCAAAAAAATAGCATAGGATATAACGCTCAGGCAGAAAAACCCACTACAATCACCGATGCCACAGACAACGGAACGCACCCAAAGCAACCAATAGAAAATATCCCATAGTCTGGCGTATTTACATCTGCAAATCATAATAATGTTACAAAACAATTGATGTTGTTTTTATCATAATAATATAAATATAGATATATATAACAATAGTGAGGGGTCTTGAATGGACAGCAAAAATTAAAACTATAGCTCTTTGTTCAAGTTAATGCGTGTTAATGCTCACTAAAGTTCACTGTTCAGTAACAGTCATATAAGTTCAGTGTTCGAAAAAATTTCATAAAAGTTTATTAAAGGGAAATCTAAATTGAAAAGTGAACACCATAATGTTCAGTCTTCAAGAGTAAGTCAGCGTTAAAAGATATGTCAGACAAAGCACAGTTACTGTACAAGGCACAATGTTGAGCTTGATTCTAACGCAGTGTCAAAAAGCCCCCACAAAATGTTCGTTGAAAACAACTGATAAAGATTTATAGTACGTTAGGTAGCAAATAGTTACAAAAGCAAAATTGTGAAAATTTATACTTAATAAATGAAAATTCCTTATTAAGAGCGATGCACAAGGCACACAGTTTTCTATAGTTTGAACTGGTGAGGAGCACGTTTCGAATGTTCCATCTCAGTGCACAATTTCTGTTAAATTTAAAGGTACCAGGCATTAAGAGCCTACACTAGTCACTCAAAAAGACCCGGATGATAATGGTAATCGTATAAGGGAAGTTATTTTCAAATATCTCGCTTGAATTTCGATATTTTCGAATGATTTTTTTTTTTTTTTTTTGCAAAAGATAGCTGAGGACGATCTACAACCGGGCTAGATTTTACCTTTTCGATTTTGGTTAATTTTTGTTTATATTAAGATAGTTTCAATTTCAGAACCGTTTCAAACCGATTCCGAAAGTAAAAGTAATTTTTTTAAAAATATATGAAACCAAAATCAAAAAAGTAAAAACTAGTCCGGTTGTAGATTGTCCTAAGCTATCCTATGCAAAAAAAAAAAAAAAAAAAAAAAAAAAATCATTCGAAAACATCAAAATTCAAGCGAGATATTTGAAAATAACTTCCCCATAGGATTAACATTATCATCCGGGTCTTTTTGAGTGACTAGTGTAGGCTCTTAACAAACAATGTCCAAATAAATAATGGTGTATATTTCCTACACTACCGCAGTTGTACCTGTTATTGGCGCTTTCCTATTTTAAATAGATGCTGTGGAAATGCTCCATGAAAAGAAAGATAATAACCTATCACCTGAGATTCCCACAGAGATAAGTCATCCACTTTGTTTAATATCGTATAATTAATTTCTAAAAGTAGCTTATTGATAAGGGATTTTCACAAATTGTTTTTTTAATTAACTGACTTCGATGAAAAGAGTTAGCATTTAACATATGTCCCTGGGACGCTTTGGAACGGGTGCTACAATTTTGGTAGTTATTTTATTATTTTTTTTTTAATGGGATCGTTTTTATGATTATTTCAAAGAGGGCTAAAGAATAAATAAGAAATGAAAATAAGAAAAAAATAAATAAAAATGAAAAATTAGACTTTGTGAATATTGCTTATTATCAATCTACATAAAAAAAATATCAAAATTTAGCTCAATATATCGCCAATATTTTTCTGAATTTTCACGAGGTTAGACTAACCTTTTATATGTGTTGCCCTGTACACGAAATTATTTAAGGGGGGTCCGGGACACATTTTAAAATATATATATTTTTTTTATTGAGTTAAAATTCTGATTTTTTTTTGTGATGGTTAACCTTATCATTTGTAAACAAAATCACATGATAAAACTTCTCATAATATTTTTTTAATTTAAATTTTAAATTTATTAAAAAAGTGGGGTAATTTAAATTTGTTATAACCCGAAATATAATTTATATAATTTCAGTTGTTTTTCATTTAAATAAACACAAATATATAATTTTAAATTTTTATTCAGCATATTTAAAAATATTAATTTATATATATATATATATATATATATATAAAATATTTTGCGAATTTTTTTTTTTTTTTTAAGCGGTCACACTTAAAAAAAAAATCATAATTTCAAAAGTAAATATTTTTCAAATATACTGAATCAAAATAAAAGTAAAATGATTAAAAACTATATGTTTCAAGTTTGAACCCTTTATCTGTAACGGTTCTCGAGTTATAAGAGTTTAAATACGGGAAATGGTGAAAAAACTTGTCATGATGAAAAACACATTTTTAAAAGAAGTCGTTTCCATGACAGCCATTACTTGAAAGCTAGATTTTGAAAACAAACCAACACGAAGCAATTAATATTTTTTGTTCTAATTGAGATAGAAACGTGATTTAAATGTCATTTTAAGTAGGAAAAAAACAGAGAAATTTTTAATGAAATAAAATGTTTTTGCAAAATTTGAAGCTTTTTGTGTCCCGGACCGCCTTAAAAACAATTTGTTACAGTTAGATCATCCGAAGTTAAAATGTATTTCATACACATACTTCATCACATATTTAATATACTTATAGTCTAATTAGGGCATGCTGTTTTGTAGATTTTAAAGTGGCGTAAATTTAGTTTAAATCCCCGCTTGCTAAAACAAAAAATATGCGTGGATTTCTGGAACTGTTTAAAGAAACCTTTATATCTCCTCGAAAATATTTACTATTCTTATAAAATATAACACCAATATTGTAGAAGATTTGCATAGTCATGTGTTACAGCTGCAGGGCATTTCAAGCATGTTATTTTGCAGAGTGATTGCAATTAGGGGAGACTAGGGACGGTTAACCATACGGGAGGCTTGACCCACCCATCAATTTTCATATTTAAAAGAATTTCAGAGTTTTGTCAATAGGTGTCAACCAAAGCTATTGGAATGCTCAAACAACAGTCTTAGTTTAATGAGATAATCGAAATAGATGTGGAAAAAATCAAATGTCAGGCGTTTTCAACGTAAAAGTTGCGTTTTTTAGAAATAATTTGTAAGCTTTTTTCAAATAAATTATATCATAGAAATTTAAGTAAGTAGGTTTAAAATAATGCAGAAATATCGAGCTTTCATTCCAGGCAAAAGGATTGTACAGTAAGTTAGGCTTAACATAATCATGTGCAATTCTTTAGAAAACGTCTATGTAGGGAGGCTTGACCCAGTCAATGTGAGGGAGGGTTGATCAGATGCTAAAGCCTCCCTTAATTAAGTAGTTCTGGAAATATTTTTATTATACACTGTGCATAATGAAATGTTAATGGTTATATGTATAAAAGAATGTAAATTTATTATGTAAAGCTTCAGTAAAAGGGAGTGATGGAAAAGAAAATGTTTAGAACTGACTAAAGAAAGGTGTGAAAAATAGCTAGAAAATGGGAAAGTTGATAAGAACATTTTTCCATTTAAATATTACTTAAATACGTAAATAGTGGGAAAGACTAGAAAGGTTGAAAGCAGCAGTCTTAACCCATTCAGGAGAAGTGGTATGTTATAAAACCACTTAATTTTAATTCCGAAAAATCACAAGGTACCAGAATTTGCTAAACTTTTTTCCATTTAATATGTATGTAAAATATATCATTTTTCTTATTTCTAAATAAATTTGTTAGTAAATTCCGGTTCCAGTCATTTATTTCAATATTTTAGTACTGAAAGTACTTTGCCTCTTAAAGGTTTAAATCATGTCAATGATAAGTTAATTGCTCTTGCAGCTGCAAAAGAACATAGCATCGATCGAAAAACTTTAAGAAGGTATGTAGACAAATTTCAAACAGGGTGAATACAGTGAGATGAAGCCAAACTATGTGACAACTAGAGTTAACAGTTAAAGTGTCACAAAGGACACAAAGGACAAGGAAACAAAAAAAGCGAAACAGTGGCTTCTAAATCTGGACATAATAATATGAAAAACTACAAAAACGGAACCTGTGTCTAACTGAGTACTGCCTTAAATGTTAAAATTTTATTTTCCCTGCTGTACAATTATACCTGCTCAGACAAAAATCTGTTTAAAACAAAATTTTCGTCCTATGACATGCGATTGCGTAACAGGTTTGTTTAAACATCATATTAAAAAAAAATATTTTTTATAATAATTAAAGCATGTAACATAACGTTATTTTGCTTTTTTTAAAGTGATTTTATTTCTCTTCACAAATATTGTGATATAAAAAAAGTGGGTCAAACCCCCCCATATTGTAGGTCAACCTGCTTATAGGTGGGGAGCCTTGACCCATTATTTTTTCATGAATAAAATCAATCATTTTTCAAATTTCTTATATGTTATACTTATGTAGCAATTTTATTTTGATAACTGATTGTATAACGAATAAAATGGTATATAAAACTTTATTCTACGTTCAATATTTAAAAAATTAAAAACATTTTTGTAAAATGTGAGTCAATCCTCCCTAGTCTCCCCTATATATTTTTTATTCAATTTGTCCTTTGTTCCCTAATTGCTGTAGTGATCAAATATTCGCTGGAAAATATGATGTCAAACATAGTCTTTCTAGGTAGATTAATATTCTTTATATTAAGGTTTCAGAATTATTTGTCAAGTATTGATCTTGATATTCATCTAAACGGCTAAAATCGGAAATCTCCGGTAACTTTTGGACGTATAGCGTATATACAGAATACCCACTTAAGTTCTGTATATGCCCATTAATATAAGAACCGTTATAGCCATAGTCATAAGCGTGTTGTCTATGTATAATAACGCGACTATGCTTTGGATTATATATGTTTAATACATACATTCTACATAAATACGCATCTATGCATATATATATATAAACATATGTTACGGTCAGTTTGAGAAATTTTGTTATTATTAACACCGGTTAATATAATTATAACCAGTTAATATAAATATATATCTAACCCATTAATCCTCTTGAATAAAAAGCTACGCGTTGCTAACAACTGTCTTTTTCGCTATCACAGACCACATATTGTTACCACAGATTCATTTCGAAAATGAAACTTTTGAAGTTACTGAAAAAATTAATAGTTCGAAAAGTATTTGTCAGAAAATTGTTAGACAAACTGCATTTGAAAGTGAAAAAACTGTACTTTCCTACCAACAACAGATTACCTACACTATATGGCCAAAGGCTACCGATCACTTGCTATTTTAGACGTTTTGTTAAATATCTAGAAAAATACATGAGGAATTAACCTGAAACGTGTAAACAGTATAGTATAGGTCATATATTTCCGCGAAGATCTTTTTCCCTAAACCCCATAGGAAATCACCAACAAATTGAAAAAAAAACTAATACCTTTTGGATAACCCTGTAAATGCTGATGTAGCAAAAGCGTTTAAACTCGAGATTATTAATAAATGGCTTATTGTAATACACTGTGTTCATTTTTATGAGAATAGCATGTATATTCGTAGAGAGATTAAAGTTTTTATAAAAAGAGTCCCAAATTTTGCCAAGTTTTTTTGCTTATAATTTGTAGAGTCCTTAATATATAAAAAAAAAGTTCTTTTCAGAAAATATGTCAAACAACATTATACAGAATACCCTGCAATCAGAATAAAAAAATAATAAAAATTGGATGAAAAATGGGCAGGTTTACTAAAAAATGTTTCACTGCGCATGCGCGAATGAAATCTAAATATAATGGGCATAAAATATTAGCTAAGTATATACGGCAACTTTTGTGAAAGTCAAAATCGTAGCTTGAAAATTTTGAAAATTATCGTCGATAGAATAACCTCGAAATCCGTTGTTCCCCAAAAGAAGCAAAAAGGTGAGGGGTTGTATCAAATGTCTGTTGATTGGTGCCAAGATAGCGTACACAATATTGCATGTACTATATTTGGATACAACCAAGGCGAATGGCGGCAATTCGCCTTGCCGAGCATAAACGTGTCTACAAATCTGGAAGCCTACAGTCTAAAATTGTTCAGCATTCTTTAGATACCGACCATATTCCAGATTTCGCAAGTATGACAGTTATCAGATCTGGTTGCAATAATGTTAAAAGTACAGATTTTCTGGAAGGTGTGTTCACTCGTAAGCAAACTTCGTCGATAAATGAATCATGTACACTTCCACCTGAATACACAGCATCGCTTTGAAATGGTTCTTTATACTTTCTTTAATTTTAACTGCCAATAATTTTAAACTGTAAACATGGTATACAGTTTTCTGGTCATTTGAATGTTATTTAATGCACTGAAGGGGGGCTAAAATTTAGCTTTAAACGTTTGCTTTTTAATTGCATTAAATGTATTTATGTAATTTTTACTTGTATGTCTGATGAATTGTTAATTTTTTAATATTTTTAAATCGTATAGCAGACGTTAAACAATGATTATTTATTTTAAAATGCATTTTATTTGTATTGACATTAAAATGTTACAATTTTAAGTAAAATGTTTTTCTCTTATTTACTCCTATAGTTTGATGATAAAATATGTTTTTATTTATTTATTATAATTTTTTAATTGACTGTGCATCATATTTAAGAACCACAACTCTCTGTCATATCCTATCCAAACAGTGATTTACATCAAAGAAAAAATTGTTGTCGAGAACAAATTAAGTTAAATACTAAATTAATAAAAATAAATTCATGTTTAAAAATGAATTGTATTATGCCTATCACATAGAGTTTAAAATCTCTTTTAGTTTTGTGGAAGTTCCTATGTAAAAAAACGTGTGTTACATTCAGTATTTTAGGAAAAAATTTCAAAATCGCAAATTCATTTTTTATTCAAAGTTTAAGTAATAAGTAAAGTACAGAAATAATTTAAAATAGGTGTGGCCATACTTCTTGCCTGAAACTCATTTGCCACCAGAAACTCTGAGAAATATTCTTCGCCTTCACTAATCGCAAACCTTCTGTCATTAAATTAGGCAAGTTTTTTTAGCCGATGGTTCACGGCACCACATTTAATAAATAAAACATTTTATTCGAAACTAATATAAATATAATAGACGAAATAGAATGCAAAACTATGGATGAGTTATTTAAAGACTTTTATTAGGAAAAAGTTTTTAGCTGAGGTTTGAAGACACCATGTTTAAAAAATAAAATATTTTAATCAAAAGTAATATAAATAAAATAGACGAAATAGAATGCAAAACTATGGATAAGTTATTTAAAGACTATTATTTAGGCAAATGTTTCTATCCGAGGATTGAAGACACCAAGTTAAAAAAATAAAACATTTTAATCAAAACTAATATAAATAAAATACACGAAATAAAATACAAAACTACGGATAAGTTATTTAAAGTCTATTACCAAATTCTTCCGAAAGTTCACATTTGAAAGAATAATAAAATGAATTATGTCCTCATAGCTGTTTTAATTATATACCAATATCACAGGAAATGAATTAAAGTTTAGTTATTTTTTTTATATATTGAACATTTTTGTGAATTTTTCAACAATCTTTATTCCGTTACATTAAGTACATATATTAAAAACACTTTAATGAATAATAATTTATTCAAATTAAGTAGAGCGTCTAAATAAAGCTGAATCGGCATTCATCAATTAAAATAATTAAAAAAGAAATATAAAACGAAGAAAAATTTTAAAGCATTTTTTATTCTTTAGTAAATAAATGAGGACTTTTATGTTATCCAATCAAATTCCTTTCACTGAAAACAATGTCATAATTAACTTCCATTTAAAGGAATTTTAGTAATTTTCCATTGAATACTTTTTTAAATTCGCAGTTAGTGATGAAATTCCGAAAGCTTGGAATTTAAAAATATATATATGTTGTTTAAACTTTACTATTCAGGAAATATTTAGATTTATATATGCTTATTTTTTCCGTAAAAAAATATTTTATTTTTGTAATGTTAAACATGATGGAAATCGTTATAAGAGGCCATTTTGTTTCGCATTTAAAGCAAATCTCAGGTTTCAATTACGCTGAAAAAGGTTTGTTAATTTTCGAAAATATAGTACATGCACAAACTAAAGTGTACTATAACTTCTTTCGTGTTACGCATGTTTCCGAAAAGGTTTCTTTATCATTAAGTGGTCTCAGGACTCTTAAAGCTTTAAGATTTTTGAAATTTTAATTGTTTTAGATGTTAAACTCCTATCTTTTCTGAATGTTTTTATATAATTGTGTCCTTGAAATTCCTATTAGAACAGAAGTTATGGCTTTTAGAGTTATACCCGCTCAATACCTGAAGCGGCGTTTCCGAAATTTTGAAGTCAGTTTTCTCCAAATAACGTTTTTGGGCATAACGCGCACTATATTTCAAAAACTTCTCAATATTTTTTCATGAAATTTTAAACATACGCCTCATGTTAGCCTGTATAAACTGAATCAAAATTTCCATTCATTGTTCGAAAAATATTTTTTAGGTGATTTTGCTGTTGAAATTTTCCGAATTTTGCATTAGCTTTGTGTTAAAAATATAAAAATGCTTTCAATACAAATTTATTTAGGATCCGCGTAATTATTACAATCTGAAGTAGAAGTAATCACCTAAATTTTCATTCTAGTTGCAAAATTTATTTTGTAATCCTGCGCGTAATCTGTTATGCAAATTTTCTGCTCGTCAAATGTCTGACAGTTTGGAGCCCTCTGTAAATGATAATTCTGCATCTTGTAATTTTTTAAATACAT
Organism: Maratus speciosus; assembly: GCA_963932465.1. NCBI lineage: Eukaryota > Metazoa > Arthropoda > Arachnida > Araneae > Salticidae > Maratus > Maratus speciosus. The sequence goes on along the minus strand of OZ010796.1, from coordinate 113,735,118 downwards.
TAAATGAAAAAACATACTTCTACCTTTTATCCCAATAAAAATTGTGTCTTAAAATCAAATACATTTTAAGATATTAAATGTTGAAAATGGTATCTTTTTTTTTTCTACTTTTTCCAATTTTAAGAGTCCCGAGTTCCCTTTAAAAGCATCAGAAACCAACACATTTTCAATATTTAAAGAAGCATTCATAAAAATAAATTTTAATTCCGCCATTGTTTTTTGTAAACGTTTCATAATACATTTTAGAGTGTATTGATCAGTTTTTCAAACCGTTATATAGGTTTTTAATATGCTATTAATTCTCAACGAAGCATTTGCAATTAAATACTACGAAATTGGTTTTATACACTGTAAAAAAAACAGAGTAAAATGCAGAAATACTACTGTCAATCGAGACGCCAGTACTATTTCCGTATTTTAACGGAAGTTTTTCCCCGTAAATGAAAAAAAAAAAAAAAAAAAAAAAAAAAAAAAAAAAAAAAAAAAAAAAAAAAAAACGGAACATTTTCTGTAATTTACCGGAAAAAAGTTCCGTTAAAATACGGAAATAGTACTGGCGTCTCTATTGCCACCAGTATTTCCGTATTTTATTCCTTTTTTTTTTTTTTAATTTTTTTACAATGTATACACAACAGTATAAAAATATTTATAACAATAATATTAATACTGTTAGTTTATCATGTTTGACTAGAACATGATAATTTTTGTTTAATAGATTTTTGATATTTTATTTGATCTCATACCTTCCGAAAAATCTATATTCCTGGTTGAGGAAACAAATAATTACAGTATAAAAACTACTCGAAAAAAACTACTTTAAAAATCAGTTGAAGAAAAAAAACTTACTTAGGAAATATTCTGGATTCTGAGGTTTCTAATGATAACTAACATTTTTCGATATCGTGGGTAACTCGGGAGAGGTAATCGTATATTTTCGTTCGTGGTTATATTATATTTTCCCGAACTAAGAAACATCTTTATTTTTTTTTTTACAATGTACTAAAGCTAGAAGAAGTAGTTTTCCAAAAAGAAAAAAATAGTTTGATTGAAGTAAGATTAAAGTGAAATTTCACTTACACATAGATAGAAAAAGGTTTTACTGTCCAAAAAGTACCACCATTTTTATGATTTTTTCGTGAGGGGTTGACGGTTACACTCACGCTCCTTCTTTACAGTTACATTTTTACATTCTTATTTTTAAAGTAAAAAATATTGCAATCGAATTTTTTTTCGAATTCCTGTTTCCGACGGAATTATATGTTTGAGAGTGCAGAGATCCCGAAAAACATGTTTCTACCATGTCTGTCTGATCATCCATATGTCCGTGGTCCGAATGTGTGTACGTCCGCTTTGTATCATCAAAACGTGTATGAAGTTAAGCATTGAATTGAACAAAATTTTTGTGCATGTTTTTGGATATGGCCAGAAGATCCTCATTGAATTTGGAAATTCTCCGCCAGAAGGGGGCACTATAGTAGCGACTTTTGTGACATTTTAATTATTGTACCATCGAAAAGTGTATGGAATTATGTATAGAATTTCATATGTATGATTTTCGCTATGGCCAGCATGTCCCACGGGAATTTGGGAACAATCTGTCCCAAAAGGGCGCTGTTATAGCGAATTTTCATAGTTCTGTTGTCATCGGCTGCTCATGTAGTGACGGGTGAATCGCATGCAGCTAACCGTGCGAGTTTCAAACAGTTGTTGTACAACATATTCATTTTATTGAATATTATGTTTGAGATTAACTCGTTTTTACCCCAATAAAATGAAGGAGAAACTTGAGATGGAAATCAAAACTGGTGTAGTATATAAGTATAACACTGAAGGATTAACATGTGTAAAAACTTTTTGAAATGCTATCATCTATGAAAAAGTAGAAAGTTTTGGGATTGGCACATCCGACTATTTTAATATAAATTTCAAAAGATGCATGTAATCTCTTTAAATAATGTCGTTGTTAGGATTGATGATGAAATGTTTTTAAAATTATGTTAAACTTAGTTTCGGAGGATCAGGAGTGATTGGCCCTATTTTTTTACTGTAATACAATTTAAAGTTTTAAAATTTGTACAAACTGCCAGGCCCATACTTGTGCTAGTTTACTGACTATATATATATTTTTCAAATGTCGAAATAATTTTCTCCTTTTGAAAATTTTCATGAGTCTGACATGAGGTGTAGTGTTACTACAGAAATATGTTGAGTAACTTTTTCGCGAATTTTGGATAAACAGGAAGCGAGAATATTCAAATTATAAGTTTTCAAAAAGCTTTATTTATTTAATAAAAATATCGGCACCACATTAAAAATGTTTTCACAGCTTTCTGTTAACAAAGTACTAAATACATTATTTAAATTTACTATTTAAATAATTTGTAAAAGATACACGGATCCTAAAGAATTCAATATATCTCCATAAAATGGATTTTCACTTTATAGATTTATTATGCAACTGATAAACAAGAGTTAAAACATCATATACCATTCGTTTCGAAATAATTGTCCAATTTATAATTGTGCACCAGATTAAAGAGAAAAAGGCGAAAAAAGTGATTTTTAACTCTTTACATACTTTTAAACAGAATTAGGATATTATACTTTTTTTTTCCAGAGTACACCTTTCCAACTTCTTACTGAATGACGTTTGCCATCGTAGATTTCAAATGTAAACTTTACCTTATTTACTCGCAAAGTTTCTGTCATTAAATGAAAATATTTTCCTATTCTAAAATAGTGGTAGCTTGGTGGTTCACGGGCCATAAGTTGAAGATTCCTATTCTGGAGCTATACGGAATAAACGTAGTTTGATTCCTGAAGAGGGAAATACGATTCTATAGGAGCTATGAATGAACATTAAAAGTGAAATTCTGTAGCATGGTATTTTCGCGGCTGTATGTACAAAAGAATAAAGTATTTGCTAAAACTACTTCTAGCACACGGAAGCTAGACAAAGACCGTTATGTCGGGAGAGGTTCCGCTGAAACTGTACTGCACTTGACTGAAACTTTAACTTTTAAAAGGCGCTTTAATGTATAATTTTAAGCACATTTTATCGTATTTAAATAAATATTTTATTTTAATAATAGAAATAAATGTAATTGCTATTAATATCAAAATTAACTTTTATTAAAATATTCCATGCATAACATTTTAAAATCAGAAAGTAGAAAAAAATTATGAAATAGACTATTTAAGTAAGTATTTTATTTTAAAAATAAAAATAAATCTTTAATTGTTATTAACATCAAAATTTACTTTTAGTTAAATTATTCCATTGATCATGCGAAATATAAAGCAACCGATAAAATGTTTTTAAATAAAAAAGTTGAAAATTAAACTCAAATAGAATATTTTTACCGATAAAATTTTTTAAATAAAGTTCTAACAGAAAACTTGGGAATAAACAGAACATGTGCGATTTCAACTCAGGACATCTAGACCACCGCTCTAGACATTCAACCACCAAGCATATAGCATTTCTCTAACAAAACGTTAAAATAATTAGGCAAATCTGGGATCTGAAGGCAAGAATCTAAGTATACCCCTGTGAAGTATACATACATATGCTACATAGATTTGAATTTACGTTATTGAAAGTAGAGTGCCCTCATAAATGAAATTCGCGTAAATTACGCAGAGTGCAACTTTTTAGATCAGGAGATTTTACTCTATGTCAGTCCACATTCCAGAACTCTGTGTTATACGCCTGCAGAAGGTTGATTAGATGTATCAGAGTGGTGGCATACCATGTTAGACTATGCTTAGACAGACGCGTTTGTGCAAACAATGGCAAACCTAGGCATTTTAAATCCCAGAACTTGGCGATAATCGCCTGCACGAGTTCGATTACATTAGTGAAAGACCTTAAGGGAGTTGGTCACCCAGCTTCCGATTTCCCCTCACTAATGTAAAGTCTATGGCATTGGATGCATTTGTATATTTAAAATATCTCCTCAGGAAATTAATATTTTTAACTTCTATTTTTTGTGTACACATCCTAAATAATGAATCTTTTTTTCTTAGTTCTCAAAATATTTCTAAAGTATACACTTAATTTTGTATGAAGTGTTAAAATCTTACTCCCAGTTTGCCCCTTTTTAACACATAAAATATTAAATACAGCATAGATTTTAGAAATATTTTGAAAACTAAGTAAAAAAGAGACATCCTTTAAGAAGAGTACACCGGAAAAATATGATAAAAATATGAATTTCCCGAGAAGATATTTTAAATATACGAATGCATCGGAAGTCCATCGACTTTACGCATTACAGAGGAGAATTCCGAAGCTGAGTGACCAGCCCCCTTAACAAGCATTTAGCGATAATGGCAGGCTCGCTAAGATGCTTAGCGACTCGATTATGTACAGAATCATCTCAACCATTCAAATTTTATAACCCGTGTAATGCCACTCTTATATCGAGAAACGGTCTATTAGACGAACGAGACAAGTGATGAAATATTTTTTTTCGCGATAATGGCAACCTCACCAATTTTTTACCCAAAGCCTCTCAGCCAATCCGTTTTAGTAGCCGTAATTTTTATTATTAGAGGCACTCTAACTTATAACAGCGCTAATGTTTGACTAGTTAAAAAAACCCGTGTGTTTTTCCTTTCTTTTTACATCTTCAGCTTTTTTAATTTTAAGTTTAACACGCAGTAGCCAATCCTAAATAGAGATTTTCACATGTCCCTTTAAAATACCATACAGTACGATACTTTTTATAACTTAAAAATTTTCCTGGATTGCTAGAAATGTATTATTAACCCTTTCAAGTGCGGTGGTTCATTTTTGGACCACTTAATTTTAATCCTTAAATGTCACATTGGCACCAGAATATTGGAATGACAAATTTCTTTTATTAAGTACGTGAATAAAAGCATTTACTTATTCTGAATAAATTTGTACGTGAATTTGTGTCATTCTCTCATTTCAGTATTTGGGACTAGAAGTGCCTTGCCCCTGAAATGGTTAAAAGTTGCAATCATTTCCGTTAAGTAGTTTTTGAGAAAACTGTAGACATACATGAGGAGCGTCTACCGATCAAAAAGGTGCGTAGAGATGATTTAAATCATAAAATGTTTATATATTTGTTTTATCAATTTCAAAAATGATGAATCATGTTGTGGCTACACCGATTATTCATTCGTTTTCAGCTTTAATATTAAAAAAAAATTTTATAATTTTTTCTAGCCTTTTGGACACTAAAATGTATCGATGGTATTTTGTTCAATTAATAGAAAAAAAACAAGTAAATTTAAGGGTTAAATGTTACAATCAAGACGTTGTTATTGCTTGTTACAGTGATCAGAGAATACACACATTAAATGTCTGTAAAATATGTTCATGCAGTTTTCCACGAGCACCAAAAGCAATGCTTTTTTAAAAACTATTATTTTAACAATTCTATAGTGGCACATTCGGCGGAAAACGTAAAAATACATTTAGATAGATTGATTGCAGAAATTATTGCTGGTACCCGAAACAGGAAAACACAAAGTGTAATCCAAGCATACTTGTTTCCAATTGGTTTTTAATATGTTTCGATTTATAGTTATTTTTACATACAGGTAAATTTCGCACTCAATTTTGAAAAGAACGACCGCGTGTAATGCATTAAGTCCACCATATAAATCCTCTTCGCCCAAATAACAGATTTTAATTTTTGTAGTACCCAGTAAGTTTTTTGTAAATTTTTAATATATATATATATACAGGGTGATCCATAAATATCGAAACAATAGGCTTTTTCCTTAAATATTGCCCCTAGACCCATACTTCCAATTGCAAAGTTTCCTTAAAAAAGGTGCAAAATTTAATGACATAAGTTGCAACTCCACAGGAGGGGGGGGGGGGGGAGGTCTATTTGAAAAAATACGAAAATTAATTTTTTATACTGCTCACGTAGTGTAAAAATTTCAATCAGGAAAACTTTCCTTATTCATTCCCGAACTAAACACAAAAAATTGCATCTTCATATCTGAAAAACTCGCAGAGTTATGGCCGTTTAAATTATTCATCGTGTTTTAAGGGATTAGACACAAATTGAAATGCGTGCAATCCAAGAAACAATGTTACTTTAAGTTCTAGGAAACATGTAAAAAATATATTTGTTGAGTTAGAATTTTGATTTTTTTTCTTTTTTTTTTTGTGATGGTTAACCATATAATTTGCAAACAACATCGCATCCTAATATTTGTCATAAAGATTTTAAAAAATTTAAATGATTATTCTTTTTTTAAGCGGATTTAATTTAAAATCTTTATAACTTGAAACATTATTCATCGGATTTCAATTTTTTTTTCATTTAATTATTGAGGAAAGTATAATTTTACTTTTGTTTCAGGATTTTTTTAAATATTAATTTAAAAAATATTAAAAATATTTATTTAAAAAAATTATGTAACTTATTTTGAAAAAAATCATATTTTAAAAAGTAATTTTTTTTTTCAAATTGGCCGAAACAAAATTAATGTAAAATAATCAAAAAAGACATGTTCCAAGTTTGCACCATTTTTATTTACGATTCTTGACTTATAATAATTTAAAGACGTGAAATGTTTAAAAAAAGAACCATCATGCATAAAAACTCATTTAATGTTTTAAACATTGGCTGGCTCCTAATAAAATGTTTAAATGCATTTTAAAAAATTGCACGTGAAAAAGTAACTTCTTTCTGTAGCTTACATTTTCGATTCAGTTTAACTTTTGCTGTTTTCACCTCCTTTTTGTACTATTTAAATGTCCATAAATAAATGTTAAATGTGTAATTTGAAACAACGCTTTTTCTAACATACCGATTAAGATTTTTTCATAATTTTAGCCCTCACAAATTCAGGCTTTTTATCGTCGAGGCGATGCCGTTAAAAAAGTCTGTATTCTGAGGCCGGGCCGGGTTAGACCCGGGATTGGCGACTGAAGACTCTGCCAGGCCGAGCCTAAGGTATTTTTTCATACCAAACCGGGTGTTGGTGTGATTTATGACGACCAATTATCTACACGAGGGATATCGTCACGAAAGTGTGCCGTCCACGGAGGTCTTTCTAAGGGAACCTAACCCGTATTTAAGCAAGGATTTCCGAGGTTCGAAGAGAATCACTGAAAACTCCGAACGATTGGGTCAAAGGTTGCGATTGGGTTCGAACCCAGCACCTCCCGTCTATCAGCTTTGAGAGCAGCACCTCTCGGCCACTGGTTATACCGAACCCGGATTGGATTCCTTATTCCTAGGTCTCCCCTGGGCGAAAATTTCAGTCCCGGTCTCGAGACAACCCGTATTAAAATCATTATCTCTGACTGACCTAATCCGTGCAAAAATAACTAAAATTTGGCTCAGCCCAAAAACTTTTACAACAAATGCATATATTTTTAAATAGCCATTATTTTACAATAAAGCTTTAAAATTCATATTTTTAAAGGATAGTAGATTTTAAAGCAAAAAATTAAAATACAGTAAAACTAGTGACAAAAATCTGCCTATGACGGAATCCTTTCTTAAACGGAAAAATCTTTTGATCCATGGAAAATGAATGTAATAATATATGAGATAAAATAGACTACATTTATAACTCCTAAGAAGGGAACTTGTCTATAACGATTTTTTTTTCTTTCTTATGTGATTCCATCTTAAAAGATTTTACTTTATAGCATTTTTCATTGTCTTCAACACTTCGAATATGGATTAACGATATTAAAGGAGAAGTGAATCATTTACATATAAATAGAGATTCATTAATAAAACAAATAATCACAGCTTTTGGTGCTTCTTTAAAAATAATAATTATAAACATGAAAAAAGAAAATATACAATAAGTATTTTTGATCAGATCACCTCCATACGAAACAACTTTTAACCATATCCATGTAAAAAACTATGTAGAAATTCAGTCAGGCCGGGCCGGGCTACGACTTGAACTTTTTTCCATGAACTTTTTTTCCTATGGGTCGGTTCGGGACCGGATATAGATATTTCGACACATGCAGACCTCTAGTGCAGACCACCAGCATACTTTGAAAACAGGTTTAACGTAAAATCTATACGCTGTCTATTTCATGTCCAAAGGAGAGACACTGTCTTCTATCGGCTTTTAATAATGTACAATTTGTGGATGATCCTTATCTTGCATTCAAAATTAGTCAAAAACTCGTCGTTGAGAGGCATGGATAAATGGTGTAAGTCACGAATTTTGGATTTTGATATCTCTGCGAATTTTGAAGATATCGAGATGAATTATTTTGTGTTTAATTCAGGAATGGATAAGGAAAAAATTCCTAATTGGGAATTTTAGTCTACGGGGGGCGTATAAAAATTTAATTTTTTTATTTTCTGATATAGACCCCCCATGGAGTTGAAACTTATCTCATCAAATGTTGCACCTTTTTTTATGAAACTTCGTAATTGGAAGTATGTTCCAAGGGGCAATATTTAAGAAGATAGCCTATTGTTTCGATATTTATGAATCACCCTGTATATATTATAGCATATATTAAGAGTTGTTATGATAAAAATTTCAGTCCGGTACGTATAATAAATTAATATAATAAAGTTTTGAGAAAAAAAATATTTGATTCTTTTAATTTTCTATTTGTCAGAAATCCTCTGTTAAATTTATTAAGAGATTTTTATATTAACACCTCGCCTAATCCATCATTTCGGTGTGACAGCCATGCAACTAATTTACTGTTGTATGTAAAAGCTTCAAATCCCGAACTATTATGTTACACAGATTTTTTTTTTTTTTTTTTTTTTTTTATGTAAGTAGGTTTTATATCCAGTAAGGCACAATATAAAGTTTCTTTAACAAAGTTTTCGCCATACAAAAAAAAAAAAAAAAAAAAAAAAAAAAAAAAGAAGAAAAAAAAACTTTCATACGCTGTGGGTGTGACAAAAAACGGCATGCTATTTCATTTCGAAAATTACGCATTTCGATTGTAAATAACTTCGAATTTTTAAGCACTGTGATATTCTATAGATTTATCATTAAGCAATAACATAAAAGATATCATTCGGATAACAGCAATTCTATTTTTAGATGATTTTATATAATTTTTTAAATATTATATTTTGCCGTTGCGTGTGTGACAGTTTTGTTGTAGGTGTGACCAGTATGATATATATATATATAAAGAATGGATTGAAAAATCAGCTTTTAGTTATTCTGTTTAATATTATGCAGTTTTCTGTAAAAATTTTAAAGCATTACAGATAAATAAATAAAATCTGTATAAAAAGAGGTAGACACAGCTATAGTAATGAATTGAGATTGCAGACCAGTACTTTTATTGGTAGATTATTAAAAAAAAATTCTAAACCAGAAATTAAATTTTAAAAACAATTCAATTGTGGGAAGACAAAATAATTTACATATTATTAAAATAAATTTGGTAGTATATTTAATATGAGACCTCGTTGCAAGAAATAATCACTGGAGTGGTTCTTGTACGTAACTTTATTATCGACTTTCCATTTGCTCTGTAACTAACGAGATTTTTCAGGTCGCATATTTTAACCTTTTTTCGCAATCGAAATATTTCATTTTCTTCTAAAGTTAACAAAAAAGCATTTATCGGTCATGTGGGAAAAAATTACACGGGAATGAACAAGCATGAACAGAACGAGCATGTGGTATTGATTCAGCTGATTCTTTGTACAGATTTAAATGTCAGTATGTCGAAGCAAGTTGTAAGAGTTTGGGCCGAATTTTAACCTGTTTTGTGGTAGCATTTTTTTCTTAGCACCAAAAAGGCTCTGCTTGACCAAGGAGCGCAATATTTATGAGCTCCGTAGAATTCCGACCAACATTTAAATATTCACTAAAAACAAAGAAGCTCTGAGCTAAGGTTCAAAGTAAGCACTGGATATGCCACATTTTCCCCATTGAAATCCCTTTTCCACATTTTCCCAATTTAAATAAAATCGGTATAAGTGGAGAAAAAGTCACGCGGAACTAGAAAAATATTTTAAAGAAAAATATTTCTTGTCAATTTTAAATCTTTTAAAGACTAACACCCTAAATGAAAAAGAAACAAGTGTACGAGGAATATTTTTTTTCAATTCCAACACATATGTTTGCTTTTTTCGTTAAAAATCGATACTTTTAAAATTCTTCAAAGCATTCATTTAAATGTAAGCTAAATTGATTTATAAATGAGCTGAAATATATATGTAAATACTTCAACCAATTTCTTAAACTAAAGTACACTAAATAAGAAACAAAAATAGTTTTTTCAAACAAAAATCTGCTTTGAAAAGAAAGGAAAAAAAAATCGGAAAATGACATGAAAAAGATAAATGAATGTTGAATTGAAAATTTTCATTTACTGCCACTTAAAATTTCTATTCACAGCCGGTTGTATTTTAAGCTTTTTCTTCGCTAACTTCTTCGCTGATTTTTATAAATAAAATACTAAATATTTGCTAATTTTCTTCAGTCTTTATAGAACTATGCAATAAAAGACTAACATTGAGAGAAATATGTATACGCATGTATCTATAACTTTTTTTCAAAGCAAAATTGCAGTTAAAGTTGTGGCAAATTGCCTTAAAATATCAAACTCATTTAACTGTTTTTCATTCCTTTGAAGTTTTTAAAAAGATTTTCTTTTCATGTGTTCCGAGCCTTAATCACAATACAAGTTTCATGTGTCATTTCATATTGTAAGTTATTTTGAGGTGAGCGAGTGAAGCATTCATGTGCCCACTCCAATGTCCTCTTTGTGATGTCATTCCTACTAAACTGTTCAGCCAATGACTATCGAATTTAATACAGTCATAGCTGCACACCCTGCATTATTCGTGTAAAAAAGGGACACGGTCGTGTTCTTGAGGAATATTGATAAATCATAAATGCCAGAGACATTGCGTTAAATTGTTAAGTTGAAACCTGCGTAATTATTTACATAGATTAGAACGTGTGAAGTTTCGACTACACTGTAAAAATAAAGATGTAAATCTGCAAAACTAGCTTTGTAAAAGCTACGGAAGTCTGTATGCTTGGTAAAATTTTATCTGTATACCGTACAGAATGCAGATGTAAATCTACAAAACTACTTTTGAAAAGCTACAGAAATTTGTATGCTTACTAAAATTTTATCGGTATCCTGGGATAATTACATGATTTTTTTTGTTCCAGTAACATAAACAGTTCTAGGCATCCCAGTTTCCTAGAAAATTCTCAGTTACCTTAGAGATTTTTTTTTCATTACGAACGTGAATTTGTTTCATGATTTTTTTTTTTGTTGCAGTTAAAAGAAAGTTCTAGGCTTTCCAGTTTCCTAGAAAATTCTTAGTAACTTTTCACATTTTTTTTTTTTTTTACAATGTAAGGGATATGTATCTTATTTTGATGTGCAGAGAGGAGAAATATTCAAGGCCCACTTTAAGTATAAATTTTAAAAAGCGTCAAAATCTTATGACCGCAGTATAAACACGAAAAAACAACTTTTTGAAGTGCTGAAATACATTTTTGTTTTCGAAATTTAATCTTACCATACTTAATATACTTATTGATAATCTCATTTCAAAATAAGGAATTATCAATGTTTACTAGACGAAATTAAAGGAACATTTGCAAATTAACTCGCTGAGCAAAATTGTGCAGGCCCACATGCGCGTGAATAGAACGGATTTTATAAGTGCAGATTATAATTCATCGTTTATTGCGGTATCAAATACCTTTGAAACTGAAAAATTCTATGTAAATGTACTCCTAATATGGAGTGAAATAACTCCACACCTGTCTGAATAATTTTAAATATGAAATTTTAAATGAACATTAAAAGATATATATGCTAACAGTTAATGTTCTCAAGAAAAAGTCTAGATCCATACATATTTTTCTTATTTAGAAATTTAATTGTTTTTCTTATAAATGAATTCACCTTACATGTCTTGCGCGCTGTATTTCTAATTTTTGAATTGTACCAATGAGGCAATTTTTTTAATTGAGTAGCGACATAGTATTTAAAATGACCTACACTAGAACAAAATATAATGATTAGTTCTTGAAATGAAACTTTTAATAAAATTTCATAATTTTGAATATTTTGCTTATAAAACACTCATAATTTCTAAATTTCTTACTTGATAATAATAATTGTAGGTCATATTAAACATTCAATCAGGTACTATCTAATAAGGTAAATAAACCTTCAGTCAAAATTTTCATTAAATCCTATCCAGCCATTTCTTAAAAATCTTGCACGCAATGGCCAAAATCACCACTGTGAGAAAATTGACTTTACATGTAAAACTACCGATTGATTAAATGGATCATAGTGTATTGAACTTATTTGCGCTTCTAAAGCGAATTTTTGCATAGAATGTCTTTCAAAAGGTTCCTAAAGAATTAAATTTAATATAAGCTATTAAATAAGAAATTGATTTTTTGACACTTTCAAAGGTACCCCACCCCTTAAACTAGGGAGAATACATCATTTGGGAAAATGGGAAATTTTCCCTTATACAGAGTTTGATTGAAAGATTGTTTTAATCTCGAAAAATTCTTATACATACTGCATGCCACGGTATATTTTCTTCAATCATTACTTTATCTTAGATATGCAAAACATTTTTTAACCTGTATTAGATATTACATAAAGGTAAGGTAAATGTAAGAACACACCTTTAGAGTACATTTAAAAAATATATATGCACAAATATCGAACTTAAAATTTTTTCACAAAAAACAACGTCTTGACCAGTAATTTGCAAAGTAAACCTATACCTAGTAAAGTACCTTTTACAAATAGTATGCACTAACTTAAAGCCGTCCCAGTGTATATCCATACATATGTGTTAATACTGGAGCTAAAAATCAATACTGAAAAATATTCTTTAATGTGATGATTGGTCACTGAAATTTTATATTTTTGCTTTGGAAATTACTTGTTGTTATTTCAATAAATATTACAGAAAAATAACTATTTTTGTATAAAAAATGGGCCATATACAACAAGGTAAAGAATGAACTAAATAGAGCTAGTAACTTAAAAAAAAAATATTAATCAAAAGGCGCTCCTACTATTTTCGTCGTCATCTTTTTCGTGTAAACACACTCAAATATATGAATGTAAGATATTTTCCCTAAAAGATTCTTTTGCAATGAGTTATGGTAGTGCTTTCACGAAGTTATGGGAGATGATAAATTTTGAAATATTCCTACCGCATTTCGGAAAATTCTTTTCCATAATTTTTAAATTTAAACTTGGTTGTCAAAACATCCATTAATAGAAGGTTGTATTTTATTCTTAAATTACGCTTTTAAAAGTACTCAATTTTCTTTTTTGTATAAAATTCTTTTAAAGATACAAAGATCTAACTTTTTTTCTTGAATAAAAAAGATGAAAATGTTCTTAAATCATGTGATTTAATATATAAAAAAGGTTTACAGGAGGCGTATTTACTTTAAGACAACAATATTTTTTTCTCTTTTAATATTTCGGAAAATGTTTCGATATCCAAGATTTTGTTATTAAAGTTAAATTTATTTTATTTTCAACTTTAATGAGATAAATCGTGCTACGCACGTTAAAAGAGTACATGAATGATTTCTATTGAATTAAATAGTATCCTGGGGTATTTTGCTAGACAAAATAAAAATTGGCCAATATTTTCATCATGTGATAAAGAAATAAAAACAGAAATGCTGATACGATGTTTGCGTTGTTCAAACGAAACCTTACTTTAACTGAAGTGTGAACAAAACATCAGAATGTTAAAAGTGCTGTTTCATTGCACTATTCATAGTTAAGTCTTAGGAAGTAGAAAAGTTTGTTGTTAAAAATGGCCTGCGAAATTCACGGTCAGATATCAATTTTGAGTATGAAGTTGCGAAAATAAAAATACACTAATTATTACAATGATTTTTAAGTAAAAACTTTATAAGATAAAAAAAAAGTCAAGTGCGAGTATTACTCGCGCTCATAGGATTGCGTAGAATAAATATATGAATTATTAACTGTATTATTAAAAAAATCATCGCTAAAAAAAAATAAGACTTTGTAAAAAAACTATACTACGTAGGCTTGTGTATAGCTGTAAAGACTAGAAAAGTATGAATGGTTATACCATAAAAGTTCAAAGAGATATTAAGCCTAAATAATATCAAATATTTCTATTGTGTATAATTCCTTTTTTAATCTTATCCTAATCTGCTAATTATGAAGTTAATTTGGTACTGACAATAAAAGCAATGATATTTAAACTTCATTTGACCTTTCATAAAACTAAGTTTAGCGCAGTAATAATCTTTTCTTTTTACAGTGTAGCTAAAACAAAATTCTTGTCCAACGTTTAAACTTGGCATTGTGCTAAGCGCGCTTCGAAAGCCGGTCGCAAATTTGTAACGCCACCTTCGTCCGTGTCGCCTTTTTTCCAGATAGGGTTTTAATTAATGTTTAAAGACACGGGTGGCGTATTCAGAGATGTATTAAATGCAACTGGACGTGAATCCCATAGTATTTATGTGATTAATTCTACTTAAATTAGTCTATTTTTAACAATTTGACTTTTATCACTTTTATCCCCTTGAGTGGCGGTGGGATATATTTTATCCCACCTACGATTAATGAAGATTTGCACCGGAATATATTTATTATATTTTTCTTTTCTAGCATTGGTGAAAAAAAAGTTGTAAAATTTATTTTCCTTATTTTGCGATAAATATTTTTGGAGATTCCGGTGTGAAATGTGAAATCGACATTACAGAGGCACAATTACTTGCCCATCAGAGAGTTATACTGCTACTAGGCATTGCATTACACAAATATATGATTAAAACCGTTATCTATGCTTTAAAAGACAATTGTACATAGAGTACGGCGCCCCTGTCATTATACATGACCAAACCGTCTGTGTTTGAAGGGTTAATATTACCTACGATTTTTTTCGAAAATCATTATTAACAATGCTTTTATATTTCTGCTACGATATATACCTCCAGCGCTCCTCGATACCTTTGCTGAATGCCCGCAAATCGACATTTGTGTGTAACGGGAAAATGCGCTTTTCTCAAAAAGTATGTGACCTAGCGTAATCGCTATAATTTTCATGCAAGTTTTACGTTAATGTCTACTAACACAATTTTTTTCATAATTTTAATTTCAGTAGATTCGTAAATAGACGGGGGAAACATATTTTTGCTCTACATTTTCGACGGTATCTCTAAAAATATAATACCTTAAGTTAAAAGAAACATATTTGTGAGTTCAGCGTTACGACAGCTTTCACACGATACCCCACACGAAATATAAAGAAAAAACAATTAAGTAACTTAATTAACCCCTCTACATTTTTACTAAATATATTTCTGAATATTTAATAATTTGTAAATATGTGGGTTAATAGTCTTTATTACTTCCCCGAATTTGAACTTTCCACGTAAATAGTTTACGAGTAAAATGGCTGTGACAGACGGACAGACAGACACAGGAATGATCTTATAATGGTTCCGTTTTCACTTTTTAAGTACGGAACCATAAAAATTAAAAACACCCATAATGATATATATAATTATCCCAAAATACAACACACGTATAATTATTCCATAGTCTATTAAAGAAGTGTTGTGAGTAAAGCTGTCAAAGCATACAGGGGCTAACAAAAGAAAGCATCTAGGATATATAATATATATTAGACTTTACAGAAATTCTTTTATGAAACTTTATTTCATAAAATAACTGTACAAAAATTACTTACAGTAATTAATAGATTATATAAATATTGAACTTCATAGAATGATCTTTTATTATATTACAATGCAAAGAATATGCAATACTCCCTTTCAAAGACTTAATTAAGGTGATTTTCTCTAAAATATGAGACATCGCGAAGAAGTTCCCTTAACCTGAACAGGCTTTAAAAAATCAGTTACCAAGGGATATTTCGTCATTTCATTGTAGTTGGCATGATGATCATTTTCTTCTTTTCCTTCATGCCTGATATTCGTTATTTAGTTTTCCCACCATTTCGGCTAAATTCATGAAGTTGGTTAAATTGAGGCCAGATTAACTTGAGAATTAGACTTTTGTATTATTTCATAATTTGATATTCAACTGTTTCTGATCTGTGATCTGGAGAAAAATAACCATAAACTTTTCTTATATTTTTTTAGAATCAATGATAAACCTTAATTGGAAAATTGCAGAAATACATATGTCTCCGTTTTACATCTTCAATAATTAAATTACATTTTCATAAACATTATCTTGTTGCACTATTAACTTTTTTTTTTGCCCTAAATAATATTATTCATGTAAATAATTTTCTTTTCTACCTACCTTACAAAGTTTTAATTTTTATCTCTTTAGTGGATCGAATTTAGCCGGTAACGGATTCTAATTGTCTAGTTCAAAAGGTCTTTACGAGAGAAAATATTACATAAAAAACTAAATAAGATAGTATTAATTAAGTAATGACTTCGTTGTTTCCCGGTTAAGTTTCTTTTTCTCGGAGTTTAATTCTTTTAATTCAATAAAACTAAGTAATTAGAATACTCACTTAGCAAAATATTCTTTGATATTAGTAAAACAGTAGGCACATTAGTGTATCTGTATCCGAGTTCATTTTATTTATAAAACTTCGGTAATTACTGCAGGTACAGTCGTTAAAAAAAGTAAACACTCCTTACTAACTCTGCAAAAAATTATCGTAGAAGAAAGTTACTGGTACCACACGATTAATAATAAAGTCTACTTTTAAATGATGCATATAAAATTTGCTTAGGGGGCCATCTACATATTAAAACGAACTATAACTTTGTTTTTTTTTTCAATAGCAGTGCACAAATCTGACAGCATAAATGAACCCTACACCCTTCAATTTGCCTAAAAACATTTTTTTCTGGAATTCGTACGATAAGTTTCCGAGAAATTAATTATTTTAAAACGAGCGTATTTTAGGGGTTGTATCTCAATTGAAGTTCGGTACTAGATTGTAGACCGAGAAAGCCTCCTTATTGATCAAGGCATCTTAAGCGCCACTCAAGCAATCATTGAAAACTGCTAGATTACAGGATTGCATAAGAAATTTCAAAATATCTAGTCACTCCCATCATAGACAGCCCCTTAAACCAACATTTTGCCGTTTTTGAGCACAATTTGAAAACTACTTGGAAGAAAAATGAAAAATTTTGGATTTCCATAAAGCAGGACTTAATAAATCTAAATCCATTAAAAAATTGTAGGTTGCAATTCATATTTTTTTTCGAATATTAATTTCATAATTCATAATTCCTATCATAAAATTATAAAAATTGCAAATTCAACGTATTCATGTTTGGATATTTTAGTATTATCGCTACACAAATAATTAGCACATTAGGAATAAAATTTCAGGAGCTATAAATAAAAATATGAAAATGTGATTTAACGTTAGAAGCACTAAATTTTTAATGTTTATAATTCAAAAACTTATCATTCATATGACTTGAAATTTGGTGTCCAGGCATAGTTTGAACCGAAGCTTTGAAATATCTTGTTAAAATTGGGTATTGTCATTGAAAAAAATGAAATTTTGTTTCGTTTTAATATGTAGATTGCACCTAAACAAATTTTATAAACATCCTTTAAAAGTAGACTTTATTTCCAATCGTTCGGTACCATTGAAAAAAATGAAGTTTTGTTTCGTTTTAATATGTAGATTGCCCCCTAAACAAATTTTATAAACATCATTTAAAAGTAGACTTTATTTCCAATCGTTCGGTACCATTGAAAAAAATAAAATTTTGTTTCGTTTTAATATGTAGATTGCCCCCTAAACAAATTTTATAAACATCATTTAAAAGTAGACTTTATTTCGATTCGTTCGGTACCATTGAAAAAAATGAAGTTTTGTTTCGTTTTAATATGTAGATTGCCCCCTAAACAAATTTTATAAACATCATTTAAAAGTAGACTTTATTTCCAATCGTTCGGTACCATTGAAAAAAATGAAGTTTTGTTTCGTTTTAATATGTAGATTGCCCCCTAAACAAATTTTATAAACATCATTTAAAAGTAGACTTTATTTCCAATCGTTCGGTACCAGTCAGTTTTCTCTACGATAACTTGTTGAAGAGTTAGTAGAGGTTACTTTTTTTTCCACGATTGTGCATCACAAAAGTGTCACCACTGTGTACAGAAACTCAAGTCACCGATAAAAACAGTTGTAGTCTGTTGGTATTTAATTTTTTATTGTAATAAGAACATTGATTTGAGTATGAAACTGGCAGAATCGTTTTAATTGACTTCTGCTATATTGATTTAGCAGAGTTTCGGTGAGTTAGCTAAATATATTAAAAAGCTCGATGTGAGAGGGATTTGTTGGAGCGATGCTGGATTAACAAAATTTTAAAAATTTATACTTTCAAAATTTTACACTCATTTAAATAAGTTATATATGAAACTAAAGAAAAACTTTCCAATATTTTTTCTTCCGTCGCTCAACGCTGGATTGGACATGCAGGTAACGATGACTTCCTTTATTCATCTGGCCACAAAGATCCCCTGATCTTACGCCATGTCATTTCTTTTTGTGGGGTTACATCAAAGCTCTAATTTATGAACCACTATTTCTGGGGAAAAAAAACAGAAATAATTTAAAGAACGCATCACTGATGCATCAAGGACCGTTGACAGTGTAAAACTGCAAGAATGTGTGGAACGAAGTTAATTGCAGATTAGATGTTTGCCGTATTACGAAAGGTTCACACATCGAACATTTGCAACTGAAAAAAGAAACTTGGAATGTTGTTCTTTATTTCCATATATCACTTATTATAATATATGTATTAGGTTTGACTTTTTTTTCATTCATTCAACTCTAGATATATAAATCAAATTTTAAACATATAAAATCAAATTATGATTTTTTATTACTAAAAGGATTAAAAATATACGTGTTATAACAGCTACGTCTGTATTACATGTTTTAACATCTACGATGGTTTTTATATTTTAAAACCTATATATACATATACAGGGTGTTTCAGTATAGTGTTTACAAATTTTCAGGACGAACAGCGTACACCTAGACGATAGGAGATCACATAGCAATACATGGTCGGAAATGCTTTCCTGGCACGGTAGTGACGACAAAAAACACAAGAATGGAAGGACACGTCAGGAAGAGGAAAGATGTTTATTATTCTTACTGTCTCAAAAATGCCGAGACAATTCTGGAAAGTGCTGTGGAACTTGTTGCACAATTCGTGGCAGTTGCTGGGGAAGTCCGGGACACTCCCGGTTTTTCCGAGAACGTTAGATCTTCCATGCGCCGGAAATGCCCCTTCATGCATCACGGCCCGGGATCGTAATTTCGAAAACCTACTTTGATGACGATCTTTGTCTCTTTAATGTACCTTTTTCTTAATTTTTTTCTGTACTAAGAATGTTTTCTACTATTATTCGTGTCCTGTCTTTTTGTGTATTGTGTCGTCATCACCCCGCCAGGAAGACATTTCCGAGCATACAATGTTTGTGATTTCCCATCGCCTAGATGTACTCTATCTGTCCTGAAAGTTTATAGCCGCTGTACTGATACATCCTATATATTTAGCACCTTTTTAGTAAAAAAAAAAAAAAAAAAAAAAAATTCATAATTTTGATTTTCTATGTTTAAGTGTTCTTATATTATCTCATTGCGAATACGACGTTCCGAAGTTAAAGTTAAACTACATATTTTACGTAATCGAAGTTTTTTCATTTTATTACTATATTTATTCATATTTCCTTAAAATGTACCGCTTCAAAATTTTATTTATATATTCTTGTCTTTTAAGGAGTTTAACACTAGAAGGACGGTGAGAGGTCATTTTAACCGGTATCAAATGAAAATATTTCGGTTCTAAACAAAAATCTCTTTATAATATAAGTTTAAAAAAATCCAAAGAAAAAAGGTTAAATAAACAAGTTAAACAGTTTAAAATAAAAATTCTGTGGTAAAATATTTTTATAAAACTTGAGCAAACTATTTCGTCTTTCTAGTGTTAATCAGACAATCAGACATTCATTTACATTCAGAATTAGAATTTAAGAAAGTTTTCTTGATGTTGGTGATAAATCTTAAGACTAAATATACGAAAAACCGGTCATTTGACCATACCAAATGAAAATATATCGATTCAAACTAGATATTTCGCCAGAACTTAATAAAAAATATAAATCCCTCAAAAATAAATTAAATAAAAATATTAAATAGTTTTATATAAAAATTCTGGCGAGAAATATTTTTTATAAAACTTGAACAAAATCCTACATATGTTTAGTGTTAATACTTGTCAATCAACCGTTAAACCTGGATATTTTTTAATCAAATATTTTATATAATGTTTCTTCCGAAAGTGTGTTTGACTTCATCTGTTAAATAAATTTTCTGGTACAAAAAATACTTGACATTGTTCAAAGTAATAAAGTTATTAGGGTAGTTGGCAAGTGCGAATCTGTTCTTGTTCTTGAAAACGTTTTATGAGTAAACATAAATATAGGGGGGGGGGATCCTGAAAGCATTCTTAAGCCCTTAATCTTCGCGGTTTTCATTTTACGTGCAATTTTCCTGTGAATGCATCGGGAGCGACGATTAAGCGGTTATGATTTAAATTTTGATTATTTAAATATTAGATGGTTAAAAGCAGAATGGCTAAACAAGTAGCACATATTGTTCAAACATTGTTTTCAGTTTGTAGAAACCGTTGGCAAATGGCAGGTTTACCAAAAATAAGCAAGCACAGTCGTCTGTAATTTGGAGCGAAATTAAGCAGCATTCTGAGCAACTAACAGTCGGGCCACTGTAGTGCCTTTGTTGACAGATACTTTGTTGGCCAGTGGTAAAGAAAGAAAAACATTGTTACTGTGGACCAACGCCAGACAACAATTAATCAACAATTTCCAAATCATTTTGCTCTACATGGATATCTACAGTGAGCGCGATTATTGTTAAATATGACATGTGTGGAAATAATAGCATGCTCGCTCTGCAATGTGTAACCTAACTGTGGAAATGTGAAATTCATGGTTTAAAATTTATTTCATAACATAATAGTTAGATTAAAAAAAAAAAAAGTAAAATCGAGAGTGTTTTGTAGAAGCCAGTCAGTTCAATTCCCATATCGTTAGAAAAATAGAAAGGAACTTGAAGCTAAATACGTTTCTCGATTCCGTGCAACGGAAACACTGCATGTCTTAACTGACCACGACCGCCAAGCTGCTGAGATATTCTGCTATCAAACCTGGTAGACGTGAGGTGCTGGGTTCGAAAATAAATCCTCTAACCAATCAAAGTTTTTCAAAGGTTTCTCGTAACTTGGCGTAAATACAGGTTAAGTTTCCTTAGAAAGACCCACTCAGAGGGCAATTACCTTTAAGTGTATATCCCTCGGACAGATATTTTTACGTAACCAACACCAATCAACTTAAGGAACCAATCCTCACGAAATTAGTTGTATATCCTTGTAAATGCCACCAGTATGTCAATCGTATGGATGTTTATCTCGCGCAAAAGCAGGATTGATAATTTAGTTAGAGCAAAAGAAACCGTGCGTACAATCTTCATTATAATATACCGTAATATTTAGCATACAAGCGGAGATAAAAGTAATTCTGTTTCCGACCAGAAGTTTTATTCAATAAAATGAAACCTATTTCTTCTTATTACTTATTTGTCATTATTTTTTAAATAAAATTTCTGTTTGAAATACATATATTTCAGACGCTGTTTTACGCCCGAAATTACCGTAATTATTCATAGAACTCCTTAGATTAATTCAAAATTGTAAGACTTTTACCACTTTCTTTGATTCGCTATTGTTAATTTAAAACAATAGACCAATCTAAGGAAACATAACTCCATTCCAAACATCAAACCATTTTACTTTATTCCTTATAAAGATTCTTATTTAAGAAATTAAAGGAATTGATTTCTCCGTAATTTTTAATTAAAAATTCATAGAGCTAAAGACAAAGGGATTATTTTTTCGAATTAAATTCGCCAGCGTGATATTTTTTTCTATCTAAACTGTGATATCATGAATTTTTAATATTAAAATGAGATCATTATGTCTCATTTCGAATAATGAGTGCCATTGTAAAAAAATCTAATTGCAGGAAATAATTTTAAAAACTGCGATTTAAATTGCAATAATTAACTGCATAGTTATGACATAAAAAATCGAATTGTTTTCATGGATTTTTTTTTATCTCCGTTTCTTCTTTGTTAAATAAATTCCCAGTTGTTATACATGATTTGATAAAGCATTTCTTGACAGCATATGAGTTCTTTTTATAGTTTAATGTAGTAATTTTTTTTTCATTTCAAATTTAAACATTTAAAAACATTTAGTTGTCTTTACCCGACTGCACGCAGAAAAGTAGGTAATGTTTTTGACCGTAGACAATAAAATATTCTTTATTGTCTTATGAAATGAGAACGGTTGGGTTTAACAAATATGGCACCAAAATGATTATTTTTTTCATTCCACAAATGTTATAAGCAAAGTTTCCGGAAAAAAACAGGGGATCTCTAAGATGCTTATAAGTACTTTTTTTAATAATAAGTGTATAGCAAAAATATGAAATTAAACAACCTTTCATCCCCAATCATAACAAAAATATTATTAAAAACAACAATTACAAATAAAAGAATTAATAGGAATAACGCTAGATGAAATTGTTCACTCCTAAATAATTAAAATAACTTTATTTTTCAATAAAAATTAAACCTTTTCTCTTTTGTATCTTTTTTCTTTTGTTTTTTGGCTATTAATTGTAAGTTTTTTCTGAACATTTCTCGCGCCAGAACATGTCAGCTGCTGCATAAATAATCGCCTTGTACAATGAATAAAAAAAAAAAAAAAAAAAAAAAGAAAACAATAATTTTTTTCTGTCATGATTTACAGAGAAAAATGAATTTGGCAGGGATTTTGAAAATTTCGAAATATAAACATTTTTAGTTAAATTTACTTCATTAATTTACATATCTGTATTTTTCTTATAGAAAGTAGAGGTTAAAATTTCTTTAGAAAATTTTAACACTAATGTTTACAATTGTTGACCTGATTGTATGCATGTCAAGAAAAATGTCAAATCTTGTTTCAGCGTCATCATGATTATCAATAGAAATTTTAAATTTAAATTTTCCTTGTTGTGGCTGATTTATAGATGATTTCATTCGAATTTAAGAAGTTAAATGTTATTTTTTAAAAATCACACTCGATTCACATGACGATAATTTTTTCAAGATTTAATTACCGTATATACTCGCGTATAAGTCGAGGAATTTCTGACAATTTTCGGTAGCAAATTTGGGGGGTCGACTTATACGCGAGTCAGGTAAAAAAGAAAACCCAAAAAACTCCGAATACAGCAAAATGATGGCTTTTTATGTGTATGAATAAAAAAATAATACATAAAATATACAAATAACAATAATTTATCATAAAAAAAATTCAATGATTTGTTTTTGTTTACTTATTACCTTTCCGCATTGGCAAGTGAAATCTTTGATTTGATTTTGTGCAAAATTGAAGTAAAAAGTGATCGACTTATACGCGGGTTTCGGATTTTTTCCAGAATTTGCATTCGAAAGTTAGGGGGTCGACTTATACGCGAGTCGACTTATACGCGAGTATATACGGTATTTTAATTTATTTAGAAAATGTTCTGATACTGTGAAGAAAGCGTGATTTGTAATTTGTTTTCTTATGATTTAGTTATGTTTAAGGCTATTATCCAATCTTCCTGCTTCCCAACACATACAAGAAGACATATTTTTCTCAAATGCACGCAATTGACAGGTTCTATTTTTCGGAAACTTTGTAATTTGTCTGTTCTTTCCATTTTTCGATAAAAGCATGAAACCTTTCAGAAAATACTGCCAAAGCTGATGTTTTGAACCAAATATTCGAACAGAAAAAATAACTGCAGTCGTGAGAAAACAAACGCTCATCAATCAAGATGTAATTCACTTATCGAAAAGTGAAGAATGCTGTTGGATTACAAATAACTTTAGTATCCATGCCAGCAAGTGTAATGATTTTTTGTTTAAAAGTGAGTCCGTAAATGTGACAGAATATTACCGTATATTTCCGTATATAAGCCGAGTATACGATTTTTCAGTGAAAAATTGTCCAAAATCGAAAACCAGTATATAAGCCAATGTTAAACAAAGGTGATGAAAAATTCAGCAAACGAAAACTTAGCACTATTTTTTGCATAGCTAATAGAAAAAAAATGCGCTGTACGAAATTATTGATATCTCCAATATTTGTTAGATCTCGGTGGCCTTACTTCTTTCTATTTGTCAACAATAGGAAGTTTTTTTAAAGGAATCATTTAAGGACAGTCTCCGTTCGAAATGGACAGACGGATGTCATCTGCGGATGCAGGTGTGAAAAATGGCGGTAATAAATAAATAATAATAAAAGGTTACATCGTTGCTATTTCTGAATTGAGAAAGAAACTTGACTTGAATTACGATAAGAAATGTTAGTCCAATCTTTCAAAAAAAATGTTGCATGAATAATGCGATGGATAGAACTGAGGATGATGTCAGTTTTTACGAAGATGGCGATGATGATGAACTAGATACAGACAATATTCATCCTGATGTATCATTGAAAGCAATTTGAAGGAGTTGCTTTTAAATTCTGATAATGACTTGGGCAGTAAATGATGATTGGTGCACTTTTTCATTGTAAAAGAATGGAGTATTAAAGTATTTATAGAAAACTGTAAGTCTTTTTTATGTTTTTTATATTTACTATCAATTTTATTTTAGAATATCAAATTTGGAAATTTTCTTAGACTCGTGTATAACCCGATCCCTTTATTTTACAGTCAGAAAATGCCCAAAAATTATCGGTTTATACACGTAAATATACGTTAAGCGTTTTTCAGCGGGATTTTGTTTTTAGAACCATTTTAAAATGCGTTAATAATAACAAGTAATACTTGGTTTAAATAATAAAGAAACTTGCTCCGAGGGATTTACGATGCTGTTGAATTTTCATAACATGAAAAATGAAAATTAAAACTAAACATTCCATAAAAATACTAATTTATGTCCAATATTTTATTGAGAAATAACTTCTGTATTTACAATACTATAAATCTGAAGAAGTGCAGCAAGATAATGCTAGAAACCACAAATCTTAATACCCCAATTAGTAGTTGAAAATGAATGGGACAAGATCCGGTATCAATGATACTTGACATACATTTTCAAAAAAAAATTAGATGTCTCACTCATGGACCTTTAAAAGTGATTTTTCAAAAATAAGTAATTTTAAACTGTAAAAGTAAGTTTCTACACCTCAGCACCATACTTAAAATTCGAGATGATTAGTCAATTTTTACGAAAGATAAAGCTTATAAAATAAAAATAAAGGCATGGAAGCTGACAGACAAACATGTGAATTTCCAACGTTAAAACTTTATACGTGTACATACATTGAAAATAAAATTCAAATTTTCTGTATAACATCTTTTTAAAATAAATCTGTTAAACACAGCATAATCTAAACATTGACCGAAGCCTTTTGATAGATAAAAGCAAAAGAAACTAGTCGGATGTTAGCCTCGATATTTAACAAGGCTAAAGAAAAAGACAGGCTACCGTGGTTTATTCTTCACATTTTTTTTTACAGACCACTGTAACAGTACAGACCACTGTTATTCTCGAATGCACCAATGAAGGTGTGCGAAAAGAGCATCACGTCGCTCTAGCGGTCTGTAAAAAAAGCCACTTGGGATACAGCGTCTAGAATATATAGTGTAGAAATCTGCTATACAAACAGTACTAAAAAGTTGTAGGCCTTAAATGTGCAATGATGCTGAAAACCAGGGAACTGATCGCAGCGACATCTGCGTTATATTTTTTAATTTCAAAGTAAACGTCGTATTATTTCAGCCAGTATTATACAGCGTCGTATTATTACGTCTAGACCAAATTACAGCGCCTAGAAGATACAGTGTGGAAAACGGCTACAAAATAGTGCTAAAAAATTGAATCCCATAAATGTACAACGATGCTGAATAACAAGATGTTGATCGTAGCGCCACCGTAGTGATTTAAAAACGATAGTCATTCTAAAAGAGACCCTTTAACCTATTTCACGTCATTCCTTAACTAAATTAGCTTATAACAGACCAAAATATCTTATATTTATAGTTTCCGATATTTAACATTCTATAATTTTTGAAACACAGTGTTTATATTGAAAAGAGTTACGAGATGGCGCTCGTATCAGCATATTGCCGCTGAGCATTGTTGGAGATTTATGGGATACAAGTTTTTAGCACTTTTTAAAGCATTATAGGAATAGCCGTTTTCCACACTGTATCTTCTAGGCGCTGTAGTATCACTGGCTGAGGTGGATTTACATTACGCCTACGGAGCATTCCCTCCTTTACGCTAGAACTTTTTACCTTGACCACGTGATCATAACGTAGATAGAATATCCTCCATTAAAGCCCACTTCTTAGAAGAATACAAATTTGAGAACTACAACCACTCAAAAAATATAACGCAAAGTTATTTTAACAAATACCTTTTTGAGAAATAAGAAGTGGTTGTTTAAGGAGTGCAGGAGTTGGTTATTTTCGGAAGTTGGGAATTTTATATGGTTATCAAAATATTGTTTTTATTTATGATACCCGAAAAAAATCTGCAATTCCATATATGGCATTGCTTTATCCTTCCCTTTTGTGACGTTCCATTTTTTGCAACTGTTATTTAGAACGAATTTTAATTTAATTTTTTTATTGTATTTTTTTATATTCTGTCTATTACGTAATAAGTGAAATAGGTACCATAAAATTGCCAAGATCTTGTGTTGTTTCACTTCTAGACTTTGCAATTTAACCGTTAAATATACCTAATGATTTTTGAGTAAAAATATCCTATTTATTCATTTATAATGTCACTCATGTATAATGTGCACTAGGGTGGTCACAAGAAATCAATTTTTGAATTTTTTCCGGGGGACCCCCCCAAAAGTTGCCAATAGACTAGAAAATGAGAATGGCAAAGTTTTAGCTCATTTGTATAATATTAACCCGTGCCTCATTGAGGTTAAAGTTTGAAAAAAACGTGATTTTTCGCAAAAAAATGCTGTTTATCCTTCATAAAATAAATACAATTAAACCTAGAAACATAATTCAGGTCTCATTTTATATTAAAAAGCTTCGTTTTGAAGAACAACACATCATTTTATTTCTAAAAATGTATAAATTTAGACATATGCGCATTTTGTAGGACCAGACTTCACCCAAATCCTAAAAATAGATTTTTATGAAAATGTGAAAAAAACATTGTAACATTCCATTTCATCTGCTTTCCCCCTTTTGTTTTTCATTTTGTACATGATAAAGTACTAATTTTAAAAAAATGAAAAAGAAAATGAAAAAAAAAATCGAATTTTAAACTGAAAAAATTTTAAAAAAAGGGGGGGGGGTGCAAAGAAAGTATAAAAATTAGAACAAATATGCTCAAATGCATTTTATTATTAAAGTTGTGTTACAAGAAAGGAAGCATAATAAAGAAAATTAATTATTATCCCCTACAATTGTCACATTAACCCTTTCCAGTACAGAAAAGTTCTGTTCGTAAAATAATGAAATGATTGACTACACCTAAATTTACAAACAAGTAAGTTTGGAATTAAAATTAGGTAGTCTCGACATGGGACCACTGCGCCAGAAAGGATTAAGGTGGTAAATGGCTTAGATAAGGTGGCTTTTGAAGAATCTGGAAAAGTTTTTCTACATTCACATACAACTTTTAGCATATACTGTTTTTATTTTTCGTTTTTTGTTAAACAGGAATTGAAATGTCTGGTTAATTTTCTTCCCCTTTCAGCTGTGTCATTGACAACTTTAAAACCATTCATTGATTTCTTGCTTTCAAATAAGGTTTATTTTCACACCATAGATTGGGATCAGTATTTAAAAAATGCTTATTAATATAAAATCTCTTAAAAATTTTTATAGTTTGAGATGAAACAAAAACATTCACTTCTTTGTTTAATAAATAATCCACTTCGTTGAAAACTTTTGTTGCTTTTAAATTCTTATCATCATCATCATTTCTTCTTCAAATGACATTAATTTTACAGCCATGCTTATGTTGACTTTTTTTTTTTTTTCAAAGTATCATCTAAAAATGAAAATGCAACTTTATCCGAATTAAGATACCAAAAATGGTTTATCATTTTAACGAGTGCTTTGTCTACAACCTATTTATCAATTTTTCTGTAGTGAACAAGTGATTTTATTATTTGCAGGTCTTGGATTGGGATCCAAAGTGGGAGTGGGAATATTGAAGCACGATTTTACATAAATATTGATTAGAAATAAGCAAAGGTCTTGAATACCTTCTTTTTCTAAATTTGTTATTGAGAGATTATCTATGACAATATATTTTGAGAGAATAAATTGCTTGTGCATCTGACATGATTAAAAGCACCAGGTGCTCTGAAAAAAGTCTTTTATAGGAAGGAGTACTATAAAAATTAAACAAAGTTGGATAAACTCTTTATAATCATCCCTGAGCTGTTAATTTTTAAAAGGTCCTCTAAGAAAACTTGAAATTTCTTCTGAATTAACTATTTATATCTACTATTTCATCTTCAATAGCATTTTTATATTTACTCTGGTTTAATTTAAACCACCCAATCATAATTGTTTTTTTAAATATCTGGCTGAGGAGCAGTGATTATTCCCACTTTACAATCAAAACCAGCTTTTAGGATAATTTCTAGATTAGGGTGGCGACATGGTAAATACAGAAGACTTTTGCTTTAACAATTGCTATAGAAGAATGCAGGTTCCTCTGAGGTGACCGTTGTTTACTGCAGTTAATTTTTAAAAGGTCCTCTAAGAAAACTTGAAATTTCTTCTGAATTAACTATTTATATCTACTATTTCATCTTCAATAGCATTTTTATATTGTTGTATCAAAACATATTGCCTGGATTTTACCAACTTCCTCCCCTCTTCAACTGCTGAAAATACAGCTTTCGCCTGAATTATTCCGATACTATTTTCAAGCTGTGGAACTCGTAGTAACTGTTCTTCATCCCCACAACTAATTAAAACTTCTATCCTCTCTACATTTTCTTTATTCAAAAAATGGTGAAGCAGTTTTCCATCCCAGTGAATAACAGTTCTCTCTAAACCGGAATTTTTAAATCTGTTTTCGATGATCTCAGTTCTTTGTTTACGAAATAGTTATTTGGGGAGTCAATTGCACTTCTACTTAAAATTAAAGTCTGTGGTTAACTGGTAGATGTACTCTAAATCTAGCAGCTTCTCTGGCGTTCAGTTTCATTTTGCGAATATTATAAAATAAAGTACATAAAACTTGACGATTACTTGGTAGCTTACTGTCGATGATTTCATGAGACACGTGGCCAATTAAAAAAAATCTTACATTTCTGACATCATATCAAAAGGGAGTGGGCTTTACGGAATGTTTCGTCAATTCTAAAAATAGATAACGATAACAGGTAACAAAAACAGCCTTGTAATAAAAAGAGAAATTCAGATATTCAACTGCAACACAAATCGAGAAGCTCTTTCTTACTAGACACAGAACTAGATAACTAATAATCAATTATAATTCGTGAAATATTTTTAAAGTTGCAAAAATTGTTCATTTAGTTTTGCCTATTAATGAAAATAATGCAAAAAAAATTATCAAAAGTAATAAAATTATTAATTTGTCATTTTGCACTTATGTTTCAAAAATGCAGAGTTTGAGGGTATGGTTCACGAGCTGACCTGAAAAATACTAATATTCATTAAATATAAGTTTTGATGAGAGTAAAAGTTTAAGGCAACAACTGTTTCTATGAAATAAAACAAGAATCAGGTTTTCACGTAAAGAAATAAAAACGGCAATTTTTTGCCAAAAACTGCAAATTTTCAAGACTTCAACCTCGATGAGGCACGGGTTAATGTTATTCATTTCAGTTGAAACTTTGCCAATCTCATTTTCTAACTAATTGGCAACTTTTAGGAGGGTCCCCCCGAAGAAAACGTTAAAAAAAATTTTTCCCATGTTCCTTGTGACCACCCTAATGTGCACTCGTCTATAGTACGCCACCTTTTTTAATGCGAAAAAGAAAAAAAGTCTCTTGTTTAATTTGCACGATAGTATTTTAACGACAGAAAAGGAAAGAATTAGAAGGAAAATCTTTAAAAATTTTGACTCTCAAGTAAAAAAAAAAAAAAAAAAAAAAAAAAAAAAAAAAAGAAAGAGAATCTCACAAAAAGTTTCGTATTTACATTTATTTAATTACCATACCATAAAATACCACAATATTAAATTTTCTATGCAGGCATTTTGTCAAGAAAAGAAGTCGTATGTATGTGCTGATTTAAATAAATATATAAAGTTTTTTAAAATATAGAAATTTTATATTAAGTTTTCTGCAACTTTTCTCATTTTAGAAACTTTGTTTCAAAATATTTATCGATGCTTAAAATATAATATTGCTAGTGAAAGTGGACAAGTTACATCGCCGCTTTGAAACTCTAAGTTTTATGTTATGCTAATGAATATGGCAACGCATCTACCAACTCGAAAATACTATGTTGGCATATCTTGCATACGATTATGGAGTAAGGAATGAGAAAAACTGAAAAAAATCTCTATTTTAGAAATGGTTATGCAATGGCTTATTGAAAGCATGTATGGTTGCATACAGTTTTTGAAAATGTCTCATGTATAATCATCACCTGGAATTGTAGGTCTTTTTCTTAAGGAAATGCGTACGAGTAAAAGGATATGAACTTATTTCAGTCAGCTTGTACATAATGATAAATGAATTATTTTCATATTTTAGATGTAACGCCACAATGTATAAATGAAGCCCCTCTACTTGTCACACTTAGTCTCCCTTTGCAGACCACCTCCACTATTTTGAACCGCGGCGTATTTAATGAATACGTCGTTAAATACGATGGTACTCTACAATACAATAAAAAGTGCAAAGAAATTTCTGAGTGCATTTTTCAAAAAAGTTGGAAATAAATACAGGGTGATTCTAAATTCATGGTACAATTTTTTAGGATTGCTACAAGACACTGAAACAAGACACTCATAGACATTCAAACACACAAGACATATTCAAACTCACAAGACATTCAAACACACAAGACACATTCAAACTCACAAGACATTCAAACAACACAAGACACTGAAAACTTATTGTATAGGAATGTATGAGCGCAAGTTACGCGTTGAGATACAAATACAAAGGGACAGTTTAGACATTTTTTCCTTTAAAATTTCTCATTCATACCACAAAATTCCTATATGATTGTTTTCGTTATTTAAGACAGACATTTCATGATTACTTAATGAAAAAATTCTTCTTTGAAAATTTCCGGTATGGAATCAAAATTTTTGAATTTAAAAAAAAACGCAAAACTGCCAAACACAGGAAATTCATGAAAAGAAATAGAAGTAGAATTTTTTTTTTTATATACAAAAATTTCGATTTCATACCGGAAATTTTCAAAGAAGAATTTTTTCTCTACTTTATCATAAAATGCCTATCTTAAATAAAGAAAAGAGCAGAATAGGAATTTTCTGGTATGAATGAGAAATTTTGAAATAAAAAAGGGCCACATTGGCTCATTGGTGATTGTACCTCAACGTGTCACTTGCACATATACATTCCTATACAATAAATGATTGTTACAGTGACCTGTACCAACCCTTAAAACTTGTACCATAAATTTATAATCACCCTGTATATCTTTTGCAATGAAAATGTATTTAGCATTTGTATTCGTGTTCAGTAAATTAAGAACTACAGATTATTTTTCGATGTTTCGACGAGAGGGAGAATTTGCAAATTTTGCGTTATAGGCTATTTAAATAAATGCGCTTGTTTAATATATATTGTGGCATTTAAATAATCTTGATTCACATCTTTCACAATATTTATATTTACAGTAAGCAATTAAGTGAAAAGCTTAGATAATATATTAAAAATTTCCGTTTTATTTTCTCATGCACGGAAAGATAATAATAGGGCATAGAAAATACACTCATGACCTCTGTTTAATATCAACAAATTTTAAATTTATTATAATGTAATTTACGAACAAAAACTGCATTCCACGCCATTCATCATAACAAAGCCATATCAATCATAAAGGATCCCTTTTTTTGCAATATCAACAACTTTTGCATGAATAGATAGATAGTCAGCGAAATTTTAACAATATTAAAGCAACTACTTGATTAACAGTGAAAGACTCGGTTCTTTTAAAGTACTTCTAATAAGAAAACTTTCGTTTGAGCCCTTAATTAGAGTTCCTACAAAAGGCTGAAGGAGATATCGTTCCGCTAACAAGATTTTATTTAAAGAATGATTTTTCTTTTAATCCAATTACAAAGCTATCTTATTATTAAAACTTCAAAGCTTACTTTTTATATGTCACGTAGAATAAATATTTTCTTTTCAGAAACGTATAAATTTCATTATCAATTTGGCTTGAGTTTAAAATTATATCTAGTTCATATTTTTTCATTTACGATCGCATATTTTTGCTGACAGAGGAGAAAAAATAATGATAACTATTTTTATTTGACATTGTAGTTTAAGTTCTTTCTTCTTATGATATTGGAAAACTTTAAAATTTTAGAATCTGGATGCAGTAGCGAAAATACTTGTATAAAGTTTTCTCAATTATATTAACCATGGAAGTACAGGAAATTTTACTCAAGTTTTATAAAAAATATTCTACACCAGAATTTTTATTTAAAACTATTTAGCTTATTTATTTAACTTATTACTGTCTGGTTCACCTATTTAGTTTAGTTTAGAGAAATTTCTGGTTTGAATAAATATTTTGAACGTAACTGTCGGGTGCATTGGATCCGTCTGTTAGGTGGAGAGTTAATGTTCTACTGTATAGCAAAACAGCAAGAATAGGAGTATCCATATATAGGAAAATATAGACACGACCTTGATATAGATTTGAAAAAAAAAACTATACCTAATGGAAAATTCTAAAATATCATACTTAAGCATACAATAATAATTAGCTGTGTACTAAGTCACATTACAGTCACATTGTATTCGTTTCACAATCATAAAAAAAGCTTTTTACTCTGCGAATTAAAAAATACCGCGCCAACCAGTGAAGTGTTAATGGTAAAAGTAAAATAAAAGCGAGAGAAGAAAATTAATAGTTATTTTGTGGTAATAATACTACAGCTATTTAAAGCAAAATTTCCTGGATCTTAAGATTTCGAAGACATAGAAAACAACGTTAAACAAGTTTTTTTTTTATTTAAAAATGTTATCGACCCACTCTTCTTGAACCGGAGTGTAGAAACAGTTATTTAGCCTTAGGGATTTCGCCTACGTAAGACATCAGTCGGAATAACTCATGCAGTAAATTTAAGATAGTTTTTAGATGATATATTTTACCATAGACATTTTCTCTTTAATCTTGCTTTGTTCGTTATGTGAAGCACCGCTATTATTTTCGTTTTGATTGTAACACTTGTTATACATATTTAGTAGTGATAGACATATAAGTAACAGGATGCATAAAGTTTGTGTTTCCACTTTAAAATCAATGTGAGAATTTATGAGAAAAAAAAATCGTGGTCAAGTTTTCGATAGTTCCACAATTTTATCTGGTCTACACGATTTATGAATTTCCTACATATGTAATTTATTTTGTCATATATGGAGATATCTGAATACTAAGCTTGACCCAAATTTTAGCAGTTCAATAGTAATTTAATTATTTTTCTACATATTTAATATCTATATCTAGAGAATCGGAGAAATAAAAAGTGTCATCAAGTTTCAATAAAATGATCACTAAATTATAAATTAATAAAAATAAATCAATGTAAATGTCTGTTGTTTATAAAGTCACTTTAGAAAAAAAAATATGTGTGTTCATTATCTGCGTCAGTACTTTACGATTTATACATTATTTCACTACCAGTGTTTCAAACTTTTAGGTGGGTTAGGATGTATCCAGACGACTCGGAATCATATAGCAATGCAGGTTCGGTGATTCTTTCCTCACGCTGTAAATGTCGTTGCATGAGTGCGAAAGTTTGGAGAAATTCCGCAGGGAAGTATCATTTCATACACGGACGCAGAGGTAGCAGGATGGATGATTATACGAATGCAGAGTTAATCGAAATACTGCAATTGGGCGAGAATGGGGAAAGATGTGTTTTTTCTTTTTTTAATCTCATCAGACCCTTTCATGTCAAGCTTACTTGAGTTATGTAAGTTGCATAATTTACGTAAATTTGTATGAATAAAATATGTAATTACGTAAATCTGCATGAATAAATTACATAAATTGCTTAACTGTTCTTTGAAATGTTCATTTTTGAATCATAAGTAGCATCCTGAAAAGCACTTGAATACGAAATTACATACAAATAAAATAACTTTTGAAACTTTTTAGTTTTTGGTCCGCCATATTGGAACAGATATTTTAATTTTCGGAATTTTAACTTTGGAATCGTAATCAGTAACCTAAAACACAGCTGTATGCAAAGTTTCATGCAATTTGAATAATATTTTCATATTTTGGCTAGCTTTTCGGGATTTGGCACCACCATGCAAAGTCTGGGGAAATTTCAGCCAAAATGAGACCCATCCATATTTCATGCAGCGCGTCCGGTCGCATGAACTGTATGATTATGCACATTGGATTTTTTTAAATGGTTTATTTTAAAGCATGCTGTAGATCCCCATTTCCCTGCTCAGTATTATTCAACGATTAGGCGAGTTTCACTTGAGAAGTAATCTACAACTCAGATAATGCGTAACGGCCTTGTGTGGGCAGCGGCGAGCGGCCATTCCACACAAAGTCGTATAGCATAAAGACGGTTTCGATATATGTTAGGGGTGACATTGTCTTGGATTACCTCATAGGAGCTTAGCTGTTGCCTTGTGTTATATGTTGCCTATCTAACTGGATACAACTGCTTCATTCTTTTGCACCACGTTGCCACAACATTTGGATGACGAAGAGATTTCTGCAGCGATGTGATCAGCACGATGGGCCTCACCGCCCATTTCAGATGTAACGTTTGTAACAAATTAGAGGTCATATTTAGCCATCAGTGGATCGGATATGGTGGTCCGGGGCTTTGGCCTGCTCGATCGACGATGTTATCATGCCTTGATTATTTTTTATAGGAACATATCAAGTTAATACTGATAATGCATTTTTTGTCATTTCATAGATTCTGAATTATTAGTATTTAAACCTATATAAGAACTTCCTGAAAATCATTTTTTGCATTAAGTGAAAAATAGTGTTCTCATTCTTATTTTAATGATGGTAACCTCATTGCCAGTCAAACTTGAAAATTACTTTCTTTAGTTACTTTTCGTAGAGTTTCTAAAAGCCTTTTATCTTAAATAGAATGCGTAGATACAGCAGTAAATATTTATATTTAGAGTGAATGAATCAGAACAAATGAAATACAATAAAAGTTAGTATTGGTACAAACTTTAAAATTTTTAACATAAAAAAAAAACACTCTTTGACAGTTCTTCCCAAGTCACTGCCACAAAACTTTTTATTCTTTGACAGGTCTTCTATTACTCAACATGTTTGATAAAGTTGACTATAGCAATACGCTATAACAAAGAGAAATGTTTCTTAATGTAGCAAGAAGGTTTACGGAAATATAATAAAATCTCCTTGGAGTTACCAACGATTGCGAAAACCCTTCCTTTATCTTCATAAACCTCAAAAACTGATAGACTTCCGAGATTTAAAGAATCATTATTGAAACAATAGTTCATTTCGTAGCCCGTAATTTTGTGAAACGTTTCTGAAAAGCTAATGCAATCTATACGACTTATCTATACGATTTATCAATCTATACGACTTATCAATCTATACGATTATTGACTGCTCTTACCCGATTCAAATAAGCTCCGAAACAAGAATTTATATGTTAAAGTATTAGGAATTTTCTAATGTGAAATAATTGATGAGATACCTTATATTTTGGTCAGTCTACTGTTCTTTAAACAAAAGAAATGTTAAGTATTTTTTTAAATAAATAAATAAATAATTTAATTACTTATTTAGCATGTTTTCTAAATTAAAAAACGGAGTTTTAGGTTATTTTAAAGATCATTTTTTCAGCTTTATTAAAGTCTTTAATTGCCTCCTATGTCAACATCTTCAGAAAGATTTATTTTGCCTACTACTTTACCATGTGAATGCAAAGGTATTAATAATGATTTCGAATTGCGACTGATAAAGCATAGATAAATAGTCTAGTTATTTTTCGAATAATTAAAAAAATAGAATTACTATATTTAAAATAAGTTTAATATTTTTCTATGAGGGATAGAGATAGGTGCAAAGATTACATGATTACCTCTTTATAAGTTATTTTCCTGTTGATATCAAAATTTTCTCCAACTTCTGGAGAAAAAGGAAAACGAAATCGAAATTCATTAGTAAGACTACACTTTAAAATTCTAGGGAAGTTCTTAGTAAATAATGTGTAGTTCTTTGCACAAAATTACTTCCTTGAAAAATTCTAGTCTTCTACTCTGCAACATCCTTGATAAAAATGACGACACCAGAGCGTTGTAAAAAAAGGCGGGTGTTTCTTGATGCAGCCAGAAGCCTTAGAAAAATATAATATCGCTCACCCGCAAGAAAAGTGACACATCTCGCAAAAATTCATTTTGCGTTTTATTACTCTAATAGGTTTGTCATAGGTGCGTCTTAACTCTACACAAAAAGTTTCATAAGTTGTATTTATAAGGGAAATCACTTTATTACTTTATCAGTCAATTTGCGACCACGGAAGAGGGGTAGATTCTGTGGGTAGGTAAAATTACCCAACCCTCAAAGCCTCATTCTACTTACTAATACTTATTGGTTTTACAATTTTGTGCGCGTTTCTATTCCTGCATGCTAAGTGCTGTAATTTCATGTTGCAGTAAAATCATGCAATTTTCTTTTGCCTCTCCTGTGAAATTTACTTTTGCCGATATGTGTCACTTTTCTTGCGGGTGAGCGATATAATCTCTTCGGAATTACCAACGATTCCGAAAAGCCTTCTTTTATTTTTTAAAACCTCAGAAACGCCAAAATTACCGAGATTAAAGAATATTTTCTCAAAAATGTTTAATTCTGCTCCTGGAATTATCGGAAACGTTTCCGAGTAGCCATTACAATGTTTTTATCAGATCTCTCAAATTGCATGAACACCAAATATCGGTTTTTTGAATGCTATCAATTATAAAGGAAATATTTCTATGTTTAACAGAAAAACCTACCAAATTAACAACATTAAAATTTACGTAATTTCCTTACTCCTGCATGTATAAATTCTATTACGAAACTTAAAATATTTATTTCAGAATATATAGCACATATCTGCCAACTCTTACGCTTTTATGCTATATGAAAATTTAGTTTGAACTTTTGTCGTATTTAATCAGAAGATTACGGCGATTAAAAAAGTAAAATTTAATATTAAATTTTTGTGGTACAAAACCTCCTAAGTGTTGGCAGCAATTATAGCATCCGAAAACCCGATATTTCGTGTTGATATTAAACTGAGAAATTTTATTAAGTACACTGAAAAAACTACTCGTAAACGTTTCCAAAAATTAGTTTCTAGATATAAAAAAAATCTCATTTTTTCAGTTTGCATGCCAGTTGTTCTTCCTTGTGATATCTGGAAAATTTTCAAAAAAGTTTCCTTTAAAATGTTTGGATAACTAAATGCATATTAATTCCAGATAAGTTCGTGGATATATTTTCACCGTATATGCTACTGGGGAACGTTTCCGAGTAGCCATTACTGTGTTTTTATCAGATCTCTCAAATTGCATCAACGCCGACACAACTCGGTCTTTGCATGATATATAATAACAAAAAATATTTATAGGTTTACAAAAGGGACAATTACAGTCCAACATCAAATATATACATATACAGGGTGATTTAAAAGTTACAAAAGTAATAAAACCTCAATATTTTGCAAAGCAGTGACAATTGCACTATGTGGATTTCACAGAAATGCGCAAAATGATGTGTTGTTTTACAATAGAAAAAAAATGCTCTATCTGTACCAGAAAGTTCCAGTGATCTGGAAATTTCAGTTTGTCGCTGTTTACACTATCTTAAGAAGCGAATTACAATAAATATCTTTTCAAAGCTCTGCAGAGTGCCTTGCTAAAGATAAAAAACTGAAACGCCTTTTGTAGGTTACAAAAATAATTATTATTGCAATACAATTTTCATTATTAAGAAAATACCATGTCTTTCTGTATATTTCTAGGAAAACCGCAATGTTCTGTTACTTATTTTTTTTAATTAATTAAATTAAAGCTTTTTTGCGACTTGGGGATCACTTGGTGGATAGCCTCCATACTAATAAAAGAACAGATCGCTCTGTGTCTCTGTGTGTGTGTCTGCCTGTCTGTCGCTGATGGCTAGCAAAATCTACGGCACGTACGAGGTTCAAAATTTTTGTGAGAATAGCCCAAAGTCTCTCCTGACGTACCTGGTTCTCAGAATTTGAAAATTCTAATTAACAGCTGACTTATTAATTAACAACCGTCACTCACTTTCATTAAAATTCCATCTCGGTCCTTAGGACAGGAAAGTCTGACGCATGCGCTGAAGGCGCTGATACGCAAATGAAGAACAGAAAAAAATATTTCGGGGTATTTTGTCATTATTTATTAACTAACATCGTCCAAATCGCTCAATAAAGTTAAAAATAGAAGGCATGTTTTGAAAGACTGTACTCTTATGTACCAAACGCTGCAATCAATTAAAAAATATATCGCAATTAACCCCTTGAAAAAAAAAGTTAAAAAAGGATCGTTTTTCCGAAAAATGTTTTTCTCCCTTATTGCAACAACTCCCAAAGATGAATTTTAAAGGCACTGTCAAACCAAAAATATGCTTATAAAGCGGAAATCTTCTTCAAATCGATGGTGCAATCGTTTTTTGAAATATGAATTTTAATCTTTTCACATACACCGTCAAAGGTAGATCACTTTACGTTTCATAAAGAGGATTTACATTTCGATGCAAATTCTCTCCCTTTCGGTTAAACGTTTACCCTCTAAAATATGCATATTTTTATTAAATTTTAAAAGGACTTGGTTTTAGTTGTATTTACGATCCATTAAAATGTTAGAGAATTCGGACAATAATCATCTATTTTTTTTATGGTAATGAAACCGACGCGAAAAAAATTAAATGAAGAAATCATTTCCGCACCGATAGGGAACCTTGGCTAAATATTTTGTATCGATTGTGGCGTAGTCGCTTAACGCCTTAGTTTACTGTACGAACGTACCGTGGTTCGAAACTCGATAGGACTATGTTGAAATTTTAATTATTTCATTTTTGCTATTTTAAGAATTTCTTTCTTCTTCTAAAGATCTAAGAAAAAAAAAAGTTTCGCATTTGCAAATCGATATGGCAATAAGTACATAAATACAGACAGCAAATATTGTTAACGTTAAAACAATTGAATTATGAAAAGAAAACAAAACATAAATTACACATAAGGGAAACGAATTATGAAAAAAAATACTACATTTAATAAATCTCATTGTTCAACGTATTTAGTTAAAAGTATTTTTTTTTAACAATTTTAAGGTTTTTACTTATTCTTAATTTTAAATCTATTGAACTGTTTGAGAAAAAAATTACACATAAATTAATCGAATAATAATAATAATAATAATAACTACATTTTACATTGTCCAATTGATTTAATTATTTTTTTTTTCAATTTTAAGAGGTTTTTTTTAATCTTTACAAATAAAAACATTACTTTCACTTATAAAAACTCTCGCTAGATAGCGGCAAAAAAAAAATAAAAATAAAAATAAAAATAAAAATATAAAATAGTTCAAACTTGGCCGTGCAAAGTGGGTGTCGGTTCCGGTAATAATTCCAATACAGTGCCCCAACTAGAAGTAAGATACTATAAAACCTGCTTAGACGGAAACGCAATGGCCAGCTATAAATTCCGCTTTATGCATTCTCTTGAAATTGATCAAATAATAATTGCATTTTTTTTTGGTGTGGGGGGGGGAATCTAAAACCTAATTTTTTCAGTTTTATTGCACGATTCCTTTATAAACAGGCTTTACTCTATTAGAAAATCAATTTGCTGGATAGTACCTTTTTAAAAATCTATATAATATTATTTTCTTGCAATTTTGTTATTCCTTTTTCAGTACTACAGTTTATGATGTATATGTAATTACCTTTTTCATCTAAAAATTTTAAATAAAAATTCAAAATTGCGCTACAAATTTCAGGTTTCTTTAACACGTCAGTAGTCGCGGGTCGGTCTTTTTGCCGCACATATGAATTATCTTCTCCTAACACTTATCAACTTACAAACAGAATAGAGAACTACCATGTAGCTGACTTTAAATGTATCTGAACCGCCACAGTGAAGTATCAAGAAATTTCTGTTTTCTTCTACATTTTTACAAGCAAAGTTAAATTTTGTGGAAATGTCTATGCAACAATCCATAATCTCAAATTATTTTTCCTTTTTTCATTTTTCCAAATCTCATGAATAAAATGTATAATTTAAGTAAACTGCAAATTTATAACTTCATTGAAATGTAATATTCGAATATTAATCGAAAAACGTTTCTTATTTTGCATTTTTTGCATGCGGGGACCCGGCGGCAAAAAGACCGAGCTCGACTAATAACGTTCTGAAAAAAAAAAGAGACTACTGTCGGGTTAAAAATAGTATTACGGGCCGGGGCAACGACGGGCGGGGCAGATAATTTACGATAACATTAAAGACATAATTCAGTCAAACGATAAGATTTTTATTTCTTCACATTTGAATATTCACAATCACTGAAAAACAGATTCTCTTTTAAACGTGAAGTTTTCCCAATTAGAACTGATTAGTGAGTGGATTGAATTCGAAGCAAATCAATAGAGTCTCTTCTGATATTCTCCACAACGATGACACTCCTTTCAGTGAAATGAATACGCATTGGCTTTCAATATTGCCACGTGGTGTTAAGTTTATTCTATTGGTCACCAAACCAGGTTTCAATAGATCTATCTACGCTTTACATAAAATAAATTTAAGAACTTAGGTTTATCGAAGTAAAATATACAAATATTCCCTGACTAGTGCAATGCGAATGGCTTAAGTCTTACAAGGTTATTTAAAAATTGCGTAGTTTGAAAATTTAATTACTTTGAAGAATATTGAAATTGCTACAAATAATATGGTTTTCTTTGCAACAAACAGTGTTATATGAAGTGAATTTAGGTTTAGATATCAAAATAGAAGGTGTTAAGCATATATCGAATAAAATTTTGTTTTTGTGTTTTATCCAAGAAAAAAATAGTTTTCTGTACATATTCTGTTCACATTATACTAATTTTCATATCATTAAAAATATTACATAATAACTTGTATAATAATAAAAGTTCAACAATTTTTAATTTGCTCTTTAATCTTTTAAAATGATTTTAGTTGTTTTTCGCTCTATACAGTTGTTACTCTCAATATATATATGCATGTATATAAGCATTAAATATCGCAATTACCAACATAAACAACTACACATTCATGTTAATAGCGCTAAAATGTTTCTTAGTGAATCACCCAAATTTAAAATTATCTAGAAAAGGCATATATCTGGCCTGAACTACCATCCCCCTTCACCAAACAAGAAACGCGCGACATATACAACTAAAATGCAAAAAAGTACAACCGTAAAAACACAAAAGACAAGCCAAAAAACGCGCCGTAGTCTCGTCGGTACTAGGTTAAATTTCAAAAAGCTGCTGAGCATTTAAAACAAAAGCAATATTTTAAAATATACATGTAATTTTGGCAGTGGGTTTCGGCCAGAACGCTGCATAGCAAAATCAAAATATTCAAGAACATATTCGAAGACTACGTACCAGATCCTCCCCCACCGGACATTGCACCACAATGTTAATAAACCAGGAAGTGGCAGCACAGACAATCACCTCATCGAATACACGGCTGAAATTCCAGAATTAGTTAAAACTCGATTCGCATATTAAAACGCAATCGGTCTGCTAAGTCATATTTTGGTAGAAAACACCTGAAAACCCGATTTTAGCGGTTGACTCGTAGGTTTAACATTGTGTTTTCCTGCACCCAAAGTTATGAAAACATGGAGAACTGGGAGCAGTAAAACACAATGGTAAACGTACGAGTCAACCGCTAAAATCGGGTTTTCAGGTGTTTTCCACCAAGATATTACTTGGTATACAAATTGCGTTTTAATATGCGAATCGAGTTTTAACTAATTCTGAATTATCAGCCGTGAACTCGTTGAGGTGACTTCTCTGTGCTTTCTCTGTGCAACCGACTCCCGGTCTATAATGGCAACATGGAGACAGTAACTGAATTTTCCTGTAAAAAATTGATATCGGTTGAAAAATCACACCCCCACCAACTCAGCGACTTTGCACATAAAAAATAAAACAAAATAAGCGAGCTCCTGTAAAAATTGATGTCGTTGAAAATTCACACCCCACCAACTCAGAGACTTTGCACATAAAAAATAAAACAAAAAAGCAAGCTAGCTAATAAGAAAATCCAATCAAATTCCAAAAATCAATCAAAATTTGTCCCAGTCTGTTGCCATTAAACTCAGCCATCATCATAAAACCCTTATTGTAAAGGATTTAGGCGATACGAATCAATTACTGTCGATCAAAGGTAAACAATTAGTAATGGAGGTCGTCAGCAAAATCTGAATATTTTTCAAAAATAAAATCAAGAGGTAAATTCAAATACGACTTGTAATTCTACAGTTAGTGACATGATTCTGCCTGTGATTGAATATAAAAAAAACTTGCATTTCGAAGCTTCTAATAAAGTTATTTCAACGTCTAAGGTTTCATTTTCAACTAAATCGAGAATGCATAATATATTTGTAATTATTTTTCCCTTTATCTAACAGTTTTCTAGATAATTTGGATAATTTGAAAATTTTAAACTTTAAATGCGTTTACAAACATTCCCGGTTGAGTTTTTAATACTTAATTTTATCTTTAAAGGTCACGAGGCTCCCAAATGTGTCGTTTCGGTCCGCAAACGCCCCTTTTTTTTTCAAAAGAAAAATCTTCGTCAAAACGCATCTCGAAATGCATTTTCATTGCTCTACCACGGATTTTTCTATTCAAAAATACCGGTTTTCAAGAAACGGAACAGTGGGAGCCCCGAGTTCATTACTTTTTTTAAACGTAGAACTGGTAATAAGAGTTTAAATATTCTTAATATTTTTATAATAAATTCGTATTTTCCATGACGAATCGAAGACAGTCATACTAGGCATTTAATTGACTTTTCATTTAATATAATTCTGAAAAACAATTTTCGTTACTTTTATATCAATACTTGATACATTATCTTATTCAGTATGAAAGGAGGTATTTGAATGTTTTCGAACTATTTCAAACTACCCAAGATTACGAAAAACAGTGAAATTTATGTTCTTTTAAAATAATGATGAATCTAAACTAAAGTAAGTATAGATGTTATATATAGATTAGAATGAATCTAACTGAAGTATAGATTTTATATATAGATTAGAAAGCAGAAACAGGTCCATGAGTAACGCTGACACCATATTGCGGGGGCAAAGACATGAACAATAAATTTCGCTTTTAATGTATTTTTTTAAGTTCAGAACAAATGCATAATTTTAGCCTATCGAGAAAAAAAAGAAATCAAAATCATGTGTAAAATATAGACTATTGAACTATTTACAACAGGTCACTATAAAAAAAAAAAAAAGATGTAATTCTACAGATGTACAGTCACAGAAATCAGTATACATACTAAAATTTCTTCTTTAAAGTGCACAAAAAAGATATAAATCTACAAAACTAACTTTTAGAAGAATATACTAAAGCTACAGTAATCGTACTAAAATTTTATCTGTAGGCAAGGTTGCAGTTACATAAAATGTTCCAGGCATCCTAATTTCCTAAAAAAATATTAGTACCCTTACAGATATTTGCTTGTACAGTGCAAAAGTGTATCCTTTACAAGAACTTTTGTTGTTGCCGTTACATAAATGTTCCAGGCATCCCAGTATCCTGTGAAATTCTTTGTAACTTCAAAGATTTTGTTTTACAGTGTTCGAGAATTCTGCAAAGGCACTTCCCTTTTTAAAATTGTAGAACCAGATTTTCACAATTACCGTCTACAGCCGGAAAGGTACAAGAATTATTTTGCGCACCCTTGTACACTGGCCTCCAAAAGTTAAGGTGCAGGGACAGCTTTCGATTGCACACGTTTTGTTGAATATCTACAAATATTATTGTCGAATTGTTCTTGAACTTCTGTGATGAAAAGAACATGTTTGATTTCGTATTTCTTGGTGAAGTTTTAGTCGGGCCGACAATTAGGGGGCTAATAATAAATTTAATAATAAAATAATATTTGCGATCACCTATGCAATAGAAAATGCTGGAAATGGTTTGTCACTGCGTTAAATGACTATTTGGGTCCTGTTCAACGTTAGTGTGCATTTGTGTAAGCATAGCACTCATATTCATGAAGATGTTATTGTGTCTGTGAAAAATTCAAAATGTTTTTCCTTATAGCATACAGAGTTTTAAATCAAATTTAACACAACTTTCCGA
Source organism: Maratus speciosus (assembly GCA_963932465.1). Taxonomy (NCBI): domain Eukaryota; kingdom Metazoa; phylum Arthropoda; class Arachnida; order Araneae; family Salticidae; genus Maratus; species Maratus speciosus. The sequence continues at coordinate 113,690,453 of OZ010796.1, read as the reverse complement.
AAACTTGCCAAAGAATAGTAGCAACAGTATACTGCAAATAAAACATGAATATTTTGAATATTTTATGAGATATGGGCATTTTTATGAGATAATTTTTAACTGCGAATGCGCGGAAGATTTCAAAATTTTTATTTCAGAATTTGGTAGTCAGTATTTTGGGGTAACTTATATAAAACTTCCAGTCAAATATCGCGAAAATTCACAAAGATAGGGTCGATATAGTGAGTTGCTTCCTAAAAATAGCTTTATTATAAGGGATTTTCCACAACTTTTCAATCAGCTCACTATATCTTTCTAAGTTTTCACAACATTTGATTGGACTTTTTATAGAAGTTGCCCCAAAATACTGACTACCAAATTAAGAAATAAAAAATTTGAAATCTTCAGCGCATGCGCAGTTAAAAATTATCTCATAAAAATGCCTATATCTCATCAAAAATTCATTATATTCATGTTTTAATTTCAGTATACTGTTGCTACTATTCTTTGGCAAGTTTTTGGAAAGTTGTGTTAAATTTGGTTGAAAACTGTATGCTATAAGCAAAAAAATTTTGAATTTTTCACAGACACAATAACATCTTCACAAATATGAGTGCTATGCTTACACAAATGCACACAAACTTTGAACAAGATCCAAATAGTCATTTAACGCAGTGACAAACCATTTCTAGCATTTTCTGTTGCATATCTGATCGCAAATATTAGTTTATTATTAAATTTATTATTAGCTTCCTAATTGTCCTCCCGACTGAATCTTCACCAAGAAATATGAAATCAGACGTGTTCTTTTCATCCCAGAAGTTCAAGAACAATTCGCCAATAATTTTTGTAGATATTCGACAAAACGCCTGCAATCGAAAGCATCCAGTCCCTGTACCTTAACTTTTGAGGCCAGTGTATATAATGTATGCATCTGTATATACACTACATAGTGGTCTCAAGTTTATCTTAGTTATAAAAATCGTAGCACTGTCAGAAATTCACCTTCAGCAATTTCCACCAACAAGCGGAAAATGCACTCGGATAATTTTCTACTGCCCTGTATATTATCTTCACATTTTTTATAAACATCTCATATTAAACTAGAATTTTATAGAAATAATAAACAAAACAAAAATGAAAACATGCTTTCGGAAATTACTGTCCATAGACATCAACTTATCCGGGTTTTTTCTTTTTTGGTTTTTCTTTTGCGTAGACTTGTATATGAATTTATTTACTTTTACAAATCTCTCTCAATATAGTAGATGTAGTTCAGCTGAAAAGTGCATAACTCAGTTAAAAAATATGATTAAACAATTCAAGCTGATAAACAGTAAATTACGTTTTAATTTGCGTAGCCCAGTATATGATCTGTAGAATTTATACACTCAACCAAGTATAGAAAAAATTAGTCAAACCTAAAAAGTATACCACAGAGGAAAACGTAGCTTTTATCGTTCATAGAGAGTACTGAAATCGAAATATTTTGTGTGCCCCTGTAAATGAACAGCTATGCACTTCATTTTCTACAGTAAGCATTAGTGCACTTCCATAATGCATATAAATTCCATTAAGTTTGGAATAATGCAACATTATTAAAAAAACGCTTCAAACAGTTTTTACTTTAGACTATTTTGTAATCAATTTTTGAGTGAACATTTAAATGACTTATAAATGCTTCGTACACCCTAATATACAGATAGCCTCTTTTAGTGCAATTCATAAATTCACATAAATTGTATTGTGTTTGAAATTGTGTAACATCATTACAATACACCGAAAACTTTTTCCTGATGGACCTTAATCTAAAGGGATTCTTTTAAATGTCCTTGTATACGAACTAGAAATACTACGCACGCCATTTTCATTAGCTAACATGTCGCAGTAAACTTTAATAACATATACAGTGTGTTCCCGATTTCGACATAAAAATTCAGAGGGTTAATAGCAGGCATCAAGAGGATGAAGCATTGCTATAAAACTTTGGGTCACAAACCAATTATTGAGTCATAAATACGAGGTGTTTCATCCTAACAGAACTCGGGTTGACGGTAATAATTTTGAGAAAAATAAAAATGATGCTTCGAAAATGTAACTACAGATACAATCGTAGAAAAAGAATGTAAACACCCCCAACTAGCTCTGCAATTAATTAGTTTAGAAGAACATGATTCATGCCAAACTATTGAAAATAATGTCTACTTTTAAATGATGTGTTTGAAATTTCCTTAGGGCGCCGTCTACATATCAATACAAACCCAAACTTATTTTTTTTTTCAATACCAATACCCAAGTTTGAAACAATAAATAGATTCCACACCTTTCAATAATCCTAAATCCAAATTTGCATGAAATGTGTATGATTAGTTTTCGAGAAATTAATTGTTTTAATATGAGCATATTTTAGGGGCTGTAACCAAACTGAAGTTCTGTATTCGATTGCTCAAATGCTACGGAATGACTATATCACTTCTATTAATATATTCTTTCTTGCAAATAGGACCATTTCACTCGCTTAATATGTTTCGACTATTGCCAGCCCAAATGGTTAATTTAAATGTGTAAAATATATATTTTCCAAATATGCTTTTCTGTATATCATAGATGGCCCCTTAAAACGTCATTTTAATATTTTTTACTCATAATTCGAAAACTACTTGAATGACTAATTTTAAATTGAGAATTTAGATAAAGGAGGACGTCATAAATATAAATCTATCAAAAAAATTGTAGGTCGTACTTCATATTTCGTTCAAATATTAATTTCAAAATTGGTAATTCATAGTATAAAATTTTTAAAATTACAATTTTAATGTAATTTTTTGGGTTCTTTACTATTATAATTAAACAAAAAAACTATTCGCATTAGAATTATAATTTCAGGATATTAATAAAAGGATTAAAGGACATTAATAAAAATCTGAAAATGTACACTGTAAAAAAAAATCTGTGAAGTTACTAAAGTTTTTCTAGGAAACTGGGATTCCTAGAACTTTTCATGTAACGGCAACAACAAAATTTCATGTAACAGACACACTTTTGCGCCGAAAATCAAAAAATCTGTCAGGTTACTAAGAATTTTTTTGGAAACTGGGATTCCGAGAACTTTTCATGTAACTGCAGCCAGGGTTACAAATAAAAGTTTAGTAAGATTACTGAAATTTTAGCAGATTCATTTGTAAAGTTACAGATTTTTGTAGCTTTACAAAAACTAGTTTTGTAGATTTGCAGCTTTTTTCGTACAGTTACAGGTGAAAGTTTAGTAAGCATGTAACTTTACATCTGTAGAACTACAGATTTTTTTTACAGTGTATTTTAGAATTAGAAGCTCTAAAATTTGAATGCTTATAATTAAAAACTTATCATCCAAATGACTTGAAATTTCGTTTATATGCATATTTTGAGCTGATGATTTAAAATATATTGTCAAAATTGGGTGTTGCTATTTAAAAAAACAAAGTTTGTTCGGGATTTGATTTGTAGATGACCCCTAAGCATATTTTATATACATCATTTAAAAGTAGACTTTATTTCCAATCGTTTGGTGCCTGTAAATTTTTTCTATTATAATTAGTTGCAAAGTTAGTAGAGTGCGTTATTTTTTTTTTCACGACTGTACCTTGCTTTTTGTGAAATGTGATACCAATACGAAAAGTTCTGAAAACATAGGGTGCGCACATAATCGGTGATACTATATGAAATGATAATCGCAGCCCAAAATGTGGAGAGTCAAGTGCATACTGCTGGATCGTATAATCCAAACTTTCCCCACTTTTTGTCTTTATCACATTTACGACAAATGTGAGCATGTCTATTAAAATTTTCGTTAGAATATATTTCAATTTTCTGCGAGTTATTACGGTATACCCAATTTGAGTTAGGGTAGGACACCCTGTATTTTTGATTGAATAGGTGGTTTGCGACAACATGTTTTGTAGTACCTTTCCAACTTCTTGATGCCTACTAACGCCGATCTGAATTTGTCGGTGAAATTAGGCAACACCGCATATAAATTAAATGGCAATACGTGTATAATTATGAAAGTTAGAGATCGGACAGGCGGCAGAGCAAAAACCGAATTGATATACATTTTTTCAACTATGTTGAAAGTGGAAACTTAAGAAAGAAAAGTTTGATTTAAAAGTCACGAAGCTTAAAGATTGGATAATATTGTAAGTTTGACGACCTCATTTCGACTGTTCTTTGAGTTAGACATGAATTTCATAACCTTAATGAAATACGATAGCCAAGGTTTTAAAATATTTATTTAGTAGTTCTAAAAATAGATAAAACTTAAATATACAAACAATATATTCTTGAATTTATTTTAAACTGAAAACTTTATACGAAGATTTTTTTTTTCAGTATTATGGTAGTTCACGAGTTCACGAATTTAATTTACAGCGAAAAGTTTTTTTTAACAACAGCGTAGCTATGATATCCGTTTAAACAAAAAGTAATATTAAAAAAAAAATGTTTGCTAGTGGAATTCTCATAGTTATGTGGCTAGTATACTTCATTTGTTGACGTAGCTGTTTGATTTAACTGTTATGCGGTCACGACTTTTATGAAGTCATGTCACCGATATTGCATTTGTGACAGCTTAAATATGATACGTAAAAATTTCAACACGCGTCCACTCGTGTAAACATTTAGAGCACTTGAATGCCTAACATTTGTGAAACTATATCAATTATAGTACAATATAATAACTGTAAAGTAGTTTAATAATTGTGATAGATGAAGGTAAAAAAGGATATATGGTAAATATGAATATGTTTTTGAGATAAACGTGACATTTCTTTTACTTTTGTCTCACATATAGCTCCAAAACTAAAATTTGATTTTATCTATTGATATGTATACATTACAGACTAATATTTCTGTCCGTACTTTTATGAAGAATCTTGCATTGGTGACTGCGTAACGACGATCTTCAAAAAATAAAGCATATGCTCATGTAAACATTTAGAGGGCTTGAAAGTCTAAAATTCATAAAACAGTAATAATTACAATTCAATATAAAAACTGTGAAGTAGTCTAATAATAATTATAATAGATCAATGTAAAAATGTAATATGATAAATAAAAATATGATTTTACGACAGACGTGACATTTATTACTTTGATCTCTCATGTAGCGCCAAAATTAAAATTTGTTTTTTTATTCTACTAATATATATATATATATATATATATATATATATGTATGTATAATTGTTAATCCCAATTTTCTCGTTATTATGAAATATCTTGCATCGGTGCTAGCTTAACTACTATTTATAAAAATTGCAACACCCTTCATCTTCCGTGAAAATTTAGAGTGTTTGGAAGTCTATTTATAAAAGAGTAATAATTACAGTACAATGTAATAACTGTGACATTGTATGATAACTGGGGTAGATGAATGTTAAGAATATAATACGGTAAATATAATTATGATTTTAAGTCAAATGTGAAGATTGTTTTACATTAGACTTACATATAGCGCCAAAATTAAAATTTAATTTTTTTCGATAATTATACATGCATAATTATTCATTCAACTTTCCTCTCACTACTATTACGAAATATCTGGTATTGGTAATAGTGTAACTACCATGCATAAAAGTTGCAATAGGAAGGTCTCGTGTTAAAATTTAGAGGTCTTGAAATTATAACATGTATTTTTATATTTTAATTTTTATTTATTTTTAATAATTATAGTACACAATAGTAACACTGGAGAAGTCTAATAAAGTAACAGTAATGTAAAAAAATTCCTATGGAAAATATAAAAATGATAGATATATCTCAGAAAATAATAACAATAGAATAATAAAAAATTATTAACAGAAATGAAATGCATTAAAATTTTGATATACATACATATGATCGCTTTGTTTTTGGGAATTGCATACAATTGTTTTAAATGAGGTATTTTAAAAGTTAGTTGCTGCTTAATTATCGCACGTAATTGAATTTGACAATATAAAAATCTGATAAAATTATTCTCTATTTTTAATGATCCTTTTTTAATTTGGGCAACCTATGTATCGATATTGTTTTTGATAAACTAAATAATAAATTTGCCATCACTAATGAATCATTTTTAATAGCTGGTAAACTTTAAAAAAATCTTCTTTTGTACAATTAGTGATAAAAAACCGATACACATGCCTTTATTCGTGGATAATTTACAATGAATGCAAAACAAAGGTGTCTTTTGTCTTGGAAAAATATTTTCTTTCAAAACATGAATGCATTTTGCAAAATAGAGGTCCTCTACACAGTAAGCATTGCAATAACTTTGTCTTTTTTTAAATGATAACACCCATTTTTGTCAACATATTTGAGTTCCGCCTATCAAGGCAGTCCGAAAAATAGTAAAAATTGCATACTTTTAAATAAATTTTTAGTCGCTGTATGTAAGAAAATATACTAGGCGTATATCGACAAATTAAGAAAACAATGATGTATATCGCAAGAAAACAACCATACCCACACCCACTGTTAAAAATTTGCAGCATTCTGTCCAGTCATTTGACCGTTTTTATCGAAAACGGTTACACAACCCTAATTTAACACTATTCTGACCATATTATTGGCCATTTTATGGTCAGAATATCGTTAAATTACGGTTATGAAATCAACGAAATGAAAATGACTGGATAGAATGCTACAAATTTTTAACAGTGCAGTAAAAATGTAGAAGCAATCTACATATAAAATTAAATTAAAGAAACTCATCCACCATTTTTTTTTAACACGGCAGAAGGCGCGAACTCAACTTTAAGGTTGGAGATCGCGCAGGTTGATTGATTCACCCCAATCAGTTTTATACAAAAAATGTACAATAAATTAGAAAAAAGTCATTTGATTATAAACAATAAGTATATTAATTCGTTAAAATGTATTTAAGAAGCACTTTATTTAAGAAATCTTTTTTAATGTTTGAAAGCGCGCACCGAACTGTGACGTTAGAGATTGCGCGGGATGACTGAATCACGCCAATTAGTTTCATACAAAAAATGTAGTAAAAAAAATCACTTGGTAATAGGCAATATGTGCAATAATTCGTAATGAAAAGGACCACAAAATACATAAATACTCCAGAACAGAAAACTGCACTGCTTAGAATGAGAAATTTTGAAGCAATAACGGTCGCGTGGGGAGACTGAGACACCACGTTACCACATGCATTCCAAGAAATGACTGTTTAACATGAAGAAATGAGAGGCAAGTAAAAATAACACTTCACCTACCAAGGGGAGTGTCAGACAAGAGGATACTGAAAGTATGATTGATTACAGATAAATAGTTCAGCTTGAAATTATGTTTTTCTATGAATGGGGTGACTCTGTGCCCCGCGCGATCTATTTCGGGTTAAGGATCTCTCACATAACTTTACTGGTTTCTGTTTTTGATTTTCTTGTGTGTTATTCGATCCAAAATACGACTCTTTAGACTTTTGAAAAGTAAAAATTCCGTATATCTCGAAATATTTGATTGGAAGGAACTGTCAACTTATAACTATGTTTTTGGCAGCGCCCATACTATTTATGTAAAAGCAGCTGTAGGTCATAAATCATATTTTTAATCTGAATTCATTAATAATTTTCGGAATTAAAATTGTCCTTTTAAGTAAAAAATAATGCTTAAAGTAAATGCGGGTTCCTATAATGTATGTAGCTGAAAACAAAGATATTTAAATCCGATGGGGTTTTGGGAAAATATAAATTAAAGCTTGTAAAGTACATTTTATATTATCATTCTCAAATTTTGCCCTACTCTACATTTATAAAGATTTAACAAGAATAGATAACCTATATACTTTTACGAGCTGATTTGATCCAAGAAACACAAATAAGGCGTCAAAAATGTGTGTTGTCATTTGCAATGTCGAAGTTCGATCAATTTGTAATATGTAAACGACCCCCATTCAGAAAATTGCATTTATATTCTGAAAGAAGACGTTCTTCCGAGCATATTGGAACTTTTGGTGTGATTTTATAGTAAACAGTCTGCGAATAAAGTCAGATGTATTATTGTTTTTTACTCTGACAGCACATATATTTATAATGTCATAAAAACTACCGTATATATATATGTATATATATGGAATCCATGGAAATTAATGTAATCACAGTACAATAAGTAAATAAAATTTATAAACTGCAGTAGATTCCTGAAAAATCACTATTAAAAATGCTTGTACATATTTATTGTTATGAAAGTACGAAGATGGTTCTGAAATATATGTACAATTTTTATCGACCGTTCACTCAGGTCATGAAAAGCGCGGTATATATATATTTTTTCAATAGCTGTTATAGAACATTTTAAATGCAAAAAAAAATCATGTAATCTATAACTTTATTTCTTTACGATGATAAGTTGCATAATTTTGTAAAATTTTTATTAAAACTTTGATAGATATCCGTATAGTATAATAAATCTAATATTTGCGTTAATTTTTAAAAAAGTGTCAACTTACATTTAGGCAAGAAATCATTCCAAAAGTACCAGAATTTTACTCAAAAAATATAGTTCACTAAAATAAGTTTTATTTTAAAAACTTTTTAATGACAATATTCTAACAGATTACGTAAGCAAAATCTGTTAAAACTTAAGAAGTTGAGAAATTTATTTCGGACGCCAATGTCTATCATAATACGTAAGTCTCTAAATTAACATTCCTTTTCTATTTCAAATATATACGCTGCAGTTCTTTATCTAAATTGAAAGAGCCTCTCTAAAATCTTTCTGAGCTCCGTGCATTGATGTCAATCTAACCGTGAATTCGGGAGACTTTTGTTAGCACCGTGGCTTGAAAATTAATTTCGCTATTCACTAAAAATTCTGAGAAATATTTATGAATCATCATATTTATGAAGACATACTTTAAAAAGAAGGGTAGTTTCTAGGACAATTTTTTTAAATGTATTCAGAAAGTCCATCTAACTTAACTCGGTGTATTCAGTATATAGAATAAAGGAGTACTGTGCTGAATGGACATGTTAGTACGATGATAAATTATATGACGTTTTCATGTAGATTAATGAATAACAAATACCATATTTCAGTATTATATATATGTAAAAAGGAATGGGGTGCGGTATAAAACAAGGTAACATTTTTTTTCTATTGCAACTTCATATGAAAAGCATGATTGGTTTCAGCTAGAGCGTATAAACATTATTGCATATTACATTAAATAAGGCAACAAAAAATATAAAACAAACCTATTATTTGCTTACGACCATTTTAAAACCCTTTCAAAAGCAATGTATTAAATATCCAGCAATAACATAAAATGGACTTGCTACAATTTCAAAATCAATGGCTCATTTATTACTCGATACATACCACCATAACGAAAAACAAATATTATGTAAGTGCAAGGAATTTTGGTATTAAAATTCAATAAGTCCAATAAAGTAAAGTCCAGCAGATAAAAAATGTAACACACACATAGATGAATTTTCAGTGATAACACATCAGCTGTTTCAGGGGAAGCAGTGATAATTGTTGTCATTGTATATATATATAGAAAACATGAATAATAACAATTTCGAAACTTTTATTTTATTAGTTCTTCTATTTTCGACTTCAACTTAAATGCCAATTTCACGACTAGTGTTTTATGATTAAATATATTTTAGTCTAACATATATATTTAGAAAACTAAGCCGTTGCTTTTTTTTTAGTTAGAATTGTCCATAAATTTAAGCATCTATACTAAAAAAAGAAAGTTTCTCTCTGTGTGTACGTGTGAGAGGCCCAGGGAAATCTACCGCTCATGTAATGTGGAAAATTTTGTACTATGATAGACCGAGGTAGATTAGAATGCACATGAGACACACAATTTTAAATTTTAGATAATTACACGAGTTATTAATTAAAAACGCATCTAATACTCGTTTTCTATTCGATGTATTACGTATTAACAAAAAGTTTCTATCTCCTTCTCTCTTTGTGTGTGTTTGTGCGATGCCCAGGAAATTCTACGGCGCGTACAAGGCTGAAAATTTGTATAAAGGTAGTCCAAGGCAGGTCCGAATGCATCCAAGACACATAATTTTATTTTGTTGATAATTACCCGAAATAATAATTAAGAACCCTTCGAATACGCATTCCTTTTCTAAATTTCGGCTAATCTGCTCACGCACGCTCAGTTCGATCAATCTTTTTAATCGAAAAATGAAACAACTGCTTTGATTTGAAATCGCAGACGATGGAAATTGATTTTCACAAATTTGCGAAATCAAAGAAACTATTTGAGGTATAGATTTGAAACTCTTTATACATATATAGATACCTTTTTTTCCATACGAATATCCATTTTTTCTATAAATTGGTAGGTAGTGTTCCTTATTTTTTGTAAAAAACCGACATTTAAAAAATAAAGTAGACAGAGGTCGGTATTCATTAAAAACTTAACTAAAAACAGACCTTCTTCCGGCCGATCCTCCCTTTACTTTCCGAAAATGAAAGGAAATAATTGCGCACTAATGAAAGAATATTAACCCTTCACTGCACGATTTTTCTTTTCTTTATGAAAAAAATAATCTGACTAAAGTCATAAATACAGGAAAAAAAAATCATACTTCATATATTTTTTTTAAATATGGATTTTTGTTGTATGTGCCATATGTGTCCCAAAGCACACAATTAGATATTTACTGTTTTGTACTAAATGTGGTACAAAACCCACAATACTTGTGTATTAGATATACAAAAAGAGTATAATATGTATTAAAATTTTATAGCAGATATTTAACCCTTTGAGGAGCAAGCAATTGTGTCTCTGAAATGTTGCATTCACACCGGAATATTCGAAAAAAATTATTTTAAAATAAGGAAAAGCAATTTTGCAACTTTTTTTCTTCCAATGTTAGAAATATAAAATTAAATTTAAATTTTCTGCTGCGAATCTTGGTTAAAATTAGTTGCGATATAATATATCCCACCGCCCCTCAAGGGGTTAAAGTGCGCAATAAAGTAAAAATTACTGTTACAAATTTCAAAATACAGATTGTAAAAAGACATGAAAGGAAAAAATGTATAGAAAATTATTTTACAATAAAATAAAGTATCATAAAAAAGCAAATCAATAGAAAAAAGCGTGTAAAAAAGAGCTTTAACAGCAAAAAAGTTTGTTCATTTGAGATGTAACACAGAGTAACAGATTCTATCTCGATTTATACGTAAGGCTACTCCACATTTTGAACACTTTATGAAAGTTTTGCGGGAGCAGTTTGGAATTCCATGTAATCTGGACAATGGCATACTCCATCTAATCTTATAACTTTGACTTGCATTGCAGATACAGGACCTTTATGTTTCTTGGCTATAATTCTCCTTTGTACTTCAGACATTCTTGGGCGTCCTCTTTTAGCTTTTGGTATTTCGCTTCCAATTTTACAAAGGCGGATTGCAAGCTCTTCCCTGAATTTAGCCAAGTCATTTTTGTTAAGGAATTATTTTCGTTCACTTTTTTATATAAGATCCATGGATTTATTATAACAACATCCAGTAGATGGTAGAAAACTCACACTTTTTAGATCGCATTTTATTTCTATATCTTTCTAAATGGCTCTCTAGTAAGTCTACACCAACAATGTGTTTATTGCATTGTTTTAACACAAAATGACAAACTATATCACTCTTTTGATTCACCTTTTTATCGAATCGAGAGATATTTTCTATAGAGAGACTCGCAGTAAATGTTGACAAGAAATTAACTGGCTTATTATTTAACCATGTAACACGTGATATTTGTGTACTGTTAATGCATGCTACTTGTTCTTAACTATATCCTCTTTTTTCTTTTTTATTATCTCAGATTCCAACGGAAGCTTACTATTAGGAATTCTATTGCGTCTCACTGTGGCCAATGAAAGCACTCCTTTCTGTGATAAAAATTCAAGTAATGGTAATGAATTGAAGTAATTATCAAAAAACAACTTTTGATTTTGATTTCGCGGAATTAACCTACTGAGACACACAGCAACATTTGATGCAGACCCTAAATCTGGTTCATTTGGCGGTCGTATGTCAACATTTTCCTGGCCACTATATAATTCAAAATCATAAGCAAAACCACTTGTACCACATACAACGAAGAATTTAAAGCCCCATTTATTTGGTTTATTGGGAAAATACTGTTTCAAAGGGCTTCCAGACTTTGTTTCGAAAATTTGTTCATCTATTGACAAACACTCTTCCATAGCAACTTGCATAAAACGTTTTCTGATACACTCTATTAGAGGTTTTACTTTGAATAGTCTATCAAAGCCCTTCATACCTCTAGAAATTCTTTAGTATTGTCATTAAAAAGTATATTGTCGGATTTTTTCAAATTCTTTGACAGACGTTTTCTCTTTATTGTTTGATTACTTAAAATATCACTCCAGTAATCTCTTGCAGATGGTAAATGTATAAGTTGCATTAGATAACAAATTCCCGTAATCAAACCTTGTAAAGGTTTAGAAATATCTTTTTGTATGCTGTATCTATGTGTCTCTTCTGAAATAAGATTCAAAAGTTCAAGGGTAAAAAAAAAGGGAGAAAAATTGATAGGGAGTCTCCAGAGCCATAATTTCAGCACTCAAGGTGTGACTTCCTCTATATTTTATTTGCACTTCAGGAATTTTCAGATTTTTATTCTTCCAAATTAGTTTTTTTATTTTCGTCTCTTCTTTTTGACTTTATTTTATCAACACTGGGTCCAGCAGGAGTATCTGCAGCATCTGAAAGAATAAAATAATCTTTCTCTAAGTTGATGCTTCTCAATCTATACATTCACCGTTGAATTCAGGGATGCTCCGGGGGCGGACATTCGACAGAAACATTCAGATGTACTCCCTAGATAATTTTGAAAATTTGTATCGTTTAGAAATTCAACCCTCCGCCCACCCCACACACAAACACACTCCCGGCGCATAAAAATGTCCCTCAAGCGAAAAAATGTCTGAATTCAACACTGTTGAATTTTATTTGTTGTTTTTAACTTTTATATAGTACTTTTAGTAGCATTTAAAATCACTTTAATATTAAATATAAAAACTTACCTCCTGTTTCAGTTGAATCAATTTCTTGGGTCACATTTATTGTTATCGTGCAAGTCAATGTCTGATTCAGATGAAAAAAATTGCATTTTCAGTTCTATTTTTTGCTGGGTTATATGTTCAATATTCCCAATTATCATCAGAAAATCCAAAAGATTCATCATGGGTATCAGATACAAATAATATTGCATTTATTTCATCTTATGTTAGCCCTTTGCGCGCCATTTTTCATTAGAAAGTACTATGAGCTTTATGCTCTATGTTCCATATCTGGCACAAACACAAAAACAAGATTTCAAGCTGAAGTACTGAAATATTTTAGTTTTAAGCAGCCTAAATAACAAATATGTGATATACTTGAATGGCTAAAATTTTATCTTGTGATACTTTTAAGATTTTTTGGTGAAAAAGTTGCAGCAAATTCTACTGTTGTTTACGATGCAGACTGATTTTTTTAAAAAGAAAATCTAATAGATAACTATCTAGTACTGCCATCCGGTGAAAAAAAACAGGTACAAAACTGTTTGTTTGAATGTTCTATATATAGCACAAAGCTCAGATAATCTATATTTAGGATCCATAGGAAAGTAGAAGGCTTTTATTGGTATGTGCCAGATATGGCACACCGTGCAGTGAAGGGTTACAATACATATGGTAAACATTCCGGAAATCGTTAAACATATGTATGTAAAACTTGAAGTTCAGAGCTGGAGAGTATAGGGGAAGCATATTGACAATGGATTGAATGATATGGAAAATTGAATTTCTTCATTAAAAGAAATTTATTCTGCATTTAATCTTATCTCAACTTATTTGAATCGTACCCTTTTATGCACTAAATATCATCATTTTACATCAGATTTTTCTATGGAGCCTTTCGATACATGTTTTTCATAACAAATAAAAATTTTAACGATGGTAGAGATGAATAACGGGAACGGGATGTTCCGATACACCTTAATTCTAAATTTGAAAGTTTTACCAAATGCTTGACTATCTTGGCCACTGTCTATCTAAACCCCTTATATTGTCCCGTCTTGAAAACATGACCAAAGTTAAAACTTGGTACAGGCGAACCGTTTTTGCCTTTGGTTTGCACACACTGATCGTTAGACGCTTAGTTGCAAGCCCGGGGCACTTTTCTAACTTTTTCTGACACCCCTCATGTCAGAAATCGTTGGAGAGCAGTTTGACCATTATTTCATAATATGTATCACCCAACCCCCTCCGCCCCATTTTAATTTTAAATCATTGGTTAAGTCACTTGGACACTAATTATCTGATACCCTTATATCGCACTTCCTTGAAAACATTACCAAAGTTGTAACTGGGTACGGGGAGACGAATTCTGCCTTTGGTTTGCACCCCTCCCGGAAGATTAGGGGCTTAGTTTACTCCTCCTGAGGGAGCACTTTTCTAACTTTTTCCGACCTCTTAATTTTATATATCACTGGATAGCCCTTTGACAAGACTTTCATGTTATGCACCCTCATTTGCCCCAAGGATTTTTCTTTTATTTCAGTCCCCCACTCCCTCAACTAATACAAGGTGGCCATAATTAAACCGACGGTACTCAGAGTGTTCTGTAGCGCGATCTAGTTGCGAGAATGGCGTAAATTTTGTAGGAAGATTAAACAACTCGGGGGACGAAGGATTCCGTGAAAATAAAATAGTTCCAAAAATCACCACCAGATGATTATGTGGCGCTGTGTATTCGAAAAAGATATTTTCAAAAAAGAAGAATCAATACTGAAATGAAATGACCGTTTATTTTGCACATCCAACTCAGGTTCGATGTGGCCGCCGTTTTTTTGGACCACATATTGCATTCTGTGCACAGCATTTACAGCAGCAGAGAATAACATGTCTGCAGGAATCTCTCGTACAGTTCGCGATATGTTATCGTTCAACGTAGCCAGGATAATCTTTTGTACGATTTTCCATACCGTACAATAAGGTATATCCAGATTTCGAGCTATCCCACGAGCGCTGGAAGTGGTAGCAATATTGTCTGGTGCTCTGTCGACAATCGCCGTTGCCACTTCTTCGATTTTATCCTGTGATACGGGTTTTCGTCCTCTGCCTGACTGAAAATTGTAGAACCTGTTTACTCAAACTTCTCAACCATTGCTTTTAAACCATTAACTGACAAAGGACCGTTACCTTTACGCATTTTTTTGTGGGATGTAAAAGCACAAAGAGCGGCTGGCGCATTGCGCTGGTTGAGGAAAAATTATTTGACTAGTAGAGCGCGCTGGACTAAAGAAGGACCATTATGAAAGATAACTTTCAATGAAATTGCTTCTAACACTAGCACATTAAATTTTAAAGCCGAACAAGCTGGCACTGGGCCAAAATATGTAACGTGAAATTTGAATAAAGAACTTCTTCTTCTGTTGTTGCTTTCTTTGGCGCTCTATAAGTGAAATTGCAGATAAAGAAACTTTAGCAGTGTTTATGTAAATTTTTAGCTTTTTATAAACTATTACCATTTTGAGCTTGGATTAAATTGTTTAATTCGTTAAATAAACGGTATTTTTATTTCAGTATTTATTCTTCGTTTTTTGAAACTCTCTTTTTCGAATACAAAACGCCACATATTCCCCTGGCGGTGATTTTTGGAACTAATATTATTTCGCGGTATCCTTCATCCCCCGTCTTGTTTAATCTTCGTACAAATTTTGGCGCCATTTTCGCAATTAGATTGTGTTACAGAACACTCTGAGTACCTTCAGTTTAATTATGGTCACCTTGTATATTTCCATATACTTTGCGTACGGAAGAAGTCTTTGCATTAATCTTACGAGTGTTGGAAAGCAAAAATTAAATAACATCAACAGCGTTGCAGTAAAAACAAATCCAATATAACCCATGCTCTCTACTTCACTAGCCTTCTGCTTCATCAGAATTCTAAGTGTTTCTTCTTCGACAACCTTGAGTCAGCGAATGGAAAATGGAGAAACCAGTTTTTCCCTTTACAGAGTATGGTAACAGTACTTGAAGGGGAAGAACGAAGGGTGTCACATGCCGCGCATGGGGTGGTTGAAAAACCTTCCCTATTGCATTGGCTGATTAAAATTTTATAAAAAAAAAACTTCAGTCTGCATTTTTAAAAGTAATTCCATCTTTTTTAAAAGAAACTGTGCAAAAATTACCGATGTCTTCTCACGAACTGTAGTTCTAAGTAAAAGATGTCCTGAATTCTGAGATTTCGCCAAGATTTCCAGTTCCGTGCTGATGTCAGAAACAGCCTGACAGAGTTGACCCAGAAGACAAATTTTAGTGTTTTCTAGTGATAATTGCATACAAAAAACATCAAACGTAGTGAGGAATTTCTAATGTGCTAATTACTTCAAAAATTTTCTATGCATGCCTTAAATAAACGAGCAGATGGAGTGTACAAAATAGTTGAAACGTCAAGTGTACGTGACAAGTGATTTCGTTCTCAGTGTGTAAAAAAAGTAATTAATACCAAAGCCATTGCACGTCATTCTACCATTCATATTTAATATGAAGCCATGTGCGAGTGATCAGCAATATAGCGGATTTAAAAAGATGTAAAATAAAAATTATTCCAGATTTATCCCATTTCGCTGAAATAAGGCCTAACTTTGCTTTTGAAGAAAAGCACAGCTTATGTTACCATGATTTTACAGTGCCATAGTTAATTCCATACATTTACTTACACAATAGCAAAGTTAATTTATTTTATTTATGTTTTGATTTCATTTTATTTGCATAAATATGTACTAGTTAATATAATTAGAATTAAATCTTTCTTCAGTATTTATGTATTATTTTTAAACCATTGATTTCTGATTCAATATATCATTTTTAATTTCTCTTTTAAAAGATATAATTAAATTATATAAATTAATGCAACTTTTTCTCTTATCTGCCCTATTCAAAATCATGCTATTTACAATCTTCTATTTTATAAAACTCTATCCAATATGTCATCATAAATTAATGTAATTTGATATTATGTTCATAATTAAAAATTTCAAATACAATTCCTTCAAATAACTCCTTTTATAAATCAACTATTTCAACATTTCATCATTTGTACCTTACTCACACGACTACACGTTGAATAATGGAGTTTAGCTCGGATAGAGGTTTGCTTAGAATATAGTGCTCCCCTGGTGGCGGAAAATGGAACGAACAGACTTTGCAACGGTGCGCATCACGCCTTCTATACAGTGCCGCAGTCAGCGCGGACCCGTGTCGGATTTTCGAATAGAACTTACTACGCTTCCTGGTGGTGGAAGGTGGAACTAAACCTTTTTGCAGCGCGTGCCAAGTCTGCTTACTTATACAGTGCCAGAGGCAGCAGGAACAGGTGTCGGAGTTTCATTCGAAAGTGGTTTGTTTAGAACATAGTGCATCCCTTGGCGTTGAAAGGTGGAACCAAAAAATTTTGCAGCGCTCCCTTATACTGTCCCGCATGCTGTGCATGTCGGAGGTTCGTTTAGAAAAAATGCGTCCACTGGCGGTGGAAGGTAGAACTTCGTTATATCATGCCGTAGGCAGCGGAAACACAAGCCGGAAGTTCGTTCGGTTCAGTTTCGCTTTTTGAAAAACAGAATCATATAAAATGGAGTTCCCGATGTAATTACATACAAATCTAATGTTCATTTAAAGTTATTATCATGAGAATGGACAACGCCTGCGTATCTTTCTCATGATATAGAGTAAAAAAAAATAAAATATGCACATTAACTATACTTTGAAAATAAATATTTAAAACAATAAAAAAATTATTATATGAAAATGTGTTAATTTTTATGAGTCATGATATTTCTGAAGATATACGTGAAAAGGGGGGCTATTTTTAGGTGAAAAATAATGTATTAAAGAAATTAATCTAGCTTATCTCGGCATATGCAGTATATTGAAATAAAGGAGTACTTTGATGACTTTCGCTCAAGTATTTTCTGGTCTGCACTAACGATCAGTTTTGCCAAATTAGAGGAAATTTAATTCAGAAATTTAGAATAATAATTGTCCCTTTATTTAATTACAGAATGTCTATCTTTGGTAAAGAAATTATTATTTATTATTCGGAAAATTGAAAAAAATATTGACTAAATTAGAAATACAGATAAAGAATAAACGATATTATATTTTTATACTTTACATAAAATTTAATTTTTTTTTTTTTAAATTATGTACAATATTAAAGGTTTCATGCATTCATTAAAAACTGAACAAAAAAAAAAAAAAAAAAAAAAAAAAAAAGATCGGTTTCATTCGATAAGCCGACATTTATCTAAATTGGGATATGAAAGGATATTAAATGTTAAATTTTGCCAAGTTCTAAAAGCATAATTTAAAATGATTTAATCAAATTTTTGTCGTGTTCTGTGGCAAGAGTCACTTGAAAAGAGTTAAAGGTTTGTTGAAAACGGTTTCTCCACTTTTGCTTAAATTAAACTATTATCGGATACTATGCTTTCGATTTCACGGGTATCAATTCATTGAACTTAGCTTACGATTCTCTTGAAGTTTCTAGTGCCAACTTAGAGGGCGCATTCTTGCCTCGTGTTCTATAGGCCCAATTTCAACAAGATTTTTTTCCGACTTCCTCATGATTTATATATCATTGGACAACACTTTCATCACTCTTTCTTACCCCCCCCGGGGGGGGGGGGGCACTTTCCTAACTTTTTCCGACCTCTTGACGTGATATATCATTGGAAAACCATTTGACCACTCTTTCATAGGAGCACTTTTCTAACTTTTTACGAACCCCTCATGTGATATACACTCCCAGACAAAGTTTTAAACTGAGATAATTTTCAGTTTATTTAAATCATAATATAAATAAGTTTAGCTTTACATTAATAAGATAAAATTGAATATCTATAAAAATACATATAAATTGAATATAACTAGAGAAAATAATTTAAATAAAAAAATATATAACTTATATATATAACATTATGTGAGACTTGGACAAAATTATAAACTCAAAGTTATGAATTTCTACATTCTGGTATTTTTGATCTGAATAAATGCATTTTATGATAAGAAACTAATTCAGTAAATTATTTTTCACATTGTTATTAATACAAACGATATTTATCCATGTTCATTTTTCTCGGTGGTTTTATTAAAAATCATTTATCGTCTGCCTTTGAATTACTTTTAGAATAATTTTGAGTCTCTTTTAATGCATCTTATTTATCTCGTCGTGTCGTTACATGTTATTCTTAGAACTGTGAAAATTAACAAGTTGCCTCGAGGAAAGGTTCTCACACAGATAAAAGTTGGTAAAATTTTTACCTTGAGGGCTTGTGGAAAGACCCAACTCCAAGTTACTTTGCTAGTTAAATATTCACAAGAAGCAGTAAAAAAAAGTTTTTAATAACACGTCAGGTTATGGAAAGGAAAAACCCAGTGGTCAAAGCAAATGATAACAGAAATAAATCGAAGATCTGTCTTAGGAACAGCATCTAGTACCGGAGCTTCTTCCACCTAAATTATAAATGTTTAGAAGATAAATGTAAGCTCTCGAACTGTTAGACAAACTCTTCATCGAGCCCCGAACATGAAATGGAAGAAAATGAAGTTAAGCCAAAATTTGAGCCTCATCACAAGAAAGCCAGTCTTCGCTTTGTGCAGCAGCACATGTCATGGACAATGAAGTGGAGCACACTCATCTAGATGAAAAGAAGTTTAATTTATACCGCCCAGATGACTTCAGATACTACTGGCACGATATTAGGCATGAAGAACAGCATATCTTTAGTCGAATCTTTGCTGGAAGTTCCGTGATGGCGTGTGCTGGTTTTTCTAGGAATGGTGAAAACTGCTATGGCTTTTTTTAATGAAAAACAAGAAGCAGTAGGCTACCAGTTAATGCTGGAAGATTATCTATTGTCTTATGCACCGCTGATTGCTGGAGTAAATTGTGTTTTCAGCAAGCTAATGCAGCAACACATTTTGCAAAAAAAAGAGTGGCTTTAATGCTGGCATTTAATGTCATGAAATAGCCAAGCCCCGATCAAAACCCCATTTAAAATTGTTGGGGTGGGCTCGAATAATCTATCATAATGGACGTCACTATGAAAACTCAAATGATTTACAATTGGCTATACTTACAGAATGGTACTAGTTGCCAGTGGAGCAGTTGGAAAAACTTGCTCAATCTATGCCGAGCCGCATATTCGAAGTAAATCAGAAAAATGGCGGTCCAACTCATTTTTTAATGCGTGCATTAATACTTAGCATTAGGATCGAAATTATGTTCATTTCTTAAATTCAGTAATTTACTGTTTTCGGTTTAGTCATGTGCTATATTAAAATTACACATTAATTTCTGAAAAATTCAAAAATGTATTGATGTATTGAAATGTATTGATCCATAATGACTCCATTTATTAGTTTCTTAAAATAAAATGCATTTATTCAGATCAAAAACGCCAGAATATAGAAATTCATAGCTTTGAATTTATAATTTTTCCCAGGTCTCGCATAATCTAAGATTATTTATGTTACGATTTAAACAAATTGAAAATTTTCTGAGTTTATAATTTTGTATATGAGTGTATAATTGGGCAGACCTTTTACATATCTTTCATATTATGAAACTCCCGCTCCTTGTCCCGTTCCTCCCCCCCCCAATTTCTTCCCCGTGAGGCACTTTTCTAACTTTTCTTATCCTGTCATGTGATATATCATTGACAGCCCTTTGACAACTCTTTAATATTATGCACCTCCTGTATCCCCTCCACTTAATTTGTACTCCAGGGTTTTTTCTCTTATTGAACCCCCCCCCCCCCCTCGACTAATATATCTACGGGTGGATTGAATAACGGAGTTTCGTTCGGATATAGATTTATTTAGAAAAGAGTGCTGATCCCTGGCAGTGGAAAGTTGAACTAACAGATTTTGCAGAGCGTGCGCAGTACGCCTGCTATACGGATCCGATTGCAGCGGGAGCCCGTGTCGGATGTTCGTCCAGAACATGTTGCACTACTTACGTTTAAGTTACAGTTAAGTTACGGTTAGGTTGCATTAAGGCTACGGTTAGTTTACAGTACGGTTATGGCTCGGTGACACTAAGGTTATTGTTAGATTACAGTTAAGTTGCGATTAGGTTACAGCTATGTTACGCTTAGGTTAGACTTAGATTGCGGTTTGGCTACGTTTAGATTACGGTTAAGTTACAGTTAGATTTTTGTTAGGGTTAAGTTTTAGTTACGTTTGGGTTGTAGTTAAGTTACGGTTAGGTTACTGTTACGTTACAGTTAAGTTTCGGTTAGATTGTAAGCCTTAGAGCTGACTTAGCAGACCAGTTGTCAAAGAGAACAAAAATACTCTACGTTAGAACAGAGGAAATTGAAGAAAGAATACATAAGAAAAATCCTTGGGAAGATGTAACTAAAATCCAAGGAATCCAAGGAAATCAAGCGTCCATATCATTGTACATAAGTATGGGAGCATAGCTTTTTCACAACCACTGCCCGTCAAAAGAAAAAAAATTGAATAACACAATTCGACAATCTTAATTCCCAATGCAGATCTAAAATTTAAAAACTGGATTATTTTGAATTATGAGTAGGATGGGTCGAAAAAAAGATATTTTTTATTTTCGGAACGCTTTAGTGTGGAAAAGTTGTCTATTGCAATAAGAAGAAAAACGGCATATTTTTTTTTTTTTTTTTAAATCGGTTAATATCTTCCATTCGCGCACCGTACATAAAGTTGATGAAAAATTGCAAAAATCACGCCTTTTTTCTAATTTTTTTAAGTTAATTAAAACTTTAAAAATAAACACGCTTTAGCTTTTTATGCTTGTTTCATGGATTACATAACCTAAATAAATTAAATTCCAATCAATAATCCAATTTTATACAATCACAAGAACTTAGAAAAAACATAAATTTACCAATTTGTCGCAATTTTCACCGTGCAACTCTTAGTTCGTTTTGCTAAAACAAAACGACACAGAACTCACTACGTGGTGGAAAATTTGTGTTTTTGAATTGAGGTTTTAATGATTCCTCAAAGGAATTAGAACTTGGAAAAAAATCGGATGTATTTACAAAACAGTTACAAAAAAGTTAAATGTGAAGGCCGAGCGGAAAGCTCGTGATCTTCAGGAAGCACTGAGTGGTTCCTCAAATAGTTTTAAAGTTCATAAAGTGGCAGTGTACTATGAAATTGATGAACTCAAACCCATGTCTTTTGAATACTCGGAGTTTGAGGAAGATAAATACAAATCGAGTTCATCGACTAAAAGCCCAAATGGCAGATGATAATTAAAATTAACACAACAGCGCTAAATAGCGATGGATTCGGAGTTTCTGATCGGCCAAAAGCTGCCATAGCGTCAAGTTTTCTGGATAACTGAAACAGATTCTTCTGATAGGTTGATAAGTATAAAATAAAAAGAGACCAGAGTCGTTTTAGGACGGATTTGAAAAGCCGATTCACACCCACTGAAGAAAGTTCTGGTCTGTTTTTGACGGACAAAAATGAGATACTTTGTTCGTCGAAAAATGTAATGCCAAGCAATTTCACTTGAATGTGAAATAAGAACACTATTATCATATCCAGGAATCTAGATCAACTTATATTGGCCATGTATATCCTTCCTCGAGTTCATCAAATTATATAAGTCAAAGCATTATTTATTGTTTGTCTGAACTATCAATATTACTAGAAAACTAGAAGTAGTACAATGTAAATAAACGACAGTTTTACAGCACAAAGTACTGTTCATCTCGCGCTCAAAATCGATCACAGTCGAATGTACTGTAGCTTTCCTTGGTTTCTTGACTATATAAGCATGACAAATAACAGTAGTTGCGTAAAATTAACAGCACAATGTGCTGGCAATTCGGACGCCAGCAGTTTGTGCTGGCAAATCTACCGTGTTTTTTTTTTTACAGTGTGGGGTTTGATGGTACTGTAACAAACAATGGATAGAATAATGGTGCTTTCCACTGACTAGAAAATCATAAAATGTGGAGCATATGCATCCGGCATTTTAATGAGCTTTCTTATCGCCAAATTTTTCAACAAATTTACGGTGAATTTGAAGAGCATAAATCTTTTAGTGCGCCAATCGGGTAGCAGCTCATTTGCTGTGAAAAAACTCATGTGTTCGTTTGTGAAACCGCAGATTGTTCGATTCCTGATATAGACAGGACTTTTTTGAGCGAAGAACAACAGTATTTTGGGGACATTTTGAATGCAATCTCCTTGGGACATTGTCCAGAAGACTTGGAGATCTGGGACCGTGGTACTTTGTCCGATTTCAGATGACTATCTGCGGCCAACCGATTCCTTCAACAACAATCGAGAACCAATTGTATCAGATTCATCCGAAAACTTAAAAGAAATAGTTAGCTTCATCATAAAATCATACATGCCTGTGTAATTTGCCATAAAATAAGCAAATATTTAAGGCATATACATTTATACAGGGTGCAATATGTTATCTATCGCCGACCTTTAATTTCTCAACCGTTGGCCGTAGACATATAGTTCCAACTACCGAAACGTTTCAAATGAGGTAAATATTCATGTTGTGGCATTATTTAAAGTAAAAAATTAATTTTATAAAAATTACGAAATCTAACTTTTTATACGGTCCCCCAGTCCCTATAGTTATATTTAGTAAAAGTTTACACATATCATAACAGATATAACACAAAAAGTTTGACATCTGTGCTACAAAAATTGACAGAGTTATTAAATTTCAAATTTTGAGATTTTTTCGCATGATTTTGTCTTTCAATGAGGGATCAGTTAAAAGATGAATTAAAGTAATTCGAGATCAAAATCAGGGTGTAATGTTCTTTTTACGGCGGAACTACCTTTAGCCGGTATCGCCAAATTGGGATGTCACCAAAGAGGGTTATTTCATTTAAAAATTTTAGCTGAGTTTTAGCGGTCGTATACAAAGCGAAGAATGAAATATTAAAATTAAATAGAAAATTAAATACTAATTTATTGTAATATCAGAAAACGATCTACTATAAAAAATGAATACATCAAACGTCGGAATCTACTAGAGATACTGCTTAAAGTGTTCTCCATTGGTGGCAATGCGCAATTGAATGCGTGCCAATACTGAGTCCTAGACACGTTAGATCGTTAGATCACATCAGGTCTGCAAACTGTGCGATTATCAAGGGTGATGCGCTGCTTCAAATAAACCAGAGAAGTGGTCTCAGTCACATAGACCTATGCCTTGATGTAACCCCAGAGGTAGAAGTCCATGGGAGTCAAGTCCAGCGAACGCGGTGGCTACTTTACCGGACCACCATATCCAAGGATCTGTTGACCGAAATCTGTGGCCAGATACGCCCGGAGGTTTGATGTTTTATGCGGAGAGGGCCCCATCATGTTGAAACAACACCCGTCATGCATGTAAGAGAGGAAGCTCTTCATACCAGTCACGTAACGTGTTTTGTAGCAAATGCAGATAATGATCGCCCGTTAAGTTCCCATCGTAGAAAATGGGTCCAACAATCTGTGTTCCCCATATACCGCACCACACATGTCGTATTGTGCGGGCGATGTGGCGGTTTTGCAGAGAACAGTAAAGCACATTGTGTGCGTTCACAATGCCACCCCTTATAAACATTGACTCATCTGTCCACAGAATATCACAAAGGAGCGACGGATTTCCCTGTAAGGTGTTGAGAGTGAAATTACAATAATCAAATCGTCGTGCGTGTTCACCCAGCATCAATGCTTGCACCAGTATCGGATGGTACGTATGCGCATAATGTGTATGTAACAAATGCCAGACATGCTGACCACATGCCTCGCTTACTTCCGCCGTGTTCAGTTGCAGAATTAAAAGGGGGAATCCCAGCACTTCCTCCGGTGTCACTCGAACATCACACCTTACTCGTCTACTTGTCCTGGGTCGTGGTGAAACAGAGCCAGACTCTCTAAGATGGTGCAATGCATTAGATATAGTTTCATGCGATGGATGTAGGTACTTAGGGAAACGTTCTGAGTATTGCCATCATGATCTCAGCGCTGACTAGCATGTCCACTGCTCGATGGCTCATGTTTTATTCCGAACTTGTGGCGCTGCGATACTATTGTAATTTGCATTATCCCAATTTTCATGCTCGTTATACCTCAGCTGGTCGTTTGCAATCCGCTGCCATTTATCTAGTCCTTAGTGAGTATGTTTTATTTTCCGGTTGTCGATTCAACCTACTTTGACATTTGAATGTTGTTCGACCCATACAAGTGTTAAACAACACTTTGAGCAGTATATCTAGTAGATTCCGGCCTTTGACGTATTTATTTTTTATAGTAGACCGTTTTCTGATATTATAATAAACTGATATTTATTTTTCTGTTTAATTTGAATATTTCATTCTTCGCTTTGTATATGACCCCTAAAACTCAGCTAAAATTTTAAAATGAAATAATCCTCTTTGGATTAATCCCCCAATTTTCCGATACCGGCTAAATGTGGTTTCCCCATAAAAAGGACATTGCACCCTGATTTTGATCTCGAATTGCTTCAATTCATCTTTTAACTGATCCCTTAGTGGAAGACCAAATCATGCTAAAAAATCTCAAACTTTGAAATTTAATAACTGTGTCAATTTTTGTAGTACAGATGTCAAACTTTTTGTGTTATATATGTTATGATATGTGTAAACTTTTACTACACATAACTATAGGGACTGGGGGACCGTATAAAAAGTTAGATTTCGTAATTTTTATAAAATTGAATTTTTGCTTTAAATAATGCCACAACATGAATATTTACCTCATTTGAAAAGTTTTTGTAATTGGAACTACATGTCTACGACCAACGGCTTAGAAATAAAAGGTCGGCAATAAATAACATATTGCACCCTGTATATAAGGACCAAAACATGCATTTCAAGCAATCCAGACGTCACGCTATTTATCCGACGAATTAATACAAGTTGTCGATCCAGTAATAGAACGAAATGCGTTTTTTGCGCACCCAGAGAATGTTATGTTGGCAATGATAGTCAATTAAAGAAAACATATTCGGGATACTGGTTATAGAAGGATCGTAAAAGCAAGACAAACCGTCCCAAAGAAGACTGTCAGAAATGTAATGCCACCGAATGGAAACTTTCAAGCTTCCGATTACATAAAAATTATTAATTGGAATTCTTGTGCGGTGTATCCTTCCCCAATGCCGCGGGACCAAAGTGAAGATGATGTTAAATCGTTCATCACTTCTGACACTACTCTCATCAGAGAAATACAAATGTATCCGCGTCGCACGGATACTGTTAAGATTTGCGTCAAACTTGTGACAGAGACCTCCAATATAGTATATGGACATGAGATATCCGAACAACACTGAAGTCTAATTCGGTTATGCCTCATTTTCCCAAAAAATTAGACTTTAAATGTGTAGTAGATATAAAAAATAAAACATAAAAACATAGTAAGCCGAAGAATGCTACCCTAGGAAAAACTTTGTAAATAGTTCCAAATATAATGTAAATGATACACCCAACAATTGGATGGTTGATTGGGTTGGCTGGAGGTGGAACTGTACGTGTAACCACCTCCACGTGGTGAGTTCTGAGTCGTTTTGTTCTAGCAAAACGAGCGAAGAGTTACACGGTGAAAATTGCGAAAAATTGTTAAATTTATGTTTTTTTCTAAGAAGTTGAGCGAACGGAAAAATTATATTATTGATTAGAATTTAATTTATTTAGGTTATGTAAGCCATGAAACAAGCATAAAAGCCTAAAGCGTTTTTATTTTTAAAGTTTTAATTAACTTAAAAAAAAATAGAGAAAACGTGCGATTTTTGCAATATTTCATCAACTTTAAGTACAATGCGCGAATGGAAGATGTTAACCGATTTAAAAAAAAAAAAAAAAAAATGCCGTTTTTCTTCTTATTACAATAGGCAACTTTTCCGCACTAAAGCGTTCCGAAAAAAAATTCTTTTTTTCGACCCACCCTAATTATGAAGGCAATCTTTTTTCCAGGAAATATTACTAATAAACTAATGATACATTTCTTGAAAATATCATAGAAGAGTAAAAAATTTAAGACTATTTAAAATGGTCCAAACATCGAAATGAAATTACATACAAACATGATGAAATAGTAAAAGTTGTTTAAGCGACGATTGGTGCTAATATAAAGGTCTCATATAAGTATGAATATATATAGAACTATGTTCTCAAACTTCTAAAACGAAACAATAAAACTTGTTTTGAGATTAATACTTTGCTTTTATTATTTTGTTGATTTTTTTTCGGACAATTTCTATTCATGAAAATCTCATTTTAAAAAAAAAGTAATTTTTTTCTATTTTATACCAGTTTGTTCATATTAATGTAGAAACTTTCTTAAATGAATATAAATTAACTTTTTCAATTAGTAAGTAATTGATTTCTTTTTTTCTTAAAATTAGGAATTTAAACATTGTGCCACATGTCATATCTATTAGAAAAACTATTACTTGTATTAAATTTTAATTTTTCAAACGAGTAACATTTTAAAAAGCAAGGAGTATGAGAATGTATTAATAGTTCTACAGCTGTATAAACGCAGCAGATTCAGAGGATTTCTTGTTAAAAGTAAACCATTTAAAAAGTCCTGTCCAATAATGTTTCCTGTACGTAGCAGCTCTAATTCATTAATTTTAATTTCATTTAAATACGTGAATAAATATTTTTTTGTTTATAATATCACATAAGTAGAGTAGTTATTCTGGATCAGCAAATTAAAAAAAATTACCCTAAAACGAGTTTCATAATTGTAAGCGTTTTTATAAAAAAAATTATCTTATTGTCCCACACGTAAGCGTGGAATCGCCCTTTAGTCATTTGGTAGGCCACCTCGCCTGGACTGATCCTGTCAAGGCCCTTATAAATAAGAAATACCGCATCGTCACCTATAAAATGTGAAAAAGTGCTGTTAATTATATAGCCTTTTAATTTTCGGGAGTGAAATGTTTTACTAAAGTAATGAATTTGACTTTCTTTTAATTCTTTGTGAACGAAGTAACGGCTAACATATATACTATATGTTACTATTATATATATATATATAACCATTAAATAAACATTACTGGCTACCAAGAAAAACAGAATGGATAAAATTATATTAACGAGTTGACAAAAATACAGTTCCCCCCATCACACATAACATAGATTCCAAAAACGTAGTAAATAACAGCAGGAACTGAATAATTGAAATGGAATAATGGAAATTTGTAGAACTTAGACAGAATCATCGAGTCCCAAATGCCCCAAGTTCCACAAATAAAATATGTGGTTTCACCTTCATATTAGCCATAAATTAGCTAAAGAATATGAATTTGGGACTACCTCGTACATAAAACAGAGAAATAAACCATTGAACACCAATGAAGTTCAAAATAAAACAAGATTAAAAAGGATAGAGAAAAAACAAATCAACAAATTAAAATCCATACTGTCTTACCAGTAGGCATAACAAATACACTCATTGGAGATACCCGCACATGTTGCCAAAAAAGTTGTTTATATGATGGTGGACCAAGAAACAACACTATACAGCATAGCCAAGCAAACTCCCATTATATATAACCAGCGCCCTCTACAGCTAATTTAGAATTGAGAATGAACTGCTCCATGTATTCAAATGAATCAGTGTGGTGCTACCATCTATCGACTTATTAGTAAAATAAAAACTGTTATACAAAAAACTATTAATAACTATTAATGGATTAAGTTTTAAAGCAAAAACTGTTTAGAGATAGATAGATGATAATTGAATAATAATTAAAAATATGTTAATAAATATATACAATTGTATTATAAAAAAATTAGTAATTGATATATTAAATCAAAATTATATGCAAAATGCTGAAAATTATAATTATTAATGTTTCACATAAATAAGTGTACCTCGCTATAACATATCACAATTTAAAATCCTGTAACAACATTGCATCATCACTTAAATTAATTTATAATTAAATATAAAACGTCCATCCGGCCAGTTCCGGGAGGAAGAGGTAGCTTTCATAATCCCTATTGTTAAAAAGCAAGCTTATATTATTCAAACATACGAAGCTCAGTTTAGTGGAAACCGATTACAGGAGATTCAATACTAATTTTTATCAATACTAAATCATTATGATTGAGAATTTCGCGAAATTAGTCAGCTTTATTCAAGCTGCTTTTATTTAAAGTAACTTATATTTGTTTGCCAAATTCGGCGATATCTTGAAGTTTCTGCCATTTTAAGACAACATGGTGGATGAGGCTAACGAGTGAACTTGGTGGAGACCTTAGTAATTCCTGTGCACATGCTCACTCACATCGGAATCGGTTGATATATACAAGTGCTGTCGCAGGCAAAAAATCAGATTTTTCAAAATGTCACACACATTAGAAATTGAAACTGCTATATCGGAACCATTTTTTAAGATAAAGACAAACAAAAAATGCTCCTGAATACTTATATCAAGGTCAAATACTTAAGAAAGAAACCTTTTTCAATTTCTAATTTTTTTGCAACTCACTTTAAATAAAATTTCTTATTTAATTAAATAACTTCCATTTTGAAACAAGATGGCAGATGAAGCTGGCCAGCAAACTTGGTCGAGACATTACGATATACTATCCACATGCCTTCTTACATCGAGATAGGTTAATAAATACGCGTGTTATCACGTGACAAGTATCAGATCGTTTCAAAATGTCAGTCATGCTAGAAATTCAAAATGCTATTATTCAACCATTTTTTAAAGATATATATTCGAAACAAAAACTGCTCTGGAATCTTTGAATAAATATCAAACACATAAAAAAAAAATCTTTTTTCATTTTTTATTATTTATTTTTAATGGCAGTCCTTTTGAAACAAGATGGCGAATGAAGCTGGACAACGAACTCGGTCGAGACATTGGTATGTACTATGCACACACCAAGTTACATTAAAGTCGGTTCATAAATACGCCTGTTATCGAGGGACAAATATCAGGTCGTTTCAAAATATCAGCCACAATTGAAATTCAAAATGCTATAACTCAGCCATTTTTTTTAGATATAGACGAAACACAAACTGCTCCAGAATCTTTGAATCAAGGTCAGACACATAAGAAAAATATATTTTCAATTTTCAATTTTTTGGTACCACATTTCAAATTTTAATTTTTTTTTAATTTAAATGGCCGCCATTTTGAAACAAGGTGGCGGATGAAGCTGGCCAACGAACTCGGACGATACTTTGGTACGTACTATATATACACCAAGGTACATCCAAATCGATTCCTAAATACGCCTGTTATCGCGTAACAAACAGCAGGTCGTTTCAAAATGTCAGTCAAGCTAGAAATTCAAAGTGCTATATCTCAGTCGTTTTTTAAGATATAGACGAAACAAAAAATGCTCCGGAATCTTTGTATCAAGGTCAAACACATAAGAAAAAAATATTTTTCAATTTTCAATTTTTTGGTACCACATTTTAAATTTTAAATTGAAAAAATTTAAATGGCCACCATTTTGAAACAAGATGGCGGATGAAGCTGGCCAACGAACTCAGTCGAAGCATTGGTATGCACTATGTATACACGAAGTTACATCCAAATCGGTTCATAAATACGAGACTTACATTGTGACAAAGATCAAATATATATGTATCTATCTATCTATCTATATATATATATATATGTATCAACTTTTGAACGGAGGGTAGTTTCGGGGTCCGGGGGTCATGATCGATGAAAATATACCAAAATTTTTTGAAAGGGCTTTCCTCCGAACGGCTGCAATAGGTAGCTTTTTGTAATGAAAGCTACCTAAAATTAAAATGAAGATGCAATAGATGCAATTAAGAATTAATATTAATAATAATTAAATTTTGAAATTAATAAGTTACATTTAATGTGTCTACAAACTTTCTTAAAAATTAAATACGCATAATTTAAGGGGAAACGGAAGAATAAATAATAAATTTATTAAAACATTATTTTCATTATATTTCAAGATAGTATACTTTGTAATAGATATGAATATTTTCTCCTGAGTAGGCTAAAATTTAAATACAAGTTAATTGTTAACATTATTAAATACTAATGAATATGAATAAATTTAAAATGAATGATAAAAATAAAAATATAAATACACCATTATACATATAAAAGTATCGAATATACAGTGTGTCCACGTATAACCTGACCGACCTTCATTTTCGCAACCATTGGTCTTAGACGTATAATTCCAATTACAAAAATGGTCAAAATTATGTGCAGGGTTAAGATAAAAAAAAGTTTGAAGCGAAGAAACAACTTAGTGAAGAATTACAGAAAATAAATTTTTATACGGTCCCCCGGTCCTATAAGTTATATTTAGTAAAATTTTCCTGTTACACTGGCCAGTAAGGCAAAAAAAGTCCCGTTATTCTACGATTAAAATTGACCGAGTAATACCTCTTTAAAGTTAGAGTATATTATTTTCTGCATATTAGGGGTCATTCACAAATTTAGTAGAAATATAATTTCGTCAGACATATTAAAGAAATGGTTGAGAGTAAAATTAGCATTGCAATATAAATTTGAAATCTTTAATCATTCTGACATATTACCGCAAAATGTGCAGTTTGTACTGAACTTTATAAGAGGATAAAAATAACAGATTTTTTGTTAAATAAAAGTATGAAGAACAACAGCCTCAATTCTTTACAAAATGATACATATTTTAAAATGCTGTTAGATTACACTGTCTTTCGAAAGTTGGGTTGTGGCATGTTTTTTACCTTTTGAAAATTTATTCTTATGTATTTTTTAGCACTGAATCCGAAAATGACCTTCATTTTAAACCAACGCGTCAGAAATTTTTTCAAATCGCAAATTTCAAAGTTAAAAAGCTAAAAGTTAAAATTGATCCCCCTCCCACTGTCATTGGACCCCCGAGCTGTTTAGCTGTAAGAAACCCAGTATAAGACAAAAAATCTAATAAATTATTGAAAAATTTTTTAACGTTAATTTGTCCTTATGGTATCAGTGTTTTCATGATTCTTAGATTTAATTAAATTAAATATACTTGTTTCATCAAGTTAGTCATATAGTTATTTTTAATTTAAAATTGTCATCTGATGACATGACGAAATTTATGCAAAGAACATTTTTCTTAAGCATCTCAATCCTTAGAATTTACTAATCATATCATACCTACAACAGTCCACAAAATATCTTTAAACGATTTACTTGCGGAGTCAATTTAAATAAAGTAATTTATGGTTCATTAAAAAATTATGTATTGCAATATTATATTTTTTTTTATACAATATTATACAGAATTTGAATGCCATGATGTTTGAACGTCATGGTATTACACACGCAAAAAATACCCAGCAAAACAATTCAAGCAAATATTCAGCTATTAATACTAAACATACAGGAAATTTTACTCAAATTTTATGAAAACATTTAAAATTATTTAGCTTATTTCTGTGGGATTTGTTTTTTAGATGTTTTATGAAGAAATGTTTGGTTCGAATTTATTTTTTGTTATTTGGTATGGGTTTTTGTATATTTAGTGTTAAAATTGATTGGTTGATTTCTACGCAAGATAAAAAAAATCGAAACATCAGATAAGCTAACATTTTCCCATTTCTGTAGCTTCGAAAACCTATTTTTGAAATGTTTTATTTCATATAACAGTTGCTGATGAAAACATTAGTGGATCGATGACGCCGAAATCTATGCAATTCGGCAAGCTTACGAGGGCACTAAATTCAGGCCTAAAGAAGACACTCCAAAGAGACATATGTCTTGATCTAGCAAGTAGGTGTGCGAAGATATAATATTACTTCTTTTTTACACACGATTTCGAGTAGTATTTTTTATCTTCAAGAACCTCTGATACGAATAAATTTCCGAGATTCAAAGAATTTTTTCTGAAAGTTTCTTTAACAATCCGTAATTTGCGTAAACGTTTTTGAGTATTTTTATAGTTATTAGTTTTTCTACTCGGTATCAACACGAAATATTGGTTGTTTGGATGCTGCTAATTTTCAAGTAAGCCTTTTCATGTTCAACAAATATGTTCAGCAGAAAAACATGCTGATTTAGCAGCGTTAAAGAACATTTCGTATAAGTCTTGGATGTATACATTTTGTTATGCAGCTGAAAGTTTTTATTTCAGATTTGATATCATCTGGAAAACAGATATTTTCTGTTAATACCGGGTTGAGGAAAATTTATTAATACATTGTAATAACTACTAGGAAACGTTTTCAAAATTTTATGACTACAGAAGAGAATTTTGTTTAACAAATTCTACTTTGAACTGCGTTGATGTGTGAGCTTTCTAAAGATAAAATAATGCTTTTCCTAATTGGAGGTAAATGGGTAGAAGTTATTTTAGGTTTTAGAAAACTTCTTGTTAGGCCAAAATATATTTCTCATTTTTTGTTCAAAACAATATATTGTACAGGCAAACATGATACATAAACAGCAATAACATTACATTACAATAAAATTTATATTATTTTGTTACTCTTGCATCTATAAATTCTCTTGCGCATTAAAAAATGTGTATAAAGCGATATATCGGTTTCTAACGACCTGTTACTACACTTTCGAAATTCCTCGAACACGTTTCCGAAAATTAGTGCAACAAAAGTAACTTTGTTTTTATAAATGCTTCCTTAAATCTAAAAAATATATTGTCTTCTGAGACCACATTTCGGAATCATGAATATCTCGATAGAGGCTATTGTATAACATTGTTCGTGGTCATATTATATTTTTGTAAATTAAGAAACATTTTTCTTTTTTTACAGTGTAGTCTACGATACTGTTTAGCGGTGAGTGTCTTTTTGTTCTTCTATGGGCAGTAGAAAAGTGCGACTAGGAAGCGACGTGGAAACAAATCTATTCTTGCTTCGACTGTTCGAATAAATACTGAAAAACAATAAGCTGGAAATTTTGATGGCAAATTTATCATCGACAATCTGTTATCTAGATATCGTATCATTTTCGTGTCACCAGAACAATCACGTTAATACGATACGATGATAAAGTATTGCAACCGGTTACACTACCCATTTTTAGCGACTACGAGTTTTTTCCAGGGAGATAAATGGCAAAGTGTTCATGGCATATATACAATCTTGCAAGTATTCCCGGTGATTCACTGGTAATCACTATTCAGAAATGTACTAATTAAATACATATGAGGGGTAATTCCCCCCTTCTTTTATTTTCCTGGGCCGTATAAAAAGAACGAATTGTACGGTATGTTTGAAAGATAAAGGTACAGTCGTGGAACAAAAAGTAAACACCCTCTAATAACTCCTCAACAAATTATCGCAGAAAAAAGGTACTGCTACCGAACCATTGGAAATAAGGTTTACTTTTAAATGACGAATGTGAGATTTACTTAGGGGGCTACCTACATATCAAAACGAACCAAAACTTCATTTTTTCCGATGGCAATATCCAATTTTAACACAATATTTCAAATCTTCGGTTCAAACTGTGCCTAGTCACCAAATTTCAAGTCATTTGAATGATACGTTTTTGAATTATAAACATTCAAAATTTAGTGCTTCTAATGTTAAATTTCATTTTCACATTTTTATTTATATCTCCTGAAATTATACTCCTAATGTGCTAATTTTTTGTGTAGCAATAAAACTAATATACCCAAATATAAATACGTTCAATTCGTAGTTTTTATAATTTTATGACATGGATTACGAATTATGAAATTAATATTCGAAAAAATTATGAAATGCAACCTACAATTTTTGTGATGGATTTAGATTTATTAAGTGCTGCTTTATGGAAATCCAAAATTTCACATTTTTCTTCCAAGTAGTTTTCAAATTATGCTTAAAAAATGACAAAATGATGGACTAAGATAGAAGCCGTCTATGATAGAAGTGACTAGATATTTTGAAAATTCTTATGATATCCTGTAATCTGGCAATCTTCAATAACTGCTTGAGTGGCGCTTAAGATGCCTTGATGAAGAACACCTTGGCTCTCTTGGTCAACAATCAAGCACCGAACTTCAATTTGGATACAGCCCCTAAAATACGCTAGTTTTATAATAATTAATTTCTAGGAAACTTATCGTGTGAATTGCATCATTTAAAAGCAGCCTTTATTGCCAGTAACTTTCTTCTACGATAAATTTTGCAGAATTAGTAAGGGGTGTTTACTTTTTTTTCCACGACTGTACGTCACATATGCAAGACACCGTAAGAAATCAAATTGCACCTGCAGCACGATGAAATGTTTCGTCTAGTCTCTCCTGCGTTGTTCCATTTTTAATCACATTTAATTTGATATCTGAAGCGAGTTAATTTATTAAAATCAAAGTAACGTACTTTAATATAAATTATTCGCCAGTGCCCCATGAACATGCTTTCATTCTATTTCGCTGTGTTGCATAGACTGTGTTGGGCGTTGTGTATCACTGCAAACGGTGTCACGTAGATTACACATCCATTTTAAGACAAAAAGGCTAATTTATTTTAATGGAGTACACACTTAACTTTTAAGAACACTGTCAGCTTGTAGTAACATGAAACCCGCGGGAGTCTATTCTATACCCCAATGCCTATTACAGCCGAAATATCGACATCTAATCATATAGTGGTAATATAAAAATGTTAAGCATCAGTTTGGTAAAAAAAAAAGAGACTAATTTTATTTGAATTAACGTAACACGGAGGGTTTGTGACGCATAAAAACCCCTGCGCGTAATCTATTTGCCAACGCCTTTTAAAGCCAAAATATTACTTTTGGAGATGTACTTCATTAACTCAGTAACTAGTAATAGTATAAAAGTAAACTTCAATTAAAAAAATCTAATGTACTTGAGAAAGAAAATGGAATAAATTACAAATATAGGCGGCCGGGATTATACTTACGCCAGAGGTGACAAAAGTAATTAAAAAAAGTAGACAAAATTTTAAAACATTAGCTTTAAGGGGACAGTATATTACATTTGGCGATATACTTCATTAATTCAGTATCTAGAAATAGTATAAAAGTAAATATATTTCAATTAAAAAAATCTAATTTAATTGAGAAAGAAAATGGAATAAATTACAAACATAGGTGGCCGGGAATTTCCTTACGCCAGAGGTGACAAAAGTAATTAAAAAAAGCAGATAAAATTTTAAAACATTAGCTTTAAGGGGACAGTATATTACATTTGGCGATATACTTCATTAATTCAGTATCTAGAAATAGTATAAAAGTAAATATATTTCAATTAGAAAAATCTAATTTAATTGAGAAAGAAAATGGAATAAATTACAAACATAGGTGGCCGGGAATTTCCTTACGCCAGAGGTGACAAAAGTAATTAAAAAAAGCAGACAAAATTTTAAAACATCAGCTTTAAGAGGACAGTATACCTCAAAATTGGTTAAAAAAATATTTCCTTTTTAGCCCCCGGTACGGTATGCTATTTGTTTCTTCCAGCTTATTTTGTGTCGCCTCCAAAAAATAACGTTACCTTACAGAAGCCAGCCGTAAAACAAAACAGAACGATTAAATACTCTATAGAAATTTTTAAAACTTCTATACATCGTACATTTCCAATTTTTATACCGTCGTATTGAAAAAAAATGTACTTTTAAATGCAATTTGTTTGAAAACTGCATCTCCATTTTTTTTTTGAAATATTAATTTTTTTGTAGTGTTTGGAGCCATTTGCTTAATATTGGCAACGGAAGTACTCCATTTCTGTAGAAAGTAAAGGAACAATTGTTGTAAAATATTAATTATATCTTTTTGTTGCCATTTTTTCATAACGACGGAAAGAAAATGTAATTAAAATACGGGCTGTTTTGAAAAATATATATATACGAATGATTACTGTCAAAGACGGCAGCTTTTTGCTGCATTTGTGTATTATTTCGCGATAGTGACGTCCTATGCATAGTTTAGTGTAGATGTTTAAGAGTGAATCGCAAATGGGGAATTCTTAAGTGGAAGCGAATGACGTCATTTTGCATAAAATAAAAGGGTGTTCTGTAAGTCTTAAAATTGAAATATGTTTTGTACTATTTATAGATACATTTTTTTTTTCCATCGGGGCAACACTAAATTCTGAAGAAGCTGAATTCCTGATTTCTAGTATTTAATTATCTCTTTTTTTTACATATTTAGCACTTAATAATGAATTAAATTATTGTTAAAGGCACCATTAAGATATAGCAGTACTTTTGATTCTCCTTCAAAAATCCGGCATTGTCTCGGTCCCGATGATGCCGGAATTTTGAAGTTATACTGCATCTCCATGAATATATACATTCCATTCTTCCACAAATGAATACATATATTGTACAATATCCATATATTCGTAAGCTATAGCGATAGATCATTTCGTGCATTTTTAAATATTAAATGAAAGGTTGTTTAATTGTGAGTACAGTAAAATCTGTCTAAGGCGAAATCGATTGGGACCAAGAAAATTTTCCGTCGTAGACAATATTCCGCCTTATGCAAATCAGTAAAAAAAAAAAAAAAAAAAAAAAAAAAAAGACGTATTTTTTACGTTTGTAATCTTCAGAACCGTTCTTAAAGTGAAATATTATTTAGTATAAATATTTTTGGAGTTCGAATCCCAGCAAAACAATTGCTTCCCAACAAACAAATGATCTATTATTTTCACACCATAATAATGCATACATTTTTTTTTTTTTTTTTAATTTGAGACAAATAGAAAAAAACATTCTTTTGCACATTCATTTATTTATTTATTTATATATATAGAGAGAATTTTATGTATGAAATTTTGCACTTTATGAATTTAATGAAAAGTATAAAAGACAAAAATGTACAGATTTTTATTTTTTCAATCGGCATTTTCTTTTTATTTACAATTGTTTACAGTTTTTCACACAAATAAACTCCTATTTTTCTCAGCGAAATGGATTAAAATACGTTATATAAAATTAAACTATAGTACTATTCTAAATTTTTTTTTTCAACTATACTAATAATTTGAAAATAATTATGATTTTTAAAAATTTGCTTTTTAAACTTTAAATGTATGACTTTTTTTATTTCCCGTAGTCTTGTATTTAGAGTTAGAATATAAATCTGTATTTTTTTTTTTTTAATTCTTATTATAAGGGTAAAAAACATTATTTTGCACATTCATTTATTTATTTATTTATATATATAGAGAGAATTTTATGTATGAAATTTTGCACTTTATGAATTTAATGAAAAGTATAAAAGACAAAAATGTACAGATTTTTATTTTTTCAATCGGCATTTTCTTTTTATTTACAATTGTTTACAGTTTTTCACACAAATAAACTCCTATTTTTCTAAGCGAAATGGATTAAAATACGTTATATAAAATTAAACTATAGTACTATTCTAAATTTTTTTTTTCAACTATACTAATAATTTGAAAATAATTATGATTTTTAAAAATTTGCTTTTTAAACTTTAAATGTATGACTTTTTTTATTTCCCGTAGTCTTGTATTTAGAGTTAGAATATAAATCTGTATTTTTTTTTTTTTAATTCTTATTATAAGGGTAAAAAACATTATTTTGCACATTCATTTATTTATTTATTTATATATATAGAGAGAATTTTATGTATGAAATTTTGCACTTTATGAATTTAATGAAAAGTATAAAAGACAAAAATGTACAGATTTTTATTTTTTCAATCGGCATTTTCTTTTTATTTACAATTGTTTACAGTTTTTCACACAAATAAACTCCTATTTTTCTAAGCGAAATGGATTAAAATACGTTATATAAAATTAAACTATAGTACTATTCTAAATTTTTTTTTTCAACTATACTAATAATTTGAAAATAATTATGATTTTTAAAAATTTGCTTTTTAAACTTTAAATGTATGACTTTTTTTATTTCCCGTAGTCTTGTATTTAGAGTTAGAATATAAATCTGTATTTTTTTTTTTTAATTCTTATTATAAGGGTAATGAAAAAAAATAAAAACGCATATTTTAAATGCAACACTGTAAAATATATATATATATATATATATATATCCGTGTTAAAAATTGTAAATAAAAAGAAAATGTTGTCGGCTAAACAAATGAAAACTGCGTATTTTCTTTTGCTTTTTATTAAATCCGCAAAAATGCAAATTTCATAAAAAGTCTTGCGCTGTAAACAAATGAATGAGCAAAACTATGTTTTTATTAATATTTGTATTTTATATGTATTTATTTATATGCATTTGATCTATAAATCATTTTAAACTTTCGTTTACTGGATGTTTTTTATTTAAAAAAAAATCCTTTTTTCCGTCTTATGGAAAAATTTGTTTTCGGCGGGACCTTAAAAGCCTTTCCGTTTCCACGTTAGGCAGATTCCGGCTTATGGAGCACATATTAATGTTATTTTCTATGGATTCGCCGGGACTTCAAATTATTTCCGCGGTAGACAGATTTCCGGCTTACACAGAGTCCGCCTTAGACACATTTTACTGTATTTTGACAACTCATTTTAACCCATTCGGTAATTATATCGCGAGATATTGTAAATTTTTATTAAATATTTTATTAAATAATTTTATTAAATTTTTATTAATTTTTATTACAATTTTAATTAAATATGCTGTTAAAGTTATTTAATGTACTTTTAGTTGAACATTGAAATACAATAAGTTCACTATTTAACCATATTTATAGAAATAAACAAAATTATTGAAAAGTTAAACTTCCCCTTAAACATTGATTAAACATTGAAGGGTTTTGGCGAAATGTGTAAATTCGGCGCAGGTACTAATCATGTTATTACTTCGAAAATCGCTGCTGTTTTTTAGATGAGTGAAGTAGTCAGTACACATCCGAGTGGTAAAAGGTCAATCAGTTTTGATATTAATAATAGTATAATTTTATTTATGGGATGGTCCTTCTTACATTTGACCAACTGCTAAATTTTAAACCAATAATTTCAGAGCTGGAGTTCCATCTGCAAAAATCCTTGAAATGTTGTTTTTCATTGTATGAAAATTCGTTTATGTCAAAATAGGTATTTGTTAAAGACCATAAAATTTAAAATATATATACGGGCACTGGGTCAACATTCCCTAAATATGTGAGAAAGCCTTGACACGCGTTACGAAAACGTCACACAAAGCAGGCAAAACAAAGAAAAAAATCTGGAACAACTTGCTAGTTTCGATTTCGTTAGCTCGTGAAATTATTAATTCTTATTTAATAATTCTACGAGACAACGAAATCGAAACTAGCAAATTGTTAGAATTTTTTTTTCTTATTTTGCCTGCTTTGTGTGACGTTTTCGTGACGCGTGTCAAGGCTTTCTCCAATATCTAGGGGGCGTTGACTGGGTCCTATAAGTTATATTGAGAAAACATTTCTCTAATCGCTGAACAGTTAAACAGTTGAAATTACATTCTTCTACAAACAAAGCTCACCGGGCTGAAATAATTTGAGTTTTAGGCAATTTCGGATCATTCCCGTAATTAAGCAAGCGCATTTTCGTTTTAGAAGTATCCTAAAATTTTAGCAAGCGATGAAGTCCTTATGTGTAATTGTAATTAAAAAAATAAAAAAAAGAGTTATATTTTGTCTGTGCACTTAAATGATAATTTTACTTCTTTTTTCGTTTTATTTTGTGTGAATATATTAAAAAATTGCTAAATTTGGAAAAATAGCCAAAACAAAGCTGAAACAACTGTGAAACTACTATAGAGTAATTTGACATTATGTATGTTAAGCTATAATAGAAAAATAGCGGATTACCATTTTTTTTTCACAAGCATAATTTTCAAATTTCTCAGCTAACGAAAAATTGGAAATCATTAACATTGAAATTTTTTTTTTTTTTTTTTTTTTTTTTTTTTTTTTTTGTATTTTGATTTTTTTGAATCTGAGAAGTTTTTAGCAAAGAAGTTCCACATTTTTTTTTCAAAACATGAATAAATCATGAATTGTATTATCGTTATAAAAAATAGATAGAAACAAAAGCTTTGAAGAATGTATCTGCTTATACTTTTATCTCGAATAAATGAGAAAACTCTAAAGTTATTGGAATCAGTGATTTCAAAAACCACAGAACTTCATGATTTAAGATTTTTCAGAATTTAATAAAATTCACACAATTCTTGATGTTTTAAGAATTTTTTTGTGCTTAGTATATTTCTTAAATATCGATAGCACTTATTTATTTTATAAGAATAAAATATAAATAAGAATATTTTTAAAATACGAATTGAATATTTTCAACTGCGCGAAAAAATGCCCAAGTCGGGAATCAAGCCCAGATCCTTGGCTTACTTTGCCAATGCTTCGCCGTTTAAGCTACTGGGATGACAACCGGCGAGCATGTCGCTCAGAAAAGTATATGCTCGCCGGTTGTCTGCCCCAGAAGGTTAAACGGTAGAGCATTGGCAATGTAAGGTGCCTGCCTACGTACGGAGCAATTTTTTCCAAAAAAGCTATTTAATTATTTTTAAACTTTTTTTTAGTAAGATTAGGACTAGAAAATGTGAAAAAAGGTAAAAAATATTTCATTTATTGATAAAATTTTGGTAAATGGAGGAATTTATAGTAAAATTTAGTGAAATTTGGCCCGAAACGCAAAACGCTCCGAAGGAAATTCTACTGTATGTATCTTAATTTCCATTTTACACTTCATATTTATGACATTGGGGAAAGCTATGAACTAAAATCTAAGAGATTCTTTAAGTATTTCAAAACTTATAGCATATCGCACCTGTTTACATGTTAATTTTCATAAAATTCATCGATGTCATTCCACAAAAACATCCATAAAACAAAAAATATTTATTCTAAATTTAAATCTTTAGTTCATTGCCTTCACAATAGTGTAAATAACATATATTTTAAATTTCATAGTGATATTCCCATAACTTTTTGAGAAATCATGTTTTGTGTATGGAATTTTCACCGAAGATTACATTTTCCAAAAAATGCATTTAAAGTTTAGATTTATGTTTTACTATAAGAATTTACAGTAATATACATCTAAATTTCATGGAGCATATTATTTACATTTCTTATTATTAGACAAATGCATCCAAAATCGCGAAATTTCCACAAACACACGACCCTTTAAAAGCAATTTAAAAATTTAAAAATTTTAAATTTTAAAGCCCTTTAAACAGCACTTCGGGTTTGAGTGACAGCTGTTGAGTAGTTTTAAAACCGCTATAACTCCTGATCTATTTATCGTACAATAAAAACAAATGCAGTTTTGGAAAGGTATAAAGTTGGTCTTTAATAAAATAAAATAAAATAAATTTGAGAACTTTGGTCGAAAATTGCATTTTCAACGTAGTCAGATACCGTCAACCGTCGCGGCGAGCGGCCTCTTTCCGTCAGCAGCCTTTTATTCTACTCTTATTCCGACTCTTTTGAGAAAGCCAGGTTGGAAAAAAAATCGAAAATTGAAACCAGTCAAATTTAAAAGGGAAATTTCACAAATTAAAGACACCGAAAAGCGGGAATGTACAGCTCGGGGCCCTGAAGTTACTGAACGACCCCTGCTACGTCCAGCTTAATATTAGTTCAGTTCGAAATCTCCAATTCGTAGGATAACTTTACCAATCAGTATAATTGTATTAAAAAATAATAGTATACCTTTTAAAAGTCACTTTTAGCTACGTCATTTTTGCAGTTAACTAAATTAGTGCCTGTAAATCATGCAAAAAAATACTAGTCTCATTTTTATTAAATATATGACAAAATATACATAAATTATTTACTTCATCATCTTTATCCTTACATACTCGCACAAACCCACACAAAAAAATTATCGCACGTGTATTTTGTAAACCACACATTTCTAAATGTCAAGGAATTAAAACTGACGTTTTATATTATTAATTTTAAGACAAAATCATTATTATGTAGAATGAAAGTTCAAATTTTTCCGTTGTACAATAGAATAAACAAGAAAAAAAATCATGCGTCAAGCATACATTATGAAACACCTTCTAACACTTCCAGAAAACTGTAATGGAACTTCACTATTTAGTAAGGTGAAAACGTACAGTCGTGGAGAAAAAAGTAAACATCCCCTTCTAACTCTGGAAATAACCATAATATGAGAAATTTACTGGTACTAAACTATTGGAAATAAAGTCTAGTTTAAAATGATGTATGTAAAATTTACTTAGGGGGGGGGGGGGGTCATTTACAAATCAAAACCAGACCAAACTTTATTTTTTCAATGGCAACGCCCAATTTTGATAATATGTTTTAAATCTTCGGTTCAAACTATGCCAAGAAACAAAATTTCAAGTCATTTCAAACATTTGGTCAGGCAATAGTCGAAACATGCTAAACGACTGAAATGTTCATATTGCTAAGAAATAATACATTAATAGAAGTAACATAGTCAATTCTCTAGCATTTTCACTCGAGTACCGTACTTCAATTTGAATTCAGCCCCTAAAATATACTCATTTTAAAATAATTTCTCGGAACTAATCATACGAATTTCGTGAAAATTTGGATTTAGGCTAATTGAAAGGTGTAGAATCTACCTTGGCTATTGCTATAAAACTACGTTTAAGTTCGTTTTGATATGTAAATGGCCCCCTAAGCCAATTTTGTTTACATCATTTAAAAGTATACTTTATTTCCAATCGTTTGATACCAGTAACTTTCTTCTACAATAATTTTTTTTTGCAGAGTTAGTAGGGGGTGTTTACATTTTTTTTCCACGACTGTACATTTATAAAAACCATCAGTAGATCGCAATGTATCAAGTCTTTTCCATAGCCCTGTCTATAAATTTATATTCTAGAAACATCTCTTAGTACACTAAATATAGTTCAGCTAGAAAATGCATAATTCAATTAAAAACACCTTTTAATAAGTCATGTTCATACACAGTAAAGCACGAATTCTATTGTTTAACCCTATATTATGTTTAAACCTGTATTATACAAAAGAAATATTTAAACTTAAAAACGCTTACCAAAGCTGAAAACGTACTTTTAGCAACCATCACTCATATACATTACTGTAACGTAATTCTTTGTTTGGACATTGTAAATGAATGATAAATGCTTCATACTCCATATTCTCTATAAAGTATGTTTTAGTACATCTCAGAAAATTATATCAATTTTATTGTGCTAGAAATAGAAAAACAACATTAAAGTACACCGCGCCGTTATTTCTTAACAGACAATAATGTCACGGAATTCTTTTCAGCGTATCTGGAAATGAACTAAAAATGCCACACACTCCATTTTCAATATCGAACGTGTCATAGTGAATCTCAATATTATACGTCACTTACATGGCACTCCGAGTATAATTAAGAAAGATAGAGTGTAGACAGACGGCAGGCG
Source organism: Maratus speciosus (assembly GCA_963932465.1). Lineage (NCBI taxonomy): Eukaryota > Metazoa > Arthropoda > Arachnida > Araneae > Salticidae > Maratus > Maratus speciosus. The sequence continues at coordinate 113,646,120 of OZ010796.1, read as the reverse complement.
CTATACAGAGAAACCAAATTGATGAGTAGTTTTAAAATATGTAGGGAAAGTCTTAAAAACTCTTAATATAGATAGACCCGGAGGGGGCTGCACAGACCATCACCTCATCGAGTTGACGGCTGAAATTCCACGATTAGACAGAACTTGATTAGCATATTAAAATGCGACTGATCTGCCAAGTCACATCTTGGTGGAAACCACCTGCAGACTGGTTTTTAGTGTTTGATCGGTAGTTTTATCATTGTGTTTTCCTGTATGAAAACATGGAGGACTGGTAGCAGGAAAACACAATGGTATACACCAGTCAACCACTGAGTTTTGCAGGTGTTTTACACGAGGTATGAGTTGGCTGAACAGTTGCATATTAATATGCGAATCGAGTTTTAATGAATCTTGGAATTTCAGCCGTCAACTCGATTAGGTGATGGTTTGCGCAGTCGCCCCCCAGTCTAAGACGTAAGTGACAATATTTTCGAAGAATGCGCGTATGCAAAATGCATATTAAATTTGTAACATTTAATATTGTCCAAAATACACAACCGCAGTAACTTACGGGTTAAGGATTGACATCAAATGCATATGTACCAAATACTACTGATGTAGAATACCACTATTTTCGAATGGGAATATTTGCCTTATTAAATTACAGAATTCTACAAAGACGACAATCAGAAAATAATGGTATTCAAACTCACTAATTCTTGGTAGCGCTTCTTTGTGATATTCATTTTCATGTTCTATCACATTTTTAGCTAGATTTCGTAAGAATTACTACCTATTACATTATCTCCTATGTTGGAATTACTGAAACATTTTTGCTGATCTACACAGTTAATCACCCCTAGAACCCAAAACCACCCCCAGTTCAAAAATTTATATCTATCTATCTATCTATATATATATATATATATATACATGAATTTTTTATGGACAAGATAATTTATATAATTCTGCGCAAATCTCTTCCAAACTGATACATGAAATCAAGGGGCAGAAATTCTCGGTCAAGTTCGTTAATGGGCAAAATCGGACCAAGAGCATGGAAATGGGGAGGACTTTTTAAAAACCGAAAACAAACATAATATCTTAATTATAATACATAACAAATCAGTTTAAAGTTATTATTGCTTCTAGAAAAAGGACGAAAAATTTATATATCACAGATTTTTGATCAAATTAAAAATAGGCGAAAAAAATAGGGTTTTAGGGAGGTAAATATTCATAACTTCGTAAACTCTTAAGATATGAAATTCACTTATACTGATTATAAATCTTCTTAATACTATCTACGACTTTTATATTGACAAGTTTTGATAGCATCAAGTCTTACTGAAAAAAAAATTAAATTAAAAACGAAAAAAAGGGGAGGGTGTTTTGAAGGAGCAAAATGTTCATAACTTTATCAATTCACAAGATATCCACTCCGCTTAAATTTATTAATAATCTTATTAATATTATCTACACCTTTTACATTGACAAGTATTTGATAAAACAGAATTTTTTTTTTTTTTAAATATAGTGGTTAAAGAGAAAATTATCGTATTAACATAGTTCTGATAAAACCAGCTCTTACAGAAAAATGAAATTAAAAACGCGTCAAAAGCGGCGAAATAAAATTATTAAACTGGATTTATCGCTAATCTTGATTCAGTTTTTGTTGGTGAAATTAGTACTTAACTTTAAAATCTAAATCCGCCTGCATGGATGAGCTGGCTGGGATTTTTTTTTGTTTTGTTTTGTTTTGTTGTTGCCCATAGGATATAATACACTGCTCAAAACAATTAAAGGATATTGCAGTTTTAGGTGGATTTTGTATCTGGTAAACTGTTTAGCTGATTGATACATGGTCGACAGACATAGTAGGTTATATGAGAATAAATTACACATGTTTGGCAGAAAAAATGCATTTTATTGCGCATTTGTGTACTAAAGGAAAAAAAACACAATTTGTGCATATGATAAAAAAAGAATAAGAAAAGGTGTTTTCTTCAAAGAAAATCATTTTCAGTAGGGGGTATGGTTTCCACGGGCGGCCAGCAACGTTGAACACCTTTGAGGCATGGACTCAATGAGGCTATTAATGACGAGTTGGGGTATTCTGCCCCACTCTTCCAGAAGAGCTCTTTCCAGCTCTTGGAGAGTTTGTGAGGGTTGTTGGCGGCCAGAAACTCGTCTTCCTAGAGCGTCCCAAACGTGCTCGATTGGATTCATGTCTGGAGAACACGCTGGCCATTCCATTTGAACGATTCCTTCCTCGAAAAGGAAATCCTCCACCAGGTTTGCACGATGTGGCCTGCAGTTATCGTCCATTAAAATGAAGTTATCTCCGATTGCTGCAGCGTAAGGGACTACAATAGGTCTGAGGATCTCATCCCTATATCGGCGACCAGTCAGAGCTCCATCTCGAATGATGTAGAGGTCAGTGCGCCCGTCAATGGAGATGCCACCATACACCAACACTCCTCCACCGCCAAATCTGACACTTTCGTGCACGAACTCAGGATTATTCCTACTGCCACGGTCCCTCCAGATGAAAATACGCCTATTATCCGGATGCACAGAAAAACGGGACTCGTCAGAAAACAGAATATTGCTCCATTCATTTCTCCTCCAGTTGACATGCTCGGTTGTCCACTCCCTGCGGTTGCGACGATGCCTTGATGTTAATCTAACACATACCATCGGTCGGCGAGCATACAGACCTACAGCATGGAGCCGGTTTCGGACAGTCTGAGTTGAAATCGTGGTGCCTGTAGCCGAGCGAAGGTGTTGTTGGAGAAGAGCAGCGTTCATGGTTCGGTGTCTCCGAGCTGTTAACGCTAAATACCGATCTTCATTGGGCGTTGTTGCCCGTCTACGACCTTGCCCTGGTCTTCGGCCTGCACATCCACTCTCCAAAAAACGGTTCCAGATCCTGGAAATGACACTTTGTGACACTCCAATGGCTTGCGCTACTTCGGCTTGAGTATGGCCCCCTTCTAATCTACCAACAATTCTCAAAACTTCTGAATCTGTCAAATGACTTCGCTGAGACATCGTACTCATCGAAACAAAGCAATCTCTGAATGCCGATCATCCTTCTCTTCATTCTCATTTATCCAGTTGAAAGTCAAATTTCATTCGCTGCCGCTGAAGCGACGTTTTTGACGTCGAACTCAAAATTTGCATACTCCACAGTTTGAAAACCAGAAAAATTTGCATTTGTGATTCTCTTCTTGTATTTTCGGCAAAAAAAATTTCGTTTATATCTTTATTTTATATAAAACTTCAAATATCCTTTAATTGTTTTGAGCAGTGTACTATTATCATCGACTAATGTTTTTTGCGCAGTAAACGGCAATTTTGAGGGGTAACGGATAAACGAATGAAACAAAAAAAATGTATTTTGAAAAAAAGGTCTCTTATTTAGCTTTCGCATTTACCTATTCATTTCTATTCATTACATGTTTTTTACCATTTAAAAAAAAAAAACAATTTTTGGTTTTTAGGTATGTGTGACTAAATACTATGAAAAATATTTTCAAAAAGCATCCTGTAAAAAATATATTTAATTTTCATATCTTTTAAGGTTAGAAAACTAGATCATCAGACATGGATAACCCGGATTACTCAATGTGCTGACCAGTCTACAGAAGATATTTCTAAGGGAACCTAACCCGTATTTACGCAAGGAAATTTAAGGTTCGAAGAAAACCACGGAAAACTCTGAATGATTAGGCCGACGGGCGCGATTGGGTTCGAATCCAGACCTCCCGACTACCAGCTTTGAGAGCAGAACCTCTCGCCACTGGTGAGGCGAGTTTAATTGGCAGTTCGACGTTTTACATATGGGTAATTCCTAAAGAAACCTACCTAATTACTTCCGTTTGGTAACAGAGGATAAAATGTACCGACGAATTCAAATATAATACCAAATTGGTTTTCGTATTGAAAATTTGAGACAATTTTAATATGGAGACGCACCCTAAATTCAAGCTTCTAAAACAAAAATGCAATGCATATGCAATACGATGGAAGAAAACTAACTTAATTTATAGAGGAGAATGTCCAAATACCGGCTACTAGGTGTTCTGAGAACTGAGCGAAGCGCAGCCTAGCGGAGATAGGCAGAGTTTGAAACTTTAATTAAGAGAAGAAAGTTACGAAAAGTACGTCGCTGAAGTCTGTCTCATTTACAAACAGCAAATGCAAAAAAATCGAAACGACGTAATCCACAACATCAAAAGTTTTTCAGATATGTGTTTTTCATTTTTTTTTAATATATTGATCGTGTATTGCCTTGAATTGATGCTTAAGTTATTTTCTACACATATTTAGCTTTCAATTTCCGCACGCAAGTTATTAATATTTTACCATATGAATGAGTAATACCGCTTTTAACTTAAACATAGCAGTGGTCCGAATACCGGCTACCTAGAGTGGTCCAAATATCGACTAGCCGGTATTTATACATCTCTGTGTTTGCTCTGCTTGAAGAGGAGGAAAATAAATTAATTTAAATAGTTCTATAATTAATAAATTAATTTAAATGGTTCAGAAATAGTTCCAGTCCCGTTTCACAATATGAAAAAAAAGCAACCGTGGGTGCAAGTCTTCAGGAGTGACACTGGTTACCGGATCATTTCACAAAAAGCACTGTTGGACACTCAAAATTTGACTGCAATAAATAGGAACAGAAAAAAAGAAAAATGACGGAGGTAAACATGAAGAAAAAACAATCGAAAAGACAGAAATTGGATGTAAAAAAAGTGAAATGATGCAATTTGATTCTTCTGCAAGGGGGCTTTCTCTGTGGACAAGAATGAGGGTATTGGGATTCTGGGTTCAATGTTAAGAATGTGATATGTTGCTCTATAGCGACTGAACCGATGCAGACAGTGATATTATGTTTGTGATTTTTTTAGATAAAATAATTCACTTTTCAATCAGCAAGCTTTTTTTGTTTTACACGTTAAAAAACAAAATTAGAAACATAATGGAAAGCATACTGTGAGAGATAGTCGTTAAGAATTTTATAAATTTGACAAAAATGCTTGTTTATTAAAAATTACGTATTTATTCATTGCATAAGAAAAGCTATTTATCAAATTTATTAAAATAATCTTCTTATTCCTTAATAATTGTCATTAACTCTATTTGTGTGATCTTTTGGAAAAAACTTGTCTTTAGACCCCATTTTCAAAACTGAAATTTGAAGACTTTCGGAATTTTGCTTTTTATAAACAGAAAAAGCCATTTAAACTAATTTTTTTTCACCAAACAGGTGTAAAACATGTCAAGGTACACTGCTGTCACTTTTTCTATTACTAATTTTGAAAATTGTATGATCTAGATTGAAAACAAAAGTGGTAGCCGTTATTTGGACCTTTTCCTCTATATACAGGGACGATAAATTAAGGGGTCGTAATAAAAGATGATGTATTTTTTTTTTCACATGATCGTAAATGCTTTTAAAAGTATAAAGAGCGTTAAAAGTATAAAGTATATCTATGCGACGAATAATCTAGAATTTGACAATATTTTTAGAAAATATTTGTCAACCATATTATTTTCAAATAAAATATTTTACATATCATGATTTATATTGAAAGAGTTATTTATTCTGTTATTACAAGTTAAAACTAATATGTTTCGGTGCTATCAGACATGTTGGTTTTACAATCAGAAAATATATTAAATTTTAATTAAAAATTTTATAATAATTAAAAATTCATTTGCGTTGTCATGGTAATTTCTAAAGAAATGGTTTCACCGTTAGCGAGTAGACATCCGACATCAGCATGATGTGTTTCTACAAATTATTTCCTTAAATTTTAAGTATCTTTAAGAAGATGATAAATCTGAAAATTATTCTCAAACAGAAATTTTAAAATTTATTATGGTTTAACAAAAAGCTTAAAAATTAAGAAAAACGTAATCCGTTGCCATTTCATCTGTCTTTTTTTCCGATGGTGAAGACCGTATTTTGATAATTATATTAGGTAATGAGAAATAACCTAATTAAAATACCCCATACATGAACATGAGGCTTCGCAGTCCAATAGAGGAAATCCTCTTTTGGTAAAACCCCCCTTAGATATATATTTCAGAATTCGTTTGCATAATAAAACAAAAACGAAAACGAAAAATCAGGCATCACATACAGATTATGAAACACTTTTCAACGTAATGAGAATATTTTCACAGCACTTCATTTTTTTCTCTAACCGATGAACTGTGAAATCTAAATAATTTAGAAAACCCATGACAGTCAAGAGCAAATTTTTAGCGATTTATGACCATTGATGATAATGCATTCAAAATCGCTGCTAAAGTCCAGTACATGTTTTATAGATTTTTATGCATCCAAATGCCAAAAATTGGATGGTAGTAAATCTGTTGTCAGAAGTCTGTTGGGTTGTGGTATTTTATTTCTTTTCATTAAAGTAAGACGTAAATTTAATATATCACAACTTCCTTAGATGACAACATAGGACAAAAATACCTTGTTAAATTGTCTGTCTTAAGGGGACTTGGTACCCTTCATTCGGCGAATAATGACGAAAAGATCGATTTTATAATTTTTTTCTTAAATTATACTTTATTATCCCTAGTATATCCTGACGAAGTTTCTTAAAGATGCGAGTATTATAAATACAGTTAAAAGCGCTTTTATTACGTCGCTGTCCGTTTCAATGCTACACCCACTCCACTTAAAAGTGAGTTTTTTCTCAGTGTGTTTTCTTTCATGCATGTTTAAAGTGTTAAAACTTTTATATATATTTTTCAATTGACTTGAAAATATTTTTGGTCTATTATGGTCCTTATGGTCTATTTGATAAAACTATGCATCGGTTTTAGAATAAAGTAAAAGTTTTTTTTTTTTTTTCTAATACATAAAAATGTGAAATAAATTCATTTTTTACCGTAATTTTACACGTATTGGGTAATTTTTTTTTCTCCCAAACTAGTCAACTTATGGTAAATCCTATACTTAAACTTATGCAGTAGACACTTAAGAATAGTCTTTTTAAAAAAATAGCTTAAAATGTTCCAAATTGTACGAGAAGATACGATTTAAAATTTACTTAATAGAAAAAAATTAAAATTTTCATATTTTGACTGGGGAATTGAAAAAAATTCTTGTTAGAATCATTTTCCTTCATTCAGTCCTTTATTATCATGCCAAAAATTTACAGTCGTGGAAAAAAAAATAAATATACACCCCTACTAACTCCTCAACAAATTATCGTAGAAGAAAGATACTGGTACCAAACGATTGGAAATAAAGTCTACTTTTAAATGATGCATATAAAATTTTCTTAGGGGTCATCTACATATTAAAACGGACCCAAACTTCATTTTTCTCAATAGAAATACCCAAATTTAACAAGATTTTTCAAATATTCGGTTTAAACTATGCCTAGACACCAAATTTCAAGTCATTTGAATGATAAGTTTTTGAATTATAAACATTCAAAATTTAGTGTTTCTCATGTTAAATTACATTTTCATATTTGTATTAATATCGCCTGAAATTATACTCCTAATGCGCTAATTTTTTGTGTGGCAATAATACTAAAATACCCAAACATAAATACGTTGAATTTGCAATTTTTATAATTTTATGATATGAATTATGAATCTTGAAATTAATATTCGAAAAAATTATGAATTGCAACCTGCATTTTTTGATGGATTTAGATTTATTAAGTCCTGCTTTATGGAATTCCAAAATGTCACATTTTTCTTCCAAGTAGTTTTCAAATTATGCTTAAACAGCGGCAAAATGAACTCTATGATAGAAGTGACTAGATATTTTGAAATTTATTATGCTATCCTGTAATATAGCAGTCTTCAATGACTGCTTGAGTAGCGCTTAAGTTGCCTTGATCAAGAAGTGGGCTCGCTCGGCCAACAATCCAGTACGGAACTTCAATTTGGATACAGCCCATAAAATACACTCCTTTTAAAATAATTAATTTCTCTGAAACTTATTGTACGAATTGTATGAAAATTTGTTCTTAGGATAATTGAAGGTTGTAGAGTTCATTTATGCTGTCAGAATTATGTACCGCTATTGAAAAAAACAAAGTTATGGTCCGTTTTAATAAGTATATAGATAGCCCCCTAAGCAAATTGCATACATACATCATATAAAAGTAGACTGTATTACCAATCGTGTAGTACCAGTAACTTTCGTATACGATAATTTTTCGCAGAGTTAGTAAGAGGTGTTTATTTTTTTTCCACGACTGTACCTTAAAATGCTTAAAAAAGAAATTTTCTCATAGGGTACCGATTCCCCTTAACCCGTTCGGGACCATGGGTGTATATATGCACCCTCTAAAAAAGCATACAGAATTTGTTTATGGCACCAGTAAAAAAGAAAAGTAATATTAGGTTGTAGCGAAAGTTTTCCGCCAAATCACCATTAAATAAATACTAATTATACTATATATAATTAACTGTAATTTTATATATAACTACCATTCCGCCAAACTTTCACGTTGCCATATGATACAACACTAGTACCTAAAGCTATACACTTTATTCGGTGACATCCTGCAGCTGACTTTTAGGTAGCTTTCATTACAAAAAGCTACCTATTGCAGCCGTTCGCAGAAAAGCGATTTCAAAAAATTTTGGTATATTTTCATCGATCATGACCCCCAGTCCCAGAAACCACCCTCCGTTCAAAAGTTGATATATATATATATATATATATATATATATATATATATATATATATATCCATATATATATATATATATATATATATATCTGATCTTAGTCACACTGTAACTCTCGTATTTATGATCCGATTTGGATGTAACTTCGTGTATACATAGTGCATATCAATGCCTCGACCGAGTTCGTTGGTCAGCTTCATCCGCCATCTTGTTTCAATATGGCGGCCATTTAAATTTTTAAAAAAAAATTGAAATTTGAAATGTGGTACAAAAAAATTGAAAATTGAAAAATATTTTTTTCTTATGTGTTTGACCTTGATACAGAGATTCCGGAGCATTTTTTGTTTCGTTTATATCTTAAAAAATGGCTGAGTTATAGCACTTTGAATTTCTAGCTTGACTGACATTTTGAAACGACCTGATTTTCGTCACGCGATAACAGGCGTATTTATGAATCGATTTGGATGTAACTTGGTGTGTACATAGTGCATACCAATGTCTCGACCGAGTTCGTTGGCCAGCTTCATTCGGCATCTTGTTTCAAAAGGGCTGCCATTAAAAAAATAAATTTTAAATTTAAAATAGGTTATCAAAAAATTGAAAAATGAAAAAGATATTTCTTATGTGTTTGACCTTGATACAAAGATTCCGGAGCAGATTTTGTTTCGTATATATTTTTAAAAATGGTTGAATTATAGCACTTTGAATTTCTAGCATAACTGACATTTTGAAATGATCTCACGTGATAACACGCGTATTTATTAACCTATTTCAATGTAAGAAGGCATGTGGATAGAAAATCCTAATGTCTCGACCAAGTTCGCTGGCCAGATTCATCAGCCATCTTGTTTCAAAATGGAGGCCATTAAATTAAATAAAAAAACATATTTAAAGTGAGGTGCAAAAAAATTAGAAATTGAAAAAATTTTGTTCTTTTGAAAAGTTTTGAAAAGATTGTTTCTTTCTTAAGTATTTGACCATGATATAAGGATTCCGGAGCAATTTTGGTTTTGTCTTTAACTTAAAAAATGACTCAGATATAGCAGTTTTAATTTCTAATGTGGGTGACATTTTGAAAAATCTGATTTTTTGCCTGCGAAAGCACTTGTAAATATCAACCGATTCCGATGTGAGTGAGCATATGCACAGGAATTACTAAGGTCTCGACCACGTTAACTCGTTAGCCTCATCCACCATGTTGTCTTAAAATGGCAGGAACTTAAAGATATCGCCGAACTTGGTAACCAAATATAAGTTATTTTAAATAAAAGCAGCTTGGATAAAGCTGACTATTTTCGCGAAATTCTCATTCATAATGATTTAGTATCGATAAAAATTAGTATTGAATCTCCTATAATCGGTTTCCACTAAATTGAGCTTCGTGTGTTTGAATAATATAAGTTTTCTTTTTAAAAATAAGGAATATGAAAGCTACCTCTTCCTCCCGGCAATGGCCGGAAGGACTTTTTAGAACAGAACTGGATGTAAATGATGTTTCTAATCCGGTAGCGTAATAGCTCCATTTCAGATACCTTGTATTTGATGATAACGATATTTTTTAGAAATTTCACAACACAGAGCTATAAAGCAAGTCTCTTTCTTTCAAATGCTATAACTCGTTTGACAAAATATGAGTAAACACGTCAACGCGAACTGTTTTCACAGACCGTATTAGCTGTGGCGGGAAACTTTCGTTACAAACTGATATTTACTTTCTTTACATTTTCTGTACAGCATTTTCGTTATGGTTCAAGTAAAGGTAACTTTAAAAAAAAAGTGATAAATAACTGAAATAAGTGAACCAAATAAATTTTGAGTAAAAGCTACCGGTTCCGATGGGGTTAAATAAAAGTTTCTGACATTCTTTATTTTTTAGGTTCTACTTGCCATTATTGAACATGTATGCCACAGTTTTCTAAAATTTCAACATATTTGGAAAAGAAAGAGTCTCTCTAGGGTGTTACTTTTGGCGTATCCTATACGATTTAATTTATTACCATATGTTAATATTCATAAATTATTTATGCCATATATTACAACTCGCAGTTACTCATTCACGTTTGAATTTCAATATCTTTGACATATGTAAGTGATTTTAACAACTCAGTTTTATTTAATAAACGAGTACTTTTATGCAACGAAATTTTATCAGAATAATCTAAGCATTTCTAAAAGTTGATTTTTATCAGGAAAAGTCATTGTTTTCACTATTAAGGTCAATTATTCCCTTTTCAACACATTCCCCATTTCTTTAAAGTACTTGAAAGATAATTAATTTATTTTGCATGTGGAATAATTTCAATAAAATATAAACTACTTTTGCAGTATTTCTCTTTATGACACTACTAAAACTATATTAGTGCTAAGAAGAGTCTTTATATAACGAATTTTATTGTGTTTTAATTAAGTTATGAATTTAAGTACAGATTAAGGGTTTTAACATTTGTTTTAATAAGTGAATTCAGTTTGCTGAATATAATATATCCTTGATACAGAGTTGTCGAGTGTGAAAAAAACATTCTCAAATACCAAACAGAGAGATGATGGCGTGTGTGTTCTTTCATGATAATTTACACTTACTTTCGTGATTAACATACATTTCGAAATCTTAACGCAGAACTTTCGACAATTTTGATATGGTATAACAATTTAAATTTATGTTTGAAGCAGAAATTTCAGTTAAAAAAGCAATTATTTTTGCGTTGGATAGGTAACTGTAGTGGGAATACATTTCGTACTTCAAACACGGTGCTAAGCTTCAAGCACCAGAATCAAATGATAAAAACTATATTCGAAAGATTGATTAAATCGAGTTCCTTCAACAGTTAGTCTGTTCTTAAGTTTGTGTTCCTTTTATATGTTTTATACTGGGTGTTTCGTAATTTCGGTGCGAAATTAAAACGCGAAAATTAATATTTTTAACTCCTTTTTTCTATTTACTCCTCTTAAAGGATGTCTCTTTTTTTCTTAGTTCTCAAAATGTTTCTAAAATATAGACTTTATTTTATATGAAGTTTTAAAATATTGCACACAGTTCGCCCGCTTTTAGCACATAAAATATTAAATGAAGCATATATTTTATAAGTATTTTAAAAATTAAGAAAAAAAGAGACATCTTTTAAGTACACATAAAAAAAGGAGTTAAAAATATTAATTTCCCGAATGGATTCTATGCCTATAGACTTAGCATTAGCGAGGGGATTTCGGAAGTTGAGTGACTAGCAGCCTTAAGTGCAGCCCACAAAAATACCTCTAACCGTTTTAGATATCACGTGATCAAGATAAGCTAGTTCCACAAAATGTTGAACTATCGTGATATAAATGTGGGATGAAAAGCAACCGAATATGGAGGTGAACCGCGGCCAGTCCCCTTCGTTGTCAGGGAATGATCTTATATCAGTCACTGCCTTGTGATGAAGGTTGTCTGAAAAGCAGCCGGAATAAGAGGAGTACAGCGACATGTCTCTTTCTTTGAAAGACATCATGTTATCTCAACAGTCATCATATTATCTCACAAGGAGAGGGCCAACCTTGTTAATCACAGATTTTGAATATTTTAATATATGTTGTAGGGTAGAGACCCCATAGTGTTAGGTTCAACGGATTTTATCCAACGCACCTTAGTTCTTGAGAAACCAGGGGGTCGTCTAATAATAGTACACAACTTAAATACTTACTTTGCAACCGCAATGACAGGTTGTTTGTAGCTCAGTTGGTATGGCGTTTGCCGGCTGATCCGGAGGCCCTGGCTTGATACCTGAGTCCGCTACATTTATTTTTCTCATTTTTTTGTTTTATAAATATATTTGTAAGTATAATTAATAATCTCATTGTCAATTAAAATTTATAATATTGTATATCAATTATAATTTTAACCTTTATAATTTTTTACTTTAACTAAATAGTTGTATAAAACATCATAAAACTGTTAATTTTTTTAAAAATCACTTTTAAAATGTATTTCATATATTCTTTATCCATGCAATGATATTGAGTGATTGTGTCAATTCGTGATTTTAAAGAAACATCATTTACGCATTGCTTTAACAAAGAAAGTCAATGCGATAGTACTATTATTATGTTTTTAAAGTAACAAGCATAATTATATTAAAAATTAGCATCAGAATTAAATTACAACCGATTTTTTGCATATTAAAGTTTTTTAAATTTGTAATACGTATGCTTGCGCTTTCAATTATTTTGCTTTCACCTTTATCTTCTTTCTGCTTTTATTTTTATTTTATTTGAATATTCTTTTATTTTATCATAACTAGATGGTACCACAACAGATTTTGTGACGATTTTGGAATTTTTATCATTCAATAATAGATCCAATTTCTTTTAAAAACTCTTTAAAGGATGAGAAATAATAATTTAAAAATAAAAAAATGATAAATTTAAGTTTGCTAACATTATAATTAATATATGATATTAAAATTTGTAATTGAAATTATTAAATTATAATTACAAGTATATTTATAAAACAAAAAATGTGAAAAACAAATGTAGTGCGTTCGGGTACCGAACGCGGGCCCGCAGATCAGCCAGCGAACGCCGTGCCAACTGAGCTACGACCAACCTATCACTGCGGTTGCAATGTAAGTATTTAAGTTGTGTACTATTATTAGACCCCCTCCCCTGTTTCTCAAGAACAAAGGAGCGTTGGATAAAATCCGTTGAACCTGACACTAAGGGGTCTCTACCCTATAACATATATTAAAATAATCAAGATCTGTGATTAACAAGGTTGGCCCTCTCCTTGTTAGATTTTCCGTTTCCGTTTCATGGAATGCGACACACGGACATCTTTCAAAGAAAGCGTACATAAACAAGTAATATAAAAATTTTGTTTTTAAAGTCAATTCCGACTTTACCGAGTTCACACTCTCCCTATATTTATTTATTTATTTATTTATTTATTTATATATCTTGTTCAAATTTTCCATCCTTAATAAAATACTTATTATTCATCCGATCAAGTTGAAATAATTCTTTTTAAACTTGTACTGGATGACAATTGATGTTAATACAGTTTTTTCATCATTTTTATAATAATCAATGGATATATTATAAAAAAATCACAAATGAATCAAATCCATAGTATAACCATTTCAATGAATCAATTTTTATATTATTCAAGTAATATAAATATTTTGTTTTTAAAGTCCGTTAAGCTAACATTAGTTTTTGTTACATTAATATATCTCAATTTGTTGATTTTCTATAAGCAAGTACGTTTACAATGGAAGTCTATGGGAATTTGGCAAAATATTAGAGATATCGCCAAATTGGCGTCACTTTTGGCGGCTCATTTTGGTCGCCAAATTTGGCGATATATCGCCAAGTTTTCGACAAAACAGGGTCCTCCCTATGGTAACCCCCCTTATAGATATTAAGATGCATTAAATGCTTCAATAACCAATGGCCGCCATTTTGTCTTCCATGTAAAACTAAAATTTATTAATTAAAATTTAATTAATGAATTAATATTTGAAAAAACTGTATTAACATCAACTGCCATCCAGTACAAGTTTTAAAAAAATATTTCAACTTGATAGGATGAATAATAAGCATTTTATTAATGATTGAAAATTTGAACAAGATATATATAAATAAATAAATAAATAAATATAGGGAGAGTGAAGACCAATAGTAGGAATTGAAAAAGAAGACTTTACAGCAGCTTATTTGTTGTTGTGCTATAAAAGAATTCAACTTTTAACTAGAAACCTTTCAGTTTGGGAACCGGTGACCTCAACCACTCAGTCATCGCGGAATTCAAAATTTTTTATGCAAGTCGATAGTAAAAAGTCATGCGAACAAAATGAGCTAGTAATGACTAGGTTTGACAAGCCGAAAATGTGTTTAATTAATTATTATTAAAAATCTATAATGTTTTATCGTTATCGCGGATATTGATCCCTCTTAGAGCATTTTATAGAAATTTTGTGCTCTTTCAGAAAAACTTGGTATGACAAACTTTATTCTGGCAGAAAATCCTGTCATACGTATATTAAGGAGGCGGCCGGTGATAAAATTCCACATTAATTTCGCTGTGAATTTTTAAAGGAATTTTTTATTCCTTTATTTCGCGTCTGGACGCTGGCCAAGTGCCGGCTTTTCACGATAACGGTAAATCATTATAGTCTTTTAAAAAATAATTGATTTAATTAAACCCATTTTCAGCTTATAAAATCTAGCCATACTTAGCATATTTTGTTCGGATGACTTTTTACTATCGATTTACATAAAAAAAATTCAATTCTGCGATCACGGGGCTTTCGATATCACCGGCTCCCGAACTAGTTATCATTAATTTCAATTGAGTTGAAAATGGTATGACACTAGTCAGTATCTTTAATTTCTAAACAAATATACCGGGTGTTTCAAAAAGTTCAGTGCGAAAGTAAAACGCGATAAATAAAAAATCTATGTGTTGCAGATGCATGTCGTTTGATGATAAATATTCCTACATAATTTTAATTTTCTAAATAAATTTTGTATGACACTAACAAACGAAATTAGTTCAAAATCTCGATAATAGAGGGCGCTACTGTAGATAATGCCATGGAATAATTCCATATTGCTCACACAACCCATGATTTAGATACAAAAATGTGTATATGTAGTATTCCCGAATGTTTTTGTATCCAAATCTTGCGTTGTGCGAGCAATATGGAATTATCTGCAGTAGCACCCTCTATTGTCAAGATTTTGAACTAATTTTTTGTTGCTGTGATACAAAATCCCTTACTACGCTGAATACTTATTTGCAAACCGCATACCTCTCCAACACATATATATATATTTTTTAATCGTGTTTTACTTTCGCATCGAACTTTTCAAACACCCGGTATATTTGTTCACAAATTAAAGATTCTGACTAGTGCCATACCATTTTCAACTCAATTGAAATTAACGATAAATAGTCCGGGAGCTGGTGATATTGAAAGCCCCGTGATCGCGGAATTTAAAATTATTTATGTAAATCGATAGTAAAAAGTAGAAGTAAAATACGAACAAAATGAGTTAAGTATGACTAGAATTGACCAGACGAAAATAGATTTAATTAAATCAATTATTAGTTAAAATTCTATAATGATTTACCGTTATTGCGGAAAGCCGACTTTTGGTCAGCGGCTAGACGCGAAATAAAGGATCCACCTATAAAAATCACAGCAAAATAAATGAGAAATTTTATCACCGGCCGCCTCCTGAATATAGGTATGACAGGATTTTCTGGCAGAATAAAGATTGTCATACCAAGTTTTTCTGAAAGGGCACAAAATTTCTATAAAATGCTCTAAGAGTGATCAATATCCTCCATAACAGTAAAATATTATAGCTTTTTAATAATAATTAATTCAATTGAACATATTTTCAGCTTGTCAAACCTAGTCATACTAGTTCATTTTGTTCGTATGACTTTTTACTATCGATTTGTATAAAAAATTTTCAATTACGCGAGGACGGGGCGGCCGATGTCACCGGCTCCCTAACTGAAAGGTTTCTAGTTAAAAGTTAAACACATTTTATAGTACAACAACAAATAAGCTGCTGTAAAGTTTTCTTTTTAATGCATGCTTTCTTTGAAAGATGCCTGAGTGTCGCATTGAGGAAATGGAAAATCTAAAATAATATGATGACGGTTAAAATAATATGATGCCTACCAAGGAAAGAGACATGCCGCGGTACTCCTCCAATTTCGGCTGCTTTTCAGCCAACCTTGATCACAAGGCAGTGACGGAGATAATATGATTCCATGACAACGAAGGCGACAGGCGACGGCACTCCTCCATATTCGGTTGCTTTTCATTCTACATTGATCCCACGATAGTTTAACAATTTGTGGAAACTCAAAAGTTTCCTTATACACTTGGCTAATAGATTATGAGCATTATATTTTGATTGCACTCGCGCATGCGCAGTGAAGCATATTTTTTTAAACCTGCTCATTGTTCATCCACTTTTTATTATTTTTTTATTCTGATTGCAGAGAATTGTGTACAATGTTGTTTGTCATATTGTCTGAAAAGAACATTTTTTTTTTTATATTAAGAACTCTGCAAATTATAAGAAAAAAAACTTAGCCTCTTAATCATGTCCTACAGTTTAAAAGCTTTTGCTATATTAGTACTTACAGGGTAATCCAAAAGATATTCGTTCTTTTTCAAATTGTTGATGGTCCCCTATGGAGGTTTGGGGAAAAAAATCTTCTCGGAAATATATGACCTATACTATTCTGTTTACACACCTGGAGTTTCAGGATAATTCCTCATGTATTTTTCTAGATATTTAACGAAACGACTAAAATTGCAAATGACCATTGACCAATCATCATTGGCCATATAGTGTATTTGTCACACAGTAAACACCCAAGTGACAGTTAATTCCACACCATATATTGTGAATGTTTTCTGCTTGGTTCAGTTTGACTGGTTTTTTTATGAGGAATATGCTTTTTATGCCTTACATTGTCTATAACAGTGAATGAATTACGTTTGCTCAAAAAGAATACACGGATGAGTGCCTAGGGACGAACATGCTTCTATCTGAAATGAAACGGTATACATCATGGAGGTTTTCTGTTTGTTTGAAATGATTCACTGGAACAGTTACAAATCAAATAAAAATGTGAGATTTGTTCCGTGTTGTATTTACAGTGTTTATTTCAACCATTGTTTACAATGAAGTTGCTGTCATTTGTACCGGGGTATTTTTTTTTTTTAATGCTGAATATATATTCCAAATATTTCGGTTGAATTGACGCTATTTTACCTTATTTCTCATTAATAAAAAAATTATATTGATGTCATTCCACTTTGTTTAGCTGTAAAAAAACATTTTCATAGCTGAAAAACTGAAAAGCTGATTAAACTGAAAAAAAACATGCTACTTTAAAACAATTTTGAAAGTAAATAACTACGAATTACACAATACTTATTTATTTTTCTTACTTTTTTCGACACTATTTTGAAGTAGTCTTTATTCTTCTGCTTATTTTATCCAATAATTTGAAGCAATTGTCTGCGATTAAATACGGCAAGTATTATTATTTGTAATGATTAGAGACAAAATGAAAATCTTAAACAATCTGGGAAAATCGTTTGTTTCCGGGGTAACTGGACGAAAAGAAAATTTAGGAAATTTAAACTAATTTAACGTATACAAAATAGTGGAAAGGAATCTGTATTTTAAGCGTAATGCATGGGTTTTCTGTATTCCTTTACTTAAAAAAATTATTTTATTAATACTTAACTATGTTGAATGTTTAGTCTGACAAGTGCATTGATCTTAAAAAAAAATCTTTTGAATTAAATGGAGTTTTAGTAATGTTCAGTTCTGTGTGTTTTTTTTTATTATTTGAAGAAAATTCAGTAAAAATATATACTGATATTAAAGAAACTTATGAATTATTTATCATATTAAAAGTAAACGCTTAGCATGGAAAATCTGGGTGCATAAAATGTGGGATTTATGAAACAGATTTTGTAAATCTTAAAATAAAATGTCATTTGTATGCTCATTTAAAACGCATTAAAACATTTGAATCCTAAACGTGTACTTTAAGAGTTTAAGTTTTTTCTATAAAATACAGCATATTACTTTTTAGTAAAATAAAATAAAACAAGAATCTGAGACCCATTTAAACAATTTGCATACAACTGCATTAAATCGTTGAAAATACGATATTTTAATATTCAACATCTTCGAAATTATGCTCTGAGTTTTTAAAGAAATGTATTTGACAAATAAAATCATTAATGTTGAAAAATACACAAGCGCATATTTTTTATACTTATCTGACAAAAAATGTTAAATGTACAGTTGTAGAATTAAATGTAAAAAAACCCTCAGAATAATATGTAGTAATTTTCAGTTCTTACAAACAGAGCATAAACCTAATGTAAACAAGAGCGAAAAATCATGCATCATGCATACATTCTGGAACACTTTCCAACTATAACACAATATGTTTAAGGAGTTTCTTTTTTTGAAGCAATGAAATGGGATTTCTAAATACGAGAAAAAAAAAGGTAAAAATCCAGTTTTAACACTTACTATCCATATCCCATAATATATGGGAATTCCTTCCTGCTACCCTGTGTATGATCTATATAATAAATAGTCACCACGTGTTACATTAAAAATTAGATAATTTTAAAAATTATTATCACAGCGTAAAATCCACTTCGAGCAATTAGAGATCATAGTAACCGAACCGTAATCGAAAACTTTTGTCTATCTGCCTAAATGAACAATAAATGCTAAGAATTCCATAAACTGTAGAAAACATATCGTAGTGAACCTCAGGGACCTTTTTTAACTTCATTGTGTTTGGAATATACTAATGTCATTTAAATACACCACAAACGATATAATCCCATAGATCACAATGCAATAAAATATTTGCGCGTCCTTGTAAACGAACTATAAATGCCTCTTCTTCTATACTCTTGAGAAAGCATGTTATAATCCACCTCATTGATGCATATCATTCATATTACGTTTGAAATATCATAAAATCAATAAAATAAATAGCAAACGGTTTTCCTCATAGATCATAATATAACGATACATTTTTGTGTGTCCCTGTAAACGCATTTTAAATGCTGCAGTCTTCCCTTTCATCACCTATGATAAAACTGAATAACATATAAAAATTGCATTACAATTGTAGTATCTTTACGGAGCCAGAAAAACAGACTCACTGAGAGCCAGATAAACCGAATTTTCTAAAAAATGCAACTATGTTGGAAAGGTGTTAAAAGAGAAAATGAAACGAAATTAAGCAGATATGATTATTGAAATATTGACATTTAAATTTCAGTATAAGAAGAATGTGTTGTTATTTGCTGCTCTTTATTAATTTAAATTCAAATACGTTCGTGACAAAAAGTTTAATATTAACCCTTTGATACCTACACTCATTCATATACATATATACACGGGGTATCCCTTTTTGTCTCTGAAAAATAGCTAATTTCTAAACCGTTATTTTAAGAGTTTAGTTAACCGTTAGTTTTTCCAGTTGCAAATATATTTTAAACGTTATTTTCTATCATAAAAAATCATCTATTTCAAAATAGTTACTTAAAAAATATTAAGAAATTTAAATATTTATAATGCCTCTGCGTACTAAAAGTTTTATTCAGAAAAACATTATCCGTGCTCTAGCAAGTAAATATGTAAACCCCTCAGTTTTGTCCAATCAAAACCTACCGAGTTAAGATATTTTCAATCTTTGAATTTTTTAGTTTTCTTTTACTATAAACGGAAAAACGCATTTTCTAATAAAATCTTAATGAAATGCAGATTATGAAAAAAAAACTTAAAGAATATATACATCTTAATAATAAATTTAACTTTACCTCCTTATAACTATAAATATATAATTATTAATCATGTCATTGTCCTCTGTTTTTTTTTTTTTTTTTTTTTTTTTGTAAATGTGTATTAGCGATTTTATACTCGTGTTTCATGAAGCCGTAGATTTGAACGAGATTCGTTATTACACTGTTTATTATTCAAATTCAAAGTTACCTTAACAACGGCAGGTTTTAATTAAAATAAGATACTGCGGCAGCTGCAACCATTAAATGGAGAAATTATTTAGTTTCTGCTACGTTAAACTCTTTGTCGTCTTTAAGTGCTTTGTTTAAATCAAAATACGACACGGGGATGAAGAATTTTAGTATTTTAATGGTTGCAGTTGTGTTATACCATACTTTGGTAAAACGGTAATTCTTAAGTTTTAGCTGTATTTAATCAAAATATGTATCCGATATTCTGTTTAAACTCACTTTACAGCCATTCCTATACTAACAGCTTCTTAAAGGGAATGGCATGCGTTCATTCTCATTAGGTAGTGCATTTCTGCGTATTTAATTTAAAGAAACGCAGCATATCAAAAAATAATTATCTATTTTAAAATACCAATTTTGGTTACTATTAAATAAATGAAAAAAGTAAATTAAATCAGTTTAACAAATGAAATTTTATTAATAGTTTTTTTTTTCTAAAAAATTGAAAAAGAAAATATACATTTTTTGTAACAATTATCAAAATGGTAATATCACTTTCATTCTGCTAATAAAATTGTGTATGCTATTTCAGGTAAAGAAAGACTTAACAATATTCTTAGGCTATTGAAAATTATTTAAAAAAAACACTGAAATATGAAAAATGTTAAAATGTTTTGATGTTGTTTCTCTTTTAATGTAGTGACTAAGAAGCATCGTAAGGTAGGAGGCAAGGTATGGACCACATAAATCATAAATCAAGGCCAGATAAATCATCAAATGTCGCACATTTGAGTATTACATGATACCTATAGTCATCGCTTGGTCCGTCCGTCCGTCTGCCTGCATATAAGAGCACAAAAACTGCCCGTAGCCCAGTAGAAATAGCATTTTACCTTGTGAGTAATTCTCGAGTAATTATGATTTTCAGGCATTCTGTATAGATTGATCTTCTAATGAAAAAACCATGTTTTCGACCTTCTAGACATTATGCGTTTTTTACCGTACCGAAAAAAACAAAAATATTTGGAACTTTTTTCGATTTTTCTTTCATAACTCGGTTCTACAGCATTTTACAGGGAAAAAAAAATCATATTTACATTTTTGCAGAGGGTAAAATTCCTTACAACATACACTATTCAGGTTTGTAAACTGCCAAAACAAGAGGTGAGACACGGAGCTGGCATAATACGGTACAATTTGCAAAATTTGCTCAAGTCCACAAATGACGGTAATTTTTGCTTAATAACCCACTTTTAGTGCATTTTACAATCAAAACTGTCATAATCAAGTACTTAGTGCATGAAATGGTCTATAATTTTATTTATTAAATAATTATTTATCTGCAATAGACTTTGAAAATCACAGCAACAAGATTTTGGGTGAAAACAGGAAAATACTGTCTAGCAAGTTAATAATTAAAAAAAAATAATAATAACGAGTTTTTATTTTTACTATCGAAAACACGAATTAATTAATTATAGTATGTAAAAGAAACTAATAAAAAATATATAATAAGTATAGTCATATATGTTTCTTTTTCTACTGCTTGGACCCGGTAGTGATACCATCGTCTCAGGTCCTTCATCAGTCATCTCTGTACTTGACTCGGTTTGTTGTTCTAAAGGGCATCCCACACTGGACTGGACAGACAAGCGACAACGACGCGAGTCAAGGGGGAAAATCTTCATTCCAACATGTATTCCCTTCACTATATCCGCACACCGAAAAGTCATGCGTCATGTTTCTGTTGTCGCGCGTCTTTTTAGCCAATGTCTGCCTCGTGTCTTCTGTCTTCCATTTGTGAGAATTTTGTCGTTCGCGAAACCCTGTCTGAACATCGCCGCCTCTCCAGCTATGCCTGAATCATTCAAGTTCAACAAACATTTTGTTGGGATAACTGAAAGATATCCGGCGATTTATGATTATACCTGCGACGAATATTCGAAATTTTAAAACTAACATTTTAAAACTAACAAAATAAAAATAATTAATGAAGAGTATATTTTTATGAAATGGCATTTTGTGAAGGGGCCTATTTTATTAAGAGGAATTTTGTGAAGGGGCCTGTTTTATTATGATATTTGTGAAGGGGCCTGTTTTATTATGATTTTTGTGAAGGGTGCTGTTTTATTAAATTGATTTTTGTGAAGGGGCCTGTTCTATGAAATTGATTTTTGTGAAGGGGCCTGTTTTATTAAATTGATTTTTGTGAAGGGGCCTATTTATTAAATTGATTTTTGTGATGGGGCCTGTTTTATTAAATTGATTTTTGTGAAGGGGCCTATTTTATTAAATTGATTTTTGTGATGGGGCCTATTTTATTAAATTGATTTTTGTGAAGGGGCCTGTTTTGTTAAATTGATTTTTGTGAAGGGGCCTGTTTTATTAAATTGATTTTTGTGATGGGGCCTGTTTTATTAAATTGATTTTTGTGATGGGGCCTGTTTTATTAAATTGGTTTTTGTGAAGGGGCCTGTTTTATTAAATTGATTTTTGTGAATGGGCCTGTTTTATTAAATTGATTTTTGCGAAGGGGCCTGTTCTATGAAATTGATTTTTGTGAAGGGGCCCAAAATTTTGCTTGGATTGATCCCTGTTTAATTTGTTAAACAATGTAGCAAACATTTCTAAATTTGGTTATTTACTATCTCATTGACACTTTGTAGAAGGTGTTATAGTATTTCCTATATTGTTCTGTAAAAGAATTGAGGGGGGGGGGATAACAAAATAACAACGAAAAATATATAATTTAATTTTCGCTCAATAAAACTCTTTTAATATATATTGTTGTACGAAATATGAAATCTAGTTGTTAAAATTAAATCAAGCATCTAACTTCTTTTTTAAGCCCTCTTCTGCTTAAATTTTCTTTTTTAACTCACCTGTATCCATTTACAAGAAGAGCTTGTAATAATTCAATTTAAGTTAATCAAAACTTGAATCCCTTTTATTTACCTGTACATTATAATTTTAATACCCAAAATTATTTTTTATTACAATTTTTAAACATTTCTTGTATAGTTCTTTTCTTCAGAATTTTCATTTTCTCTTGCTGAAGTTTCCTCTGAATTCTGCAAACAGTCGTTATTTTCTGTTGGTCTGTACAAATCAAAACAAATGCAAAATAATAATGAAATGAGTGTTGCCAACCTCACATGAAATATAAAATAAATTAATTCGCTACTTTCTATAGTGGCCGATAGTTTGTGCCATTACTAAAACATTTGTGGGCTTGTTTATGCTTCACATCAATTTCTATTGCCGAAATTTTTCCGGATACTTGCGCAGTATTTTTTTCATAACGAAAAACGTGCCATTATTCTCCATGCAAATCATTCATTGGATGGACCCAATATTTCCTTTTCTTATTTTCTTTATCCTTGCATAGCAAGGTCAACATCAGGGTATCTTCATCTTCAGAAGATAATTCCATAGCTTCGCTTTCTGTCGAATGATCCATTTAAAATTTCACGAAAAACATAAACAAAGAAGCGTGACAGGAGAAAGAAATGTCGCCGGTAGTACTGACGCTTTGGTGGGCGGCTATAAAGCCGAGAAGGCAATTTGCTTCCGTCGCGTCTGTTCGATCGAAGCGTCATGTAGCGTGTATTCATGCAACATGTTTCCCCAGTGTGGGATGAGCCTAAGTCCTCAATGTCTAGTATAATATCAGGAGTGTTGCCACAAAATTAGTTTTGGCACTTGACAGAGATAACTCAGCACTTCAAGCCTGCCTTTCTGCAACTGCAACATTTTTTGCATTGGCAAAATATGAAATTCAGTAGGACTTGATGGGCTGGTTCGTTAATCATGGTGACTGGAATGAGCCCATTTCCATCCCACTTCCAACCCCATTCAAAAGAGTTCTTCTAGTTTCTCAGTCATATCTGAACTTGTAGGTATGTCCGGAACGCATCATATTGACTTGAAGCGCGAGTAGGTTGTATTATCACTAAATTTAAGGGGGTCCAGGACACAAAAATATTCAAATTTTCCAAAAATATTTTATTGCAGTAAAAAATTCTCTGCTTTTTTCTGCTTAAAATGACGTTTAAATCATGTTTCTATCTTAATTAGAACAGAATGTATTATATTTTTCGTTTTGGTTTGTTTTCAAAATGTAGCTTTTAAGCAGAGGTTGTCATGCAAACGACTTCTTGTGAAAATGCGTTTTTCTTCATGATGGGTTTTTTCCACATTTCTCGTATTTAAATTGTTATAATTCAAGAACCGTTCAAGATAAATGGTTCAAACTTGGAACATGTCTTTTTTAATTAGTTTACTTTAATTTTGATTCAGCAAATTTGAAAAAAAAAATTTACTTTTGACAATATGATTTATTTTTTAAAATTGACATAATTTTTTTTAAATATTATTTTTTTTTTCATTTATATTTTCGAAAAAAAAAAACTGCAACGATGTCTCAGGGAAGTAGTATTTTTCACAGATAAGGAAATTCTTTTATTTTGAGAGAATAACAAAACAGGCTATTTCCACCCCATAGGGGGGAAAGCCGTGGAATGTCAGAGGTGGAAAAACGTGCTTTGAAAAAGCCTCGCCAGTGTGAAATGCGGTGAATGCAGTCAGTGCGTGTTTCGACGAGTTTCATGGGTATGCTCAGTAAGAGCTCCGAACTAGACAGGTAGTTATCTATTTTTTATTTGTGAGCACGTGGCAAGTGCTATGTTCTGAAAAGACCAGGATTGTAGCTTTGGGAGTTCTCGTGTGGAGAACCGATGTAATTGACCTAAGTAATTGTAGTAGACTTGTACATAATCTGCTATTTTAAATTTTATTTTTATTTTTTGCTTTAAAAATTGAATTGAGTTTTAGTTCAGTTTAATCGGCCATTTTGAAAATGGGCCAACTCCTATACCATTTTTTTGGAGTTGATCCCTTTTCAAAATGACCGATTCAATCATTTTACGATCTGTAGTTATCTTTCGATAATATTCGCCGATATTACAAAACAATTTGATGTAATATACAATTCTAGATTTTTTCATCAATTATAAAATATTAAAACTGTGATATTTTACTATTAAAAATACGCAGCGTCTACACTGAATTTGACCAATTAAATCAGAATAGCATAGCTCACTTCGATTGTTTTCAATACTAATTTCAGTTTGTAATAATAATTCTACTTTTCGAGCATTTTTTTAAATTGAAATTTCCGGATCTAATACAAGATAATGAAAATACATTTCCGATATATTAAATATTTAAATTTGCAAGGAAAATATTTCCTCAAAACCACTACAAATGCTTCATCGAATGTAGTTTACTTGTTTAGTCTGATCCTTAAATTATCTATGGATAACATTTTTGTCTGAGAGCTTTTATTTTATTGGACTTATTGAATTTAATATTAAAAACTCGTCACACTTATGTAAAATTTATCTTTAATTAGGATGACGTGTATTGAATAACAATTAAAATTTGTACTTTTAAAAGGATCTCAAGACTCAATTAAATAATTTTACATAAAAATCAGGAAAAAACAAACAAACAAAAAAACAATGTCATTTACCAGTTTCATGCCTGATCGCCTAAATTAGGAATTATTAGATCACTTTTAAAAGGATATGAAGATTCAACAAAATAATTTTGCATGAAAATAAGAAAAAAACACATGTCAATTACCATGTTTGACACCCGATCTTTTAAATTAGGAATTTTTAGATTACTTATAAAACGACAAAATTCATTACAGATTATGATGTTTGTCAATAATTTGTCATAGATTATCTATTTGAAATAGGATACCGTGCCTAGGGTTTATTTATTATAAAATCTGAAAGTATTCCTGGTACTTCAGAAAATTCAGGACTGACGACAAAGCTACATTTAAATCTCCGAAGATAAAATGTCCAGCTTAAGATTGAAATGTGGGAGGATTTTATTGGATTACTAGAGTTTGCTGATGTAGCAATGATGAAACGTGAACTTCTCCAGATATAAAAGTTGAAAACAAACTTTCTAAATACAAATTAGAAATTTAAGTAGTTGGACTTCTTGTCTTAAGGGGACTATTTCTTTATTTGAGTATCTAATACACTTTTATCGCTATTATTAAATGATTTTAGTAATAAATGTGATTTAATCACGTAAAAATACAATTATGATAGTGAATAAATACAGGGTGGTTCAGAAGTATGTGTCAAAAATGTAAAGACAGGTAGAGGGGACCTAAATAAGCAGATTTCGTATAGGAATGAAGGTGCAGAAATGCAGCGTTGAGGCAGTAAAGAGCGCTGCTGAATGCGGCGTATGATTGCTCTTCGTTGGCTTGAATCGTCATTCCCCGCACGGATTTCAAGAAATATTGATTATTCCACCAATGCAGAGCTTACCGACATGCATTTAACGTATTGGATTGCTCAAGGAAATGGATTAGCTGCTTAAAGGTTTTCGATTGAATGATTCCCGGGTAGGATTATGTCGGGTCCCCGAGCATTTGAGCGTCTTCATTAGGAATGTGCGAGTGGATCGTTTTATGCTTTCAAGCGCGTTAAGAGCACGGTAAGATATCGCATAATTCCTGCTATGGAAGAAGCAATATTACGCACAGTAGAGGATAGTCCTTCGACAAGCTGAAAAGCTATTGGACGTGCGTTGGGTGTGAAATATTTCCTTCCTTAGCCCCATACATAAAATGCATTTCGGCAAGTAACGATGCATGTTGCTCGATATCCGTGAAGGAATGACGATTCAAGCTAGCGAATCTCTTTCATCCACAGAACTTAATAGCGCCCTCTACTGCCCCAACGCTGCATTTCTGCACCCATATTCCTATACGGAATCTGCTTATTTTAATCCCCTCTGCCTTTATATTCTTGACATATAGTTCTAAACCACCCTGTATTTATCTAAAAAATATATGGAAAATTTAGAACCACACTTCATTTACAAGTTTATTCTTTTTTCAACCTTCATTTGTGCATTTTTTTAATGTGATCTTTAGCACGAAGGATGAGATTTCCTAAAGGTTAAGAAATTTAAGGCAAGGTAGTATGTCATGAAATATATGAAAATAGTGGAAATAGAAAGTATTGACATTTTTATTTAAAAAAAAAATATTTATATTATAGGAAGTTCGATCTTAAATTTCATAAAATACAGCATAAGAGATGTCAAAGAAGTTGCAAAATGCTTGTTGAAATATTGACACTTTGAATACAGATGTATTAAATGACTCAAACTGCGAAAAATTAATTAAAAAAGAACAAGTCTGAAAAGCGTAAAGGGAATGGATTAAGCAAAAAGCCGCTTTCCCATACCTATGATTATGTTTTTAAGTGTCTTTGTCAGAATATCCTTAGGGATGTCTAAATATATTTTTAACATAAAATTGAAAAAGTGTAATTTTCGTCATTTTTCTTCAACTGTCAATCTTAGGGAATCGCCTAAAGATGAAATAAAACAGTTTTAATTCTGTACTCATTAAATCCACTAACTGACGGACACTTCGAGATCACAGATTTTGTCCGTTATTCGGAGGTTCCCGCTATGCAGAGGTAAAAATATGCAAATAAAATTTGTTTTAAAATTATTGTGTTCGTTAAAGAGAGGTGTTCGCTATTCGGGAATGTACGTTATGGTGCTTTTACTGTATATGCAACAGATTTAACATTTTCTACAGAGATACAGTATTTATTCTTATTTATTCTTATTTATTAATAACTGTAGTAGTTTCCTTTAATTACTATGTAAAATATGGTTTCATAAGGAGGCTGTTTAAAATTATTAGGGGAAAGAGATGTTTTTATTTACAAATTGTATTGACAAGTGAGGTGAACTTGACTAATATCACTGTAAAACTAAAGATTTACAAATTCAAGTAATTAACATACCTGTAAGTTTTGAAAATAGAAAAATAATTGAAATTACTTTTATATACATATTTATACCTCTAACTGAAAATACTTTTATTCATGTGACAACAACCAATAAATCTTGATATATTTAAAGTCTTTTAAAGAAATAAACACGATTTCATCTATGGAAAATACAGACAGTACATAACGAAATATTGAGTATGTCAAAGAATTCTTTCCTATTTTAAGTTTAAATAAAAGACAAATGTTTCATTTTTATCAACAACTTTATTTAACAAGATATTCAATGTTTCCTCCGAGACCTTAAAGAAAAATGTTACATGCCATTCTCCCTTTTTTTCTTGTTTTAAACAAGGAATTGTTTCCGGTGTCTTTTGCAGTCATCATAGAAGCATATTGTGTGTTTGACAAAAATGATCTGAAAGAAATACAATTTAATTAAAATATGAAATAGATCTACAAGAAAAAAAATGAGAATTTATTGGGAGTTTTTTCGATATTGATCAATTTTGTCCGTTTCAAAAAAGATTAAATTTTGTAGTTAAAACTACTTCATATAATCCAATTTCTGCAAAATAAAAGTATTTTTTTTTCAAATATTTACAAATGTAATTACTATATACCTGAAACCATAACTCCAAAACACCATGGTAATAACAAGGTATGTCAATATATTAACTTTGAAACTGTGCGAGGGTTAATGGTTAACAGCTGAAAGTTAGTAGGTTTCTTATTCTGAAGGACGTTCCAAATTGTCTTAAAATACATCCAGCAAATTTAAATTATTTAATATGTAGAAAAAGTAACTTAATAAGGGCTCAAGCCTTAGTACTGACAATGAACAAATTTTAATTTTTTTTTAAATATTGATTTTTTTTTTTCATGAAACATTTCTTCACAGAAACATGCTCGAAAAGGAAAACTAGCAGAAAATTAAAACATTCGCGATAAAATTGCTTAACAGAAATATTTCTTGCCAAGGACGTAAAATTTATTACTATCTATGTATACCCTATTTTATTTGTACCCCTTAAAATAACAATTACCTGTCTTGTAGACATCAAGATCAATACGGTACAAAATGCAGAATAGTCCAATTAATTAAATTTACGTATTCTATATTTTACATAGGAAGATTTTGCACTTGATAAGTAAAGTTATTAAGCTATTATTCCAACTTTTCTTATAAAGCATTTTTCAAGGAAATAACAGCAAGAAATGAAAATTAAAACTATGGTACAGAGATTAAATAATGAATTATTATGCAAATCAATACCTAATATTTTCAATACAGATCGTAGGTAATTCGTATTCAGAAATTTATGTGGCAGTTACAAATATAACACATGACAGCTTACCCTAAAGTCACACACGCACTTAATAAATACAGGTAACATACTACATACAAATCCTTCAACTAAACCAAATTTCAAAACTAACAATATTCAACTTATAATTAATTTTTTAATACAGTTATGGATAAATTAAATTTACAGCATGACATTAATAATAAAAGTAGTTCATTTCCATTATAAAAAGTCATTTTTCACAAAAGTTATAAATATAATCTTACTTTGGGGCTTAAAACTTTTAATTATAATTCTTTTTCAAAACAATTAAACTCCTCAAGTAATTTTATTTGCTCTTGTAATCACCCACAGTATACAAAATATAAAAATACCATATACGATCACATTAGTAGTAATGATCTTAATATCATTGAACAAAACAATTTCAAATAACTAATGTATTGTGGTATTAAATTTCGCCTTCCACACAAATGTAATACTAAATCCATACTGTTGAACTTTATTGAAGATTTAGATTTATTTAGAAATAGAATTGCAATAGATTGTAATAAACCATTTGAGCTTTTAATGGCCGAAAATTTACAGTTCTAATTCAGTTACAAAATAAACTATTAAAAAATATTAAACATATTAAAAATGCATGTATTAAAGATATAAATAACAACATCAAGCATCTACAAAATAAATTTATTATCACTTATGTACTTTAGTAACCACAGTTGTGCTATTATTTGTAAATAGTATTATAAACAATTGCTTCAACATGCTATTAATACGAGCAATTTTTTTAACAAAAAATCAATAAAAATTAAAAATAATAACACCTGCTTGATTTTTTTTTCGAACCATTTCCTGCACATTATATTCGAAACTGCGTCTACACCATGAACTTTCATTAACCCATTATATCCCACATAATGATTTTAAAAAACTATACCTTCGAAACTTTTTTTCTTGCATTAATGTAGTACTTTACAAGATATAAGCAATAAAAATAAAAGATTAAATTTATTTTGTTAATTACGTTTATTACTTGATGTGGTACTTCAAAGTACCTTTGGGTCGTAACGCTTGGACAAAATCGAGACTTAGAAAAAGAAACTATATCCAATTTTCTTATTATTATTTTAATGTGACTTATCATGCATATATCTAGTGTATATATGTCTATGATGTATATATGACTAGATGATGATGCTTTTGGTGCATAATCAGAGAGCATTTCGTCATCAGAAGAATATTCTACAGTTGCAACACTGTCGTCCGATGGAAAGCATATCTGAAAGAAATTTCCAAACGTTTCGTTGTAGAAAACTCAAAATGATTCATAAAAATGCTAAAAGATATTTTGATTTTTTTTTTCTAATTTGCAATTGTTTTCCATTTTGTTTTATAAAAATACAATATTTTTCATCAATGTCATAAATAAATCATGCAATATCTTCCCCTGTATTGTATCAAAGTATACCTGTCTAGCACCTACGCATCCCTACTAAATATATAAACTTTTTTATGCACCATATGTATTCAAACGATAAAAATCTAAGCAAAAATCCTCTTCAACGTAGCCCTGACGGTACTAAAAAAAGTATGGAATTGAAAAGTGCTTCGTAAAGTAAACAAACTGAAAATTAATTTTTCTTAAGCATAACATATTCTCAAGTGATCTAAACTTCAGATAACATTATCGGGCAGAACTTTCCGGTATACCTGATATATATCAAATTCATATCTATAGAATTTTTATTTGCAATCCCATTTAGATGTGACTGAACACTTACGTAATTCTCGACAGAGTTCGTCGATCAGCTTCATGTGCACACCATAATGGTGACCAGTTAACAAATTCAAATTCAAACTGATGTTCAAAAAACTTAAAATTTAAAAAGTTTTTCTTTTAGGTGTTTGTCCTTGAAACCGGGATTACGAAGCATTTTTTCTTTCGTCTTTTTAAGATAAATCTTAAAAAATGGCTTAGCTATAGCAGTTCCATATTCTATTTTGAAATAAGACAGCTGATTAAAAAGTCCCTCCGGTCTGTTAAGGAGGAGAAGGTAGATTCTCTATTCCCGAATTCTACAAATTTTACTTCAAAACACGAAAGCTAAAGCCCATGGAACCCGTTTACAGAAGATATCCAGTTTCGCCAGCATTGAATTTGAATGGCAATTTCGAAAACATGGTCAGCTGTCTATACGTTGACTTATTTATTGGCGATTTTTTTGTCGCCAAATTCAGCGAGAATTTGACGCTGGCGGATATGACAATATAGTTTTAAGCATATGAGATTTGGAACGATCGCTACAACGATAAAAGAGTATTTGGAAGAAACCAAAAAAACATAATTGAAACCCATATTTAGGGTTCCTTACTTAAGGAGTAAAAACGGAACCATTATAAGATCACTCCTGTGTCTGTCTGTCTGTCACAGCCATTTTACTCGTAAACTATGGAACGTGGAAAGTTCAAATTCGGGGAAGTAATAAAGACCATTGACCCACATATTTTCAGATTAATAAACATTCATAAATATATTTAGTAAAAATGTAGTGGGGATAATTATGGTACTTGAAAAAATAATCTTTTCTTTGTATATCGTGTGGGGTATCGCGTAAAAGCTTTCGTAACGCTGAATTCAAAAATACATTCCTTTTAATTTTAGGTATTATATTTTCAAAGCTATTGTCGAAAATGTAGCGCAAAAATATGTCCCCCCCACCCATCTAATTCGGAATCTACTGAAACTAAAATTATGAAAAAATTAGAGGTTTTAGACGTTAATTTAAATCTTGCCGTAAAATTATAGCGATCACCATACCTCACATAGTTGTTGAGAAAATCGCATTTTTCTGTTACACACAAATTTCGATTTACGGGCATTCAGAAAACTTATTGAGCGTCGCTGGATGCACCTATCGTAGCAGAAGTATAGAAGCACTGTTGATAATGAATTTAGAAAAAAATCATCGGTAATTAACCCAGATATTAACCCTTAAAGATACGGCCAGTTTGGACATACACAATATGACAGGGGAGGCGTAGTCTATGCCTGGTTAACAAGTTTTAATGATATATATGTGTAAATTAATGTCCAGTAACAGTATAAAAGCAATAAATGTCAAATTGTTAAAAACATACTAATTTCAGGGGTCACAAGACACAAAATTTGAAAAAAAAAGACCCTTTTCAACATTTAATGCTTTAAAATGTATATGACTTTAAAACACAATTTTAAATGGGATGAAAGATATAAGTATGTTCTTTAATTTCATGTATTTAAAAAATTGCAAGATGCTGAATTAGTATTTATAGGGGGTTCGAAACTGTTAGACATTTGTCGAACAGAAAATTGCATAACAGTTTGCAGGATTACAAAATAAATATTGCAACTAGAAAGAAAATTTTAGTGCTTACTTATACTTCAGATTGTAATAATTACCCTGAACTTAGGTAAATTTGTATTTAAAGCATTTTTATATTTTTAATGCAATGTTGTATTTAGCTAATACAAAATTTTGAAAATTTCAACAGTATAACCCCGTAAAAAAATATTTTTTTTTAATAATAAGATGGAAAATTTCGGTTCCGTTTATACAGACTAACATGAAATATATGTTCTGAAAATTTCATGAAAAAATATTCAGAAGTTTTTGAGGTGTCCTACGCGTTATGCCCAAAAAGCGACATTTGGAGAAAAATGACTTCAAAGTTTCGGAAACGCTGCTTCAGCTGTTGAGCGAGTATAATTCTAAAAGTCACAACTTCTGTTCTAATGGGAATTTAAAGGAAACAATTATGTCAAAATGTTCATAAAAGATAGGAGTTTAACTTCTAAAAAATTAAAATTTCTAAAATTTGGAAGATTTAAGAGTCCTGCGACCGCTTAACTCTTTCTGGCGCGGATTAATTATGTTTATAAACTTATGAAATAATGGACTGACACCAGAATTTATAAACGAATTTATCAGAAAATACGAACTTGCTTATTTTCACGTACATGATAAAAGGAAAATTTTAATTAAATATTCTTGGTGCCGTTTGTCTGTTTTGGAATTAAAATTAGGTGTGCTTTTTTTAAGGACACTGCCCTCGAAAGGTTTAATTAGAACGAATTACATAAATACTACGGGATTCGCGACTAATTTGCATTGAGTGTATTTCTCAATATGCCTCGAGTGACTTTAAAAGTTAATTAGAAACCTATCTGGAAAAACGCCACACTGATCAAGGCGGCGTTGCATATTTCTGACCTTCTTTCGAAGCGCGCTTAGCACAATGCCAAATTTAAACTTTGAACAAAGGTTTTGTTTTAGCTACACTGTAGAAATATAGGTTATTTCTAGGCTGAATTTAGTTTTATGAAATGCCAAATGAAGTTTAAATATGCACTGCTTTTATTGTCAGTACCGAATTAAGTTCATCATAAACAGATTAGGATAATATTAAAAAAATGAGTTATACAGAATAGATATATTTGATATTATTTAGTTCCCATATCTCTTTGAACTTTCGTGATATTTCCACTTACACTTTTGTAATATATACTGTTATACCCAACACTACGTTGTATAGTTTTTTAAAAATTCTTAGTATTATTTTAGCAACAGTTTTTTTCTAATACAATTACAAATTCATATATTTATTCTACGGAACCCTCTGTGCGCAAGTAATACCCGCCCTTGACCGTTTATTTGAAATCCTTTACTTTTAATCTTTTTTCAAATAGTCTGCTTTTTAAACTCCTACATCTCGGCCATTTTAAATAGCTTGCAATATAAAAATTAAAAAAGCCACCTATTGCAGTTGTCCGAAGGAAAGAAATTTCGGTGTATATATATATATATATATATATTACATCATTTCAAAATGCTAAAACACCATAACTTCAAAAGGAAGGTGTATATCTGCAGAAATTTTTAAACTATAAAATATTTAAAAAAGCAAGAAAGACAGGTAAATAAACAAAAACAGTCTGTTCTTCATCAGTGGGAGGATAAAATTATTCCCTTAATCAGCCTCCCACTGATGAAGAACAGACTGTTTTTGTTTTTTTACCTGTCTTTCTTGTTTTTTTAAATATTTTATAGTTAACAAATTTCTGCAGATATACACCTTCCTTTTGAAGTTATGGTGTTTTAGCATTTTGAAATGATGTAATATGTTTTATTGCATTTGATATGTGCTGCTGTAGCGCCATTCATGCAGTAATTTTTCATTAATTTTGAAATAATATATATATATATATATATATATATATATACACACACACACATATATATATATATACATACTTGCCAACCTCCCACTTTTTATAAAAGAGAAAAAACATGCTTTCAACCAGAAAATTTCTTAAAATAAATGCTTCTTGTTTGTATGCGGTAGTTATTTTAAACCGACATGATTTCAAATATTAAAGAAAATTTCCTGTTTAAAGTATGTTTTGTTGATTTAAATAAAAAGCGGGAGGTTGGCAAGTCCTTATATGATTATGTACTTTCTGTACAATTAAACCATTTAAACACATGGAAATTGACCAAAATTGATGCAATAACAAGCTACAGATAAAAGATACAAAAAACCAGCTAAATAATGTTGAACTATTAAAAGATGTATGAAAAAATAAAGGAAAGATCAATTGGATGGATGTAGAAGGAAGCGTATAGTGTATTTCACTTCTTCAGGGGTACATGAAATAGAAATATAAGCATTACACACTCAATTTCTGTAAAAGAATCAAGCTACAAGCTGAAAAATTGATTCTTTTATGCACCCGATGGGCTGTAAACCAAGAAGTTAAAAAACAATATAAAATAAGAATCACATATATTTAAAGAGCTAAGAAAATTAAAGAGCTAAGTGGAAGAACATGTTAAGTAACAAAAATTACATTTCAAGATATTTGAGGTGAAATTTTTTGAAGTAAATTTTAATGAATTATTTTCTGTTTGATACCATGTGTTTAAAACATTAACAGGTATGGTACTAAACTCTCTCAGAAAACGTATTCATATTTAATTTTCAAACATGAAAAATTAATAACATTATTGACATTATTAAACATTAAAATTAATTCATTTTTATAAAACACTATATATTTTAAAATAAAAAACAAACTGTTTCGCATTGAATATTTAATTTGAATGTTTTGTGAAATCTTTAGAAATTGTGTTTCACTTTGCTAATTATTATTA
Organism: Maratus speciosus; assembly: GCA_963932465.1. Classification (NCBI taxonomy): domain Eukaryota; kingdom Metazoa; phylum Arthropoda; class Arachnida; order Araneae; family Salticidae; genus Maratus; species Maratus speciosus. Next base: position 113,610,581 of record OZ010796.1, on the reverse strand, counting down.
TTGTTGCAATAAATACTGCTGTTTGTTTTGTCTAATTGTTGAACAATTTCAAAAATTTAATATTGAGTAAAAAAATGTCCTCATCATTTGTATTTGTTGAAATCATTTGTCCTTTTTAAAATGTACTCTGCTACAATACAAGCCCTTCAATAATAAAATCTTCATTCTGTTTGTTTGTGTGAAGTCTTGTGAAAATGAAACGCAGATCAACATTCCGTTATTTTTGATGGGGTTATATACTACTTTAATATGTTTATATATAAACGCTTTACTCCAGAAGAAAACAGAAGTACCATAACGATGAAGCTTATCTATAAAAAAAATCTCTCTTTAAATGTTAATCAAATAACTTCACGAAAGTGTGACGCGAATTCATAAATTGTATTACCTTTAAAATTACTAAAGTTCTTTTAAAACATATTTAAGAAGGCAATTTAAAAAAAAAACGCACTATGTTGGCTTTGGACATTTATTATTATTTTTTTTTATTGTGGAAACCATATTTTTCTAATGTAAGTATAAATAAGAGTAATAAGTTTTAATAATGAAGTATAGTATGAAAACGGTATTGGCAAATTATTTCCCAGGTTTCTTTGAGTATATAACAAATCCTTTAAGAGATTTTGGCTTATGTTTGATCGCGAAGCCTCCCACGTAGTTAAAAATGCTTTTAAACATCAAAATTAATCCTATTAATAGGGGTGACCTCGCAGGAGTTTAAATGATTCCATTTATTAGGAAGGGGGAATCAGATATCATTATATAGGTATGACCCAATGAAAATACAATATCAGATGTACATATAGCGGATATAAAATATAACAGGGATAATTCTGCTTTATACCGGCTGGATCCAATAGAGAGTATACATACTTTGTAATGAGAGTAGATTGATTTACAGGTCTAATTTTTGTTTACAATTATTTATAAGAGAGTCAATTGAGATATATTTAAAAGGTTCAGTGATTCGTTTGTAACGATGCGTTATCTTTTCGCATCCCGAATATATGGATTGAGTTGTTGGACAACTTGCGGAATCGTGTCGTAGAACGAACACGTGTGTTAACGAAAATGTAGGGGGCGTTATATGTATACTTGTATTCGGTGATTTTTTTTCCGGCTTTCATGTGCATTGTATTTGTAATTTCTATTATACATTCTCATGACGACTCAACGACGGAGTTGAAACATGTCAATATAGGTTCTTAATATATTTTTAATGTGTTTTTAGTAACATCTTTTATGCAAATAGATATTTTAATATATGTTTTTACTTTCCGTTCGGAATATGTATTGTGATACGTATTTTTCTAATTCTATTAAATAATAAGTAATCAATTAAATTTCACCATCGTTTACCACGAGACTTTGCGACCATGATATAACAGTGAAACGGCTTCATTTCGTAAAATGGTGAATAAAGAAAAAAAAAATGTATGTTTGATTATCATACTTGGAAGTCAATTGTTGTTGCTCATCAAATTGTTGTTGTTCATTATCAAGAGAAAATTTAGAAACTATCCTCTGGTTGGTAAATCCAGATATGAGTACAATTTCCGAGTTCAAGAGGCAGGCTCGTGATGCGTAAACTCCTTGGATTTTCCAAGGTGCCTGAAACCATTATTTCAGATCAGAAAATTTCTATTTATTTGTTCAATAGCAGAATTTGTAATCACCACGTTTAATCACAGTATTTGTAGCGTTTTTCTGCAATTAAATTAGGCACAAAATTCCGTAAAAAACGAGGTAAAATTGAACGTATTTGAATAATAAGTGTAGAAATTTTCGAAAAAAACGAATGTCTTGGAATAAATCCCCTGGTTCATAAAAAAGATCTCGGATTAGGAAAAAAAAATAAATCACTTAGTTAACTTTTTAAATGAGTTTGTAATTATATAAATACGCAGCACTTATATTCGTCGTCTGTTCCGTCCGTCTGCCCGCATATAACAGCGCAAAAACTACCCAACCGAACGGTTTGAAATTTAATATATATATAACCGTTTTAGAATTTTGTCGAGTCATTTCAAATTTTATGAAAATGTAATCAATACATAAAAAGATATTAATAAAAAATTTCTTCTTTCTATTAAATCCTATCATAGGTAATTAATTCAATGGCATCTCATATAGGTAAAGATTCTAGGTTGCCATGGCGATTATGTCCTGTTTAAGGTGGAGTCATATTATTTCAGTATTACGGAATTAAATATATATAATCTCAATAAATTTTGTATTATGCATTTTTGCATAAGATTACAACAGCTAGTGTGCCAAGATCTGAATATTTATAAAACAAGTTATAGTACGAACGCACTTCATTTGCCACATTAGAAGTACAATTTCCGACTTGTTTTGGTGTGCGATTGTTTGTTAAAGATAATGGAAGGCACTTGATTATTAAAAAATACCATAAACAAATCTAACGAACAATGAGAATTAAAGTATGGGGCAATTTTCCGGAGCAAAAACCAATTCAGTTATATATATGGCTTTCGTACTAGTCTATAGAAGATAGGCAATTTAGGGGTATTTTTATATGAAAAATATTAACAAAGTTTTGGAAAACGATAAGATTAAGACTAAACATAATGGAGTGAAATTACATTTTTTGTCTGTCTTCTATACAGTCCGATGTAAACCCAAAGAGTCGTTTTATGACTAGTTATTTTTTCTTTCAATTTTTAGATATTTTTTATTAAATACATTTTCTTTGCTTGTGTTTTAGACAATCCATTATGGATAAGTTTGCTGGATCCACCTATCTTTAATCTGATTTTTGATTCTCTAGATGCCTGCAGTGTTCGATTCATGGATTAGCCGTGGGTGTCTCCGAAAACAATGGAATAAAAAACTCTGCAAAATGTCGCGCAAATTTACCATCGAACAATGAACTATTAGACCAAGCACACAATTTTTATTTATATCGATTACATCAGTTTTTTTTTTTTTTTTTTTTTTTTTTTTTTTTTTTTTTTTTTTTTTTTTTTACTTAATTTCGATTTATCATAAATATTCAATAACATGTAAATTAAAAATGTTTATCTTTTTAAGAAAGGAAATTGATTTTCATGGCTTTAGAATGATTAATTACTTTCAGAAATGAGTTATATTTGAGCAAAATATATACATATTGTGTTTTCGTCCTGCTGAAAAATGTCCTAGGAGATCTCATGTTAATTTCAGTGAGTGGATTATTTTAATTAAGGGGATTTAATTGAGTGGATTATTTTAATTAATACAAAAATCTTATACGTTTAAAAGTTCCTGTTTTTTTCTGCTTAAAATGACTTTTAAATCATGTTTCTATCTTAATTAGAACAAATAAAATTATTTTTTTCGTTTTGGTTTGTTTTCAAAACCTAGCTTTCAAGCAATGGCTGCCATGGAAACGATTTCTTATAAAAATGCGTTTTTCTTCATGATGGGTTTTTTCACCATTTCTCATATTTAAATTCTTATACTTCAAGAAAAATTAAAGATAAATGGTTCAACCTTGGAACATGTCTTTTTCAATGTTTTTGCTTTAATTTTGTTTCAGCATATTTGAAAAAGAAATATTTACTTTTGAAAATATGATTTTTTTTTAAAGTTGCACCATTTTGTTTTAAATTTTTTCGTTAAATATTTCTTTTTTTTTTAAATTAATATTTTTTTAAATGCTGAATCAGAATTAAAACTTATATATTTCTGTTCATTTAAATGAAAAAAAAAATGAAATTCTGTAAATAATATTTCAAGTTATAACGATTTTTACTTACCTCACTTTTTTAAAAAAATTTAATTTAATTTTTTTTTAAATTATAAGAAGTTTTATCATGTGATTTTGTTTGCAAATGATATGGTTAACCATCACAAAAAAATTCAGAAATTTAAATCTGTAAATAAAAATTATTTTAAAATGTGTCCCGGACCCCCTTAAGTAAATTCTTTAAAAAAGGAATGAAATGTGCAAAGATTACTTTTAAAAAAAAGAAAAAAAAACAGGAAAGAAAGCAGGGGAAAAGTTTTATGCAGAAAGTTTTTTTATATCAAATTTTCAGGCTTCTATTCTCATAATTACTTAATCCCTTTGTGATGAGCGTCCATTACAAAATATTTGCTATTTTAACCATCGGTTTTTCAAAACAGAATATTTTGCCTAATTTAATCGCTCAAATGTTCTGATAAAATAGGCCAAAATTCACAACTAAAAATTACTGGTAGGAATAATCAAGGATTCTTTTCATTTTACACGTCTCGTATACATGAAGGTCATCGGTAAGGGGTTAACACTTTCCATTAATTAAATTATATAAGTTAGGTGCCAACTTATGGTATACTTATATAACTCCTTTGTTGTGTACTAATGTGTGTTGTGTACTAACGTGTTTCGGAAAATTAAAATTTTAAAAAATTATGCATGGTGAGCTTGACGTCCAGCTTAAAAAGAAAAAAATCTAAAGGATAATCTGAAAATGTTTCCTTTAGTAAAAATTATGAACTTCGGATTCTAACTACGATCTTCAGTGCTTAGAAATGTATGTAAAATATGGAAAGATCGCCGCCAAGCCACTAATGAATTATTGTTAAACATTTAATTTTCAGAAACATGTTATGATGCATTTAGTGCATAACTGCCAACTTGTACGGATTTTTCTCACCAATAAAATTTAATAGTAAATCAAAGGCAATCGCCCAAATCTGACTGTTTCTAACGATGACACAATAAAATTTCTGTTAAATTTTATTTGTAACAAAAATCCGTTGTTGGCAGGTATGTAGGTGTCAAAAAAACGATTTCTATCAACATATCATACACATGTATTTAACTTACACTTGATAATTTTATTAATGGAGAATATTAAATAAGCACAATAAATGGAACTTCGAAATTTTGTATCAAACCATTTTTCAGACGCAACTTTTACTCTGTTTTCTATTATTTTCTATATATATATATATATATATATATTTTTTTTTTTTTTTACTTTTAAAAAGTTATTTTTGTAGATTTTCATTTTACCGGTGTGTACGAGGTCATGATCTTCTATCTGATTATTTTAACCAAGTTATATCTAGTGTTTTATTGTCATTAAGACCTTTTTTAATCATTGTGAGTTCACTTGATTCAGTATATTTAAACAAAAAGTAAATGTGTTTTTTACAATATAAATTGTTTATAACTGACGTACGACTACGTCACAACCATCATATAATAAATGATTTTTTTTTTTTTCATGCAAAGTTAAACACATTTTCTAGATTTATATTATTCCTCCATTCCCTAAAGCTCAAGTATTTATGTGTTTCAAGTTTTGTTTGGTATTTTTCAATGCAATAATTCTATATGGTTTATTTATTTACATTTCTATCATCGTCTTGTATTAAATTTGTATATACAATATACTCTTACATCAATTTAGTAAAGGTAAGATTTACGTAGAAAGTCCGACGTGTTTGAACGAAGTACATTCACATGGATTAAATGATAGAAGATTTTTAAGTTCTCTCTAATTTTTTATGCTCTGTGATGTCTTTTTAGAAGTGAACTGATTTAATCTATTCTTTTTATCTTTTCATTATGTGAAAGCCATTAATAACTATTTTTTTCTTTTACTTGTGATTAAAGAGAAAAAAAGCATGTTCTGTGCGGAAACAAAGCAAATGTTGACTTGAAAAAATACCAATCTAAGAAAAATTATTATTTATTAAATCCAAATTTTTGTTTGAAATGTAAATTGTCATAATAATGAGCGAATTTAATATATTGTCATATCCTATGAAAGATTGAATTTAAGAAATATAGTTTTTTCTGTAAGTGAATAATTTTTGTGCTTAATTTTTCTTTTACGTTAAACAATTTCTGCTCAGTTTTGTATTTATAAAAAATTTAAATATGGTTCCATTTTTCATTATTACGTTAATTTAGATCTCAAAACATTTCTCACTTTACAATGCGTTAGCTGTTACAGAACTCTTTAGACTTTACAACTTTGCAAGCTAAAAATGCGAGAAAATTCATTTTCGAGCTGACAAAGGCACTCAAACGGCTTAAATTTCACTCCCATAGCTTTTCCAAAACCTGAAAAACATGCATGGCGTTTTGGCGTATCCGTTTTTCTCGCTGTTTCTCTTCACCGAATTCAATGCCATCTGTTTTCCACATAATTTGAAGGTACAACATGACTTTAGAAATATTAGCTGATCTCAAATCCTATAATATCCAATATAGCTTGATGTCTCTGAAATTCACGGTTGTCATATGTACATCTGTGGCCAAAATACCCCATGCAGTGACGTCACATCGAGACAAAGTTATGAACTTATTAGAAACATTGGGAAAATTAATAGAGCACTTAAAAAAATACTGTAAAAAACCTCTTTTTGGCAATTTTTTAAATTATTATGACGTCAGTGTAATTCCACAGCAAGTCGTGAAGGTAACGTCACTTGTGTCTCCATAAAAACCACCATATTGTGGTCACATTTTGACGAAAATCTGAATTCTTTAAATCTTTGAAAATGAAGAATAATATATTACACAGTGCCGTCTTAATGTATTTAGTGTCTGGGTCAAATTGATTTTGTGGTTCTTTTGCAAATTATCTTATACTGAGTAATTTATTTTCTGGCCTACATCAAAATATGGAATTGAAAATAGTGATAAAAACATCATGCACTGCATGTATTCTACGATATTTTTTATATAATTATTAATAAACCCTACCACCAAAAACAACAAAACATTAAATATTTCTCAATCGTCATTTATTTTCTTTTAAGTTAAGTAACTAAAGTAAACTTAAGTATTTTAGAAAAATAAATTTTATTAATGTTTTACATCATAAAGGTAAAATATTCGTAGTTAAAATGTCAAAATCAAGGATTTTGGTATGACCTCCATCCTCTCAAGGACGCCATGACTTCTAATGCATTCGACTATTTAAATACATATAATATTTTCATTATATAAAAATATGCAAAACGCATGAGATACATAAATATTCATATTTCGAATTTTATTTTTCCAGAAATTTCGCAAACAAATAGAGGTTGTTTGTTCTGCAAAAATAGAAAGAGAAAAATTTAACGATTGATAAAGAAATAACCTCTATTACCCGATATTCCTTTTAGGAATATATTTAAAATTTATTACCGCGTGATACAAAACAATTCCTTTCTGGGTTTTTTTTTTTTCAAAACCTCTAGTATTATATACTCTAAAAAATTAAACAATGCTTTATTTGATGTTATAATATTATTGTTAGATTTTCTATCCGTTATATATGTATGAAACAGTAATTATGATGCACCTGTTAATCTTTAAATGTTTTGAAAATAAAATAGTAAAAAATATTTAAAAAGTAAATATGTACAGTCGTGGAACACCCCCTACTAACTCCTCAACAATATGTCGTAGAAGAAAGTTACTGGTACCGAACGACTGGAAATAAAGTCTACTTTTAAATGATATAAATATAATTTGCTTAGGGGGCTATCTATATATTAAAACGAACCATAATTTTGTTTTTTTTCAATAGCAGTACACAATTCTAACAGCATAAATGAACTCTACACCATTCAATTATCCTAAAAACAAATTTTTATGCAAATCGTACCATAAGTTTCTGAGAAATTAATTATTTTAAAACGAGCGTATTTTAAGGGCTGTATCCAAATTGAAGTTCGGAACTCGATTGTTAGCCGAGAGAGCCCCCATCTTCATCAAGGCAGCTTAAGAAATCAATGAAGCCTGCTAGATTACAGGAGAGCAGAAGAAATTTCAAATTATCTAGTCACTTATATTATAGACCATCTTACTTCACTTATATCACTTAAACCATCATTTTGCCGTTTTTTTAAGCATAATTTGAAAAGTACTTGGAAGAAAAATGTGAAATTTTGGATTTCCATAAAGCAGGACTTAATAAATCTAAATCCATCAAAAACATTATAGGTTGCAATTCATATTTTTTTCGAATATTAATTTCATAATTCATATCATAAAATTATAAAAATTGTAAATTCAGCGTATTCATGTTTGGGTATATTAGTATTATTGCTACACAAATATTAACACATTAGGAGCATAATTTCTGGAGATATAAATAAATATATGAAAATGTAATTTAACATTAGAAGCACTAAATTTTGAATGTTTATAAATCAAAAACCTATCATTCAAATGACTTGAAATTTGGTGTCTAGGCATAGTTTGAACCGAAGATTTGAAATATCTTGCTTAAATTGGGTATTGTCATTGAGAAAAATGGATTCGTTTGGATTCGTTTTAATATGTAGATGGCCCCCTTAGCAAATTTTATGTACATTGTTTAAAAGAAGACTTTATTTCCAATCATTCAGTACCAGTAACTTTCTTCTACGATAATTTGTTGAGGAGTTACTAGGGGGTGTTTACTTTTTTTTTCCACGACTGCACAAAAAAACTTTTCATTTAAGGTTGATTTAATTTCGAAGCTAAATAAAAAGAGATGGAATGCCAAAAAAAAAGGAAAATTTAATTAGGTGGCACTGTTATAACAATATTGCGCAATTAAATTCTCAATAATATGAAAATGTAACAACATATATGGAGAATCACCTGACGGAAAGCGGGAAAATCAGTGTCCTTGCATTGCAGTTTTAAACGCTGGAACAGGCGCAGAAAATTCGCTAGAATAAACTGGGAGCTGGTTAAAATATAGTTGGTCCGAATTTTAAAATAAAAGAAAATTGCTCGGGAGTCAACCAACTATAAATTTCTGTCAATAATTCAATTTAGCTATTTTCAGATAAAATCTCAGTCCAAAAAATAATTATAACAGCGTTGACTTGTTAATCGTATATTCGCGCTAATATTTACGTAATTTCGTCGGACATGTTTCTTTTTTTTTCGAAAAATGTTAAATAACTAGCTACTTAGATTATGCCAAAATAGAAAATACAAAATGATGTCTGATAAAAAGTACGTATGAAAAGTATACTTTTTCCTGATGTTTTTTTGCTGATTTATAATAATTTTAGTCAGTTTCATATACACATGCTACAATTGCCTAGTATGATTTAAATTTTGCTAATTTAATGACGTTTAACTGAATGTTTATTTTGTTGAATTAATTAACAGTATGTCAACTATTTTAATCAAAGGATTTAACAAGATTTATTTCTCTTTGTTTTTAAATATTACTAGATAAAATCACATATATTCTCAAATTTTAAAATAATTTAGAAAAATAAAAAATGTAAAGTTAACATAATTAGTAAATATTTTAAAAAATTTAAATTACTGAAAGTAAAAAATATATATATTTCTTAAAAATAAATTTATTTCCAAAGTTAATTCTTTAAAAGTTTGAAACATTTTGAGCGGGTAGCATGTATTTTATTGAATAATTCAATTATTTACTGTACGATTTAAAGTAAACACAAGAATTATAATTTTTATATATAAAGGAATTGGCTGTTTCTCCATCTCTTCTCATACTATTTTTACAAATAAATGTGTAATATTAAATTTTAAACTACTGTGTAATGAAAGAGTAATAACATTTGCTGAATAGCTATTATGAAAGAATGCAGAAATCTACATAAATATATAATATACATAAATACACCTATGTCACTAAATTTTTTAACATAGCAAGAGCGCGACTTGGAAATATATTATATTTTCGACTTGTATGCAAAAATTAAATAAAAGGAAATCGTATAAGCATCTAAGAGATAATGCTTGTTTTTTCTTGTTGAAATAATTAATTGTTTATTGTAATAAAAACCTATAATAACTGATTTATGTAATTAAACTAAAAGAAAAGAAAATCTAAATTATGCTGATATTTAACTATATCAAAAAGTAGTTAGATAAAGATTCTTGTTATACTAATAAATAACATGTGCTATTATTTGTGCCAAAAATGTGTTGAAATATAGATATAAAAGCGTTTTAAATAACGTTAGACCAAAATCTAGGGTTTTTAACACTCACAACAGCATTTCATTGGGTTTAAAACTAAGGCACACTAAGCATACACATAAGCAATTACATAAAGCATAAATTTTGTGTGGAAACATAAAATCATCCATTTGAGATAGCATGATATAACCTCACTCCCCCGTCTTAATTTTTATAGAAGAAATTTCAAATATTTAATGAACTGGGTGTTTAGTCGCGTTACCTTTGCACTTAGATGATTAGTAGGGCATACAGAATACAGTCCAAATTATGTGAAATTTTCAAGAAAAAATTCATGTAAAATTTTGACTCGAAATTTAAACAGAATGATCTCTATACAAACACTTTGTTATTTCTAAAATTTCGGATTGAATCCCAGTAGTTACTACGTTTACTATTTTTTCTCTATTTTTTCTCGCAGGAACACGTTGTTGTTGTTATGAATGACCATATGGTAAGGTTACGTGGGGCAACTGAGCCATGATTTTAAAATGTGACTCAGGAGACTCTGACGATTCAGCTTTCAAAAGCTAATGTTTATTTAAATTAAAGTCTGAAGCTTTGTAAATGTGTTCAGTTAGGTTCACTCTATCAGACAGAAATTTTCAAAAATTACATTTTAATGTATAAAAATAATATATATACATATATATTTCATCTTTCTTTCTTCATGGGTCCAGTTGCTTCATTTATATGGGGGAACTGGACCAGGTGGGACTGTGTTCCACAAGCGATTTATTTTTAATATGGGGTATCAGGTGCTGTTTGAAAAAGTGTAAATAACTTTAAAAAATTAAACCAGGCAGATAATGTAAATTATATATCAAATAAAGTGTATTGTAAAGGAAACCTTTGTTGACAGGGTGTCTAAACAAGCCCCAAATCTGAAATTATTAAATTTATTTATACCCAAAACAGAAGAATTAAGAAAGTACTCATGTAATTCAGTGTAGGTAAAATGTATAAAAGTTTCGGGAGTATCTTAGAAAAAAAAAATAAACGAGATATACCTATGAACAAACGTCTTGGAATTTATTATATTATTTAATTAACAAATTGAAGTTAAATTTAAAAATACTTTTTTCGGTCGCTTTTGCAAAAAACGTAGAAATGCGTCATCATTAAGTATTTCTTCATAATACACAAACTACACGTCACCTAAATGTGCAACTATTAAATTTATTTATAACTTTTATATTCGTGTCCTATGTGATTTTATGTAAAATCCTGTATGGTTTTATGCTGTTGTCAAAAAGTACACTTGCATACTGCGTATCCTATTTTTCAGGACTAAAATTTTGACAAAAGATTACTTATTATAATCGCGTAAATGTGCTACCATCACAAATAAAAGCGAAAAGTACAAATTAAGACAAAAATTTTCTTCTGGCAGAAATTTGAAAGAATGTTTATATCGAATGTATTTCATTTGAATAAGAATGAAAATAACATATTATAAAATTAAAGCAATTCAATTATATGCAATAAATTAAATTCTGAATTGAGCAAGAGGTAATATTTTAAAACACCCACAATATGTACATATAAAAATTCTTCCAGGGAAAAAAGAACATTACAAAGTTGCTGCATTTCTAAATATATTTTCATATTTTTGGACAAGGTTTTGAGAAAATAGTCACATGTTCTTTAATCCTTTCAGGTTGGAAAGTAATTCTGCTTCTTAAATGTTGAGATAATTGATTTGATCAGAAAATTACGAACAAATTGACTCGGAATATAAATGAGTGTTTTTTTGTTGGTTTTTTTTTTTTTTTTTTTTTTTTTTTTTTTTTTTTTTTTTTTTTTTTTACGTAGATTGTAAAAGGGAAATTTTCAAAAGATATTGCAGCAGTTTTGTGAGTTGGATATTAAAATATAAATAATATTTCACCCCCATAACAGAGTTAAATGGCAATTTTGAAAAGAGCCATTTCTGGTGATAATAGTTATCAAATCTGTATAAACAAATGCATATAATTATAATGCATTAATATTATAATTATAATTAATACGTTTTATAAATAAATATATTTTTGAAACTGAAAAATACAACAATCATTATAATGTTGTTTTATTAGATACTTCATGTAAAAATACAAGAATTAATATCAAAGCACTGATTTATGGTACATATAATTATGTTTATAGTGATTTGGCAAACGTCCGCATGAAACACAGAACAGCACACGGATATATATATAGTAGGGGAGACTGGGGATGAAAGGGACACTCAAAATTTCAGGATGAAAATAAAAGGCACAAAGTTTCAAAATTTGCTCAATCGATGACGATAGTTGTTCTGTCTTAATAATCCTTACAACTAACATTAACGATTGTAGTGTTGTAGGTGATGAAAGCAAAACCTGTTTTTGATATAAAAAAGTAAATTTTGATGTTACTTTTCTTTTTTTTCTCTAAAAAAAGTAATATTGTGTTTAGCATTATACTATTTATGTTATTTAGAGCTGTAAAGTATGCACTTTATTTGAATATCATTATATTTTGTTATCTAAAATACTCTCATGCATGAATGCATTTTTAATTTCGCTAGGTGGGTATGGGGTTGAAAGGGACAGAAACTAAGGGATTGAAAGGGACAGAAACTAAGGGGTTGAAAGGGACATATACCTTTCAACCCTTCAGGTTGTTCCTATCAAGCTTCCTTTAGTCAAGTTCAAGAAAAAGAGTTAGCTTCATATTTGCTTGCAGCATCTAATATCAACTATGGTTTGACAACTGTGAATATGAGTATTCAATTGCTTTGAACTTTCTAAATATATCCCTATCTTGGCAAACAAAGTAGAACGCTGGAATTGATTGGTTTCAAGATTTTATGCAATGGAATTCATTACTTTCTCTTAAGAAACCTATAACCATTAGCTTAACAATAAGTACAAGTTTCAACATAGCTAATGTCGATGTTTTTTTTTAAACCGTTAGTTAGTTATGGATCGCTATAAATTTACACAGAACACAATATATAACTATGATAAAACAGGCTTAATGACAGAGCACAAATCACTTAATATAGTAGTAAAGTGTAGCGAAAAACTATTATCTCACGTAACATCAATTGAACGTGGTACACTTTTCACACTTTTGTGTTTTGTTTCTGCATCTGGCAACTCTGTTCAACGGTATTTGTTTTCCCAAGGAAGAATTTCAAGGAATTCAGGCTCGGAGGTGCCCCATCCCAAAAACTTGGACTTGCTCATCAAAGTTGGTCAATGACCGCATAAGTTTTGAAAAGCAATTGTGCATTAACTAAATATTCCGGTTGTTCTAAAACTGATCATGCACTTCTCTTATTTGATAATTATGAAATCAATATAAATATTAAGACAATAAAATTTGCGAAATATAATGGAATAATTAAAGTGATATTCCTGTCGCACTGTAGACACAAACTCAAGAAAAGCACTCTTAATGAATAAAAAGTACATTTTTCCACAAAAAAAAGAATAAAACCATTTTGTATTTACTGATACTATGTTCATGAATAACGTGAATATTAATGATATTGTGGTGAAGTTACCTAAACCCGTAACTGGTGATGAGACTGATTTAAAGTTGTTTTATGTCAAGTAGGCCTAAACATGTTATTTTTCTTGTTTTTATTTTCTCATATGTTGCAATATATTTTATTTTTATTTGTGTGTAATTATATTTCATTCTTGAATAATGTAATCGCAAATAAAAAGAAAAAATGTTCATAAAAGTGTTTTATTTATGCGTGTCCCTTTCATCCCCTACAATGGGGTTAAAAGGGACATTTCTCCATATTTATGAAAATAGATATGTATTTTATAATATTGTACTTGAGGATAAGAGGTTTTAGTAGTTTCGAAGCGAAGGTTTTAGACGAGAATTAGGCGCAAATTTGAAAGTTATATCTTTTAATGTCATTATTTTATAATCTTATAAAGACAAAATGTCCCTTTCATCCCCATTCTCCCCTACATCGCATTTTACAGGAATATTTTTCTAAAACAATTTTCCTAAAACAATTTTCAAAAATGTTAATTAATGCAAAAAAATTGATAATGTAGAGTCTATTATTGTAATACAATGGAAATAAGTACGCTATAAGGCGTACTCTGTTATCAATGGTTTAAAATAATTTATCTAAATCCCCCATAGTCATCAAACACATCTGAGAAAAATTAAAAAACAATAAAAATAAAACTAAATTCTTTATTAATGATATTTTATTTATTTTTGCTTACAGTTACTGTTATGTTACAGAATAACAAACAATTCTTTTATATTTTAATATAATTATTTTTTAATCTGATAAAAAGATTTAATATCTTGATTCAATTAGCAGAAAAATGTTTCGTATTTTATTTTTTCACTTTATGCTGACGGAAGAGCCTAGTAGTTACTCGAGAAATAGTTCTTTACCCCATTAAAATGAATGTTCAATAAAAAAGACGGTGTTCTTCAAATGTGAAATCCAGTAGTTAAAAAGGATTATGATTTTTAAGATGCACAATACTTAAAATTTTTCAAAGTAAAAGTGTAAAACACATTTATCAAGTCATCTGATATAATAGATTAAAGCACTTAAATACTTTTTATGCTTTTTAACGATGGAAAGAGAACATTTTATATTGTAGCAAAAAATAAAAAATAGAACGCAAAGAAAAATAGCATCAGTAAAATAAAATTATCTCTTTTGAAATAATGTACTCTTTTACGTATTGAAAGTACTAAAAAATAAGTTCGTCTTCTTCAAAAACGTTTGATGAAACGAAAATGCTACTATTTTCGAATTTTAAAGGAATAAAAAAAGCAATTAAATATTTTCTTCATTATAAAATACGTTTATTACTTGAATTCTAATCTTTGGGGCAAATTAAGGAGGTCCACACTGGAGAGATATTTAATAGAATACAGCTTATAATAATAATAAAAATATTCGGGAGCTACTTGAAACAATTTCAGTATTTTATAATAATTTAGGCAGCTTAGCATAAATGGATTTTTCAAGAAGGGGGAAAATAAAAATTACAATTGTAATTTTGCAATTGAGTGAAAAAATGCCCAGAGCAGGATTCGAACCAGGGACCTTTTTGTTTGAGCTGCCTATGTTCTGCTAACTGCTAATCCTCGACAAATCTGGCAGACAAAATTCTCCCAGCTAACCTTATAGATGATGACATCTGGTATATTTTCTGAAACAGCTCCACGGTATATATGTCAGATTATGGAACTCCAGTAAACGCAGGATTAGTAAGTACACTTTATTAATTTTAACACAATTATTCTAATTGCTAAATAAATCAAATGAGTTGTAATTTTTCAACTGAATGAAAATGTGTCCGGGTTTGGATTCGAAAAAGGGATTTTTTGGCTTTGGTCCATGGTAGCTCAGTTGGCAGCGGATAGGCAGCTTAAGACAAAGGGTCCCTGGCTCAAATCCTGACATGGACATTTTTTCACGCAGTTGAAAAATTACAGATCGTATGACTTATTTACCAATTTGAATAAATGTGTTAAATTAATCAAGTAAAAAATACGACAGTTACGCAATTAAAAAAATAGACTTCTTGTAAATTAACTTTACTAAACAAGAACTACTTTTCCGAAAACAAAAATTGTAAATAAAGCTAATTGTAATCCTAAAATAGTAATAATGATAATAATAATAATAATAATAATGAAGTCGCTCAAGTATTTCGTGGAAAAAAGATCAAATTACTTTTTTAAATATTATTTCGTAACTGTTGTTACTCCTTTAAATTTATTCTGATATTAAAGAATTAAATATGATCGAAGAGAAATTTTGATATTTTTTATTGGGATTACAAGCTCTTAATAATATTTATATTTACCTATACTGATAAATTCTGGTATGCAGTTCTAAATTAAACCAAAAAAGATCGTTTAATTGCGCACTTATTATACAATGATTTCAACACGCAAAATATTGGATTTTATATTTTAATAAACCATTTTTCTAATAACAAAATAATAATATCTAAATTCAATTATAATAAAAAGTTTCATCTATTTCTTTTTCTTTTTACATTAATGAAAGATCCCGGAAGTTACACGACAATTATTTCTAATCCCCATTAAAATGAATCTTCTATAAAAATGATGGTGTTCTTCAAATGTAAAATACAGTAGTTAAAAGGGATTATGATTCTCAAAATGTTGTATGATAAAATGTTTTCGAAGACAAAATGTAAAACATTTTTTTAAGCCAAAAAGATCCAATAAGATCCAAAATAATAAGCACATAAATATTGTTACGTCTTTTTAAGGATGGAAACAGAACATTTTACAGTGTAAAAAAATAATAAAACATATTGAAAAGTCGTACACCTCAGAATAAAATAATCGGCAACTAAAAAATTTCAAGATTCTTAAAGTTTATAGAGTTTTTAGTATTAAATAGCATATAATATGTATGTATTTATAAAACAAAGAGAACTGATTTACTCATTTTTAAAAACATGTATATTAATTTAAAAATATATATGAAATAACAAAAAATAATACAGTATTTAATAAATCAAATTATAAACACAATGCTTATAACTTCGATTATATACAAATTAATAATGAAATGCAACCTTAATATTTTGTATACGTTCAGCCGTGTGATTCGACAAGCTTCGGACAAGTTTTTATAACTAAGATGCGGGTACAATAAGTTAGGGATTGTAAATATTTTCCGGAAGATTGTCAATGCATTGAATATTGCTTGCTATTTATATAGGGTTTCCCAGGATTATTTGGACAAACTTTAAATGGAGGTTGGGGACATCACAAGGATTCAGATTTGCATAGCAATGAACAATGTGCATAGATGAACATCTCCTTGCTACTGGAGCGGTTTACAATTGTCACAAAGCGTCCTAAAAGATAAAACTATTCCATGGTCACACTAAAAATGTTGTTTGTTTCTCGGTTTGTATAGTGGGGCAGAGATAAGCACGGAATCAGGATGGCAATTGAAGAAAGGGTCGTCTTTTTTGAGCACATTTTTATTCACCTAAACTAACTATCGTTACCATTACACTGTAAAAAAAAAAAAAAAAAAAAAAAAAAAAAAAAACACTGTAAATTTGCCAGAACAAACTCGATCACAGTGAATGTGCTGTATCTTTCTTTGGTTTCCGGACTATATAAACTTGTAAAACACAGTAGTTGCGTAAAATTAACAGCAAAATGTGCTGGCAATTTTGACGCCAGCACAAACTGCTAGTGTCCGAATTGCCAGCACATTGTGCTGTTAATTTTACGCAACTACTGTATTTTTCATGTTTATATAGTCAGGAAACCAAAGAAAGTAACAGCACATTCACTGTGATCGAGTTAGTGCGCGAGATGAACAGTACTTTGTACTGTAAAAATGTCGTTTTTTTTACAGTGTAGTGCTTAGAGTGGATGTTTGTTGTTTGTGGCAAATAGGAGCATTCTTTAGTGTGAGAGGCCGTTTGAATGAAGAATGTTTACTAACGGACATCTATGGTGGTGCGATCGTCTACTGCATCTGCTAAAAATGGCTCCTAGAACAAGCATAATCCTCTCTGATAAAGTGTAGATTTTAAAAGTAATCAATAAGAGACTGAAAAAAAAGATGTGGAGAAAATATTTGGGATTTCGCCAAGCACGCTATTGGCAATCATAAAAAAACAGGAGTCAATCACACAAAACAAATAGGACTTTAGCCTATCGCGTAAAAGAAAGAAGACGTGACAGTACGAGGGCTTAAATGAAACAATGCTTACGTGGATTACAGAGATAAGAGATCGGAATTTCAGTACCAATAATTTTAGGAAAGGCTCTAGAATATGCTTCATTTCTTGGAAATTCTAAATTCCAAGTCAGCAGTGGTTGGCTAGAAACGTTCAAGAAGTAGCAATGAATAACCCATCAAGAATGGAATTTTATTCCATCTGCCTGAAGCTTTATGCCAATACCAGTACTATATGTAGAGGAATAGAAACGTGCATGTAGCCATCTATATAAAAGAAGAGTGCAGTTTCAACTTATGGTAAGAATAATAGATTAATGTTTCTAAGAAAATGAACTATATACCCGTATATGTTATATACCCGTCTTTTATAAATACACATTTTGTCATATACTTGCTTCAAGTAGGTGGAAAATCCATTTTCATATCTGACAATGCATCGTGTTATCCCTGGAAAGTTAGGAAAATGTGGTTAAATGATAATGATGTCACATATTTGATTAGCCATCTTGATAACCCTATATGAATGTTATAAAAATAATGAATCATGTGTTATTGTGAACTCTTTTTATGTAAATGGTAAGCGATATCGATACACTGCAGATCTTTAGAAATATATTTACAAACACTGGTAAGCTATACCCACATCGTGTTTATCATATTTTGTCCAAGCAGGTCGAATTGTAAGACCGTGTGTTTCCAAATAAATCTAGTTATTTTTAATTAATATAACTTACAAGCAGTGTCATTACAATTATGGCCATTGAGAATTTGTAATACATTTTCTTATTTCATACTTTTTGATATATATATATACATCTATTTTAACATTAATGAGCAAGGCAGTTACATATTGTACGACATTATCATTCACATTACATGTCGTTTATTATTACTTCGATTTCTATGAAATTTATGAAGCTTTACCTTTTTAGTGCCCTTATAATTTTGGTCAAGTAGGTATCGGTAAATGGTCTTTTTCGAGAATTGTAATTTTTCATATATTGAAAGTACTAAAAAATTACTTCATCTCGAAAAATAAGATGTATGACAGAAATAACATTTCTACTATTTTATAATTTCAAATTACTAACATGGAAGAATAACGGTGAGAATTTTCTCCTTAATTTGAAAATAGCTTTAATATTTTAATTCTAGCTTTTAGAGAAAGTTAAAAGCCAAGAACTCTTGCGAAATCCTATGGCGCACAACGGTTATTAAATAAATGATCCTTTTTAACTACTGAAGCGGTTTGAATAATATTTTCTATAGCTATTTCAGTTTAACTGTAATTTGAGTGCTTAGCAAGACTTAAAATAACAATCGAACAGTTATGCGATTTCACTAACGGAAGTAATTCTAGGGTTTTGAAAATTGACATAACTAAAATAAATTATTTTTCCAGAAGTATAAAACCATGGTAATACAGCTTAATATAAGGAAAAACTGGTGGCTTCAGTAGTTTCCGAAAAAAAAGATAAATCAATATTAACTGTTTTCAGTAGGATTTATTAAGTGCTCCCCAACCTCAACCTTAAAATAACTCTGATCCCCATCTTAATTTAACTGATTATATAGAACCATATAAGCCAGAGGTAAAATGTATTTTTCTTGGATTTTATGCTCGTAAAAATATTTGCATTTATCTATATTGATAAATTCTGGTATGCTTTTTTAAAATAAACCAGAAAGTGATACTTTTATCCCGTATGCTATTATTTCATCACTTAGACGATTGGATTATTTACTTTAATACATTTTTTTTTATAAAAAAAAGTAATTATAATTAAATATCATATATATCTTCAATTATAAGCAAAAATCTTCACCTCTTCCTTTTTTATTTTACATTGATGAAAGGAACCGTAGTTACTCGAGAAATATTTCCTTACCCCATTCAGATGAATGGCAAATATAAATAGTGGTGTTCTTCATATTTAAAATTCAATACTTATAAAGGGTTATCTTACTTAAGATGCAGAATACTTAAAATTTTTCAAAGTATGAATGTAAAATACAGCTATCAAGCTATCTGCCATAAAATATTATAGCATTTGGATATTTTTTACGCATTTTAAGGTTGGGAAGAGAAACTTTTACAGTGTAGCAAAATAATAAAACAAAATGCAAGATAGCAACAGTAAAGTCAAATGCTTTCTTTCACAAATTTTACATTTTAATGTATTGAAATTACAATAAAATTACTTTATCTTCTTGAAAAATGCAGTTTGTAACAAAAGTAAATTTGCTACTCTTTCCGAATATAAAATATATAGCAGTGAATAATAAAATTAAGAAAACTTTCCTTCGTTAAAAATGTTTTTTTAATAAATTAATTCTAGCTTCTAGAGCAATTTAAGGGGCAACAATACTTGCAAAATCCTATGGAACACAGGTCATACGAAATACATTTGCCTGGATCTACTGAATCTATTTCAATATTTTGTATGATTTTGGTAGTATAACTGTAGGGCTTTCAAATGGCTACTTTTATTTATACCGGTATTTCATAAGAAAAATTTTCGCGTAAGTTTATACAAAATTTACGATTAACAAAATCAAATTATATTTCTGCTAATTTTACAAGAAGACTCTAAAAAGAGTATTTATGAAAAAAGCTGCAATAAAAAACGGACTATTTTATACCCCTGTAAATTTAAATTGATTATTGAACAAGAAATAAAATAAAAATTGCTATATTTTCGCAATTTTACGCAGAAGAATAAATTTAGACTGTTTGAAAATTAATGTTATTAAAAAGAATTACATTTCCAGGAAGTATAGTTTATGATAATACATAAAATCTGAATTAGATTTAATTGTTACCGAGAAAACGATAAATTAATCTTATCTAAATCTTATCTGATTGTCTAAAATTATACATTCGAGAAGAAAAATATTGTGCAATTTTTTATTGTAATTTTATGCATTTAAAATATTTACATTTACGTACATAGACAAACATTGAATGTGTTTATAAATTTAACCGGAATGAGGTCATTTGATTGCGCACTGACTATGCTGTTATTCATACTAGTTGCATGGCAACCCGATGTATTGCTTTTGAATTGCATGAGATCATTCGATTCTTTTGATGAAAATGAAATCTAACTTCATTGTAAATTTAGAAGTCGATAATAGTAGTATTAATTTTATTAAATATAGTAAATCAAAAAATAAATTATTTTTACAATTTAAGTCAAAAACTTTCGCAATAAAAGTGCACACATTCTATAACTTTACTTTCCAAAAATTCTTCGTTCTTCCTAGATATTGTTTTTAATTTTGAAGCTGGTAGAAATGAAGTCATTTGAGTGAACTTATGCAAAAATATCTTTCTTTTGATGAATTTATCCAAAGGCATATATATAAATGAATTTATGAATTAAAATATTACATTTATGAATTAAAATACATTTATATTAATATTATTCATCATATTCATAAAATATATTTAATTCATATTTATGAATTAAAATATATTCTTTGAGAAATATATTTTTTCTCGCTAAAGCATTTTCTTTTTATCGTCCTTGTGAAAACTTTTAATCGCCATCTTAAGAAAATAGTTAATTTGTTTTTCTACTTTAAATTAAATTAAAAAAGCAACGATGGATTTTTTTTTTTCTTTTTACGTCAATGGAAATTATCTCAATGTTCCAGTCGACAGACGATTTTTCGATTTAAAAAATAATCTGATTCCTGAAGCTTCAATATGTGAAAATATGTTTGTATTTCTTTAAATTATCTTTAAAAATACAATTCAATCAGAATGTTATTTTCACTCTCTATTCAAATAAAAGTTAGTTTCAATTTTAAACTAATCCAAACAAAAGCCAACTAAATCCAAACTAGAGCCAAATAAAGAAATATTATAATCCCTTTCGTTTTTCCTTTTCTCCCTTTTATCCACAAAAATAGATTTATTTAATAATGGATTAATTTAATTGACATCATTACAGAAATGGTATTTAAAAAAAAATACGAAAAAATTAATATCCCGAAAACTAATTCAAATTTTAAAATTTTAAGACCACTTTTTGCATCGACTGATCCATGCGGATAAATAGCATTAATTTGCTCGCCCACAATTCCATAGCTGTGAAATATAAACGGACAGTCAATTTTTAATTTAACAGATTGATGAAGTTTTAATTTCGTTATGACAAATTACCCAAAGATAAATGCTGAACAATTTATATTCTTTGAAGGGCCAATGGTTTGTTTCATAATGGAGCTTGTATGAGACGGAGATAGATATAAAAATATCATGCTTGAAAATTATTTTAAAAGCCTTAATAAATCTGTCAATTAAGATACAGTTTCAAACAAATTGCATTTGAAAGGTTTTTTTTCCTATATGACGGTGTAAAAATTAAACATATGCGATGTTTAGAAATTAAAGAAATTACAATAGCAAAAACTTCAAATCTGAAATTTCATCGTCAACTGCTGCCATTCGCAAAATGACGTCAGCGTTACGCACGGACACGTTTTTCCTTTATAATATATAAAGTTCGTAAAGAAAATCTTCAGATTTCATAAAAACTACGACTATTATTTCCTAAAATAAAGTTTAATTAGATCCTGCTATAATCCTGCGCGGGTAGAGTTCAACCCGAGAAAAAAAAAATTCTCGACCGGAATCGAAGAAAATAAATTTCGGCGACCTTCAATCCAACGAATTTCATCACGCACCCGACCCGATACTGCAATATTTCAACCCACAACCCGACCCGAAACCTAAATGAAAGGGAAAAAAATGATGTCTTAATGTCATTATGGAAAATACTCGACAATTGTACCTCTAAAAGCATTTTTATGTTTTACGTCGAAGAATGAAGAAATCTATATTCTTTAATATTCAAATATGGTGAAACCTCTGAATAGCGGACACCTTGCGATCGTTTAATAGAGTCAAACATCGGGTCGAGTTGTTCCGAATTATCTTTTTTTTTTTTTTTTTTTTTTGCTCAGAATAAATCAAATTTTCTTTCTCCAGTAGGGTTGACACTAGTAGAATTCTTGTGGGTCATATTTAGAATTTCTGCAAGTCAGGTTGTCGGGATTTTCACCAAAAGTCTGAGAACTATGTTTCAAATGTAAATAAATATGTACTTGAAAATGAATGAGTATGCTATATTTAGTTTACTGTATGAGAAATATAATATATATAAAAAATGTGAACATAGATCGTTTTTTAAGAACTATTTTTTCTTCTTCCAAAATATTATCAACAATTCGCTTTTGATACACACAAAAACATCGTGTCGAATTTGTGTTATATTGGATTTGTGTTTTGAAACATTGTATCGTATTTGTGATAGTTTATGCACACATACACACATTACGTGTGCGTAGATTGAGATGCCCGATTTTCAGAGATGTAAGGGTTCAATTATACAAATATTAGGGATACAAAAAGTGTTCGCAAAGTAGAGGTGAGCTTTTTGGAAGAAAAGCCATTATGGAGGTCTTATTCTACATAAATTTTAAAACTGAAAAAAATATTTTGGACATTCTTCTGAAATTCGGGTCAACACGAACCCGACCCGCTTGAGTCAAAACCCAACTGGAAACCGACCCGAACCCGAAACAATGAAATTCAAACCGAACCCAGGTAAGAATGTGAAAATCAACCCGAACCGAACCCGACCCGCAACGAAAAAAATATAGCGGCAACACGACTCGAATCACGGTTCGGATCGGATGCGGGTAAAAGCGGTAACCAACCCGATGTAGGACTCTAGACTCTGTACTGTAAAAGACCCTCTTGAATTTACAGAAAAAACAGTCAGCAAGACGGCAATATTTTAAATATAATTGAAAAATATTTAGATGGAATCTTTTATAAATTTTGGACTGCTAGATTTACTTTGTATAGCATTATACACAATTTTGTTCCAAGACACAAAAGAAAGTAAATGCTGTTTGACTTCCAAAGCCGCGCTTAGCACTCTGAGGGAAATTGTATTCTGAGCCCAGTCCTACTTCGGCGATCACTTGTACATTGTCACTAAGATTGGCGGTCAGTCAAACACAGCTAAACAAACTCTGCTCGTCCCTATTTTTATAAAATCAAAGCAGACCTGACGCATGCGCAAAAGCGCGGAGGGTTTCGCTTTCCGAAAACAAACTGTAAACACGTTGTTTATCAGTAGGACACTATACAAAAATGTATGGCTTTTCCAGAAACAGACAGTCAGCAGGAAGCCCGTAAAAAAGTATTTTTTTTTTTTTGAAAGAAATCTGTATTTATTTCGAATATCTTAGGATTAGTACGGTTCTTATTTTTAAAACATCTTACGATTTTCCTGTAAAACTTACTGTTATCTGCAAAATAGAAATATGCGGGCAAAATCTGTTAATACCTTAAGAGATTCAAAATTTTTAAATAACGTATTTTTCTATTTTGATCATCTTAAAATACATATTTAAGTGCCTGGTTGAAGAAAAATATTAATGGAGGATTACGCTGGCTCAACACAGCTTAATTAAACATAATATTTGCTTTAAACACCATTTTAATGCAATATATGATAAAAACCATAAAAACTTACCACGTAATCTCCTAAATATCTCTACGCATTTACAGCAATAAGTATGTGGCTATTAAGTATGTGCTGAAAACAAAGTTTCCAAAATGCGTAGACTAATTTAAATTCTAATACGAAAACTGGCAGTCTTTTCTTACGTTTAACTGGTCATGTAACAGAAACAGAACAGTTATTTCTTGACGTTCATAAGATTATTTGAACTTCAAAGTTAAAAAAGAAAAAAATCCCTGCCGGCCCGGTCCAGAGGCAGAGGTAGATTTCGAAGTTAAATATACTAATTTCACAAACAAAAACTAAACCTGATTAGAGATAAATCCAGTTTAACAATTTTATCTGGCCGCTTTTCACGAGTTTTTATTTCATTTTTAAATAATAGCTGGTTTTATGAGAATCATGTTAGGGCAGTATTCAAAGAAATACTTTTCCATGCTCAACAACTCGAAATTTTCTGGCATAATTCAAGATCCATTTTTAATTAAAAAAAAAAATATATGAAACTTGCTGACGTGATTTTTGAAGAGATTTATAAGCGACCTGTGTTTTTATTTTTTGTTCAATTAATTAAAACTTGATATATAAACATTTATTTTCTCAGAAGGACAGTATTTTTTGTTTCTAACACAATCGCTTCGGGAAATTCCGTTCAAAATGACCACTTTGACATCGTTTTTTGAAATATATTCTGCTTCTATCAAAAAAATCTATCATTACGGTACATTATATAGTTTCTGAATAAGCGAATCTACCAATTAAATGCGTTTGAGAGCAAAAATGAATTTAAAAATGAGTCAGAAATTAAGCAATTTGGATTTGAGTGCATCCTTAATACAATGATTTTTCCAACACAATCCGCTTCGGTAAATTCAGTTCAAAATTCCCTTTTTAACAGCATTTTTAAAAATATATTCTGCCTCTATCAAAAAATCAACCATTACGGTACATTATATAGTTTCTGAGTAAGAAAACATACCAAGTGGAAGCCTTTGAGAGCAAAAATGAATTGTAAAATGAGACAGAAAACAAGCAGTTTGGATTTGCAAACACCCTTACTAAGATGATTTTTTTCTTCAACCGCAATGTATTTTTAATTTATTTTTGCTGTAAGAATTTGTCCTATCCAAAACTTATCTATATAGATGTTGTAGGCAGTATTAAGAAGATATATGATAAATTCAAGGGGATTTTATATCTTTTGAATTGGCGGAGTTATGGATTTTTTTCTTCTTCAAACCCCCTTTTTGTTTTCGTTTTTAATTTTTTTTGCAGTACGAATTGGTCCTATCAAAAATTTGTGAATATAAAAGTTGTAGATAATGTTGAGGAGATATATAATAAAATTAATTAGATTTGATATCTTGAGAATTGATGAAGTTATGAATTTTTTTCTCCCAAAAACCCTATTTTTTGCGCCCCTTGAGCCCATTTTTAAGTTGATCAAAAATCTGTGATACATAAATTTTTGGTCCTATTTTTAGAAGTAATAGAAACTTTAAACTGATTTGATATGTACAAAAATTAAGAAGTTATGGGGGGGGGGTTTCTGTTTTCACAAAACACCTCCCTATTTCCATCCCCTTGGTCCGATTTTGCCCATTAACGAACTTGACCGAGATTTTATGCCCATTAAAGTTATGTATCAGTTTGGAAGGGAATGGTGCAGAATTACGAAAGTTATCGTGTCCAGAAGAAAGTGATATATATATATAGATAGATAGATAGATAGATAGATGATAGATAGATGCACTATGACGCAAAAGTTTAGACAATGAAGAAATTCTTACATACTTTGAAAAATATTTATTCAATTTTCAAATCACTGCTTGAAATTAATGTGCTGTACATATAAACAATATTTATAACAAAGAAAAGTGGAATTGTGCATATTGCAATAAATTAAATGGTAACAAAAATAAACTGCTGTCTCAAAAGTTTAGACACAAATTAAATAAAATCGAAATAAACAATTTTTAAAACCTGGTTGCGCATCCATGCTTATGTATTACGTCATATACACGAGATTGCATGGAAGAAACTAAATCTTGCATAGTTTGTGGATCGATATCGTACCATGCATTCTCAATAGATGTCTTAAGTTCCTTTTCAGAAGAGTATTGTCTAGCGTTGCTATAAACTTTGCGACACATGATGCTCCAAAGGTTTTCTATAGGGTTAAGATCTGGGCTACATGCTGGCCAGTCGAGAACTCTTATATTATGGGAATTAAACCAAGATTTTGAATGTTTTGCAGTGTGAATTGAAGCATTGTCTTGCTGAAATTCCCACTGAGGACCCCCTAGAAGCTCAGCAAATGGCAGTAGGTTTTCTTCTAATGTCTGTGTATAATGCTGTGAAGTTTGACGACCACTGGTGAAGGTCAGAGATACTTGTCCATTATAGCAAAAGGCTGCCCAAACCATCACCGAGCCCCCTCCTTGTCTGCGACTAAAAAAACGTCGAGGTTCCTTCCGCAAGTCATGCCAATACGATAAACAACCATCTGGACCATCCAGATTCCACCTTTTTTCATCGCTAAATATGACTGACTGCCATTTCTCTCCATATGACATATGCTTTCGAGCCCACATAAGTCTTTGTAACTTATGATGTGGTTTCAGAGCTGGTTTCTTCTGCATTTTGCTATAAACGATTGTTCCTTTTTCCAAAATTCGTCTACGAATCGTATCCTTTGATACAGAGAGTCCCGATGAGCTTTGAACTCCACGTACGCTCATTTGTTGAGTACTCGATAGTGTTTGTATCAGGCGATCTTCTCGTACATTTGTCACACGTGGCCTCCCAGACCGACATTTTGCTTTATATTCGGAACCACTCGATGAAACTCGATAAATAGATTTTTTTGACCTATTAATAATAGCAGAAATTTCAGAAACGCTCTTCCCTTCACCTTTCAACTGCCAAATCCTTGAAACCTCATTCACTTGAATTTCTTTAGCTCTCGGCATGTCGACTATGAAGCGCAATCGTTTGCAGAACTTAAGTACTCCAAATTTGTGACATCATCGATTCTAAATTTGCATATGCCAGCGAATATTCAAAGAAATTTAGAATAGTGTCTAAACTTTTGCGACAAGCACATTTGAATTTTTATGAAAAAAATTAGTATTATAGCAAATAAAACGACTGTCTTTTGTACATAGCATTTTAAATCAGTTTTTGAATATATTTACAGGTTTTTGTAATTCTGACGTCATAATTCTACATTTTAAAGCTGAATGACGTCATTGTCTAAACTTTTGCGTCATAGTGTAGATAAAGTTTTTTACTGAGGGTGGTTTGGGGTTTTAGGGGTCATGATAGGTGTAGTTCTGCAAAGATTTTTCAGAAATTCGAACATAGGAACGATCCCAATAGGTAGTATTTCATACGAAATCTACCTAAACTCATCGTATTAAGGGAGTATTGAAATCCAAACTGCTTATATTCTGACTCATTTTTTAATTCATTTTTGCTCTCAAACGCACCCAATTGGTAGATTCGCTTATTCAGAAACTATATAATATACTGTAATGATCGATTTTTTTGAAAAAGGCAGAGTATATTTCAAAAAATGATGTCAAAGTGGGCCTTTTGAACGGAATTTCCCGAAGCGATTGTGCTAGAAACGAAAAATATTGTCTTACTGAGAAAATAATTGTTTATATATCAAGTTTTAATTAATTGAACGAAAATTAAAAACACAGATCGCTTATAAATCTCTTCAAAAATCACGTCAACAAGTTTCATGTTTTTCCTATTAAAAATGAATCTGGAGTTATGCCAGAAAATTTCGAGTTGTTGAGCATGGAAAAGTATTTTTTTTAATACCGCCCTAACATGATTCTGATAAAACCAGTTATTATATAAAAATGAAATAAAAACTCGTCAAAAGCGGCCAGTTAAAATTGGTAATGTGGGTTTATCTCTAATCATGATTTGGTTTTTTATTGTGAAATTAGTATACTTAACTTCAAAATCTACCTCCGCCTGTAGGCCGGGCCGTCTGGGATTTTTTTGAAATATATTCTGCCTCTATCAAAAAATCGATCATTACTTTACATTATATAGTTTTTGAATAAGAGAATCTAGCAATTGGATGCGTTTGAGAGCAAAAATGAATTTAAAAATGAGTAAGAAAATAAGCAGTTTGGATATGAGTGCATTCTTATTGCAATGATTTTTCCAACACAATCCGCTTCGGGATATTCGGTTCAAAATGCCCACTTTAACAGCATTTTTAAAAATATATTCTACCTATATCAAAAAATCGACCATTTCGGTACATTATATAGTTTTTGAGTCAGAAAACGTAACAATTGGAAGCCTTTGAGAGCAAAAATGAATTGTGAAATGAGTCAGAAAATAAGCAGTTTGGATTTGAATACACCCTTACTTAGATGATCTTTTTCTTCAACAGCTATGTATTTTTGATATGTTTTTGCTATAAGAATTGGTCTTATCCAAAACTTGTCTATACAGATGTTGTAGACAATATTAAGAAGATATGTGATAAATTCATGGGATTTTATATCTTTTGAATTTACGGAGTTATTGATTCTTTAGTTCTTCAAACCCCCTTTTTGTTTTCGTTTTTAATTTTTTTTGCGGTACGAATTAGTCCTATCAAAAACTTGTGAATATAAAAGTTGTAGATAATATTAAGGAGATTTATAATAAAATTAATTGGAATGATATCTTGAGAATTGATGAAGTTATGAATTTTTTGAGCCCCTTGAACCCATTTTTAACTTTATCAAAAATCTGTGCTACTTAAAATTTTGGCCCTATTTTTAGAAGTAATAAAAACTTTAAACTGATTTGATATGTATAAAATTAAGAAGTTATGCGGGGTTTTCGGTTTTCGCAAAACCCCTCCCTATTTCCATCCCCTTGGTCCGATTTTGCCCATTAACGAACTTGACCGAGATTTTATGCCTATTGATTTTATGTATCAGTTTGGAAGAGATTTGTGCAGATTTACGAAAGTTATCGTGTCCAGAAGAAAGTGATGTATATATAGAGAGAGATAGATAGATAGATAGATAGATAAAGTTTTTTACTGAGGGTGGTTTTGGGTTTCTAGGGGTCATGATCGGTGTAGATCTGCAAAAAATTTTCAGAAATTCCGACATAGTAACGATCCCAATAGGTAGTATTTTATACGAAAGCTACCTAAAATGGAAAAAAGCCACGGTCTGAGAGACCGGTAACATCAGTTAAAGGTTAATATCGGATGCCTCATTATACAGCATTTGTTTATAGTTCTCGCATTAAGATTTTAAGTAAAAGAACGTTATCGCATTTAAGGGTCATCACATTTAGGCACACTGACCTTACGTTATATATTAATAATAAAGTTGATATTGTAATATATACATTACACTTTCTCTTATCATTTCATTTATGTTTCAACATTAACTAATAAAAACAAAGATAAGAAGTCCAATTAAATAGCTTTACACAGTTGGTGTTTCTTTTATTTCAAGCATTTGTTTTATTCTTAAATTTAAAGCGAAAATCTACATCCCTAACCAATAATTTATGATAGAAAAATAAAAAATACAGAGAATTTAATCCTCTTCTAAAACGATATTTTCTGAAAGTGTTTAAAATTGCTTCCCTAACCTATTGCCATTAATAGTACCCAATAAAACTGAATTGGTTATATTTTAGTAAATGAATATTTATTATATTTAAGTAAGCCTTAACTTTTGCAGTATAAATAGCTGCTGTTTTTATTTATTTTTTCTTAGAAAGATTTTAATTTAATCTTCATCTTAATACGATATTCTCTTTATTCTTTTATATGCTTTTGTAACTTCTTCAATCTTCAACAAGGCTAGACATGTGTTGAAAACTATAAAAAATATAAAAATAAACCTTATATGAGGGGCTCACAACCATAGTAGACCAAGTCCATTTTGAAAAAAAATGACCTAGTCCATTCAGAAGGTGCATAAAATTTGTTTTATTCACTCTCACAGTAAACCAAGTATATTTTTACAAACTTTATCATATATGTGATCTGTTTATAGATTTGGATTACTGTGGGAGTGCTTTTTTTTTCAAAATGGACTTGGTCTACTATGGTTGTGAGCCACTCATATATATAAGTTATATGAATAAAGATCAAAATTAATTCTCAAAGAGCAACTGAGGTTAATATTGCAATAATGTCTTATTTCGTGAAAGATATATAACTTTTAAATAATCACTTGAATACGTTAAATGAAAACACTTTCTTTAAGTCTCATCAACTTAAAGGGAAATTCAGATGGCATTTAAGAGAAAATTTGATTCTTCTCGCTTTATCTATTCTTTGTAGCAGCTTTAATTGACTTTCATTATCTATTTTATCTCTTCAGTTTCTCCATTTATGTTTATTTTTTTAACACAATTTTCTTATTGTTTTTTTCTAGTATTAGGTAGCATTCATTACAAAAAGTAAAAAGCTACCTATTGCAGCCATCCGGAGGAAAGCACTTCCGAAATGTTTTGTTATATTTTCAGACCCCAAAACCACCCTCTGTTAAAATGTGACTTATATATATACAGTGTGTCCACGTATAAACTGACCGTCCTTTATTCTCGCAACCGTTGGACCCAGATGAATATTTCCAATTACAAAAAAGGTCAAAATTAGGTGCAGGGTTAAGATAAAAAAATGTTTGAAACGAAAAAACAATTTAGTGAAGAATCACAGAATCTAAATTTTTATACAGTCCCCCGGTCCTATAAGTTATATCTAGTAAAATTTTCCTGTTACACTAACAAGTAAGGCAAAAAAAGTCCCGTTATTCTACGATTAAAATTGACCGAGTAATAGCTGTTTAAAGTTGGAGTATATTTTTTGTTGCATATTAGGCGTCAATGAAAATTTAGTAGAAATATAATTTCAGATATATTAAAGAAATGGTTGAGAATAAAATTAACATTGCAATATAAATTTGAAATCTTTAATCATTCTGACATATTACTGCAAAGTGTACAATTTGTACGGGACATTATAAGAGGATAAAAATAACAGATTTTTTTTTTTTAAATAAAAGGAATATAAACAACAGCCTCAATTCTTTAGAAAATGATACATATTTTAAAATGCTGTTAGATTACACTCTCTTTCAAATTTTGGGTTGTTGCATGTTTTTTAGCTTTTGAAAATTGATTCTTATGTATTTTTAGCACTGGATCCGAAAAACAACTTCATTTTAAACCATCACGTCAGGAATTTTCTCAAATCGCAAATTTCAAAGTTAAAAAGCTAAAAGTTAAAATAGATCCCCCCTCCCCTCACAGCCTCATCGGACCCGCGAGCTCTTTAGATATAAGAAACCCAGTATAAGCCAAAAAATCTAATAAATTATTGAATTAAATAAAATTAAACTGAAAAAAAGTCTAACATCTATTTTATAGTATCAGCTTTTTTGCTATTTGTTAACCTTGGAATTTACGATTTGCGAAAAATCTTGGTATGATGGTTAAAAGTGAAAGTAATTTTTTGATTCAGCGTTAAAAAATACATAAAATGTAATTGTAAAAGTTTAAGAAAACACAACCATCGCAGGTTTATGTTATCTAATCTAAAATTCTTTCTTAAACTTTTTGACGGTAATCTATCCGAATTTTTTTTGTGTTATCCTCTAATATAAGTATGTATAAGATGGTAAGAGTCGAAAATTACAATAATATTGCATTGTCATCGGATTTAAGTCAGTATGTAAAATTTAACTTCGATCGGACATTTGAAAGTAAGTTAAAGTTCGAGTACAAATTTGAAACTGGAAAGACGATCATTGCAAGTTTAATAAAACCTTATGAAAATAACATAATTTTAGTTTAAAGAAATCATAGTCTCAAATCCTTACAAAATAAAACATATGTTAATATACAATTATTTTAACTAATCTGAAACTTAACTAATAAAAGTTAATCGTAATATTTGTACGATTTCTTTCAAAGCTCAGATACCTTGAAATAAGTTTAAGTACTTTATACACGACCCCTGACTGCATGGTCGAAATCATCTGTTTTGATATGCAAAAAAGTGGTATAAGTCATGCATTTCAAAGGTTCATAACTCGCTCAGTTTTAATGTTAGATGAATGGGACTTTTTTTGTCTTACTTGTTAGTTTCAGAGGAAATTTTTAGTATATATCACTTGTAGGACCGGAGGACCGTATAACTATACGGACCGGAGGACCATATATATATATATATATATATAAATAAACAACATTTTTCCTTTTGTTATACTCAAATAATTTATAAGGTTTACGATATTATAATATTAAACTATTTAGGTTTTTCAATATTTTCAGTTTTCTTTGTAGGTTTTGTATGCCGATTAACTTTCTGTAATATATATATATTTTTTATAATGATTAATATATTATATTTTTGCATGCCATCTACATTTAGAATTTTGGTTAACATCGTTATATGAAGTTGTAAGATAAATTTTGATTCAAAGGTAATTTAAGTGTATCTGATTTTTGTCATGCTGTAACTCTTGTATTTTTTAACCTATTTAAATGAATTTAAGTGTGTGCATAGTAAATTTCAATGTCTCGATCCAATTAGTTCGCAAGCGTTATCCGCCAATTTGTTTCAAAATGGAAACCATCTAAAAACAAATTAAATAGTTAAATTTAAAAAGCGGTGCAAATAAATTAAAAACTGAAAAATATTTTTTCCTTAAGCGTTGGATCTTAAAACAAGGATTACGGAGCATATTTTATTTCGTTTTTATCTTAAAAAATGGCTGAGATTTTGTAGTTTGAATTTCTAGGGGGGCTGACATTGTGAAACAGTCTGATTTTTGGCATGCTGTAACTCTCGTATTTATAAACCGATCTGGATAAGATTAAGTATGTGCGTAATTTTGGACAACAGTGTAATTAACCGATTTGGATTTCACTAAGCATGTGTACAGTACCTTCCACGGTCTGGACCTTCTTCACTAGTCAGCTTCAACTGCTATCTTGTTTCAAAATGGCGACCATTTAAAAATTTTTAAAAAGTGATACAAAAAAATTAGAAATTGTTTTATTTTTTCTTTAAGTGTTTAAACTTGAAACAAGGATTCCAGTAACATTTTCGTTTCGTCTTTATCATAAAAAATGACAGAGATATAGCAATTTTAATTTCTTTCATTGGCTGACATTTTGAAACAATCTGATATTTGTCATGCGTATTTTTTAACCAATTTGGATGCGACTAAGTATGTGTACAGAACATACCAAGATCTCTACTAAATTCATTGGATAGCTTCATCCACCTCGTTGTCTTGAAAAGGCGGGCAAATCAAGATATCGACAAAATATAAGACGAAACATAAATCACTCTAAAGAAAGCCAATTTGAATTTATCTGACTAATTTCTTATTCATATTCAGTATTGAAGAAAAATTTTATTGAATCATCTGTAATCCAGTTTCACTAATTTTATCTTCGTGTGTTTGAATACAATAAGCTATACTAAAAAAAAATAATAATAATAAATGCCCCAGCAGTGGCTGAGAGGTTCTGCTCTCGAAGCTGGTAGTCGGAAGGTGCTGGGTTCGAACCCAAACGCGCCCGTCGGCCTAATCGTTCGGAGTTTTCGTGGTTTTCTTCGAGCCATGGATTTTCCATGCGTAAATGCGGGTTAGGTTCCCTTAGAAAGACACCCATGAAGAGTACTCCCCCCTCGGGCCTATATCCCTAGAGTTGATAATCGGCTGTCAAAAAAATTAATGAATCAACAATCAACAAATAATAAATAAAAACCAAGGAATATGACAGCTACCATTTCCTCCGGGGCGCATGCCGGAAGGACTTTTTTACTTTCTTCTACCTTTACTGAAAGAAAGTATTGAAGTATTGGATTCGTTAAAGTTTTTGAATTCATGTTTTCGACTGATTTACACCTTTTAGAGAGAACCCGAAAGAAATGTTTTTACAAAATGTCTGTCTGTGATTTGTCTGTTTGTCAGTAATCTATGTGATACTGATTTTGTAGGTACTCTATCGCAAGAACTCATAAACGGAATTTAATAAAACTTTGGATTCAGTTAGTCTTTGTATGTAGGTGATTGTTAAGAAACCTGCCTTTTCTTCCCTTTTCTTTAGATGTGATAGATGAAATAATTATGCATAAATATGTCTATAGAAGAAGAAATATAATTCGGGCAATAATATATTTATTTACAGAAAACATAAAGTTTCATTTTAAAAGTAAGAAAAGTATTTTTTTTTTTCTGACATGACGCAAGTTTGGTTTAGTGTTTTAACTCTTTATCATTTGAAGATTTACTAATATATAACACAATATTTTTGACTTTTCAACGATAAAACAGAAGTAATGCTA
Organism: Maratus speciosus; assembly: GCA_963932465.1. Taxonomy (NCBI): domain Eukaryota; kingdom Metazoa; phylum Arthropoda; class Arachnida; order Araneae; family Salticidae; genus Maratus; species Maratus speciosus. The sequence goes on along the minus strand of OZ010796.1, from coordinate 113,576,034 downwards.
ATTGCCTCTTTTTTATAAGAAGGTTATTATTATAATAAAATTAACTAAGTAAAAATATACTGATTTAATTTTGTGTTACATATTGTGAAAAAATTAATTTTATCTACTTTGATGGAATTTTTGAGAACTTTTCTTTTGATATTTAAATTAAAAATTACATTTAATTTATCTATTATTCTTATTTTTGCCCACATTCTAATAGAAAATGTTTAAGAAAACAGAATTTCACACGAGTTTCTTCAAACGTTTCAGAATATTACATGTACCTTACCCATATTCTTTACATCTAATATATTAAATATTTTTTTTTTATTTATATTTGTTAAGTATTTTACTCAGCTTCTTTTGTATACTTAAATTTGAAAAAAAAAAAAAGAATCATGAAATGATTTTTTATGTCGCTTAAATAAATTATTCTTTTGTAAATGAAATCTGCAAAGGAGTGTTTCAATCTATCAGGTTTCTAAATTTCAATAATACGATATATTTTCTTTCATACATATTGCCAAATTTATTTTGCATTAGTACTTTTATAAAATTTGCTCAATTCAATTTAAAATTGCTTGAAACTTTCTCTTCAAAAGTAATTTTACAAACTTACTCTTTAATAATTCAGCGCAAGATGTTTTCTCGATATTTTTGAAAACCAAAATACTTCAAAAATAGTCAAACTTTTCAAATATATTTACCCTTCGGAAATATTTTTCGCTTGAGTAAAGGATTAACATTAGGAAGATTACATTTTCCAGTCAATGCGATTTCCAGTGTTACATAAATTTCATATTAAATTATAAAGTACATGAACCATAAGAACGTGAAATAGGGAGAGCAAAATATTTTATTACCCATGTATTGAACTAGAAGCTTCAAAACACTTTATGTCGAATTTCTTGATATTTCGAAAATATACGGTGTTTTTTCAAAATTAATTCTATGCATTTTTTTTATTATCTCAAAACATTTGCATTGAAACCCATGTTGACTCGAATTAATTATTATTCTGCGAGAGCAATATATGAGCTGCGATATCCTGTCAGCTTGAATTAGAAAGAAAAACGTCAAGAAAATTTTTCAGCAACAAATATCTGTGAATATTCAACATTTAGTATTGTTAACCCTTTGAAGGGCGGTTGTAGGTTTATGAAGTCACTTAATTTTAATTCCCTTATACCACAATAGCAGCAGACTTTTGATATAAAATTTCCCGTTTATTGCATATGTGTGAAATATAGCATTTTAGGTGCGTTCGTATTTATATAAATATGTAGGACCTTTAGTCGTCATCGGGTCCGTTCGTCTCTCTGTTCGTCTCTCCACATATAACAGCGCAAAAACTACTCAACCAAATGGTTTGAAATTTAACATACTATAATCGTTGCAGAATTTTGTCGAGTCATTTAAAATCTTATGAAAATCGATTAAAAACTTAAAAAGATATTAATAAAAGTTTTATCCATTCCTTTAAATCCTATCATACGTCATTAATTCAATGATACCCCATGATAGGTGATGATTCTAGATTTCCATGGTGATTACGTCCTATTTAAGATGGAGTCACATAATTTCCGTACTTCCGTTTACTGCATTGAATATCTATAATCGTAAAAAAAAAATGTTATTCATGCATATTTACACAAGCGTGCAACAGCTATTGCACCGATATATGAATATTTACAAAATTAGTTATAGTACGTACGCACCTCATGTTTGAAGTACAATTTCCGACTTGTGTTATTTCGAAATAAATTTGTTCGTGATTTCCGATGTTATTCATTCATTTCAACATTCTAGTAAAGGAATTGATTTGCCCCTGAAATGGTTAAAGCCTCTTTTGCTCAGATACGCTGCAGGTTGCCACTTAAAAGTTTAGTGGACTATCAAAGTCAACAATGACAAACCAATGACTTTTTTAAAAGTTACAGCAACCATTTATATTTTAATTAGATTATAATATACAAATTGTGGTTGAAATTTCTTTAATAATTTTAGTGATAGGCAAAAATTATTTTTTGAAATTCTGGAAATATTAGCATAGGGTAGACCGGGACACATTTACGCATGGGGTACGTTTACGCAGTGCACTTTTTCCGAGTTGTAACTGGCGCGCCACCAGTCACGACAGATTGATGCTACTCCCTAGTGGGTATTCTCACACGTTTTTGAGCGTCAGTCGAGCTTCGGTCTAGCATATGGAAAGGGTAATCTGTTCTCTGTCGAGGTGAGTACATTTTGTGTTGAACATATTGAAACTTATTGTGAACTAATAATACTTAGTTAAGGATAAACAAATATATGAACATTAGCAGAATTTTATCCTTTTTGTAGAACTGTATTTGTATGAACAGAAATGTTATTAATTTTCGTTGCACGTTAAAAATAAATCCAAACATTGCGGCGGGACACGTTTACCCATTGACATCGGGGCACCTTTAAGCACGTTTAAAAAGAAGAAATTACGTAAAAAATTGCTAGTTTCTATGAAAGCATAACAAGAAGACAGCAAAGGAAAAAGTATGAAACCAAAAACTGCAAAAGGGAAAAAGTTTGTACACTCTGGAATAAAGAAAATAGTTAATGAATCTGATGACGAAGATGAAAACTGTTTATGTATTTATTGTTTGAAATCATACAACAAATCCTAAAAAGGTCAAGACTGGGTTCAATGTCTTTGATGCAAAAGGTAGTCCCATGATAAGTGTACAAAAGGAAATACTTTATTTCTTGTTTGTAAAAACTGTAACAGTGATGATGAAGATGGCTAAATAGTTTCTGTTTTTAATTAGCAATAAGCCCTATGTTTTCAGTTTATCCTATTAAATGTTTTTTTAATTAATTCTCTTTAATATTTTTTTAAAACAGTGTTTTAAGTTATAGGTAAAACATTTCAATTTGTTCAAATATTTATTTCACTTACTCCTTGGTATCACTTATAATATGCGTAAACTTGCCCCACTTGATGCATAATCTTGCCCCATTTGATGCGTAAACTTACCCCGGGTACGGGGCAAGTTTACGCAAAAGACTTGGATCTTTTTTTTTTTTTTTTTTTTTTTTTTTTTTTTTTTTTTACGGTTATAAAAACGAGTAGGGCAACAACTGAATACACAAATTTTGACTTGATTAACAGCTTTATAAAACCACAATGTCTAAAATTTCCTAAGTTGAAAAATAAAAATTAGAAAATTCATTGAAAAAAATCCGCATAAATGAACCCCGGTCTACCCTTCTTCGAATTTCTTCATTCCACTTTTACATACAGGTTCAAGATTCTGCTACAAAAATCATTTCGTACAAAAATAAAATGGAAATTTTTTTTTTGTTTATTTGATAAATAAAGTTCTTCAAAATGGAATTTTAATTCTATAGATTTTAATTAAAAATATTGAAATTTTTATTTCGTTTAATTTTGACAGCTTTTAAGTGACATTATTATTAGTAGCTTATTTTTATGTTTTCATAGGAAGCATATGTGAGGAATTTCCATAAACTTTGAAAAAATAAAATGCGCATGGAGTACTTTAGAATGATGAAAACATTGAAAATCATCAATCTCTAATAAACACGTTTTAATGATTAAATGGATTATTTTATATTATAATACGAGCAAAAATGTGTGTGTAAATTTTATCTTTAAAACGACTCTAACGATTTTGACTAAATTTTGTATTTTGCCATTTTCGAACACGAGAAGACCATTGGGCTAGGTCATGTGCTCGAGAAAATTCGATTAGTGGGCTATTTTGGGTCATAATGGGTCAGGGTCAAGCTAATTATATCTAAAATCATCTCTAACGATTTTGACTAAATTTTATATCCAACTGTTTTGGGGCACGAGAAAACTATTAGGCTGGGTCACATGTTCGAGAAATTTCGATTAGTGGGTCATTTTTGGGTAATTTTTTTTCTATCGTTTTAAGGCACGATAATAGCATTGGGCAAGGTCGCATGTTCAAAAAAATTCGATTAGTGGATCACTTTGCGTCATACTGGGTCAGGTGTCAAGCGAATTGAATCTAAAAAAATTCTCAAAACATTTTGACAAAATTTTGTAGCATACCGCTTCTGGCATGAGATGACCATTGGGCTAAGTCACATGTTGGTGAAAAATCGATTAGTGGGTCATTTTGGGTCAATTCGGGTCAAGCTAATTTTGTCTAAAAGAGGCTCTAACGATTTTGTCTAAATTTTGTAATCTACTGTTTTGGATTACCAGAAGACCAATGAGAAAAGTCACATGTTACAGAAAATTCGATTATTGGGTCATTTTAGGGTCACTGTGGTTCAAGCTAAATTTATCTAGAAAACAGGTCTAATGATTTTGATGATTTTTTTTTCTATAATTTCGGGCACGAGAATACCATTGGGCCAGGTCGCATGTTCAAGAAAGTTCAATTAGTGGGTCATTTTGGGTCACAATGGGTCGGTGTCAAGCTAATTGAATAAAAAAAGTCCTTCCGGCCAGTGCCGGGAGGAAGAGGTAGCTTTCATAATCCTTATTTTAAAAAAGCCAACTTATATCATGCAAACACACGAAGCTCAATTTAGTGGAAACCGTATATAGGAGATTCAATACTAATTTTTATCAACATAATGAATGAGAATTTCGCGAAATTAGTCAGCTTTATCCAAGCTGCTTTTCTTTAAAGTAACTTATATTTGGCTGCCAAATTCGGCAATTTCTTAAAGTGCCTGTCATTTTAAGACAACATGGTGGATGAGGCTAAGCAGTGAACTTGGTCGAGACCTTAGTAATTGCTGTGCACATGCTCACTCACATCGGAATCGGTTAATATATAGGAGTGCTGTCGCATGCAAAAAATCAGATTTTTCAAAATGTCACCCACAATAGAAATTGAAACTGCTATATCTGAGCCATTTTTTAATGTAAAGACAAACAAAAAATGCTCCTGAATCCTTATATCAAGATCAAATACTTAAGAGAGAAACCTTTTTCAATTTCTAATTTTTTTGCACCTCACTTTAAATATATATATATATTTTTTAATTTAATGGCCGCCATTTTGAAACAAGATGGCTGATGAATCTGGCCAGCGAACTTGGTCGAGTTGTTGATGTATACTATCCACATGCCTTCTTACATCGAAATAGGCGAATACGTGTGTTATCGCGTGACAAATACAAGATCGTTTCAAAATGTTAGCCATGCTAGAAATTCAAAGTGCTATAAATCAACCATTTTTTAAGATATCAACAAAAGAACAAATTTTCAGAAACAAAAACTGCTCCGGAATCCTTGTATCAAGGCCAAACACATAAAAAAAATATTTTTCATTTTCCAATTTTTTAATACCTCATTTTGAATTTTAAATTAAATTTTTTTTAAATGGCAACCCTTTTGAAACAAGATGGCGAATGAAGCTGGCCAACGAACTCGGTCGAGACATTGGTATATACTATGTACAGACCAAGTTACATCCAAATAGGTTCATAAATACGCCTGTTATCGCGTGACAAAAATCAGGTCGTTTTAAAATGTCAGCCACAAGAGAAATTCAAAATGCTATTACTCAGCCATTTTTTTTTTTTTAGATATAGACGAAAGAAAAACTGTTCCGGAATCTTTGTATTAAGGTCAAACACATACAAAAAAAATCTTTTTCATTTTCCAATTTTTTGGTATCTCATTTAATTTTTTTTATTTTTTAATTTTTTTAAATGGCCGCCATTTTGAAACAAGATGGCGGATGAAGCTGGCCAACGAACTCGGTCGAGATATTTGTATGTACTTTGTACACACCAAGGTACATCCAAGTCGGTTCATAAATACGCCTGTTATTACGTGAGAAAAATCAGGACGTTTCAAAATGTCAGCCACGCTAGAAATTCAAAATGCTATAACTCAGCCATTTCTTAAGATATAGACGAAACAAAAACTGCTCCCGAATCTTTTTATCAAGGTCAAACACATAAGAAGAAAATATTTTTTCAATTTTCAATTTTTGGTACCACATTTCAAATTTAAATTTTTCTCAAAAATTTAAATGGCCGCCATTTTTAAACAAGATGGCGGGTGAAGCTGGCCAACGAACCCGGTCGAGACATTGGTATGTACTATGTATAAACGAAGTTACATCCAAATCGGTTCATAAATACGCCTTTTATCGAGTGACAAATTTCAGGACGTTTCAAAATGTCAGCCACGCTAGAAATTCTAAATGCTATAACTCAGCCCTTTTTTAAGATATAGACGAAACAAAAACTGCTCCGAAATCTTTGTATAAAGGTCAAATACATAAGAAAAAAATATTTTTCCATTTTCAATTTTTTGGTACCACATTTCAAATTTTAAATTTTTAAAAAAACTTTTAAATGGCCGCCATTTTGAAACAAAATGGCGGATGAAGCTGGCCAACGAACTCGGTCGAGAGATTGGTATGTATGTACACACCGAATTACATCCAAATCGGTTCATAAATACGCCTTTTATCGCGTGACAAAATTCAGGACGTTTCAAAATGTCGGCCACGCTAGAAATTCAAATTGCTATAACTCAGCCATTTTTTAAGATATAGACGAAACAAAAACTGCTCCGGAATCTTTGTATAAAGGTCAAATACATAAGAAAAAAATATTTTTCCATTTTTAATTTTTTGGTACCACATTTCAAGTTTAAAATTTTTTTAAAAATTTTAAATGGCCGCCATTTTGAAACAAAACGGCGGATGAAGCTGGCCAACGAACTCGGTCGAGACATTGGTATGTACTATGTACACACCGAATTACATCGAAATCGGTTCATAATTACGGGAGTTACAGTGTGACATAGGTCAGATATATATATATATATATATATATATATTATTGCTAATAAAAATTGTAGTTTTGATCGTGTTTCTATGAATTTGGATAGCGGTGGTGGAGATGGTGAAAATTACGTTAAGTACAGTACTAGGTGCTTCTATAACAGTAGTCATATAATTAAGGGTACTGAAGGTGGTAATATAGGTATCAAATATAAATGTTATAAAACTAGATATTTTTACAACAGAAATTTTTATAAGAACAATAATGTATTAAATTTTGATAAGTGTACAGATAAAAGATGTAAGGTATGTATCTGTGCGGAAAACACGAAAAACGATTTTGGACAAAATAATGGGAAATGTTTAAAATTTTGTAAAGTATACAATTGCGTGTATAAGCTAAGATGTCAAGTATGTAATGTTGCATACATTGGTCAAACTTCAACTCCACTGAACAAACGCTTCAATAACCATAAGTCAGATATAAGAAATTTAAAAGTTAAGAGAGAGCATGAAGATATAGAAATAAAACACTTCGCTGAACATGGTATAGATAACATTAAAATATCAATTTTAAAAATCGTCCAAAATAAAATTAAAAGAAAAATATATGAAAAGGATATGATGATTGCACATGGTACACTATATCCCTATGGGTTGAACGTTATGTTTGGTGGGTGCAACATTATACAAACCTTTAAAAATCGAGACATGACTGACTCCATCTATGCAAAGATAAAGTGTGATATTAATGGCTATAACGTTTATAAAGATGGAAAAAGTAATCGTGATTCAGGGATTACTAGAGAAAAATTGGTTGGATTGAAGGACGGTGAAAGCATTGTAACAGCTTTAATGAATTGTAACGGTAATGACAAGTTCAAGAGTATCAAATATATCATATTCAATGTCAAAAAGATGTTGATACCTAAGGTTTTGATTTTGTTATCGCAAAAAATAGGAATACATAACATAGATCTGGGTATTGATCTATTAAAATATAGAATAAAATTAAATAATTGGCAAAGTTACTGTAAGTCAAAGTGTGAAAATCAGGAAGATGCAGATAAAGTATATTTCGTTATAGATTACATAGGAGGGTGCTACAGTAATGTAAATTACAAAAGGATTTTTAATAAATATAAGGACATGTTACCAATAAAAAATTTAAATATTGTTAAAGCGTTTAAGTATGACAAGCCTTTAGGTAGAATGATCTTTAATTATAATTATTATTCTAAAAATATTAATAGGAACGAAAATGCAGACATTTGTAAATGTAATGAGGATGTGTACAACAAATATGTAGACAAACATTATGGACATGTAATAACTGGGAATCTAGATATCGTACAAAATGTCGAACTGAAAAATCAAATGAGTTATGGAGCAAAATACAGAATAAAACGGAATTTCACGAAAAGTAATGCAGTTAAACGGTTTAAATATAATATAGAAATCTTTATACAAAAGTTAACTTATAAATACAGACTACCTGGAGAATTATTTGAAGAATGGAAATATCATATTTTAAAGGAACTAGAGGAGACATACGTTAAAAACTTTGAGGGTTTGTCCGAAGAGAAATATATTGATTTAAGAAAAGCTATAAAAAACATCCAAGATGATTTTATAATAACATATGTAGATAAGGCAAGTACTAACTATGCAATTATCTGTAAAAAATTATATGGAAAAATATTAAGAGAAAGTTATGAAAACACAAATAATTATGAGTTAATTAAGGCAAAAATTAATGAGGTGGAGAACAGAATTAGGGCAATGTATAAAAAAATTAAAACAAAACAAGATAATTTGAATTTTCCTTATTTGGTTTTAATACCCAAGTTCCATAAATGCCCTGTGAAATTTAGAACCGTTACATGTGGTTATAATTCCTATATTGAATGTGCGAATAAAAAATTATTAAAGGTATTGAAGAGAATATTTTTGAAGATTAAAAGTGAGAATTCAACTTTTATAATAAGTAATAGTTATGAACTGTTGGAAAAAGTGAAAAGGTATAAAAATAAGATTACAGGATTGTATGCATATGATTTTGCAGATTTGTTTAACAACATAGAGATTGAGGATTTGAGGGAGAAGATATTGGAGGTGTATAATAGGTATGGTGATTTATACATGGATTTAAGTGAATTTCAAAATTTGTTTCAATTGGTGGTTCAAGAGAATTTTTTATATGAGGGCAATAAGGTATATAAGCAGATTAAGGGTATCCCCATGGGGGGGAGTTGTAGTTCAATTTTGGCCGACATGTATCTACATATATATGAAAATATAAGTGAATTACATAAAGACATAATGAGTTTCAGATATATCGACGACGTTTTGATTGTCGAGCTGAATGGAATAAAGATTAACCATGAATTTAAATATTATCCTAAAAATTTAGAATTGAAACTTTCCGGTAGTCATAATAGTTGCAATACAAATTACTTAGATGTAAATCTAAAATTAGAAAACAGAAATTTAATTACATCGGTTTATGATAAAAGAGACGATTTTAACTTTAAAACAATTGCAATATTGAATTTCAATTCAAATGTCCATATATCGGTATTCAGAAACATTTATATTAACGGTTTAAACAGATTAAACCGATTGACATCGGATAGTGTCATTTTGAATGAGGATATGCTGAAATGGTACGTCACTGCTGTGAAACAGGGTTATCCTGTGAGTCTGGTCAAAAATATGACGTATAATTATGTTAGAACTTGCAAGAACAGAAGTGAATTGATGCCTTTACTCGAAGCGTGTGGTTTACGGAATGTAGTGGAAACAGATCGCTTTTGATATGGATTGATTTCGGTCGGTCGGTTTCATTTAGCGTTATTCTTGTTTCATTTGTTTTTTCAATATGGTCTCGACAGGTAAATATGGGGAATGTTGCATGCTTAAAAACAGTTTTAACCCTGCATTAGTGTGTCATAAGCCACACAGACCTGTCTCCATGTTTAATTAGTTATTTGCCTTGTTTCTTATGGTTGTTTTGTTTAAGTTAAAGTTGGTTAAGTTGTGTTTCTTTAAGTTTGTTTATTAAGTTAAATTATAGTTTTTATTTGGTTTGGTTAAGTTAATTTTGTGCTTCAATTAAAGTTTACAGTTTGTGGTAATGCTTGAAATAACTATTGGAATTTTTTAACTATATATATATATATATATATATATATATCAATTTTGAACGGAGGGTGGTTTCGGGGTCTGGGGGTCATGATCGATGAAAATATACCAAAATTTTTTGAAATCGCTTTCCTCCGAACGGCTGCAATAGGTAGCTTTTTTGTAAAGAAAGCTACCTAAAAAAATGCTCAAAACATTTTGACAAAATTTAAAAACTGTAGCATACCGCTTCTGGTCATTAGATGACCATTGGACTAATTCACATGTTGGTGAAAAATCGATTAGAGGGTCATTTTTGGATCACTGTGGGTCAAGCTAAATGTATCTAAAAAACGGCTCAAACGATTTTGACAAAATGTTTTATTACATTGTTTCCCAGCACGAGAAGTTTCGATAAATTTTAGATTAGTCGGTCCCTTTTGGCTTACCATGGGTCTAGCTAATTTTATCTAAAAAACGACTTTAACGATTTTGACTAAATTTTGTATTCTATCATTTTCGGGTTCGAGAAGAGCATTAGTTAGGTCGCATGTTCGAAAAAATTCGGTTAGTGGGTCATTTTGGGTCAATATGTTTTAGGATCATGCCAATTGTATCGAAGCAGCAAGAATGATTTAATTAGAATAAAATATGGAATTGTGCACTAGGGTGGGTCGAAAAAACCGAAATATTTACAATCGAAATGTAATAGAGCGGAAAAGTTGCCTTTTGTAATAAAGAATAAATTTGTAAAATATTATACCGATCGGTTAATATCTTTTACCACCGCAAGGGAGCCAAAGTTTCAAAAAATCGCAAAAATATGCTTTTTCAATATTTTTTTTTAAATTATCCAAACGTACGAATACAATTTCTAATAGGACGTAATGGCTACATGAAGATATAAGAAATGTCCCAGTAAATGTTCATTATGATAAAATAATATTTTTTACTGCCGCAAAGGGACTATATTTAAAAAAGTCCTTCCGGCCAGTGCCGGGAGGAAGAGGTAGCTTTCATAATCCTTATTTAAAAAAAGCCAAATTATATCATTCAAACACACGAAGCTCAATTTAGTGGAAACCGAATATAGGAGATTCAATACTAATTTTTATCAATATAATGAATGAGAATTTCGCGAAATTAGCCAGCTTTATCCAAGCTGCTTTTCTTTAAAGTAACATATATTTGGCTGCCAAATTCGGCAATTTCTTAAAGTGCCTGTCATTTTAAGACAACATGGTGGATGAGGCTAAGCAGTGAACTTGGTCGAGATCTTAGTAATTGCTGTGCACATGCTCACTCACATCGGAATCGGTTAATATATAAGAGTGCTGTCGTATGCAAAAAATCAGATTTTTCAAAATGTCACCCACAATAGAAATTGAAACTGCTATATCTGAGCCATTTTTTAAGGTAAAGACAAACAAAAAATGCTCCTGAATACTTATATCAAGGTCAAATACTTAAGAAAGAAACCTTTTTCAATTTCTAATTTTTTTGCACCTCACTTTAAATATATATATATTTTTTAATTTAATGGTCGCCATTTTGAAACAAGATGGCTGATGAATCTGGCCAGCGAACTTGGTCGAGGTGTTGATGTATACTATCCACATGCCTTCTTACATCGAAATAGGCGAATACGTGTGTTATCGCGTGACAAATACAAGATCGTTTCAAAATGTTAGCCATGCTAGAAATTCAAATTGCTATAAATCAACCATTTTTTAAGATATAAATAAAAGAACAAATTTTCAGAAACAAAAACTGCTCCGGAATCTTTGTATCAAGGCCAAACACATAAAAAAATCTTTTTCATTTTCCAATTGTTTAATACTTCATTTTGAATTTTAAATTTAATTTATTTAATGGCAACCCTTTTGAAACAAGATGGCGAATGAAGCTGGCCAACGAACTCGGTCGAGACATTGGTATGTACTATGTACACACCGAATTACATCGAAATCGGTTCATAATTACGGGAGTTACAGTGTGACATAGGTCAGATATATATACATATATATATATATATATATATATATCAATTTTGAACGGAGGGTGGTTTCGGGGTCTGGGGGTCATGATCGATGAAAATATACCAAAATTTTTTGAAATCGCTTTCCTCCGAACGGCTGCAATAGGTAGCTTTTTTGTAAAGAAAGCTACCTAAAAAAATGCTCAAAACATTTTGACAAAATTTAAAAACTGTAGCATACCGCTTCTGGTCATTAGATGACCATTGGACTAATTCACATGTTGGTGAAAAATCGATTAGAGGGTCATTTTTGGATCACTGTGGGTCAAGCTAAATGTATCTAAAAAACGGCTCAAACGATTTTGACAAAATGTTTTATTACATTGTTTCCCAGCACGAGAAGTTTCGATAAATTTTAGATTAGTCGGTCCCTTTTGGCTTACCATGGGTCTAGCTAATTTTATCTAAAAAACGACTTTAACGATTTTGACTAAATTTTGTATTCTATCATTTTCGGGTTCGAGAAGAGCATTAGTTAGGTCGCATGTTCGAAAAAATTCGGTTAGTGGGTCATTTTGGGTCAATATGTTTTAGGATCATGCCAATTGTATCGAAGCAGCAAGAATGATTTAATGAGAATAAAATATGGAATTGTGCACTAGGGTGGGTCGAAAAAACCGAAATATTTACAATCGAAATGTAATAGAGCGGAAAAGTTGCCTTTTGTAATAAAGAATAAATTTGTAAAATATTATACCGATCGGTTAATATCTTTTACCACCGCAAGGGAGCCAAAGTTTCAAAAAATCGCAAAAATATGCTTTTTCAATATTTTTTTTTAAATTATCCAAACGTACGAATACAATTTCTAATAGGACGTAATGGCTACATGAAGATATAAGAAATGTCCCGGTAAATGTTCATTATGATAAAATAATATTTTTTACTGCCGCAAAGGGACTATATTTAAAAAAGTCCTTCCGGCCAGTGCCGGGAGGAAGAGGTAGCTTTCATAATCCTTATTTAAAAAAAGCCAAATTATATCATTCAAACACACGAAGCTCAATTTAGTGGAAACCGAATATAGGAGATTCAATACTAATTTTTATCAATATAATGAATGAGAATTTCGCGAAATTAGCCAGCTTTATCCAAGCTGCTTTTCTTTAAAGTAACATATATTTGGCTGCCAAATTCGGCAATTTCTTAAAGTGCCTGTCATTTTAAGACAACATGGTGGATGAGGCTAAGCAGTGAACTTGGTCGAGATCTTAGTAATTGCTGTGCACATGCTCACTCACATCGGAATCGGTTAATATATAAGAGTGCTGTCGTATGCAAAAAATCAGATTTTTCAAAATGTCACCCACAATAGAAATTGAAACTGCTATATCTGAGCCATTTTTTAAGGTAAAGACAAACAAAAAATGCTCCTGAATACTTATATCAAGGTCAAATACTTAAGAAAGAAACCTTTTTCAATTTCTAATTTTTTTGCACCTCACTTTAAATATATATATATTTTTTAATTTAATGGTCGCCATTTTGAAACAAGATGGCTGATGAATCTGGCCAGCGAACTTGGTCGAGGTGTTGATGTATACTATCCACATGCCTTCTTACATCGAAATAGGCGAATACGTGTGTTATCGCGTGACAAATACAAGATCGTTTCAAAATGTTAGCCATGCTAGAAATTCAAAGTGCTATAAATCAACCATTTTTTAAGATATAAATAAAAGAACAAATTTTCAGAAACAAAAACTGCTCCGGAATCTTTGTATCAAGGCCAAACACATAAAAAAATCTTTTTCATTTTCCAATTGTTTAATACCTCATTTTGAATTTTAAATTTAATTTTTTTTAATGGCAACCCTTTTGAAACAAGATGGCGAATGAAGCTGGCCAACGAACTCGGTCGAGACATTGGTATGTACTATGTACAGACAAAGTTACATCCAAATAGGTTCATAATTACGCCTGTTATTGCGTGACAAAAATCAGGTTGTTTTAAAATGTCAGCCACAAGAGAAATTCAAAATGCTATTACTCAGCCATTTTTTTTAGATATAGACGAAAGAAAAACTGTTCCGGAATCTTTGTATTAAGGTCAAACACATACAAAAAAAATCTTTTTCACTTTCCAATTTTTTGGTATCACATTTAAATTTTTTTATTTTTTAATTTTTTTAAATGGCCGCCATTTTGAAACAAGATGGCGTTTGAAGCCGGCCAACGAACTCGGTCGAGATATTTGTATGTACTATGTACACACCAAGGTACATCCAAGTCGGTTCATAAATACGCCTGTTATTACGTGAGAAAAATCAGGACGTTTCAAAATGTCAGCCACGCTAGAAATTCAAAATGCTATAACTCAGCCATTTCTTAAGATATAGAGGAAACGAAAACTGCTCCCGAATCTTTTTATCAAGGTCAAACACATAAGAAGAAAATATTTTTTCAATTTTTAATTTTTTGGTACCACATTTCAAATTTAAATTTTTCTTAAAAATTTAAATGGCCACCATTTTTAAACAAGATGGCGGATGAAGCTGACCAACGAACCCGGTCGAGACATTGGTATGTACTATGTATAAACGAAGTTACATCCAAATCGGTTCATAAATACGCCTTTTATCGCTTGACAAAATTCAGGACGTTTCAAAATGTCACCCACGCTATAAATTCAAAATGCTATAACTCAGCCATTTTTTAAGATATACACGAAACAAAAACTGCTCCGAAATCTTTGTATAAAAGTCGAATACATAAGAAAAAATATTTTTCCATTTTCAATTTTTTGGTACCACATTTCAAATTTTAATTTTTTAAAAAAATTTAAATGGCCGCCATTTTGAAACAAAATGGCGGATGAAGCTGGCCAACGAAATCGGTCGAGAGATTGGTATGTACTATGTACACACGGAATTACATCCAAATCGGTTCATAAATACGCCTTTTATCGCGTGACAAAATTCAGGACGTTTCAAAATGTCAGCCACGCTAGAAATTCAAAATGCTATAACTCAGCCATTTTTTAAGATATAGACGAAACAAAAACTGCTCCGGAATCTTTGTATAAAGGTTAAATACATGAGAAAAAAATATTTTTCCATTTTTAATTTTTTGGTACCACATTTCAAGTTTTAAAATTTTTTAAAATTTTTAAATGGCCGCCATTTTGAAACAAAACGGCGGATGAAGCTGGCCAACGAACTCGGTCGAGATATTGGTATGTACTATGTACACACCGAATTACATCGAAATCGGTTCATAATTACGAGAGTTACAGTGTGACATAGGTCAGATATATATATATATATATATATATATATATATATATATATATATATATTGATATATATATATACATATATATATATATCAATTTTGAACGGAGGGTGGTTTCGGGGTCTGGGGGTCATGATCGATGAAAATATACTAAAATTTTTTGAAATCGCTTTCCTCCGAACGGCTGCAATAGGTAGCTTTTTTGTAAAGAAAGCTACCTAAAACAAATTGTAAAAATTTCAATTTTTAATTTTTTCTATATTTTTATAATTTCTATATGTCTAGAAGTAAATAAATGTACTTTATATCTATTAATATGTCATAAATTTCGTTAACTATTTGTCATAGACTGGAAAATAAAAAAGGTAATCATTCATTGTTCTTTAAGATCGTTTCATCTACTGCTGCTCATATCAGCAGTTCATATACCACAAATCACAAAAATGATATAAAACGAACAAAAACATTTAGTATTTTATTAATTAAAATACAGAAATGTTTAACCGAAACGGGTTAAATAAACTTAAAATGAAGAAGCATTTACAGTAAATGAATTTATAATATGACTTGCTTTCAAATAAAGCCATTTTTCCTCGAGAGGCCGAAATTGATCGTATGTGATCCTCACTATGTCCTGGTCCACAAACTTTACCAGCACTTCGAAGACTAATTTCACGCATCTTTCTACTGATTGAGTGGGACAAGGAAAGTTATAATAGCTTGTATCTTTAATCGAACATTCTAAACTCACCAGCGTTGTTAGATCGTCAGTCGATAGACAACCCGTAATAGGTGGTTTCGTTAGTTTACAGTTTTGCCTTTCGACTAAAGCCATACAATTTTAAGCTTCAAAGTTAAAATCTGGAATGACAAAAGGACAGATGGCATTATTCGTGTCCACAGAACTTCGTGCTTTGCAATTTTCAATTTTGGCAATAGGCTGATCAGGATGTACTATTGTACTCAATGAGTACATCCTGAAAGTGTACTGCATCAGTTGATTCACAATTAAAATGTATGTATCATGCTTTTTTTTTCTTTTTTTTTTCAGATTCTGTGTACTATAATTAGTAACCCTCGTTACTTGCCATATCATCCACGAAAGATTATAGTTCCTGTAATTTCACGAAATGCCTGTTTTGCAAATCATGAAAATAGCCTGATTGGAATGATAGCATATGAAGGATAGGACATCAGTACCCCAGCCATAAAGAAAATTGCCAAATCACGAAGTTCTGTGGACACGAATAGTGCGATCCGTCACTTCGTCATTCCAGACTTGAACTTTGAAGCTTAAAATTGTATGGATTTAGTCGAGTGGCAAAACTGTAAACTAACGAAATAGAGGGAAGATCACATATGAACAATTTAGGCCTCTTGAGGAACAATGGATTTATTGGAAGCAAGTCATATTATAAATTTCAATTACTTTAAATACTTCTTCATTTTAAGTTTATTTAATCATCTCTGTATTGTAATTAATAAAATACTAAAATATTTTGTTCATTTTATATCATTTTTGTGATTTATGGTATATGAACTGCTGATATGCAGTAAAGCAGCAGTAGGTGAAACGATCGTCAAGAATAATGAATGATTACCGTTTTTTCCAGTCTGTAACAAATAGTTAACACAATTTACGACATATTAACAGATATGAAGTAAATTTATTTACTTCTAGACATATTATAAAAATTATAAAAATTTAGAAAAAAATAAAAATTTGAAATTTTTACAACTTTTTTTTAAAAATATGGTCCCTTTATGGCAGTAAAAGACATGACTTTACCATAAGGAAAATTTACAAGAACACTTCTTATATCTTCATGTAGCTATTGCGTCCTATTAGAAATTGTATTCGTACGTTTGCATAATTAAAAAAAAAAATACTGAAAAAACATGTTTTTTGCAATTTTTGGAAACTTTGCCCCCCTTGCGGCGGTAAAAGATATTAACTGATCGGTGTAATATTTTACTAATTTATTCTTTATTACAAAATGCAACTTTTCCACTCTATTACATTTCAATTATAAATATTTCGGTTTTTTCGACCCACCCTATTGTGCACTTTTGACAGAGCTTAGCTCGGCCATTCCTGCTAGTTATGTTTAATGGCCAATAGGTTTTTAAAACCCCTTTTAATTATGAGTAAAATTTTTATTAGGTAACTTGAAGTGAGACGCCGTGTTGTACAAGGGGCCGAATCACGTAGTTTTCATATACGCAGGAGCTATAGGGAAACGCCGCGCATTTATAAGAAAGAGAGTTACCTACTGATATTTTAGGTAGCTTTCTTTACAAAAAAGCTACCTATTGCAGCCGTTCGGAGGAAAGCGATTTCAAAAAATTTTGGTATATTTTCATCGATCATGACCCCCAGACCCCGAAACCACCCTCCGTTCAAAATTGATATATATATATATATATATATATATATATATATCTATATATCTATATATATATATATATATATATATATCTGACCTATGTCACACTGTAACTCCCGTAATTATGAACCGATTTCGATGAAATTTGGTGTGTACATAGTACATACCAATGTCTCGACCGAGTTTGTTGGCCAGCTTCATCCGCCATTTTGTTTCAAAATTGCGGCCATTTAAAATTTTTAAAAAAATTTAAAACTTGAAATGTAGTACCAAAAAATTAAAAATGGAAAAATATTTTTTTCTTATGTATTTGACCTTTATACAAAGATTCCGAAGCAGTTTTTGTTTCGTCTATATCTTAAAAAATGGCTGAGTTATAGCATTTTGAATTTCTAGCGTGGCTGACATTTTGAAACGTCCTGAATTTTGTCACGCGATAAAAGGCGTATTTATGAACCGATTTGGATGTAATTCAGTGTGTACATAGTACATACCAATCTCTCGACCGAGTTCGTTGGCCAGCTTCATCCGCCATTTTGTTTCAAAATGGCGGCCATTTAAAATTTTTTTAAAAATTTAAAAATTGAAATGTGGTACCAAAAAATTGAAAATGGAAAAATATTTTTTCTTATGTATTTGACCTTTATACAAAGATTTCGGAGCAGTTTTTGTTTTGTCTATATCTTAAAAAATGGCTGAGTTATAGCATTTTGAATTTCTAGCGTGGCTGACATTTTGAAACGTCCTGAATTTTGTCACGCGATAAAAGGCGTATTTATGAACCGATTTGGATGTAACTTCGTTTATACATAGTACATACCAATGTCTCGACAGGGTTCGTTGGTCAGCTTCATCTGTCATCTTGTTTAAAAATGGTGGCCATTTAAATTTTTAAGAAAAATTTAAATTTGAAATGTGGTACCGAAAAATTAAAAATTGAAAAAATATTTTCTTTTTATGTGTTTGACCTTGATAAAAAGATTCGGGAGCAGTTTTTGTTTCGTCTATATCTTAAGAAATGGCTGAGTTATAGCATTTTGAATTTCTAGCGTGGCTGACATTTTGAAACGTCCTGATTTTTCTCACGTAATAACAGGCGTATTTATGAACCGACTTGGATGTACCTTGGTGTGTACATAGTACATACAAATATCTCGACCGAGTTCGTCGGCCGGCTTCATCCGCCATCTTGTTTCAAAATGGCGGCCATTAAAAAAATTAAAAAATTAAAAAATTTAAATGAGATACCAAAAAAATTGGAAAGTGAAAAAGATTTTTTTTGTATGTGTTTTACCTTAATACAAAGATTCCGGAACAGTTTTTCTTTCGTCTATATCTAATAAAAATGGCTGAGTAATAGCATTTTGAATTTATCTTGTGGCTGACATTTTAAAACGACCTGATTTTTGTCACGCGACAACAGGCGTAATTATGAACCTATTTGGATGTAACTTGGTCTGTACATAGTACATACCAATGTCTCGACCGAGTTCGTTGGCCAGCTTCATTCGCCATCTTGTTTCAAAAGGGTTGCATTTAAAAAAAATTAAATTTAAAATTCAAAATGAGGTATAAACAATTGGAAAATGAAAAAGATTTTTTTATGTGTTTGACCTTGATACAAAGATTCCGGAGCAGTTTTTGTTTCTGAAAATTTGTTCTTTTGTTTATATCTTAAAAAATGGTTGATTTATAGCACTTTGAATTTCTAGCATGGCTAACATTTTGAAAGGATCTTGTATTTGTCACGCAATAACACACGTATTCGCCTATTTCGATGTAAGAAGGCATGTGGATAGTATACATCAACACCTCGACCAAGTTCGCTGGCCAGATTCATCAGCCATCTTGTTTCAAAATGGCGACCATTAAATTAAAAAATATATATATATATTTAAAGTGAGGTGCAAAAAAATTAGAAATTGAAAAGGGTTTCTTTCTTAAGTATTTGACCTTGATATAAGGATTCAGGAGCATTTTTTGTTTGTCTTTACCTTAAAAAATGGCTCAGATATAGCAGTTTCAATTTCTATTGTGGGTGACATTTTGAAAAATCTGATTTTTTGCATGCGACAGCACTCCTATATATTAATCGATTCCGATGTGAGTGAGCATGTGCACAGCAATTACTAAGGTCTCGACCGAGTTCACTGCTTAGCCTCATCCACCATGTTGTCTTAAAATGACAGGCACTTTAAGAAATTGCCGAATTTGGCAGCCAAATATAT
The DNA here is from genome assembly GCA_963932465.1 of Maratus speciosus. NCBI lineage: Eukaryota > Metazoa > Arthropoda > Arachnida > Araneae > Salticidae > Maratus > Maratus speciosus. The sequence continues at coordinate 113,556,260 of OZ010796.1, read as the reverse complement.
GTTACTTCAAAGAAAAGCAGCTTGGATAAAGCTGACTAATTTCGCGAAATTCTCATTCATTATATTGATAAAAATTAGTATTGAATCTCCTATATTCGGTTTCCACTAAATTGAGCTTCGTGTGTTTGAATGATATAATTTGGCTTTTTTTAAATAAGGATTATGAAAGCTACCTCTTCCTCCCGGCACTGGCCGGAAGGACTTTTTATTTCCGTTTGCGTTCTTTAAAAAAATTTTAAGAGGTACGTTTTTATTGCTATTTCGTCAAAACACCTCTGGTAAGTGTCAAAAATCTTTTACGTGACTTCTTTATTTGCCTATATAAGTCTTAGTTTAAACGCCAGATAAATAAATTTGATGTTTTTAGAGAGTACTGGTACATGGCTTTTCTGCAAAGCATAAATGGTTGCTATTTCCCACGTCTTAACGCCAGTGGGGGGCAACGGCGTCTTACCCAATACTTTGAGGTGAGTCGACGAAAATTTTTGGGGGTAAGATGCCTGTTTTTTTAGGGGGGGGGGGGGTAAGATGCCGGTATCTTCCTTTGCGGTCAAATGCCTGGTTGTTTCTCCATTGTATAAATTACTCTTGTGTATTTACTAACTTGTCAACAATTTTAATCAGATAATTTAAATCAGTGATTAAATCGTGATTTTAATCAATTGATTAAAAATTCATTAGTTAATATTATAAGTTTTCTAAATATTTTAAATGACATAAAAAATGTTAAAATCTAAGGTGAACATAATTTGAAAGGTTTCTATATGTATTCTGCTAAATAATCTTTATTGGCCTTATAAATAATTGTTTAATAATTATTAATTTTAATCATTGTTAAAAATTTGATGTTAAATGCAGTTTAAATAATTTTGATAAATGTAAATATCGGTAGTATATAATATAGTTTTAGATAACTAGATCTTCTGCCCCCTACGAGCTGCGCTCCCCAACCACCATCAAGACACAGCAGACTCTAAAAACACGCTAATTTGATCTGCTTTGAAAAGATAACGGATTAAATTTCCTACCAAGATTTAGAAGATGTTTTTTTTTTTTTTTTTTTTTTTTTTTTTTTTTTTTTTTTTTTGTAAGTCAGTGAGAATCAGTCTTGAGAGTGTCTGGCAGAGTGCAATGAAAACTCTGAAAAATGCGATTGGATCAAATGCATTCAGTGAAACTGTTGGTTATATAAAAGTTGCTCAAAGTGCCTAAACAAATGTGCAGTCTATGGCAGATCTGAGTTATAGCTGAAAAGAACAAAAGGACATATGAAAAACACCAACAAAAACTCTGCACTCTAAAGCACTTAATCACAGTGGCTTTATCGTATTTAAACTTATTATAATGGTTAAATATGGGTATGCTTTAGAGCTATAATTCTTTTAAATGTTAAGTAGAACATAACTTCTTTTTTTCAGATATTAGCTTCACCATTTATAAAATTGCCAACGTTTGTTACATTCATATTTTTGTAATTTCCTAATATTAAGTAAGTTAACAACTTTAGTATGTCTAAAATATTAAATTTGCTTTTATCCGTCCATTATGTTTTATACTGCTTCACAAAAATTATTGTTTACATTGAAACTCCACAAGGCATCCTACCCCTAGATAGTTGGCCATCATACCCATAGGAAATGTTAACATGCCGAAATGCAAGTGTTTACAAAAACAAAATTTTTGATGCTTTAAATAATACCTGTAAATGAAGTTGGATAATAATATGATGAAGCGCAACTTAGAAAAATTAAATGTGACACGTTGCTAAATTGCACCGCCAGTTAAAAAGCAAGACTCCTGAGACCCTTTAAAAGGAAGGAAATATAATAAAAACACTGTACTCTTTATTTGATGAACTACTGGCAGGATCACCCTATAACACTAATACTAACGGATTAGAATGTAGAAATTGCTCAACGATAAATAGTGGCGCCCTGTACATAATGAAACACATTAAATATTTTTCACTTCTAACATACCTTTCGAAATTTTCTTTCCTTCACGAAATATGTCCCATTGTGTGCATTTCCCGTAAATCAACTAACCTTAACTCAGAGCCATTTATTGTATCTTTATGTTATAAAGCAAGCATTTCAATATCGCTCATTCATCTCTCCAGTAATATTGAGTTGACACGATGTTGAAAATGTCAATGTGTGTCTTGAGAATAAAAGACTCGAAGAGTACAAATACATGATGTATGGATAAAAAGATCCAGGGAGGATGATGAAATTAATCATTTTAGAAAAAGACCTTTGATTTATAGTCCACGAAGATGTAACATATGTTGGAAAGAAACTTACCGACCCAAAATTGTAAGATTTTTACTAGACTCACCCTCTTGCAGCGAAATAAATAGGAATACAAGCACATTCTTTAAAATAACGAATTATCTAGTGTTTCAAACTAGTCGTTTTTTATGGATGCAATTATGTTGAAAGAGAATATAATAAGTACTTGATAATTGCAGTTATACAAATTGCGAAATTAAAAGCAATACTTTAACTGCTTTCCTTACAAATGTTTTTGAAAGCAAAACTGCAAAAAATCATCATATTTTTTGCAATCAGATCATTGTATTTCATCATTTGCATTTCATATTACAAAACTTGGAAAATTGCCTATTAAATACTATATATGATTTATTATATTATATAACAATATGTTCTTTCTTTTTAAGCTTCAGGCCGTGTAAAAACGTGATAAAACAAATTATGCCACGCCCGAGTATTCTCGGGATAATAATTAATTGTAATATATATGAACCCGAGATAGCTCGGGATAATCAAGGATGCGGTTAAGGGCACATAGAACACCTCTACAAGCAAAATGAAGCAGTTTTTGCGAAATGTTTAACATCATGCATTTTACTTAAAAATTGAGATAGAATGAAATTTTTTTACAGTAAATATACACTTTATAGTCCATATATAAATGAAAAGAAATTAATTTCATGCATAAATTAGTTTTCAAAAACTAATTATTTTTTACATATCTCTATGATATTTTTTAAATAATATGTCTGTTTGGTACACTTTTCTAAAAAACTGCTGAATATATCACCTTAAAATTTGTTATGAAGTCCGAAAACATACTAGTTGAGAATAATAAGAGGCAATTTTTGTTTTGGTCTAAAAGGAATAAAATTAACCCTTAAATGCCTGATTTTTCAAAAATCATTGTAATAATGTTTTTCGGCTAGCATTTTTGAAATAGATCATGAAAAAAATACTTAAAAAAATCAAAATTTGTTTTAAGTATGGTTTATGGCTAAAAAACAATTTGTTACTAATCGGCAATACTGGTCTTTAATTGATAAAATAATTTTCCTTGATAAAATTCTACATTATTAAGCACACAAGACTTTTAGGAACTATAATAAGAAATAAATTTTGCTTGCTCACTGCAGAACAAAATATGGTATTTCGCAAGCTTCCAAACAAAAAGAACAAGTAGCAGCAATTGAAAGAACAAATCTATCTTTATTCTTAAACAGCACATGTGTTGCCATCTACATGTTGAAAATCGATTTAATAATATTTTCAGAATATATTTTATTGGCAACATTAGGCATTATAGCTTCAATATTATTCTAATAGTATTTTAGAGCCTAAATTGGGTACGTTGCCGAAAAGCAACACCCTGCATTTAAGGGTTAAAACTATTTTACTAAAAAACTTTGAAAATCCTAAAACTTTTAAGAACATATTTTTCATTATTTAAAAATTATATGCTCTCAAACATATAATGTTAGATATTTTCAAATAAGCTAGTTAGTTACACAATTATGAAAAGTTTCAGCTGTTTACCTAAAATAGAATTTTAGAAGAATGTACCAAAGTATAAACAAAACACATTTCGAGAAACAGGCAAAAAACTATATACACGCTTACAGTGCTATAAATATATTATTAGGTAGCTTTCATTACAAAAAGCTACCTATTGCAGCCGTTCGGAGGAAAGCGATTTCAAAAAAATTTGGTATATTTTCATCGATCATGACCCGCTGACCCCGAAACCACCCTCCGTTCACACACACACGCATATATATATATATATATATATATATATATATATATATATATATCTGACATTTGTCACACTGTAACTCTCGTATTTATGAACCGATTTGGTTGTAATTCGGTATGTACATAGTACATACCAATGTCTCGACCTAGTTCGTTGGCCAGCTTAATCCGCCATTTTGTTTCAAAATGGCGGTCATTTAAAATATTTTAAAAAAATTTAAAATTTGACACGTGGTACCAAAAAATTGAAAATGGAAAAATACTTTTTTCTTATGTATTTGACATTTATACAAAGATTCCGGAGCAGTTTTTGTGTCGTCTATATCTTAAAAAATGGCTGAGTTATAGAATTTTGAATTTCTAGCGTGGCTGACATTTTGAAGCGTCCTGAATTTTGTCAAGTGATAACGGGCGTATTTATGAACCGATTTGGATGTACCTTGGTGTGTTCATAGTACATACAAATATCTCGGCCGAGTTCCTTGTCCAGCTTCATCCGCCATGTTGTTTCAAAATGGCGGCCATTTAAAAAATAAATAAAAATTTAAAATTTAAAATGAGATACCAAAAAATTGGAAAATAAAAAAGATTTTTTTCTTATGTGTTTGACCTTAACACAAAGATTCGGAACAGTTTTTGTTTCGTCTATATCTAAAACAAAGGCTGAGTTATAGCAGTTTGAATTTCTATTGTGGCTGACATTTTAAAACGACCTGATTTTTGTCACGCGATAACAGGCGTATTTATGAACCGATTTGGATGTAACTTGGTCTGTACATAGTACATACCAATGTCTCGACCGAGTTCGTTGGCCAGCTTCATTCGCCATCTTGTTTCAAAAGGGTTGCCATTAAAAAAATAAATTTAAAATTTAAAATGAGGTATTAAAAATTGGCAAATGAAAAAGATTTTTTTTTATATGTTTGTCCTTGACACAAAGATTCCGGAGCAGTTTTTGTTTCAGAAAATTTGTTCTTTTGTTTGTATCTTAAAAAATGGTTGAATTATAGCACTTTGAATTTCTAGCATGGCTAACATTTTGAAACGATCTTGTATTTGTCACGCGATAACACACGTATTCGCCTATTTCGATGTAAGAAGGCATGTGGATAGTATACATCAATATCTCGACAAAGTTCGCTGGCCAGCTTCATCAGCCATCTTGTTTCAAAATGGCGGCCATTAAATTAAAAAATATATATATTTAAAGTGAGGTGCAAAATAATTAGAAATTAAAAAAGGTTTCGTTTTTAAGTATTTGACCTTGACATAAGGATTCAGGAGCATTTTTTGTTTGTCTTTATCTTAAAAAATGACTCAGATATAGCAATTTCAATATCTAATGTGGGAGACATTTTGAAAAATCTGAATTTTTGCCTGCGACAGCACTCGTTTATACCTATCGATTCCGATGTGAGTCAGCATGTGCACAGCAATTACTAAGGTCTCGACCAAGTTCACTGGTTAGCCTCATCCACCATGTTGTCTTAAAATGGCAGGCACTTTAAGAAATCACCGAATTTTTCAGCCAAATATAAGTTACTTTAAATAAAAGCAACTTGGATAAAGCTGACTAATTTCGCGAAATTCTCATTCATAATGATTTAGTACTGATAAAAACTAGTATTGAATCTCCTATATTCGGTTTCCACTAAATAGAGTTTCGTGTGTTTGAATAATATAAGTTGGCTTTTTTAAAATAAGGAATATGAAAGCTACATTTTCCTCCCGGCACTGGCCGGAAGGACTTTTTTAAAACCTTCCAGAACCGTAATATTTTAGGCCCATAACCATTTAGCCCCATAATCTTTTAGCTCTGTTTTTAGCCGATAATTGAAAACTCCAAAATTTGAACCATGTTATGTTCAATGTACCCTTACGGGCAAATGGGGGGGCAAATTCGTGATAAAAATTATTATCTTTTTATTTTTTAATATTTTGAATCCTTTTTTCTTTTTGAATGGCATATTACGTTTGTTTCTACAACAACGAGAAGTTAAAATATTTTAAGTAATTCAGTTTGTTTACGTAATCCATAAACATTATATACAGAAACATTAATTTCAATTTTCTCAAAATGCTGTTTCTGAACTTCGATGTACCTTTTTATAGAAACTACCACATATTATTGTATGAAATCTTCCCTGAATATATTACACATATCCCTGATCAATATGAAAGGGACTTTTGTTACTTACATATGAACAAAAATTTTATTAAAAAGTTTTCCTTTGGAAAAATGCTTTTTTTTTTTGTTATTTTAAAGTTGTTTTAAATCCAGACTTTCTTATAAAATAAGTTACCGATAGCTGTTTATAAAGTTAACTTCACTTTATTACGAATTATTTATATTATGTAAATAAAAAATTTCAAGTTAATATCTTTGGTATTTTCTGAGAAAAGGTGCAATAATTTAACATGGTTGGTATGGGACTAAACTTAAATATGAGAGGCTTATGAGTAAAACCTGGTAGGAGACACTTTTTAATTTTTTCTGATTTTTTTCGGAGAAATATTTAATTGCATCCTGGGATCTTTTAAAAAGTTTACAATACTTTAATTACTTAACAGATGCCATCATAATCAAATGTAAATCTTAGATAAGTGCGACGAGTTTTTGTTATTAAAATTTAATAAATCCAATAAAATAATGTTTATCATAGAAAACAGCTTATACATAGTTAGCAGGCTGTTCATTCTTAACTATTCAGATATATTTGAAGGAGCAATAAATGACATTTTCATGAATTTTATTAGAAAACACGAGCATTAACTGTCCAAAACTTGCACTTGTGAGTTACATTTTTCCTCACCAGAGTCATTATGATATTCATTCTAACTGTAAAAGCTGTATTTATGAGCATTTTTAGTAATACTATACATAGCTATATTTACTTGAACGCTTATCAAGAATTCCATTTCCGATATTATTGAAGTTATTTTATAACAATTATTGTAGATTAAAACTTTATTTTCTTGCACTTTTCATAAAGGGGACGAGGGACCTTAAAAATATTTTTTTTTATCTTTTCTAAATTTTACTTTAAATATTACTCAAAGGTACCTTATAAGCATTATGGCATGCATTTAATGCAAAAAAAATTTTTTTTAATGTTATTTTGGAGAAAAAACTGGAATTTTACGCGTCCTTTTAGAAATCTCCGAAATGCTCCATGCGCGTTCCATATTAATGAAAATCCCCAATATTTTTAATAAAAGTTTGGTTAATACATATAAATAAAACTGTGCATAGAATTTTAATATTTGAATATAAAGGTAAAAAAAAAAAAATGAAAAATTTTGAAGTTTTTCGAAAAAAATTCGAACTTTTTCATTTATTTTCTTTTTTCTTTTCTTTTTTTTTTTTTTTTTTTTTTTTTTTTGTAAATTTCACGTTAAATATTACTCAAGGGTGCTTTATATGCATTACGGCATGCATTTATCACAAAAAAATTAAAAAAAATATTTTTGAGAAAAAAAATGGCATTTTATGCGTCGTCGTAGAAATCTTCGAAATGTCCCCTGCGCATTCCATATGAATGAAAATCCCCAATATTTTTTATAAAAGTTTTGTTTATATATATAAATAAAACTGTGCATCGAATTTTATATACTTGAATATAAAGGTATGAAAAAAAATCAAAATTTTTTGAAATTTTTTCGTAAAAATTTAAAAATTTAATTTTTTTTTAAGACGTAAAACTCTATTTTTTTGTCAAAACATTTTTTTGTGATAAATGCATGCCATAATGCATATAATGTACCCTTGAATAATATTTAAAGTGAAATTTACAAAAAATAAAGAATTGATTTTTAAGGTTTTTTATGGTTCCTCGTCCCCTTAAACTTCATTTAATTTACTTCAGATATTTTCATACAGCACACAATATAATATTCATAATAACGCGAAGATTTTTTAGTTCACTATGTTTTCGAAGATTCTAAAAGTTATCACTTCAGGAAGAATAAAAGAAAAACCATAAACTAATTTAAACTCATATAGAAATAATTAGAACTAAATTAAAACATAAAAACTTTAGAATGTTTTAATCATTATTTTCGTACAGAATGTATATATTTAAAACTAAAAGCACATTCTTTCAGCAGTTCGTGAGATAAAGCTACTGCACTGAATTACGTCATTTTCGTCTTAAATGAACCATTTTAATCTGTAGATGGGTTTGTAACCATAGTTACAATCAGCGGTGATTCACAGTTAAAAACAAATTCTGGTCATGCTGTGATGATATGTTCGAAACTGGTGTTAAATGCGTGCTCTTAAGCCTTTCGGGTCTGGTGTACTATTAATAGTACATATCTTTTCTTCGAGTATTATTTTGTTTTAACAACTACTTTTGTTACTATCTACATATAGTTATGAGAGTCTATCTACATTTCGTATTATGACATCATTTCTGTTTTGGGATTTAGTAATAACAATAATAATAAATGTTTGCATAATTCTCTTTGCACCGTTGTCAATTCCTTTATTTTATACGTATATTTCACTCTTTAAATTTAAAATACAGGTAACTTTTTTGAAGGAATCATGTGTGATAAAACGCAAAAACATTAGAAAGTTGTAATATCTGTTAAAGTCCGCTGATATTCGATATTTTTCAAACGTCACCAAAAACTCTACCTTAACCTATTACACTGTAAAAAAAAAAAATAAAAAAAACTGTAATTCTACAGATGTAATGTTACATGCTTACAAAACTTTCATCTGTAACTGTACAAAAAAAGCTGTAAATCTGCAAAACTAGATTTTGTAAAGCTACAGAAATCTGCAGCTTTACAAATGAATCTGCTAAAATTACAGTAATCTTACAAAACTTTTATCTGTAACCCGGGTTGCAGTTACATGAAAAGTTTTAGACATCCCAGTTTCCTGAAAAATTCTTAGTAACCTTACAGATTTTTTGATTTTTGGTGCAAAAGTGTATCTGTTACATGAATTTTTGTTGATGCCATTACATAAAAAGTTCTAGGAATCCCAGTTTCCTAGAAAAAATTTTGTAACTTTATATATATATATATTTTTTTTGTTTTTTTACAGCGTATCATATAAATATGAATTGAATAGTGCACAAATAAGTACATTCGTTAGATTTCAAACAATGAGAAACTTTAAACTTCAGTAAATCTATTTAGATAGCTACGAGTAACATTATCAATGTAAAAGTAATTTAGTTTTGAAAATTACAAAAAATCGGACCCGAAAAGGTTAAGCGTATGCGCAATACATGCAGATTCTTTATTAAAATAACTCAAAGAAGGATGATAATTTCTTGATGCAGAAACTATGTTGAAGATTATTTCGGGCTCTCGATTTTGATATTTTTATTATTAATGGAAGGTAGAACTATACTAATGAAGGGATCTATTTTGTATTGTATTTATAATAAAAATAGTTATGAATAGATTAGATTAATTTTTAACACAATTATTCAATTGGTAAATAAATCATAACAGTTGTAATTTATAGCTGTTTTGATTCATTTAGGGTAACTGTAGGATACATGGCCATAGTTTTTAAATATTGAAATAAAAATTCTTAGAATGCAAATACAAGAAATAGTCATGCATATTTGAAATTCTTATACATATTCTCATCATATTTGGACAAAAAATAATTAAATATCAAGAACATATAGCGGCAAATAAAACTGAAATTAAAATGGCAGATGGCCATCTCTCCTTCAAGTCGAGAAGAGATGGCCATCCAATACAAGAAGGAAAAAAATAATTTAAAATAGCAAAACATAACACATTTCATGTAGTTAAAATGAAAAACATATGTAAATATTTAAAGATGCAATTATATCACGAAAAATCAGTGAATAACATTTGAATAAACAAAATTTGAAGTATAATTTCAATCCTTCTCTTTTCGTAAAATTTTATCACATTTTCGGCAAAGATCTTGATAGTTTGTACACGATTCATGGAACCACTTCTGGCACCTTATACATTGTATCTACACTGTAAAAAAAAATCTGTAGTTCTACAGATGTAAAGTTGCATGCTTACTAAACTTTCACCTGTAACCGTACGAAAAAAGCTGCAAACCTACAAAACTAGCTTTTGTAAAGCTACAAAAATCTGTAACTTTACAAATGAATCTGCTAAAATTTCAGTAATCTTACTAAACTTTTATTTGTAACCCTGGCTGCAGTTACACGAAAAGTTCTCGGAATCCCAGTTTCCAAAAAATTTCTTAGTAACCTTACAGATTTTTTGATTTTCGGCGCAAACGTGTGTCTGTTACATGAAATTTTGTTGTCGCCGTTACATGAAAAGTTCTAGGAATCCCAGTTTCCTAGAAAAACTTTAGTAACTTCACAGATTTTTTTTTACAGTGTAGTCATCCTTTTTGGTTGTGGTATTATATTCTTCTCCATAACCAATACAGTGCCATAACCAACACAGTGATCCTCGTCCAATTCTATTTCCTTGGACTCTGCAGGATCTAATAATTTCAAATGTATTTCATCTTCTTCGCTGCTGGAAATGCCATGTTTTTGCCATTTTTCTCGCTTTTATTTTAGACTTTTTCACGGTTTTAAGTTTATTTATCAACTTTTTCTGTTTCTGGGATAAACGTTTCCGAAGTTTTTATATATTTTATTGGAAAAAAAAATACATCGTTAGACTGTATTTTATTATTGTTATTGAAATATTTATGTTAGTTAAAATTTAAATAATTATGTCAATTAATATAATTGTAAAATTAAAAATTATATAATTATTTTAAAATTAATTTTATTTATTTAAAAACCTCAATCTGTCTAAATTTGAAATATTGATTATAGGTGGCCATCTCTCCTCGATTTGATGGAGCCATCTATCTTAAAATTGGTGGACAGATAGCCACCCAATTTAAAGCAAAACTCCGCCATTGCACGTCTTTGTTTTAGACTTAAAAGCAAAGATTTGATTATATACATTCCTTAAAAGTCCTTATAGTAAAAAGAAATGTAACATACGTACTGCAAAACGTTCATATACATAACTCAACAAAAATATCCAGCCACTAAATAAAATAAATATTAGAATTACACTTTCTTTTTTATAATTGAAAAACAGAGCTGCAAGTCGCATTGAATGAACACGTTGAACTATTTCTGACGAACAAAGTTTTTGCTGCAACCTATGATATATATTTTTTAAAATATTTAGACTGGCCATCTCTCCTCTATGGCCATCTATCCTAAAACTACCCTACAATTGAATATTTCTGTTAAAAATTAATCTAATATAATTACACATGTAGCGTTTACTGCAATTCCAAAAATAACCATATATTTAATCTGTTGAGCTGATTCAGTTATCAGACCACATTCTGTGATCGATAAAAGTTAGTTGGTTAATTGGGTGAATCCCCAGATTTTTCTAGGATGGCTCAGTTGGTAGAGCATTGGCGGCTTCAGCCACGCTGGTTCGACTTTTTCATCCACTTACAGACTTACAACGGTTATGATAAGGTTAGAATATTTTACTAATATCGTGAATCAGTGTTAGTTTTAAAAGGATTTTGTGGTGAACCCCTCTGAGAAAGCAGTAATTTGTAGCAGTGAAGACTTAAAAAAATTAACAGATAGGCCGTCAAGATTTGATAGGTACTAGTACTATATAATAATCGTACTAAAAGCGACTAAAGTTTATTATTAGTAGCATTTCATTATTTTGTTTGAACGAAATTCCAGAAGTTGACGCATTAAAGAAAAATATAAAAGGAAAATCCCTTCCGAAACAAAACTCTACATTGGCAAATTTTGAGAAATTGGAAACTAATTTCTAATGTAATGCTTTAGAAAATTTATTTTATTTATTTTTGTACAGAATAAAATATATAATATTCGTAATGACAGCATTTACATTTTATTCTTAATTTTTCATTAATTGTTTTGAAAGATGTTTTACAGCATCCTACAGCGCAAATGGGCGAACGGAATACAACGAAATTTGGTACATAGGCTATACACAAGAAGCGCTCACGGAATTTTGAAAAACAAAAAAGAATTTAGGTCCAAAATGTCCACCAGAGGACCCCTTTTCGGAAAAACATTAAATTTAACACAATAAACGGCCAAAACAGAGTTCAGAAACAATATTAACAATTATTGACTATTTTCTGTCACCTTGTCATCGAACCACTTTAAGTAAAGGTAAGGAAAAAATAACAGTACGCTGTTTGAGAAAAAAAAAAGTTCAGTTTGCAGAAACAAGAACAGATTGAGACGAAATTTCACAAGAGGAGCCGATGTTAATCCTGTCCAGGACGATGTTTGGAAAGATGCAACATGTGACCACCCTCATTAACCTGCAAAATTTCAAGTCGATGGACTGTGTGTTCAACAGCAGACCGTAAATGATCAATTTTGATGCTTCGCTCATGAAGTATTATGGAATTATTTAAATCATTCAACGTCGCAGCACCTCTACGATACACCATACTTTCTAAGTGGCTCCATAACCAGAAATCGCACGGATTTAAATCCGGCGAACGTGGTGGCCATGGATTACGAAAGAAGCGGCATATAACACGTTCGTCTGTGAAGTGTTGGAGCAATAGCGCCTTCACGGACTCATGGACATATGGAAGCGCACTATCCTTCTTGAAAATGGTCTATGTAAGGACCCGTCTTTGCTGTAGTTGTGGCACAACAAACGACTGCAGCATGTCATGGTACCGACGGCCCTTAACGATACATGCGACAGGACCACGTGCAGTTACTTCCTCAAAGAGGGATGGCCCAATGATGAATGTCGTCGAGAATCCACACCAGACAGTCACTTTTGGAGAATGAAGGAGAATTTCAGTGTGCATCCGCGGATATTCCTGACCCCAAATGCAGCAATTGTGTGTGTTGCAGTGAAGTAGAAAAGAGCCTCGTCACTCCACAGAATATTCCAGGGCCATGACATATCAAGAGTCATTCTGTTGAGAAAACTGATTGCGAATGAGAGACGTCGTGGCTTGTCCCTATCCAACAGCTCTTGGATATGGTGAATCTTGCAAGGGAAGTGGTGCATTATGTTTCTGAGCACTGTTCGGTCGGTGCTGTAAGAATAGCCGGTCTGTCGAGAAACTGCACGTGCGCTACTGCCTCCAAACTCTGATATCTGTGACTGTGCGGCAACAGCTGTCTTTACCGCACCAACAAATACCGGTGTGACAGGTTTACGCCCTCTTCCAGGTTGAACTCCTAATTATCTCCTCTCTTCAAATCTCTTAATTATGGCTGGGATACATTTAGTAGACATTGGTCCATGCCGTAGGTTCTTTATACGACGAAATTCACGAACTGCAGAGAAGTATTCCCCTTCTTTTCGTATAACAGCTTCACCAATAACGCAGGCTCAATTAAAGGTACCGTCATTATTACAGCCGGAAACATTGACATAAAACATGACAACGTCTGCAAACGTTTTATACACTAACCTGTTTCGTATAAAAATTGCTCTTCTTCGCAAGCGTGCAAATCTCGACATTTTTACTACAGAACTGGCAGCTTTTCCCGGCTTTACAGTTTATCACACTTAACTATTGTTCTGAATTTTTAATATTGTTTCTGTATTCGGTTTTGGTCGTTTATTGTGCTAAAATTTATGTTTTTCCGGAAAAGGCGCCCTCTGGTGGACATTTTTACACTAAATTTTTTTTTCGAAATTCCGTGAGCGCATCTCGCGTATAGTCTATACACCAAATTGCATTGCATTCCGTTCTCCCGTTTGCGCTGTAGGATGTTGTTTATAGGGGAAGTTCAATTATAAGCACCCTGTATAAATCGCGTATATGCAGATCTTAGAATCTCAGCTTTATGTATCAGGGGATCGGGTGTAAAATAGTGTTACTGACATTTTTTATTCTTTCGGATTTTCGTGTAAAATAATTTAACTTCATCCTGGTGTACTTACAAACTGACAAGGTCTATTTTTTATTCATTAAATACCATTATAATAAATGACAATTTTCAGACATGTGGGACAAATTTTAATTAGTTAAAATACAATACAATAAATTTTATCAGACATAAAAGGTTGCTCATCATTAAATGAATATACAGTATTAGCAAATCGCTTGTTTTGGAGGAAGAACTCATAATAGTTTGTTTTATTTTTTTAATTTAAACATGTACTAATAAAAGAAGAGAGTTTTTCTGCCTGTGTTTGTGTCTGTTGGTGCTTTCTAAGAAAGCCTATCATACGTAGAAATTTGACAATTCGAGTGAGGATAGTCTAAGACAGATCTTGAAGCAACTAGTGCTCATATTTTTCCTTTCTAGGGTTTCGTACTTAAAAAGTAAAAACGGAACCATTATAAGATCAATCGCGTGTCTGTCTGTCAGTCTTTCAAAGCCGATGTTTTTCGAAAACTATGAACGTAGAAAGTTCAAACTTGAAAGAGATATAAAGGCTATTAACCCACATATTTATAGATTATTAGCCATTCACAAATAATTTTAGGAAAAGTTTAGGGGGCGAGTTAAGTTACTGAATAGTTTTCTGATTTATTTATCGTGTGCGGTGGTATCGTTGAAAAGATCTCGTAACACCGACCGTAAAAATATATATTTTTTAATTTTAGGTATTATATTTAGGTTTTATTAAAGCCGAAAATGTACTGAAATAAAGTGTCACTCCCACATTTTCGAATCTATTGAAACTAAAATTATGAAAAAATTAAGGGTAGTGAGAGTTTATTTAGACGTTGCAGGAAAACAACAGCAATTATACTAGTCTCATAGCTTTTGAGAAAAACGCATTTTTATGTTACACATAAACTGTAATTTGTGGACCGTCATTGGGAGATTTGAGGGGCACTCAAGGTATTTATCGACGCAGAATTATCCAAGGATTGTTGATAATGATTTTGGAAAACAAATTGTCGGTAATTAAACGAGATATTAATTAAACAAATATCTGAAAAAACGAGGCACGGACCAAGGCAGTGTAGCATTTTGGCTATCTCCTTTGAAGCGCATTTGGCACGATGCAAGTTTAAACATTATACAAGATCTTTGTTTTATGTAAGGTGATACATTGTGAAAAAAAAATCAACGTTTTACATTCCAATTGAATTCAATTCTTGAATGCAATTATTGTCAAATCATTCATAGTCCATTCAAAGTTTAATATTTGACAAAGTCTCATTATTCTTTTATCAACGATTTTTTGTACTATTGCAGTTAGTCATTAATAAATTGGCTATAGGGAACTCATTGTGTGCGAGTAAAACTCAGGCTCGACTGGTTATTTGATAATTAACCACGATATTAATTAAAAACCAAAAGGATAGATCATCAAAAAGAATTATTTTTAGCACGCGCGCTCCTGCACAGTTAAGAGACTTCTTCAAATCTTCTAGCAGATAAGAAAGGAAAGGCCGATTGGAATTTGTTTCGCATTGAATTTGTAACTTCATATCGGTCCGAGCTGTTCGAAATACAGACAACCTAATACCATATTCTTACACTTCGTACTTTTTTCTTTCGGATCGTGTAAACTGCATAAAAAATACGAATTTTAACCTTTTTGTAACTATTTTTGACAAAAGTTTGATTTGGCGGTGTTTTTTCCCTTTTTTCGAAGTTCGGATCTTGCTCAATTTTTAAAATACGAAAAAAAAAAGAAAATACCTACTCAATTCCAATACTTTATTTACTACGACTAAGTAAACGGTTTTAAAAAAATACGAATATTAACCCTTTCAAAAAATTTCCTGAATGGTAGACACTCCCAGGCTCCCGGAGACATTCTTTTTTCTACGCTAAAGGTAACTAAATATCAATATTTTAACAAAACATTACACGTTAAAAAGCAGGAAACCAAAAGCAGGCTGTGTCTTGCTCTATCTTGCACTGAAGAAGGATCTCGCTAGTAGATTCGAAACAGCTGTTTTCTGCTTTTCACGTATTATTTTTGCATTTTTAAACGTTGGTTTCCTGCTTTTTAATGTTCCTGCACAAAGGCTTTAATTGCTATTTTAATTTTTACACGTTCTGTGTACACTCGATTTTCACCCCGTATAAAAATCTTGTATCAGTCAGACGATGAGAAGCATTTAAAAAACTAAAATCCGATTTTATTTTCTTTGCTCTGAGCTTAAATGCGCTGGTGGCTTTTCCTCAATTTTTTGCAACGAAATATCCACATTTTTGCAGCAAATATACGCAGGCTTCCGAAACGTTATGTTTATAAATCACAAAATTTTCTACAATTTCCAATGATGAGAACTATTTTATTTTTATATTCAACCCCCACCCGGCCCTTAAAAAAAGTGAGAAGAAAACACAGACTTTTTTCATCTATACATCAATATTTTTTCACGAAATTCTGACAAGTGCTTCTAACCATCATATTTATAATTGATAACAATTTCGAAGAGTTTGAAAAGAAAGAGGAAAAAAGATTTTGTTTTCAAAAACCTCGAAAATATGTTTTTTCTGAGGGTAAAGAATGCTTTTCTGAATCGTAAAGAATTCGAAACTGAAGATGTTATTGTATAGTCGTGGGAGAAAAGTAAACTCCTCCCACTAACTCCGCAATTAATTATAATAGAAGATAGTTACTGGTACAAAACAATTGGAAATAAAGTTTACTTTTAAATGATGTGTATCAAATTTGCTTATATCTACAAATCAAAACCAAACCAAACTTTTTTTTTATCGCAACAACCAATTTTGACAATATATTTTAAATCTTCGGTTCAAATTATGCCTAGAAACGAAATTTTAAGTCATTTAGATGATAAGTTTTGGAACTACAAGCATTCAAAATTTAGAGCTTCTAATGTTAAATTACATTTTCATATTTTTATTAATATCTCTTGAAATTATAATAATAGTTGTAATTAAAAAGAATATATAATATGAATTATGAAATTAATATTCGAAAAAAAAAATACGAATTCCAATCTACAATTTTTTGATAAATTTATTTAGTATGGCCTATTTTATGCACATTCTCAATTTCAATTGTTTCTTTCAAGTAGTTTTCATATTACACCTAAAAAATTCAAAATGAGGGTTTAAGGAACCGTCTACGATGTGTAGAAAAGCATACTTTGAAAAAAAAAATATTTTTTGCTCATTTTATAAAACACTTGGTCTGGCAATAGCCGAAACATATTAAGCGAGTGAAATGGTCATATTTGCAAAAAATAATACCTTAATCGAAGTAACTTAGACATTCTGCAGCATTTCAACAATCGAGTACCGAACTTCAATTTGGATCTAGCCCTAAAATATGCGCATTTTAAAATAACTAAACTAAACGTACGAATTTCACGAAAATTAGCATCTAGGCTAAATGAAGGTTGTAGAATTTATTTATGGTGTCAAACTTCAGTATTGCTATTGAAAAAACAAAGTTTGGGTTCGATTTTATGTGTAGATGCCCGCCTAAGTAAATATTATATACATCATGTAGAAGTAGACTTTATTTTCAATCGTTTGGTACCGGTAACTTTCTTCTACGATAATTTGTTGTAGAGTGGGTAGGGGGTGTTTACATTTTTTCCCACGACTGTACATTTTTGCTTGTGGTTATATTATATTTTCCCAGATTAAGAAAGATTTATTTATTTATTTATTTATTTATTTATTTATTTATTTACATTGTGACTTGAACAAATTTAACTAAGGAGTAGGGGCAAGTCACTTTTATTGATGATAATATGGAAAGAGCTCAAATCGATTTTTCTGTAAAAAGCATTTTTTATATATAACTAGGATATTCTACATATGTATCGTTCTTACAAACAGTAGGTATATTTCTTATTAAAATATTTTATTTACCAAATATTTCATGAAGTTTAAAATTTTCCAAATTACAGAGAAATATCTTTTGTTTTAGAATTTCCATTTGGTTGATATTGACAATCTTAATACATTCGTTACACTATATTAAAGTATTTTCAAAAATCAACCACACCTGTGGGCATTTCTTATCCATGTAACGTTATTTAACAAGGGGATTTTCTGTATTCATGTTTTCAGTACAAATGGATAAATATAAGAATAAAAATAATTTTTCGAATCAGTGAATGTAAATATTTTGTATAATAATGTAACATATAAAAAGCAAAATTAACACAACTAAGCCGAGTTAAAGATATACAAATGACGTAAATTCACGTTAGCTGTAGCGAATGTATGTGTAGCGTTCTCAATGTTGTCAACTTAGCCAATTCGAGGCTATATATTGTTTAGTTTAGCCCTCCAAAAAACTATTCCCTCCTAGTGTCCAATTTAGCCATTATTTATGAAGCATGTTTTTCGCACATTTCTAAACAGCATTGAAAAGGTACTAGAATTGGCATAAAAAGAGCTAAATTGATACACTTTTATCCATTTTTGAGCAACTTTTACACCTTTACTTCTTTGAGCAGTGTAGCAACAGTGATCGTTCTCCTTTAAAATTTCATGCAATGTACAAACAAATACTCTATTGTGTTGGAAAGAATAAAAAACTCAAAAAAGGTTAAATATTCTTGCTTATATGCTGTTAAATGTTTTTGAAATTAGTCATAATATATTGACAGTGTTTATTAATCTGTATTTTGATGTTAGCTGATGTTGTTTTTAAATTGTTTTAATTAATTTTATGGAGAATTTTGTGAAAGAATAATAATCAACAAATAGTTTAACATCTAAAAAATTAAATTTTCGAAAATTTTAAAGCTTTAAGAGTACTGACACCCCTTAATAATATACCAGGAGGTGGGTCACAAACCATCAACTCAACGAGTTGAGGGATAAAATTCCAGGCTTAGTTAACCCTATATCAACTGGCGGTACTTATAAGTACCATTAAAATAACTTGTTATAAAATTCATTTAATACATAAATTATTTGTAACATAATTTAGAATAAGTTAATACTTTATCTTGTTCCGAAAGCATCATGGGTTACACAAAACAAAAATATTTTTAAAAGGATGATTTCTTTTGCCTTTGCATCTTTTTAGCTTTCTTGGAGTTGGGGAGAAAGGGGGAATTTTTCAATTCGGAAATATTTCTATATTTCTATTGTAAGAACATTATATTTGTACATTCCCTGATTCTACAAATTAACAATAAAAATATTTAAAATAAAAGATTTAAGTGGGGTTATAAATATCGCACAAAATCCCTATAAATTCAAACTTAATTAAACCGTCTAAATCTTCCAATTCTTCTAAAATTTATTAAATGATTATGTAAATGTAGTTTAAACAATTCAAGAAAAATGCTTTAGAAGATAAAATTTTCATGAATTCATAATTCAGTAGATAAAGGGTTAAAACTCGATTTTGCCAAAATAGTAAAAGCAATCCGGTTTCAATCTTTTAGTCCGATACAGTAAATGTTTCCTTCATTTCAATAAAAATATTTTGAATTTGTACAGCAATTTTGTCATTTTTTGTGATTTTCTTTTGTGACACTTTTAGAATTTTTTCACATTTTTCAACGATTTCTGTAAAAGTAATCCGATTTAAAACTTTTAGCCCAGTATGATAATTTCTACTCTATTTTCAATAATTTTAATCGGAATTTGTAAAGCGATTTTTTACTTTTTCGCGAAATTTTGTATGCAAATTTAACCCTTTTTTTACATTTGTAAAAGGAAATTAGTTTCAAACTTTAAACCTAATTTAGTAAATTTTGTTATCCGCAACTTTGATTTCTTGCCGCATTTAATGCAATTTTTAATTCGATTTGTAATATTTTTGGCGCTTCCCGGTGATTTCGAATACAATGTGCTCTATGTCACATTAGAGCCCGCCAAAGCCCAATACAGTAAATATTGTCCTGCGCGATTTTTTAATTTTTAGCGATTTTTATGCGGGGTTTAGTATTTTTTTCGTGTTTTGATGTGATTTTTTAACATTTGTAAAAGTAATCTGGTTTCAATATTTTAGCCCACTATAGTAAATATTGTCCTCTTTTCAACAACTTTTTTTTTCAGAAATCGTACAGCAGTTTTTGTATTTTTTGAGATATTTTAATGCGATTCTAAGTGTTTTTTCGCCTTTTGCGACATTTTTTTTACATTCGTAAAAAGAATCCGGTAACAATATTTTAGCCCATCATAGTAAATTTTGCCCTCTGAGATATTTCAATTTTTAACAATTTTAGCGATTTTTCTTGTTTTGCGGCGATTTTTTGACATTTGTAAAAGGAATAGCGCATTAGTGTAAAGGAAAGGCGCATTAAGGTAAATTTTTTCCTCGGCAATTTTTAATGCAATTTCCTGTAATTTTTCCACATTAATTACACGAATCTGGCTTTAATCATTTAGCCCGGGAAGCGCAAAGCAGGTCAGCGTGTAAACATCATAACTGAAAGATTCTTGTATAAAAGAAGGCAAGTAACAAAATTATTATTTCGATTGATCCAATATTAATTTTTTTTAAAAAAATTTCTAATGAAATTACATTATGATTGCTTGCTTTAAAATAGATATATTTTTTAAGACTGAACCTATGTGCAACATTTTTTATTTGATAGGTTTTATTCATTTATTTATTTGTAACTTATTGCATTTAATATTGAAAATTTGTTTAACTTATTAAAAACTCATATTTGATAGCAGTTATTGAGAAATCATTAACATTGTACTTTTAAAAGGATTTCAAATGGTTGCTGACTACTATGCATTTTTTTAAAGTCAAATAAATGTATTTACAGACATTATATCATAAATAAAATAACATTTGTACAACACTTCATGAAATTAATGCTGCACGTATTTTATTAAATATTTTTTTTGGTCAAATCCCATTTATATTTCAAAAAGTGTAGAAAATTTAATCCATAATGTCAGGATGATTTTAAACAATTTTCAAAAAAAAAAAAAAAAATCCGTTACGACGTTTTATACCCGAGTCCGCCATTTGTATTTAGCGTTATTTATATCAACAATAAATTGTTACTAATATAAGGCACAACTTTCTTGCAGCGCTATAGTCAGACATGAGAAAGTCTATTTCTAGCTAGACGTAAATTTTTCAAACAACTTCTGTTAAGGGCGTATTATTTCCAGAGTCATGTCAGAAGGTGTGGACACGAACACATCGTTGTCCAAATAAATAGCATGGCGTGAGACCAACGTATTTCCGCTTAGTAATGAGCAAGGAAATCGCATATAACACGGTAGAGGAAATAGAACTCCTTGCAAATACTTTCTAGGAGAGGCGGGTAAAACTGGACGTAGGAGGTTAGTTCAGGCTTCATTGTTGTTTGAAATAGAAGTATTCTTCACAAAAAAATAAGGATACAATAAAATTTATATATATATTTATTTATTTTAGAAAACGTTGACTCGGTAATCTTTAAACTATACATTTATTTGAGTATTTTAAAATAACTTTTTGTAATATTTGTAAAAAAAATTATGAGTAAAAATAATTTATTTAAAAAAAATCTATTTTGGCAGTAAAAGTTCAAAATTTAAGAAAATTTAAAAAATTTACTTCTCCTAAAAAATTTGAATTTTTAAAAATATTTTTATAAAATTTTTCTTTCACGTATGCTCTACAACTGTAAAGACAAAATTTCCAAAAAAGTAATTAATTTAAGAAAAAATAAATAAAAGATCGTGCCACATATCAAAATGCGGTAATAAAATGACTATTTACTTACAATATTAATTAAAAAAACTGTTTATATTACTGAAAATCCCATTTCTAATTTTATGTAATGCACTTTAAGGATTCTCCAGAAAATATAAGGAATAAACTGTAAAGTATATATTTAAGTTACAACATTTTCATCATTCCGATAAATTAAAAATAGACAAACCGAGACAAATGAATTAAAATATTACTCTTCTAAATCATTTGAAAGGGATTACATGCAGTGTCAGACTTTTAGGTGGCTTTCTTTACAAAAAAGCTACCTATTGCAGCCGTTCGGAGGAAAGCGATTTCAAACAATTTTGGTATATTTTCATCGATCATGACCCCCAGACCCCGAAACCACCCTCCGTTCAAAATTTATATATATATATATATATATATATATATATATATATATATATATATATCTGACCTATGTCACACTGTAACTCCCGTAATTATGAACCGATTTGGATGTAATTCAGTGTGTACATAGTACATACCAATCTCTCGACCGAGTTCGTTGGCCAGCTTCATCCGCCATTTTGTTTCAAAATGGCGGCCATTTAAAATTTTTAAAAAAATTTAAAACTTGAAATGTTGTACCAAAAAATTAAAAATGGAAAAATATTTTTTTCTTATGTATTTGACCTTTATACAAAGATTCCGGAGCAGTTTTTGTTTCGTCTATATCTTAAAAAATGGCTGAGTTATAGCATTTTGAATTTCTAGCGCGGCTGACATTTTGAAACGTCCTGAATTTTGTCACGCGATAAAAGGCGTATTTATGAACCGCTTTGGATGTAATTCAGTGTGTACATAGTACATACCAATCTCTCGACCGAGTTCGTTGGCCAGCTTCATCCGCAGTTTTGTTTCAAAATGGCGGCCATTTAAAATTAAAAAAAAAAATTAAACTTGAAATGTGGTACCAAAAAATTAAAAATGGAAAAATATTTTTTTCTTATGTATTTGACCTTTATACAAAGATTCCGGAGCAGTTTTTGTTTCGTCTATATCTTAAGAAATGGCTGAGTTATAGCATTTTGAATTTCTAGCGTGGCTGACATTTTGAAACGTCCTGAATTTTGTCACGCGATAAAAGGCGTATTTATGAACCGATTTGGATGTAATTCAGTGTGTACATAGTACATACCAATCTCTCGACCGAGTTCGTTGGCCAGCTTCATCCGCCATTTTGTTTCAAAATGGCGGCCATTTAAAATTTTTTTACAAATTTAAAATTTGAAATGTGGTACCAAAAAATTGAAAATGGAAAAATATTTTTTCTCATGTATTTGACCTTTATACAAAGATTTCGGAGCAGTTTTTGTTTCGTCTATATCTTAAAAAATGGCTGAGTTATAGCATTTTGAATTTCTAGCGTGGCTGACATTTTGAAACGTCCTGAATTTTGTCACGCGATAAAAGGCGTATTAGGTAGCTTTCTTTACAAAAAGCTACCTATTGCAGCCGTTCGGAGGAAAGCGATTTCAAAAAATTTTGGTATATTTTCATCGATCATGACCCCCAGACCCCGAAACCACCCTCCGTTCAAAATTGATATATATATATATCAATATATATATATATATATATATATATATATATATATACGCCCTGATTTTTGTCACGCGATAACAGGCGTATTTATGAACCGATTTGAATGTAACTTGGTCTGTACATACTACATACCAATGTTTCGACCGAGTTTGTTGGCCAGCTTCATTCGCCATCTTGTTTCAAAAGGGTTGCCATTAAAAAAAATGTAATTTAAAATTTAAAATGAGGTATTAAAAAATTGGAAAATGAAAAAGATTTTTTTATGTGTTTGGCCTTGATACAAAGATTCTGGAGCAGTTTTTGTTTTTGAAAATTTGTTCTTTTGTTTATATCTTAAAAAGTGGTTGAATTATAGCACTTTGAATTTCTGTCATGGCTAACACTTTGAAACGATCTTGTATTTGTCTCGCGATACCACACGTATTCGCCTATTTCAATGTAAGAAGGCATGTGGATAGTATACATCAATATCTCGACCAATTCGCTGGCCAGCTTCATCAGCCATCTTGTTATATATATATATATATTTAAAGTGAGGTGCAGAAAAATTAGAAATTGAAAAAGGTTTCTTTCTTAAGTATTTGACCTTGATATAAGGATTCAGGAGCATTTTTTGTTTGTCTTTATCTTAAAAAATTGCTCAGATATAGCAGTTTCAATTTCTAACGTGGTTGACATTTTGAAAAATCTGATTTTTTGCCTGCGACAGCACTCGTATGTATCAACCGATTTCGATGTGAGTGAGCATGTGCACAGCAATTACTAAGGTCTCGACCAAGTTCACTGGTTAGCCTCAAACACCATGTTGTCTTAAAATGGCAGGCACTTTAAGAAATCGCCGAATTTGGCAGTGAAATATAAGTTACTTTAAATAAAAGCAGCTTGGATAAAGCTGAATAATTTTGCGAAATTCTCATTCATAATGATTTAGTATTGATAAAAATTAGTATTGAATCTCCTATATTCGGTTTCCACTTAATTGAGGTTCGTGTGTTTCAATAATATAAGTTGGCTTTTTTAAAATAAGGAATATGAAAGTTACCTCTTCCTCCCGGCACTGGTCGGAAGGACTTTTTATGAACCGATTTGGATGTAACTTCGTTTATACATAGTACATACCAATGTCTCGAAAGGGTTCGTTGGTCAGCTTCATCCGCCATCTTGTTTAAAAATGGTGGCCATTTAAATTTTTAAGAAAAATTTAAATTTGAAATGTGGTACCAAAAAATTAAAAATTGAAAAGATATTTTCTTCTTATGTGTTTGACCTTGATAAAAAGATTCGGGAGCAGTTTTTGTTTCGTCTATATCTTAAGAAATGGCTGAGTTATAGCATTTTGAATTTCTAGCGTGGCTGACATTTTGAAACGTCCTGATTTTTCTCACGTAATAACAGGCGTATTTATGAACCGACTTGGATGTACCTTGGTGTGTACATAGTACATACAAATATCTCGACCGAGTTCGTTGGCCGGCTTCATCCGCCATCTTGTTTCAAAATGGCGGCCATTTAAAGAAATTAAAAAGTAAAAAAAAATAAATGAGATACCAAAAAATTGGAAAGTGAAAAAGATTTATTTTGTATGTGTTTGACCTTAATACAAAGATTCCGGAACAGTTTTTCTTTCGTCTATATCTAAAAAAAATGGCTGAGTAATAGCATTTTGAATTTCTCCTGTGGCTGACATTTTAAAACGACATGATTTTTGTCACGCGATACCAGGCGTAATTATGAACCTATTTGGATGTAACTTGGTCTGTACATAGTACACACCAATGTCTCGACCGAGTTCGTTGGCCAGCTTCATTCGCCATCTTGTTTCAAAAGGGTTGCCATTAAAAAAATTTAAATTTAAAATTCAAAATGAGGCACTAAACAATTGGAAAATGAAAAAGATTTTTTTATGTGTTTGGCCTTGATACAAAGATTCCGGAGCAGTTTTTGTTTCTGAAAATTTGTTCTTTTGTTTATATCTTAAAAAATGGTTGATTTATAGCACTTTGAATTTCTAGCATGGCTAACATTTTGAAAAGATCTTGTAATTGTCACGCGATAACACACGTATTCGCCTATTTCGATGTAAGAAGGCATGTGGATAGTATACATCAACACCTCGACCAAGTTCGCTGGCCAGATTAATCACCCATCTTGTTTCAAAATGGCGACCATTAAATTAAAAAATATATATATATTTAAAGTGAGGTGCAAAAAAATTAGAAATTGAAAAAGGTTTCTTTCTTAAGTATTTGACCTTGATATAAGGATTCAGGAGCATTTTTTGTTTGTCTTTACCTTAAAAAATGGCTCAGATATAGCAGTTTCAATTTCTATTGTGGGTGACATTTTGAAAAATCTGATTTTTTGCATGCGGCAGCACTCCTATATATTAACCGATTCCGATGTGAGTGAGCATGTGCACAGCAATTACTAAGGTCTCGACCAAGTTCACTGCTTAGCCTCATCCACCATGTTGTCTTAAAATGACAGGCACTTTAAGAAATTGCCGAATTTGGCAGCCAAATATATGTTACTTTAAACAAAAGCAGCTTGGATAAAGCTGACTAATTTCGCGAAATTCTCATTCATTATATTGATAAAAATTAGTATTGAATCTCCTATATTCGGTTTCCACTAAATTGAGCTTCGTGTGTTTGAATGATATAATTTGGCTTTTTTTAAATAAGGATTATGAAAGCTACCTCTTCCTCCCCGCACTGGCCGGAAGGACTTTTTCATTTTTTTTAAATTTTTCGATCTTTACGGCCTTTATTGAGAATGTCTGAATTCAATTTAAGCAAAATTTTGGAAAATGCATATTTTTGTCATTTTTCACAAAATGAAGAATACCGAATCCTTTTTTTTATTATTTTTAAAAAAAGAACGTTGATATATATTAAAACATTCAAACTAGAATCGCATTATCATAATCAAACTAAACTTAGAATGATATGAATTTCATGAATAATGATATTTGTAGAACACATTCTATAAAAATTAGATACATGAAATAACACATTTTTTAGAACTTATGTTAATCAACATCATTAGTTTCTAAAAAATATTTTCTAATGACGCCTCATTTTATATTATATTGGTCTATTTTGTTTTATCATTACTATACCGGGAAAATATTTTTGTCCCAATACTATTTTTACTTTATGTTACAGAGATACACGTTTAAATTATTAATTTATTAATTTAAATATTATTTTTCTGTATACATATTTAATAACTTCGTATAGTTCAAATATGAATTCCCTTTATAGCCTTTTAAATACGAATAAAACGCACAGAGTTAAGTCATTCATTCCATGTATAATTTACATAAATTATTACTGTAAAACTAGAAAACAGGAATTCTATTTTTTCAGAATTTAGTGTCGCCCCCGATGAAAAAAAAATTATATATGTATATATAAATAGTGCAAAACATATTTCAATTTTATGATTTACAACACACGCTTTTATTTGATGTAAAATGACGTCATTTGCATCCGCTTAAGAATTCCACATATGATCCACTCTTAAACATCTACCGTAAAGCATGCATAGGACATCACTATCGCGAAACAATACTCAAATGCAGCAAAAAGATGCCGTCATTAAAGGAACTCGATAAAAAAAAAGAAAAAGAAAAAAAAGGGCTGTCTAATGATTCATAGGCCTTCATTTGTTTGTAACATTAATATAGACACTTAAATATAGTTTATAATAGCTCCATATGTTTTAACAGAAATCATTCGTTTATATTTTTTCAAAATAGCACGTATTTTAATTACATTTTCTTTCGGCTGTTATGAAAAAATGGCAACAATAATATATAATTAATATTTCACAACTATTTATCCTTTACTTTCTACAGAAATGGAGTACTTCCGTTGCCAATATTAAGCAAATGGCTCCAAAGACTACAAAAAAAATTAATATTTCAGAAATAAATGGAGATGCAGTTTTAAAACAAATTGCATTTAAAAATACATTTTTCCCTTAATACGACGGTATAAAAATTGAAAATGTGTGATGCTTAGAAGTTTTTAAAATTTCTATTGAGTATTCAATGGTACTGCTTTGTTTTACGGCTGGCTTATGTAAGGTGACGTTATTTTTGGTGATGTCACAAAAAAAAGCTGGAAGAAAGTAATAACATACCGTACCGGGGGCTAAAAAGAAGCGCACCTCAAACTCTTTAACTATTTAACCTTATTTAATTCTTTGTAGACAACTATTGACCGTTTAAAACAGACTACAACACTTGCAATAAATTTTTATTTGGTCGGTATCCAACTATTTAAATTTCAACATTTAAACATAGAAGTGCCTAAAAAGGTTTAATTGGAATTAATTTTTATATTTGCGGATAATCAAATACAGTGGCATACTTGCTAGCATTTAGTGTTATTTCCATAAACCTGGGTCAAATTGACGGTAGTCAAATAAGAACACGTTAAACCAGATAATGTATTTGTAAAACTTGTCTCGAGTCTAAGTGATATTTATTTGGTTTCATTTATAAATTAGTCTTCTTTAGAATTTTTTTACTCGTAAATTGTTACAGTTTTACCGGAGAATACCAGAATAGTTATGAAGCTATGCACTGATAAAAAGGTAACCGCTAACCATTTGTCATATCTTTAATTCGTAGTTCTAAATAGAAAAAAATTGTCAGCGCCTAAAATAATTCTTTTATCACCAACTGTCCCCAATATTCGGATATGTTTTATTTTCCAATTTTAACTATTCGAGTCTCTTTTGAAATCTTTGAATAAGTTAAAAAGTTTATCAAACCTTTTAGGTTTTAACATATCTTGTATATTTAACAACTTAAAACTGGCTATGCGAATTACTAAATTCCAAACATTTTCAAGGTTTTCGGAAATATTAATGCTCTTATTCTTCAAATTTTGCATTCATTTTAAAAGAAGATAAGCGTTATAATTATCCAATATATGGTTTATTTGATAGTTTTCCAACAATCGGATATCTCTCTATTATCCGCTTTTAGCAATCGATGATATCGACATTCCAGATGTTCGAATATTTGAATTTCCCTTTTAACTAAAATTCTCTTTCAAATCAAAAAACAAGATTTACTTTTAGTCATTCATTAAGTCCAAATAAAATACCTCATATAAATTATCTGTAAGAGTTTTATTTTCTCATATTGGAAGTTGTTTTAATTTCTCTCTATTAGAACGCTTGAATAAACTAAAAGAAATCCAATTTTCAATATATTGCAGATTATTGAAATTTTACAGAAGTTCTTATTTCTGAAAACCATTCCTTCTCTATAGTTATCATCGCATTTTTTACTCGAAGAATTCTGTGATTAAATAAGGCGAAGAAAAGGTATCCGGTTTTTGTTATATAGATTCAGTGAGTCCAAAATGGCACAAAGTATTTTGCTTATTTTGAAAAAGTCATAAACGTATCACTCGTATTTCGAGTTCACCGTTACCGCTAGGACGTTGACTTATATTAGCCGGTCTATCTGACGAAGTACCTACATAATCACTCGTTGTATCTTCAAAAAACTCATAGTGTTCTGAAACAGAATTTTTTTTAACTTTATGATGATGAATGCAAAAAATGAAAAAAAAAAACACTATTTATAAATATATAATATTAAATTATGTATACATATATATAGTATGTATATATATATATATTACGCATATATGTATATATACAGGGTTGTTATAATTAAAGTTCGCCTATTCAGAAGGCTCTAGAGCCGGTTCTATGGCTCCAAACAAAACAAAATTTCACTAGTACCTAGTTGCAGAGATGCGCTCTGCGAAAATCGAAAAAAAAATTGTTACATTTTTCGTCAGTAGGTGGCGCTGCGCCAATATTTAAGGCGATGTCTGCAGATTCATTATATCATTTTCAGTCAATCCAGACGAAGCACACAGATTTAAAAGTTTCAACAAACTTCGAGGAACTGCGAATTGTTATAACTAAAGTTCACCTACTCAGACAGCTCTAGAACCTGACCTATTACTCCAAACAATACAGAAAAATGAATATAATTTCAGGTGATGTAATCTGCATCAACAAAAATAAAACATGTCGCTCAGCAACGACGAAATAAAGAAGAATATCATTACGCATGCTCAATGAATCTTCCACCATTTTCAATAGCGCATTCCATTCTCAGAATTGTGCTTTCTACAGCATTGCGTAAACTGTCGTGTGAGATTGAGCGAATATGAAGTCTAATATTGTCTTTCAGATCAGAGATTGTCTGACATCTGTCTTTAGATGCAGCATCTTTCAAAAATCCTCACTACCAAAAATCGCATGGTGTTAGATCAGGCGATCGTGGTGGCCAGACTGTTTGAAAATAACGACATATGATGCGGTCTTCTGTAAAATGGCTTGTTAAGAAAGTCCAAACTGCTCTAGTAATGTGCGGTGGTGCACCGTCGTGCAAAAAAAAACGATATTTTGAAGGCAGCCTCGATGTTGCAGCTCGGGAATCAGAATACTTGTCAACATATTGAGATACCTTCTCCCATTTACGTAACATGTAATGGGTCCTGTGGATGTTAGTTCCTCAAAAAATATGGCCCTATAATAAACGTAGCTGTGAACCGCACCACACCGTCACTTCAGCTGCATGCAATGGAACTTCTTGGACAACATTAGGATTCTCATTCGCCCAAATTCGACTATTGTGTGTTTTCACTTGTCCGTTTAAATAAAAATGCGCTTCATCAGTCCATAGAATATTCCAGGTCCAAGAATTGTCCACATTCATTCGTGCAAGAAACTGTAGTAAAAATGATAGCCGACTTTCGGTATCCCCCTGTGTTAGTTGTTGCGCCCTCTGAATCTTTTATGGATAGTAGCGCAAAATTTGTCTCATCACTTTTCTCACAGTGGAAATCGGCATATCGACTTCATTCGCAATAGCTGGCACACTTGCATTACCAAATGATGACTGGCTTGCTAAATTCACGTCAGCAGCAGCAATATCTTCAATGCTAGAAACGTCTACTTTTTTTCGTCCTGTGCCAGGAAGAATATCAAGTTTTCCTGTTTCCTCGAACTTTTTAATCATTTTGTGAACTCCACGATCCGACATAGGTCCACCTCTAACATCTTTTAGTTTCCGGAATTCTCGAAGAGCTGCAGTTGCGTTGCTGTTATTTTGATAAAATAACTTTACAAGAAGTGCCTTTTCTTTCAAAGTTACCATTCTCCACAAAGCCTAGATTCAAATGCTTTTCAGAAAAAATCAACTGTTCCAGTGTCAAAGAAATCACAGACACACTTTATCAGCAAGTTTTAAATCGTTAGGTGCTTAGAAGGGTATTTCAAGTTTTCGACATTGCGACGTCACTTTGACGTCGTTCGTCGAAAATTTGAATAAAATGTGATCTTTTTCAAGCATTGGGTGAAATTTTGTGATTTTATGTGTTTCATCTGGATTGACCGAAATTGATATAATGAATCTGAAAAAGTTTACTTTTACCAACTGTGAAATAAAATTTCCTGTATTTTGTTTTTTACAAAATTCCTTTATTTTGTTTTTTACAAAATAAAGGAATCTGCAAATATCGGCTTAAATATTGGCGTAGCGCCACCTATTGACAAACATTTTAACTATTTTTTCCGATTTTCGCAGAGCGCATCTCTTCAACTACGTACTAGTGAATTTTTGTTTCTTTTCGAGCCATAGAACCGGCTCTAGAGCCTTCTGAATAGGCGAACTTTAATTATAACAACCCTGTATATATATGTATATATGTATTAATGTATTATGCACATACATATGTATGTACATTCATTGTGTATATAGGTATATATATATACAAGGGAAAGGCAGTAAGTAGGTCACAAACCGATATGAGAGGTCGTAAATTAGTCGTAAATTGTTTCCAAATGGGCCAATAGTTGGCAGCACTGTCCATCTTTAAGATGTCAATTTCGAATTTATGCGACAACAGTTGCACAAGATCATCAGGAGCGTTAAAATGTTGTTGATGAAGAACGAAGTGGTCGTCCTGTTGGGATTGCGACTGAAAAAACTGTTCGAAAGTTTGAGGAAATGTTTAGAGCTGACAGGCGAACAACATTAGACGAAATTAGCAACTGCAACAAGGTGTTCACATGGTGTAGTCTACAGCCGATTGATGCAGACGTTGAATGTGAGATACACAGATGACTGAGAGTGCAGTTCAAAGTCTTTTATGGAGCAGGTATTAGAAAACTCATAAAGGCATGGAACAAATGTATCAATGTAAATGACGATTATATAGGAAAATAAACATGACATCAGATTTTCTCTATATTTTAACTTTCACATATACGATTTGCAAAAAACTGCAACGTGATGGTTAAAAATGAAGATCATTTTCAGATTCAGTGCTAAAAAGTACATAAAAATCAATTATGAAAAGTTAAAAACGCAGCCATCTTCTCTAATTTATAGTATTCGATTTTTGTTATTTTTTAACGTTGACAATTTATGATTTGCGAAATATTCTGACCTGATGGTTAAAAATTAAGGTATATTTCAGATTCAGTGATAAAAAATACATAAAATTTAAAAAACATAACCATCGCAGTCTTGTGTTATCTAATATAAAACTTTTTCTTAAACTTCTTGGCGGTAATATATTCAAATTTTTTTGTGTTATCCTCTAAAATAAGTCCGAATGGTAACGACCGAAAATCATAATAATATTAGATTGTCATCGGATTTACGTCAGTATGTAAAATTTAATCTCGATCAAATATTTGAAAGTGAGTTAAAGTTAGAGTACAAATTTTGAACTGTAAAATCATACATACGATCGTTGAAGTTAAATAAAAAATTATAAAAATAGCATAATTTTTGTTAAAAATAATCATGAAAAGAAAGTCTCAAATGCTTACAAAATAAAACATATGTTAAAATACAATTATTTTAGCCAATCTGAATTTTAATAAAAGTTAATTCAATTGTAAGTAGTTTTTTTTTCAAAGTGCAGATACACATGAAATAAGTTCTTCGAATACTTTAAGCACTTGGTATATGACTCCTCAAAGCATATCCGAACACATTTGTGATCAGATGCAGAAATCTGGTATAAGTCATGCATTTAAGACATCATTGAAGTTTCATAACTTGGTCAATTTTAGTGTTATATAAACGGGGCTTTTTTTTTGTCTTACTTGTCAATGTAATAGGAAAATTTTACAAAATATAACTTATAGGACCAGAGGACCGTATAAAATTTTAATTTCGTAATTTGTAAAGAAATGTTTTTATTGGCCCAAACCGCTTTTAAAATATTTCTTTACCTCATTTAAAACATTTTTGTAATTGGAACTATATGTCTATGACTAACGGTTTAGAAATTAGCCATTTCACACCGTTGAGAGTGGACTGGACACCCTATATATACGGGCGTATATATAATAAGAATTTCGAGATTAAAAACAAATATTGCCATCGTCAAACAACAATAATTAACCCTGATAATTCATTTTAAACTATTTTGCGTAATTGAATGGACTCAAAATAACAAGCAAGTCCTTAAATATAACAATGGGATGACAGTCAATGTAACAAATATTCGAAAAGCTAAGTGGAAGAACATGTTAAGTAACAAAAATTACATTTGAAGAAATTTGATGTGAAAGTTTTTGTTGTCAATTTTAATGATTTATTTTCTGTTTGATACCATGTGTTTAAAATATCAACAGGTGTGGTACTAAACTTTATCGAAAAAAGTTATTCATATATAATTTTTAAATATTAAAAGAATATTAATAATATTTGCATTATTAAATATTAAAATATTAAATATTAATAAATACTGTCTTAAATCTTCAAGGCTAAATAGAACTTTGGTATTTTAGCTTTACCATGTGATAGAATACCTGATAATACCTTCGTCCAAAAGATGAAATAATTTTTAAGAAAATGTAACATAACATGTTCTTCCACGCAGCTCTTCAATTCAGTACGATCTTAGTAAAATGGCTATTTTTAATAAGAGGTTTGACTACATGTTATTTATTTTAATTCAACTTTAATATTTAACACTTTATGTCGTGGAGTGCAGCTATGCAACATACACAATTTGAAATTCATCTAACATCTAAAGACAATTCTACTTATTATTTTAATCTTGTCACATTGCAACTAATCCAACTAATCCGATAAATTCTTCAGAAATTATGATTATTGGCGAATGTGGAAACAAAGTTACGAGTGTATACTAAGTAGTGAGGCGTAACTCTCTTGCTTAATTCAAACATTATTGCGTTTAAAAGAATTAAGATATTAAGTAAAGTTGAAATTCTTTTTTTTTTTTTTTTTTTTTTTTTTTTTTTTGTGAAAAAAATAGTATTTTTGGAAAATGTTTAACTTATGGAAATCATTTTTGTAAAATGTCGGCTAATTATTTTTTTTAATATTTTAATATGCTTCAAATGGTATTTTCCATGATGAGTGAAATTATTCCTCATCGGGAAGTTTTTACGACATATATGTTTAATATTAGACACTAATTCTATTGTGCAAAGTAATATAGTCTACCACTAAAAAACAAAATTAGATTATTATATATAGTGTCCGTTAGTATATTATGATGAAGTAGGGGCTGTAACTTAACACATGATTTCTTCTAAACCTATAAGTATTAAGATGGGTAATAAACTAAATTGTATGTATAAATAGTACTATTTATTGGTATTTCTGCTGTAATGCGAAGAAAGAAAAAACCAAATTTTTTATTTATTTTTTTCTTGCAGCAGGAGCTTTGTTGATAGCATAGATAAAGAAGTGAAAGCATTTTGCAAAACCTCACTACTCTTAAAACTCCTCTTGGTTATTATCTTTGTGTAACTAACATATCGAAAACTATTTGGTTTGCTGGAGGTTCAAGTAAAAGTAAATTGAGTTAAAAAAAATATATTCATCGCGTTTTGTCCGATTTTTTAAAAAGTTATTGGGAAATATATTGTCAGTCTTATCGAATTAATTGTATTTTTGTATTATGATATGGTTGGACATAATATATAATAACTCTGTTCTTATCTGGGAAGTTCAGGTGTAAATCTTGTAGCAGACATTTTTCAAGTTTTCTAATTTTTATTTAAAATTGTTCAGCTACATTCTGAGATCATTTTCCGAATGCATGTTTTATTTATCAATAGTTGCCATCATAATCAGTGATAAGATTTAGATAAACTCAAAGAGCTTTTGTTAATAAAATTTCATCACAAAAATATTGGACAGTTAACTGAAGCTTTCACCTTAACTAATCAGCTGTTTAATAGAAACAATTATAATGTTTTTGTGTTGAAAGATTTGTTTAGAAAACTTGATTATAGAATACTTCAAAACTTGCATTTGGTTACTTACCTTATTTTAGACCTTATTTTAGACTAGCTATTTATATATTGATAGCTAGAAAATAACTCACGTTAGATATTATATTAGTTGTAATGTTTAATCTTTCTTATCCACACAACGGTTAATCTTTAATTTTGAAAACTAATTCATTCATAATTCACTATTATTTATAGTGAAGTTCTTCTTATAAATATATTTGAGCTTCATATGGATAACGTAAATCACGACGAATGAAAATTTACATAGCTGTATTTCTCTCATCCTTCAACATTAAAGTTGAATATTTGATCTTAAGTATCCGTGCATGTGAAAACTTGCTTAAAATTTTCTCAGTTTAAAAATTACCTCTTACAGTTACAAATTGTGGCACCCACGTTTTCACGTTAAACATCCTCTCTAAAAGCCAGTAGATTCATGACTGATAGAATGCTTAAATAAATCAGATACTTTAATGACATACAGCGAAAATAAGAAATTGGTCACCGTAACTGCATTGAAATTTCTCATGCCCGTAACGAAATTCTCTAAACGCTACTTACATCGAAAGGCATTTAAATCTATTTGTAGCTTTGTGTAGGGTAAAGTATTCTGTTTTTACTTGTGTGAAATTTTGAACTAAAATTGTCTGAGAATATACGCATTTTAAACCACATATATCAGTTTAAAAAGTTTTCGATTACCATTTGCAATGTTGCTTGTTATCAAAGGGCGAAAATGCACGTTCCATTCTTTTAAATAATGTTTCTTTTGTTTCTGAAAGCCTAATAGTAGTTTTTAACACTTTCCAACATAGTTAAAAAGTGTTTACGATTTCGGTTTGTCTGTCCGTCTTTCCAAACTCGAACTCTCGTAAATATACTCAGATTGCCTTGATTATTTTGAATGTTATTGATGTTTACTATAGCACGATCGTTATACAAAATGAAGTGTGTAGCAATTTTAGTTCATTTACAGGGACGGTCAAAATTTTGCCGTTACATTATGGTCGATGGGAAAAAATCGTTTCAAGTTCATTTTAATGATGTTAGCCAATTTAAAAAATAAGGAAATTAATAAGAATTTATGTAGTGCACTGAATCATTTATTCAGAAGAATATGGCTGGCAAAGCATTTACAGGGCCACACAAAATAATTCCGTTTTATAATGGTCTATGGGGAAGTGTTTTCAGCGTAGTTTAGTTATGTTACACTACTTGAAATATAATGAAAATGATGTACATTACTGAGGCTTACTACAAGATACATGTTGTATAACACGATTTGCATAGCATTTATCCTTCATTTACAGGGACAAGCAAAAGATTCGGATAGAGTACTTACTGTATCTCAACTGCACTGTCTATTAGCT
This sequence comes from Maratus speciosus, assembly GCA_963932465.1. Classification (NCBI taxonomy): domain Eukaryota; kingdom Metazoa; phylum Arthropoda; class Arachnida; order Araneae; family Salticidae; genus Maratus; species Maratus speciosus. Next base: position 113,520,361 of record OZ010796.1, on the reverse strand, counting down.
ATAAGTGTTGGAGATGTGATTTCACTTATGGTATGCGCATTCAACTAAATTTTTGCTTAGTATGTGGTGTGTATAAATGCTGTAGATAATTATGCAGAGCTTCACAAAAGAATTCGCAAACATTGTGGATTAGCAGAGTGAATGGCTCAAAGGCAGCTTTTTATTGAGTTATACACATTCAAGTTGAATTATATTTAGTATAAAAAGGAATGTTTGTGAAATATAAATCAAAATTATATCCAGTGCCACTCAAAGAACTAGATATATGCCCTCCTGAAGATGATAAGGTTTGGAAGTGTGATTTGAATAGATTTAATCATGTTTTAACCTGACACGTGTTTTACCTTATTAAACAGCAAAGTTTTGGTAAAGGATTCAGGAACTCTTGCAAAGTGTTTCATAATCTATGCTTGAGCCATGTTTTTTCTTTCTTGTTACTACATAAAATAGTTCCAGAAAAAGCGAATATCTGTTTTATTTCTAATTTATAAAAAAGTAAGAGTACTTTGCTTTGCATTGAAAAATTTAATTATTTATTTATACCGGGTGTTTCAAAAGTTCGGTACGAAAGTAAAACACGGTAAAAAAAGACCTACGGGTCGTAGAGAAATGCGGTTTACAGATAAATGTTCAGCGTGGTACGGGGTTTTGTACGACACCAACAAAAAGATTAGTTCAAAATTTCGACAATAGAGGACGCCACTGCAGCTAATTCCATAGAATAATTTCATATTGCTCACACAACGCAAGATCTGGGTACAAAAAAGTGTATATGCAATACTCTCTAATGTTCTTGTATCTAGATCTTGCGTTGTGTAAACTATATGGAATTATCTTCTGTAGCGCCCTCTATTGTAAAGATTGGGAACAATTTTTTTGTTGGTGCCATACAAAATCCCGTTCCACGCGTAATATTTATCTGCAAAACGCATGTCTGTACAACCCATAGATCTTTTTTTATTGCGTTTTACTTTCGCACCGAACTTTTGAAACACCCAGTATTTATTTTTCTTACTAAAGTTTACTAAAGTACTAAAGCCGTATATTTTGTAGAATAAGTACAAATTGTAGATTAAATACAGAGCTGCACAAAATAATTGGACTACTTTTCCACTATGGACGGTAATTGCAGAAATCGGGTTTTCAAATGTGTTCTGAGTTTTCTAAAATGTTTACTTAGATTTTTTTTTTTTTTTTTACCTTATTGAACAGCTAAGTTTCGGTAAAGAATTCAGGAAGTGTTGGGAAGTGTTTCATAATTTATGCTTAAGCCATGATTTTTCTTTCTTGTTACTACCTGAAACAGTTCCAGAAAAAGCAAATTTCAGTTTTATTTCTAATTTATAAAAAATTAAGAGTGTTTTGCTTAGCATTGAAAAATTATTTGCAATGCACAATTTGTATCATGTATAAGCTTGATTTTATATCTGAAGTGTTTATTAACGCGTTCACGCCGGCGCGGTGGGTCACACTCGACTGTCTCAGAGTTTTTAAGTCTCCGGCTGTTTGCACACCACTGTTATTTTAGAGAAAATGCTGTTCTTTTAAATCGCCCAATTGTTCTAATTAAATAAAACAACATTTTCTGTATTAAAATACTGATATCCAAAAAGCCGGAGACTTGGCAGCTCTCAGACAGTCGAGTGTGACCAACCGCGCCGGTGTGAACGTGTTAAACAATATATTATGACAAAATATTAGTAACATAAATAATTGTTTCTCTATAATTAAACATTCTAATTAGTTAAAATATACCAAGAAAACAGTAATCCTCTTATCCGTGTCCCAGTTATGGCATCAAAAACTTGCACCGTTTGTGATTATTTAATTACAATTTGATTTATGGTATTTTATTCTTTGACATGAAAGTCAAATTCATTTCGCTTTATTTCCACGCGTTAAAATATATAGTTATCTTTTTCTCATTATAAAATTTATGATTAAATTTCCTTTTTCTATTTCCTATTCACATAGGTAAACGGAAGACAAATTCAAATAGCATTACTGACAATTTTTCGAAGAATTCAATTAATTAATAAAATTCAATGTTTTAGTGAATTTAAATTGCGACTTTAGAATTGAAAAATAATTATAAATAATTATAAATTTATAAATATCTTATCGAGCTTTGATAGAACACATATTTAATTAATGGTAAAATAAAACATTTAGGAACTTCTTCTAATAGTTTAATAAAATTGTCGATGAAACGCAAACATGCAATTAGTTTCAAATTTACATAATAGTATTTTACGTTTATGTTTTTAATGTTCTCAAAAATATTACAAATCCCTCGAGTAAATTCTGGAAATTTACTCGAGGAACTAAAAAGAAAACGTGTGTTCATATTACGTGCGTTACTAATTTTTTTTTCAAAAGGCTTCATTTGGTAATATTATTCGTCTTATAGAAAATTTTACATTGTACTAGCAGACCAACTCTTCGTTGGCCGAGACTGAAGAGAAAAATTAACCCATGCCTGGCCCCAAACTAATGAGAGAAAATCGGTAGGAAACAGGTCTGTGGCCGTTCATGTTTCGGGATCGCAAAATAGGAAAGAAAACTACCATGAAAATGTTGATCATGCCTTTAAATCGGTAGGACATCATTCATTATAGCTGGTATCTTCCGTTATTAAGAAACACCGTATAAATTTGCTATTTCGTTGAACACGCAATCTGAAATAAATTTATAAAAATACGCTAAAAAATGTCTTAGTCGATAGATAAGGAGAAAAACTAAACGAAACTGCAAATTTTGATTAATCCATCATAAATCATTTCATTAAAACGCTCAGTGTTTAAAAGACGAAATCTTAAAAATATAATAAATACAATGGACACTTAAGTCTCGTGATCCCGGCGGTCGAAGCGCTCGCGAGCTAACGCTAAACGTATGGGGATGTTATTTGCTAATAAATCATTGCATTTCGACATTTGAAATATATTATTTTGCATTGGATAGCTGAGGTACAGTCGTGGGAAAGCAAAGTAAACACCCCCTACTAACTTCTCAACAAATTATCGTAAACGAGAGTTACTGGTATCGAACGATTGGAAATAATGTCTACTTTTAGATGATGTATATAAAATTTGCTTAGGGGGCCATCTACATATTAAAACGAATCCAAACTTCATTTTTTTAAATAGCAATACCCAATTTTAACGAGATATTTCAAATCTTCGGTTCAAACTATGTCTAGACACCAAATTTCAAGTCATTTGAATGATAAGTTTTTGAATTATAAACATTCAAAATTTAGTGATTCTAATGTTAAATGACATTTTCATAGTTTTATTTATATCTCCTGGAACTATGCTCCTAATGTGCTAAATTTTTGTGTAGCATTAATTCTAATATACCCAAATATAAATACGCTGAATTTGCAATTTTTATAATTTTATAATATGAATTATGAATTATGAAATTTATATTAAAAAAAATATGAATTGCAACCTACAATTTTTTTGATGGATTTAGTTTTATTAAGTCCTGCTTTATAGAAATACAAAATTTCACATTTTTCTTCCAAGTAGTTTTAAAATTATGCTTAAAGAACGGCAAAATGATGGTTGAAGGGGCCGTCTATAATAAGAAGTGAGTAGATATTTTGAAAGTTCTTCTGCTGTCCTGTAATCTATTGGCTTCATTGACTGCTTGAGTAGTGCTTAAGGTGCCTTGATCAAGAAGGGGGCTCTCCCGGTTAAATATCGAGTACCGAACTTCAATTTGGATACAACCCTTAAAATACGCTCGTTTTAAAATAATTTCTCTGAAACTTATGGTACGAATTGCATAAAAATTTGTTTTTAGGATAATTGAAAGATGTAGAGTTCATTTATGCTGTCATAATTGTGTACTGCTATTGAAAAAGACAAAGTCATGGTTCGTTTTAATATGTAGGTGGACCCCTAAGCAAATTTTATATACATCTTTTAAAAGTATACTTTATTTCCAATCGTTCGGTACCAGTAACTTTCTTCTACGATAATTTGTTGAGGAGTTAGTAGGGGATGTTTTCCACGACTGTACATCATTACATCGCCCCTTTTTTACGTTTTCTATTTTGGCTGCTAATATTTTTTATAAAGTTACTTTCACTTTCAAAACCGGATCCGAAAATGAAAGAGTCATTATAAAAATAACTGCAACGAAATTCGAAAAAAAAAAGGGGGCGATGTAGAGGTGCGCGTCAGCTACCAAATGCAAGAAAAAAAAAAAAAAAAAAAAAAAAAAAAAAAAAAAAAAAAAAAAATTCGAAATGCAAACGAGATATTAGCAAAAAATTTTCCCATATGTTTAGCATTAGCTTGCGAGAGCTTCGTCTGACGGGACACAAGCCTTAACACTTTCTTCTCAAAGAAGAACAAATATCCATCATAAGCAAATCTAAACAAGCCCTGATGCCCACCTTCTCTAATGCTTAGGGAACTAGTCACCAGACAAGAGGTGCCGTGTTAGAAACCCAATAAGGCACAGATGTTTGAAGTGTGCCGTATTCCAATTTAATTGGAGGTCCCGGTCTGCTTATCCCTTGGAAGGAAAAAAATCAGTTTCGCGCCCATAATTAACGAACCAACGTCCTAGCGTTTTTCAGTCAGATGTCCGTTACCATATCAACTGTGTCTTCCTTGAAACAGGACATCCGAGAAGTTTTCCTTCTTCACTTTCCTCACGAGGTAAAATTTTGATTTCAGTTGTCTTCAGTTGATTTTTTTTATTATCATTCATAGAAAAAAGATCTATTTCGCAGATTTTGAATTTTCTTTTTTAATGATTCCCGAATGTTTCCTGCACATATAGGTTTACAATGTATTTTTGGATAACAAATATTAGACAGCGAGTTCCTTTGTTAAATAAAAATGTGCTGAAAAAGTGATATAAAAAATAAAAATTACGTAAAACTCAAAATTTGCAATATGGAAACCCGAATGATGTTTTTTTGAAAAAGAAATATATGTATATAGCAATGGGCTAAAAGTTTGAAACCGAATTCTTATTACTAATGTTAAAAAATCGCCCTGTAACGAGATAATTAAGTTAATTTCTGTTCTGAAAATAAAGTACGCGAAGTAGTTATGGCCTCTCAGAATTTTAACTGATATATTATAAGCACAAGAAAAATCTTGTGGTATTTCCTCCGTTGTAACATGCAAAGTAAATACGGATTCACCGGTTGCTGTAGAAGTACTCGGGCATGCGCTGTGAAAGCTTATCAGTAAAATTTGGATATCAGAAGCGTAGAAATCATCACCCTATTCAATCGAAAGTTCATGTGTATGCGCGTCGTTTAGCCGAAACATTTTTTTTTTTTTTTTTTTGACAACAGTTTAAATAGTAATTTCAATAAATAATTCGTTTAAAGAGTTAAACAAAAAAAAATTAATATGCCATCTCTCTAACGACTTTCTGATATCGAACGGCGTAAAAATGATGTTTTAAGAGCTGAAAAGGATATGAACGTAACAGATATTACCCGAGCTATCGACAGAAAAATTGACCGAAATTACCTTAAAGATCTACCTGGGTATGGAAGGAAGAAGAGAACGGTTGGAACGGCTACCCTCAGTTACGAATAAGGACCAGTCAGTCTTCTGAAGCACAAAGCATCAAATAAAATTGTAACAGCTCGATAATTAAGAGACGAATTAAATTTGCCAATTACTGTTCGTGGAACACAACAGTTGATGAATAAATTTAGACTTAGCTCGATAAAAATACGGAAAAAACCGATGCTCTCTTCTATTCTTAAGTCTGAACTGAAAAAAAAATAGCTTGCTGCCTTATGAGTTGGAGCACTGAAGATCGAAACTTTATTTTCTATGATCAGAAAAGGTTTTATCCGGATGATCCAGATGGTATAGCAGCAATGGGAAGAATAATAAGAAGGAACCTTTAGTGTTTTGCACTAAACATCAAGGAGGGGGATCGATAATGATGTGAGGCGAAATAGGATGAAAAATAAAAGCAATATTGAATTCTTACGTGATAAATGAACAGTTCTGATTGCCTAAACATCCTATGTAAGTAGTTTCCTTGTGATGGACTTTATTTTATATTCAAGGACAATTTTAAAACAGCTATTCTTGAAGCATGGAACTCTATTGATTATGAAATACACTGTGTTGTAAAAAAATATATGCACCCAGAAAAATTTGAGTCAGGATCATGAAACTTGGTATGTAAATAGTGTTTGCTTAGATGAACAAATGATTATAAATTCAAAACATAGTAGCAACAAAGAAATGTAAATTTCGGTAAGTTGTAAAGTAACATTTGTATGTTGTAAAAGCCTATACTCGATGAGGCATGGAGTCTTTTAAGTTACTAATATCACTCTGCGGTAGATACTGCAATAAGTGTAGCAACTGATAAACTAGTTTGAGGTATTCCGAGACGGCTGAAGTCGCCTTTCCAACATGTCCAAAACATTCTCTATTGGAGCAAGATCTAGTAAACTGGCAGGCCGTGGAAGGACATTAGATCATAGTAGACATTGTTACGAGAGTCGTGAAATATGTAGACGAGCGTTATCTTGCTGATAAATGGCACCTAGGCGACTTAAAAGCACAGGCCGCTGCATCGGCTTCAAAATTTCGTCTACGTACCTGCGAGTCATCAAAATATCTTATAGCACAAGTAAAAGTGATCAGCCGTCGCAGCAGATCACTTTCCAGAACGTCACTCCAGATGCTATGGCAGTGTGCCGCAAAGTAACAGATGCAGGATTGGACCGCTGACCTCTCTGCCTACACACAAGTATTGTAGGCAGTATCATTGAGAGAAAAACTGGATTCTTCACTGAATATCACATTTCTCCAATCAGACACTTCCCAGCTTTCTCGAGATTAACACCAATCCAGACAACACCACCTATGTTGAAGAGTTAGAAGCAACTGTCTAAATGAACGTCCATGTCTGAGCCCAGAGTCGGTCTATCGTCTAAGAATCGTATGTCTTAATACCAATGTATACATATCAATTAGGAAATGGCGTCAATAGTTACATTCTTGGTGTAGATGTGGCTGCTCTTCTAATTGTTCAATCCTACCTTGCATTTGTGGCCGGATGGCGTCTTGAATCACTGCACTGGCTGGATGTGCCTTCTCTGATCTAGCGATGCCAAAACCGCTGTACTACAATATCGCTTCGACTAAAATGCTGGATGATATGCCTATTGGAACAACCCGCTTTTCTGAGGCCTACGTTTCGAAACCTCTCGAAATAGAACCACTAATAGTAGTTCCGTCGAGTACGTCTTAAAGGTATCATTCTGTCAGATCCTATGTAAGGTAAAGTCCGGAGAAATTGCGCACAAAGCGGGACGGAGTAAAGTCCAGTGGCGTAGCCAGCATTTCGTTTCGTAGGGGGTCCAGAATTTTTCCTTCAGGTTATATATATAGTAAAATACTGTCAAGATGAAACGTAAAATTGGTGAAAAATTCCTTTTTACACAGGATTACGTGTTATCAGGTGTATTTGTATAGTATTATTTTCCGTAGCACTAGGGAACATTTCTGTTTAATACAGAATACAGAATAGGCAGGTTCCATTTTTACAAGTTTTGTGTATTTATATAAATATACTTATTTATGTCATATGAATAGAATAAAACTTGTCAAAATAGTAAGTGTCTATAACAGAATCCTTTTTTTAACGGAAGCATTACATGGTCTGAATATGAATTGCGATTCAATTGAATTTGCTGAAAACCTGTCTGAAAGGTGATTTTCATCGTTCTATAGTGAAACATAGTGAAACCTGTGAAAGCGGAATCTTTCTATAACGGAATCCTGTCTCAAACGGAAGCGTCTCAGAATCCCTGCGAAACGAACAATAGATCTTATTGAAGTAGAGTATCTTAGAAGCATAATTAATTACACTTCTTTCCATTCAAGCCTGTCTAAAATGGAGCTTTTTACCTGTCCCTTGCAATCTTGTGTTGACTGTGTATGTATAACAGAAGTATTTCGAATAACTTTAAGAATTTAGGTACATCCTTATATAATTTCTTAATTTAAAAAAAAAAGCATGAAAAAAATATAAGGCCAATCTCTATAACTGCAACTAATAATACATTGAAGTTACATTAATATTTACCAGTGAAAAAGATTCACTATGATGTAAAAAGCTGAGCGCATACTGGAGAGTTAAATTTAATTAATCCATTCGCTGTCATCCACGAGTATACCCGTGGCTTTAATTTATTAATTACTTTGTCACCACTATTTTAGAATTAAAAAAAAATTGCCTCATTTATTGGCAGAAATTTCACTGTATTAGTAAAGCGAGATTTACCTTTCTGAATTTGTGGTTGTAAACGACTTTCTACAAAAAAATTGAAAATTCTTACTTTATAGTTTTGGCAGCGAATGGGTTAAATCAAGTTTCATATTACATAACATTTGCCTGCAATAAAGTTAGGATGAAGTGGTTAAGTTTTAAGCAGCAATTTCCATGTTTAATTTCTTGCCACTGAATTAAGAACTTGTGCTGTAATAGATATTGGATAATGATTTCACATAAGTGTTAATCGCATGAGCCGTTCATGCGATCCGCTGCGCTCCCCATGGGAGTTTTTGAAGTAAGGTTTTAACTTTAAGAAAAATATCTTGCATTTTCAGCTACAGAAACTAGTAATGTAAGAAGCACACACATCAAATATAGTTCATGCTGGAAAAAGCAGATTTATTACAATTGTCTTATTCAGCTATAATTCTTTTGGGGTTTCCTAGTTTCATGTCTCGCCACTTTTGATACCATATTCGATGTAATAGTTGCTTCCGATATCTGGTCATCTTTAAGGAAGTTAAATTTTTGTAATAAATTTATTTGTGATGGATTTGCACTTTTTTGGAAGTATTTGATTCCGTAAAAAATGGTTCATGGTTGTTTCTGTTTTTGTACTTCCCAGCCAATTTATTTTAGATGGTTCGAAACAGTTTTAGAGCATTCCCCAAGTTCAGCAGTAAGCTTCGGACTTTGGTACGTTGATTAGCTTCAATTTATGCTTTCGATTTCTCATTATTAAAGACAAAATATCAACCAAGACCTATTCCATACACAGAACTCTTATGACCACCATGAAATCTCTTGAAGCAATGTTAAAGTGAGCTTTCGCAAATGGTAATTGGGTACAAAGGTAATGTTGAATCCATACATTTTTTTCCGGGCGGGATTTATGCAGCTCTGGAAGGGACACTTAGGAGTTCCGTGGAAGGGGGTAGCGCCCTTCTAGACCATTAATAAGCATAAAATCCCGAATCTTCCGATTGCACCCTTAAACAACTTGACATGAGGATCAAGAACCTCATATCTGCATATTTCAGCATTCAATGTTGCACTGGTAAAAATGTGTCGGTAACTGCGGCTATTCAAAATGATGTCCGTCCATAACATGCTTCCACGACCTTTGTATCGGTGCCTTTCATGGATGTTTGCAACCTTATTGCGTGTGATTTTCTCCCTCCATATGGTAACACGTCTCTAGTAACTCTACCAACAAAATTGGGATTCATCGGTAAAGAGAACTCGGCTCCAGTCCGTGGTACTCCAATGACGATGATCTCTGCACCACTTTAACCGGGCGCATTTCGCTATCGGAGTTAGTGGAACACAAATCATGGGTTTCTTTCATGCAGCCTGTCACTCACAGTAAACCAGGATAGTCGAGTTCTTGTTGCTGTAGCAAACTCCCTGCAATCTGAACTGACGTCAATTGCCTATTTCTTTTAGCAATCGTTGGCAAATTACGGCCCCGAGAGCCTATTGTGGCGCGTTTCTACCTTCACCTGGTTGTCTGTGGGCATTATATCAGTGTCTTTAAACTGTTTCCAGATTCTTGACATGACGCTTTTGGCTATTTTTAAGTATTTACAGACCCCTAAGAGTGTCTGTCCTGCTTCCATTCTCCCTATCGCATGCAATTTCTCAAAATCGGTCAAATTTCTTCTGGACGACATATTCCACCTACTAGAAGCGAAAGTTTTACCTATTACACATACAATCCTTAAAATTCGACTTCCAATTACCCACGTGTGCTCCTTTTCACACGTGAACCGAAAGAATGGGCTGAGGCTGAAAAATTTGCATATTTTTCTGTAGCGAATGATAATCCCATTGGACTACGTGATAACGTTAACATTGAGTTACCTTTCTGGAAGTTCCCTTAATAGAATTAACATAAAGCACATTTTTATGGTTGTTCCTTTAATTTTTCTCGCCAGTGTATTTAGAGTGGTAACAAATAACCAGTCCAAAAATAAAGTTACTTTTATTAATTGCAGGAAGCAGATTTAAAGTAATTGTTAATATTGTCCGTTATAAAGTGAACAAGGATAAGGGTCACGAAACTCAACCAATGTACCGTTATTGCGTTCGTATATATTCGTTCTTTCCCATAAGTGTCGACAACAGAACCCCATCGAAGTCCAAGATAAAGAAGTTTTACGTTTAATCTAGTTACAGTAAATTTGTGTAAACGGAATAGCAGGTATACTTGAATAGTTATCCTCCCGTCTCGGTACATTAAAATATTTTTGTTCCGTGGATTTCGTGTTTACAGAGGATTCCGTGTTTACAGAGAACCTGCCAAGAAGGATTCACAATTGAAACAAGTTTCATTTCAGATAGGTTTCAAACGTTCGCAAGCACAAATATATAGAGTTGTTTTCGTCGAACCTTGAATTATTTTCCTTTGAGATAGGTCATCTTCACAGATTTTCCTGTAATAGATTTATGCTCTTCAGAGGGGGTGTTATAGCAGAGGTTTCCAACCTGGGGTAGCGTAGCCCTGGGGGTACGTGGCGGGTCTGCTTGGGGTATGTGAAAATAATATCGGTAATGGCGGAAGTCACAAAAATGTAAGGAATATCAATGTAATTTGCATCGATTTATTATATGGTTCTGATAAGAAGATTACTAATGAAAAAAAGCATTTTTACGTTTTCTCCTTGTGTGGAGGGGGTCGTGTTTATCAGAAATTGGGGTACACCGAAATGAAAAACCTAAGAAAGGGCTACGTGAAAGAAAAAAGTTTGGGAAGTGATACGTTTTAGCAGTTTTAAAAAATACTGTGAAAACGGAAAGTGTTTATAACGGAAACCTGCCTAAAACGGAAAAGTTCATTGTTCCGAAGAAAGATATACCTTTGAATTATACCTTCTAAGACGAACACCTCTATAAAGCGGAATTTTTTATAGCTCGTTTGTGATTCTGTCTTAGCAGTTTTTACTGTTGTATCCATGATTCTGTAAACCAGTTCTACTTTCGGGAGGGGAGGGGTCCGGACCCTCTGGACCTCACCCCCCCCCCTTGGCTACGCTACTGGTAAAGGTGACTACTGCGCGCGCAGCGACTCCAGGGGGTTGTACAACAGCAGTAGTGGAGTGTGTTCTTAAATGTATGCGACGAATCTTTCTAGTGTCTAGGATAACGCTCAACAATATATCCACATATATCCACAAGAGATGCCGGTGTTAGAATCCCAATAAGGCTTGGATGCTTGTAGTGGGTCGTATTCCACTTTAAATGGAGGTCCCGGTCTGCTTATTCTTCGTGAGCAAAATATGGTCTTAGCGCCCATAATTAACCAGCCAACCCTAAAATCTTTTAAAGTCAGGTTTCCGTTACCAGATATCCGAGGCAGAACATCCGGGGAGATTTCATGTTTTCCGAAGGCACGATCTTGAATTTTCATAGCTATTCGTCAGAATTTCTATAGAATGTCAATAGTACAAAATATTTTAAACTTAAACGATTTCTTATGAACTACTTACTTGGACAAACGGTGTGAACACCAACGGATTGCTTAAGAAACGGCCATGTTTAACCCATTAAAGACGAGTCTCTTTTACACTTTTTTAATTCTTCGACACCAGTTTTTTCAACATTGTAATTTTGAATTATTTAGTCGCTCAAAATTTGAGATTAGATAATGTGAAAATTTCCAAACTAAAATAGTTTTATAAAAATTTAAAACTTTAGTTCGCCTTACATGACAAGTTTTCTTACCAACCGTATTTAATGAGTTAAATAAAAGACCGCGCAATCTCTCCTACCGAAATTGGAGAGTTTGCGCTTTTGCTAATTAGGAGAGATAACGCATTGTTCCCATAAGTTGACATGCTAGGAAAGATTATGCAGCTTACTGGTAAATTTGCATAAATTGCAAATTACATGTAAAATATATGAATGAATCATTTTTTTTTTATTTGAAAAATATATAATTATAGAAACTATTAGGTTGGCAACTAAGTACCCACAGCTTTTGTAAATAGAAGTTTTCTCCCAGAATCTATATTTTGTTTTTTGGATGAGTTAACTTGTGTTAAAATTCAGATCAATAAAATGGAGTTCCAAGTTGAGGAAAAGGAGCATTTTCGACTCCTCCTCCCCTTTGCTTTTAATCAAGTTTGAAAGGCCTCAAAACTGCTCGCGGGATTTGTTTTGTGTAGGGCGAGGGTGCCAAAGCAGAAAGAACCGTTAATGATTAGTATGCGAAGTTCAAAAAGGGACATTTTGAAATCAATGACGCACCTCTTTCTGGTCGTCCAGTTGAGTTCGATGAAGAGCTATTAAACTGACTTTTGCATGAAAATTCGCATCAAACGACAAGGGAACTCGGAGAGAAAATGAAATTCTTCCACACTACTCTAGAGAAGAACCATCACTCGATGGGAAAGGTTCAGAAGTGTGAAGCACGAGTTTCGCATGCTTTAAGTGACAACAGCAAAAATCAACGAGCCACAATTTCCGCTGGTTTGCTTGCACGTCACCGCTCAACTCATGGATGCAAGCAACGATTTCTTTATTGAATCGCGACGAAAAATGGTGCCTGTACATTAATATGAAGCAGCGCAAGGAATGGCTTAGCCCCGGTAAATTACCAACTCAGCGCATGAAACAAGATCTGCATCCACATAAACTATGTTGTGCGTATGGTGGGACTGGGAAGGAATTATCCATTACGAATTGCTTGAACGGAACCAAACTGTCAACGCGGAACTCTATGTTCGACAAATGGAACGGCTCAACACGGCTATTCAAGAGAAAAGCCTATTCGGCAGAGTGGAGTTCTTTTGCTGCACGGCAACGTCCGCCGTCATATCACCATTATGACCAAGGAAGCCATTCAAACGCATGGCTGGGAAGTGCTGCCGTACCCGCCATACTCTCCCGATTTGGCACCAATGGATATCCACCTCTTTCGATCTCTATCAAATAGTATGCGCGGAGTTTCGTTCAATACTAATGCAGAATTGAGAGCTTGGTTGGATGAATTTTTCGAGTCGAAAACGGCCGATTTCTACCAAAGACGTATTGAAAATCTTGTTGAACGTTGGGAAGAAGTTGTAAACAACAAGTGTGAATACATTGTGATTAATTATTATTTTTTATTTGTTTTATTGGAAAACTGCACTCAAAAGTATTTTGAAAATAGTTCACTTAATTGAAAAGAATAATAGAACACAAAAATCAATCATTTATTTTATTTAATCATATTCAAAGTTTTAGAGAATTTTAATAAATTAACAATAAATATTAATAATATTAATAAAATTATATATATATATATATATACATATCTATATATATATATATACATACACACATATGTAAATGTCATTTACGAAATTCCCCACATATATATATATATATATACACTATATTGCCATTAATGACCGGCAACTTTCAATTTTAAACATTTTGTCGAATATTTAGAATATACTTGACAGATTCTTCTGGAAAATCTGGCTTGAAAAGAACAGGTATGACCTCATATTTAGCAATGTCGATTTGACAAGGGGGGCAATAAGGGGGCCAACAAAAAATCAAAGAAAAAAATAATACTTGGGATCACCCTGTAAAATAAAATGCACGAAATGATCTATCGATACCGAATATAAATAAACAGTCATTGTGTAATATGTGTATTCTTTTGTGTAAGAATAGCATGTATATTAATAGAGATATAGCGATTTATTTAAAAAAACTAAAAAATTCTTGCATGTTTTTTGCTTATAACATACAGGGTTTTCAACCGAATTTAACTCCGGTTCCAGAAAAATTGACAAAATATAGTAGAAATAATATAGTGCAATTGGAATATAAATATATTAAATATTTTAGGAAATATGAGCAGTTGTATGAAATAATTTTTATCTGCGCATGTGCGAACGATAACAAGGATCATTTTGCATAATTTAACAGTCAACTCTATGGAGCAACGTACTAAAAAATTGTAGTCAAATATCGTAAAAATTCAGAAAGATATCGGCGTTAGAATGAGCAAATTTTTAGTTGTTCTCTAAAAGCAGCTGCATGATAAGGGATTTTCCACAAATTGTCATTTTTAATTTTTTTTTTAATTTTCATTTTTTATTGATGCTTTGGTTCTTCTTGGATAACCACCAGAACGAGCCTATACCATGATCAAAAGAAGTATCAAAATCGAAGCATTTTTTCCAAATCTAGTCATTGATACTCACTAAATGCTAACTTTTCTCTGTAAGTCAGTTAATAAAAAATGAAAATTTGTGTAAAATCCCTTATCATTCAGCTGCTTTTAGAGAACAACTAAAAATTTGCTCGCTTTAACGCCGATATCTTTCTGATTTTTTACCATATATGACTAGATTTATTTCAATAAGTTGCTCCTTAGAGTTGACTATTTAATTATGTAAAATGATCCTTGTTATTGTTCGCGCATGCGCAGATAAAAATTATTTCATACAACTGCTCATATTTCCTAAAATATTTACTATATTTATATTCCAATTGCACTATATTGTTTCTACTATATTTTGTCAATTTTTCTGAAACCGGCGTAAAATTTGGTTGAAAACCCTGCATGTTATAAGCAAAAAACATTCAAGAATTTTTTACTTTTTTTAAATAAATCGCTATATCTCTATTCTTACACAAAATAATACACATATTGCACAATGTCTGTTTATTTATATTCGGTAGCGGTAGATCATTTCGTGCATTTTATTTTACAGGGTGATCCCAAGTATTATTTTTTTTCATTGATTTTTTGTTGACCCCCTAATTGCCCTCTTATCAAATCGACATTGCTAAATATGAGGTAATACCTGTTCTTCTCAATCCAGAAATTCCAGAAGAATTTGTCAAGTATATTTCAAAATATTCGACAAAATGTCTAAAATTGAAAGTTGCCGGTCATTAATGGCAATATAGTGTATATATATATGTGTGTGGGGAATTTCGTAAATAACATTTACATCAGACTGAATGTCCCCCACTCTTTATTCCGCTTCGAGATTAAAAAGATAACAAAGCTGCGTGAAGTGGAAATGCAGAAAAAAATAAAAAGAAAGAGAAAGAATCCGACGACGACGGGTTTTGTTAAAAGGAACAGAATATTCTCGACGATATAAAATACAAGATTTAAATGACGTATGAAAATCGTAGAAATATTCGACGGTACTAAGTGAAGCCAAAGTTGTTGCTCTTAAGCAAAATATAGATTGAGAAGAGTGCTTTTAACTGTATTTTTGTTTTGTTTTCTCATGTCAGTTTTTGTCTTAAAAGTCAGTTATGATTTATAAATAGAGTCTCATCCCACAAAGTGGTGTTCAGAAGTGACAGTTAACCCACCAATATTATCCATTTGTCAGAATTATCCATTTTACAGTTTCAAGCCGGATATTATTCTAACGGTGAGTCCATTGTTATTATTTTATTATGAAGTTAGTTGACATACCTGAACTGGAGCTTGCATTTAAAAATGAAGGAACAAATAAAATTAAATTACTGCATAAATTCCTGTTTACTTCTGAAGGTGATCGATCTAATAGAAAGAGAATACGTGATTTTACAGGTTTTGGTTTTCAAACCGACATCATCGAGTTCAAAAATAAAATAACTAAACTTCAAACTGATTTTTCTTTAAATGATCTGATTACAGTGTGCAATCTACTTTTCATTTCTAATGAAGGATCTTTAAATGATCCTGCAACCCGATTAGTTACATACATTTCAGACTTGAGTTTAGTACAAACTAATATTATACAAAATGAAAGTGACACTGACTCGGAACCCGTATTTCCTTCAAATAATATGACTTCAAGTAATAATACCGAATTATCATATGTTGACAAAAACAAGCAACTTCCAGTTCAAAGTTTTGTGCCATGGTCTATTAGTTTTACTGATGTTGAAAGTATTGTATCTCCTTTTGACGGAAGTTCTTTTAGTGATATAAATGTCTGGCTCAGTAATTTTGACGATGTCACTAGTATGTTTAACTGATCTGACTTTCATAAATCCATATTTTGTAAAAGATCTTTACGAGGAAAAGTCCAGTTGTTAGTACAGACAGAATTTCATATCAATTCATATGACAAACTTAAACAACTCTTAATTTCAGAATTCAGTACCACTTATAATTCTGCCGAGTTACATGATATATTAAATAAACGAAAATTGCAAGAAAATGAATCAATAGAAGAATATCTTCTTGTAATGAAACAATTATGCTCGCGTGGTTACATCGAGGATTCCACATTAATGCAATATATCATAAATGGTATACCCGACCCTGTTTTTAGAAAATCAGTATTATATGGACGTCAATCCATTGTAGAATTCAAACAAAAGCTCAAAACTTATGACAAAATTCGACATGACTATGAGAACACTAAATTTTGTAAAGTCAAACCTGAAATGCCAGGAAAGAGAAATCCTTTGGACCAAAATCTGATCTTTTTTGCTTTAATTGTGGTTTGTCAAATTATAAAAGTAGCCAATGCAGACATAAAGACAAAGGCCCTTTTTGTTTCAATTGCTCGAATTTCGGCCATTAATCGGCTCAATGTGATCAACCAAAGAGGCCTATAGCTGAAACTGAACCCTCCAATGTTTCTACGGTCACGTCGAACACTTTCATGAGGAAACAGGTCATTATTTCGTCTGTAAATGTTACATCATTGGTAGACACAGGCAGTGAAAGAAGTTTGCTAAAGGAAAGTATTTACCACAAACTCCCTACAATCTCGAACCTTGAACATTCAACCACCACATTAACTGGATTAGGAAATACTATAATCAATCCCCTGGGTTCTTTCTCCACGGACATTATGATAGATGATTTTAATTATACAACTAATGTTTATGTAGTCACAGATTATTCCATATCTTTTGATCTTATTATTGGTACAGATGTTATACAACAAAGTATTTTAAAAATTTCTGGAAATAATATTTCGATGCAAAAAATCGAGAAAAATGACAATACGTCCAATATTTTTTTGATTAAGGTTGCACATGTGTTAGACGATCTTAATCTTGATTTATCTCATATTACCGATGAAACAATACGTTCAAAAATTTCAGAACTTATTCAAAATTATTCTCCCAGAAAAATAAAGACAACTGATGTTAAATTATCAATTCATCTAAAAAACGAAACACCTGTCACTTGTCCTTCCAGACGCTTGGCGCCTATAGAGAAAAACTTCGTACACTGTAAAAAAAATTCCGCAACGTTCCTGGGAAAAAAATGGGCAGCTGAGTTGCCCATTATTTCCAAGAAACATTTCTTGAAAATGACTGGAACTTTACTGTATATGTTAAAAACTTTCTACAGAAATGCCAGTAAGTTTCCTGCGAAATACCAGGAATATTTCTGTTGACAGCAAAACATTACTGACATTTCACAGCATGCGGGATCCGCAGACGATTTTTACATTTCCAGTTGACAATTTTCGCTTTATTATCATTGTTTGTTAGAATGAAAAAAATTTTTTGAAATTGACATCAAATTTATTATTTATAATTTACACGAAAAAATAAATTTTCAGTTAAAATTCAATAAAGTAAATATATATATGATATATTGTTTCTGAACTTTGCTTAAAGTATAAAAATATATAAATGTAAATAATAATTAGAAAAAATAATCTAGACATAAAATATTTTGGATTTTCGTCAGTAATCTTGTTAGTTTACAAGTTAGATAAAATACATATAAATTTTCATGAAAAAAAAAAAAACCTAAACGTAATTGTATATTTTTTCCGAAAATAAAAAAAAATTCAAATTTGCAGCAATTCAAAGTGTCAAATATATATCAAATTTAAATCAAATTGTAATAAAGTGTTAAAATATAAAATTAATTAAAAAAGAAAAAAGAAGTCGAGAGGTAGCATCGAACCCGAGCCATATGGGTGGCGTGCGAGCCTTCTGCGTCCACACCACGAAAGACACGTTGAGAGTTGCAAACTAATGGGTATTTGAAACGTATGCTAAACCTCGGCATCTAATTTCTGAAAATCTAAGGCCCATTTGAAGAAATCCTTTCACAAGAATAATTAGAGATAAGAACTCTAAAACATACTTTAAATTAATCAAAATCGGTGAGAATCATGTTTGATGGTCCCCTGGTTAATGGAGATCCAGATAATAGGTGTATTATGTAGCTTTCTTTACAAAAAAGCTACCTATTGCAGCCGTTCGGAGGAAAGCGATTTCAAAAAAATTTGGTATATTTTCATCGATCATGACCCCCAGACCCCGAAACCACCCTCCGTTCAAAATTTATATATATATATATATATATATATATATATATATATATCTGACCTATGTCACACTGTAACTCCCGTAATTATGAACCGATTTCGATGTAATTCGGTGTGTACATAGTACATACCAATGTCTCGACCGAGTTCGTTGGCCAGCTTCATCCGCCGTTTTGTTTCAAAATGGCGGCCATTTAAAATTTTTAAAAAAATTTAAAACTTGAAATGTGGTACCAAAAAATTAAAAATGGAAAAATATTTTTTTCTTATGTATTTGACCTTTACACAAAGATTCCGGAGCAGTTTTTGTTTCGTCTATATCTTAAAAAATGGCTGAGTTATAGCATTTTGAATTTCTAGCGTGGCTGACATTTTGAAACGTCCTGAACTTTGTCACGCGATAAAAAAAGTATTTATGAACCAATTTGGATGTAACTTCGTTTATACATAGTACATACCAATGTCTCGACCGGGTTCGTTGGCCAGCTTCACCCGCCATCTTGTTTAAAAATGGCGGCCATTTAAATTTTTAAGAAAAATTTAAATTTGAAATGTGGTACCAAAAATTGAAAATTGAAAAAATATTTTCTTCTTATGTGTTTGACCTTGATAAAAAGATTCGGGAGCAGTTTTTGTTTCGTCTATATCTTAAGAAATGGCTGAGTTATAGCATTTTGAATTTCTAGCGTGGCTGACATTTTGAAACGTCCTGATTTTTCTCACGTAATAACAGGCATATTTATGAACCGACTTGGATGTACCTTGGTGTGTACATAGTACATACAAATATCTCGACCGAGTTCGTTGGCCAGCTTCATCCGCCATCTTGTTTCAAAATGGCGGCCATTTAAAAAAATAATAAAAAAATTTAAATGAGATACCAAAAAATTGGAAAATGAAAAAGATTTTTTTTGTATGTGTTTGACCTTAATACAAAGATTCCGGAACAGTTTTTCTTTCGTCTATATCTAAAAAAAAATGGCTGAGTAATAGCATTTTGAATTTCTCTTGTGGCTGACATTTTAAAACGACCTGATTTTTGTCACGCGATAACAGGCGTATTTATGAACCTATTTGGATGTAACTTGGTCTGTACATAGTACATACCAATGTCTCGACCGAGTTCGTTGGCCAGCTTCATTCGCCATCTTGTTTCAAAAGGGTTGCCATTTAAAAAAAAAAAATTAAAATTCAAAATGAGGTATTAAAAATTTGGAAAATGAAAAAGATTTTTTTTATGTGTTTGGTCTTGATACAAAGATTCCGGAGCAGTTTTTGTTTCTGAAAATTTGTTCTTTTGTTGATATCTTAAAAAATGGTTGATTTATAGCTCTTTGAATTTCTAGCATGGCTAACATTTTGAAACGATCTTGTATTTGTCACGCGATAACACGCGTATTCGCCTATTTCGATGTAAGAAGGCATGTGGATAGTATACATCAACACCTCGACCAAGTTCGCTGGCCAGATTCATCAGCCATCTTGTTTCAAAATGGCGGCCATTAAATTAAAAAATATATATATATTTAAAGTGAGGTGCAAAAAAATTAGAAATTGAAAAAGGTTTCTTTCTTAAGTATTTGATCTTGATATAAGGATTCAGGAGCATTTTTTGTTTGTCTTTACCTTAAAAAAAAAGCTCAGATATAGCAGTTTCAATTTCTATTGTGGGTGACATTTTGAAAAATCTGATTTTTTGCATGCGACAGCACTCCTATATATTAACCGATTCCGATGTGAGTGAGCATGAGCACAGCAATTACTAAGGTCTCGACCAAGTTCACTGCTTAGCCTCATCCACCATGTTGTCTTAAAATGACAGGCACTTTAAGAAATTGCCGAATTTGGCAGCCAAATATAAGTTACTTTAAAGAAAAGCAGCTTGGATAAAGCTGACTAATTTCGCGAAATTCTCATTCATTATATTGATAAAAATTAGTATTGAATCTCCTATATTCGGTTTCCACTAAATTGAGCTTCGTGTGTTTGCATGATATAAGTTGGCTTTTTTTAAATAAGGATTATGAAAGCTACCTCTTCCTCCCGGCACTGGCCGGAAGGACTTTTTTTTTACACGGTCTGCTCGTTAAACATTCCACAGACAAGTACGAGATCTAATCTCTTAGCGATGTCACAGAGGTATTGTATTTTCATCTGAATTGTCTTGACAATAGAGACGTAAAGGATTATGTCGTCTATTGATTTATCTGCATTCCATATTGTTTTTTTACATTCATTTAAGGAATTCGTTTTCGACACTCGCGCGCGAGCAACGGATTATAGCAAAAAAATAATAAATGGCGGCCGCAGCGTTTTGCTGTTTCCAACTTTAGTTCAGGAACGTTTCAGATAAGAAAACCAGAATTCCACAGGAAAGAGCTAAATTATTCTGAAAACCTGAGAAAAGGCGAAACGTTCCTGGATTTTACATGGAACGTTACCATTTTTTTTACAGTGTAGAAAAACAAATTTCTGAGTGGCTCTAAAGGGAATTATTCGTAAAGCACTAGTAATTTTTCATCACCTATTGTCCTAATAAAAAAGAAAGATGGATCATATTGATAGTGTGCTGGCTATAGGAAATTAAATTCTAAAACACATAAACAGCGTTTTCCCCTCCCAGTAATTGATGGCATTACTGATCAGTTGCATTCTGCAAAAGTATTTACTACTCTTGACCTTAAAAATTCATTTTTTCATGTCGAAGTAGAAGAAAATAGTAGAAAATATACTTCTTTCGTAACACATTTTGGTCAATTTGAATTCTTATATATGAATGATGGCCTGAGCGATGCACTCTTAGTGTTTCAAAGATATATTTATAACGTTTTTCGAGACCTCATTAATGAAAAAGTACTTATTGTATATTTGGGTGACTTCATAATACCAGCTGAAAACGAAGTCGAAGGACTACAGAAATTACAGTGCGTCCTTACAACTGCATCTGAATATGGTTTAGAATTGAATCTTAAAAAATGCCACTTTTTATAGAGAGAAATTGATTTTTTGGGTTACCACATTAAAAATGGTCAACTGCATGCATCTCCCTTAAAAACTAAAGCTGTCCTCAATTTTCAAGAACCTGAAAGTATAAAAGATGTACATTCATTTGTCGGACTAACTTCATATTTTCATAAATTCATTCAACATTACTCTTTAATAGCTAATCATTTAACTGGTCTCCTTAGAAAGGACAACAAATTTCACTTTGGTGACCCGCAACAAAATGCATTTAATCAGCTGAAACACATCCTTCCTTCAGGTCCTTTTTTAAGTATTGTAACCCTAGTAAAGAAACAGAAATTCACTGTGATGCAACTATTGACGGCTACGGAGCAGTCCCCCTTCAAAAGTCTTCTATTGACAATCTATTTCACCCTATCTACTTTATGAGCCAAAAACCACACATGCCGAACGTAAATGTTCCAGTTATGAATTAGAAGTTTTAGCTGTCATAGAAGCCCTTAAAAAATTTCGCGTTTACATTCTAGGTATTCCTTTCAAGATAGTCACAGATTGCTACGCATTCGCCCTTAATATGAATAAAAAAGTTATTTGCACCAAGATTTATCGGTGGGCTTTAATGTTAGCTGACTATAACTATAACGCATGCGCCATATCGACGCTTTAAGTAGAAATCCAATATGTATGATCATTCAAAATAGTTTTACTTCCAAAATCATACAATCACAAAACACTGACGAACATATACAGGCCATCAAAGAAATTTTGAAAACAAAGCCATATGACAACTATTTCCTTAAAAATAACGTTCTATATAAAAATCGTAAAGGTCTGGTATATCGATCTGGTAGTTGTGCCGGATGAAATGCAGCTAAATGTCATTAAACACGTTCATGACAAAGGACATTTTGGCCGTAAACGCTGTGAAGAACTCCTTAATGAAGAATTTCTCATCCCTAATATGTCAAATAAAATTGATAAAATTATAGCAAATTGTGTAACATGCCTTTTGTATAATCGCAAACGTGGAAAACAAGAAGGTGAATTAAGTTCCTTACCTAAAGAAGAGACTCCTCTCCAAACCTACCACACTGATCATTTAGGCCCTTTTGAAACA
Source organism: Maratus speciosus (assembly GCA_963932465.1). Lineage (NCBI taxonomy): Eukaryota > Metazoa > Arthropoda > Arachnida > Araneae > Salticidae > Maratus > Maratus speciosus. The sequence continues at coordinate 113,497,735 of OZ010796.1, read as the reverse complement.
ACTAACAAAAATTACAAACATATTTTGTTTTTAATAGATGCATTTACTAAATTCGTCTGGTTGTATCCCTGTAAAACCACTTCTGCTACCGAAGTTATATCAAAACTACAACAACAAAGTTATACTTTTGGCAATCCTTCCACCACCATTAGCGATAAAGGTCCTGCCATCACAAGTAAAGAATTTGCTGATTATTGTCAAGATGAAAATATAAAGCACGAGACAGTTACAACTGGCCTACCCGTGCCAATGGTCAAGTAGAGCGACTTAATTCCACCATAATTTCTGTAATATCTAAAATGTCCAAAGACGAACCGACCAAATGGTTTAAACATGTTGCTAAAGTTCAACAAGTCATTAATTCAACTTACCAACGAAGCATTAAGAAAACACCGTTTGAAATATTATTTGGTACAAAAATGAAACAAATGAAGATGTACAAATTATTGACCTTTTAAACAGTGCAGTCGAAGAACAATTCATGAAAGACAGAGAAGAGCTCCGTAAAGAAGCCAAGATGAATACTCTGGAAATTAAACAAGAAAATCGCAAGCACTATAATTTACGACGTAAGAAACCTCGGAAGTACAAGCTTGGTGACCTCATAGCAATTAAGAGAACCCAGCAAGGACCAGGTTTAAAGTTCAAATCTAAATTCTTAGGTCCGTATAAAGTAACCAAAGGGAGGTCTAACGACACCTACGACGTAGCGAAAATTTCATCAACTGAAGGACCGATAAATACTAGCTCGTGTGCTGAATACATGAAACCTTGGCCTGACGAAAACTGAAGCTTCAAAAAAAAATAATAATAATAATCATTTCTTTTTATGTGTTTGTGAAGATTTTATAAGTCAATGCTTTTAAAGAAATTTCCATATGATGTTATGCCACTTCAAATAGACTGAGTGTTCTTTCTGACGTGGAGATTAATTTTTTCCCCCTAAGAATAGTTACTGATTATTGTTTTTGTTTCTTTTTCAGATTCTATTTTAGCACATGTCGCTGCGGCAGCTCCAGATGTCAGGAAGGCCGTATGTGGGGAATTTCGTAAGTAACACTTGCATCAGACTGAATGTCCCCGACTGTGTATTCCGCTTCGAGATTAAAAAGGTAACGAAGCTGCGTGAAGTGGAAATGCAGAAAAAAATAAAAAGAGCGAGAAAGAATCGGACGACGGCGGGTTTTGTTAAAAGGAACAGAATATTCTCAACGATATAAAATAGAAGATTTAAATGACGTATGAAAATCTTAGAAATATTCGACGGTACTAAGTAAATGAAGCCAAAGTTGTTGCTTTTTAGCTAAATATAGATTGAGAAGAGTGTTTTTAACTATATTTTTGTTTTGTCTTCGTCTTAATAAATGTCAGTGTTCGTCTTAGAAGTGAGTTATGATTTATAAATAGAGTCTCATCCCACATATAAATCCATATATATATATATATATATATATATATATATATATATATATATACATACATTTATATCTGAATTTTGTCATGCTGTAACGATCGAATTTTTTAACCGATTTGGATGAATTTTTTCATATGCATAGTACATACTAATGTCTCGACCAAGTTCGTTGGCGAGCTTCATCCGCCATCTTGTTTCAAAATGGCGGCTATTTGAATTTTTGATTTTTTTTTTATGTTTTCTGACATTGTATACTTATAGAAAATGTTACGTTTCACAAAATGCAAACTCTTACGTATCATTTTAAACAGAATGTTATAAACATTAAAAAAAATATTTTAAAGAGTCACAGAGTGCAAGCTAACAACATAGGTCATTTTAAGGAGAAAGTTAGGAAACATAAAAATTTCCAAACGTGTTCACAAAATTCAAATGGCTGACATTTTGAAACAGGATGGCGGATGAAGCTGGCCAACGAACTCATATATATATATATATATATATATATATATAATTTTATTAATATTATTAATATTTATTGTTAATTTATTAAAATTCTCTAAAACATTGAATACGGTTAAATAAAATAAATGATTATCTGCGTCAAATTACTTTTGAGCGCTACTGTAGATTAACTTTGTTAACCCATTAATAGTCGCGCGTTGGTCTTTTCCCCGCCCGAAATTCGTTATCTTCCTGTAACTCATTTCCTGTTAAAGTTACGATAGCCAAATTCCGTGTAGTGTCCTTGAGTGTTCACACTCTTGTGTAGTAAAATTACAAGTCATTCCTGCTATTTCTTAGCATTTTATCACATTCTTAAGTTTCAATCGGTCTAAATGACCGCGTTGCGACCACTTGTGTTAGTTGAATTTTTCCCCCTCGTGTTCATCCTTTCCCATTTCTGCGAAATCTGCGGGGGGAAGTTTCTTCGAAGTACGGACTCTCTGTCTGTTGTTATTTCGTCTTTTTTCTTTCTGCTATTTTACCCATTCATAGAGTACTTTTTTTACTTTTAGAATGTTACTTAAAATTGTTTTATTATATTAGCTGTGAAGTCAGTCCGCACAAAAAACTGATTGATGGTCACTTACATTTTTTTTTTCATTGTCAAACATTGCGGGAATAAATTCTCAAATTGATAATCGTTTAAATATGGAAAAAAAGGGAAATTCATCATCATTATTTGAAAGAAGTTGCTTTCCATTTATTACCGGAACATATAAATGAAAAAAAAACAGACAATAACACAGCCAGACTATTAAAAAAGAGAGAAGAGAATTTTGTGGGAATCAGTAAAAAAATTGCCGTATCTCCAAAATCTGAAAAGTATCGTTTTTGTACAATAAAACAAACTCGAAAGATAAAACAGTTTTCTCAGAAATGTAGTATGTATATCTGCGAAGAACATACATATAATTTATTTGCACAATAATGAGAATTTTATAATGTAGGTTAGAAATTACGCAAATAAAAATCTCTTTTGGATAATTCAGTGAATATTTATACTATGATTTTTAAAAAATATTTTAAGTATTTTTCTAAAATTTATCTATTTTAAATTTTCATACTGTAAGTAAAAACACATTTTTTTTTTAACAATGCCGCAGAAAATGTTTTTTTTTTAATTATTATTGAAATCCAATAGAGGCTTGGGACGGTATCTAACAAATTTAAATTTGTTGTCCTTCATCAATTGTTCAAACTATTTTTCAGAATAATGTTTTTCAGGATACGAGAGAAAATTCATTTAAATAAAATTATTGCTGCATATTTATAATCTCGGAGAAAAATTTCTTATTGTTTTTATTATTTTAATGAATGTAATTATAAAACAATAAATTATAACAATAATACCTTATTATGAAATGTACAATTGAATATTTATTTTAATTAAATAGTTGCTGTAAAATACATCCCTATTAAGATGAACCTTTCAATGGTTCTATTAATTAAAATAATTTATCCATCTTAGCATTTAAATCTACAATTGCAAATGTATTTAAATTAAATATATAATTTCAATAACTTATTATTTACTTTATATAAGCGAAGTTCGTATCCAGAGTTTTTATTCAGGGGCGCTGCTCCCACCCTGAAATAAGTAGAAAAACTACAAATCGTGCATCGTGCATTTTCATTTGAAAAATGGATTTAATCATAAAATCTACAGAGCACCCCCCCCCCTCCTCTCCCCCCTCATACACACATAGACACCCCACAAAATAAATAAATAAAACGTAGTTACAACATTTACATTTATAATTTAGAAATTAAGTATTTTTTACCTTTTTCTTTATTATATATATATATATATATATATATATAATATGCTGGTGAATTAGTGGTATTGTATTTGATTTTATGTTGCATGTCATAGGTTCCATTTTTATTTTCAGTTTAATTGTTCAATTTAATGTCAGTGTAATATATTGATGCTAAATTTATTAATTTTATTTTATTAAATGGATATAGAGTGCCGGAGTATCATAAAAATCTACCTCACTCTGATTCTGCCCTTCCAAAAAAATAAAATACCCCTATCACGAATTTAGATTCATATTCGTAAATGTTTTCCTACTAATTATCGATTCATTGTAACATCAGAAATTCAATCAAATCATTTACTATTTACTTTTAAGTATTTATGCAAAACGAAGAAAGAGTTATTAAAAACATTTATCTAGATGCCAACTGAATATATACTTAAGCGAAATAAATAATTTGCTGTAAAAGGTTGTAATATGAATAATTGCTGTAATCTTTTAAAGTTCAATCAATATTTTCACCCTACGTTATCCGTTTTCGATCATCTGATAACACCGGCAAGTTTCCCCTTCGTTTTCGGCCTACTGGTAACGGCGGCAAATGGACCGAACGCGACTACTAACATTCTAAAAAATGTCGCGACTACTCTCTGGTTAACTAAAGTTAATTTTCTAATAAATGAATTCTTTATTTTTTCTAATAAGTTAGCAGGGAAAGTTTGATTTTCATAGTTTATGCGAAGACATTCTGAGTTAAGTGTCCATAAATCTCAAGGTATTAGCAGAGCTAGTGCAGTAGGATACAAAAACACTCAAGTAAAGAAAACGAAGGACAAAGGAAATGAAGAAGTGGGTGCAGTGAATGTCTGGTACTGTACCAGAAAACAACTTCGACGAGTGACTGGATTCAATGTATTACTTGTAGTAGGTGATTGCATGATAGCTTCACCATTTATGACATAAGTGCATCGATTGTGGACGACGACAACTTTGGTCAGCAAACAAGGAAACAGTGAATATGTGGAAATGAAATTGAAGTAATTTTAAGCTAAACGTGTTATGAAGTAACTTAATGTTATTTTGAAGGCTTATCAAGATCTTGCTTCTCCTGATTCTTTAATTTTATTTTTTTAATCAAAATTCTTTAGTTGTTCATAAAATTCCTTCCCTTTTTTGATTCTTTAATCATTATATTGAAATAGTCACTTCTAATACAATGATATTTGATCAGAAAATTCTTACAACAATGTATTTAAGCGTAATTATTATTGTCAACATTTCAATTTCAAATACTTAAAAGGCTTGCAACCAACACAATTAAAAAGTACCGAAGACGGGACTCGAACCCAGGTCATCGGTATACCACACCGACGTTCTACCAACTGAACTACTTGGACGATACCCCGCCTGGCACTTCTCATGTTAGCAAGGCTACAACCACAACACATGATAGAATATTTTCCCGTGAGCCACAGACTCTGGGAAAAACATGGAAGTAAAGAGAATCCAGTATCGATGAAATAAAATAAATCTACATAATTTTTGGAAATTTTTCTGTTGAAAATTTCCAACGCCTTGCATTCAGTAATATTTCAAATTTTAATTGCTTAAAAGGCGCACAGCCAACAGAGTGAAAAAGTGTACAAGTCGTTCCCTTTTTTTGGCTGTACGCCTTTTAAGTAATTAAAATTTGAAATATTATTAAATGCAAGACCATGGGAAATTTTCTACAGAAATATTTCCAAGAATTATACAGATTTATTCTATTTCATCGATGCTGGATTCTCTTTAGTTCGTGTTTGCCCCAGAGTCGGTGGCTCACGGAAAAACATTCTATCATATGTTGTGGTTGTGGCCTTGCTAACATGAGAAGTGCCAGGCGGGGTATCGTTCCAAGTAGTTCAGTTGGTAGTTGGTCGGTGCTGTATACAGATGACCACAGATGTAAACAGTGGCTCACGGAAAAATATTACATCCTGTGTTCCAGTTTATAGCCTTGCCAATATATTATAGTGAGAAGTGCCAGTCTGGGTATCGTTCGAAGAGGTTCATTTGGTATAACGTCGCGTCAGTGCATTATACCAATGACCCGGGTTCAAGTCTCGACTTGGACACTTTTTCACTCTGTTGGTTGTACGCCTTTTAAGTAATTAAAACTTTAAATATTGGGAGATTCTCAAAAGGTGGGATCATTAAACGTTAACTATATGTAATTTTTAAATTTTTCGAATTTAAGGCCAATTTTTTTTTATAGTATAGAATTTTGTCTATATATATAATATATAAATATTTTTAATAGTATGTCTACAAAATTATACACAAACATTAAAAGACAGCAACTATTCTGGAAAATTAATTATTAAAGCATTTAATTAGCAGTTGTGTACGTTACAAATTTTGGACATTTTCTCGCACGTACGTTACAGATTTTGGACGTTGCTCTTAGTATTTAAAAAATTCTTAAGATTAAGAATGTAGTAAATGTGTCCTATAATTGTATGTGTATACATATATACATGTATAATTAACTATTTGTTATCCAGTAATAATAATAAGAAAATCAAATGCTTTGTTACGTACGTTACTTTCGGACATAACAAAATACAGAAAAATTCTTTATGGAAAAGTCCTTCTATCTTCAAAAAAGCAATAAATCAGCGTGCCATCTCTTAACGAAATTATCAAAAAAGCATCCGTTTCCTTTATGCATTCGTTTTTTACCATTAGAAACACCTGGAAAAAAGTTAAAACTCTTTTTCTTGGTGGTACATTGGAGCAGTTAACGTTATGAATGTCCGAAATTGGCCTCTTTAGCATAAAATAATAAAATTTTAAGATATTTATACAAAGCTTTTACAATAAATTATGTCATTTTCTGTCTCTGAATAGAGTTAAAATCTCAGTGTAAAAAAAAAAAAAAAAAAAAAAAAAAGTATAATAATTAAAGTATGATAATTAAAGTTATGTTTGAAAGACTTAAAGTTATGACGTGTGTCCAGTGCCAACCTTTTGAGAATCGCCCTATTATTGAATGCAACGCGTAGGAATTTTTCTACAGAAAAATTTCTAAGAATTATATAGATTTAACAATTCAATTGTACTTATTATTAACAAAAAATCTCTCGTATCAATCTCTCTCAATCACACCTCCCCTGCTAGGACAGATTGCACAAAATATATTTATTGGTATTATTACAGCATAACAACAAAATAGCAATGAAAATGCAGAAAAAAAACATATGAAGACAAAATTATTCATGGATGGTTTAGCAAAACATTAATATTTCGATTTTTTTTATTATTATTCGGTTGAATTTTGCGCAGACTGTTCTAGTTTTACCTTATCAACAATGGTAGTCCAGTTTAAATTATCCGTGAATGTAAGTACCTTTTTTTTATTGCTGCCTGCAGCGTAATTTAAATACTCATTGCACAAACCCCCAATGCTCAGTAGTGCTGAAATGGTAATCTTTTACATAATTCATTAAATCACATCAGCAAGCCAAGTTCCGTAGCTCTGGTTCGATTCTTTATGGATGCATATCCTCCTCAGACCCCAGCGTTTATTTTTATAATTTTTTCTATTTTAGTTATGAATTTATATCAACATACTGCTCACTGAGAAAAATTTTAAATTTATTTTTTGTACCTTAAATTGGATGTATCGTATAGGATACATAGGGACTGAATGAGTTCATTTTCTGCCAGTTTGCTATGAAGTTTATGCATGACAAAAGCAATGAAAAATAAGAAATAATTATGCATTTAATAACTTATTACCCGTAAGGCATGGTGACGTCACGGCGACGTCGTTGTGAAGTCACACTGTGATTTTGTGACCGTCGATGTGACGTCATAGTGACTAGAATGCGAGGTCGTTATGGCCGTTTTAGAGGTCGTTTGTGACGTCACATTGTGACCACTCTGTGAAATCACGTTGTGACAAATTTGTGAAAAGTGTGTTATTTGTGACTATTTTGGCATTAACTTTGTGACGAACCTGTGACGAAAGCGACAATGCTTTGAAGTCACACTGTGACCAATTTGTGAAATATGTGTCATTTGTGATGAACTTGTCTTAAACACTGCGACGATTTCAAATGAAAATCAAATTTTGAAATTAATTGCTTAAAAGGCGCAAAGGCGAACATAGTGAAAAAGATTCCATGCTGGGACTCGAACCCGGGCCATCAGTATAGCGCACTGACATTCTACCGACTAAACCACATGGAACGATACCCAGCATGGAAAATTTCTCACTATTACATGTAGGCAAGGCTACAAACGCAGCTCGAGATGGAATATTTACTGTGAGCCACCGACATGGCGCAAACACGAAACTTAACTAAATCCAGCATCGATTGAAACTATATTAATACTTGGAAATTTTTCCAGAGAGAACCATTCGCCTTGCATACAATATTTCAAATGAAAATCAAATTTCAAATTAATTGCTTAAAAGGCAATTTTAATGTTTCTTCCTGGAAAATTTTCCAAGTATTAATATAGTTTCAACCGATGCTGGATTTAATTAAGTTTCGTGTTTACCCCATGTCGGTGGCTCACGATAAATATTCCATCTTGTGCTGCGTTTGTAGCCTTGCCAACATGTAATAGTAAGAAATTTTACAGGCTGGGTGTCGTTCCATGTGGTTTAGTCGGTAGAATGTCAGTGTGCTATATTGACGGCCCGGGTTCCAGTCCCGGCATGGAATCTTTTTCACTATGTTGGCCTTTGCGCCTTTTAAGCAATTAATATGAAATTTGATTTTCATTTGAAATATTGTATATAAGGCGAATCTTTCTCTCTGGAAAAATGTCAAAGTATTAATACTGCGATGAATTTTAAAGAAAACTTTTGTTGTAAATATAAAATTTTATTTTTTACCGTACTTTTTAGCAAAATATCGCTATTTTGGAGCACTTTTCTTCTAAAACATTTTTAATTTCTCCACTTAAAAAAACAATGCTTATCAACTGACATATTTTTTTATTAAGTTCTAAGCTTGAGTTCAAGCTTGATATTTAGAATGGGTGAGTTTTTTAATGTGTTGTGATTTTTTATTGTTTTATTAAATACGAACATGGAGTCTAACGGATATTAATATAACTATTATTTATATAACGGTATGATAAGCCATATTTATTTAATTTTTTTATTCCCACATTGTATTTTGTGAATATGAGCTAAATAGATTTGGTATGTTTTATAGGAAAAGACTGATCTCGGAAATAGAAAAAACAAGTAAGAAAAACCATGCGTTAAGCATAGATTATAAAATACTTTCCAACACTTCCTGAATGCTTTAACAAGATATCGTAATTTAGGAAAATAACGTAAATTAGATAACTAAATAAACATTTTAGAAAACGGATAAAACATTTGAAAAACTGATTACCGTCCATAGCAAAATATGTTTTCCAATTCTTTTGAACAGCCCTGTATTTGATCTGTAGGTTGATACACTGAAAAAAATCAAGTACTCAAAAATGAGTAAACCGAGGTACTCATATCGAATTGAATATTTTTGGATCAGAAATGAACCTATGGTTTCTCTGTTTTGAAACATCACATCTTATCAAACCCAAACAAACGAATAATTTTGTACCCTGTAATGGTTCATTTCATTTTGGCGGCATAAATGATGTTTATTAATGTAAATATTAAATTATGCACAGTATTTTAAAATGATTTAAAAGTGGTTGGAAATATTGTTCTTGTCATAAAAATATTCGATTTCAGTATCTTGTTAAGAATTTTGCTATTTTTCTTAATAAATAATCAATTAAGCGTTTATTGTTAATAACTTTGAACGGGAAATAAATGTCAGTACATTTTTACTTTAATTTTTAGGGGGGGGGGGTTAGGGGAGCAGTACATAACGATTCATATTTGATCACAACCACGGAATAAAAAATTAGTACATGTGTTTCTCAACTTTGAGTACATTTGGATCAGAGCAATTTTGAGTATGTGACGCATTTAAAATTGTGTACTTTTTACTCAATTTTGAGTACCCATTTTTTTCAGTGTATATATGCTATGTAATAGGAACATTTAGATTAGCAAGAAAACACCTAACAGGTTGAAATTCTCTTTCAGCAATTAATACTAATACACGGAAACATACTTGAATATTTTGTACAACCCTGTAGTTTACCTAGAACCTTTATTACACACCACTATTTAGTTAAAATTTAATTCAAACTAAGACACTCTTAAAACTGCTAAAATCACATTTCCAGAAATTATAATTTATAGACGGCCATGTATCCAATTCTTTACGTGATCATGTATATCATTTTATCTATATTCTACAAACATTTCTTAGTAAATTAAATGCAGTTCAGCGAAAAAAAGCATAACTCATTTAAAAACCAACTTTAAGCGATTTGCGCCCATACCCGGTAACACTTACGAATACTTTTGTGTAGCCATGTATAGGAATTATAGCATTTATATACACCATATACTATGCATAAATATAGATAATCATAAAAGAGCATATCATAATTAAAAATGCATTTCCAGCCGTCATCGCTAATGTACAGTACTTCGGATACAATATAGTATCTGAAATATATTATATAATGTGTCCCTGTAAATGCTATATACGTATTATTCGTATTATACATGAAATTATTTATAGTGTGTAAACCTCAGCGACGTATATCAATTTCATTATATATGAAACAGATTAACATAATTAAAGTACGCAGCAAACAATTCCCTCCATCCCTATATCATTATGTATTGGAATTCCTTTTTTAGCCCTGTAAATGAATAATAACTATTCTTTGCATCGCATAGTCAATAGAATGCATATTTTAGTGCGCTTCATAAATGCATATCAATTTTATTCTCTTTGAAAGCGTGCGTAAAATCCTTAAAAATAATTTGAAACGATTTTTTTCCCATAGGCCGTAATGTAACGGAATACTTTTGGATGTCTTGTAAATGAACTAAACATGCTACAAACTTCATTACAAATAGGGACCGTGCTATGGTAAACGTCAATAACATCCAAAAATTTCAGGGCAATCCGAGTACATTTACGAGAGTTAGAGCGCGGACAGATTGCTAGACGGACAGACGGAGAGACACACCGGAGTCATAAGCACTTTTCAACTTCGTATCCTATATTATGTATCCTTTATTATATGAACTTAAAAAATGTATATACTAAAGCAGTTTAATCTATAACTTCCTATCAGACATGAAAAACACTTTGTTTCAATGCTTAAATAACATATTTTATTTTTAGTGCCAATAATTACTTGTATCATAAAACATAGAAAATGAGTTTATAATAGAAGAAAATTTAATAGCCCATTCAAAATGTCTATAATTAAATGTTTGATTAAAATCACAAACAGAAAAAAAAAATAATGCTTACATACAATTTAAAAAAATAAATATACGAATTTGAAAAACACTAAAAATAATAATTAATATTTATAGTTGTACTATTAAACAACAAACTACAATAGATGAATTACATCCAATATTAGATTTAACATTATCTCAAAAATCTTTCCGTGTGTTATAAGGAATTGGTATTATTTTTTAATTTTGACAAATGTTAAATCTGAAAACATTGGTATGAAGATTTAGGATTAAAAAAAAATAATTTAAAATATTATTAGCACTAAAAGAAAACGCTTTCAAAAGTTTCACTACTGTAATATGTAAAAGTACATTTTCCCAGTATAATGCTAATTTCTAATCTGAAACAATTTCGTAATATCATAATAATCGAATATCTATATAATCTATAAGTGTTAGTAATTAGAAAACAGTAAGATGCCGAAAAAAGACCTCCAAATCATTGTCGCAACACATTTTCAATCTCAAGTAACTGAAAATTGATGTTTTCATTAATTTCCCTATGAATGTAATCATAAATCAGTCTCTGCGCAGCTTTTTTTTTTTTTTTTTTTTTTTTTTTTTTTCAAGCGATGACAGATTAAGATATTTTCTTTCACCTTATCGAATAGGAAAATTTTGCTTTTGAAAACAATTTTAGATCAGTTTCTTATTAATATAACATAAAACTATTTAACTCATAACACATCAGGAATAAAATATTTAAATTAAATAAGACTTACGTTTATGATTCTATAATAATATCCGTATATCAAATTGGCAGCTGTCATTTTCTTATCTTAAATAAACTATTGTAGAAGTGGCGAGGGAATGTTCTAAACAGTGACGTAACTTCCTGGCTTCCCGCGTTTTCCTTTATTTTTTTTTCTGTGGTTCTATCTCGCGCAGACGATTTCAGCACAATAGATTTGGAACTTAAATGCGCAATGAGAGTGTCTTTATTTAAAATTTTCTATTTGAAGAATTTTCCAATGTATTTTACCTTTTTTTTTATCAGTACCAAATATTTATGTTAAAATGTATTGTAAAGTTTCTTTTTTGTAAATAATAATAATAATAATAATATTCATAATTAGAGTTTATTAGATAAAACACTGTTTAAATTTTTAAAATGTGTAAAAATCAATTTAATGGTAATAATGAACCCCAAGCCCCCTCTTTTTAAAGTAAAGTTTGTTTCACACGTTTTCTGTAAAATAAAACAATTTGTAAAATAACTTTTTTTTAAGTCATATCTCTAAAATACATATTTGAAATACGAAAAATTAATTATATCATAGGTTTTGCATAAATTTTGTGCATTTCTTTTATTTTTGGAAAATGTTAATTTTATTTAAAAAGTCTGAAAGAAGTAGAATTTTTGAAAAAATAGTTACTTAAAATAGTTAAACACTAAACTGAAAAAAATATGACTTGAATGCAAATTATAAACCAAGAAATGCATGTATGACTAAACTCTGAAGACTCTTTCTACGTGCTCATTAAAAGCTGCAGACTTAACTGTAATAGAAAATTTTTAGTTTGAAACCACAGAAGTGTTTCGAATACAACTGATTGGCAAAAAAATAAAATAAAAATTCCTCCCTTCAAACTTAATATGTAAAATGTATAGATTTAATACTCCTAATTCTAAATATGTTATCCAAATTGCTCCAGCACGTACCATTTTTTCGAGAAACACTTTTATAATAATAACAATCAGTGAGGGATTATTATATTAAGTTGCAATGCTAGATAAAATTGAAATCATGAAAAAAGTATACTTTCACTGTCTTAGATATCAAATTGATAAAATATAGCATGAAAATTTAGTTTATTAATGCTTGTATCGTGCACTTTATATATTATGCCCCTCCCCCCTTTCGTAACAGAATTTACCATTTGCTATACACTAACATATTTTCATTCCTTATACCACTGTAACTCGGGACTGTTTAAAATACTTTTTAAAATATTTCTCTTCATTTTCAAAGACTTTAAAAGTTCACATTTTTGTCACACTACGACTTACAATATGGTGGTTTTTTTGGCACATATGTGACGTGACGTACGTTACATGCAATGACATAACAATGACGTCACAAATTTTTAACTGCTAGAAAAATATAATTTTGCAGTAAATAATATGTTTTGAAGAATTTTCGTAATATTTTAAAGTTTTCCAAGAAGTTCACATCTCAGTCACAATGTGACATCACTGAGTGGTGGCATTTTAGTCACAGATGTGACGTGACCACAGTGACTTACAGTGACGTCACAACGACGTCACCGTGACCATGCATGCTATGAGGGTATTACTAATGGACTCTACAAATCGCATGTTAACACATACAAATAATATTTACATTTGCTTTTTACTTTAGTTTACATTTTCTACATTTTTTATAATTAATGTAAGAATTTGTTGTAAAAAAAGTCTTATCTTTTCAATTGGTGATATTTCATGAAGCAGATCATTTTCTTCGTGAGACAAAGAAACATATTGCAAACAGTTTCTAGCTTTTGTAGAGTTACAGCCAGGATATCTGCAACGTGATCTACATGTTTGCTGTGGAAATTCAGGAAGGTGAGATGCAGACATCTTTCATAATTCAGAAGATAGTTCATTGCAGGGATTCCTTCTTTTCTTTTTCAGTGGACACATAAACTCAATATCAGAATGTGTTTCTGAAACTTGATTATTCATTACTGAATCAATTTGGTCATCCTTACTGTGGATTATGGTTCCAGTCACTCGTTCTCAAAATTCCAAATAATCGAAAGTATTTTTGTTATTAGTATGTAAATAACTTGCTGCTCGACTATACCCTATCCACCTAGCAACCAATGAAAAATCTGCAAAATGAAATGTTGTTCTTACAGTCCACTTTCTTGTCTTTTCAAATATTTAATAGAATCCAATTGTCCTATCAAGGGGGTCAGCTCCTCCCATGTTTGTATTGTATTCTTATACAATATACGGTTCTACTAACATCTATGGAGCATTTATCCTTTTTACACCAATATTTACAAATATATGTTGGTTCTTAACCTAAGACTGGAGAAGCAATGATTATTGGTTTATTATCAAATCAATTTAACAATGCAATTTGACCATCATTTCCAACAAGCGTACTATCACTTTCTCTCCAATGTCTAGATTATCTTCACTTCCGTTAGCCGTGATTGTATCGCCTTTTCCTTCATATAGAAAAAAAATCTAAAGGTAAATCATCAGGGCAAATAGTAACAATTTTTTTTTAATCCACATGGATTTGGTTTCCGGGGAACGTACTACCTCATGGTAGTATACCCTCCAAAAGGTATCATTTGTTCATCACATGCAATTAAAAACAGGAGGGAGGATATCACTACCCAGAACATTCAAATGTCCTCCCCGAAAGGTCTGAGATTTTATGCTTTTTAACCCTTACCAGCGCGGAGTAATTCTGTTTATAATCGGATGAAATAATGGACTGACACCGGAAATTTATAAACAAGTGTGCTTATTGTCACGTACATTATAATAGGGAAATTTAAGTTAAATTTTCTTGGTACCGTTTGTCGGTTTTCGAATTAAAATTAGGTGCCCTTTTTTAAGGACACCGCCCTCGAAAGGATTTTTGGACAAAAGTGCGATTTCCCTCCCGGAACATTACAGTGTTTCCTCCACCCCCGGAGCACCAGAAATCCCTCCCGGAGAAAAATATCTGAATTCAACACTGATTAAAAACATTCATGTTATTCAATAATCTTAAGTTATGTACATTATAGTAAATATTCATGCCAGTTTTGCTGTTATTTAGTCCCAATGTATGTTTTAGACAGCAAAAAAATAACATTAAATGTTAAGGTAATCCCATGTATCATATTGGATACATGAAATAGAAATCTAGTTCTTACTATTAAAATTACATATTATTTAAAAATATTTAGAACTAGAATAAACTTCAATCATCTATTTTTAACTTATTTCCTAAATAAAGGTTACAAGATTAATTATTTTTTAAATAATAATGTTTCACCTTTTCCCTGCTAACATATTTACTGCAATCCATTTAAAAAAAAACACATATATCGTCAAAAGAGCGCTGGAAGAATCAAATTGTTATTTTGCTTAAATTCTGCCTTCTGTTAGGTTCTATGCATACCAATTTCTCTTTTTTAAACATTATTTTTATACGTGGAAAAAAAAGTAAAGATGTGTATAGGATACACGGGGTCTGAGGAGGATATATGTTTTTGCAACAGAGTGTATATTCATGACTTATTTGAAAGCTTGTCGTGTGGAAAGGAAGCTTGCTTTATTGCTAAGAGTGGGAGGACCAAATATTAAAGATTTCTTGTTCGAACAATTAATGTAGGGGACACTAAGCTAAATGGGGCCATAACTATTTCGCATTTTATGTATCATTTAAACATGTACAATGCCTGTATAAATCTATTCTTTGAGTACACGAAATCTGAATGTATATTTTACATAATGTAGAGCATATTATTTTATATTACATATGTCTTTATTAAAATGCAAATATATCTTTTTGTTTGCATAAAATTCGCAAAAGCGTCATAATTACCATAATATTTCGCTCACTATATTGTAGTTACAGAGCCTTTAATGAAATCACAATTTGATGTATTTAAATAATGTCTAATTTGAATAATTTTCATGGAATTTAATAAGTGTTTTTTTTTAAATAGTATATTTTTCTTATTGCTCAACAGTAACTTCATGTGTCTTAAAAAATAAGTAAACCGAATGAATTTATAAAGAAATTGCTTGTCACTTTTGAGGTTTTTTCCATTTTTGAACGGATTTGATAGAAATATTATATAATGTTTAAGAAAATATTTTAATATTGTAACTACTCAGACGGTATTTTGTATGTCAAACAAATGTAATCATATCGAATTTAATAAGTTATTACTGTCATGTTCTTTCTAGACATGTGTAAAGGGAAAAACAACATGGCATTTCGCCGTTTCATTTCGAAATAGGAATTCTCAAATAGTGTTTCTGTACTTCTGGAATGTAGAAACAAATTCGCTTTCAGTATTGCACATTGTTTTGACTGCTTCTAATTCCGATCTTATACATGCGTCCTTTACCCTTTGACTGTTTCCGATAATCTAATTTATTCCAGATATCCTTGCTATCTGTGACTGAATCGACTTTCGGTATTTCATTCACGTGTGGAATTTTTAGTGTAACTTCGTAAAGTGAAGAAATATTTCCTAAAGTATATTGAAAGTAACAAGATGAAATTTCACTAAGGCAGTGAAAGGCACTTTTCTTATTCTACGGTTTGTAAACATAAAGATTAAACAAATTCTTTTCTTTTGAACATATTAGGTAAAAGATTCAAATAGGTTTAAGAATGAAATATACTGGATTATATAATTAATACATTAATACACGTGCAGTCGTTCGAGGAAAGTTCACTGTAGCAGGATAGTTTGGGTATAACCGTCATTATGATTATATGAAGGAATTATATCTATAGTTATCTAAAAAATTTTCAAATTGAAATGTGATATGAACATATGGTATACATTTAATGCAGCTAAAAAGTAATGTTACGTTTAAAAAAATGCACTTCATGCTCAAATTATTCAACTATACCAAACTATACCTGATCACACTTAAGAATATTTCGCGACATTCTATGCGAATACGCATAATCTCACTCTCCATCCCACACCCACTCACACGCACAAACATAATTAAGTAAAAGTTGCAAATGTACAATCAGCCATAAAAAAATTGAGACTACGCCATGTATTTTTCATTACTAAATTGCGCAGCGAGATGCAGAAGGTATCATTCGATTGAAAATAGTCTTCTATATATAATTATCCATACAGCTTAAGAGGTTATCTTCAAAATGCAATAGAATAGAACATTACAAAATTTATAGCAAAATTCATGTTTGACATCAGATTTCGATTTTAGGGTAAATTTAAAATTCCGATATCAAGGCGATTCGTCGAGGTTTGGGCATTATAAGGATAAAAAAAAATTGATATCTTAAAGTTTAGTTAATTTTTATATTTTAACTATATCGCCTTTAATAATTATCATTTCACGATGCTTTTGTCTGTTGTATATTCATGTGTATTCTATATTTGTTAAATATCCCAAACATTATTATGTGATTTTCATGAATTGTCAGAATCTTTATGAATGAAATATGCATTATTAAGTGATTTACGATTTATCTTAAGGGTTTCACTTATGAGACCATCACATAAATTAGTCTATTCGGGTCAGTTGGGATAATTTTATTATAGTTGGGATGGTTTCAATATAAATTGCGTTTTTTATGAAGTCAAATATTATTTTTTAGAACTATTTACTTTTTAGCATATGTCTGTACCATGTTTCCCATTGCTTCGGCGTTAAAAGTTTTTTTAATAACCAATGCTACGCTGTGTGAAAAAGTGTTAAATTGGCGTTTGTTGACAAGTCTGTGTGAAGAAGCAACAAGCATATAAGCTTCAGAAATAGAATGCTGCAAAAAAGAAAATTAAACACCTCCTACTAACTCTGTAACAAATTATTGTAGAAGAAAGTTAGTGTTACCAAATGATTGTAAATAAATTCTTATTTTAAATGATGTATATATAATTTGCTAAGGATCATATACATATCAAACAAACCCAAACTTTGCTTTTTCAATAAGAATACCCATATTTGCCACCTTAAATACATTTTACACCCTTCAATTCGCCTAAATATAAATTTTCTTGAAATTCGTATGATTAGTTTTAGAGAAATTAATTATTTAAAAATGAGCCTATTTGAGGGGCTGTACCCAAATTGAAGTTCTGTACTCGCTTGTTAAGATGCTACATAATGACTAAGTCACTTCTATTAATGTATTACTTTTTGCAATATGACTCACTTCACTCATTTCACTCAAGAGGTTTCGACTGTTGCCATCCCAAATGTTTCAATAAAATGAGCAAAATTTTTTTTTTTTTTTTTTTTTTTTTTTTTTTTTTTTTTTTAATAATGCTTTTTTGGACATCACAAACTTATCCATATACATCCTTAAACAATCATTTTGAAGTTTTTGAAGCAGAATTTAAAAACTACTTGGAAGACAAATTTGAAATTTTGAATTCGCATAAAGCAGGACATGATAAATATAAATCAATTAAAAAAATTGTAGGTTTCAATTCATATTTTATTCGAATATAATTTTCATAATTCATGTTATAAAATTTTTAAAATTCTAAATTTAGTACATTTATGTTTGCGATTTTAGGTAGCTTTCATTACAAAAAGCTACCTATTGCAGCCGTTCGGAGGAAAGCGATTAAAAAAAAATTTGGTATATTTTCATCGATCATGACCCCGAGACTCCGAAACCACCCTCCGTTCAAAATATATATATATATATATATATATATCTGACCTATGTCACACTCTAACTCTCGTAATTATGAACCGATTTCGATGTAGTTCGGTGTGTACATGGTACATACCAATGTCTCGACCGAGTTCGTTGGCCAGCTTCATCCGCCGTTTTGTTTCAAAATGGCGGCCATTTAAATTTTTTTTAAAAAATTTAAATGGCGGCCATTTAAATTTTTTTTAAAAAATTTAAAATTTGAAATGTGGTACCAGAAAATTAAAAATGGAAAAATATTTTTTCTTATGTATTTGACCTTTATACAAAGATTCTGAAGCAGTTTTTGTTTCGTCTATATCTTAAAAAATGGCAGAGTTATAGCATTATGAATTTCTAGCGTGGCTGGCATTTTGAAACGTCCTGAATTTTGTCACTCAATAAAAGGCGTATTTATGAACCGATTTCGATGTAATTCGGTGCGTACATAGTACATACCAATGTCTCGACCGAGTTCGTTGGCCAGTTTCATCCGCCATCTTGTTTCAAAATGGCGGCCATTTAAAAAAAATTAAAAAATTAAAAAATTAAAATGAGATACCAAAAAATTGGAAAATGAAAAAGATTTTTTCGTATGTGTTTGACCTTAGTAGAAAGATTCCGGAACAGTTTTTGTTTCGTGTATATCTAAAAAAATGGCTGAGTAATAGCATTTTGAATTTCTATTGTGGCTGACATTTTAAAACGACCTGATTTTTGTCACGCGATAACAGGCGTATTTATGAACCGATTTGGATGTAACTTGGTCTGTACATAGTACATACCGATGCCTCGACCGAGTTCGTTGCCCAGCTTCATTCGCCATCTTGTTTCCAAAGGGTTGCCATTTAAAAATAAATTTAATTTAAAATTTAAAATGGGGTTTTAAAAAAATTGGAAAATGAAAAAAAAAATTATGTGTTTGGCCTTGATACAAAGATTCAGGAGCAGTTTTTGTTTCTGAAAATTAGTTCTTTTGTTTATATCTTAAAAAATGTTTGAATTATAGCACTTTGAATTTCTAGCATGGCTAACATTTTGAAACGATCTTGTATTTGTCACGCGATAACACACGTATTCGCCTATTTCGATGTAAGAAGGCATGTGGATAGTATACATCAATACTTCGACCAAGTTCGCTGGCCAGATTCATCAGCCATCTTGTTTCAAAATGGCGGCCATTAAATAAATATATATATATATATTTAAAGTGAGGCGCAAAAAAATTAGAAATTGAAAAAGGTTTCTTTCTTAAGCATTTGACCTTGATACAAGGATTCAGGAGCATTTTTTGTTTGTCTTTACCTTAAAAAATGGCTCAGATATAGCAGTTTCCATTTCTATTGTGGGTGACATTTTGAAAAATCTGATTTTTTGCATGCGACAGCACTCGTATATATCAACCGATTCCGATGTGAGTGAGCATGTGCACAGCAATTACTAAGATCTCGACCATGTTCACTAGTTAGCCTCATCCACCATGTTGTCTTAAAATGGCAGGCACTTTATGAAATCGCCGAATTTGGCAGCCAAATATAAGTTACTTTAAAGAAAAGCAGCTTGGATAAAGCTGACTAATTTCGCGAAATTCTCATTCATTATATTGATAAAAATTAGTATTGAATCTCCTATATTCGGTTTCCACTAAATTGAGCTTCGTGTGTTTGAATGATATAAGTTGGCTTTTTTAAAATAAGGAATATGAAAGCTACCTCTTCCTCCCGGCACTGGCCGGAAGGACTTTTTAGTATTATAATCGCACAAAAATTATCATATTAGATTATAATTTTAATGGATATTAATAAAAATATGAAAATGTCATTTAACATTAGGAGCTCTAAATTTTGAATATTTGTTATAGCTCAATATCTTATCATCGAAATGACTTAAAATTTCGTATCTACACTGTAAAAAAATACGACCAGTTTTCCTGTAGGAATCGGAAAAGTTGCACTTAATGTACCGGAAAAATTTCCGACCCAGCTCGGAATAAAATCCATAAAATACCGTTTTATTGACTATTTCCTTTTTTTTACGGATTTTATTCCAAGCTGGGTCGGAAAAGTTTCCGGTACAATAAGGGAAACTATTTTTCCGATTCCTACAGGAAAACTGGTCGAATATTTTTTACAGTGTAGTCATAGTTTGAACCGGAGATTTAAAATATAGTGTCAAAATTGGATGTTTATAATGAAAAAAAAATTGGTTTTGATTTTCAGATGATCCTCTAAGCTGTGTTTATATACATCATTTAAAAGTACACTTTCTACCCAATTGTTTGGTACCAGTAACTTTCTTCTACTATAATTTGTTGCAGAGTTAGCAGGGGTTGTTTCTTTTTTGCAACAACAGTACATTGATAAAAAAAAAAAAAAAACTAAACTAAAATTTTCAAATTCAGGCCCGTTTACATTATATTTGTTTACAATAATTTTGTTAAAAAAGTTTAATTTAAAATGGCAGTGTTCAATATAAAATTGTAAGTTTTTCAATGTTAAATAAATTGGTTATATCGATTTGTTCTAGAAACTAGTTTAGTTGCTTTTTCCAGACATGCTTCGCACATATTTAGGGAATAAATTCTTGAGATATGATAGAAATGATCTCACTAAGGCTGTCAAGTAAATCTTAACAGCTATCATGCATTTATGCTTAATACAATTTCATTTATAAGCCTCTAAAATATCATCTTTATTTCTTAAAATACCTAAAACCATAGCTGCCGTTTAATGTCATTTCTGCAAATATCTTTGAATCGGAAAAATATTATTTATTTAATCTAAAATTTCGGCGATAAAAAAATACAAAAATTTTCTGTCCAAATATAATGGAAGAAAAAACTAAAAAAAGTTTAATGAGGAAACTTTAGAAACGATTTGTAACAAAATATTTTCCAGGTGCAAGTTATTTCGGAAATAATTTTTATTGCAATAAAATTTCAAAGCTCAAAGATATAATTCTATAATTTGGTTTTACAAGGCGTACAAGTCTAATAAAACACCAATTTCTTCTTGTTTAACTTGTTTACACCTAAATTATTTAAAAATTATATTTAAGCGAGGATTCTTTAATAATATGCTTCGAGCATCGATTAATAAGATGTTTTCTATTACTTCTTTTAGCAGAATTAGAGTTTAGGACTACGCTATACGAATGTGTAATTCCAAGCATGCTTTTCCTGTTTTATTCGCTCGCTGGACAAAAAAATGCAAGTTCAAGCATATCCTTGAAATTCCCTAAGTTTAAGACAAATTTGTAAATGCTTAGCTCGTCCTAACAATAAAGTTAAGACAAAATGATTTCAAAATTCCATCAACACAGTGTAATTATAATATACAGCTTACAGAGTTGTCCACTGTTCTCAAAATAGTTCTTTTATCTTTAGAAACCTGAGGCCTAAGAAGCCAATAGAATTTCGAAATTTAAAGACTCGTTTCTGAAACGAAAGTTCTTTTTGCTACCCATAATTTTCGGAAAGGATTCCGAGTAGGTTTTACTGTGTGTTAATCGGTTTTCTCGACCCGGACTATCGTTTTTCAGATGCTATCAGTTTTCAAGTAAACATTTTCAGCTGCATAACATGATTTATAGGTGAAAGAGCAACACAATTGTGTTAATTTTCATTTTACTGTTAATACTCGAGTTCACGAAAACTGATTAATACATAACTGATTAACAAAAACTAATCTGAAACTTTGAAAGAAAAAATCTTGTTTAAACTTCGGAAAGCTGTTTCGGAAGGGCACAGGAATCCTTTTCGGAATCGTTGGTAAATTGAAAAAGGAATTTCTGCTACACCAGCGAACTTTTTTTACAATGCAGAAAGACCAATAAAGAATTGAAATGTAAAAGAAACATCCGATTTCTCTTTGAACATCATTACACATAAGTGCTTGGTATTTGCGTTCTGCAAATACAAAAAGTACTACAAAATACTTACATTATTAT
Organism: Maratus speciosus; assembly: GCA_963932465.1. Classification (NCBI taxonomy): domain Eukaryota; kingdom Metazoa; phylum Arthropoda; class Arachnida; order Araneae; family Salticidae; genus Maratus; species Maratus speciosus. The sequence goes on along the minus strand of OZ010796.1, from coordinate 113,475,346 downwards.
TTATTTTCCATATAAATTGAAACAAACGTTATAATTATGTGAAACATATCGAATAAGAAATAATGCAATTTTTTTTCCGATGGAATGTTATTGAGCCTTAGGAGAGTTACAAATTTTAAACGCGAAATATACATCAAGATGAGATTTTTTTTTTTTAATAACATTAATAAACTCATTTATTTTTCTGAAATAGTAACTAAGCAAAGGCAGAAATCTCTCTATAAATAGTTCCCAGAAGCATTGCCTTTTCGCTTTGCAGTTAGCGCTCATCAAAAAACAAATGTGGTTCTGCAACAAATCATCGGGGACGTCTGTCGTCGTGAAGACAATTAATCTGAGGGACCTTAACATTTCGGGACATTAGGATCCCCTTGTAAACATCGGCTAATGTCACTGTTGGAAATAAAACTTAGAAGTTACAATTATATTACGGTTCGATTATAGTGAATCATACACACGCACGCACACACATATATATATAATATTAGGTTGAGCAAAAAGTTCTGGGAAATTTTTAATCTAATAGTTACGAGAATTTGTATCGTATATAGGAGTACCCGTGGGATATCTATAGGAGTTCAGGAATTTCGGCTCTAAAATGCCATGGTACTTCCAACAAATCTGGAATCTGGAAGAACACAGTCAGAAAGACGTGGACTATGATGGTCTCTACTTTGAAGAATAGTCCTTGTTGTTTTTGTTGATAATTAACAACGCAATTTTCACAAATTTCCCAGATATTTTTGCTCAACCTAGTATATATATATATATATGTATGTGTGTGTGTGTGTGTATATATATATATATATATATACACTGCTCAAAACAATTAGGAGAGCACATAGTTTTAACAAAATTACGCAAATATTTACACTGATAAGTAACGTAAAATAAAACAACAATAATTTAAAGCGTAGTAGAAAACAGATAAAAAACAATTGACATGCAAATTAAAGTTTATGACGTCAAAAAGTAGATAAGTGTAGAAATCTGGATTTTGCGAAGACGTCTGTTTCCGTGTCTCAGTTGTAAAATTCAATTGTTCAGCTTGTGTTTTGAGAAAAGGTGGCTTAAAAATGTCACAACAATATGATTTAACGAAATCCATGGCTTGGCGTGTTATCGGGACAGTTCAATAATGGGAAACACAACGAAATGTAGAAGACGCTATTGGGGTCGCAAGAAGTGCCAATGCACATGGAATGGTGGACATCGATAAGGGCAAGGTCGGCTACGTGTTACCACAGAAACTGATGACCGATATATCCTGTTAACAGCTCGTCGAGACGGAACGGGCAATGCTACTCTGCTGCAAACACAGTTGTTCTTGGTTACAGGACGAAGGGTGTCCAGCCAAACAGCCCAAAATAGGCTTTACCAGGGTGTGCTTGTGCTCTATGCACGTAAGCCAATGGTCTGTATTCTGTTCATCTCAAGCAACTGTGCGACCGAAAGAAGGTGGGCAACTGAACATCGAATGAGGCAACGTTGTTGGAGTCAAATTCTCTTTTACAGGCGAGTCCTGATTCAGTCTGGATGTGACATCTGTTTTGTTTTCACAAGGAGAGAAACAGACACGCAAAATAATCCCACATTCGTTCGTGAAATATCACATTACAGACGAGTCGGGTTGATGCTATGGGCTGGAATCAGTGTAGGTAGACGTACGGCCTGCATATCATTCGAAATGGCACTTTGACGGTCCAAAGTTATACATATGAGATACTGAGACCTCATGTCGTATTTTACGTTGCAGCAATTAGTGATTTATTTTTTTCCATGCATGATAATGCCAGAACTCATACAGTTCGCCTTGTGGAAAACATGCTTGAAGCTAAAAAAATACAGCGTATGGAATGACCAGCATGCTCTCCTGACCAGAATCCGATCTAGCATGTTTCGGACATACTCAGACGATGTATTGCTGCGAGACCGAGGCCTCCCTTTACTGTCCGGGACTTTGAGATTGCAATTCTTGAGCAGTGTAAAAGTATTCCCCAAATTTTTATCGATAACCTCATCGCATCCATGGAAAACACGTGTGCAACAGATTTAGGTGTTCCAGAAGACCACACGCCATATTAAAAACCTTGCTTCATTTCTAAACAATACTAATTTTTTTTCATTTACATGTAACCAAGTTGTTGCCCTAAACCATCTTTTCTTCTTTTTTCAATCTTTTCAAAGAATAAAAGCTCCCTTACAATTTTTTTTGCGTCTTATTGTCAGTATTGTACATTGGTACACGTGTACTATGCATTTTATGCCCATACATGGCTGTCTTGCACTGTTCTCTTCACTTTACACTGCTCAAAAAAATTAGGGGAGCAAGGAAGAAAGTGCAGAGAACAGAGCAAGACAGCCATGTATGGGCATAAAATTGATAGTACACGTGTATTAATGCGCAATACAGAAAAAAGACGCAAAAAAATTGTAAGGAAGCTTTTATTCTGTGAAAAAATGAAAAGAACATGAAAAGATGATTTTGGGCACCAATTTGTTTTCATGTAAATGATAAAAGAAAAGTATTGTTTAGAAATGATGCAAGATTTTTAATATGTCGTGTGGTCTCCTCGAACAGCTAAGACTGCTGCACACCGGTTTTCCATGGATGCGATTAGATTATCGATAGGACTTTGGGGAATACTGTTCCACTGCTCAAGAATTGCAATCTCCAAGTTCCAGAAAGTAAAAGGACGCCTCGGCCTCGCAGCAATGCGTCGTCTGAGTATGTACCAAACATGCTCGATCGGATTTAGGTCAGGAGAGCATGCTGATCATTCCATACGCTGTATTGTTTTAGCTTCAAGCATGTTTTCCACAAGACGAACTGTATGATGTCTGGCATTATTACGCATGGAAAAAAGGAAATCACTAATTGCTGCAACATAAAATATGAGATGAGGTCTCAGTAACTCGTCTGTATAACTTCGGACCGTCAAAGTACCATTCCGAAGGATATGCAGGCCCGTACGTCCACCTATGCTGATTCCAGCCTGTAGCATCAACCCACCTCGTCTGTGATGTGATCTTTCATGGACGAATGTAGGATTATTTTGAGTGCCTCTTTTTGTCCATACCAAAACACGTCAAATGTCACATCCAGAGTGAATCGGGACTCGTCTGTAAACAGAATTTGACTCCAACAACATTGCCTCCAAACTCGATGTTCCGTTCCCCACCTTCTTTGGGCCGCACAGTGGCTTGAGGTCAAAGGAATACAGACCATTTGCTTACGTGTATAGAGACCACCCTGATGAAGCCTATTTCGGACTGTTTGGCTGGACACCCTTCATCATGTGGCCAAGAACAACTGCGTTTGCAGCTGAGTAGCATTACCCTTTCCGGCTCGATTAGCTGTTAACAGGATATATCGGTCATCAGTTTCTGTGTTAGCACATTTTCGACCTTGCACTTTTCGATGACTACTATTCCATTTGTCTTGGAATCGATTCCACAGCCTTTCATGGGCACTTTTTGCGACTCCAACAGCGTCCACTACACTACGTTGTGTTTCCCCAACTTGAACTGTCCCGATAACACGCCAAGCCACGGATTGTGGTGAATCATGTTGTTGTGACCATTTTGAAGCCACTTTTTCTCAAAACTCAAGCTGAACAATTGCATTTTACAACTGAGGCCGTGAAATAGATGTTCCTAGAAAATCCCGATTTCTGCACTTATCTCCTTTTTCTTGTTTTTGACGTCGTAAACTTTAATTTACTTGTGAAGTTTTCTTTATCTATTTTCTAAAACACTTTAAATTATGGATGTTTTATTTTACGTTACTTATCGGTGTAAATATTTTCGTAATTTCGTTAGAACCATGTGCTCCCCTAATTGTTTTGAGCAGTATATATATATATATATATATATATATATATATATATATATAACAAATTTGAAATCACAAATATATGAATAAATTATATTTACATCATTACAGAGTTGGGCCTTCGAGGTGGGTCATCGGGGTCCTCACAAAAAATCCCTGGGTTTTTCTTATGTTAGAAAATCCCTTCAGCAATTTATTATAGCAATTTTCGTTGTAATGATTTAAAGTGAGAAGATAAACAGAAAATGTATGTAATTTTGTGCTATCTGTCTCTAATAATGTTCTTAATCCCTTTTTCCTATTTCCTATAATGGTTCTTTCGTGATATAGTTACGTCATTTTAAGAAAAGTGTAGTTTTATTCACCTGGGAAAAAGGGTAAAAACTATTAGGGGAGGAAATAACTATTGAAAAAATGTCATTAGTTGATTTATTCGGGTAACTTTTCTAATCTCCGTTGGCATCCTTTTTTAAATAGACTGTCATCCCTTGGCATCCCATTGGCATCGCTTCAAACTACAAAGAAATACATTACGAAATAGAAGTAAAAAAACTCGCCGCTACTGTTTTGAAGCCCTGCTTCAAAGTGAGAATAAAAAATGTTTTTTTTACGATAAAAACTGAAATTTTAATTAACATAATTCAAAATTTAATTATGAAAAAATTTCTCAATAAGCCAATGAATTTTAATTTTTTTCGAAGTCTGTCTAAGAAGTCCCCGACTTTTACACTTTCATAAATTCATAAATTTCATAAATTGTGGAAATTACCAGGTGTGACGCCTGTTTTTACTATTACTCTCAACCCAGCATAGCTATGCATATGTGTTTTAATTAACATTTCATTCTACAGTAACTACAAAGAAATAATAGCATCTATTTCACAATGATTCACTTATGCTATGCTCCCAACTTTTTTATCATAAGTAAAATGAAAAAATGCCATTTATATTTACTTCAAGATTATTTATTCCAGTAACCTTATATCATTTTCTGGTTACGAAACAAATAGACGTTTTTTTCGATTTTAAAAGGAATGTTTCTTTTTTTATTCTTGACAAAAAATAATTCTTTATTTGTAAATTTATACACTAAGTAAATTGCGATGTGCGTCATTTCAACTTTTTAAAGGCTCTTAATGCTAGTTTTAATACTTAAAACCTAATCTTATAAAATATTAATTACTCTAAATACTATATATACTTTTATATTTTTCAATACACTTCCGTGCTTCAAAGATTTTAGCGAAAATCCCACATTGTCCTCCAAATATTTGTGGAGAGTGTGAAATGCTTCTTGAAGTGGAATCCTCAATGTGAAAGGAAACGGATGAAAATATTTTTTATTTTGTATCACTTTGAAATATAATTTTATTTATTTAGGTTTCCCATTTACATACCATACATTAATATTATAAATAGGATACTATTTTAGTAGCAAATACATATATTTGCTTTCAAAGCAGTTTATCTATGTAAACAATTTAGAAAATGTATAACACATTTCAAAACCTAATTCCAGTAGTTACCGTCCATAGTCGGAAAGGTGGTCGAATTGTTTTGTACAGCACTGTATATCATATTTAGATTTGTATATATAGCACATATAATGCTAAAATATAATTCAGTTGAAAATGCATAGATAATTTCAAAATTCACTTCCAGCTATTTTGCAAGTAGAGGGAAATGTATTGGAATACTTTTGTTCAGCACTGTATATTATGTAGACAATTTTATACACGCCACATATTAAACTAAAATTTATTTTATATAAAAAATGTGCAACGGATTTAAAAACACACATCTAAAAACAATTACCACTTATAGACGACAATGTATTTAGTTAACTGTGTAATAGGAATTTATTTATATTCTACAAACATGTCTTAATATATCAAATATAGCCGAGCTAGAATATGCATAACCGAATTAAATACCTTTTTGAGCCAATCAGCGTTCTTAGGAAGTAAAGCTTACGAATTATTTTTTCAGCCTTGTGTACGATTTATAGAAATTATAGACGTCACATATTGTATTAAAATGTATGTAAGGTTTTAATCGATCATATCACAAATGAAAACGCTCTTCCAGTAATTACCTCTTATAGACAGTAATGTAAATGAATTATTTTCTGCGTCCGTCTAAATCAACAAACATACTATGCAAACTATATTGTACAGTAAGCCACTCAATAATGTATGTGGATTCCGTTATTTTTGAAATGGTGTAACATTAAAAACATACACTGATTTTCTTTTCCGAAGAACACTATGGACAGATTTATTTTGTGCGACCGTGTAGATGAATGATAAATAGCTTTCATTCTATATTCTACGAAATACATGCTTTATTTCAAATCAGAAATGCATATGAATTTCATTATGCTTGAAAGAGTGTAACAACGTTAACATGAACTGGAAATGACATTTTATACATAGACCATAATTTAATGGTATTCTTTTGAATCTTCCTATAAAAGAATTATAATTGCTACACGCTTCATTTTAACAAGTGAGCATTCTGTTATATACTTCAGTAACATATAACAATTCCATGCAAAAATAGTGTATTTGGAAGAGTTAGAGCATGGATAGGCGAGAGACAACAGATGACACACAGGCACTACGAGGGGGTATCAATATCTTTTTGCCTTCACATAGAAATAATTGAGTGAAATTTATGACATTGCTACATTGTATTAGTCCTTTTCTATATAGTCACCGTGCACAGTAGCACATTTCAGCAAACGTTATTTCAAAGAGAGTGGGAGGATGTATTCCAGAAGGCGCGATAGTAGATATATTGTTGGAAAGGCCTGTGACCACTTATTCCTGTTATGCGCTCCCGAGCCCTTTCCCCATAATTTGCCCACCAGGGGGGGGGGGGGCATGAATGATGTCAACAAAATTAAGAAAAGTGCCCCCTGGAGGGCAAAATTGGGGAGAAGGGCCCAGCAGATTCATAGGTTATATAGGCCATATAGGTCGTAGGCCTTTCCAACAATATTTCACATGTGGTGGCCGGCAAAAGTTAGAAAAATAGGTCTACTATCGGTCATCCTGGAATATATTCCCCCTTCTCTCTTTGAAATACCGGTTGCACAAATGTGTTACTGTGCACACTGACTATATAGAAAAGGAGCCATAAAATGCTGCAACTTCATAAATTTCTCTTAATTATTTTTATGTGAGGGAAAAAACGTATCGATGCACCCTCGTATGTTGGAAAGTCCGAAAATTCAAGGAGTTTCTTTATTAGTCCATATTATCAATATATGAAATTTATAAAGGAATATAATATGAAAGAAAAATAGTAAGTGTATATTTCTGATTACTAACATACAAACAAGCTCGATTAAAAAAGAAAAATTAGCATCAGAAAAGACTTCTTAAAAAAAAAAAAAAAAAAAAAAAAAAAAATCCTTTCTATGGAAAGTTCTATTCTCTGTTTTTGTCTGTATTGCAAATATTTAATTAATCGTAATGGAGATAAAGCCTGAGTCAGTTATCTTTTCCTGTTCATGTTTACCACATACAATTCTCTCCGTTTCCAAAATGCAATTTACTCCTGAATCGTTTATCAATCTTATCAGAAACAGTCTCTTCGTTTAAGCAGTATCAGGCAACTAGTAATCACAGACCTTTTCCGAATAGAGAATGAGCTGGAAGAGACAAGATAGATGTGAAAATTCAGAATTATTTTTCGAAACCATTAAAGAGAGATTTCACAGACGCAGTTGTTATTGTTTTTCCTTTTTCTCTTTGAATGTGAATATAATGGAATGCAAAGAAAACAACTTGCACATTTTTTTAGAGGAAAATTAAAGCGCATAGAAATGAATAAACAGAATTCATTTGAAAAAGAATTTATCATAAAAGAAAATTCATTTATGAAATAATATTATTTAGTAACCATTTTCCAATCATGAATAGAATAATTTTGTTTAGTTATACTTATGCGCTTTCAAGTATAAGTATGTAATTATACTTATTCTGATCTACAGATTGTTGTTTTTAATTTCTCTATATTCCAAGTTAAATGTATATTTAGAAAATAAAAATCAGAAATTTCTGGAGTTGAAATTACAAGAAAATAAATTATAATATGGTATAGAATTAGCCAAACAGAGTAAATAAATATAACTTTTTTAAAACGATAATTAAAGAATGTTATATTTCATGAATATGGTAACCGTTATTTACTATGCCTATTAAAAACAAGAACGCAAAATCATGCATGAGGCATAGATAATGAGACACATTCTAACAATAACATAATTTCATTACGAAATTTAATTTCTGGATACAATGAAATGATATATTTAAATGAGAAAACTAAAAAATATACAACTCAACATAATTCCATTTTCAGCGATTGCTGTCATTATACGCTAACGTGTGGAAATTCTGAAAATTCTATCGCGCAGAATGATCTCTGTCTCTGCGCAGAATGATCTCTGCTACAAAATTCTGTCGCAGCATCTATATGACGTAAATAATTTATGCACACCACGTGATAGACTAAAATTAGATAAGTTTAAAATGCTTACCACAGTAGAAATGCCTATCCAGCAATTATCGATTAGAGTCAGTGCTGCAACCGAATTCTCATTTATTGCACTTCGCTACGATAACAAGCTATAGAAAAATGTTATAGTGCACATCAGTGCTGTTTTTTAATTTTATTCTGTTTGAAGTATCATAACATCATTAAAATGCACGACAATAGCTTTTTTGTACTGTAATTCGTTTGTGCGTCTTTGGAAACGAATTATAAATGCTAATTAAAAATACTCCTGAAAAAGCATATTGTAGCCCATTATTATCAATATGTTTGAAATATTGTGACATCAATAAAATGCACCGTAAACGATTTTTTTCCTATAAACCATGTGTAGCGGGAATATTTTGTGTGTCATTATAAATGATAAAACATATGGTACAGAATCCATTTTCTATACCGAAACTTCTATACTAAACCTCAATAACATAAAAAAATAGATAGCATTCCGAGTATATTTACGCGAGCGAGATCACGACCAGATGGCCAGACAGACAGATAGGCAGTAAAATCGAGTTCATAAACACTTTTCAACTTTTTGGAAAGTGTTAAAAATGAATGCCAAATGCGAAGGATCATTGATTTTGAGTTTCATAAAAATTAAAGTATCGCAATTTAAGTTATTAATTACATATTTATATTAATTTTAATTAAGGCTGGAATTGTTTGAAAGTTCTTTTCAACTATAATGATCTTGAAATCGATTTTGTTAATTCATGACAATTTACAATCTTAATTTTAGACTCACCTTCTTAGCAACATTTTTAACACAGTCCAAAATTGAAAAAGTGCCTCTGATTTCAGCCTGCTTTTATGCTTTGTAGTTTTCATGAAAGTAATTTGAATACGCTCTAAATTAAATGTCGAAATGACGCCAACTGCAGCATATCCCTTATTAAAACCTGCCTGTATAGCGTTTAGTTTGCATCTCGAAAAATGTGAATGAGTACAGTATTCCAGTCTGTCTATCAGAATGTTCGAGCTCAAAATTGTGACGGAGTACTCCAGTCCCCAAAATATTAGAGTACTTACATTGATTTTGTTGCAATTTGTGATTAATAATTTAAGAGAAAATATATGCATATATGCTTAATAAAAATATTATATTGTACAGTGAGCTAAAATATATACGCGTAGCATGATTTTTTTCTTTATTGCAGTAAAATTTAAATTACGTTTTAAACAAGGTAATTAATACTTGGATCATTTTGAAATAACAATGTATAGATTATATTAGAAAAGAGAAATATAACGCAAAAGATTCAGATCCATCTTATCTATATTACTATATTTAATTTAAAGAAATATTAAAAAATCATCTGCAATACCATATACTTCACGCTGATCAAAACCAAGTAGATATGGTAACATTTATGCCAATAGCTATAAAAAAGCTTAGTATTCCCATACAGCCACTAAAATAAATATTTACATTTCTAACATGAGGAATATAATCAAAAAGTTAAATATTTAAAACACGGCTCCTTGATTAGGTTTATCTTGAAGTCTTCGTCCTACACTGAGTCTATGATTATAAATGACTGTCCTATCCACAGTGGTGTTTAATTTAGATGGCCCACATGAGAAAGTACACAAATGTTTCTGAAATTTTCACGCAAAAAAAGTGTCTGAGCTCGATGTGCTTCTTACCTTCTGACGAACCCGATTCTTTGCAGGGATATAGCATCTTTATTAGCTAAAAATATGTTTTGGTGGTATCTCAAACAATGTTACTCACCATTTCTTGCAAGAAATTTTGATACCAGAATGTTTCTTTGGCAGCGTGACACATTTAAAGTACTCTACGTTAACAGTAGATAAACAGTTGCCCGTTGTTTCTTGCGGCACCATGAGATATCTTCACAAGCAAGAAATCGAACATAGCTTCTAAATGATCGTAGATTAATCTTATCACCGGTGAATTGGGATCACGAGATATTTCAAGTTCTACTCTTTTGAGAAGTTAAGTTGAATTCTTTGTTTTTTTTTATTGGAAATGAAGTATCTGCTCTATAGCGCACCAATGTTAATTATTTAGAGAATTACTAAACTAGCTCATGTCGGTAGTACAAAATGCTAAATCAGATCTTCTTCCTCCTTTCAGTTGCAAAAGGGGAGTTTTATTATATACATTTCTTTAATATTTAACTCGACTCCACTTCACATCTGACTGTGATTATGACTGAAGAATATCTTCCGACTTCTCTCCGTCTTTCATAAAATAAAATTTTGGTCACATAGGTGCTGAGATTTGTCTTCTAGATCGAATTTTATTGACCATATATCATTTAATTTCTCTTCAAACCCGTTATCTGATACATCTTCATTATTATTAATATCTAATATAGCATATATCTTGAGCTAGATATTTTTCAGCAGCATTTTAAAAAGTCAATGTTACAAAATTTGCTATCATGAATATTTTTTCTCAAAATTGATATCTCGGAAACAAATGACTGTCTTTGTTGCAATGACATAGATACTGTCTTTGCCACCTCCATCACATTCAAAAACAGAGCCTTTAGTTCGTTTTTTGTCCATCATCTTTTGTGAACTGGAACATGAACATAGCATAATGATCTAATGACGTTCCTGTATTTTATCCTGACTTTCTTCAACATTTGCGATTAAAAGACTTAATCTTAACAGTGAATATTTACAAACCCTATTTAACATGTTAAATGAAGTACAAACGAACTATTCCAATAAGAAATTTGGAAAATATGTTTCTTCAGTTGAAAATTTGTGAGTTCAGAAAATCTTATAACTGTTTTGTTCTCTGGTTTAGAGTTGTCATTTTATACTTCGGTTGATAGAGCGGTTATCCTCTCAGAAATTTCGTACTTCTTCAGGATATTCCGAACTGCTTGTCAAATTTTTCTGCCGTTGTACCTAAGTATCTTTAATATTATAACTCAAGTTCTTAAGTATACTTCTTTTGCTTCTGACTTGTGCTACAAAAAGAAGCAGTATCGAAATTTGGCGTAATCATCTTTGAAGATAGCTGTCAGAGTTGTATTTTTTAATGACTCATTGACTAGTCCAAAAATGTCTTGAAGAGATAAATTCTCATGCCTTTGTAGTATTTTTTTGTTCCAAATTTTAATCGGTTTGCTTTTCACATATGCAGGATTCACATAATTTATGAAATCTGGCTTAACACTGACATTAAAATTTTTGCAATAATTATTTTTTTATGTTGTTTGTCTTGGTGGCCACATCGTTCATGATAGTGTTTCAGAACTGAATCGCAATTCCCAGCGATTTATATCAGCTTGTGTTTCTGGTACTAATGTCATCTTCTTAGCAGCTTTAGAAAGATCACATTGAAAATTTCGCACATATTGTAAACTGTTCTCCGTCAATTTTCAAATAGTAATACCTGAAGGTTGATTCGAATAAAATTTTGACTTTTATCTTGCGTTGCTAAAGCATGTACAGGGATGTAGTAAGAGTCAAAGTTGGTGGTAGAAAAAGGTGACAAAAAATGTGTGTAAATTGTGGTACCGACTTCCTTCGATATTTAAATTTGTTTGTATTACCAGACTGAAAACGTTTAATTGATAGTGATACTTTTTTATATATAAGCATGAATTTAGAGATTATGGGTTTCTTTTTTTAACATAATTAAGACTTCATGTTTTATGACTGAAATTATACTATAATAATACAGTTGAATATTCTGAAATATTTCAGAAGTTTTTGCTTCATTTACATTTTTTCTTGAATTTTTGTACTTCAATTTCAGATTTAACATTTTCTATCGTAATAGAAGTTGAAGAATCACGCTGTCTGCGATCAATGTATATACGTAATGACAATTGTGATTTCTTAAAAAACAAGGAAATAAAGTAAATAAGTAAATAAAGTAAAATAAAGGAAATAAAGTAAATAAAGGAAATAAGTACAAGGAAATAAAGTAAAAGTAAAGCGCGGTATTTAAATAGTGAACATTATTATATACTATTGCAATAATATCATAAAATACTGTTAATTATTTCAAAAACTCTTGTTTGTCAAACAAATTTCGGTCCATCCCCTATTGTGTACCGAATAGTTCACAGTAGGATAGAAAGGTAGGGTGGAAGCCTTTAGTAGGCTGCGGTATGTAGTAGGATGAATGAGAACAGCTCAATAGAGTAACCTGTTATGAAGTAATGACAAAGGACATGACATAAAAATCCTTTTTAGAGAGGTATTCCTTACAATTAACTTACAATAGAGGTATAATGTCCCTTATAATTGTATTGCACTTTTTTACCCAAAATTGTGAAAACTTTGTAATTAAAGCACGATTTCGTTACACATGTTCCGCTTTAACAGGTGTCACTGCTGTGCTTAAAGGGTCCCAGGACTCATAAAATTGGAAACAAAATGAAAAAAATGACCATTTTCAACATTTATTATGTTAAAACGTATTTGATATTAAGACGTAATTTTAATTGGGATGAATTATATAAGTATGTTCTTTCATTTTAAATATTTGAAATATTGAAAAATGCAGAGTTAGCATTTACAAGGAGCTCCAAACTGCCAGACATTTGACGAGCAGAGAATCGGCATAACAGATTACGCGAAGGATTACAAAGTAAAATTTTCAACTAGAATGAAAATGTTGGTGCCTACGTATACTTCAGTTTATAATATTAGGTTGAGCAAAAAGTTCTGGTAAATTTTTAATCTAATAGTTACCTGAATTTGTATCGTATATATGATGGTCGTGCTACCATTGCCGAGCTCTAATGCCAGCAGTTGGACCGCGTCTACGACAAATTGGTGTAGAAAGTATCCAAGATTGGTTCGCCGAAAGCGCGCTTTGTTTCAGCAGGACAATGCCAAACCGCACGCGGGCCAGAGGACCAAGGTCAAATTTGCACAGTTGGACGGCGTTGAAATTCTTCCACACCTCGCCTACAGTCCAGACGTGGCTGAATCCGATTATGGCCTCCTTCGATCAATGCAACACTTATTCAAGGGCCGTCGATTTGAATCCTTTAATGAAGTTGAAGAAGCATGTCAAGAGTTTTTCGATTCAAAGGAGCCGCCATGGTACTTCCAGCAAATCCGGAATCTGGCTGAACGATGGCAGAAAGTCGTGGACTACGATGGTCTCTACTTTGAAGAATAGTCCTTGTTGCTTTTGTTGTTAATTTGCGCATAACAACGCAACTTTCACAAATTTCCCAGAACTTTTTGCTCAACCTAGTAATTACCCCGAACCTAAATAAATTTCTATTTAAAGCATTTTTATATTTTTAATACAAATTTGTATTTAGCTAATGCAAAATTTAGAAAATTTCAAAAATATAATCACCTAAATATATATATATATATATATATATTTTATGAATAAAAAGGAAAATTTAGGTTCAGTTTATAAAGACTAACATGAAACACAAGTTAACATGTTTTAAAAATTAAATGAAAAAAATATTCAGAAGTTTTTCAGAAATCGTGCGCGTTATGGCTAAAAACGTCATTTGGAAAAAAATGATTTCAAATTTCAGCTACTGCTCAAAGCTATTGCTTAAAGTTCGGCTTCAGCTATTCATCGAGTATAATTCTAAAAGCCAAAACTTCTGTTCTAATGGGAATTTCAAGGAAACCATTATATCAAAATGTTCAGAAAAGATAGGACTTTAACATCTAAAAAAATTAAAATTTCGAAAATATTAAATTTTTAAGAGTCCTGAGAAACCCTAAATTATCGCGATTTTGAAACGCTTATCTCGCTTTTTTCGATACTAGACCTGGCAAAGCGAGATAAAATGTTGATATATGTTAGTAAATTATACAAAATATTTGTCTGCAACTGTATCTTACGGTATGGATTCGTTTTTGTAGCTTTTAATATGTAGTGACATCTATGGTCAATTTTTAACTAATCTCATTAATTAGTCAAAATAAAGCATTAAATCACGAGACGCAATTTCGTTCAAATCGCAGTCTCTAACGCCGCCAATTAGTTGTTTAAAGGACTTTTGGGTCACCCTCTATACGCACATTTTATTTCATAACTATACATATTTTTGGTTTAATCTGTTAAAATATTTGTATTTCAAACATAAAATCTCTACATTATTATTCCAATTAAAAAATAAAATACTGGTTATAGCAATAAGATAAAACGTACAATGGAAAATGAAAAGTAAGCGCACTAAAAAAAAAAAAAATGAAATTTCTACAAATTTCAATGCAGTTACGGTCGTTATACTGCTACAGCAAGAATACACAATAAATTCATATCCAAACTTCTGTGTGAAATTCAGTAATAGGGTTATTAAAAAATGATTTACTAGGGTATTAATTTTAAACTTTTACGACTTTCTAACAAGATGCTTTCCTTATCAAATTATTTTAATTGGACTCCAGCGCATTTTAAAACTTTGAGTTGGAGAAATGAGTCAATTATAAATCTTTAACACGACTAAATTCATCATTTGAAATATAAGCGTCCAAAAAGATTAAGTCTTATTTTAGCAGAAAAAAATTATTCGGTCCCAATAAAAAATGTCTTCTTCATGGATTAGCGAAAACTTTATATCTACATAAAACAAAAATAATAAAGGGCCCTTTTGATGCCTATAATAAAAGACTTTTAAGCGTAATTACCAAAAGCAATGAAAATTTTACTATACCACTCCACCTTTTTAGGTGCATTTGTAATTATATAAATAGATAGCACCTATAGTCGTCGTCTAATCCGTCCGTCTGTCTGTCTGCTCATCTGCTCGCTTATAACAGCGCAAAAACTGCCCAAACGAATGTTTTGAAATTTAATATATATAATCGTTGCAGAAATTTGTAGATCATTTCAAAGTTTATAAAAATACCTAATTAATTCAATGATATCCCATGATGAGTAATGATTTCATGTTGCCATGGTGATTACGCTCTACTTAGTATGAAAGCATATTATTTGCGTATTACTGAATTTAATGTACATATTCGTAATACATTTTGCATTCATGTAATTGTGCATAAGAGTGGAACAGCTATTATAATTAAATTCCCACGTTCAAAACGCTGTAAAAAAGGAGCCACTGGTCAGAATGACTTCAAATTTGAACTGAATATACTGGACGAAGTAAGAAGAGGTACGGCGCAAGAAATAAAAATTTCTAAAGTTTACTAATAGATGGCGCTGTAAGCCGGCGTCACGAAAGTGGATTCGGCTACAATTGACACTTTTAATCGAAATACCACGGCTTTGGCATAAGTCGCACCGTAAGCCAACCTTACTATTCAATGTGCATGAGTGTTTCGGTTGTTTGACGGAAAAAAATTACTTTCAAATCGTTTAACAGTTGTGGTACTGTTTGTGGAAAGCCCATCCACCACGGCAAGGTCGCACCACATTGGATGGGAAAAAATCGGTTTTTTAATTGTCCTTGGGCCAAAAGCAGATTAAAAATACATATTGGTTCAGTTTTTAACTGTACCTGTGCAAAAGTCGCATAAAAAACACATGATGATTCGGTTTTTAATTGTTGTTGTGCCAAAAAGCGCATAAAAAGCACATGGTGATTCGGTTTTTAATTGTCCTTGGGCCAAAAACGGCATAAAACGCACATAATGATTCGGTTTTTAGCTATGGGTAGACACGTGGTAGACAGGTTTCCATATCCTGTCCACCATTCTTCGCCGCAAGTTGAAACTGATAAAGAGCACGTTCCACAACAGACCGCAATGTTCAGAGGTGACGTTGTGAATGTGTTGCGTAAACTGTGCCTTCAATTCAGTTGAATTTGCAAACTGATCACTGTACACAACATTTTTATGATAACCTCATAGCCAGAAGTCACAAGGATTGAGGTCTGGTGATCTTGGAGGCCAGGCTAGTGGACAATGACGGCTGATAAGTCGATCCTTTCCGATATGCCTCATGAGCAGTAGCATGACTGGCTTTGCAATGTGCGGAGGGCTGCCATCTTGCATGAAAATGATTCTATCCAGACATGTACGTTGTTGAAGTGTTAGAATGATTTAGTTGAGCAAAAGGCTCTCATACCGTTTACTATTCATGGTACAAGTGACGGGACCCGAAGGACACATCTCCTCGAAAAGAATGGCCCTACGATACACGATGCCATCAACCCGCGAATACATCGGTACTGGTTGAGTTGCGAATGGATTTTCTTTGCCCATATCCTGTAATTTTGTGTGTTGACAAACGCTTGGAGATGAAATGGGAACCGTCTGTACACAGAATTTTTCATAGTCATTCATTGTCCAGTTCATGCGAACGAAAAATTCCGAAAAATTCTGTCTTCGTGTCAGGTCAGCAGGAAACAACTCCTGAACATGGGTGTTGCACTCCTTCTAAGCCCACACGCTGATGAATTTCCCGGATCCATGATCACCACTTGTACAGACATCGAAAAAATGTTACTTTATTTTATATGCTGCTACCACCGGTATAAATACGTGATATCGGGCACGATGTGAAAAGGATTATCAAAAATGTTAAACTGATTCAATTAATACTAAAGAACAATTTATTTACAAATTATTTACATAGAAACAACACATTAGTTACATATTAGTATATCGGATATAGACGATCCGGCCCGATACTAAGTTATATATCTAGCAATTGCTTTCTTACGTACAGGGTCAACGTACAGGGTCAACGTTTCTTACGTACAGGGTTAAAATACACAATTTCTTTCTCCCCTTAAGGTATCTCATTACGTTTATCGGAGGACCACACCGGACTCTTCCGCTCAGTATTTAAACTCTTTCCCGCAACTCATTACGCTCCACTCCAGAAAAATCCACCGAATAACACTTACAATCTCACTTTCACGAGGTCTACGCCAGAACTGTCTTATCTCTTTCTCAAAGATTATTTCCGAACCCAGCATACGGGGATTTTGTCTTACGAACAGGGACCCATTTTCTTATCTGAAAAACTTCTTCCAACCGGGTATTTCACAACTTAATACATAGATAGGACCTTCTTTGTTTTCCTTATTTGTGGTATGCGTTCTTGAATAGGAAGGGAAATTGGAAATCCTCGATACAATGGATCTTGTTCGTACAATAATATCAAACTAATATAACTCGGATCAACTTCAAGATAAGGAAAAATATTACCTTAAACCCTAAGTACGCAGAAAGTGATACATATGAAATACAATAAACAAGTACAAATATAATATCAGATAATAGTAATCTTAATTATTTTCATGCGCATTAGCGTCAGATACAGCGTCAATGGGTAATTTTGTAAGGATGGCAATGTAGGATATTGCGTATAATTTTATGCATCGTCCTCACAGACATGTCTAAAGATCGGGCGATTCCGCGTGCACTACACGTTTTACACACCACTGCTCGTCCCTTTTCCCAATGCTGTGCCACATCTTCTACTGACGTCGAAACAATTGATTTCCTTCTCTTTCAGCTTTCACTTCAAATAACAACCCGTCTCTTCGAATTTCTGAATCATTTTCTTTAGACCCTCGGAAGACATCGGACCATAGCCTTTTTTCATACACTTTTAATGACAGGAATTTCTATAAAGCTGCAAGAGCACAGCCGCCGTCCTTGTAAAAGAGCTTCACCAGCCGCGCACAATCCTTCATTGAGAGACTCATGACAAGCTGCTCAGATGCAATATGAGTGGAACGCCAGATACCTCGCATTCTTTTACCACATGCAATGGGTCGTACGCATGAGTATATTTTAATTTACGTAGTATGCCGCTTACAGCGCCATCTATGGATACACTTTAGAACATTTTTCTTATGCCACTACTCCCACTTCTTCAGTATATTCAGTTAAAATTTGAAGTCATTCTGACCAGTGGTTCTTTTTTTACAGCATTTTGAAAGTGGGACTTTAATTATAATCACCCTGTATTTATAAAACTAGATATAGTACGAACGCACCTCATTTGCTACATTTGACATATAATTTCCGACTTGTTTAAATAACAATTGACTGTAAATTCATGCAATGCTCAGAAATCTATTTAGAAATTTTGTAAAGTATAATAAACGTATTAACGTTAGACTATTTATAAATAGTCTGTCACCCTGACAAAATATGAAAACATAAAGCAATATTAAATTTTCCAAATGAAAAAGAAAATCTAAATTCCTTTAAAACACAATTTAATTATTTATCTGGTAATTAAGTCTTAAACGTATGTAACTAAATTCAGTTGAAGACAATATTTTTTCGTGAAGATAAACACTTCATTAGGGAACCAAACTAAATGACAGTAATTTAACAGTGTACGTATACATTGAAAAACAAAATAAAAACGCTTTGTTTTGAGTTTAGCAACCAGTTTTATTTTTCTGCACTTTCCAATCTGCATGTGCATACTTCTAAGCTTGTCTCTTTTCAAACTTTAAGGGGACTTTTAACTAATTTTTTATTTGAGTATTTTGCAGTAAATTTTTGAAATATTATTAAATTGTTTTATGAAAGCAGATGATCCAATCGAGAACAAAATGCAATTCTTGCCGTAAACTTTGAAAATTTTGTGAAACTTTTAAACCGTACCTCTCCAACAGTTTTCGCATGCTTATCTTACAAATGTGTTCTAAAACGGTAGAAAGCAGATATTCAAAAAGTTAATTAGTTTAAGAGAAAAGGAATAAAATGTCACGACATTTGAAAGCATACAATAAAATTGACTAGTTACTTAACCAGTGAAAAAACAGTATATTTATGTTACTGAAATAATTCCCATTCCTAATTTTATGAAATGAACGTTAACGTCTTAATTCTCAAAGCCATGACCTACACGGGCAGTTTAGGCTACTTTGTATTATACAGATTATTTGCTTCCCACCAGTTTTTTAAATAGTGCAATTGGCTTAATTCTCATATCATTTTCTCTGCCATTAAATACTGTATATATTAATACTTGAAACAAGTAGTGGCAATTAAACAATCTGAATAAAAAAATAGATTATACATATCGGGTGCAACGCTTAAAGGGTTAAGAATTTTCCAAATAAAATAGCAAGTCAATTGAAGTAACGTAAAAACAATTTATTGAATAAAACGTAATTGTCCAGCTCAGCATGAAACAACTAATGACACTTTAACTAAGAAATCACAGTGTAATGTTTGAAGCATCTAATAGAACGGGATGCGACCACATAAACAAACACCATCAACAAAACTCATCGAGTTAATGGATAAAATTCATGCACCAAATAGAACTCGATTACCATAGTAAAATCGAACTGATCTGCCACCTCATACCTTAGTGGAACACGTGGGCAGACTGAATTTAATGATGGATTTTTAGGTCCCCATCCACCTCATCTCGTTTACGAATGAAATTCATGCACTAAGTAGAACTCGATTAGCATATTGAAATGGAACTGATCTGCCACATCGTATCTTGGTGGAACGCGTTTGCACACCGAAATTTAGTGGTTGATTTTTAGGTCTCCAAACACCTCATCGGGTTTACGAATGAAATTCATGCACAAATAGAGTTCGATAAACATATTGAAATGGAACTGGTCTGCCACATCATCTCTTGGTGGAACATGGGGGGAGGCTGAATTTTAGTAGTTGATTTTTAGGTCCCCATCTACCTCATCGAGTTCACGGGTGAAATTCATGTACTAAACAAAACTCGATTAGTATATTAAAATTGAACTGGTCTGTCACCTCATATCTTGGTGGAACATGCGGACAGACCGAATTTAAGTGGTTGATATTTCTTTGCAGTTTCTTTTCTTTTTACAAGAAAGTATTAGATGCGTTTCCGAATTCCGGCTTTCGAGGGGTTTAAACGTTTTAGAAGGTTTTGAGCATGTTTTGACTGCTTTTAGAAAATTCCTCTCTGTGTGTCTGTCTGTATGTGACAAAACGTTTGTGGGCGCTCTATCTCAAGAACTAATGCACCGAATTTAATAAAAGCTAATATTCAGTAACTTGGTGTTTATCAGGTTTTGGTGTAAATCGCAAAACAGGTGATTCTGCAATACTGTATTTTTCACGAATTCCGAAATAGCTCTATCTCATGGAATAATGCATGGTTTTTCATCAAACTTAACATTCAGCTAGACGTTGACTTAAATTATTTCTGGTTATGTTTTGCTTCAAATCATATAAAATGTGGCGTTGCTATGTTGCATTTTTCAAGGTTTTCTCTTATGGCTATTTCTCAAAGCGTAATGCACCGTATTTATTCAAACTTCATATTCTCTTACACTTTCAGATAAATAAATCCTTATTTGGCTTGGGTGTATACTGCCTAACAGGTGTCTCTTTTATTATCATTAGGTTCGGAATTTTTGTTGCAGACATCTAAGAGGGTGGGTGAAAAAATTCAATGATTCGTTTAAAAAATGCGATGCTTATATCTCTTTTTAAATGCATACTGTCCTTGAACCTACACCTTCAGAATCTTCATGATTGGGCCTATATTGGTGTTTAATTTTTGCACTGTGACAGCGAATTTTAATGTAAACGTGTCTAAGATAGAAGAAAGGTTTAGGATTGGCACATCTGTCTAGTTTTCTTTTGGAGTGCATCATGAGTAACTAATATAAGGTTAAAAAATAACAATTGCCTTGAATGATATTAGTCAAGTAAATTCGATAATTAAATTCAAACGCATAATTAGATGTCGTATACTGCAAATATTTGCGAATATTTTACTTTACAAGTTCAGGAAATGTTCTTATTGCTGATATTTTGAGATGTACACATGAAAAACCGCAAATAAGTATTCGCACTTGGAAAGAAAATTTTATTTAGATGTTTTGCTCCTTTATAATGTTTAATATATTAAATATCTTTTTTACAATAATCATACAAATTGAAGTTTTTTACAAGGAAAATAACAAGTTTGTTTTTAATGTAATGATGTAGTTCAAACATTTGAATAATATTTTAAGGGGAATGGTTCAATCCCATATTCACTTAAAAAAAACATTTTGAATAATTCTTATAAATAAATGACAATCATTTTTGTAAACATATAATTTTATGTTAATTAAATAATAAATTTTATGTTTTATTTCGTATTGGGTATAAGTAACAGCATGGACTTCATTTTCATAAAACGCATAAAAACCTGGTTTGTGCTACATAACCTAATATAATGCATAATTATAAAGCTTTAAAGTAATATTGGGCTATGTAAATTAGCAAAGTACTTTTTGTTTTGTTATCACAGCATAAAAAATAAAATGTGAAATTTTCACATTCCCATTCATGTGCAGAGAAATTTCTGCTTGGCCATTTTTAACGTTTTTTAACATGTTAAAAAAGTCTTCTAGAGAACTATTACTTCAATAATATTAAAAATTAACATTGATGATGAGCCACTTAAACAACTCGATGATGTGGTTGGGGACCTAAATATCAAACATTGTACTTCTGCGCGTAAGCTGTTATACCAATTTTCAGTTCGACAAATGTCTGAAACTTTGGAGACCCCTATAAAAACTAATTCCGCATCTTGCAATTTTTTAAATAAGTGATATAAAAGAACATACTTATATCTTTCATCCCAATAAAAATTGTGCTTTTAAATAGTACACATTTTAAGATATTAAGAGTTGAATATGGTGTTTTTTTTTCATTTTTTCCAATTTTAAGAGTCCTGGGATCCTTTAAATTTGAACAAAGTACGCTGTTTTTTAAACACTTCACAGAATCGAACTTCATGTTTTTCGCACAAAAATCATTTATGATATCGAATCCTAACATGTTATTTCAAGAACCTATATTTCACAATAGTTTCCAAAGACTCTACTCTTCCTTAAAAACGATATCGTAACTAACTCTGGATAAATCCATTAATTTACAGCATATACAAACTTACACGCTTCTAAGTAGAATTTTATGGGGATTTAGTAGCTTTTGAACTATTTTTACCTCACTGTTCGCAGAAAAGAAGGGTAAGGTTTTTAACCGTAGACATAATAAAATTCTTCATTCGTTTATAAGATGTGAACGGTGGATGGATTTCAATAACTGTGTTGATAAAATGCTTGCATTCTCTCCCCGGGTGACAAAGACTACAGTGATATCGATAATATTTCCAAGAATAAGCAGATATCTACAAAATGCTTATAAATGAATATTCTAATTAAAAGTATGTAAAACAAATTAAGGGTTTTACATTTAACAGTTACTCATTACAGATCATAAAATATGCAAATAATAAACAAACCAAAGAAAAAAAATAAGAAAAGACATAGAATGGCTTTGCTCTAAATTTTAATATAATTTGATTATATCATAAAAATAGAATTAGTGTGCTTTTATTTTCTTTTGTTTCTGTTCAATTTAAAGGAATTGATTTAATATAAAGTCGTTTATTGTCGGTATTTTTTATTTCTATTAAATTGTTATTTTTTTTATTTGAGTTTTTTATATTTATTTTACATATTTTAATAAAGTTTTTTCATGAGGAAGAATCAGATCATCATAAGATTTGATGAGGAAAAGTGATTTAGTGAAGAAAAAACCCAAATCTTATAGTCAAAATTGAAAAAAAATATATTTGAATAAAAGAAAGAAAATTTTGAAACCACACTTGCCTGGCAATTTTGAACTTTATGAACAATGTAATTTCATACCTTTCTCAGAAGTTTTTTCCATAACTATAACAGTAAGATTTTTTTAAAGCTAATTAGTTTAAGAAAAATTAAATAAAATGTCACATATGTTTTTCACATATGTTAGTATGAGTAAATGCAGTATAAATAACTATTTACTTAGTATGTTTATTTTTAAATATAATCTATATATATTACTTAAATTTGATCCTAAATTTTAGAAAATGCATCCTAATGATCTGCTGAACCTTATCAGCGCCATGAACTGATATATTCTTTCTCTAAACTATTGCAATAGAAACATTATTTAAAGGGTCTTAAGATTCTTAAAATTGAAAAAAAAAAGAAGAAAAAGACCATTGTGAACATTTAATATCTTAAAATGTATATGATTTTAAAACACAATTTTTATTGGGATGAAAGATGTAAGTATGTTCTTTCATTTCTTGTATTTAAAAAATTCAAGGTGCAGATTTAGTACTTATAACGGGCCCCAAACTGTCAGACAGTTGACGAGCAGAAATTTGGTATAACAACGCGGAGGATTACAAAATAAATTTTGCAACTAGAATGAAATTTTTGTGCCTAATTATACTTCAGTTTATAGGTACCTGAACCTAAATAAATTTGCATTTAAAGCATTTTTATATTTTAGTACAAAATTGAATTTATCTAATACAAAATTTTGAAAATTTTAACAGTATAACCACCTAAAAAAATTTTTTTTGAACAATGTAAAGGAAATTTTAGGTTCACTTTATAAAGATTAACATGGAACATATGTTTCGGAAATTTCATAGAAAAATGTTCAGAAGTTTTTGAGATATCCTGCGCGTTATGCCGAAAAACGTCATTTGGAGAAAAATGACTTCAATGTTTTGGAAATGCCGCTTCAGCACTTGAGTGGGTATAATTCGAAAAACCATAACTTCTGTTCTAATGGGAATTTGAAAGAAACAATTATATCAAAATATTCAGAAAATATAGGAGTTTAACATCTAAAAAAAATTTAATTTGTAAAAGTTTGAAGCTTTATGAGTCCTGGGACCCCTTAAATTAATATAATTCTACAGCTATAATGAAGTTTTAAAATTTTTGAGTTAAGATAAATACTCTAAAGCATTTTATTTATATACATAATTGTGTTTTTTATAGTACACTGAAAAAAAAATCATCTCTTTTAATCATTTAAAAAAATAAAGGTGAAAACAACATTACAATTTTCTCCTTTTCCTAGGCAAGGAGAGAGTTAAAAATAAATACCGACACAATTAAAGAGTATGTAGTTGAATTTGAAGTTTTAATATTTTGACCATGATAATATACTAAAAATTCGCAAACTTAAAAGAATGAATTTAGTGATTGGAACTCTGAATCATTTAAAGGGAAACAGATAAAGTGAAAAATACATTTTTAGTGTACTTGAATTATTGGATCTTTACCTAAATTTGCGAGAAGGATCTCTAAATTCATTTTACCGCTTCTGATCTGAATTTCTTTAATTTCATGCAAAAATTATTTTTACATTTAAAAAATTAACAGTAGCTATTTAGATCACAAAATAATTACTAAAATTTAACAAATTGGTGATTTACTGAAATCTAGCTAATGTATTAATGTGACAATAGTCTGGTGAAAATTATTTAAGACGTTTGAAAAATTTCGTATTACAATCTTATAAGCATTACAATTTTTTTGTATTTTTCTCTTCTCATAAAAGTTTCGTTGGGTAAGTAATTTTAAACTTTAAGAGTGACTCTTATTTTAAATGTAAAGAGTGAAACATGTGTTTGAAATATCAAGATCACCAACAATACAAAGAGACAAAACAATTGTTTTTCATTTTTAGGGTTTCGTTCTTAAAATGTAACAAGTTGGAAATTGCTCGTCAAACGTGTCAAATAAGGTGCGTTCTTACTATAGCGAATTTTTAAATATTTTTGCATCGCATATTGCACTGACTGCATATTTTAGTGTACTTCATAAGTGCATATCAATTTCATTCTGCTCGAAAGGCTTTAACATCATTAAACTGCACTTGCAATAATTAATTCCCATTGGCCGTAATATAATGGAAATATTTTGACTGTCTCTGTAATTAAACTATACGTCCAATTTTTATAAAATTTGAAACTACTCGACACAATTGTGCAACAATTATATATTTAAAATTTCAGACCATTCGGAATGCTGTAACATCATTAAAATGTATTTGCAATAATTTATTCTCATTGGCCGTAATGTAACGGAAAACTTTTGACTGTCCTGTAATTAAACTATACATCCGATTTTCATAAAATTTCAAACAGCTCGACAAAAATTTGCAAAAATCATATATTTAAAATTTCAGATTATTCGGTTGGGTCGTTTTTGCTCTGTTATATGCGGACAGACGGACAGACAGACAAACGTACTGAACGACGACTGTAGGTGCTACGTATTTATATAATTACGAGCGCACCTAAAAACGGAACAATTATGATATCAAACCTTTGATTGTCTATCCGTCTGTCACAGCCATTATGGAACGTGGAAATTTCAAACTGGCTGAATTAATAAAGACACACATATTTATAGATTATTAGCCATCCACAAATATATTTAGGAAAATATAGAGGGGCGAATTAAGTTACTTGAAATAAACTTTTCTTTGTATATTGTGTGGGATATCGTGTGAAAGCATTCGTAACGCCGAACTCAAAAATATATTTCTTTTAATTTTAGATAGTATATTTTCAGAGATATCGTCGAAAATGTAATGCAAATATTTACCCCCCCTCCCCCCCCACACACACTATTTTTGAACCTACTGAAACTAAAATTATGAAAAATTTAGGGGTAGTAGAAATTAATTTACACTTTGCAGGAAAATTATAGCGACTCCCTAGGTCAAATTGCTTTTGAGAAAATCGCGTTTTTCCGTTACACACAAATTTCGATTTGTGGGCGTTCAGCAAAAGAGTAGAGAAGCGATGGAGGTACTACCTATTGTCGCACGGTGGGTGATTTACGATTCTAACTGGCCAAAATTATTTTTGGCTTCAATATATTCGCATCGCTATGAAATTCAATAATGTTATTGATATTCACTATTGAATGTTAGGTATTGCACAATGTTGTGTGTAGCAGTCATAATTTCATTACAGGTACATTCAAAAGTATTTCATTACATTACGGCCAATGGGGAAAATTATGTACGGTGCTTTTTAATGATGTTTCATAATTTCAAACACTTTGAAATTTATATACTTATCTATGAAGTGCACTGCAAGATGATTACTATAGAATATGGTATGGATAGCATTTATTGATCATTTACAGGGGCACTAAAAAGAATTATGTTACATTACGATTTATTAAGAAGGATTGTTTGTGGTGTATTTTGTTCATACTACACTATTTCAAAAGTATTTAAATTGATATATATACACTCATTGCCATAAAAATTTGCGCATCAAGAAAAAGACGTCCAAATGAAACGAAATTTTACACGCGTAAGTACTACTGTGATATAAGTAAGTGAGTAGAAAACCAAAGAAAAAGGATCATTTATTGTAGAAAAAAGTACAAATGAACGGAAATTTTAGTACTCTGCTGGACCCCCTCTAGCGCGAATGCACGATGCGATACGAGCGGGCATTGAGGCATACAAGTTCCGTATGATGTCCGGAGACATCTCGTTCCACAGTTGCTGTAAACGTGCCTCGAGTTCAACCAAACTGGTAGAGTGTTCAACTTGCCGTCCCAAATGATCCCAGATATACTCGATTGGTGACAAATCTGGGGATCAAGCAGGCCAGGGAAGGCTGGTAATGTGGCGGAGGCAGGCTTGTGACATCCTTGCTGTGAGTGCCCGAGCATTATCTTGCTGAAAAATGGCTCCTCGGAGCCCTGCCACGAGTGGCAACACATGTGGCTGAAGGATGTCCTGGACGTACCGCTGTGCTATCATTGTGCCACGGATCAATATTAGGGGTGGCCGTGTATCGTAAGCAATGGCACCCCATACCATCTCACCAGCTGTGGGAGCGGTGTGTTGCTGTAAAGCGAAGGCAGGGTTGAGGCGTTCACCACGGGGCCTCCACACCCGAACACGATTGTCATCTCTACTCAAATTGAATCTAGACTCGTCGCTGAAGACGACCTGGTTCCATTCCGTTGCAGTCCAATTCCGTCGTGCGCGACACCACTCCAAACGGAGGCGTCGGTGGGTGGGTTTCATCGGCAGCACACGTAGTGGGTGCCGCGATACCAGATGTCCTTCAACCAGGCGCCTTGCGATGGTTCGGGAAGACACAGGGGTCCATAGTGAAGGTGCTGCCTGTGTCTGGATAGCGGCCAATGAGGCCGTTGGCTCTACGCGTGCGTTTCGTCTGATGTGACGGTCTTCTTGAGGACTGGTCTGTCGAGGGCGCCCCGAGCCTGGTCGCCGTGTAAATGACGTCTCTTCAGTCCACTGGTCCCAACACCTCCTCACAGTAAAATCAGAACGGCCTACTTGACGAGCTACTCGCCGAGCTGACCACCCAGCTCCAATCATCCCGATGATTCTTCCCCTCTCGAACTCTGACAGCTGCTCATATTGTCTTCAATGGCTGCATAACGGCATGTCTACCTCAGCGTTTCCTTTGCGAAAGAAAAGGTACACTCAGACAAGTTCTGCTTACCAGTTTTATACTCCAAGGAGGACGAAGTTCAACGCCCTCTAGTGGCATTACGCAATGCGCAATCACGTTGCATTTCTAATCATCTGCATATCTGCCTGATATGTACCTTCATGCCAAGTTTCGTTACGATCCCACAACTCTTTCTTGGTGCGCAAATTTTTATGGCAATGAGTGTATATATATGTATCTCCGAGGTGCTCTATAAGATGCTTACTATAGAATATGATGTGCCATTCATCTTTCATATACAGGAGCACACAAAATAAATCAGTTATATTTTTCGCTATATGAACAATAATTGATGGAAATGCATTTTCAGTTGTGGAACACTTTCTTAAATTATAAAAATTGCATAGTATTTAGTGTGTATAAATTATATAAATCATATAATGTGCTTCACAAAATATCTGAAGAACATTTCCGTTTATTGACGGAAATTAGACATGTAATTTTCAGCTGTGCTATGCGTTCACTAACTGTTCTAAATTTTAGCATATTGTGAATTGTACGATAAATCTATAGTTCATATACAGGGATGTACAAAATTTTCAGCTATTTTTTCGACTTTGGTTAAAATTGTGTTTTCAAATGTGTGACATGTTTTACAAATTATTACTTAAACATCTTTCTTCATGTTATTAAATTATGAAATCTTATTATAGTATTCCGAATGTGTTGAAAAATGTTTCATAATCCGATTGACGCATGGTTTTATGTTCTTATTGATAATTTTAATGATACTTTCTTAACGGTATGAAAGTTAAAGTGATAAAACTATTTTTGTATTATTATAACTATCCTAAAATTTCTTTTTCCAAAATTTAATATACGGGGCAAACTCGACAGCTTTAATGAAAATTGCTGTTTTGTATATTTATATTTATCTCAGCATAGAGGAACCTTGTGTAAAGAATGGGATTCATGAGATATCATGTGAAAATGCCTACATTATGTTTTGCATTGTATCAAATCTGAATTTGTAGAATTTGTCTGGATCAATTTTGTAACCACTCGAAATTTGCAGCCAAGTAACATATTTTAAATCATTTTTTCCTGAAATGTCTACATACAACTGTCAATTTTTGTCCAAATTTCGCCATAAATTTAAACATTTCGATATTGCAAAACTTCATGTTCTCTTCATTGCAATTTTCCACTATAAATAAAATATTTTCAACCAAATTCATATTTTCGTTAAATTGTTAATATTGTTGCCTTTGCATAATGGTGCAAAAGTTTATTTATGTGACTAATTTAAATTCTGCTGTCTTTGACAAAAAAGAAAATGGTACTTGAACTGAAATTAAAAAAAAATATATTTACACTTAATAAGCTAAACTCAATTCTAAAAAGTGGGAGGGCACCTAAGGACAGACAAATTAAATTGGAACGAAAAGGTAATAATCTAAACTAGTTAATCATATAAAAAAATCGAGCTTAATCGTGCTTTATCATATAACGTTTTCTATATAAAAACTGAAAATTATAAAAAATACAGAGTTTTTTGCGCAAATAAATATGAAATAATAGCTGATGTGTCCAAACTTTATGCAAATAAATCCGATAAAATATAGTCCATATTTTGTTTGGAATCGTCCGAGCAGTATATTTTATTCCGCTTCAAGTAACAGATTAAAGAACGATACTCAAATTGATTTATTCATTCCCAACAAAGAAGCACCAACTTTGCTTTAGTCTATGGACCATACAATTATATTTATATCAAAACCAATAGCAGAGTACATCGCCCTAACTATTGAGTTATAACAGACAAAAAATAAATTACGCTAGGATAAACTTTTATAAAACGACTTTTCACCAACTAGAATCGGTAAATCACCCACCGTACGTCGCAGAAGTATAAAAGGATTGTTGATAATGGTTTATGAAAACAAAAATGTCGGTAATTAGTCAAAACACGGACTGTTTGGACTTACATAAGAACACGGGCGGCGTACTCTGTGCCCAATCGGCTTCTAAATCCTAGACAAGAACTTTTTATGATATTTATGTGTAATGCAATGTTCAGTTACTGATTTATATACTTAATATACGAAATAATATATGCGCGAGTAACGCTCGCAGTTAGCAGGTTATTTTTAAATTTCTAAATTCTGAAACAACCTTTGTTGTATGCGGTCCACAACATTGGAAAAAAATTGACATATTTCATTTATAATTCCTATTCAAAGTTTATACTGCTCTGTGGCATCTAACTTAACACCCCAATGATCGCTCCCTGAAAGTTACAAGAACGATCGCTTTAGATCTGTGAGCTCCAGACACAAATATTGAGTCTATTTTCGAAAATCTCGCCATCATTTGTTAGGTAATTACGATCATATACTGAACAACTCAAATCAACAACTCAATCAATCAATACAACTAATTAGAATGCAAACATATAAAAAAATTAAGAAGATTAATAAAATTCAAAAACTTACGTCAAAGATCGCGTGGTATCTGAGAGATCCAGATCTGTCAGATCCAGAGTGATTGTTGGAGTGTTAATTTTTGAAATACCATCAGTATGGATGTCACTCTAGAATGTCGGTAAAGTATTCCGCGTGAAATGAAATAATTCTAATCCTACAGTAATATTCCTAAAATGACATTTTGTTTATTAAGAATTGTTTTCAGACTTCTGGATTGAATTTACAGTAAATGGAATAACAAGTATTGATTATTGATAATTGAATAACAAGTATAAAAATACATCATTTGTTTTGTTTTGGACTCTAGTGGAACTCAGGCGGGTATTTAAAAATAAAGTTTAAATTATTATACCTAAAATAATTTTCTTCTCATTGTGTGTGATCATTTTTGTTGGAAAATGGCAAATTAATTGTTGGGGATTAAAATATGCAACAAAAGGTTAAATGAAGTCATAATAATAAATGTACAGAAATGTCATATCATTACGTCATGCAGATAATAAATATATTCCTTAAGGCGAAATAACAGTTGATTTAAAGACATTAATTATTGATTGAACGTCAGACTCAAGCGGGTTAAGCAAAAACATAATAAAAAAATATACTTTCATCATTTTCTCAAAATGAAGGGTACCGGGACCTCTTAAAATCTGTACTTCTTATTATACCTATTAAATTGTAATATCAAATATATTTCAGGAAATTGAATAGTTTTAAATGAAAAAAGAAAATCTGAAACATTTATTAGTAATAAAAACGTATATTCATTACAATAGTGCTTTAAAATATCGTATTATATAAATACATAAAAAAAATAGCAAAAAGAAATATTTTTTTCCGAATTTCCTTTAAATAGAAATATTTTAAAATGAAGTTAGTTACAAGCAATACAAAATTTAGAAATCTTCTTTTTTCTGTCTTTTCAATAGCATTTCAAATCCTTTTTAAAATCTGGGAGATATTTATTTAACATGGTTAAAAAAAAAGTGCATTAATTTTTTTTCACTTCATTGTCAAAATAAAGAACTTTAGAAAATAAAACATTCGAAAGAACTTCCGAAATTACGTTTTCTTACCATCCGGTCGATATCTAAAAGCTGTTTTGAGAACCTTGGGCCTTTTTCAGGATAAAAATCCGGAAACCTTAAGGAACTAAAAGAAAATGTAGATACCATTGCTTATACGAAAACTAGTTTCGATTGCTGCGCTATTCAGAAATGAAATAACTGTGAGATGAAGGAGGGAGGGGGGATTCAGCCAGACTATTGTCAGAAAGAATACGGCACCAGCTGAATCTAAGACGTCTACTTCTTTTTTCCCTTCTTTCACCTCGAACATGCTTTGCTTTGATCTTTTGAAAAAGGAATAATAAAATAAATAACTAAGCGTGCGGAAAAAGAATGCGAGGAAAAAAAATAATCTCGGGGTTGGACTGAAGTCAGACCACTAAGTTGCCTCTTGACGGAGCTTACAAAAGCAATCCCGTTTAGTTACTATTGAAATTCTGTGTGAAGTTTTTTCCCCTTTACATTTCGTTCATTAAAAAAATAAATTTATAAATAAATAAAAAAAAATGATTCTTTAAAACCTCACATATTTATAACCCCACTCAAATCTTTTATTTTAAATATTTTTCTTAGTATTATGTAGAATTAGGAAATGTACAAATATAATGTCTTTACAATAGAAATATCGAAATATTTCCGAATTGAAAAATCCTCCTCGCAACTCCAAGAAAGCTGAAAAGATGCAAAGGCGAAAGAAATCATCCTTTTAAAAAATATTTTTGTTTTGTGTAACCCATAAGTGGAACAAGATAAAGCAATGTATCTATAACTCATTCCAAACTGTATTACTACTAATCTATGTATTAAATGAATTTTATAACAAGTTATTTTAATGGTACTTATAAGTACTATCAGTAGATAAAAAGTTAAAATACAGTAAAAAAAAATTAGTCTAAACTGTATTACTACTAATCTATGTATTAAATGAATTTTATAACAAGTTATTTTAATAGTACTTATAAGTACTATCAGTAGATAAAGAGTTAAAATACAGTAAACAAAAATTTAGTCAACCTTACTTGATTTGCAGTTAAAGAAAAAAAAAATCAAGCATTCCACTTTCACAAGCAGGAAAAAAAAAAATCAAATCAAATCAAATCAAAATCAAAAATTAAAATCAAAATCAGAGTCAAACCGACTCGATGCTTCAAAATCACATAATGTTGTTATACAAATAGTTATGATAGTTTTAATTGTGTGAAAATTAATAACTTTCCTTTACTAAAACCAAAAAAATGCTCTTTTAAGAAAAGCTTTGAAATTTCCGAAATTAAAAGTATTATAACTTCATGAGTTTTGTTTGTAAAAGAATGAAATCTTTACTGCTGTACGTCTCAGAGGGTGAAGGTATTTTTTTTAAATATAAATTACATACATATATTACATTACTTATACTTTCTAAATATTACGTTAACCAGGGATAACATGCACGTAGCTTTTTAACATGTATAACTTTTTGAAAATTAATGACAGGACTATTTCAACATAAAAATTTTTGCTTTACTTTGAACACTTTTGAAACGTATACTACCGATATCTCCAACATGTACAAATTTAAAATGCATTTCATTCATTAAGGGACAACCTGTATAGTCGGGTAAACTTTATATCTCAGTTTTGGCTCTATTTGAGCAGACCTCTGAAGTGAAATTGTTGAATTGCTTACATCTAGGCAAGAAGAAGAAGCGGCCATTATAGTATATCCATACTGTCATAGTTTTTGCGTTCGAAAGTTTATTGGATAAGTGCGATTAAGATTTTTCTAAAAATGATAAAGTGGTGAACTTCTGTTTTTTTAATTTCACAAATTATCCTTTTTTCTTTAAATATCAAATAATTAAATTTATAAATAGAATATTAACTTCCTTATTCAAGGTAAAATATTTTTCTCCTTTCCGGGAAAAAAGAGAATCTACCCAGCAAACAGGAAATTGCTGGCCAGCAGCAAGATAGGTGCTGGCAATAATGGAGAAGTGCTGGCTGATGGTCTACCACTGCATGACCACTGCTGGACAGCTTCAGTCAACTTTGCTCTTGGAAATCATCAGATAAAATTCTGGTGGGCATCCATTTTATCTCATGCGCTGGCCCACCACTACATGGAAGTGCACGAACTTTTGCAGTATTATTGCTGAGAACCCTTACGCTAGGTGGCGCTGCGAATATCGAAGACATTGAGTATTTGAACACAAATCTGAAAGGAATATCTTAACACAATTTAAACTGTGAAGCTAATTTTTTTTTTTTTTTTTTTTTGAAACTGTAAAAAAAATAGCACTACTGCCACCAACAAAATAAATAAGTAAATGAAAAAATAAATAAATTCTTTATTTCAACGGACTTTTTTTTTCTCTCCTTAAATCTGGTTTTACTAGGTTACAAAGGATTTCGGTTTTCATAATTTACGCAGTTCAGAATCAATAATAAAAAAAGCTTATAAAATACATAGGATTTCAATACAATAGAATAATTTCTATACCAGTTTAGTGATTGGGAACGTAAATCACAAAAGAAACAAACTTGAAATAGTACAACTCATATTCAAAATATTAGAATAATTACTTTTTTTTACAAACTGAAAATACCGTTTGGCATATTTAATGTATTTTTATGAAAATATGCAAACGATTTTTTTTATTAAGAACTTATTGTTGATTAAGCTTACTTATTATCTTAAAATTAATATCATTTTTGAAAAGATTAATTGAAAAAAAATTATTTTGAAAAGTCAAAATATTAGAATATTTATTCAAGTGGTTCAAAATATTAGAATATTTCACATTAATTCTCCTTTAATTATCACCAATTCATAATTGGTGGCATCATGGATTAAATTAAGACGATTTTATTTAAAATCAATATTCTCTTTGCATTTTGTTTGCTTTTTCGTCTTAAAATGGGTCATGTGAGTGATATTCCTGAATCTATTAAACTTAGGATGGCTGATTTGTGTTGGAACAGTAAACAACAATGTTATATTGTGAATTTTTTACACTGTTTGCAATCAAGCGTTAATAAAATACTAACACAATATTTAAAAAATGGAAAATTTCAAAATAATCGCCGAAAACTAAAAACGAGATGACAGGAAACTGAAGCGTATAGTTGAAAAAAAAACCGTTTTAAAAGTGTGCGATTCTTGCACCGAAAATGGAAAGTAGAAGGAGTTGAAGTTTCTACATCGAGAACATTAAGACGTCTCCATAAATTTAAGATTGAATCTCGTGTACCGAAAACAAAACCTCTCATGACTGCAAAAGAAAAGTGTATAAGATTGAATTGGTGGAAATCAAGACGTTTATAAAGCGAAGAAGATTGGAAAAACATATTAATTAGTGATGAAATTATAATGTATAGATACAAAACATACTTTCATCACTAAATAATATATTTTTCCAATCTTCTTCGCTCCATAAACGTCTTGATTTACACCAATTGAATCTTATACGTTTTTGTTTTGCAGTCATGAGAGATTTTGTTTTCGGTATACGAGATTTAAACTTAAATTTATGGAGACGTCTTAATGTTCTCGATGTAGAAACTTCAACTCCTTCTTCTTTCCATTTTCGGTGCAAGAATTGCACACTTTTAAAACGGTTTTTCTTAACTAAACGCTTCAGTTTCCTGTCAGCTCTAGCAGATGCGTTTGGTTTTCGGCCGCCATTTCGGCGATTATTCTGAAATTTTCCATTTTTTGAATATTGTGTTAGTATTTTACTAACGCTTGATTGCGAACAATGTAAATAATTCCCTATATAACATTGATTTTTAGCGTGAGGATACAAATCAACCATACGAAGTTTAATAGGTTCAGGAATATCACCCACACGACCCATTTTAAGACGAAAAAGGAAACAAACTGTAAAAAGAACACCGATTTTAAATAAAATCGTCTAAATTTAATCAATGATGCCACCAGTTATGAATTGGTGATAATTAAAGGAGAATTAATGCGAAATATTCTAATATTTTGAACAACTTGAATAAATATTCTAATATTTTGACTTTTCAAAATAAATTTTTTTGAATTAATTTTTTCAGAAATGATATTAATTTTAAGATAATAAATAAGTTTAATTAACAATAAATTCTTAATAAAAATATCGTTTGCATATTTGCATTAAAACATGTTAAATTACCAAACGATATTTCCGGTTTGTGAAAGAAAAGTAATTATTCTAATATTTTGAATCTGAGTTGTATAATGAGAGCTTGAAAACTGCTAGCAGTCGTAGTATACGCTGAAAGCGTCATGTCCGATCACGAAAGCCAAGCAGCATCGAGCGCGGTCAGTACTTGGGAGGGTGACCACATGCAGTTCAAATATTTCTACGGACACCCCTACAGATATTTCTATAGCTCTTGGTGAAACTAGCTTATAGAAAAAAGAGCCATAATTATATAATACTATGTTTTTTTTTTTTTTTTTTTTTTAGAATTCTATAAGAAAATTTTGTAAGGCAAAGTGCTGGGCCAGCAAAGGAATATCAGTGGGATAGGTGCTAGCACTGCAGGAAAAGTGCCGGATTGAAGTAATGCGATGGCATACCAGGCTGGCATGCTGTTGGCCATCACTGATGGGCCAGCTGTATGCGGCTCGGACACTTTTCGACAGGTTTAAGTAATGCCACCCTTGCACTTTACCGCTGATAGAACTGCTGGCTGCCATCTTTTTTCCAGCTGATGGCCCACTGTTTCTTTGTTTGCTGGGTAATATCTTTCATTTCCTGTAGGATTAATATATCCATGCCTTTCTAACCCACTAGTTGGCATTTTCTATTGAAGCATTTATTAGTTTATAAAAATTATAAACAAATCAAATATCAATAGTGAGATTATTGTAGAAGCATAAGTGCAGGGTATTCATGCAAAGTTCAATAAAATTGTGTAGCGAAATTTGCCTCCAAGAAGCAATAATTACGTATACATTTTACCCTATATTTCCATATCAAAACATTGGACTTAACAGTATCTTGATATTTATCAAAAAAAATTATGATGAAAAGACTATTCAGTTGCGATTACATCTGTATATTTAAATAACTGTAAATAATGTTGATGTTGTTAATAGCTGTAAATAATGTAACCGTTATTGTGGAATTTAATGAAATTAATTTATTTACTCAATTTCTGTTTACACAAAGTCTATGATATTCTAAATTATTCCCATTGAGATCATCTAAGCTAAAAATAATTATTATTTGAATACATTGAATCATGAAAGAAAATTAAATGTTATTGAAAAGATTGAATTTAAAATTTGATCTTTGGTTTTATTTGTAATTTATTACGCATTGAAATGATTTCTTTAAGAGGAAGATTTATTGAGAAAATTAGCCTCTATACGTTACTTTATACATGTACAAAGTGATATTAGCTTATTTATTTTTTAATTTGTGATTATTAATCTATAAATGTTGATGATATAAAAAAAAATTAATACCCACAAAATAAACCACATAGAACGTTTAAAATCCAGTTTGAATTAACTAAAATCTTAATAAAAGGATTGAAATTTAAAACTAAGGATTAAATCTAAAGTTGAATCTTAAATGTGATGTGATATTATAGCTAAGTTTATTTAACACTGAGCGTAGCATTTTTACAGCTAATAGAATACATTGCGTCTCTGATACCGTATCTAAAGGAAGGCTTTGGAAAATGAGCATAAATTAATTTAGTAATTTTCCATTTTTATTAAAAGATTTCTAAAGCATTCCATGTAAGCGGTTTTCCGATATTTTTCCGTTACCGCAAAATAATGTAAATTGGTTCCACACAAAAATATTTTTAAGAAAATAGAAATTTTAAATAATTTCTAAGAGGATGCATGCAAAAGAAAGATGTTCTAATAAGAAAATGTAAATTAATCTCAGTTTAATGAACATTTTTAGTAACATGAGACGCTGAAAGAGTCTTTTGTTTAAATATTTTGATTGAGGGACTTATTAAAGCACAGTATGCATGCATATCCTACAGTCACAACTGGTGGCCTAACCGTTTTGTAGAAATAACAGGTTATTTTATAAGTAAAATTGAAAGAAACAAGCTAAATAACATATAAAGATAAGCTAACGCAACGCATTTCTGAAAACTTGAATGTTTTCTTCAGGCACAATGCTACATTTACACAAGCGTATACAATTATTTATTTTTTCCAGATGAATTATTAATTACATTTTTGTTTCACGTTTTAATAATAATTTTTACGTTTCCACATATCGTCGCTACCATGTCAAATTATCCAATGTGAAAAAATGCATTTTTGAAATTTTGTGCCATTTTATTGTATTGTGCGTGATACGTACTAAGCAAAATCGTCACTTCTCTAGTTTGCTTAGAAACTTAGATAATGACTGTTTCAAAGTCTCCAGTATGCACTTTTTTTCTAAAATTTACGACGTCAAACTGTCCAATATGGCATATTCGATCCTTTCCCACAAAAGTTTGGATATTTTTTCTTTTTTGTAAGCATCCGGACCATGTCAAACTATCCAATATGAAAATAGTCTTTTTATCAGGAAGACAAAAACTGTTTTATTTATGTACAGAAATTTAACGCAACTCACAAATGTTTTTGATGTTTACTATAGCATATGTTTTCTACTGTTAATGAAATGTGAGAATTTTTAGTTCATCTATAGGATCACTCAAAAGAATACCGTTACACTCAATAGGGAAAAAGAGCGGTGTCTTTTATTGGTGTTACGATATTTAAAACATAATGAAATTTATACGAATTTATCAAGCGTATTAAAACATGTTTAATGCAGAATATGGAGTGAAAGTCATTTATTATTATTTACAGGTTCATACAAAAGAATTTTGTTCTATAATGGTTTATATTTAAAAAAAATGTTTGAAGCATATGTTAGTAATATTAAAATATTCCAAACCAAATGAAATTGACATCCGTAATTGATTTACATCACAAGTTGCTTATTGTAGAATATGACATGTGTGATAGTTATCATTAATTTACAGGGACACACAAAAAAAATTCTGCTACGCTGCTGTCTATTAGCGATAGTTGTTTGAAGTGCACTTTCAATTATAGTATGAGTTTTTAACTATTTGAATATTACGTGGTACGTATAAATTGTATAGATCATATACAGGCTATAGAAAAGAATTTGTAAGCATTACTTTGTATGTGCGTGAATTTCTTAAAGGAAATTTTTAATTGAATCGTGCAATTTTAGACTTTCATATCTTTTTACTATACTAAAATATGTTAGTAGAAATTCCTACTATGCAGGACTACGCAAAGAACTGAAAACATTACCGGCTATGACTGGTAATTTCTGGAAGTGTGTTTATAACAATTTTTTTGCCTGAATTAAATTTTACCATATTACGTAACATGTATAAAAATCTCTAGATAATATACAGGGCAATACAAGAAGGTTGAGAATATTTCATTTTATTGGCGGAAATTGTTAAATGTTGAAAGTATAAATTGCGTTACACGTTTTCTAATTAAACTAAATTGTCGCATACTATCTAGATTATATAAATATCTAAAGATCATCTTCACAAACTTATTCGAGTGCATTTTCTGTCTAATGACGATAATTGTTTTTTAGTGAATTTTTTTGTGCAGCCCTGTATACGAGATATGGAATTTTTATGCAACATGAAAAAAAAATAGTTAAATTTAAAAGCGCATACCAAAATTCAAAACCGCACTTCCAGCAATTATTGCTCAAAGACAGTACTTTAACCCATTTCTTTTGTGTGTCCCTGTAAATGAGCGACAAATGCTATGAATGCATGCCCTAATCTATCGTAATCGTCTTGTAATGAAATTCAATGATTTATATCAATTTTAATACATTTGAAATAGCGTAATGTCATTAAAATACTCCCCAAACGATTTTTTCCCAATATACCATAATGTAATGGAAATCTTTTGAGTGCCCTGTAAATTAACTATTAGCGTTGCACACTTCATATGCAATACCAAACATGCCATTATAAACACCATTAAAAGTTTTCAATTGCATGAAAATCCGAGTATATTTACGTGAGTTAGAACGTGGACAGACAAACCGAGTTCATAAACACTTTTCAATTTTGTTAAAAAGAGTTAAAATGTATAATAGGTTGAAAATTCACGTTCAGTAATTTTTAACAATAGACGAGCATAAATGAATTGTTTTGTACAACCCTGTATACTACCTACAGATTTTTATACATGACACATAATAAGCTAAAATTTTAATGCAAACTAAAGGACGCTTAAAACTACTAAAATGATACTTCCAGAAATTATTATCCATTCCAGAAATTATGTCCATGTTTCTAGTTTTTTGATACTGTATATGATTTTGATCCTCTATATTATTTTACTTATGTTCCACAAACATCTCATATACTAATAATAGTTCAGCTTTGAAATGCATAACACAATTAAAAACTACGTTTAAGCAAATGTAAATAAGTGCGAGTAGTAAGTCAAAATTACGTCCACTACTAGCCATATCACAAATATTAAAGTATTTACTTGCCTAAAATATTTTATAAAACATATTAAAAGTAAATTAAAAATCTATATTTACATGTTTCAACTCTTTTACTGAGTCGTCATCAGAATGTATAACAATCGCGAAAATGTAGGGCGCGTTATATGACTACTTGTTTATATTCGATGATTTTTTCCATTTTTCATATGCATTTGTAATTTTTCTGTTATACATTCTGATGACGACTCAGTAAAAGAGTTGAAACATGTAAATATAGATTTTAATTCACTTTTAATGTGTTTTTATAACGTCTTTTAAGCAAATAAATATTTTAATATTGTGATACTTTTAAACAGTTCAGAATCACTACTAATTAATGCTAATTAATT
The DNA here is from genome assembly GCA_963932465.1 of Maratus speciosus. NCBI lineage: Eukaryota > Metazoa > Arthropoda > Arachnida > Araneae > Salticidae > Maratus > Maratus speciosus. The sequence continues at coordinate 113,435,379 of OZ010796.1, read as the reverse complement.
ATTTTAGGCAGTCCTGTATACAATCTAAAGAATTTATACATACACGTAGTATGCACATAGTTTTAAAACGCATACTATAATGTAAAACGCATTTCCAGCAATTATTGCAAATAGACAGCATTTTGAACGAAATCTTTTGTGTGTCACTGTAAATGAACGATAACTGTTGTACACATCATATACTAAAATAGGCAGGTTGCTGTGCACCTCAATAATGTATATAAATTTCATTATGTTTGAAATAGTGTAACATAATTAAACTAAACCACAAACCGGAAACGGTTAGTGGGAGATTAAATAAATGAAACATTTCTATTCGAAAATAGTGGTAGAAAGCGGCCCATGAGTTTCTTAGAATTAATAGCACGAAGATTACTATATATAATTACGGGTATGAAGTGCCAGTTGTTGCCCACCCCATTATTTGCGATATTTTTGTTATCTTATGTTTTATAAAATTAACAGAATGTTTTAAAATCAGCTTTTATCTTTATTAATTTACTATATATTCGTTGTTAAAAATATTAAAGAAAAAATCTTAAGAGTTTTATTTTGAATATGTAAATGCCAAATTTTTTACAAATTAAACTATTGAATACGACACATTTGCTACTATAAAACGGCGAATCTGGGAAAAGCACAAAATTTTTACAGTCAAACTATCCAATATGGCACATTCGCTACTATCGAATGGCAAACCTGAGAAAAGCACAACATTTTTACAAGTCAAACTATCCAATGGGGCATATTGGATAGTTTGAAGCTGAAAAAGTTCAATGGAGCTGAAAAAGTACAAATAAACATACCATATCAAACTATCCAGTGTGATTTTTTGGCGAGTAAAATTATTCAAATGATTTATCTCAATAGCATGCTTCAATAGAATATAAAACAACACCCGAAAAATATAATAATTTTTTACTGCTGCTTGGCGCTGATTTTGAATCCACAATTAAAACAGTTTTTTTGCCCTCCTGAAAAGTGGCTATTCTCACATTGGATAGTTTGACATGGTACCGACGATATGAAAGAAAGCCAAATAATGAAAGATATATATTTTTTTTTAGTTATCGTTACAATTTACTACTTAAAAAATGATCACCAAAATACACCACAGTACTTCGTATAATGCAGTGATCATCGTATACATGATTTATGAACATAAACACGTAAGAAGTTTTTGTAAACGTTGCCAAAAACAGTGACGCTTCACCACTACGTTTTTTTGGGAAACTCGCTCCTTCTCATTATAGTGTTTACCGTATTAATGTTTACGGCTGAAGTCCTGATCTACTCTGCCAAAGTCTCTGAGGCTTTGTGATATTTTCACATATTTAATTGGTAATTTCACTTTAACCCTTTACCTACTGACGGTACTTATAAGTACCATTAAAAGAACTTGTTAGAAAAATCATTTAATACATAGATTAGTAGTAATACAGTCTAGAATGAACTATCGATACATTATGATATACAGTCGGCTCTCGTTAATTCGAAATCGGATAAATCGAATCTTCGCTTAACATGAAGTCCCGAAATTTTCAATGGCAGAATAACGTTAAAAGTTTTCCTTTATTCGAACTCATTTTCTCTTGACTTCGTTTAATTCGAACTAATGAGAATTCCATTTTTTCATTTTTCCTTACTTTCTCACGGACTTCAGATCCTTGAAATAACTTTCTTTCTTTCATTTTTGTCAGAATCGTTCTGAACTAGTATAATAATTCCATGCATTTGAAATCCGCTTTCTTAGTGCGCCCTGTCTGTCCATCAATGACACATTCGCCCCTTCTTCCATTGTGCTTTTCCTAATTTCTTCTGTAGCATTTGACCCAGTGACATTCCAAGAAATTCACTGAGTGGGCATCTGTTAAAGATAGGGGAAACCTGTTTTATCACTACATTCTACTTTCACTCTGGGGATCGAATTTTTCAGTCAATGGTTTTACTTACTGCTAAATTGTTTTTTGAGAAAGTAAAAGGTCTTGTTTCTTTAAAATATGGCTACACGTGGAAGTTATAAATCGGTAACTCTAGAAGCCAAAGTGGACATTTTTAAAAAGGTAGGATGTGGCCAATCTAAGACAGAAATTGCTGCAGAATATGGAATAAAAAAGAATACGCTGTCTACTTTCTTGAAAAATAAAGAATTCATCCTGAAATCATGGGAAAAGGAAAGATTTGCTAAAGGAAGAAAACGTATGAGAACAGCAGCCCATGAGGAATTAGAGGAAGCTTTACTGTTATGGACAAACGATGCATTGGCAAGAAATGTACCTTTGAGTGGACCTATATTGGCAGCTAAAGCGAAAGAACTTGCACTACTCATGGGTATTAAAAATTTCAATTGCAGCGAAGGATGGCTGACACGTCTTAAGCAGCGAAATAACATCGTACACAAAACTGTGTGTGGTGAAAGTGGTTCTGTAGAACTGGTTGCTTGCAATGAATTCTGCGAAAAGCTACCCGAACTTATTTCTACTTATGCAATGAAAGACGTGTTTAATGCCGATGAAACAGGGTTTTTTTATAAACTTCTTCCTAATAAGACATTAACATTTAAAGGTGAAACGAGCACAAGTGATAAACTTAGAAAAGACAGGATAACTGTGATGGTAGGTGCCAATATGGATGGAAGTGAGAAGTTAAAATTGTTAGTTATTGGTAAATCAACTAATCCACGTTGCTTCTGGTGATTCTGCTACTATGTCCCAAGTGCTTTCCTTACCCACAGAAAAGTCAATTGCACAATCAATTGAGTGTTTGCGTACATTTATCCTGATGCAGCCGTCATCAGACAAAGAACTTAACTGTTTGTTACAAATAGAAAAACTGGCTAAAAAGTCAAAAATGAATAGGACTAAGCAAACAACAATTGATATTTTTTTTCATAGAGATGATAAATAAGTGTAAATAATTTCTTAAATGTTCATCTAATTTCAGGTAAGAAAATTATAGTACAATTAAAATGTAATTTTAAATGCCGTTGTTCTATAGTGTATTGTTAATTTTTATGTTTTATTTACATTATTTTAATATTATTAATTATTTTATGTATTTATATCTTTTAATTTAATATTAAGTCATTCAAACGATAACATCCGAAATTAAAAAAAATAAATACTATAACGTTAATTCTTTTGTAATAGTACCCCTTTAAACATATTTTCTCTCATACTTTCCATAATTCGAACATTTCTTGTGGTCCCGACGAGTTCGAATTAACGAGAACCGAATGTATATTACTTTATAATGTTCGAAAAGCATTATTGGTTACACAAAACAAAAATATTTTTAAAGGATTATTCCTTTTGCACTTACATCTTTTCAGCTTTCTTGGCGTTGGGGGGAAGGGGGGTGGATTTTTCAATTCGGAAATATTTCTACGTTTGTATTGTAGTATTGTAAGAACATTATATTTGTACATTTCCTAAGCCTACAAAATACTAAGAAAAATATTTAAAATAAAAGATTTGAGTGGGGTTATAAGCATTGCATGAAATGCCTATAAATTTAAATTTAATTAATCCTTTCAAATCCTTCAACCCTTCTAAAATCCTTTAAAAAATTTATTAAATAATTATGTAAATCTTCTTATATAGTTACAAAAATTTACGAAAAATTCTTCAGAAGATAAAATTTTCATGAATTCGTAATTCAGTACATAAAGGGATAAAATATTCAAAAAGTACTATTTCTCTATTTCTCCCCTCCAAATTTAATATATATATATTTTTATTATTTGAATAGTTTTGATCATTATTAAGAACTGGCTTTCGAATTTTAAATGATTAAAACCATATAATATATTAGTCATAAAACGTTATCTCTTTTCTAAATTTCATTTTGTGATTTAAGAGCAGAGTAAAATGTTAATATTTTTAGAATTTATATTTATCCTTCTAGTGTCCGTTATATTTATTTTGATCGTTACATTCCCTTTCATGAAGAATTAAAATTTACCACTGGAATTCGATAATTCAACAACTTTCTTGCCTCTGCCACAGACTTGCAATAATCCCACGCAATTTTCATCAACAGCGATAATTGATTTATGATTGACCACACTCGATTCAAAATTTCACATTGCTTCTAATCTAACGATCAATTTACCCGTACATTAATCACATTCGTTTGGGAATCTATTTTTAAGCCAACACATTTCCCTTGGAGTCTCATCAAAATTATATTCATTAATGTAGTTGCTGCGGTTCAGAAAGCTAATTCCCGGCCAGTGAAACTTATTTATGGCTGTTTGTATTCTTATTAATTCTGTTCCTGCAACATCCTGTGTGTTATTTTATATTTATTTTAGTTAAAAAATATATATAGTCATAAATGTTTGAAACAGTCGATGTGTTTTGTGCCGACATTTCGTACGGATTGTACGGCTCGTTTTTTTTTTATTGCTGCAAACATAGTAAAGGGTATAAGATAATTGTTGGATTTTTTAATGCTTTCCTTATGATATCTAAATACAATTTGACTAGATATTTACAAGCAATTACTTTTGTCTTTCAGTAAAATAATCAATTCTTCCAGTTAAAATGCTTCTTCGGATATAGGATTACGAACTACACGAAGTGCTTTTAAAACGTCCAATCATCACAGAATCTGAATATTTTGTGAGGCTGTCATATATTTTATTTGTAATTTCACTTTAATCCTTTATCTACTGAAGGTACTTATAAGTACCACCCAATTTGAACTTTCATCCCATAGTGAATATAACTAATATTCTAATGGTGCTTTGCATAAACACTCTTTTAATTCCCCTTTATCCAGATACATGACAGTAATAGTTCTAGGTTTGTTATTTTAGCGAGGAAGGAATCTATCTTTGAAACAGTCGATGTGTTTTGTGCAAACATTTTATACGGTTTGTCACTTTTTTTTTTTTTTTTTTTTTTTTTTTATTGCTGCAAACACAGTAAAGGGTATAAGTGTTGGATTTTTTTATCCGTTCATTATTATCTCAGAATGTAATTTGACTAGCTATTTTAGGTGAACGGTGTATGTATTTGATTTAACAGTTGGATTACTCGGTGATACTTATAACTACCGTCGGTACACTGGGTGATGGAGAAAAACTTCTTGTTTACTTTTCGTCTCTGTAGTTATCCATTGTTTTCATCTGCTTTAAAATGTAATTACTAAAATGTAGTGTAATAGTAATTTTCCCAGTAGTATTTCTTTTCTGCTTCATTATTATTTTTTAGGAAATCGGAAAAGTTGTGGCACCGGGTCTCTTTTGCTATGTTAGAAATGTAAATTCATATGTAAATTTATATATTGCATATATGAGATGCGAGAGAACATGTTGTCCCTGGAATATGGACGTCGCATAACTAAAGGACTGCTAACAAGATCGAAACCTAAAAAAAAAAAAAATAGTTTTTTTAATCCTTTCAGGGGCAAAGAGTTTTCAATGCTGTAAATACTGTAAATTTCAATGCTGTGAATTTCAATGCAGTTTTGAAATAAATGATTGGCACCGGAATTCGCCAAAAATTTATTTCTAAATAAGAAAAAGGCTATATTTCACATACTTATTAAATCGAAAATATTTTACCACAATTCTGGTGCCATTTGAAATTTCTTCTGGGTTTTCTGTTACGATATTTTAGTCATAGTGTACTGACGGTACTTTATAGTACGACTTTAATTAATTACCTCTAAGGAATTAAAATTCTCACGGGTGAGTATTTTTTTATGTTTATCCTTTAATTTTCATTGCAGTAACTTAAAAAAAAATTACATGGAAAAAATTCCAGTAGATCATAATGCAGTAGATAAAGGGTTTAACAATTTCAAAAGTTATTATTTCCCTAGTTCTCCTCCTCAAACTTAATTATAAAAATATATATGTGTATTTGAATAGTTTCTACAATTTTCTGTGATAACTTTAAGCCGTTTTGAAAGCGCATTGTACAGATCGTAATTACAGATAGAAAGAAACGTTTTTAACAAGAAAAAATTATTATTTTAAAAGAATATAAAAGTCACTGATAAATTCTTGACGATGCTTTTATTTAAAATGAACGTAGATAAAATATAACGCATTGTATGGTGCAGGAGAATAATTAACAGTAATACGAAAAGCAATTAATAAATTTCGTTGGAAAGGAATGCTGGCCACCACAACAACTACATTAATGCAGATTTCTATATTCTCGGTTTCAAAAATCGATTTTTTTAAATTTTTTACGACGGTTCCTAGTCTCCAAAATATGCAGACTAAGCGATTTTCCAGGGATCTCTGTTTAAAAATGCGTTGGAGTGAGACAGAATGTGGCAAAACGGGCCAGAACTGCTTTCCCTGAAAAAAAAAAAATACTTAGAAGAACGCCTTGTTGGAGAAACAGGAAGATACCCTTTATGGGCACGAAATCGCTAATTAATGAGAAGTTTTTAAATTTTCAGGTTTTCTAAATAAATAAATAAATAAATGAAACACCTTTAAACACCTTTTCCTTGAAACGACATTTCTTTGCATTATCCCGCGGTTTACGACAGAGCTACTCGGTCTATCTGAATAAAATTTTTATACAGTTTTCTGTGTCATTGTATATGGCTATGGTTGGAACCGATAATATGTAATAATGTTCAATATAACCTACATTTTTTCCATTCTTCAAGACCAAAAAGCATCGATTTTTGCTAGCCATTTTTTCAGATAAACTGCATTTTGACAAAACAATATTAATTAATATTTTTTCGAATCCAACCGTAAATGTACACCTACAGATTATAAATCTGTTCTTAAATTATATTTCCGATTTAACCCGGGATTGCTTGCGCAGGGTATATCATACCCAGGGTGCGCACACTTATTATATTTCTCACCACTAATTTTCGAAAAGTAATCTTCAAATTATTTTAGCGTAGAATTTGTGAGCAATGTCAACGATTAAATAAAATGACGATTTTTGTTTGAATTTATTGGTGGGAAAGTGTTAATCATTGATATCCTGGATATGTGCGAGCATTCCGGGGTTAAAGATATGCTGGAAAACGGTAGACATTACAACTTCGCAGCCATTTGGAAATAACAAAAAAAAAGTTTACTTTTTTATTGGGTTTTTTTTTTGGTTTTTTTGCTGAAATAAAACGAAAAGAAACTTTGGAATATAACTAAATATAAAATAAAACAGTTATACTAATATATTTTGTTTATATTAAAAAAATGCATAGATTATAACCAGTAGAATGTTGAAAACTCCTTAATGAATATATTTTTGAGATAATATCTCCAAGAGAAATCTCATGACATAAAATAAAGTCCCAATCCGACGTGATTAATGTACGAGTACGGGTAAAAGTATCGTTATAATAAAAGTAATGGGAAATTTTGATGCCGTCAATCATAATTCATTTTTTTGATTTTCGTCAAATTTGCGTGGCATTATTACAAATCTATGGGAGAGGGGAGAAAGTTTCTGAGTTATTAAATTCCAGTGGTAAACTTTAATTCTTTATAAAAGGAAATGAGACTATAGAAATAAATATGACGGCTATCAGAGTGATAAAGATAAATTCAAACTCTTTTAAAATTTTAGTCTTCCGTTAAATGACAAAATAAAATTGAGAAAATGTATGATATTTTCAAACTAGTATATTTTATGATTTAAACAATTTAAAGTTTGAAAGCCTCTAATAACCCTCTTTTGAAAATCTCTAAATTTATGATAGAACCCAATAATAATAAATAATAAAAAATGTACTTTCTTTACAATTAAATTTGGAGACGATAATGATTAACTTTTGAAATATTTTAAAGAGAAATAGCAAATGAAGTGTGTTATATAACCTATAACATATAACATTAGGTTATTTTCGGAAAATCCGCCTAGACACACCAAAGACACGAAAATCTCGTTCAGAAAGAAGGCAAAATTCTGGAGATCGCGCATCCCACGAGGTGGCTGGTTCTCTGAGCAAACCACCCACTGTCAGATGCAGTCGGCATCGATGGCCAGCACCTTCCTTTTACTGAAGCAATCAGCAACGAAAGGGCTACCCCTCGGAAGAGCAGGCTCTTGCAAACGAACTCGTGCATCCTACCAGTTGTCAGGTCTCACGTAAAAAGCACCTGTAACAGCCGTAGTCGGTATCTGCGGTTCGCACATCACTTTCAATCAAGGAAAGTGACACTCAATTTGCTGGACAAGAAACATAGCATATTTACTTGGGTCAAACGACCAACACAGACAATACATTATATATAATTTTCCAATTTCTTTTACTTTTTATTTCATTTTCTAACTCTTCTAATTTTTATTTATTTTCTTTCTTTTAATTCCACACGAAACAGCATGAAATTTAAAACACTATGTTTTAAATTAAAGCAATTAATGAAAAACTCCATTGTGCCTTTTCAAGCTGAACTATATTTAGATGTATGAACTATTTATAGACGTATGAAGTATATTTAGATTTTTTTAGAATATATAAAAAATCATATACCTCGCAAAGAACTGGATACATGTCCGCCTGTGGATGATAATTTCTAGAAGTGTGATTTCAATAGTTTTAAGCGTGTTTTAGCTGAATTAAATGTTAAATTTATATGTGGTGCGCATAAAAATATGTTGTTAATATAACAAGGATCATGCCTAAGAATTATTGTATGTTTCAGTCTATAGGTAGAAATTTCTGAATTAATTTTCAGCCTATTATGCGTTTTCTTTCTAAACTAAATTTCAGCATACTATGTAGAATATATACACATCTACAGATTAAACACAGGGCTGCACAAAAGAATTGCTGTACTTTGCCGGTTATGGCGAATAATTTCTACAATCTTTTTTTTCAAATGTTTTATGCGTTTGCTAAAATGTTTACTTAGGTATTATATTAATCTTATTAAGCAGAAAACTTTTATTAAAGCATTCTGGAACTGTTTGAAAGTTTTTCGTAATCTATGCTTGTTGCGTGATTTTTATTTCTTGTTTTGTATAAAAGACGCTTCAAAAATAACAGATTCTGTTTGGTTGATACGCTCTTACATTAGCAAGATATTAGTTTTTTTTTAAATATATGTGCACATTAATTATTTGAACTGCATATGTGTGGAAAGCTGTCAGATTATTTTGATTGGCTGACTTGACTCTGGTTAAACACTTAATAATTAAAATTTGAGAAAATTTAGTCACTCATTGTTTGGTGACAGCGCGGTTCACTTTTTCACTTATAACACAAAGATGGAAATAGCAGTGTCAGATGATATCAGAACAGACTCCCCCATTCTAGCGATATAACATTCTTTGATACGTGATAAGGTGTAGATAGTGGTGCGTCCGGCTGGCATATACTTTGCATTTCTCTAGAATTTTGTCAATTAAAAATTTTGTGCCTGTGCTTTCCACTACACTTCCAAGGAGAGGGTCCGAGGTTGGTCTCACCGAATGCGATGAACATTTGTGTATCGATAGAGTATAGTTAGTATATAAATATATGAGCGTCATAAAGCGCAAACCCCAGAGGGTATTAAGAAAATAACTCGTAAAGTTTAAGCTACAGATCATAATCAGATAAATTTCCTTCTTCGGTAAGCGGCTCAGTAGCACTATCGGTAAGGATTTCAGTTTTATCGGCCCGAGATCAAATCCGGCTCGGACTTGGTTTTCGGAACGAAAATTTTAATCAATCATTTTCGAACGGCAATTGAAAATATATGTATAATAATTGAAATTTACGAAAAATATGAATTAAATGTATGTTTTGTAGCATATAAGTTCTTTTTTAACTACGAACTTTTGCATGTTTAAATATATAATGAAAAGTTAAAAAAAAAAAAAAAAAACGCATATTTATATGCCTATAGACCAGAAATTTTTCGTTGTTATTTAAAATTATTTACAGTTATTTTAATGAATATCAACAATTTTTAATAGAGAAATAAATTAGTGAACAAATATATTATTTTCATTTTTTTTTTCATTCATTCAGATACTTCAAATATTTCATGAATTATTAAAAAATGCTTTTATATTTTTAACATGATTTTTAAAGTCTGGGATTCTTGATTTCTAATTAGAATAAGTGTCTACATAGTAATTTCTTTCGGAAATAATTTTTTTTTCTTGTTTAACACTAGAACGACGGGAAAATCATACCTACTGGAACGGCGAGAAGGGGTCATTTTGACCCCTCGATGAAAATACTGAAATAACAACGCTAAAACAATTTTAAATGCCATAAATTAGCAAAAATATGTAATTTCCGTGTATTTCATAATTTATATTTAATATTACTCGATAATTTATTGAATTTTAGAAGTACTGTATATGTAACGACTACATGGCGATTAATTGGATCATAATACAACTACTCAAAAAACTCATTAATTTGATATAAAAATCGATTTAAAATTAATGTTTTCACAAATTAAAACTAATGTTAACTAAAATAAACACAATTTATAAAATAATATATATATACATATATTTTTTTATTTAACTTATTCGCCGAATGAAGTTCTCTCTAAATCCATAAATGAGAAATTTTTTCTGTTTCCGTTATTTCCTTATAAGTGTAGCTGAATGGTTAATATGTTAAGCAAACTGTTTCAATTTTATTTAATGCTTATAATACTCCAAATTGTGCACACGTATTAGGAATTAATTCAGTTGTAACAAAAAATAGCAATTTTTCCAGTACATTTTCTGCACACAACTTTGAAACATGGTGCGCAAAATTCTTGAGATTTGTTTTCATTGCATGTCTGTACTTGACATTTTTTCTCTTCATATCTATTTTATTTTCATGTTTTTTTTTTGTTTTTTTTTTTTCTTTTCTTTTTTTTTCTGAAGACTCAGAAAAGATCTTTGGGAGTTTTGAAACCATAAGATCCATAGATCCATTCTGTACACATCCCCTAAATTTAATAGAAAATCTCTTCTACTGATAGGCTTGCCTGTTACACTTTTATAAATTATCCAGGTGTTTAAAGCTGCATGATCCAAAATATTGAAAAAGATATGTACAGGCCATCGTCGAGAGGCCGATTTCATGGAGTATTTTCGGCACATCTGATCATGGATATCCACACCATACTTCGTTGCGTTGTAATGTTTTATTGAATCGGTCAACTTCTTGAGACCGTCTTCAGTTTTTATAGTGAATGTAATGAGCTCAGTAGAAAAACACCTTTTTTTTTCTTTTGGCTTGATAGGTGGTAAGTGTCATATTATCACATTCCACTATCTTCGATGAATAAAGAGTACTGCGCATATTTTTCAATGATATAAGAATTTCTCTTCCGTTCTTTTTCATTGTGCAACCAAAGTTGTATTTGAAGCTTTTAACATTTCTGCTAATTTGATGCTAGTAAAATAGCTATCTGTCGTAATATTCCTCCCTTCGTTTAGATGGGGTCTGTTAATTTCATGACAACATTTTCCGATAAACCTAATTAAGGATTGGCTATTTCATTTTTTCTAGATAAATAAATTCATTCAAGAGGTATTTAGTATCAACGTCAACAGATCACCAAAATTTTATTCCAAATTTATCCGATTTATTTGGCATATATTGCTTAAATTTATATCTATCCTGAGATTGGAACAATTGTTCATCAACTGTAATATTTTGTCCTGGTCGGTAGCATGTTTTGCAATTTTCAATAAATTTCTTCCACATTTTAGATGCAAGAGCAAATTTATCAGTCTGTAGTCTGCTAGATCTCGTTGTCTTTTCATCAAGCCTAAAAAATCTTTTTCTTTCTTTGAATCTATCTCTTGAGATAGTTTCTTTGCAAAATATTACTCCTCATGCCTTGGACGACAATGAAAAAAAATCTAAACCCTTTTTTTTATTGCTCCTCGAACATATAGTATAGCAACAAAAGCAGCTTCGAGTACAAAGAGTATTTTACTAAAAGGGTCAAAATGACCCCCGTCCGCCGTTCTAGGAATACAAGTCAATATTTCAAAAACTAACAAATCTAGAAAGCTGAATTTTTTTTAGAAATATATGTTATCTATTTAGGAAAAGTAAAAAAATTTCAAATGATTTCGCCCAAGCAAACAAAAGTAATCAACGGGCGAAAGTACTCAGGTGTCAAAATGACCCCTCCCGCCGTTCTAGTGTTAATATTTATATATAATGCAGTTCAATTATATAAATACAATTTTAAGTGCGAATCTTTGCATGTTTATATATTTAATGAAAATTAAAGATAAATAATAATAATAACAAACTAAAAGAAAGTCAATTGTAACTTTTATAGACCATAAAATTAAACTTATTTAAAAATTTATTTACTGTTATTTACATAAATAAGCTACTATTTTTCACAGTGAAATAAATGTACCGGATTTTACCAACTCGCTTTTTAACTTTTGAATTTTTTAAATCTTGGATTCTTATGATTATAGTTAGAATAACTGTCTTTATGCTTAAAAATAAGTTCTAAAAAGTTATTGAATCGCTGAAAATAGTTATTACGTAGGTAATAATTACAAAATCAAGAATACGAAAAAAAAAAGTCATATTAACATTTTAAAAAGGGTATTAAAAAAATCATCAAATATTCGAAATATTTTCATAAAGAAACAAAATTAAAATAATGTAATTATTCACACATTTATATCACGTTTAATTTATTTCTCTGATAAAAATTGTTGATAATCGGTGATATAACAGTAAATAATTTTAAATTACAACAAAAAATTTCTGATCTATAGACATATAAATATGCTTTTTTTTTTTTTTTTTTTTTTTACTTTTTATTACATATTTAAACATGCAAAATTTCGTAGTTAAAAAAGAACTTATGTGCTACAAAACATACGTTTAATTCACACATTTTTCGTAAATTTCAATTATTATACATATTTTTCCAATTGCGGTTAGAAAATGATTAATAAAAATTTTCGTTCCGAAAAACAAGAACAAGCCGGATTTGATCCCGGGCCGAATAAAAAAACTGAAATCCAGCGTCCTAACCTATGGTGCTGCGGAGCCGCCTACCAATATTATCCGCCTAAAATTTATCCGATTATGAACTGTAGCTTAAACTTTGCGAGTATTTTCTCAAGACCCCCTGGGGTTTGCGCTTTATGGCGCTCATATATTTATACAGGGTGCAATATGTTATATATCGCCGACCTTTAATTTCTCAACCGTTGATCGTTGACATATATATAGTTCTAATTACAAAAACGTTTCAAATGAGCTAATTACTCATGTTGTGGCATTATTTAAAGTAAAAAAATCAATTTTATAAAAATTACAAAATCTAACTTTTTATACGGCCCCCCAGTCCCTATAGTTATATTTAGTAAAAGTTTACACATATCATAACAGATACAACACAAAACGTTTGACATCTGTACTACAAAAATTGACACAGTTATTAAATTTCAAAGTTTGTAATTTTTGAACATGATTTTGTCTGTCATTGAGGAATCAGTTAAAAGATGAATTAAAGTAATTCGAGATCAAAATGAGGGTGCAATTCCGCTGACATTTATCTAGTCCTTAGTGAGTATGTTTTATTTTTCGGTTGTCGATTCTACCTACTTTGACGTTTGAATGTTGTTCGACCCATAAACGTTAGTTCAAATTTTTAGATGAAATAACCCTAATGATTCCCCGATTTGGCGATATCCGCTAAAAGTGGTTTCGCCGTAATAAGGACATTAGGGCGTAATAAGGACTATAGGGACTGGGGGAGCGTATAAAAATGTTAGATTTCATGATTTTTATAAAATTGATTTTTTACTTTAAATAATGGGACAACGTGAATATTTAGCTCATTTGAAACGTTTTCGTAATTGGAACTATATGTCTACGGCCAACGGTTGAGAAATTAAAGGTCTGAGATAGATAACATATTGCACCCTGTATACTAACTATACTCTTTGGATATACAAATGTTCATCGCATTGGGTGAGGCCAACCTCGGATCCTCTCCTTGTTAGTACTACTTATGTGATTAGTTGTCATCACGTTGTAAAGTAATTATGAATATTCCAATGAGGGTTCATTTTTGACGGCCTATTATCTACTAGAGGGATATAGGCCCTCCGTGAGGGGTCTTTCTAAGGGAACCGAATCCGTATTTACGCATGAAAAATCCAAGGTTTCGAGGAAAACCACGAAAACTCCGAAACGGTTAGGCCGACGGGCGCGATTGGGTTCCAACCCAGCATCTCCCGTCTACCAGCTTCGAGAGCGAATATTCCAATGAAATTATCTCGAACCTTGGTTCTCCAAGCGTTAATACGGGTTAGGTTCCCTTAGAAAGACCTCCACGGAAGGCACTCTCCTCCTTAGGGCCTATATCCCACGTGCTGATAATCGGCCGACATAAATACAACCAACCAACCAATGAAATTACCAATAAGATATATGTATGGCTATGCTCACTTTCAATGTACGATAGGTTTTCAACACACATGCGTCACACGAATATCGAAAGGCGCATCACGGTTTTTTTTTTAATTGCCTAATGTTATTATTGGCATGGCGCATGCTGACAAGTTAAAAATACCATAGCAGCCAATTTTTATGCATTTTTGTTAACACTATTTTTTATATATAAACTTTGCCTTATTTGATTGGCGAAAATATAAGATGCGATATTAAATATCAAACTTTTCTATAAAAAAAAGTGGTAAGAAAAGAGGATAATATTTTGAAGCTAGGACAACACCACACAAGACACTCACAGACAACTGATTACCATATTATTACTGATCTACGGCAATGAATTTAAGGATTCATTTAAACGATATTCACTTTCCCTCGGTCAATTTAACTTCATCTAAATTCATTAAATTGCCTTGTTATTGGTACTTATGATGAAATTATTCAGCAGATTTCATAACACAGCTTTCAAATAATTATTATGGTTTATATTGAGGTATAAGTGTTAAAAAAGTATGCACTTTTTTTCACCGTTGGAAAGTTATAAGCCAGAACTGTATCTTTAATTTAATCATTTTTATTCTTGTGCTGTTAAAATCTATTTCGAAAGTAAATTTTTGTTTTCAAGGAAATTTATTTACAATATTATAGAAGAAAGTGAAACATGTTTGTTTTTGAAGAAATCAATAATTTTAATAACTTTACTTGCTGATAAAGTATATTTTTTAATGCATTCTTAGTAGATTACATTATATTTTTACGAGATCTATCTTTTATGATACGCCACAGAATTGTTTTCTAGAAAGCCAGTAGAACTTTTATTCCTAAAAGAATGAGCAAGCTGAAAATTTATAATAAAATATTTCCAATTTAAGTTTGTAATATATTCTTTTAACATTCGCTTTCAATAATTCAGTTCATTTTACAAAAAATGTTCTTAGAAAGTTTAGTCTTGATTATTGTAAGGAAATTGAATTCCATAAAATTATTCTATGAAATGTAATATGTTTTATTACTACTGCAATTTTTTTTCATTTTTCATATGAATGTAATTAAGTTCAGTGACTGGATCTTTTGTTAGAATAATGGAATAAATTTTATCTTTATTCATTTTTTGTTGAGGATATGCTGTTTTAATGAATAAAAAATTAGTCATAAAATTTTCTAAAACCTGAAATGTTTTTACTGCTAAAATCTTGTAACTTTCACAATATCCTTATATCGTCATGCTTGACATACGTTTAAAATGCATGATATCCCATTTTTGCAATAAATAAATTCCAATAAGAATATAGGAAATGTGATGTAAACAGAAGTGGGGTAAGGAAAATTTATGTTATTTCCCAAAACTTTATAGAGATATGTATATAACTTTTATAAGTTTTAGACATCCCTGGACAATATGCACGTTTTACAGATTTGCATGTTTACTGCCCTTTTATTCTCTAAATTAAACACCATTTCTCACAATATGTCAAATACCTTTTCAACGACATGTTTCTCCTTCTACACACGAAAATGTTATCGAAATTGCATCTTTCCGTGTAGCAAAGTTAAATACCATTGGACTACGTAATAAAGTTGACCTCGAGTTTTCAATTTGCAAACCGTCCATTCAACTTAATTTAATACAATTAACATAAAATATCTTTTCACAATTGCTACTTTAATTTTTCGCGTAAATGTATTTGAGACATTAAATAAAATGATAATAGGTAATAAGAAATTAAACCGTCATTATATTTTTTAAGCAGTAGTACATCTGATATACATAAAAATTATACAATACTGAAATATTAAAAAATATTTATTATGGCATAAAGAGAAAATATCGCGTTATCGAAAAGTCACAAAAGAAACAAAATTTGAATATCGAAAAGTATATACCGGGTGAACAGCAATAAGATATAAAGCAACCCTTCTCTGACATCCCTGTATATCGAAGTACTTCAAATTTTGTTCACATAGTATTCAGGAAATGGGGAAACGGCTTATGCGAAAATTAAATTGTTCGATTAACATCAATAGATGGCGCTGTACAACAGAAAATATGACAAAATGAAAATACTAATAATAATAAAAAAAAAATACTTAAAATTTATATTACCATCTCGAAAAAAAAAAGTAAAGCAGCATAAAGTGCCATTGTAACTGCAATTTTGCCCTGTAAGCATAAAACTTTGCATAAATGAATGGTTTTCAGCTTTGTTCTGGTTATAAAATAGAATAAAAATTGGAGAAGGTCATTCTTATTACTGATGGCTGTCCCGCTGCCGGAACGCGCTTTGCTTCTGAAGCTGTTTTATGAAAACAAAGGAAAGGCTTCTGCTGCAGTTCGCAAGTTTCGCGGACTTAAGTATATGCACAAATGTAAATTTCTTCTACAAGCTCTCAGGAGACTGATCTCTTGATTCGAGAAAATTTGGAATTCAGTCGTGTCGATGACACAAAACGGTTCCTTCGGACGTTGTTGAAGATGTTGCTAAAGCAAATTTTTTAGCAATCAGTGGATGATGTTCTTGGCAGTAGCAGTGTCACGAAATTTGGATGTTCACTATAACACATTGTGAGATGAACTGAGAAAAATAGTGCATTATTTTCCGGACAAAATCAGTCATAATCAACAGGTGCTGGCCATCGATAGGAATACGCGTCTGATCTTTGAATTTGACATCCATTTCTAGAGTTGAAGTGGATGCATTATAGCTATGGCAGATTTTATCCTTCTTACAGGCTAATTTATACTTCAGTGGAACAATGAACAACCACAACTGTCGGATTTGGGACACGGAAAACCCCTGTATATTCCAAAAGATTCCACCCTACTCACCGAAAGTAACCACGCATGGTGGAGAGGATGAGAAGGATACCTCTTTCGAGAGTTGAGCATTTTAACAGTGTTTTCTTTATCGTTGATTAATTTAAGGAAAAGGAACTATAATGAAATATATTTTTATAATACTAAGTATATAAAAAATAATTAAATGTATGAAAATATAATGCTGCGGTGTCAATATATCTCAAAACTTCTAATTTCTTTATTTTTCTGCCCTCCTCTCCAACATAACCTTGTCCCACTTGAATTTAGTTCTGCACATTTCGATACGGACAATAATTTATGTTTATAAAATTGTTTCAGTAGTTCTAAAATAATAGGAATTATATGTTTTAGGATGTACATGGTGGACTAGCCAAGTATGTGACTAAAATCGTCTCTAGAATAAAATTTTATTTTCTGCATGTTGTCATTTGTAAAAATTTCTTCAAATTATTTTCCATTGGTGACATTAATCTCAATGCTACCAAGATCGGTGTGCAATTTTAGAGTATTTCCTGGTGCTCTTGAACTTTGTTATATATATTTCTATATATTCGAGCTAGGTTTCATCTCATTTTCAGATAGAATTTTAGTTTTGTGATGTATCTGAAGTTTATTATTATTATTATTGTTATTATTGTTGTTGGTGTTATTGTTATTGTCATTTCATTTATAATATCAAACAGATAAATAGTTTGCAGCATAATTTAAAATTGTATATTATGCCTTTATCTACTGACGGTACTTATAAATACTATTAAAATAACTTGCTATAAAATTCATTTAATGCATCGATTAATAGTAATACAGTTCAGAATAATACAGATGCATTACTTTATCTTGTTTCAAAAGCATTATTGGTTGCACAATATTTTTTAAAGGATTATTTATTTTGCCTTTGCTTCTTTTCAGCTTTCTTTGCGTTGAGGGAGGGGGGAATCTTCCTTCCCGAAATATTTCTATATTTTTATTGTAAAAACATTATATTTATACATTTCCTAATTCTACAAAATAATAAGAAAAATATTTAAAATAAAAAATTTGAGTGGGGTTATAAATATAGCACAAAATCCCTATAATTCAAATTTACTTAATCCTTCTAAATCCTTCAGTCTTTCAATCCTTCTAAAACTCTTCTAAAATTTATTAAATGATTATGTAAATCTTCTGATGTAGTTTCAAAAATTCAAGAAAAATGATTTTGAAAATAAAATTTTCATGAATTAATAATTCAGTAGATAAAGGGTTAACTAAATTTCATCTACATAGAGATCATTTTTCCGTAACTGATATATATGTGAATATAGATTAATTTTTAAAAGGTTACAGAAATTAATCGGGTCCAGGACCTCAACTGCATTAAGACGGCCGTAATAAAAATATGTTTTCTTATTTTCAAAAATATTAAAAAATCACATAATGGTCACAATGTGACTGAGGACACATTTAGGAAGTTAGGATTTACATGACTTACTGTAACTTCACGAAAATTTAAAAACTGCCATTAAAATGTTTTTTAATGATTAATATGTTTTGAAGTGTCATTGTTCCTTTTTTAAAGTTTCTGAAGAAATACAAATTTGAGTTTCAATCTAACGCCCGTTTGTGGTGCCATTTCGGTCACAGATGTCACAAGAACCAGTAAAACTGTAGTGACATCACAGTGACGTCAATACCACGATGCTTGCTCAACGGATAGTTCAGCTAGCCTTAACTCAAATAAAACTTTCAAAAAGGGTAAAGGATCTATTCCAGCTTTAAGACAAAATCTCAATATCGAATGAAGTCTAAGTTTTGATATTTTAGGAATGGCTAGAAAACACTTATTAGATAGCCCTGAACTAAAATGTGGCGATCATATCACAACAGCACTAGTTTTTAAACTACACTATCCGTTATTTGAAATAGATTTATTCCGGTACTAACTTTGGAGAAGGTTTTTCAAACTACAGTAAATAAACTTAAACTTTTTCATTTCGAAATTTTTTACCACCTGTGACTCACACACGGCGGTTTCCCAAAACCCCCATTCATTTAGACAAGATGACTTAGTAATCACAGCTGCTCCAACGTCGAATATTTGAACTCTTCCAAGCGAGTATCATTTTGTTCTGAAATGTAGGTTTTCCATACTTTGCATACAAATTTCTGTCTGAGCATAGTCTGAAACAGCAGCCTGTGCGCATGTCGCTACTATCATACAGAGGTATCCTACTCTGTTCAAAATCTGCAGAAAACCGTTCAGTCATTCAACCGTTTTCGTAAAAACGGTCACATAGCCGTAATATATATTTCTATTTTGACCAATGAGAACACTCTATAATATAGATAAATAACCATTTCTATAAAAACGGTTGAATGGTTGGACAGTTTATTGCAGATTTTTATCAGTATACATTGTAGCATCTTTTTGTGTTTGGCGATATTTGAATGCAATTATGTTAACTATCTTATAGAAATGGACACATTCACTTTTTTTCGTTTTGGTGAATCCAAAGGGTATACAGTATACACAGTATAGATACACATACAGGTATCTGCAAATTAGTTGGCGAAAAAGAATGATTTATTGAATGGAATTGACAGGAAAGAAATTAAAGTACATATTTTTGTAACATAGAAAAATAGTTGAAATTTACCATTATCGAACAAAATTTCGTCGTACTTGCACAGCAGAATGAGTTTCATGAAACCAAAGACAGCATTTTGCTGTTTTAGCACCGTTGTACATCTCCATTATCGTAATGCTGAACAAGAATGATTACCGCTCGCTAAGTGATAGCGTCAGTTATGACACTTAACGTCATCTATGACTAAACTTCGGCAATATTACTTTCAACTAGTTAATTTTATTTAATATTTCGGAAGTTTTTAACTTACGAAATCGCTCAACTAATTTGTAGACAATCTGTATATTGGGCACTGATGAATATAATGATCTCTTAAATTTCCGGCTTCTGCCATCGACGTTTATGTCTTTTCTTAAGAATTTCGTTTCTAATATTATTAATTTATTATTACTCACTCTCAATTTTTAATTGAATATTGTTAATTAAAACAACTTTTAGTATTTAATATCATCTAAAGCAATATTTTTATAGTTAAAATGGAACAGATATTTAAATGCAATAATCATGTCGAATATAATTTCATAAAAATATTTTTGTTGTAAATTTAGTTATATAAAAATGCCTAATTAATAGGGTTATTTTATTAAAGTATTCATTTTTGGAAATTAAGTGTAATTTTTCATATTTAAATTACGTATATAAATTATCAGTTACTGTCTATCATTTATTGTAAGTGGAATAATGCTAATGAAATTGTTTATGAAATTGTTTTAATAATTATTAACACATGTTATCTATATATTGATAAATAAACTGAATAAGTATAAACTCAAAAATACAATTTTCTGAATTTACACTAAAAGCATTTTTATGTTATAACTAGTTAAAGTTATTATAAAATTAGCAGAATTAATATATTAAAGTATTATTATTCTGTTATCTGTTTTAAAATAAATTATCATTCTTCATATATAATTTACGTTAGATAATGTAATAAATTATTTTTCTTTTAGTTGCGTTATAGTTTTAAATTGTCATTTTCAAACAAAGTGCTGAAAAAATGTAATATATATCATATAAATAATATGAGAAATTAAAATGGTAAATTAAAATGGTTGCAACAGTTAAATAAACTATTTATATATTCACAATGAATTTTTTGTCTATTCCGAGATAAAATTATTTTCATGAACATTGAAAAGATATAGGCATTCGTCACAAACGTTTTACGCTCCAAAAAGCTAAAAGTCTCCAATTTTGGTTTATTTGCTGTCTAAGACCACAACGTACGATAAAGTGAAAACACTCGATTTCGCGAGGAATAGGGCCTCTAAAATCTTGTAAGGTGATCAGGGTTCTGTCTAAAAAAGATTTTTTAATACGTTAAATATAAGTAATCTTTTAACTTGGAGACAAATTTAATGTACAATATCACCCATTTTCCTTTGCAGTATTTCTGGTTTATACCGAATTATTAAAACATATATGTCTGTTCCAGATCATTTAACTTTTATTTTACAGTATTTCTATTATATTCAGATTTGTAAATCATAGTTTCGCCTCTGTTAGGTTTGTCGATCACATCATTTTAAAAGTTTTTGATGAGAGCGAAAAAAGTATCTATGCTGAGTAACTGGAGGTATTTGTACTTTACATAAAACGCAGCTAATCTGTTAAAAAATATATTTGTATATATGTCAAAACAACGGAATTTTTCTACATTCTACTCCGGGAAGGGAATTCATTCGCAGACGCTGCAACAATCTATCCTCAGACAGAAAGTGTTAGTTTACCCTCATAAATTATAGCCGTTTACCACAACTTCCAAATACATATCACAGATTTTTAGTGCAAAACACGTTCCAAATCCACATAATTTTCGAAACTTTAGAGATCCTAAGGACGTTTCTGAGACAGTCACGCGCATATATAGCATTCAATGCCATGAATTAGATGGTAGCGTTCGATGTACGGATTAGAACTGCCTATTTAGCAGATTTTATTTAATTCGGGAACATTCCACTATTTCTGAATAAAACTATACGTTTTTTTTTACCGATATACTGTGAATATTACAATTTAAAAATAGTGGTAGATATTTGAAAAAAATATATAGTACTCCAAACTGGCAACATTGGTCACGATTTTATTCAAAACGAGTTTACTATCTTTAGAATAGCGCAATGTAATCTCTAAAAAAAATCTATAAATATTTCATGCGAGTTTGAATATATATATATATATATATATATATATATATATATATATATATTACAGTGCTTGAAAAAATGCATCACCTTTTGTTGTATCATAATTGAAGATAGAATAAGGAATCCGAATACTACCATTTAACTGGGAGTTTATTCTAGTTTCTGCCTTGAATTAAGGAACTCAAATACGGTGTCAAAAGTGCGTGTTACCTTTTGAAATTTCAAATTAATTCAAATTTTTAGATGTAAAAGACGTCTCTTTAAGAATCGCATTCATATTCAGAATGTGGATACGGCTCTCAATCGAATGGAAATGTTCTCATTTTTCTGCGAGGATTTGAGGAGGAAGTAACATGGGTTGGTGCTTTTTTTCCCCGAGACTGTACAAAAAAAAAAAAAAAAAAAAAAAAAAAAGAAAAGAAAAAGAAAAAGTAGGAAAAAAAGAGAGGATACTGGACGGTGTCACATTTATTGGTTACTTTTTTTACTTCCTTTTAAGTTTGAAATTTCAACATAAACTGTTCTATCCAATCTATTTTATATTTATAGAATGAAGATACGAATAGAGTATGTGAGTTTCCACAGCACACATTGTATCGCTGTGGAAAATGGAAAACTTTCTTTTGCCATTATTTTCTTTTAAATAAATATTATTGAAAATTCCTTAAACGCGAATTTTATGTCATTTAACCTCTTGAAGGATGGTGGGATATAATATATCCCACTTAATTTTAATTGCGAAATACCGCATTGACACCAGAATTTTGGAAGGAAAATGTAGGAAAGGAAAGGAAGGAAAATTTTAATTACACTAAGTACGCGAAGAAAAGTTCTTACATATTTTTAAATAAACTTGTCTTTAAATTCTAGTGTCATTCAATTATTTCAGCATTTTACGAATAGAAGTACTTTGTCCCTGAAAGGGTTAAAATATATAACAGAAACTACTATTTCTTCATTTCGAATTAGTAGCTGTTTCTCATATTGTACATAAAGAAAAACTTCAATTTTCCAGAATAATTAAGTTACACCACAATTTTTATAGTTACATAAGTTTTACTCCCAGAACTCATAGTGTAAAGAAAGTATTATAATCATGATTTCCATGTGCGCGTGCAAGGGAGCAGAATAACTCCCAAATGGTACTTCTGTCAGTTCTCCCATTTGGCGAATATGATATACACCAATGCCGCAAAAACTGTAAAGATTTGCACAAACATTGGCCGACGAAGTAAGTATATATTTCAATTTTAAACGATTTTCGAACACTTTTGCTACTGATTCTATAAGTAAAACAACCAAAGAAATGTGACAGAATACAAGTGATGAATATTGCGGGTATGTTTTGAAGCATTATTAATGCAGAGGCAAAATCTCCAGTTTGGAAACGGGAGGTACAGCATTCGATTCCAGCTGAATCCACTACTCCCTGTAAGAAATTTATATAAAAAAAAATATTTTTTCTTAGTTACCCAACACTGGAAGCAATCCAGATATTTTCTGTACTGAAAATAAGAAATAGACATACCATTATTAGTCAAAATAAAATTTTTACAGTATATTACAATTCTTAAAATGGTGGATCAGAAATATTTAGTATTTCTTATTTTCTTAAACAATCTTATATAACACAAAAGTTTTTCTGAAAAAAGTTTAAAGAAATAGAACTAACTCGTTAGATTTTATTGAAGCATGATTGACTAAAAATAATGAAAACTGATATTAATATTTATAAATGATCTGAATGTGCACCCTGACATAATTCGTCTTGTAAAATTAAAGTGAAACTGGTTAGGAAATTGGGACAACTTTAAAACGATAATACTTTAAAGCAATATGCCATTAACTTTGCAACATTTTATTTAATTGTTATGAACTAAGCTAGGGACCTACAACCAACTTAAAATAGAAAAGATTGCCTTATTTAATGACAGAAAATTTTCCATTAAAAAAGACAAAGATTGCATTTCTGAATATACGACTTTCAGACAAAAAAGTTTGATATCCCTTTAATCGACTAAATGCGGTTAAATTTGAGTATCATATTGACTATATTGCATCAGAAATTCAAAATTTAGTTACAATTTTCACGCTTTCTTGGAAATATCTTATAACTTTGTAAACAGAATATAATACGAAATCATTTATTTTTTTTTACAAATGTGATGAATTAGATTTAAGTTTCAATAATCACAACATAACAGTTTTTTGTAATTTAGCACCTTTTTCTATTTAACCCCGATTGCCTCAAATTATTAATCAAGAAATAAGTCAATAAATATCTTCCTTAATGGATGAATATATGTTGGAAAATGTATATAATAATAATAGAAATTTATATAAGTTTTTACTATTAAACTAAATAAGCCGATAGTTAAAGCTGTTTTTTAAAATATTTACAGAAAAAATTAGATTAATTAATAAAACATATACCATTATTGAAATTTTTAAAGCAATGTAAAAAAAAATAATGATATCCTATCTGTAAACGAAAATATTTTTGTTATTGCAAATTTTTCATATAACATTTTTTATAAAATAAAAGCACCTATGAAAATGGTTGAGAAAGCAACCGTAAAAAAAATAATAATTGGCTTTGGTTATTACACTATCCTTAATAAATGTGGTCAATCAAAGTGTTTTGTATGAAAAATAAAATCTACTTTTACTAATACACAAATTATATAAGTTTAATATGAAATTTTTTAATGGTACTTAGACGAACCGTCAGAGTATAATAGGTTAACGAAAACTACTATCTTACCAGAGTGTTTGAACAATAATTTTTATTCTGTGTAAATCTCGGAATGTCCATCATTAATAAAGAAAATATCACTCAAAAATTCTAGTAGGATAGTAGTTTCTTAATAAAAATTAGCCATTCGATGCAACGTCAGTGACGTCACAAATGGTACCAAGCATCAAAGTCACGACGGCTTTATAAATGTGATATCTTTAAATCGTCACTTTGTCGTCAAAAGAAAATCACTGTGACCAATAGTTGCTACATCCATAGGCCTATTTAAAACCATAGAATTTATGTCTTAAAAAGAGCAAAAAATTTTATTCTAAAAAAGTGGTGGGAAGATTGTATGTGCACACCCTTTGACACTTCGCCTAATGCGTCAACGACCGAAAGGCGACAACAAAAAGCCCCACATGCAAATCGTCACAAAATTGGATACAGCGACGTTACAGTGACACGTTTATTACGTCAACTGATGGCAATGGGGACTGTAACTATTGCATTTAGTTCAAGGTGCTATCGCAGATTTGCCCGAAAATCTTCCAAATGTTCTGTTAAATAAATCTGTACCCCTATATATTTTAAAACTTAAAAAATATACATGCACTTTTGCAACGTTTTAACTGAAAATTATGTACAGTTTTTTTATTTTTTTTTTCATAAATAACTGCAAAATACTTTGTTCATACGACAAAATTACGAAGCGTAAAAAAGCTTGTGATTTTTTTTTTTTTAAGTAACTTTAATTGACTTACCGAAAGAAATATTTTATGCAAATTAGTGAATGGAAAATCTTTTCTTTATAAATACTTCTCCGCAAACACCAAAGTTTACCTAAGATATTGTTTCAAGTGTAACAGAGAAAAAAATATCGGAAGTAAATATATTAGTTAAAAGAAATAAAAAAAAACAAACAAAAAACTCCGAAAAGAATCATTTTGAGACTTTTTTTCCCAATGTTCCGAAACCATTATTTTTTTTATCAGGATTATTACACTAATGGAAAAGGGAATAAAAATCTATTTTTGAAAATTGTTTTTTAATGTTCTTTTGGAAAAAAATCCAATTTTAATATGAAATATATAATGATATCCCAGCTGTGAGAAAAAATATTATCTCGAGTCGTAAAACGCATAAGAGTTTCGATGCCGCTGGGGAAATTTTATCGTGAGCATTTAGGGAATCTCGTGTCGGTGTCGTCCTAGTTACAAAAGGCTTCTCATACAGGGTTTTTTTTTTTAGAATAAATCACTGCAATAAATATGAATGATGAATGATTTTACACACAAATTTATTTTACACAATTGTTTAGAGGATTGAGAATTTTATAAATATTTAATAGCTATCTTTTGGTATTTATTTAAAAGGTGTTACCTTTTATAAATATATTATGACAAGAACAATACATTTTTGTTTGTTCGCTTTTTTTTTACAGAAATTGTCTAATCTTTGAGAATTTTACTAAAATTATACATAGTCGACATGGATTAGTTTGGTAAAAATAATGCTTAATTATGCACAAGTTATACAGACTAACATAAGGAGTCAAAGGATGAGAAGATAGCTACATACCTAAAGGCATAGCTGTCAACATCTTACGCTTTTTAGTACCACAAAAATTTTATCGAAAATTTTACCGTCTTAAATCGTCGTAAGCGACCGAATAAACAAGGCAAAATTTTCTATTAAATTTTTGTGGTTCAAAAAAGCGGAAGTGTTGGCAGCTATAGTAAAGGTTATGTTTGGTTGCCAATGTAAGATATTGCTGCCCTTCTGTGCTCTGCAAATGTCCCAACAGTAAATATGTTTTTCTCCTATGTTTATGAGCATGTTTGGGTAGATCAACCCAAGCACTCTAATGATTTGTTATTTCAGTTCAGAAATGGATTTAAGAAGTTGCTGACTGCAAACTTTATAATTAACAAAAACTCAGACATTAAAAATCACGCGAAAGGTCTGGTAATCGTAGTGGACAGGACAAACCTGCATTTACAAGCTTACGGAAAATATGAAGCTGTACCAGATATACGAGTTTTTTAAGCAAAAATAGTTTCGATGGATATTGAGTAAATTTTATCGTACACATTTGGAGAATCTCATGTCGTTATCAACCTAGGTGCCTAAGGCTTTATTCTTGGATATGTTTTTATAATAAATCCCCGCAATAAATATAAATGAAGAAAAACATCCTATTTTCGTGTGCAAAGTATCAGACACAGCGTGTTCTATTATTGAAAATCATTGTTTTGAATAGCAAATGTTTCCTTTCTTTCGTTGTGTTTTTTAACATTCTGCAATTCCATAATGTTTTGTCTCTCTTCCTTAAGGTTCCTATAAGGCATTGATCGTTTCTACTCTTTTTGCCTAGTACCTAATTTGATTTCTTTACTTCTGGATCATTCGAGATAATACTCTTGCCGCAACAGGTCTCAAAGTACACCCTCCATCCCCTTTCAAAGTAAAAATTTTAAATATGCTGAATGATTTCAAACAACATTTTTCATTACACGATGTTTAGATGAGATTCAATTTTTGTTTTGATAGCCTTTTTCATAATAAAACCAGCGAGCCTTCCACATTGCATGCTTATCTATTTACACACTTATTTCTGATATTATTTGCTGAAACGTTTTCTCATGAATTCTTAATCAAGTGCAATTTTTTTAAATCAAACAACGTATTTTAACAAAATGGGAGCGTGCTACGTCAAAAGCCTGTTCAAAAACTTTTCGTATAATATCTCATTCACCACCGTTCGTTTTGTATGTTTATAGAAAAAGGAATGTTGACCTCCGTAATAATATACACTCATATTCAAAATTATCTTTACAGTTATTCTTTTTTTTCTAAACACTGATTGTCACATATTATTGAACTTTTTTAATGTTTCATGCAACAGCTTTATATAATATGTAGTTATCGTAATTTTAAATTTGTATTTGTGTTTTATGATGTTATTTGTAATTCCTCACAAATTCATAAAATTATCGTTTGTAGTATTTGAGAAATCTGTGATTTTATGCATGAAAAGAAAATTTTGGACATGAGCGTGCTTTATGAGAATTGACAAAAATTACTTCATACAAGTGGAATAGCAAGGGAACATTTCAATTTTGATTAATATTATATTATTTTTTCTGAAAAACATTAAAACCATTTTACAAGTATTTT
The DNA here is from genome assembly GCA_963932465.1 of Maratus speciosus. Classification (NCBI taxonomy): domain Eukaryota; kingdom Metazoa; phylum Arthropoda; class Arachnida; order Araneae; family Salticidae; genus Maratus; species Maratus speciosus. The sequence continues at coordinate 113,407,488 of OZ010796.1, read as the reverse complement.
AATTAAATTTAATATTATGTACTTTCCTTTAATTCACTCTGCTTTTCAAAATAAATGACTTTCCTAATATATACTCTTCACTGAAATCTATTTTAATTTTTATTACTGAGAATAACGTTAGTTTGCTATGCACCTAACATTTTAAAAATATTTAATCAAATAGCTTATGCGTGGGTACTAAATTAAATTAGACAATGTTTGTAAACGCCTATCTAAAGTTATTTTCATCATAGCTCAATGAAGCGACAGGGACTTTTCACCGTTCATTAAATTAAAAATAAACTTTCTCTTGGAAGGGACTGTAATCTGGAAACTTACTTCAAAGTTCAGTAGCAATAAAAATGTTTAGTTCACGGATGTAAAATTTTAGAATAAAATGTTTTTTAGAAATAATGTTCCAGTTTTAATTGTGTTTGCACAATTGCATGACAAATGAAACTGTAGAGTAGTGGAAAATAAAAGCAAACACACCCTGCCAAGTCTGCAACAAATTATTCTAGAAGAAAGTTACAGGCACTGAACGATTAGAAATAAAGTCTACTGTTAAATGGTGTTGATAAAATTTGCTAAAACGAACACAAACATTGTTTTCTTTTTCAAAAGCAATACCCATGTTTGACACCATAAATGAATTCTAGCCCCTTCAATTAGCCTAAATCCAAATTTTCCTGGAATTCGTACAATTAGATTCTGAGAAAATAATATTTTTTAAATGTGCCTATTTTAGGGGCGGTATACGAATTGAAGTTCGGTACTCTATATTTGAATAGGTACAGAATGACTACGCCACTTTTATTAATGTTATTAATGTTATTATTTCTTGCGATATGACCATTTCACTTGCTAAATATATTTCGACTATTGACAGCTCAAATATTTCAATAAAACGAGTAAAATATATATTTTTTTAAATTATGCTTTTCTGCACTTCATAGGCGGCCCCTTAAACAGTCATTTGATGTTTTTTAATAATAATAATAATAATTTTAAAAATAATTTAACAGTAATTTAATAGTAACTGCAAGAAATAAAAATTTGAAATTGAGAATTTGCATAAAGAAGGACGTAATAAATATAAATTTATCAAAAAATTGATGTTGCAATTTATTTTTTTTTTCGAATATTAATTTCATAATTCATATTATAAAATTTTTTAAATATGCATTTATGAGTATTTTTTTTTAGTGTTGTTACCGTACACAAACTTATTACATTAGGATTATAATTTCAGGAAATATTAATAAAAATATAAAAATGTAATTTAACATTAGAAGCTCTAAATTTTGAATGTTTATAATTCAAAAACCTGTGATTCAAATGACTAGAAATTTCGTTTCTAGGCATAGTTTGAGCCGTACATTTAAAAGATTTTTAGGTAGCTTTCTTTACAAAAAGCTACCTATTGCAGCCGTTCGGAGGAAAGCGATTTCAAAAAAATTTGGTATATTTTCATTGATCATGACCCCCAGACCCCGAAACCACCCTCCGTTCAAAATTGATATATATATATATATATATATATATATATATATATATATATATATATATATATATATCAATATATATATATATATATATATATATATATCTGACCTATGTCACACTGTAACTCACGTATTTATGAACCGATTTGGATGTAATTCGGTGTGTACATAGTACATACCAATGTTCGCTGGCCAGCTTCATCCGCCATTTTATTTCAAAATGGCGGCCATTTAAAAACAATTTAAAAAATTTTAAATTTGAAATGTTGTACCAAAAAATTGAAAATGGAAAAATATTTTTTTCTTATGTATTTGACCTTTATACAAAGACTCCGTAGCAGTTTTTGTTTCGTCTATATCTTAAAAAATGGCTCAGTTATAGCCTTTTGAATTTCTAGCGAAGCTGACATTTTGAAACGTCCTGAATTTCGTCACGCGATAAAAGGCGTATTTATGAACCGATTTGGATGTAACTTCGTTTATACATAGTACAGACCAATGTCTCGAACGGGTTCGTTGGCCAGCTTCATCTGCCATCTTGTTTAAAAATGGCGGCCATTTAAAATTTTAAGAAAAATTTAAATTTGAAATGTGGTAGCAAAAAATTGAAAATTGAAAAAATATTTTTTTCTTATGTGTTTGACCTTGATAAAAAGATTCGGGAGCAGTTTTTGTTTCGTCTATATCTTAAAAAATGGCTGAGTTATAGCATTTTGAATTTCTAGCGTGGCTGACATTTTGAAACGTCCTGATTTTTGCCACGTGATAACAGACGTATTTATGAACCGATTTGGATGTACCTTGGTGTGTACATAGTACATACAAATAACTCAACCAAGTTCGTTGACCAGCTTCATTCGCCATCTTGTTTCAAAATGGTGGCCATTTAAAAAATTTAAAAAAATTTAAATTTAAAATGAGATACCAAAAAATTCGAAAATGAAAAAGATTTTTTTTTGTATGTGTTTGACCTTAATACAAAGATTCCGGAACAGGTTTTGTTTCGTCTACATCTAAAAAAATTTCTGAGTTATAACATTTTGAATTTCTATTGTGGCTGACATTTTAAAACGACCTGATTTTTGTCACGCGATAACAGGCGTATTTATGAACCGATTTGAATGTAACTTGGTCTGTACATAGTACATACAAATGTCTCGACCGAGTTCGTTGGCCAGCTTCATTCGCCATCTTGTTTCAAAAGGGTTGCCATTTTTTAAAAAAATGTAATTTAAAATTTAAAATGAGGTATTAAAAAATTGGAAAATGAAAAAGATTTTTTCTATGTGTTTGGCCTTGATACAAAGATTCTGGAGCAGTTTTTGTTTCTGAAAATTTGTTCTTTTGTTTATATCTCAAAAAGTGGTTGAATTATACCACTTTGAATTTCTATCATGGCTAACACTTTGAAACGATCTTGTATTTGTCACGCGATACCACACGTATTCGCCTATTTCGATGGAATAGGGCATGTGGATAGTATACATCAATATTTCGACCAAGTTCGCTGGCCAGCTTCATCAGCCATCTTGTTTCAAAATGGCGGCCATTAAATTAAAAAAAAAATTATATTTAAAGTGAGGTGCAAAAAAATTATAAATTGAAAAAGGTTTCTTTCTTAAGTATTTGACCTTGATATAAGGATTCAGGAGCATTTTTTGTTTGTCTTTATCTTAAAAAATGGTTCAGTTTCTAATGTGGGTGACATTTTGAAAAATCTGATTTTTTGCCTGCGACAGCACTCGTATATATCAAACGATTCCGATATGAGTGAGCATGTGCACAGCAATTACTAAGGTCTCGACCAAGTTCACTGGTTAGCCTTATCTACCACGTTGTCTTAAAATGGCAGGCACTTTAAGAAATCGCCGAATTTGGCAGCCGCATTTTTAAGTGACTTTAAATAAAAGCAGCTTGGATAAAGCTGACTAATTTCGCGAAATTATCATTCATAATGATTTAGTATTGATAAAAATTAGTATTGAATCTCCTATATTCGGTTTCCACTTAATTGAGCTTCGTGTGTTTGAATAATATAAGTTGGCTTTTTAAAAATAAGGAATATGAAAGCTACCTCTTCCTCCCCAACACTGGCCGGGAGGACTTTTTCAAAATTGAGTATTGCTGTTTGAAAAAATAAAGTTTGGCCTGGTTTCGATTTATAGATGGCCTCTATACAAATTTTATATACAGTCGTTCCGTTTAAACGAATATTGACAATTCCAAGAAAAAAAAAAGATTAAGCAGGTTATTTGATTAAACAGGAATTCATAACTGTAATATTTAATGCTTAATAAAAAGGCAAAATAAGCATATACGATTTATTTAATTAACAGTATAATAAATCATTAATAGAGTAACATACAATAAAAATAAATACAAATGCTTATATAAAGTAAATACGTATTAATTTAATGTCAATACCTACATTTATATGGTTTACATCATACTTAATGCAGCTCGATTGAATTTGGTCAAATTTTCGCAACTTCTAATTTACGTTACTTATACAGCCTTAAAATAATCGTTTAAAGTGGCATGTTTAAGTCGAATTTTAAAGGAGTAAATATCGAGTTATTTTTTGAATGAGTGTAAAATATCACGACTACCATCTCGAGTTTGGAAGTGACGGCCGCATTGCCATTAAAGCCTGGTTAACAGCAACATGTTATGGCTGGGGAGATCAAGGTGGGGAAATCATTTGACCTGTCTATTATACACCTGACGGCCGAAATCATTGCAGGAAGAACCGAAATTTTGTTTCCAGTGTAAAGGAACCGAAAATGACAAAAGGTGGAAAGAAATTCCAGCTGAAACGTGTTTTCCACGCCTATTTTCAAACATCGGTCACACAGTTGTTATTCGATTAAGCGGGGACGTTTGTAAAATGTATTTGGTTTAAGCGGGTAAAAATAACATAGAACCAATAGGAATAAATTTGGTTCTAGAGGATTCTGTTCGAATAAGTGGATTATTCGATTATTCGTGAGCCGATTAAATGAAGAAGGCTCTACAGCATTTAAAAGTAGTTTTTATTTCCAATCGTTTTGTACCAGTAACTGTCTTCTATTATGATTAGTTGCAGAGTTAGTTCGGGCTGTTTATTTTTTTCCCACGAGTGTATATTATTTTTAATACTAGTCCACTATGAACCAAAAATTAAATTAATGATACTTTCAGCTTTCAAAGCATTTTCACTGAGTTTGTGAAAAACATTAAAACATTTATGCAACTATTAATTGAATTTTGAGTTATGAAATATTTATAAGTATACCGAAATCATGTCTTTAAAATTTTACTGAATTTTACAGAAAGATTTTTACAGTTTTTAATATTTTACAGAGTTTGAAAATTAAAAAATATAATGGAAATATAGAATTTTTCATCAAAGAAACACCCCACCCCATTAAATAATAAGAAACTTGTCTTTGAAGTTTAAGAAAGATGAACAGATATACTTGTACAACTGTTAAATACATTTTAGAAATATTTCATCTACAAAAATTAATATACTAAATTATATTTATTGACGTTTTGATAAATATTTGCAACTGTACTCAAATAATTTCTTTAAAATATTGTTTTTAACAGTTTCTAGAATTAGAATATATAAAAATAAAATGAAATTATGTAAATTTTTCAATTCTGAATCTTTCCACTCCATGTCTTTGAATAGTAAGAATAATGAAAATATACATTATAGAAAGATTTCATGCATTACAATTAATAAACTAAATATATATGTATAGGGGTTTTGTTAAACATTTACAACTGTACTCAAATAATTTTTTTTAAATATCGTTTTTAATAATTTCTAGAATTAGAAAACATAAAAATATAATAGAAATATAGAAATTTTTTAAAAGTGCAACTTTCCACTATATGTCTTTGAGTATTGAGAAATATGAAAAGATAGAATTGTACATTAAGTAAATAATTTTTAGAAAGATTTCATCTATTAAAATTAATATACTAAATCTATGTTTTTGGAGGATTGTTAAATATTTACAGCTATACTCAAATAATTTCTTAAAAAGTATGTATTTAATATTTTCAAAAATAAAATATATAAAAGTATAATTGAAATATAGAAATTTTTCAATAGTGAAACTTTCCACTCCTTGTCATTGAGTATTAAGAACTATGAAAAGATAGAATTTTCCATTTAGTAAATAAATTTTAGAAACATACACCTTAAATGTTAAAATTAATATACTAATTCTATATTAATTTTACTACAGATTACATACATATCTGTATATATGTAATCTATATTGTCTATCTGCATGTATCTTTTTAATATAGATACATACGTCTATTAAAATTAATATTCTAAATCTATATTTATTGGAGTTTTGTTAAATAGGTGAAACTGTACTCAGATAATTTATTTGAAATATTGTTTTTAATGTTTTGTAGAATAAGAAAATATAAAAATGTAATGGAAATATACAAATATAGAAGTTTTTAAGAGCTGCAAAATTTCCTCCATGTTATTGACTCTTCAAGAATACAAAAAGATAAAATTGTACAATTGTTAAATAAATTTTAGAAAGATTTCACCTATTAAAATTAATAAACAATATCTATATTCATTAGGGTTTCGTGAAATGTTTACAACTATACTGAAATTATATTCATTTGAAACATTGTTTTCAATATTTTATAGAATTAAAAAATCTAATGGAAATATCATATAAAACTTTTACACTCCATGTCTTTGAGCATTAAAAAAGCTGAACAGATTTATTGGAAAATAAGTTATCCATTTACATTTTTTTAGCTTTGTGCAGCGAATGTTGTTTTTAGAATATGATAAAATAAAGTGTCTATAATTTATTTTAAATTGTATTATTGCCAATTGATGCGTTAAACGAATTTTGCAAATTTTTCAATGGTACTTTAAATATTTTAGGTGCATGAAGGGTTAAATAAAACCAGCTATTCTGTGAGCAGAATGCGTTGTGTTTGAGACAAAACAGGTGGAATTTCTTCGTAGATTTCAAGACGAATTGAGCGGTTGAATGATTTTACATTGCAGGATTAAATTTTTGACTACATTTTGGTTCAGCATAGATTTAAACAAGGTGGAAATTGCTCGTCAAACGTGGCAAATGAGGCGCGTTCGTACTATAACTAGTTTTATAATTATTTTTTGCACCCCATATTGTACTGAATGTATATATGTTTTAACTTCATAAGTGCATAGTCTGTAACATCATTCAAATGCACTTGCAATATTTTTTTCCCATTGGCCGTAATGTAAAGAAAAACTTTTGACTGTTCCTGTAATTAAACTATACATCCGATTTTCATAAAATTTGAAATGGCTCGACAAAAATTTGCAAAAATCATATATTTAAAATTTCAGACCATTCGGTTGGGTAGTTTTTGCTCTGTTATATGCGGACAGACAGATGGACAGACGGACGGACGGACTGAACGACGACTATAGGTGCTACGTATTTATATAATTACGAACGCACCTAAAAAGAAAGGAGAAAAAACAGTCAATACATGTTTAGCGGAAATATAACATTTTGTAATGTAAGGTGAAACAATGATTCTGCTTTTTAAATATTGTTTTTTTACTGCATTTTTTATATCAAAATTATTTAATCATATCATATGAAAATATGTGACATGCGTATTTAATACGTGATAATGGTAAATTTTCAAGGACTCATACTGCTAAAAATAGGAAAATATTTGAACATTTGTAGTGTAAGTTACAGTAAATAATAATAATAATAAAAAAAAAAAAAAAAAAAAAAAAAAAAAAAAAAAAAAAAATTGGCAGAAATATAAATATTAACCCACAATTTGAGCTGGCATGCTGATTTTTTCTTTCTTACATTTATAATACTTCCGCTTTGTGAAATATAAATTGAAAAAACAACCATATCTCTACCGATAGCTGTTTTGAATAATAGTGCAAAACAGATTTTGGTTATAGGTATTTTAGAAAATACGAAAATCTCGGACTTTTGTTAATCATTATGTTTTACACCCGACACCTTCATTTATATTTTCAAACTTATTTGCAACTCTTCAAAATAATTAAATATATATAGAAAATTGTTCATGTTTTGTTAAAACGTCATATTCACCTTATTAAATTAATGTAAACAACGTGAATACATTGATTCACAATCTATTTGTTACTAAACAGATGAAAATATATACTTATAGAAAAGATTTTGTCCTAACTGACTCATGCCTACATAATCAACGCTGAGCCTCTACTATTGCACACTAGGAAAATGAAATTTCGAAGACATATTCTTATATTATGTAGGCACTTACTAAGAAAGGATTTTTGAAAATTCCCCCCGCCACGGTGGGTTAAGGGGGGGGGGGGAGACGAAAATGTTAGAACGTTTTACCATATCGCAACAGCAGTTTTAGGTAGGGCGTAAAATTCAAGATAACAAACCTATAAAAAAAAAATAATTAAACACGTATTTCAGAGGTTTTAGAAACTCCCCTACTAAAAGGGTTAAAGAGTTGGTCGAAAGTGTTAGGTCGTTTCGCCATATCTGAGGATCAGTTTTAGGTAGAAGCCAGAAAGTCAGGATAACAAATCCACTATAAATCAATTAAGCACGTAGCGGTTTTAGACCCCCACCCCCAAGGGTGTTAAAAGGGTCGAAAATTTTAGAATATTTCGCCATATCTCAGCAGCAGTTTTAGGTAGGATAGTGAAAGTCAGGGTGACAAATCTATTAAAAAAATAATTAAACACGTATTTCAGCGATTTTAGAAATCCCCCCTAAGTGGAGCGTAAAAAATTTCAGAAAATTTGGCATATCTCAGCAGCATTCGTTCTAGGTAGGAGCATGAAATTTAATCTAACAAACCTATTAAAAATAGTTAAACACATATTTCAGCGATTTTCGAAATTCTCACACACCCTCTCAAGGGGTTAAATGGGTGGGTCGAAAATTCTGTGTGCTCCATATCTGGAGCAATTTTAGGTACGAACGAGAAATTCAGGCTAAAAATCTACTAAAAAAATAATTAAACACGTAGAAATTCAGCCACCTAAGAGGGCTAAAGGTGGGGTAGAATGTTTAAGGTATTTTCGTCATATCTCAGCAGCAGTTTTAGGTAAGAGAGTGAAAGTCAGGATAACAAATCTATTAAAAAAAATAATTAAATACGTATTTCAGTGATTTTAGAAATTCCCCCTAATGGGGTTAAACGGGAAGATCGAAAATTTCAGAACATTTGGCATATCTCAGCAGCCGTTTTAGGTAGGAGCATGAAACTTAAGCTAACAAACCAATTAAAAATAGTTAAACACATATTTCAGCGATTTAAAAAATTCCCACACCCCCTCTGAAGGGATTAAAGGGTTGAGTCGAAAATTTTAGGACTTTTCTCCATATCTTCAGCAGTTTTAGGTATAATGGGAAATCCAGGCTAACAAATCTACTAAAAAAATAAACATGTATTTCAGCGATTTTAGAAATCCAACGCCCTAAGAGGGTTAAAACGGAGGGTAGTATGTTTGAGGTCATTTCGTCATATCTCAGCATCGGTTTTAGGTAGGACTGTCAAATACGAGATAATAAATGTACTAAAAAAATTAAACACATATCTCTGCGAAATTTAGAAATTCCCCCTAAGGGAGAGAGAAAGGGTAACCTTAAAGAGAGGGTCGAAACTTTTGGGACATTTTTCCATATATCAGCAGCAGGTTTTGATAGAGTTAAGACATTCAGGATAACTAATCTACAAAAAAATTACTTAAACACATATTTTAGCAATTTTACAAATGGCTCCCTAAGGCGTTTGAATGGGGTGATCAAAAGTTTTAGGTTATTTTGCCATATCGCAGCAGCAGTTTTAGGTAGGAGCGTGAAACTCGGTATAACAAATCTACTAAAAAATAGTTAAACATGTATTTTAACGATTTTAGAATCCCCGCCTAAGGATGTAAAAGTGGGGTCTTGAAAACTTTAGTCATTTCGCCGTATCCCAGCATCAGTTTTAAGTAGGATGTCAAATTCAAAATATCATAATATATAAATCAACTAAAAAATAGTTAAACATGTCTCCAGCTATTCGAAAATCATCCACACCGTAATGAGGTAGGGATGGTCGAATGTTTTAGGTCATTTCGCCATATCTCAGAAGCAGTTTTAGGCAGGATCGTGAAATTTGAAATATCAAAACTACTAAAAAATAGTTAAACACGTATTTTCGCCATTTTAGAAATCCCCTCTCAGGGGTTAGTGGCGATCAAAAGTTTTAGGTAATTTCGCAATGTCTCAGCAGCAGTCTTAGGTAGAACATGAAGTTCAGAATAACTAATCTACTAAAAAATTGTCTACTAAAATGCATATATAATAACTAAATACTAATAATCTAAATACTAATAACTACTAATAATAAAATACTAATAATCTACTAAAATTCAGAGAATTTAGAAAATGCCCACTCCTAAGCGGGTGAAACGGGGTGGTCGAAAGTTTTAGGTCTTTTCGCCATATCTTAGCAGCAGTTTTAGGTAGGAGCGTGAATGTCAAAACAACAAATCTACTGAAAAAAATAGTTAGACACATTTTTCATCTATTTATCAAATCTCCCTAGGGGGGGTTAAACGAGAGGTTCAAATGTTTTAGGTCAATGTTTTTTCAACAGAAAGTGCTTGGAATTTAGGATAGAAAATGTACTAAAGAAATGTTAATCACGTATTTTATCGATTTTAGAAATTCACCGCCTAAGAGGTTAAAGGAAGTATCGATAGCTTTAGATCATTTCGGCATATCTCATCAGCAGTTTTAGGTAGGGGTATGCAATTCAGAATAATCTACTAAATAAATAGTTTAGCAGGTGTTTGAACGATGTTAGAGCTATTTTAACGATTTTGACTTTAACATCGGCTATGTACTGCATAATAGATGATTACACGACTAAGCAATCTATTACGGATTTTTCATTACATATTTTGCACAAGACTTTTTACCAAGGAACTGTTTTATTTTCATTTCTAATTTTATAAAATATTTTTGCTCTTTTTGCCTGTTAGTGATTGGATTACAATATCTATATCAAAAATAGTTACGAACTGAGGAATTAAATTTATTATTTATGATGCCAAATTTTTATTTACACATTTTTATGATGATTTCATTGGTTATTTTCGTATAATTTAAGAATCAAATATTTTATCACTATATTATATTTGGACCCCGTCAAGTGTTTTATTATATTTTTCTGTTTACATGTAAAATGCGCTTTGTGGTCCCTAGGCGATGTCCTTGCTTTTCGCTTCAGAAGGCATATAACCTACAACTTCCCTAAGTGAGCGTCTAGATGGGCGAAGACAAGCTTGTGTAATACAAAAATTTTAAAACATTAAGGGGACCTTCTCCATTAGGAGAAAAAGGAGCACTTTTTTAGGACTTTTTTTTTGTAAGAAAACTGCATAATGGAACTTTTTTAAATTTTAACAGTTTATTGTATAAATCTTAAGGTATACACAAAAATTCTTTTATTAGATTTTGTTCCTTCTACTCTAAATTATAAACAAATATGTTCAACTGCTTTCGAAAATTTCGTCTGGACGGTGGGCATGATAGCGCCTTGTAGAATTATCTGAAACACAAAAATATTTTTTTTTTCGTAAACTTCATGAGTTTAGCTTCCAGTTAAATTAAAGGAACCCATAAATTTATTTAAAAAAGTTATGTAATGGCTGATTAATTTTTTTTTGTTAAAAAAATTCGTTCTTAATAACTTTTATTATTATTATTATTTTAGTAAAAGCTTTAATTCATATTGAATACAGTTAAATAAGTTTAAATTTTTATAAAAAATCAAGATGATCCATTGAGTAGTTTTTTTTTTTTAATCTTGCCCACCGTGTTAAAAAATGAGGTCGAACATATTTGTTTATAACTTAGAGAAGCAACAAAACCTAATAAAAATATTCTTGTGCATACCTTAAGATATGTACAATAAACTGTTAAAATTTCAAAAAGATCCATCATGCAGTTTTCTTACAAAAAAATAATAAAAAAAGTGCTTTTTTTTTCTCCTAATGTAGAAGGTCCCCTTAAAACTATCAAGATGATAAAAATCATATGTGTAAAAACATGTGAAAATTTCCCGAGCGTTTTCAACTAACCATTCACTATCATCAGTGGAGTTAAAATGAGAAAATGCTGTAGCTTCAATGATGCACACTGATTAAATAGCAACGGGTGAAAACAAAAACATTAAACAGGACGAAGGGGGAGCCGCCTTCCTATTTATTCTAAAATGACAAAACATAACGAAAAAAGGAGTTTTCAACAAGTGCTTAAATAAGAAAAGGTAATCAGATTTATTTCTGCAAACATTATTATTACTTATTGGATCTAACCGGTCCAAACACTAATATAAAAATATACTAAGAACTTAAAATTAGAATATCCTTCGTTAAAAATTATACAATTACAAATAAGTGGATTTCTACCCAGAAAAGTGTCGTGCGCGGCAAATTATATCCAAGATTTTCTTCATCTTACTGCAATGTGGATATTAAATCTTTGCAGTCAAGCATTTTATAAGTCATATATCTATGTCCATCCAGCGGAATGACAGGGTGTAAAGGGTTTGGATCAATTTTTAGAAATTGAAGGTAAGAAGAAAGACCTGCTTTAATTCTTAGATGCAAATGACATTAAGTTAAATAATGCTATAAATTGAGAGGAAATATCTTTATTAAGATTGACGATCGTTTCGTCGCTCAAACGGCAACATTTTCAAAATCATTCACGATAGAAAATATTTTCACATAATTTAAAAACAGTAACATAGTAAACATTGTCAGGAGACATGATGCATAATGAAAAACATTGCAAACATAAAATTAAATTAGCTATTTGCGAGCGTGGATTAATTTTCATATAGTTTAATCCACGCTCGCAAATAGCTAATTTAATTTTTATTTCATTTTATATTTGCAAAGTTTATCATTATTCATCATGTGTCGTGAGATTGTTTACTATTTTTATTGTTTTAAATTATGTAAAAATATTTTCTATCGTGAATGACTTTGAAAATGTCGCCGTTTGTGCAACGAAATGATCGTCAATCTTAATAAAGATATTTTATCCCGTTTTATAGCATTATTTAGCTTAATCCGTTTATAAGTGATTATTATGTATGTTTTTATTGCAAATGGGATTTTAGGGAACCCTATAAGTACAGACTTTACTTTTATATTGTTACTTAATTTCATTTAACAAATATAAGCATAATAATCTAAAGCATGAATAATTTATTATTTCTTTAAAGGGTATTTATTTATCAACTAATTAATTGAAATTAGCTTAAAACAACAACAAAAAAAAAGGACCACCGAGATTCGCCAAATGTCTACGTACTCTTAACTATATAAAACATTTTTCGCGAAATTTAACATACATTATTTCAGTAGGAGTTTTTAATTATGAGTTACTGTACTTCAGTTGTTGTAAGTACCTGTAACTCTTACATAAAATTAAAATTTTATGTTAGAGCTTTAGAAAAGGGGTCATGCCAAAGTTTAAAATTATTTCTTAGTGAGGCAATAGTATTGCTTGTTTTTAACCCTTTATCTCTCAAGCTATTTCAGAGTTGGAATTTAAGTGAGATTTTTTTAAACTGTCTTTATGATAGACCGGGAGCCGGCAGCGCAGACAATCACCCCATCGAGATCATGTCGAAAATTCCAGAATTAGTTAAAACTCGATACGCATATTAAAACGAAATAGGTCTGCCTAGTCATATCTTGGTCGAAAACACCCGAAAACATGATTTTAGCGGTTGACTCGTACGTTTACTATTGCGTTTTCCTGCTCCCAGTCCTCCATGTTTTCATACTTTTGGGTGCAGCAAAACACAATTGTAAACCAACGAGTCTACCGCTATAATCAAGTTTTAAGGTGTTTTCCACCAAGATATGACTTGGCAGACCGATTGCGGTTTAATATGCGTATCGAGTTTGATAACATGAGAAAAAATTCCGAGATTCAACGAAGCATTTCCGAAGCAAGTTTCTCTTTCTGTCCATAATTTTCAAAAAATTCTTGGGATATTTTTTACAGTGTATTAATCAGTTTCCACGACTCCATATCAACATTAAATACCGCCTGTTTGGATGCTAACCTTTTTCAAGTAAACTACTTCATGTCCGATAAATATGTTTAAAAGATAAAATTTCTAAATTAACAACGTAAAATAAACGTTATTTTGTTACTAATTGCACACTCAATTTCTATTAGGAAGTTGAAACCGTTTTCTTGGTGATTGATAACATCTGGAAAATTGATATTTAGTGTTGGTATTGGATTGAGAAAACCAATTAATAGACATTAATATGTACTTTGTGGAGTTTTTGAAGCTTGTGGAATGTAAAATAGACTTGTTTGTGAAATGCTTCTTTAACCACTTAATTCTCGCTCCCGTGATATTCACGGTCTGTGTCTGTTATTCAGACTGTTTGATTCCGACCAATTTTATAAAATAGTGTAATTGGCTTTATTGTGGTATCATTTTACCTGTCATTAAATAAGGTGAATATTTATTTTTCAAAAATTTGTTGCCAATAAGCAATTTAATTTTTTAAACCGTAATTTAATGCGACCATTAAAGTGTTAAATCTAGAGCAGGGGTGTCCAACTGTGTCCCGCCGGATACCACTAAAATTTTAAAGAAATAGTTGACAAGTTGAATCGCAGCAATTCAACGATTAGATAAGGCAAATATATCTGTAAAATTTTAGTGGTATCCGGCGGGCCAAAGTTGGACACCCGTGATCTAGGGAATACTTTGATTTTTAATATTTCTGAAGATAGAGGAGCGGTTTTTGGAATCTTGGCTAATGAGGAACACGCCATAACATACTTTCGCAAACCACTTTTTAGATCGAGGAACATTTACCTTTTTCTTAACCCTTTAGTACGCAGCTTTGCATATATGCAAACAACAGTGTTTTCAATTTAACAGATTTTTTTTTTTCGTATATACCTTATTCACACCAGAAAAATTAAAACAACAATATTTTCTTTAATTAATAACAGACATCCCGTATTTAAATAAAGCGAAATTAACCATTAAAACTTTCTGGTGTAAAGTCAGATTCTCTGCACTACGTAATTTCTATAACTTATTCTATCATGGAAATTAAAGGGTTAAAGGTTAAGTTTTATAAAATAAATAATTATACAAAATAAGGTATTTGAAGACATACTTATCAAGATATTTATTAATTTTCAATATTTTAGTTTGAAACAGCCATACGACAGTAGTTTTTACATATATTGCAGATATGCAACAGAAGAAAAGATTGATGTATTTTATGCAAAATGTATGTCTGATTTTTTTCATTATTTTTCCTGTGTAATAAACCTTTTAGAGAATCATATATAATTATTTCGAAACAAAATAAAAAATTGTGAATTAAAGAGTTAATACGCAGAAAACTGCGAGTCGTAATTGTCTTCGAATTCATCTTCTAAAATAACTTTCTTATTTTGAAACAAATCTTGTAAACGATCCGAAGTTTCATTTAGTAACTTATAAATCATTCAGTGTGGTAGTAGTTAAAAAATATAAAATATTATTACAATTCCGAAATATTAGCCTCCACGAATATTTCATGGTAGATATTAAAAAGTGATGATTTTTTATTTCTTGAAATAAATGTACATATATATATATATTTATACCTTATTCATGTTTTAAGGAGAATAAAAATTTTTAATCAGTGTATAATGAATCTCTATAATTAGATCACTTTTTTTAGAAATTTAATTTTATAAATTTCATTGAACAAAAGAATTTACTTCAAGGAGAATAAATATTTTTAATTAATATCTAAAAATGTAAAAAATAAATAAATAAATAAATAAATAAATAAAAAAATTAAATATAAAAATAAATAACATCACTTTTAATAATAATTCGTTTTAAATTTAGTACTCTCGAAAATGTTTTAAAATATTTTCCTAAAAAATTTAATTCTATTCAACTTATAAAAAGGTAAAATGTTCTTAAAATAAAAATGCAGTTTTAAAAATTTCAAAACCATATTTTTTGAGACTTACGATAAGAACAAAGTATGTCTAACTTAATCTATGTTCACGTAAGGACATTTTTGAATTTTATTTCTTTTGAGCTTAAGAAAAGAAAGCATTGAACAGACCTCCATTCCTGAGATGTAATAATATGCTAAAAGTATTTGGTTTAGTCCGTGCTGGAATGCACCTTAAAAAAACAATATCATAAGTTTGCAGTACAATAAACAAGCACGGCTTTAGAAAATAGAAAAATAACATTTTATAGAGAAAGAAACGGTAAAAGGAGATGGGTAGATAAGATTCATTTTTGGCCTCTCTATAAAATAAAAAATATTTTCACTTTCAAAAATGTTTTGATTGTTTTAATATAAATTAGGATCTATAGTTACTGTTTCTTTTAGTAACAAACACAGTAAAAGGAGATGGACAGATAAGATTCATTTTTGGCCTCTCGGTATAATAAAAAAATATTTTCACATAAAAAAATGTTTTGATTGTTCGATATAAATTAATATCCATAGTTAGTTTCTTTTTGTAATAAAAAGGGTAAAACATAACTGCCAACCTTTTACTAATGTTCCGTAATATCTGGATTAATTTGACCCAGGTTAACCAGTATCGAACAAGAAAATTTACATCAGGAATATTTATTTCTTTAATTCAAGGTTTCTACGTGGAACATATTTAATTTCATTTCTTAAAAAAAATTCTGGTTCGAAACGTATTAAACCAGAGTCAAATTAACGCACGTATTACGGAAGATTACTTTAGGGTTGGCACCTAAGATGTGGCTAAAAGGATGTGAGAAGATAAGATTCATTCTTGGCCTCTCGATAGGATAAAAAATATTTTCACTCTCAAAAGTGTTTTAATTGTTTTAAAATAAAATAGGATCTATAGTTACTGTTTCTCATTGCGTTACCACTTAAGGGGACCGGGAGAGCCCTCTCTCCGCCATTTGAAATTCCCCAAATTTATGTACCTTTTTCTCAGAAATGCTGAACGATAGAGGTCTAGATTTTTAAGGGTCGTTAGAATAACATGTTTTACGTAAGTTAACGGCCATTCTCTTTCTGAGTGAAACTGAAAATTAATTATTAATTATATTTATTGAAAGTTATTTTTAAATTAGCATTTTTGGTAAGATTTCACTGCCTAAAATAAGTAATTCTCAGCAAATCATTATATCCCTGTGTTAAAGTATACAGTATAACATAATATAGGTATTAAAAAATCTGAGTTCATAAGTTTAATAGATAGTGAAAAAAAGGAACACAAACATGAAAAATCCAAGTTTTTGAGAAAAGTCAGTAAAGATTTAAATGGCCATTAAGCTGTCAAGTACTCCTAGAAAGAATGAATAATTCCAACAGTTCTTTTTTTATATAAATAAACATGTGTGACACATCGTTGGAAAGATAAAAGTTTAAACTATTTAATGATATAAAAACGTAAAAATCGATCTTTTCCCCAAATTTCGCTTACCTGGTCCCCTTAAGGCAGGGGTGGCCAAATGTGGCACGCTGGACACCACTAAAATTTTATAGGAATCATTGCCTTATGTGGTCATCGAATCTTAGCGATTCAAGAAGTCGACTATTTCTTTAAAAAATTAGTGGTATTCGATTTGCCACAGTTGGGCACCCCTGCCTTAAGATGTCCCTTAATGATTGAAATGCGTTTTAAATTTGTATATGTCAGAAATACCTATAGGTAGTATAAATTTCAAAAGTATTCAATAAAAGTAGGGATTTTGATGTTGAAATAGTCCTGCCATTAATTTTCAGAAAGTTATACACGTTAAAAAGCTACGTGTTTGTTTTTCCTGGTTCCTATATGCTATATTTTGAAAAAAAAAAATCTCCACACTCTCACAAATACATTAGTAAAGATTTTATTCTTCTATCACCAAAAATCACGAAGTTATGATATTTTTAATTTTAGAAAATTCAGAACTTTTCTAAACGAGCATTTTTTCTTTTTAGTGAAGGGAATATGTTAATTTTCGTAAAATTAAAACTATCACAATTAACAGGGTGTGTGACAATTCCCTCCGGGGTTTGTAAGGCTTATAAAAAATATTTCCAATACAGCAACAAAGTTGACTTTACTGGAGAGAGAAACATTACAAGTTTCCTATAAGTTATATTTTGAAAAAAATCTTCACACTCGCACAAGTACAACAGTAAAGATTTCAATCTTCTATCAACAAAAATAGCAAAGTTATGATATTTTTAATTTTGGAAATTTCATAGCTATTCTTAATGAGCATTTTTTGTTTTTAGTGAAGATAATATATTAATTCTCGTAAAATTAAAATTATCACAATTAACAGTGTGTATGACAACTCCTTCCAGGGTTTGTAAGGCTTATAAAAAAATATTTCCAATACAGCAACATAGTTGACTTTACTGGAGAAATAAACATTACAAGTTTCTTTTCCCAAATGAGTCAGAAGTTGCAGATAACCGGAAAGCACACTTTTGAAAATTTTGCACATACACTGAAAAAAAAAAAAAATCGGAAATATTACTCTACCTGGTGGGGCAGCAATGTGGCCTAACAGTTCTCTTATGTTTCCGCATATTTCGATCAGATTTTCGTAACGTTTCCGCATATTTCTTATTTCCGCATATAAATTTGTGAAAGTTGCGTTGTTATGCGCAAATTAACAACAGAAGGAACAAGAACTATTCTTGAACGTAGAGACCATCATAGTCCACGACTTTTTGCCGTCGTTCTACCAGATTCCGGGTTTGGTGGAAGTACCATGGCGGCTCCGTGGAATCGAAAATCTCTTGACATGCTTCTTCAACTTCATTAAAGCTTTCAAATCGACAGCCCTTGAAAAGTGTTACATTGATCGAAAGAAGCCATAATCGGATGGAGTCACGTCCTGAACTCCTATAGATATACCATTAATACTCCTATATACGTTACAAATTCTGGTTATAGATATGGTTATATATGAATCTGAATAAAATTCTTGTCATTGGACTATAGATTCAGGTCATTGTAATGCAAAACCAGTCATGATAACATCCGAAATATTTAATCATTCGAACAAAATTGATACAATGTACTAATTTTATAAACACATCGGATTAGTTAGCTAATGACGCAGATTTCATTGTTTAATGAAGCAGCATTCGAAATAAACGACCCTTTCAAAATCAGAATAAAATTCTTGTCAATAGGCTATAGATTCAGTTCATTATTGATACAAGTTAAATTCCATTCGATTTCAATAAATGTTTTAGGAGCTTTTTACTTTATTATGTGCGAAACAATAAAAGAAGTTTGTATTTATATTTATTGAACGGATTGGGTTACACAGGGCTCCCACTTGGTCCGTGTTTTCGACACCACTTTTTTTAAAGAAAAATCTCTTTATAATAGTCTTGAATTCAGAGACTTTTCTCCTCGGGGATTTCTGTGGCTCCGAGGGAGACACCACAGAATTCTGGTGAGAGGGATTGCACTTTTTGACCATTTAAAGCATAAAATCTCACATCTTCCGGCGGGGGGTACATCTCATTTCTCCGGGGCGATTGTCCCTCCGGGAAACCCTCTGAATTCAACGCTGCTTTAAAATTTTGTCGAAACTTACGAAGAAAGTCGTTTTGTTAATATTGTTGAAAAACATACACCAAGCTTTTCTCTTAAAATACACTGGTTTTCAAAAAAGGAACCAGTGGGGCTCTGGTTACAATCTCGTTTGAGCGTCGGAAAGATTGTTTTAGCTCAGAATGATCACATAGTACACTGGTGTCCAAAATTAAGGACCAATCATAAAATGCTAATTTTTAAAAACGCGAATACTCAAAAGGGAAAAAAAATTAATTTGAATAATTACTATATCTACAGCACAGCTAGTCCATCATGCAACATCTCATTCATGACACACATGGTCACAAGTGTTACAGTCAATACGGTGAAGCAAAAAATAGGAAATTCCATACATCTCATTATGAGTCTCAAGTGATTACTATATGTGACTCCACTGAGACGTCACTGTGACTGCTGCTTTGTGACGAGTCACCATGCGACTTTACAATGTAGTTACATCGTGATTCTCATGTGACTGTCATCTGCAGACTCGATTTCAAAGTGATCGTGAACGTTCCATTGTGATAAGTTACCAAATCATGTCACATTAAAGTCACATGATGACTTTCAGGTGACAGAGAGACTACTGTGAAATCACCATCGTCCTCTTTTGTGAAAAGTCACCATGTGTCACATATAGTGATCATTTGAGACTCATAATGAGACGTGAGGAATTTTTTTTTTGTTTCACCGTAGTGACTGTGACACTTGTGACCATGCGTGACATGAATGAGATACTATATGGACTAGCCGTGCTGTAGGGATAGTAATTATTTGAATTATATTATTTCCTTTTGAGTATTCGTTTACTTAAAAATTTGCATTTTGTGACAGGTTCTTAATTTTGGACACCAGTGTATGTACTTGTGTCATCACGTTAACGTCCACAATACTGAATCTATTAGAACCAAATTTGGGCAATTTATTTAGCTTAGATGAATTCGTTCATCAAGGAGCTCCGGTAATACATTCGAACATAACGGCACTTTGAAAAGCCGAATGACATTACGCACAACGGAGCTATATTTTCAATTTTTTATCCATATTTGTTACAAGTTTTCGATTTAAATAAAATTTTAGAAGTTACTAAACAAAATACAAAGCAAACAACCGTTAATTCCGCATGGATCAGAAGGAATTTTTTTTATTTTTAACTGTAGCCTATTTAACAGAAAATCTATATCTTCTTTTTACGATTGTTTTTTTCTCAATTTTACATTTTCGTCTACTATGTACTTTATTTTTGTCACTATTTCCATGTTTAATTTAGCAACAAAATGAGTCGCACAATGCAATTTTTCCTTTTCTTTTGAATCCATTTTAAGTTAATTTCTTTAGAAATTGAGATTTTTCCAATCTATTCACATATCGGTCTATCTATCACAACTATCTGTTTATATGTAAAGCAAAATTTGTCATGACAATAATGTCCAAAATACTGAACAAATTCGAGCTTAACTGGTACAGTCTATTGATAATGCAAGTACTTTGAATGATCAAGTATGTTTAACCAAGTATGTTGCTCGTTTACATAGGCACACGAAAAAATTCGTTACATTATGGTTTATCGAGAAAAGTAGTTTGCGGTGCATTTTATTAATGTTACATTATACAAGTTTGATTTCACTCTTTTTTACCACCTTGTGGACGAGCGACCAGTATACATGCCGCGTAAGGTGCTCAGAATCCGTAATTATTCTCATGAGTAAATTTTTTTTGGAACTTTTGCCTTATTTAATCCGCTAATTTTCCCGATTCAATTAGGTAAAATTTTCTGTTTTGAAAAACCGGTGATAAAAGATTAAAAATTCTGCAAAAGACGCTCGTCTCCAAGGGGTTAAAGTACCTTGACTGATTATGTTAATCAAAAATATTCTATAACTCCTTTGAAAATATCAGCCCTTTAGGAATTTCGAATAATATGTTCAATGGTGCTATATATCCAGTGCATTATTGATACATATTTAAATTCTTCTATTTTAATAAAATTTTTAGAAGTTGTTTACTATATAGTATGCGAGACATACTAAAAAAATTGCGTTGGTATTCATTGAATGGTTTGTATCAATCCTTGCTTGAGGGTCGGGAATATAAGGATTGGACAATTGATGGAAAACTATAGCTACAATATTTTTAACAGTTTCGATATTATTACCTCATATCTATTTGATTACATTTGGTAAAAAAAAAACCTTTGTTTACCATTGCTCGCAAAATTAGCAAACTTAAAACGAGTAAAAACAATTTGTTTAATTTTTATTAGATATTTTGTACACTGTTAAATATTTGCACCAAGCTGTCCAGACATTCGACCGTTTTTATTAAATAAGATTACACAACCGTAATCTAACTCTTTTCTGACACTATTAAGAGCGATAATATGGTCAGAATAGAGTTTAATTTTGATTTTGTATAATTTTCTATAAAAACAGAATAGATAGTTTCTAATAGTTGATTGCCTGGATAGTTATTTTGAAATTTTTAACAGTGTATACATTATAGCAGTAGTATTTAGTTGCAAAGTACATTTCAATTTATACATAAAAAATACCTGCATCATGATCAGTTTTGCATGGATAAATGTGCATTTAACTTTAGGATGTCCAAACTTTGAACATTCTTAATCCAAATCTTTTTTAGCAAATGATTTCCCGTTTTGTATCCAAAGATAAAATTTACTGGAGAATCCAAATATGATGTAAAACAGATACGTTACTTGAGAAAATTTCAAGTTTGATACAAATACTATATGCAGACGACCCCTAAGGAATATTCTGCACCAATTAGAAGGTGTTATTTCTAATAGATAAGTACCAGTAACATTTTTTACACGGGGGATTTAGCTAGTAAGTAGGGTTGTATGCATTTTTTCACGCCTGTACATTGAAAACAAAAAATAAAATCGAAATCTACCCACTCTTCCAACTAAAGCGAAAAGACTAAATTTCTTTACATCGCCATTTAAAGATAATTTTCGGCTTATATATGTTAGAAATTTGGCTTATATATGTTATAAGAGAAATAGAGCTGCAACTAAAATGCGTGAAATTGATTTTAAAAAAAATGTTGTTCTTTTGCCAGTGGCACAATAAGCTCGTGCAGATTGTCAGTTTCAATCCGTTTCGTGGCAATCTTTAGTTAATATCTTCTTTTTCAAACCTTGTGTGAGTAAAATAATATTTACAAGAATATACTAAAATTATTAAAAATTTCGAATTTACCATTTCTTATTATTAATTATAGCATAATGTGCTTTGATTTTTTTTCTTCTGAAATAATTTTAGGGAAAAACTGATGTAATTATTAACTAACGATTAAGGTAAAAATTCGCATATTTAAAATGTCAGGATGCTTAATTTTGCATTTTTATTCTCTCAATATACTTAAAATATTACAATGAGGAGGAAAGTACTAATTGATTTTGCACGTAAAGTTATAGCAATTAGCAAGTTCAAGCGTTGTCCCTTAATGCTATATAGAATGAAACATAGTACTTAAAAGCTTAATTAAATAAAAAAACCAGCTCAGTTATAACATTTGTAGACGTAAATTTACATTATTTGAATAAAAGTAATATATATGTATATATGTGTACTATAATCGAATATTTAATTTTGTGATTGTAATATTTTACACGTTTAAGTAAATAATTAAGGGTGAAAATACAATGAAAGAAAGAAAAAAAATCACTCTTATCGTTCACTTATTATTGAGTGATTTAAAATAACTAGGTTATATTATGCTAACCTTTTCTAAAAATTGTTTCATCATATACCATGTAATAAATATCTTACTTGGACGTGATTTTATAGTAATATTGCGATGGTAGAAATATGAAACACTGTTTTTGTCATGTAATCCAAAGTTTGTATGTAAGATAACACTTAACAAAGGTAATAACAACAATATTCATTTTATTTTCTATATGCATTAAAATTTGTAAAACGGTATCATTGGCAATAAACATTTCAAGCAAAAATATAAACAGTTGAGTGGACGCCTAGAAGAACTCCCTAATTTACAAAATTAAATTTTCGAGAAGTGGGGAAAAATTATTAATGACACTGTTTAGCGATGTCCTGAACATCTAGTACAACATAGGTCTTTCTTACGACCTTAATTATCCTTAACTTTTGTCTTCATGCTGAGTATGGACTTGTAATAAAAATATATTAAGGGTGGTAAGGAAAGTAACTATACAAAAATTTGGCTCTTTTTTAAATCCAAAATAAAAAAGCACGTACAATGTGAGTATCCATTTTTTAACACTGAGTAATTCAATCATTCCATATAGACACTTTTCCAATCAAAATCCAAATTGTTCAACCAAAAACTCAATTTTACAAAACTTTTTACATAGATCCTTCTTACAGACACCTATACAGTTGTAGAGTATAGTATCGATTTAATTACCGGTGCAGGTGGTATCCGAATTATTATTTTAGGTGCCTTACATGATAACTGAAGAGTATCAAAGTAGCTAACGATTCAGTTCATACTTTTTACTTTTAAGTATAACATTTTTGGGTGGCAAATGTAGCGAATAATGCCAGAGCATGTCGGTGTAAATAAAAAGAACTATCGTAGACCAAATTATCTTTTCAAAAAATATATTAGATTGCCAGACACCAAATTTTATCTTATGAAAAATAATTACTTTGCCAAATTAGACGTTACGATCCCCACGAGATATGGATAATGAAATTGCCTAAACAATTAAAAATGCCGCTGGGAGCCATCTGTGGCATATTAAAAGAATGAGATGTATGATAAACAACAAAAGAATTTGGTATATTGCACTACAGAAAACTACGTTTAAAGAAAGACACAAACTTTGCCATGAGAAAAAATACTGTAGTTGTGCAGAACTAGTATTATGTTTTCCTCCTTTTTACATGCAGACAAAAATGAGGCACTGATTGAACATCGAGATAAATTTGTTTTCATGAATCTGTACTTATGCGGTTAATAAAAAAAAGAGAGGAATTTTTCGTATTTTGCATATTTTTAAAAATAAATATATAATATTAAAAGATTTTCTTTGGAAACTATTGTAATGCATTAAAAGTAGAAAAAGTGAAATAAATATGTGATTGAACTTTACAATCGTAGCTTTGTCTAATCAATCGCCTAATTAAGCTCATTATGCTAAAAAAATGCGCACTTGCCCGCTTTGCTTCTGAAAACCTTTAAAGTTACGTGTAGAACTAAATAGCACTTGCATATACCGGAAAAGTGGCTATTGTTTGACATCTTTTTTTGTCACGGTGATCCTTCTCATTTCATCATTTTCAGCTATGGCGGAGGTGCATTATAAAATGGTGTGATTTCTTTAAGGTGGTCCGGGACACAGAAATCTTGAAATTTTCAATTTTTTTATTGGATTAAAACTTTCTATACCGTTTTCTGCTTAAAATGACGTTTAAATCAAGTTTCTATCTTAATTAGAACAGGAAATATTAATTTTTTCGTTTTGGTTTGTTTTCAAATTCTACCTTTCAAGCTATGGTTGTCAAGGAAACGATTTCTTGTGAAATTGCGTTTTTCTTCATGATGAGTTTTTTCACCATTGCGCATATTTAAATTGTTATAAATCAAGAACCATTACAGATAAATGGTTCAAACTTGGAACATGTCTTTTTCAATAGCTTTACTTTAATTTAGATTCAGCAAATTAAAAAATATATATTACTTTTGAAAATATGATTTTTGAGAAAAAAAAAGTTACATAAATTTTTTTTCTAATTTCTACTTAAAAATTTTTTTAATTTTTTAAAATGAATGCTTTTTAAAATGCTGAATCTAAATTAAAACTTATATATTTCTGTTTATTTAATTGAAAAAAAATTGAAATTCTATGAATAATATTTCGAGTTATAACGATTTTAATCTACCCATTTTTTTTATCAAAATTTAAATTTAATTTAAAAAAATTATGAGAAGTTTTATCTTGCAACTTTGTTTACAAATTGTATGGTTAACTATCACAAAAAATTTCAAAATTTTAACTCAATAAATAATTTTTTTTTTGAAAATGTGTCCCGGACCCCATTAAAGGGAAAGCTGGAACTTTGTTATTAGTTTACTGATTTGTGATGATTATATCCATCAAATGCTTTTCTAGTGGTTAGGGCGAATACTGGACAAAACATTGCCTGTTCCCAGCGTCAAGCATGGATATATTCCATTTTGAACGGAGTTTCCTGTCAGTTATTGCTCGTATACAGAAGATGACAGTAGCGACCGCAACAAAACAACCAGCAGAAATTTATTTTTGTTAATTAAATTTCTTACCATACGTATTCATATTGAATCAACCATTTTTTCCTGATTAAGCGTTAAAACCAATTTGTTATTAAATTCGAGCTCACTAAAACTGAATTCGACAACATCCTGTTTTTAAATCTTCGATGTGAGACTCATCAACAAAAGATAAATAATTCCCATAACATTATGTGAATCCAGCTAGCTCCTTCCCTACTGGACATGATTTAGCACTTTTTAAATCTTGTTCTGAAACCTTTATAAAAATAGCTTTACTGTTTTTGTTAAATGTAGTCCCCCTCCCCCCATAGTATCAAGGATCTTTATTTGCTAATAATTAAATGAAATAATGTAAGTTAATATGTTCAGAAAAAACTGATTCTATGCAATTGTTTATTCGCATATTTTTAAAAGTTTAAAAAATAATAAAGCATTACTTCAATGAAATTACTTTTGTATGTGATGAAAAACATTACAAAATTACACGATAAAATAGATGATGACTTAATTGTTCAGTGCAAACAAAGCCAGTAACGCTTCTCTGAAATAGTGAGCAGACAGTTACACAAGATTTTTAAGGAACGTTTCTAAAGATTTGGAGGAATTTACGATTTTAAACAATTTCGGCAGCTAACAAAAACAAGAGCACTTTGCAGGGATTTAATAACTGACTCCGCAGAGTCGAGGATGACGGGTATGGGTAAAAATTTAAATAAAATAAGTATTCTGGTATAAGATAATAGGAATAAGTCTGCATTAAAATATTACTGCTAAAAATCTAATTAATTCGTAAAATAAATATTTGCGTGGTGAAGAACGTTTTTTGAAAAGGTATGAGTAATTTCAAGCGTAATAGCATGCGTTAACCTACTGAAAATTATGCTGATAGATAAAATGCTAATTCAATTAACCTTTAATTACGGGATTGGGATATATATCGTCCGAGACTATTTATTTATTGAATTTACACCACCACGTTTTTAAAATTAATCTGTGCCTTAAACTTATATTAGGATAATTTCATGAGAAATATACCACAAATATATATTTTTGCAAATTATTGTACGAATGAAAATAAAAATAGTCGGCATCCTAGCCAGTAAACAAAAGATTAACTTAAGAACAGTTGGAATTCCAAATTCGTGAAAAAAGTCGGTTTTTTAATATTTTCAATCCTTTATTTTCCTCCCTTCGAATGTATATTACTTTTGTTTCTACGTCAAAAAGAAGTTCAAAAATTTTAATTAATTCAGTTCGTTTACATCATACATAAACATTACATATGTAAACTTTAAACTCAGTTTTCTCAAAATGTTGTTTTTTAATTCCGATGTATATGTTTATAGAAACTGCTACATTATTGTTCGCAATTTTGCCGGAATATTTCACACATACTCCCGATCAATCTGAAGTGAACTTCTTTTACAAACATTTATACAAAATGTTTATAATAAAATTTCTATAAAAAAATTCATCTTTTGTTATTTAAAAGTTGTTTTTATTCCACATAAAAAAATAAGGCATCTCTGTTTATAAAGTTGGCTTCACTTTATTAGAAATCATTCTTATTATGTATGTAAAAAATTTCAAGTGAATAACTTTGGTAGTTTCTGAAAAAAGGATGGTTCATTTAAGATGGTAGATATAGAGACTTCCAACCGCCCTTAAAAGAACACTAACACATATAATGCTAAATGAAAATACTGCATCAATTAAAATAACATTTAAATTTTATCTAAAGTATGAAAAAACAGAAAACAATTATTTATACAAGAAAAGAAACAAGGTAATTAAAAGAAATATCATTAACATAACCGTTAATATAAAGTAGAAACTAATAATTTTCTTATTAACACAAACATATGCTCAATTACTTAATTTTATATTATTCATTGCTTTACAAGGTAGTTAATTTATTATTATAATAATTCTTAATCAAAATAAACATTGAATTTGTTTATTTTTAATTCATAAATTGATTTCATTTTAATTGCATTTCTATTTAAATATATGTAAAAAATGAAAGTAGTAATCCACAATTTCCTCCGTTATTGAAATATGTCCTAATAAAGCATAAATATCAGATAAGTCATAAATTAAATGTCGGTGTCTGGGATCCTTGGAAAATAGGAAGACGACAACCTGTGCTTGCATAAAACTGCCACATACCGCTCTTCGCGGTAATTGAGATGTCCTTTATAGCAAATAAATCCAAAGTTAAAATCAGACCGTTCGGTGCGTCTGATTGTTTCTTATTTCACAAATTAAATATTATTTTAATTAATTTGAACAATGTAGCCGAGTGGAGCTAAATTGAAGCAAAATAATTTTTTTAAAGATTTTTTTTTAGATAAGTTGCTGAAAAAACAAAACTGCTATTTTATCTCATCTTACTCTCATGATGAGTTCTGTAGTAATGTTCTCTGAATTACATATATGTTTTTGTTAGTCATACTTCGAAAAATATTTTATCTTCATCTAAGACAAACTAGATTCGTCTTTCATAAAAGTTCGAGAAAGCCATTATATCTGAGTTCACAAAAGGAATTTTGACAGGATTCGGATTCGGACATAGGCTACATCCGACGTTCGAGGTACAACCTTGCCTGATGTAATTTTGTCTTCATTCTCATGACAATTCAGTCTCTTGGTGGCATACGAAATTTGCCCAGTGAAGTATTACTTGAGATTATGTTAAGCTACAGTGGTGGCCATACTAAATGAAACTAGAGTCTTCGAATCAGTTATGTATCAAAAAAGACTGTAATAAAATGCATCTGTGCAGAGGTCGGATAATTTTTACACAGAAATGCATAATAAAAAATTAAGAAGTATTTAAATCAATACTGTGTAAAATTGCATAGTGCAATGCTCTTAGCCATGCTTTTGGCTTTCATTAACCTGTGAATTATACTCTGTGATAAATAGTTACAGAGTTGTGATTTAAAAGTTATTATTCAATGATTAATTTGCATTTTGTCTGTATTATCATGGTGAGTACGAGAACAGCGCATCAAGTTAAAAAAGGATAAATGCTTCATGATGTAGAAAAAGAACTTTTAAATATGGAGTATAACCTCTTTTGAGTTATCCACGATTTCGAAAACAGTGCTTTTAACTTCTGAAACTTCGGAAAACAAAAGATTTACGAGATTAAAAAAAATTCAACAAACTTCTCTTTAATTGCCCGTGTTTTTTGGAATCCTTATGAAATAGTTTTTACTTCTTTTCAACCCGGGGTTAATACGAAATAGTACAGTTTTGGTTTCTATCAATTGTCAAGAAAAAAATTTCAGCTACTCAACAGAATTTATATGTGCAAGAGTAACTAAATAATCTCCAGTCTATGCTGTTAATTCAGCATGTTTGTTGCGCTGCCTGTTTAACATGTTTTGATGCACGTAAAAATGTTTGCTCTAGAATTGATAGTATCCAAAAGTACCGAAAATCCGTATTCATACCAGGTTGAAAAACTTAATATTATACTGTAAAAAATTACTTTGCAACGTTTTAGAAAGCTAAAGAGCAGCAGTTTCGGCAGATAAAGAGAAGGACTCATCGGGAGGAAATGAAGTTCGGAAAGAACGAATTTTCGGGGGTATTTTGTAATTATTTATTAACTTCCATCGGCCAAACCACTTTGGAGAGTTAAAAAAGAAATAAATATTGTGTAAAATCGTATTCTTTAGTCTCAAATGCCGCACTCAATTTAAAAAATATCGCAGTTAACCCTTTTGTAAAAAAATTTCAAAAAGGGTCGTTTTTCATATAATACGTATTTCCCCTTTACGGAAACGCCTCTTTAGGGAGCAATTTAAGAGGTACCAACAAACCAAAAAAATGCTCTCAAAGGCGAAAACTTCTTCTAATCGATGGCGCGATCGTTTAAAAAAACTCTAAATAATAATCCTTTCAAATACGACGGTGAACGCAGGTAACTTCGCGCCTCACGGAGGCAATATTTTTTCTAAGGTAACAGGAACTAAACATGCTTATTTTAACACAATCTTTTAGAGCATCTCAATAAATCAAATTTACATCATCTACAAAATTTTTTAAACTTTCGGACCGGTAGAAATATTTTTCACAAAATAAAATGTGTGAAAATTTCTACGAAATCAGTGAAAATCTGAATATTTTGCCGCGCTTTCGCTGGGTTTCGGTACGCATAGATTCCAAAAATTAATTTACGCAGAAAACCAAGTACCAAGTAGTATATACTTTCAATTCAATATTTTTTCGCGATTTTTTTTCATTTAAAAATATAAATTCAGACAACATGGAGTTAAAGATATAAACTCATGCAAATTTGATGTACATTTAAGGCCATTATCAAGGGCCCCGGCAACGCCGGTCGTGTCAACTAGTGAAGAAAGAGAGTCTTAAAGGAACTGAAGTTATCTCAGTTATCTCTCTTATCTTTTTGAAAAAAAAGAACCTATCTAAATATAGAGAGAATTATTCCTTGTTCTTTGTAACATTTAATGTATATTATTTATCTCTATCAACGCCATGTTAAATTCACCACATTTATGTGCCTTTTTCTCAGAAATGGGGAAAGATAGAGGTCTAGATTTTTTAGAGTAGTTAGAATAACATGATTTACGTATTTTAACAGACCATTTCCTTTCTAAGTAAAACTCACAATTAATTATTAATTATTTATTGAAAGTCATTTTTAAATTAGAATTTTTGGTAAAATTTCACTGCCTAAAATAAATAATTCTAAAAAAAAAAATTAAGTCCCTCTGTTAAAGTATACAATATATCATTATATAAGTATTAAATAAAAATCTGAATTCTTAAGTTTAATAGATATTCAAAAAAAAGGAACATAAACATGAAAAATCCAAGTTTTTGAGAAAAAGTCAAAGATTTAAATGGCCATTAAGCTGTGAAATACTACTAGAAAGAATGATTAATTTCAACACTTATTTTTATATATATATATATAAACATCTGTGACACATCGTTGGAAAGATAAAAGTTTAAACTATTTAATGATATAAAAAAGTAAAAATCGATTTTTTAGTTGAATTTTGATTTCCCGGTCCCCTTAAGGGTCCATTCGTATATTCAATATAAAAATTATGTTATTTTATCACTCGTTTTAGTTTCAGGACTATGGGTTATACTAGACAGCCATTTTCTCATTCATTTCCATTTCGCCATCTATCCGAAGTAATCGATGTAATCAAGGTAACTGAAGCTATCAGACACCAGATTAAAAAGTATGGAAACATTTTATATACATATTTGTTATTTATTTTCCTTCTATTTATAACAGTTATAAGAACTATTTAATAAGTATATTTCACAAAGAAAATGATAGAAAATTGTAAAATCAACTAAAAACACATTTTGATTTCAAAAAATGTTTTTAAAAATACGTATTTTTGCTATTTCATCTATAATAATTGAATTATTTATTTAACAAAATAAAATAATTATATATTTTACCCAAATAAAAAAATAATTAATTCTCCATGTAAGAGCATTTTCACAAAGATTTATCCAACAAAAACCTCTGGAGGAAATTTTCGATCTCTTTCGCACCATATTCATTAATAATCTTCTTAAATATTAGATATACAGTTACATGTAGACAATAAAAAAATATTTTCCATCTTTTTTTCTGCTGCTTTTGCATGAGGAAATTTAAATAGCAATTCCAAATTCTTTGCAAATTTCTGTGGCTTTTTTAAATTTGTATGCGTTCTAATTGAAAGAAAGAAAATTCCTTTAAGAAGAAAAGCGCTTTTTTTAAAAAGAGAGAATTAGGGGCTACCGGGGAAAATTAATCCATGAGTGAACAAGAAGATTAGTTTTGTAATCCAAGTACATTCATTTCATTCTCCCTCGGGAAATGCAGGCTTACGACGTTGATTTCAGCAGATTTATTTTTCACCTCCTTTTTATAACTTTAATATATATATATATATTTTTTCAAAACTGGGTAATTTGAAACCCTTATAGTGACTATTGTGATGATAAAAATAACACTAGTCTACATAATTTTGAAAAATATAATTCAAACAGTATTCAAGTATTTTTAGGGCTGAAACAGATAATTTAATTATCAATAGTCTATTGCGTCACGTTTTCTAATCAAATGATTTTAAGTTTTACATACACTAATAAATTCATATTCGAAAAGGAAAATATGTGTTGTAACCTGTAAAAACTTTAAAATCAATCAATTTCTCTAAGCTTTAAATATGCGAATCGAAAATGACAGCACATTCCGTCAAGTAGTTTTTGAGTTCTGCAAAAAAATACCAGCATTGCAGATCGTTTTCCAATTGTTAAAAGGAATTTAACATTAAAAGTTCTAAATTTTATATCTAAACAATTTCAAAACTTTCCTGTCGAATGCCTTCGCGTTTAGTATCCGAAGATAAATTTAACGCAGGAGTCAAAATTTGTTGTTCATTTTGAAAAAAAAAATGTATATATATATATATATATTATAATTTCAGTATGGAAACGGTACACTAGGCTCAAAGTTACATAATGAAATTGTTATACGTGATAAAAGAACACTGACTTTATTTCCATATTCAGTGTCGATTAAGGCAGTAAATTTAGTTTTTTGGTTTCTGTTTCGATTTCATTTGGGTAGATTCCATTACAATATGTAAAAAGCTACCAATTGCATCCGACCGGAAGAAAGTAATTCTAGAAAATTTCGGTATAATTTCACGGATCATGATCACCAAAACCCAAAAGCAGTTCAAGTGTTGATACATACATACATACATACATGTATATATATATCGTATTTATGAACCGTTTCGGATATGATTGAGTATGTCTACAGAACATGTGAGCCAACGTCTTCCGCCATCTCGTTTCAAATTGGTGGCCACTAAATTTTTAAATATTTTTTTAAAAAATCCGAAAAATATAGAAATTGAAAAGTTTTTTTTTTTCTTTAAGTGTTCGGCATTGATAGAAGGATTCCAGTGTGTGTTTTTGTTTTGCCTCTATTCTACAAAATGGCTGAGAAATAGCAGCTTGAAATTCAAGGTTACCTGACATTTTGAAGCAATTCGATCTTGTAATGCGAGAGCACTCGTATTTATAAACCTGCTTGGATGTGACTGCACATGTGTACAGAACATAGAAAGGTCTCGACTGAGTTCGTTGGCCAGCTTCATCTACCATCATGTTTCTAAATGGCGGCTACTTAAAAAAAAAAATTCAGTTTTTTAAATATCGAAAATATGTACGGAAAAAATTAGAAATTGAAAAGGTTTCTCATTTATGTGTTCCGCCTAGATGCCATTATTACGGAGCATTTCTCGTTTCGCATCTATCCTAAAAAATGGTCTGTGCTATAGCAGTTTGAAATTATAGAGTGTCTGACATTTAAAAAGAATCCGATTTTTGTCATGTGATAACACGCGTATTTATTACCCTATTTGGATGTAACTGAGCATTTGTACAGTATATGCCAAGGTCTCGACCGAATTTGTTGCCCAGCTTCATCCGCCATCTTGTTTTAAAATGGGTGCTAGTTAAAGTTTTTTTTTTTTTTTTTTTTTTTAATATTAAAAAATATATACAAATATTAGAAATTTATAAAGTTTCTTTCTTTAAATGTTTTTTTTTTTTTTAATATACAAGGAGCACTGCAGAGGTTTCAGCTCTATCCTAAAAAATGGCGGATGTACACTGGTTTGAAATTCTAGGGTGGCGGAAGTTTTGAAAAAACTTATTTTTGTCATGCGACAACACTCGTATTTATTAACCGATTTGGATGTGACTGAACACGTGTACATGACTTAACGAGGTCTCGAAATTCTAGAGTGAATGATTTTTCCATAATCTGGTTTAATTTACGAGCTTTCAAAAACGCGGATGCTTGAATTCCTTGCATTTTAGCTTCGCGCGTTTGAGTAAAATTAGCTGAATTTTTAAAAACAAGGAATAGAGAAGCTACCTTTGACTCCCGGTACAGGCTAGAAGGACTTTTTTTAATTTGTAGACAGTGTATTCTGAAAAATAATTAAGAACGAAATGAAGAGCCTGACGATATCTCTTGACTAGGAAAACCGTACTAATATTTCAGAGGAGCAAATATATGAAGAACTTAGGTGGAAGAAAATTTAATATAGCAAAAATTAAAGTTTAAGAATATTGAAGAGGAAGTTTTTTGTTATATTTTTTATTCTATTTTGTATTAAATGTTTAAAATTATAGCAAATTTAGACATACCAAGTTTCCGGTTTTTTGGATACCTGTATTTTAGTACAGAAAAGTTTGTTTTATTTAATCGGACATTTCTGCAATTAAAAAGGACAATATTTTCTATCCAAAAATACTGGTATCCCAAAAGCCGGATACTTGTCAGTTATTAATGTTTAATGTTTAACTTATTAATGTTTAATTTTCAAATATTACATATATTATTATTATTTAAATTTTTAAATGTTAAAATTTATGCCTCATATCCTCAAGAGTAATTCTATTCTTTGTATTTTAGCTGTACAAATAATAGTATTTATAAACCAATTTGTATGTGACTGAGCATGTATACAGAACATACCAAATTCTCAACCGAGTTTCCGAGCTAACATCATCCGATTTACTTGGTATCCTCATTTTACCTTCATACATAAAGTAAAGCAATTTCTGATGAAAAGGTAACATAATATGTTCTTCCACTTCTTCCACTAATGTGTTTGTATTTCCATTTTACCTTTCTGAATATAAATTCTTTATCGCAGACATGTTTTTATATGTAATGATAATCTAATTAGTCTTCTTTTCCTCATTAAATTTCCCCGTTACATATCTCCCGTAAAACTTCCCTTTGTTCAATTGATGTTGATGTCTATAACACATATTTATGGCATACCTATCAACCTTCTGTTTTTTAATAGAAAAAGCAAACATTGAACTAGAAAATGTATTTAATTGAATGTGTCAAAAATGTGCTTTTAATTAAATTATATTCCTGTTCAAGAAACATGTTTTGCAAACAAACATTATAAATTAAAGTCATAATATTGACATTAGAATTAATATTATTCTGTTTTTCTTACGTGTATAAATTTAGATATGCAGCTGAATCTGTTTAATTCATAATTGATAGCATTCTAAAAACCGATATTCCGGTTTGCGAAAACTGAATTATACGCCTCAAAAATTACTTGGACACGTTTCCGAACATCAGATGCAGCAATAAAAACCTTTTTTTTATAATTTTTAAATCTGTAAAATATATTGGTTTCTGAGGTTTCTAAAGATAAATAACGGTTTTTGTAATAGAGGGTAACGCAAAAGGGGTTATTGTGTATTTTCCTAGATTAAGTAACATTTGTCTTTTTCACAGTATATAAAATAAAATAAATTCGAATGAGGTTTACTAAATTCTAATTGTGCACCAACGCCTGCTTCATAATTAAATGCTCATTAATTGTATATATGCAATACGAGCCTTTAATGCTTCACTCATTGTGTTATTACGTAATTTCATGAATTTGACTACGTATAACATTCACATACTACCATACACTAAACCATACAAATGCTAACATACGAGAATATTCTAATATGAGAATGTTTATTGCTATCAACTCTCAACGAAGATTTTTAACTAATTCGTACTGTTCACATCTACCTTCTTATTTTGCATACACACACTTGCGTAGATTATCTCAAGTAGAATATCATATGTTACTAGTCTGGAAGACGCGATAAAATATATGAACTTCGGATAGCAATGCTTCTTCTAAACAATTTAATTTTCATTCCAAACCCTTTGATGTCCTTATGAAATACTGCATGCTGTAGAAGCGGCAAATTTAATTTATGTTCAGTGTAATATTATTATTCACTGTTACTTTAAAAATATATAATTTAAGTTATAGTTTACTATAAAAATAATGAATTATTATTCAGTTTGTTTTTAAGACTAAGCATGCAACATATATTCATTAAAAAACATGTTTTTAAATTAATAAAATGTGACGCTTTTATTCAGTGCACAGGGTGATCGAAAAGTCACACAGCGGGTGAAACAACATTTAAGTTAAAAAATGCATGCAGGACTAAAATTACAAACATAAAACAGAGCTTATAAAAAAATGAACGAAAAATTAAAAATGTGTTAGATGATGTTCAAAATGTTATCCGTTATCTCGACTTCATACAGGAATGTGTTTTTTACACTTCAGGCCATTTTCTCAAGGTTCAAATTCTCATTTACTGAATATTTTTTAAAATGCCTGCTTTCAGGTCATCGATACAGAGTGGAATGTTCCCATAAGGGTGAATATCACAAAATGTGAGATTTTGAAAACAACAATTTTGAAATTTAAATCGTTTCAAATCTTCTGATGTTTTTTCAAAATGTTGGTTGAACAGCTGAATAAAGGAATTTATATGTAAAATCGTTAAAGTCTGAAGAGCTTAAGTTCACTTTTATGTAATTATAATTATATGTCATTTTCTTGGCATATGTATGCCAGGCTAATGACCGCCAGGATAATGACAATTTCATTCTAAAACATTTTTCACATTTTTTTTTTTTTTTTTTTTTTTTTTTTAGATCTAACATTCTAATTTTGTTTAAAGGAACATGTTTCTTCTATAGTACCTC
Organism: Maratus speciosus; assembly: GCA_963932465.1. Classification (NCBI taxonomy): domain Eukaryota; kingdom Metazoa; phylum Arthropoda; class Arachnida; order Araneae; family Salticidae; genus Maratus; species Maratus speciosus. Next base: position 113,371,465 of record OZ010796.1, on the reverse strand, counting down.
AAATTCAGTACGAGGTTCAGTTTTATTTCTAATTTTTAGAAGCCAGGAAAATGACATAATAAAAGTCTACTCAATTTTTACAAAGCCTTTAAACACATTATTTTCAAAGAAATATCTAAAAGATTTTGCTGGTAGCAATGATTTTAATACTTCTGGCTTGAACTATGTCAAAAATAAGAAGAATAACTCTGCAGCGCCATCTTTATGCCTCATAAAAAACTAAAATGAGCAGGCTACGACAATGACATTCATTTTCAATGACAATCATATTTTAATTATAGAAAATTATTTGTAAAATACAGAACATGTTACCTTCCACATATATGTGTTATATATGGTATAATTATTAATTAGAAATAAAAAAAAAAAACTAGAAAAAAGATATTTGTACATGATAGGAGAAAGCCTTTTACTTTGCACACATCACAGTGTAACATGCCAGGAAAATGGCAATCTGAAATTTTAAGTCTTTTAATTGCTTTATTTTTGTGTTATTATGAATATAATATCTCTCGAAAATACTTCTAATATTTTTTTTTAATGTAAAAAAGAAAATTGCTTTATATAACATTAAATAGGAAATTTATTATACGGACTGCAATTTTCGTATATTGTGATATTGATCCATAGACACATACATTTAGGCTATCCCTTACAAATGAATCATGGGTTGAAGAATCACGGAATCATGAAGGAAGTTTTTAAGGAATGCGGCGTTGCCAGTTGCCCTTCGTAAATCAGGGCTTCAAATGCTTTGGACACCAATAATTTTTTATAGTTGTTTCTCCATATTTAATTAGAGATAATTCTGCAATTAGATCAGTCGAAGGAAATTACTTTAAAATACTGGTGTCCAGAGCATTTGGAGCCAAGATTTACGCGAGTCACATGGCAACAGTAAATGTTGAGTTCAACAAAAAATCTCTAAAAAATCGAATTGGGACAGTAGCGGAATATCTCTTTAAACGCTTGATTGACATCAATATAAGACGCTTTTGAGAAATAGTCCTAAATCATAAAATTTCTTTGTGCATGTAGAAATTTCTTTACCTTCCAGCACCAAACGAAAGGTTCTGGCAAGTAAAACCATAAACTGCAAACTGACATTTTTACTACTACGTGGCTTTTAAGGGTATAAGGTCATTCTCAGATACCTAATGGTAAATTTTCCGTCTCTCGCTAAAAATTGTTAATTAATGTTAAATATTCAAATTGTTTATCAACATGACTCTTCAAGAACTGCAACGTGCAGCCGTTTCAATATCAAAAAAGTTATATTTGATTAATAAAAAAATTTGAAACTTTGTAAATGCATTACTAGTCCAGGCAATAGGAGATTTCACCTGGCAAAATTAATACTAGTTCTGGATTTCGACTCACTTTATGTTTTTTGGGTCGCTGAATTCGAATTTGTAACTTCCCACCAAAATTTCACCCGGTAACCTCCCAAAAAATTGATTTTTTGAAAAAATTTGGGTCTTGAGAAAAACGCGCGGGGAATGTTCCGAGGCAGCCCCTTCTCTCCCCGTTTATCCTACGTCATAATGTCATATATCCTATTTGTTGAAAATTTTGTCTAGTTTCTGAATTTCGTAATGCTTTTCCCCTAAATCAATACGAAATTTAAGTTAAAAACAACTATTTGGTTGGGGAAATGTTGGGGGAAGTTAAAAATTCGGATTTAGCGACCCAAAAAACTTAAAGTAAACCTTATAGAGAAAGTTCGGAGGAGAGATGGAAGGGCGAATGTAAACGTGTGAGTGATTAAGTGGAATTGCGCAACTTAGTCCACGCATCACCGCAGCGCATGTTCCGAGGCAGATACCCCCTTCCCCTTCATCCTAAGTCATAATGTCATATATCTAATTTGTTGCAAATTTTGTCTACTTTCTGAATTTCTAGCTACTTTTCCCCTAAAACAAAAAAAAAATGGAATTCGTTAATAAAAACCTTTTGGGGGGGCTTTTTACTCAAATTTGGGGGGGGGGTTGCCGGGGGAAATTTCGGTGGGAAGTTAAAAATTCGGATTCAGCGACCCAAAAAACATCTAGAAAGCCGATTTACAGTACTACCATTAATTTTGCTAGGTAGAGCCCCTATACGGTCTCTATTGCCTGGACTATGCTATGACTTGTCCCAAACTCCAAATTTATTACACTAGATTAATTTTAACACAATTATTCTAACTGGTAAATAAATTATATTAGATGTAAATTTCCAACTGGGCGAAAAAAGTCCGGACCAGGACAAGATTTTTTGCCCATTTGGAAATTTACATCTAATATGATTTATTTACCAATTATAATAATTGCGTTAAAATTAATCTAGTGTAATTTCGTATCCAGCGATTTGTGGAGTTCCATTACCTGAGATTTATTCTGTTGAGCTGAGCCAGGTTTAAGACCAGATGCTATAATCATTAATGTTTTCTGGGTGAAAAAGGTCCACCAGGATTCGTCCAGGATAGCTCAGATGGCAGAGCACTGGCGGCTTCAACCAGGAGATCCCTGGTTCGAATCCTGGTCCGGACATTTTTCGCCCAGTTGGAAATTTGCATCTAATAATCCAAATTTATTAATTGAAACCTCTGTTTTTGAGAATTGAAAAACATTAGAACAAAGGCAATAATTATCACTTGTATATTTCATATATTTGTTCGGCACTTTCGACAAAACAGAAAATATTTCTATTGATAATCCTCCTTTATACCCTGTCTAAAGAGAGGTTTATCATCACTATAATACACAAAAAAGTAATTTAGCTCTGCAATAGATAGGGTTTTCATACTAGAACGTTCTTAGGGTGTACAGTTCCACATTCCCTTACAAGCAGTAATGTATCTCCATACAATTAAAGCGCAAAGGAAATCCTCTAAGAGCGATTTCGTCTGTTCTGAGCATGCATATTTTAGGGTTCTGTTCTGTACCCAAATGTACTAGGAAAAGAGTCTGAAAGTTCTTTTGTTTCAGAAGCAAATTTATCGCAGTCGTGATGGCCGTGTCGGCTAAGTCGCCGGAAAGAGGAATTTTCGTCTTTCAAAGGGTACGCCAGTTCGATCTTCACTCCTGACATTGATATAGCGTTCTGATAACTCTATTCTGTAATGAAATTTGTATTTTATTTCTGTAGGTTTTTCTTAATTATTACTAAGTAATTTTTACCATACCCAATACATATTAAAATTTCTAATTAATTATTTTGTATTTAAAATTTTAAATACAAAGCTTTGGCATGTAGTTATTGATTAAATAAATGTAAGTGATCTACAGCTTTTAATATATCTTTTATTACTATTGATCGATAAGCATGCATTCTGAGAAAATGACGTTATTATTTTACGGGAAAGACATAGACAGGACCATACATTAGTACTATAATACACTTAAATGTCTATATTTGAGAAACTAATAAAATTTTAACACACAAAATTTCTTCATTAGCAGGGTTCGTACGGGTACCGTTATTTTCAAGGCAAAATTTCAGTATTTTCTTATAAAAAAGTAAATCAAGTTCAAACGAGGGAAATTTCGCCTAATTTCAGAAGCGATTTTCTATAAGAAAATACTGGTATTGAAGAATTTTCTGGTTTGGAAATTTCAGGACCCGTACGAACCCTGATTCGTCAAATTAGTAAACCTTGGAGTTCCTCATTTTTTCATCTTAAAACTAATATTCTGTTTTATATATCCGTATAAACAGAGTTAATATGCAACCGATCGCCAGTCCGGTTGTAGTAGGAGAGGTTATCATTTCTTATATCTATTGCAAACACAAATTCGCTAAAAGTTCATGACATTTTACTGATGTTACGAATCTTCGTTTTGTGGAACATTTAAGTCCATGTTTTGATAGGTACAAACTCGTTTTTGATTAAGAGGCATTATTTTGAAATTCAGACAAAAAAGTGATATTTCGATAGTTGTATTTTTTAATTGGCTTGATTTTTTTTTATGTTGAAGTAGATCATAATTAGTGGCTATTGTGCAATTTTGAAGCCGTGAAAAAATTTCCTGTTTCCTGTAGAAAATGTCAAAGTTCAAGATCATGTATCCCTTTTTTTCATGAAATTTGAAATGCCAGTATGTTTGGAGTGCTATATCTCTGGAAAGCACCAACATCCCAAAATTCTTTTGTCATAAACTGTTAGTATAACACTACATGCTTAGTAAAATTTACTTGGTTCTATGGGGCATTGTTAATTTTCATTGTTATGTTGCCACAAAATTCAATCAGAATGACGTTTTTGTCCGTTTTTTTGCACTTATTATCTTAGTTAAGCAATAATACCCCAAATTTTTTCTTATAGAAAATGAAAGTTTACTATTAGGACAAGCTAAGTAATACAGACCTTTACGGGGATATCGATGCTGTCAGCAGATATAATCTGTTAAATATTCAAAAGTTTCAAAATCTGCAACTTCTAAATTAGTTCTATCTCAAAACAACATCACAGTTGAATAAAACAAAATATATCAGGTAGCAAACAAAAACATGGAAACGAAAAATAAGTGGGGTCTCATGCTATTTTCAGGAAAAAGAATGACAAACGTTACAAAAGGCAGTGCCAATATCAGACTTTCTCCCTATCAGAAAATTATTTATCCCGTTTCTCTTTCCCTTTCCTAAGTTTTACCCTGTGAGGAAATGAAACATCCCTTTTCCCTTTCTCCTTCTAGGAGAAAAGCCTGACCATTTCACTGCCTTCTTGTAACTTTTTAATTTTTTTTCTCCTGAAAATAGCATTAGACCCCACTTATTTTTCGTTTCCATGTTTTTGTACATATGTTCAACTACTACCTGATATATTCTGTTTTATTCTACTGTGATGCTATTTTGAGATAGGCTAATTCAAAAGCTGTTAGTTTTGAAACATTTGAATATTTAACAGATTATACCTGCTAACAGCACCGATATACCGGTAAAGTTGTATATTACTTAGCTTGTCCTAATAGTAAACTTTCATATTCTATCAGAAAAAATTTGGGGTACTATTGCTTAACTAAGATAATGAGTGGAGAAAACGGACAAAAACGTCATTTTGATTGCATTTTTGTGGCAACATAACAGTGAAAATCAACAATGCCCCATGGAACTAAGTAACTTTTACTAAGCTTGTAGTGTTATACTAACATTTTATGACAAAATAATTTTGGAATATTGTTGCTTTCCAGAGATATAGCAATCCAAATATACTGGCATTTCAATTTTCATGAAGAATGGGATTCATGGTCTTGAACTTTGGCAGTTTCTTCAGGATACAGGAAATTTTTCGGAGCTTCAAAATTGGACATTATTCATTAAATATGATCTACTTCAACATAAAAAAAATCAAGCAAAACAAAAAATACAACTATTGCACTTTGTCTGATTTTCAAAATAATGCCTCTGAGCTATGTAAGTACATCTGCATTTTGTTCCTTTTGTTCCAAAATTTTAGTCAGTGAAATTATTATGTGTCATTTCCAAATGTGTACCTCTTATAAAAAATATAGGAACAGATGAACTCTATAATTTATTGTAAAAACTACATTCTAACGTTTCGAAAATTGGGGTCAGGAAAAGGAACATTTGTTTCACAAATGCTTTTTTGAGTGTCGGAAATCTATTGGTTTCTGAGTTTCTAAAAATAAAGTAAATTAAAGATACTGGTTTTCGAAATCGTGGGTAACTCGGAAGAGATTATATTATATAATCTTAAACTTTCTTAATAAATCAATATATTTTTTTTCTTAACTCCATATTACTTTAACTATGCTGAAAGCATTTATGTCAAAAATCAAAAACCCCATGCAAATTCCAGAAAAATATAAGAAGATGTGAAAGAAAACTATCCTATGCTTATACGGAGGTGTGTAAAAAACCTAGGTGCCAGCGGGCAATCTTTCACCACTAAAGTTTACTAGTTTTCTTCGCTTAAATTTGATTAGCATTCATATAAAAAATTTAGACGAAATAGTAGACGAAATATTAGACGAAAAATAAAGAATAAAATTTAGTGGTGAGAGACTGCCCGCTGGCACTTAGATTTTTACATCCCTGCTTATACGGAGTATTAATCGAATTCTACCAGAAATATACGGTTTTATCCGAAAAATTGACAAAGAATAGCAGTGAATTTTGATACGACCGTGTATATTTTTAAACCTGCACCTTGGGAGAGACCGATGATTAAAAAAATGTTATGGAGTCTCAAAAGTAAGCCTTGGCTGATATTTTTGCAATAAATACTCGAATATACGTTCACACCGTAGAATTTCCAAAATCTCCGCCTAATCTTTTTTTATTCAGATTATTTTCCTTGCTGCGATTTATTTCAAAAAGAATTTTCCTTAATTAACCCTTTATCTACTGACGGTACATATAAGTACAATTCAGATAACTTGTTATAAAATTCATTTAATTTATCGATTTGTTGTAATGCAGTTTAGAATGAGTTATAGATACATTACATTATCTTGTTCGAAAAGCATTATTGGTTACACAAAACAAAAATATTTTTAAAAAGATAATTTCTTTTGCCTTTGCATCTTTTCAACTTTCTTAGCGTGGGGAGGGGGAATTTTTCAATTCGGAAATATTTCTATTGTAAGAACATTATATTTGTACATTTCGCAATTTTACAGAATACTAAGTAAAATATTTAAAATAAAAGAATTGAGTGGGTTTTAAATATTGCAGAAAAGATCTATAATTCCAAATTTAATTAATCCATCTAAATCCTTCAATCCTTCTGTATTCCTTCTGAAATTTATTACATGATTATATAAATCTTCTAATGCAGTTTGAACAATTCGCGAAAAATGCTTTAGAAGATAAAAGTTTCATGCATTCATAATTCAGTACATAAACGGAATAAAATATTCAAAAATTGGGGTAGGATTGTACGCACCCTGATACTTTCTGACTTTTTTGTATTTTTAGTTTAATTGCCCATAAAGAAAACTATGACATGCAAGGCATATAGAAGGGAAAATATTTGTCACTTAATGCTGTTCTGAAAGTCGAAGAAAAAAGCACAGTTTAATCATCTAGAATTAGGTTAAAAGGTATTTCAGAAAGATAAAATTTTGTAGTGGGAGACTGCCCGCTGGCGCCTAGATTTTTACACCCCTGCTTATACGGAGGATTAATTGAATTCTACCTGAAATATACGATTTTACACAAAAAATTGACAAAGAATTGCAGTGTATTTTGATACGACCGTGTATATTGTAAAAAATGCACGTTGGGAGAGACAGGTGATCAAGAAAATATTAAGGAGTATCAAAAGTAAACCTTGACGGATATTTTTTTCAATAAATTTTCCAATGTACGTTCACACTGTACAATTTCTAAAAAAAGCATATTTTAATCATCTAACATTATATTAAAAGGTTTTTCAGCAAAATAAAATTTAGTGGTGGGAGACTGCTCGCTGGCGCCTAGGTTTTTAAACCCCTGCTTACACGGAGGATTAATCGAATTCTACCTGAAATATACAGTTCTACCCGAAAAATTGACAAAGAATTGCAGTGAATTTTGATACCTGCATTTTGGGAGAGACAGGTGATCAAAAAAATATTAGGGAATCTCAAAAGTAAACCTTGACTGATATTTTTGCAATAAATTCTGCAATATACGTTCACACCGTAGAATTTCCAAAATATCCGCCTAACCTTATTACTTTCCTTTCAGCGATTAATTTCAGAAATAACTTTATCCGATTAAATAAGGCGGAAAAAAATAATATTTAAAAATAGCGGTAGGATTGTACGCAACGTATTACTTTCTGATTTTTTATATTTTTAGTTTAATGGAACAGAACGAAAACTATGACATGCAAGGCATATAGAAAGAAAACTATTTGTCACTTAATACTGTTCTGAAATTCGAAAAAAAAAAACAGATTTTAATTATCTAAAATTAGATTAAAAGGTATTTCAGCAAATAATCCCATTTTTTTCTTTTTTAATTTTTTTAATAGCAAGTAAAAAACTGAAAAAAGAAGAATGATTAATGTCGAATGTTCCATTTGCTAGAGTAGAAATTCATAGGATGAATGTTAAAAAGCTTTATCAAGAAACATTAAGACTCTCTTTTGGCTTCCAAATGAACAAGGCCTCAAATCACTGTCCTGCATATCTTGCTAAAGTAGAATAATCAAACCAAAATTAAGGATGTAATTTCTTCTGCTAAAGCCTTGGGGATATAAAGTGTCTTAATGAAAAAATCAGATTGCAACCAGTTCTCTTAATCGAGCCATGGTGTATTTTTCAAGATTTAGATTATTTGTGTAGCATAAAAAAGAATATAATTAATCGCTTTACTTTTTTCGGAGTGGTTTTTTTCATCGAAAACTACCATGTTAATTATTCATTATGAGAGGGAATAAAGAAATACTAAATAATCAGAATAAACGACGGGAATAAAATTTTAAGCGCATTTATTTTTTCATTAACTTAAAATGAGATAGTTATAATAGATTTTATTATAAATATTTAAATAAGTGCATTTGTATATATGAATAAATGAACATTTGGAAATGGATTTCAAATTAATTATGACTTTATAATCGTAAAGAAATGTATAATTGGATTAAACTTTTCATAAAAATAGATATTATTTCCCGTGATTTAAAATAATTTTTGATAGAATATATATTGTCGCTGTTTAAATAAATGATATTTTATTTTCCCTTAATATTTTTTTTCTTTATCTTAAATTCAACAAAATGCAATACTCGTTTTAAATGGAACACCTTTTATTACACGTATAAAAAGTGTGTATATATTTAATTAACATATTCAAAGATATCTCAATGCCTGCAATTGAAAAAATTCATGCGTATTTTCAAGCGTTTGCATGTTGTGCGTTTTTCTTTCGCTTTCAAAATAATTGGTCAAGTGCGAGATTTACTGTCTCACAAAGAGTCCCGTTGAATAATTTTATTGATTACTAACTGCAACATTACAAAAAACTTTGCTAAAAGACTTTGAAAAAAATTGGGAATTATTCTATGAATTATTTTTTAAAAGTTGCTTTCAATAATTGAATTCAATTGGAATTAAAAAAAAAATGTCTATTTACCATTACAAAAGCACTTTAAACAAAACAAAGACATTATAAAAAAGTTTAATCTTGGCAATGTGCCAAACGTGCTTCGGAAGGACGATATTGCAACGTCGCCTTGGTTTGTGCCACATTTTTCTAGATAGGTTTTAATTAACATCTCGACTAATTACCGAATTATTTTTTTTAAATCATTATCAACAGACTTTCAATGATTCCGCGTAGATAGGTACCTCGGTCCCCTATCAACTCCCTCTCCGAGCGTTGCAAAGTAAAGCTTGTGCATAACGGAAAAAAGCGATTTTCCCAAAAACTATAGGGCCTAGGATAATCGCTATAGTTTTATTGCAATGTTTAAATAAATTCCTTCTACTATTAATTTTTTCATAATTTTAGTTTCAGTAGAATCGGAAATAGGGGGTGGGTTGTCATATTTTGCAAAACTTTGAATATCTAATACTTAAAAATGAAACAAATATTTCTTTAATTCGGCGTTACTACAGCTTTTGAACGATACCACATACAATATCTAACTATAAATCAAGTTCATTAGTTAAATACCTTAATTTCTCCTAAAAACATTTGTGAACTGCTAATAATCTATAAATATGAGGGCCAATAGTCCAGATAACTCTGCTAACCACTTCCCATAGTCTTCGAGAAAAACGGCTGTGACAGACGGACAAACACACAAGTAATCTTATAATTGTTCCGTTTTTTACTTTTCAAGTAACATATGCATCACGCAGACTTTGTGGTATTTTTCACTTTTCTCTCTGTGTGACAATTTTTCACACTCGTATGCTACACTCTACCCTCGCATGGTACTGACTACGTCACATTCTTGAAGCTGTTAATACAGAGCTAATTATCATTTTTTTGTAACTGTTTCTTTATATTTTATTTAATGTATAATGATAATATACAATAAAACCACCAGGATGCTGTCTGATTTTATTTAAAGCTCTTCAAGTACAAAAGAGAAAATGTGCATAAATCTTGATTTAAAAAAAATATATTATTTACACAAAGTACACAAAGTAAAATATATTATTACACAAAAATGTATTTTAGCTGCTTTCAAGCTAAATAGATTTAAATGTTAAATCTCACACCACAACGTGGTAACGCACACCCACTCCTCTCAGTGACACACTGTATCACACTTTGGGGAACTCTCTACCCCTCTCTAAGTATCACGTAGTTACGGGGACTCTTCACAAACTTGAAATCACTTGCTCCGTAATGTTATACCTATGGGCAGTTTGTTTTCGAATTTTTCGTTTAAATTTGCATATTTGTAAACGATTTTTTGCATAGGATAGCTGAGGTCGATCTTTAATTTGGCTATTTTTTAATTTTTCAATTTCGGTTGCAGATTTTTTTAATAAATGTAATTTCATTTTCAGAGCCGGTTTGAAAACTGAAAGTAGCTTTATTTAAAAAAAATCTGCAACCGAAATCGAAAAAGTAAAAAATTGTCATATTAAAGATCGACCTCATCTATCCTATGAAAATAATCGTTTAAAAATATTCAAATTTAAACGGAAATTCGAAAACAATCTGCCCATAGGTTTAACATTAAGAAGGGGTGTTTTCAAGTGAGTGAAAAATCCCCTTAATGCATGAAACATTCCTTGAAATTTATCTTTCAAACAACAAAATTTATCTTTCAAACGGCATTTTACTGAGGATTGATTCACAGTGTAGTAACCATTATTTGAATTGGCATCTCTATAGCAAACAGATGCGTGCTTCTCCGTGAGGAAAGGAACTGGAAGAAACATTCTGTTGCTTAATTACAATGCCCATGTTTAATTGAGATTAAAATATTTCAGGCGTTTAAATAAAGTCTTAATAATCAGACGTAGAACAAGTTTAAAATTATTTAAACGTTCAAAGAAAGAAAGCCAGAATCGTTTTTTTTTCGAACAAATCTTTAAACTCGACTTTATCAATTTAATGAAAAATAGGAAATGTGCATAGCTACAAATTTATGCTACATTTAATGAAAGAAAATGCAGAATCAACAAAACAAATTAAAGCATAGAAAGCAAAGCGATTTTACACAGTTTTAGAACTTCAAAGCCAGATACTGCAGAAGCGGCTCTAATCCTATTTTCCAGCGGAATTAATCGAACTGATAAAAGAAATCGAAATGGAGTTGGACAATAATGCGTTTCCTTATGTGAACATAAGATTTTTAATTAAAATCTGATAAAGATCTCTCATTTTTACGAGATAACGTAGATATTCATTGGGCCGAAAATGTTTCAAATCCGATAAAAGAATCAACTTTTGAGTTTGTAATTCGGATGGGAAATTCGCGTTGTAAGAAAGAAAACTTCATATTAGAATGTTCTGCTGAATCTGAAATTGTTGTTATATTTGAAGAACGAAACAAAGGATTTCGGATATTTCAATTATCAATGTAATGGACAAGGGAGGAGAAATAATACAAAAGGGTCAAATGAAATAAAATGAAACTATAAAGCACGATTATATCTAACAATTAAACTTTTAACCGTTTCCATACAAATAAGTATTTGAAAATCGGATGAAAATTTACAAAGCGAAGTATTTATCTTGTTATATATTTTAAAAATAGAGTGCATATGTTATTTTCAAAGATTTAACAAAATGTTGCTAATTAGCATTGTAGAATTTTTATGAGCATAAATCATTTTAACTTTCCAAAATAGTTGAAAAGTGTTTATGAATTAACACACTGACAGTCTTGAAAATGGGCAAAATTGTATTTTTTTTTATCTGTATTTTGTTTGAAATGCTAAAAAAATAGGATTCTTTCAACATTATATAAAAAATCTTAATTAAAAATATGAATTAATCCTTGAGAGTATTAATCATTGTTCAGTGCATTAAAAATCCATTGAATCAACAGAATTATATTATTAACCATTTGGAAAAATGGTTATTGTCCTCGGTCAGGGTAAGAAATCAAAAACATATCTAAAACGTTTTAGTAGTTGAATCTCGCATTTTATTCGTTTTCTGATTGGTCTATACAGTAATTTGTATTTTCACTTTACTTTCAACAGAGATGAATACATCTGTTGCCACTTTGACAAAAAGTAATAAACACTACAAAAAACTACAAAAAAATAATAATAACTCAGAAACAAATTGAGATACAGCTTTCAAACAAATTGCATTTAAAAGTACTATTTCTTTGTCTATACGATGGTGTAAAAAGAAATATTGTGAGATGTTTAGAAGTTTAAAAATGAAATTTCATTTAAAATTGGTCCAAGAATATTAATGTTTTATTCATGGCGTACGTAATGTATCACCAGCTCCATAGAAGTTTAAAAATTTACAGTACCGAAAATTGTAAAACTGAAATTTCTTTTAAAATTTGTTCATGATGGGTCCAGGAATGTTAATGTTTAATCTATGGCGTACGTAATGTATGATCAACTCCGTGCGATTTTTTCTGTATTAAATTTTAGTCTTTGAAAAAATCATTTTCCAAATGGTCGTTGCAATTTGTTAAATTGCTTTTTTTTTATTATTATTTTAAATATTTCTGACGTTGCGTGAAACCTGGAGCTTAGTGAGCTCATTAACACAGGCTTGTTAATGAGAGGCAGTTTGTCTGACTGCCATCTATCTAACCGCGTGCTTGCTCGTGTTCTAACTCACGCTAATATACTCGGAATGCCATGAAATTATTCTATGTTATTGAGTTTTAGTGTAGAATGTTTCGTCTTAAAAATGAAATGCGTGGCTTTTGCACATGGTACACACAAAACAATTTCGTTACATTGCGGTCTGTGGTGAAAATATTTTTGAGGTGCTTATTGACGTTACGATATTTCAAACATAATGCGATTGATAGACATCATTCAGATGAACTACAACAGGTATTTTTAGGAGCATCGAATAAGTATCATTTATAGTTCGTTTACAGGGTCGCACAGAAGGATTCTATGAGATTGTGATCTATGGGTGAAAATTATTTGCGGTGCATTTTAATAATGTTATGTTATTTCAAACACACCGAAATCACTGAGGCACACTGCATGTTTTCTATACATTATATGCGTGCATACCATTTAGCGTTCATTTGCAGGGACACACAAATGAATTCGATTAAAGGACTGATTGAGATCAATAATTGCTGGAAGCGCATTTTATTCATATTGATATAATTGTATTAGGTGGTGTGTATAAATCACATAGATATAGATCGCGCAGTAGTAAGTAGGCGCAGTCCTCATAAATCGCCTGTTTATGGATAGATTGGGCAACGGGTCACAGAGTACACTTTTCTTGCTTTTTACAATCCTCATTGTAGTTATGCAGCGTTACCTACGTGCATTGGACATTTATTAAAATTTTTATGTTTTTTGCACTCATAAGTAATTTTTTGTTGCTTCATTCTTTTTCTAATTTCTAATACTTATCTTAATAATTGCGATTTAACCTGTGCAGTTTTTCTTAGTGTATGATTAACTGTACCTATGCCATATGTGATTTACTTGGATTATTTATGCTTAGATGGTTACGTGTCCCTTTTGTGAAGAAATTTATTATGGGGCTAGTAGGTGCATTGAACACGGGGCAAGTTGGCTCGGTGTCTGGTGTGTGCTGGTAGCTTGAAAAATAGCAAACACCGAGAAAAGTACTTGCAATGCAAAATTTTGGGCACACGAGGCTTGCTCAAATGGAGACGCCCGATTTTTTATTTGTGGCAACTGTAACTCTGATGATGATATCAAGTAGGATAGAAGCTACTCAATATTAATGTTTTATTCATTATCTTTATGTCTGTATAATTTAGAATTTACATTGTACGGCAATAAAGCCTTTGTTTAAACTAACTGGTAATAATTAAATTGATTTCTCTTAAATGCTTGTCTTATTTGAGTTTCATTTAAATTTTTATAAAGTGTGTGCCAACTTACCCCATAGGTATAGGCAACTTGCCTCGTGACGGGGTAAGTTGGCGCACAATTTTCCTTTTACTGTTGGCTTCTGCTAAACATAAACTACAAAAGCTACAAACTCAAAACTCCGGGTATTTATAGCCAAATGGCTGTTCTTTGAAAGTACAGTTAATGTTTCATAAAAAACTTAAAAACTTAATAAAAATCAATAACTAAAAACTGTTCCTACTATCCCCAGTCTCAACTATACTTAAGTTCGGTTTACAAAAATGCCTTTTTGTACAAATTTAACTTTCAGAGAACAAATAATGCCGTTTTAATTAAGGTTTCTCAACATTGTAGCGACGACGTACTTGTGAAGGTTATCAGTACAGAAAACTGATGAGGGTTTCTGCGTGAGGAAGGACGCTGAAAGAAAATGTCTATGGCGAATGTACGATGAAGTTGTGTAATTGAGTTTTCAACAAATTAGGCATTTATATAATGTCTTAAAAATGATCTAGAACAAGTTTCATATTACTTAAAGTTAAAAGAAAGTGCGTCAAACATGCAATTTTTGGAACAAATCAGAAAATTTGACTTTAGCTACTCAATGAAAAAAAGGAAATGAGCTCTGCTGGAAATGTGCACCACATTTATTGAAAAGAAATGCAGAATCAAAAAAATACTTTAAAGAATTGAGAGTGAAGCATTTCAAACAGTTTTAGAACTTTAAAGCCAGATACTGCAACAGCGGCTCTAATCCCAATTTTCAATGGAATTAATCCAAATCATAAAAGAATTCGAAATGGAGTTGGACAATAATGCATTTTCTTATGCGAACATAAGATTTTTAATTAAAATAAGCATCTCTCATTTTTACGAGATAATGTAGATAATCATTGGACTGAAAGTATTTCAAATCGGATGAAAGAATCATCTTTTTAGTATGTAATTTGCTTGAGAAATTGTCATAGTAGGAACAAAACCCCTGATATTAGCATATTCTGCTGAATTTGAATTTGTTGCTATATTTGAAGAACAAAACAATGGAGCTTAGATATCTTAATTATCAATGAAATAGACAACAGAGGAAGAAGATATTGTGTGATGATTCAGCTATAGCCACAGTGCGTTTTCACAGAAATGTACAAAAAGACATCTTTTTTTATTTAAAAAAATTGTTTAAAAAATGACATTTGCCACTAGCAATAGTTGTAATTGCTACCAATGGTGGTAATAGCTGTCAGTCGTGACAGTATACTTTATAGAGTGTCGTAAAAGAAATCTGCTGCAATTGCAACATGATGGCTTAAAGAGCGACATGTAGCAGATTTGAAACACCACGGTGTTAACTTACGGAAACAATCCTAGCAATAACTATTCTGGCAGTAGATTTTTTACAATAAAAAAATCCCTCGTTTTCTGTGTATTTACGCAGAAAACCTAATGTCGCTCTCTCTATATTTCGAATTATGGAATTATTTATTTTATTTTATTTGTAATTTTTGGATCATCCGAAATTCTACGAATGCATTAGAGAAAGTTCAAGTAGAATAACACCAATGTATAAAGCAAAATTGTATCTAACAATTAAAATTTTAACCAGTCGGTATTCTCGTCGAACTGTGCGCAGCGGAGTAAATGGCTATCATATTTTATATCCAAAAACGCCAAACTGCTGGTAAATTTAGTCATTCCCGCTAAAATAACGTAATCGGCAATTTTCAAGAAAATGAGATTAATATGCGAGTGCTTTTATTGATACCGAAATTAATTGAATGCAAAACTTAATGCTGTTATTTTATGTGGCTATGAAAGCACAAAGAAAATAAATTAAAACGTTAAGAGAAACAGTAAATACTTTTTTAAATCAATGCATTATTAGCATTTTGCCGCATACGTTAAAAAGAAGGTCTCGTTAAGGCAGCAACAATTGATAGCAGTAATGGGCGACTATTCGCTTATCTGTCGAGAAATATATAATAGTAATCATATCATATTGGATCTGTAAATATAAGCATTTAAATTTAATCCGGTGATATTATTGAAGTATCATTACACATGATACATTTGGAAATTTTTGATATTTTCAACGCAAAAAGGCATATAACTTTTTTTTAATAAATAAGATTAACTGCTTCGCTTCCAGTGTAGCCATTAGCAGATAAATGTTAAGTAGAAATATTCCATCTGAGAGTGAAGCGTCTAAACATGATATCGTCGGTACGATGTCAAACTAAGCAATATGAAAATATTGTTGCAAGTGGGCTACTTTTTTAAATTCAGATTTCTTGATTGGCACCACTTTTCTGAAATGGTAAAATTCCCCTTGTTTTTGCCTTAATTAATATGCCATTAAGTAAGGCGAATTTTACTACATGAAAAAAGTGATGCCAATCAAGGAATCTGAATTTAAAAAGAAGAACCCACTGGCAACACTAACACTATTTTCATATCGGATAGTTCGACATGGTACCGACGATATATGATCATATTTTGGTATTTGAAAATAAGTATTTTAACTTTTTTTAATTCGATATTTTTTAAATATCATTATACACGATCTATAAAGGCATATTTTATATTTTCAATAAAAATGAACATTTAGACTTATTCTAAATTCATATTTTTCTTTAAATACTAGATCGTTTATGATTTAAATATTGTGCTGTTATTTTTTATTCAATAAAAACAGGCTTTGGAATTCATTCAGATGATATTTATTTTCAAAACATAAATATTAAGGGATAGAAGCCCTTCATCGCGTTCTCAATTTGGCACGGTTTGATGAGTCCAGTGGAATACCTTCAGTGTTATTTTTTCTCGCGAACGTCAAACAGCGCAATAGCACAGCTAAAAATAATAAAAAATAATAACTACAAGCAAAATGTAATATTTATATTATGTTACGTAATTTTTGTAATGATTCTTCAAACAAGAATCAGTGGCGTTCATTGGGCTGATATTAACAACATTCAAATGCATCGATATTTATAGATAAAGATAAAATATAGCGGCATGTTTCGATAAGAAATTGATCCATATTGATTCTGCTGCATGTGACTCAATCGGTTGAACGCGCTGCAATCCCTTGATAACTAAAAATACTTCTGAAAACTAGGAAAGAGGAATTCTGCTTTTTCAGAATTTAGTGGCGCCCCCTATGAAAAAAATATATATGTATATAAATATAGATAGTACAAAACATATTTCATTTTTAAGACTTAAAATACACAATTTTATTTTCTATAAAATGACGTCATTCGTATCCGCTGAAGAATTCCGCATTTGCGATCAAGTCTTAAAAAATATCTACAGTAAAGTATGCATATGACCCCACTATCGCTAAATAATACACAAATCCAAAAAAGATTTGTCGTCATTTAAGAAATTCAACAACAAAAAATCGCCTATCTAATGATTCATATGCCGTGATTTGTTTGTAATATTAATATAGATATTCAAAATTAAATATAGTTTATAATAGCTCCATGTCTTATCAGAAATCGTTCATTTATATAAATTTCAAAATAGTACGTATTTTAACTACATATTTTTATGTTATTATGGGAAAATGGACAGAAAAATATATAATTACTATTTTCCAACTATTTATCCTTTACTTTCTACAGAAAGGGAGTACTTGAGATGTCAACATAAAACAAGTATCGCTAAAAACTTCAAAAAAATTAATATGTCAAAAATAAATTGAGATGCAGTTTTCAAACAAATTGCATTTAAAAGCACTTTTTTCGTATATGGCGGTATAAAAATTGCAAATGTTTGATGCTTAGAAGTTTTAAAAAATGCAGTAGTGTATTTAATCGTAAAATGATTCATCTGCTTTGTTTTAGGTTTGACTTATACAGTGGAAAGTAATTTTTTAGAGACGACATTTTAATTGCTAGGCAAAAGAAATAGCATACCGGGGGCTAATAAAAATTTAAATACTATTGGCATGTGATTATGTAAAACACTTGAATTTTAATGCTCAAAATAAAATCAGAGTATCCATGATATTACATATTATTATTGCTATAGTACATTCAGCAAATTTTCACGTGAACAGCTTCAGAGCATACAACGGATATCATGATAAACATCAAGTATATATATATCTATAAATATAACGAAATTAAATGTTAATGAACAGCTATAAATAAGCTATGTCGGATTATCAAACAAAATTTACCGTTTACTTGATAAAGAGAGTACCATTAAAATTTCTGGAATATATAGAGGTTATAAAACAAAAATATGGATATCTTATAATTTTCACTTTTTGGGGGTTTTCTTGATATGTTATAAAAAGATTAATATTGTCATTTTAAGGGTTCCGGGATACATTTTAAAATAATTTTTATTTATTGGCCTAAAAGTCAGAATTTTTTTGTGATGGTTAACCATATCCTTTGTAAACAAAATCACATGATGAACCTTCTCATAATATTTTTAAAAATATTTTAATTTAAATTTATTAAAAAAGTGGGGTAATTTAAAATCGTTATAACTCGAAATATTATTTGTAGAATTTAAAATTTTTGCCTTTAATAAACATAAATATGTAAATTTTAATTTGGATTCAGCATTTTAAAAAATATTCATTTAAATAAAAATTAAAAATATTTAAAGTAAAAATTAAAAAAAAGATATGTAACTTTAAAAAAAATATTTTCAAAATTGCTAAATCAAAATTAAAGTAAAACAATTGAAAAAGATATGTTCCAAGTTTGAACTATTTAAATTTAACGGTTCTTGACTTATAACAATTTTAATAAAAAAATGGGTAAAATAACCATCATGAAGAAAAACCCATTTTCACAAGAATTCGTTTCCACAACCATTGCTTGAAAGCTAGAATTTGAAAAGAAAGCAAAACATAAAAATTAATATTTCCTATTCCAATTATGATAGAAACATGATTTAAACGTCATTTTAAGCAGAAAGAAACAGAGAAAATTTTAATGCAATAAATTGTTTTTAGGAAATTTGAAGACTTTTGTGTACCTGACCCCCTTAAGGATTAATGCTGACAATTTTCTACGAAATAACATATCTTTACTACGAATTATTCTAATGTTTCTCCGCTAATGAATCCACAAGATATTTGTAGTTTCTCTTAATTGCAATTTAATTTTCATTATATTGTATTAAATTTTTATATTATCTTTTCCTTTGAGTTTCGCACATATAATTTAATTTTAAGGATATATATATATATATATATATGCATACAGGTTTCCGTCGCTTTATGCGGTTTCGATTAGTAACGTAATTTTCTTCCAGACCACTCCTTGATTAATGCAAGGAGAATTTCCATTAGTGCACGGAGCACGAAATGAGTGATCCTAGTTTGCCAGACAAACGGCGCGAATTGCTATGAAAATAAAATAAAAATTCGACGGGAAATGTGATCAACGGCGCGACAATCAGGCGACGGTCTTTATTATGCAAATTTAAACTTAAAATCCACTTTTTAATGCTTCTTGTTTATCTATTAATACACGCGTTAATTTTAATGGACGTTCGTGTAACTTAGATGAACTTTATTTAAAAAATTTTAACCAATCTTTAATATGTGCTTTTACACTAAACTACATAGAAAATCATGTCGTGTGATTATATTTTTCATTTATGTAGGGTAAATCCGGGAGAGTCCCCCCATACGGGATAGATGCCGCACCCCTTCTATTTCTTGTAATTATCGATAGATGATCGTAAAACGCACAGTATAGGTGCGCAATGAGATTATTTTAACCAGTGTATAGCGTGAATTCCATTTCGATGTTTACTTGTAGAAGTATATTCCTTAATTTGACGTAAGTGCATGATTTCACTGTCCAAACTTTTAAACACGTTATGTTTAAATACTTTTCATACACTAATTATTAAATGTCTGAATGATTTCGAAATCAAAACTAAGTGTAGCGTTTGTATAGAGTACTGTGTGTATGATTACGCCATTCCCCTTAGCGATGGTTATTAACTTTCCCTTGTCTTTTTGCACAGACTAACCATGTTAGGCATGTTATGAAGTTTACTAAAACCAAAGGAGAAAAAGGGGGAAATAAAAAGTAAGAAGGGAAAGAAAGATGCAAGTCAAGATGATAATAATGAAAAATTGGATTACGCGTAACCCAGACGTTCTTTGCAAACTACTCCAAAAAAGAGAAAGTTGATTGGTTTTGTTGCATCATGTGTTTAAATGTAGTTACATAACAACTGTACTTTTTCGACACTTTTTCTGTCGATTGAAGTCGATCTCTTAACCCATTCGGGACCATAGGTGCATTTAAGCACCTTCATAAAGAGCTTACAAAATTTGTTTCTGGCACCAGTAAAAAAGAAAAATAATATTTGCTTTGTTTAATTAGAGCATTTTCATGATTATATAAGTAAAAGTAACTTCTTTTAAAAAAGTGGTACCAACCGAATAAAATTTGTGTAAAAGCCGCCGGTCCCGAAAGGGTTAACAAATAAATTATGTAAACACAATTTTACTTTTTTTCTTTTCCGTTTCTATTACAATGATGTTACGTTGTTGCTGAAATAAAAATTAAAATTTAATGTAAAAAAATAAGTCGATAATTTTAATAGTGAAAGTAGTCAACTTTTATTCATTTGAATCTACTAATACGTTTCACTGTACTCATTTAGATCCATTTTGTTATTACATCCATAATTTTAGATGCATCCATAATTAGATATGAATATTTTTTTTAAATATTTTTATTTATAACTTCATTCTGTTCTTATTACAAGCGCGGCATAACTACCGCACAAGTGCGGCGTCTCAGCCTGAATGTACGGGTGACGCGCCGCAGTGTCATGTTTTAGAAAGAAAATTGTTAAAAAATATTAATAATTTGTTTTGAATTTTTTTGTCGCAGTACACGTATTGTATATTTAACATTAAATAGCACAGCATGATTTTTTTTATTTTATGTCCACCATGGAACTTTATACACAAGTTCAAAAAAATGTGCGGCATAAATCCCGGAATTACCCTATATTAGGTTTTTAAAAAGTAGGCTGTGGATCTATAGTAGTTTTATCATTGAATTGTATGATTGGATTAGTGCTGTAATCTCGCGGGATATATTAAGTGCACTAATCCAGGTAAACCTGTGTTTCGGATTTTAGACACTTTAATAAAAAAAATGTACAAAAGTTACTTACTCTAAAAAAATTATAACGTAAACATTTAAATTATATTAGAATGAAAAAAGCCTGCTATATGTTATGCTGCATTATCAAAGGTTTAAATATATTATTTAGGAAGTTGTTACAGTCCAGGTTATTTCATTATTCCTTTATTTTATATATTCATTATTCATATTCCTTTCTACTGTAAAAGATTCCTTCTGTATTTGCTATTGAATAGATTCCGATATGGATTGACCTAAATATTATATATTTTTATTGAATGAGCGTATTAAATTAAGCTTATTTGTGATATGATATATATTAGTGTTACTCTTCTTTATGACATGAGATATGTATGACTGGTTGAATTTCTGGCTCCTCAAATTTCGCACCTTTCCCAATGTAAAATTATTGATATGTGGTAATTTTTCCTGGAGGGGATAAACGATTAGCCTAATATTGGTCTACTACTCTATTTAAAGGGTCTCAGGACTCTTAAAGCTTTAAAATTTTCGAAATTTTTATTTTTTTTAGATGTTAAACTCCTATCTTTTCTGAACATTTTGATGTAATTGTTTCCTTGAAATTCCCATTAGAACAGAATTTATGGCTTTTAGAATTATACACGTTCAATAGCTGAAGAGTCGTTTTGGAAACTTTGAAGCCATTTTTCTCCAAATGACGTTTTTGGGTATAACACGCAGGATATCTCAAAAACTTATGAATATTTTTTCATGAAAATTTCAAAACATATGTTTCATGTTAGTCTGTATAAACTGAACCTAAAATTCCCTTTTTATTGTTCAAAACAATATTTTTTTAGGCGATTATACCGTTGAAAATTTCTAAATTTTGAATTAACTAAAGACAACTTTGTATTAAAATTAGAAAAAAGCTTTAAATACAAATTTATTTAGGTTCAGGGTATTTATTATAATCTGAAGTATAAATAGGCACCAAAATTTTCATTCTAGTTGCAATACTTATTTTGTAATGGTGCGCGTAAGCTGTTATGCCGATTTTTTGCTCGTCAAATATCTAACAGTTTCGAGCCCCCTGTAAATTCTAATTCTGTATCTTACAATTTTTTAAATACATGAAATGAAAGAACACACTTATATATTTTATTCTAATTAAAATTATGCCTTTAAATCAAATATATTTTAATATATTAAATGTTGAAAATGCTCTTTTTTTTCATTTTTTCCAATTTTAGGAGTCCTGAAACCCCTTAAGGATTTTATATTTGAAATATTGTTGATACTAAAACTATGAAATTACATTTCATTGGGACATTTCGAAAATTGAAGTATTTGACTGAGAATGATATTAAGGAAGGCAGGACTAAGCGTCACTTTAAGTTTCAGCAAATAAAAAGAAGAGATCGAAAAATTCATAACTTCGTCAATTTAAAATATATCAACTTCGCTTAAATTTGTCATAAATCTCCTTACTATTATCTACCACATTTTTATTGACAAGTTTTTAATAAGGCCAACTCTTACAGCAAAACAAAATAAAAAAGCAAAAAAAAAAAAAAAGTGCGTGTGTGTATGGTGGTTGTGTGTGTGTGTGTGGAGGGGGGGGGGGGTTGTAGAAGAAAAAATCACAATCTGTGTTAATCCTCCACTAAGGTTATAAAAAAAGTATCACTGGCCTGCTAAAAATTTTGCAACCCTCAACCATGCTGTATATAGGGTTGGTCATTAAAGACGCGAATGTGTCAATAGAAAGAACCTCAGAATTAAAAATATAGTGTATGGCACATTGAATGAAACAACCACCACACGGTTTATTTTTTTCTTATATATAAATCTTCTTAATGTTTTCTATAACTTTTGTAGTAAACAAATTTTTGATAAGATGAACTCTAATAAGGATTATATTACTAAACATAATCTTAAGGGATGAAAAAATTCAGGTTGAAGAAATAATTATCTTATTAACATTATTCGGATAAAACCGACACTTGAACAAATGAAATTAAAAACTCGCCAAAAGCGGCTAGATAAAATTCTTGAACTGGATATATCTCTAATCTTGATTTAGTTTCAGTTTGTGAAATTAGTACGTAACTTCAAAATCTACCTGTTCCTGTTGGCCTCCCCCTGGATTGCACTTATACTGTAAAGCGAAAGCTGGGTTCTCGGGGCGGTCATCCCTGTCATTCCTGTACCTGTTGGCCGAGCCGACAGGGATTTTTTTTTTTAATTATTATTAACCTAAGATCCTGATCGTAGATTGTTAAAGAAAGAAAACACATTTTTACTTCTACACATGAAAATATTGTTTGTTTAATATTTAATGTAAACGAATGTGAACTTTTTTTATTAACATAATTTTTTATTTCTAATGTACACTTAAATGAATGAACTGAATCAGAAATATTGCGATTTTAAAATGTAAACATACTGGTAATAACATATGGTAAAAAAAAATGATAAATTAGTTACTGAAGTAAACAAAAATTAAATGGTGCACCGAGCATTCTAATATATAAAATTTGTCGCACCTTGATAAAAAATAAAAAATAAGAACACCACATTACATAAATCTAATCGGTGCCTACACTTAGAGTTGATTGCCACATACTGCTAACAGTTAAGTAAGTAGTCTTTTGATATCCCTGTGAGTCACTTCTTAACTAATTGCTTATACAATCAATTAATTACATTGACACCACTCTTTTAGAATTAAAATGTATCTTATTTATTGGCAGAAATTTTGCTATTTTAATAAAGTGAAATTTACCTTACTGAATTTGTGGTGAGAAACAACTTTCAATAAGAAATTTGAAAATTTCTACATTATGGTTTTGGCGGTTAACGGGTTAATAAACCCCTATAACTGAAATTTATTTCCAATATTTAAGTAAATCTAGTACAATAATTTCTTTACAGATAAGAAATAAGCAGCTTTTTCTGCTTACAATGAGCAATAACTACAACAGTAACTCATTATTTCATAGACAATTCTAAAGGCACCATCACACATCTCCATGCATAGGGCATAGTTGATATCCTTCCAGTAGTTGATCAACTTTTTGAAATATTGCGCCATTTCAGGCGAAAAAGTGTTTTATACGTGGTAGTATACATATTATTTTTATTTGAATGTTGAGCACCTGTTGTCACATTGTTGTCTGCTTCCTTCTGCACGAGAAGCCATTTTATGATTTTTTGTTATTAGCAAGTGTAAAAATTTAGTTTTTGATTAGATGGAGACAATTGCGGTAAGTTAAAATAATCCACTTCCATCTTGCTTTTTTTCAAATAACAGTTTTATAAGAATTATTGTCAATCATGGCCCAAGAATGACATTTTAAAGATTAATTTTTAGATTTTCAATTGATTTGTTCGATTGATTAACTACTGGGTAAAGGGCAATTACAGAAATTATTTATTTATATTTTTGTTGCCATTTAGTTTCAGTAAATTTCCTTTTTTCCCATTATAGGACATTCATTAAGGGTTGTATCAGTAATGTTAGTTTACTTGTAAAATTTAAAAGGAAGGAAATATAATAAAAAGCCGGTAGCACTGACTTTATTTGATCACCTACTAGCGGAATCACTCTATATGAGTTGAAAGATAGCTACACAAGTACAAAAGAGGGTAAAAAAAAAATATTTAATACAAACTAACGATTATGTAAGGAATAATCCTTATAATATTATAAAAGTTTTGTGTGTCCGAATGTTTGAATGAAGTCAGCATCTAAACGGATGAGTTAATGCTTTTGTATTTTTCTGATATAGATGGATTACAACCCGGAAATGAGCATAGGCTATAGTTTATTTAATTTATTCAAATAATTATCTTAATAATTCAAAATTTCATTCTTTTTCATAGAGAATCAATTGACATTTTCCCGATAAATTTAACCATCTTTCTTTCTTGTTGCCAAGAAAAACTAAATCTGGAATAATAATTTCTCCTCGACAATTAAAAATTAAAATAAAAAGAATTCAAAAGAAAATAAATATGACGTCATACTTGAAACAAAAATGGGGTATTTTTTATTATGCATGAAGGATGAATATCGGTTACGTTAATAAGGGGTTTTCTGCCAAAAATGGTGTCATAATTAGAAGGAAAAAGAATGAAAAAGAATAATATTATTAATAAAGTTATTCGATTGGAAAAATATGACGTCAAATTTGAAATAAAACAGGTATTTCCAAATATTCGTTAAAAATACAATGGGCATCAATATCAGTAACTAATGAAAATAGATAAATAATGACGTCATATCAAAAAGAATAACAGAAATATTTTTTTACAAATGGACCCTATTCTCGCTTTTGATTCGAGGCTATAAAAACCGCTATTTTACCAATTGTGACGTCACAGGAATACTGTCCATACTGATTAAAAAGTTTGAATGTAAGTTGCATAGAAATGAGAGTTTTCTTTTCAAAATTCACGTTATGATTATCAGGAGAAGATATTTTTGGTGGAAAAAAGGGGAATTAAAACGGATTAATATATTTTTTGACGCTATTTCCTCATTAAAATTAAAAAGAATTGAATTTCAATTAGTATAAATGGTGCAAAAACTTGATTAAATTAAATTTTCCAAAATTGAAAACATATTTACACACATCGAAACTTCATGAATGAATTTATTCCACAGAAACAAAAATCGTCTGTCGACATATTGACGCAACCAAGAAGTAAATATAACTTCTGTGCATTTAAGTTGATAGTTATTGCCCACTATTCATACGAATTAAAATTAAAATCAAGACTCCCTTATCAGGAGGCCTTGATTAAAATAATCATATACTATTTTAGTTGATTAATTTTAAAAGATGGTAGTTAAAACATGTCACAAAGGCGTTTTTAGTAAAAGCTTTTATCGATTAAAAATGATGTAATATTTCTTCATGGAAAGCATTAATTTTAATACGAAAACATTAACATAGATTTATTTTAATTTCGTCAAAGCGATGTCGTCTTCATTCCACCAGCTTCGAAAGTTAAAACGAAATCTTAAAGTAACAATATACATTTCAGAAATAAAATTTTGTATCAAAAGTCGCATTCTTTGAAAATGAAATTTTAGCTTATATTTTAAATACATTTTCTTACATGAAATTTAGTATATTTAATAAAAATAATTTTTCAATGTTTTTCTAAATGTACAATAATATTGGATTTCATTAATCGGTTTCCCTTTTTTTTTAAATAAATTAAAATGCATAGTTTTAAATGATTCATGAAGTGTAAGAATATATATATATATATATATATATATATATTTCGACAAGTAACATTCCGTAGGAAAAACTAACCTAGTGTCGCCATATTTTAAATCATGAAACTAATGCCAGGCGGACGTCTTTTTGCACGCTTTTTTCCTCACGTATATGCCGCTAGCACTGTGTAGGGATAATACGCAAGGAAAAAAGCGTGCAAAAGACGTGATTTGCACAGAATTTAAAATCGCAAATATATAAGTTTAACATCCTTTTGCAGTACAATCTCCCATAACACTGGTTTCAATAAAATTTAATAAATGGCACAGGAAAGTCAACTTAAAAGAGTTTAGCAAGTAATTTCAATTTGAGATTAGGCTTTACATGTGACATCATTTACGTGTACACAACCCGTAAGGCATGGTGACGTCACGTCGACGTCGTTGTGAAGTCACGCTGTGACATTGTGACCGTCGATGTGACGTCACGTGACGTCGATGTGAAGTCACTGTGACTAGAATGTGAGGTCGTTATGGCCGTTTTAGAGCTCTTCTGTGACGTCACATTGTGACGACTTTGTGAAGTCACGGTGTGACAAATTTGTGAAGAGTGTGTCAGTTGTGACTATTTTGGTATTAACTTTGTGACGAATTTGTGACGAATGTGACAATGCTTTAAAGTCACATTGAGATCAATTTGTGAAATATGTGTCATTTGTGACGAAATTGTCTTTAACACTGTGATGATTCTGTGACGACAGCGACATTTGCTTTGAAGTCACATTGTGACAATTTTGTGAAAATTGTGTGATTTGTGACGATTTTGTAATTAACGTTGTCATGAATATGTGACTAGTGGCAATGTTGTGAAGTCACACTATGACATACTTGTACAGTTGTAAACACGTATGCATGTCACACATAGTCATAATTATACATGTTGTAAAATCATTTACATCTATAACGTTAATATACTTCGGCGATACATCGCAATTAAAACTTGGGGGCCGCTATAACAAGGGTATACCAAAAGAATTTTATTGAATCAAAATGCAATACCCCGCAGACTTCAATTTTTGTTGCACCTTTCTTTACTATTGCAATAAATGAGAATATTGAAGACAACTGAATGATCGATCTATCACTTTTTTTTTTTTTCAAAATTAGCTATTTGTTAAAAGCATTCAAATTACCAAAGAAACAATTTGTTTAAATATTCAAATCTTTATCAAAATGAAATTTGTGTTAAAAATATAATATTTTATAATATATACAGTACTTTTTATATTCTTTAAGCTATAGAAAATACTGAATGAAATTAATTTATTTCATTTAATACGCATTACAAACTCGAAGTCACTGGTGAAGTTGAATTTTTTCGATTACACAACATTTATAATAAAAAAAAAATGAAAGATAAAAAGAAATGCCGATATTAAGTAATTAAATTTTATATGTTTTATGATATTGATTACCATAATATGTATATATATGATTGTAATTCAAATAAGTTGGGGCTGAGAAAATAGGATACTTCTTTGTTATAGAGGCCCCTATAAATTTGATTATGCAAAAATTGCAGTAACGACATTGTGAAGTTTATGCATGCGTTATATACATATATATATATACACTCGAAATGCTCATCATGTGCCATATAGTCATTATGTACATATTGTTTACGTCTTTTATGCCACATACATGCATTACAAAATTTACGATGCACATTTTAGCAATAACTATTTGAAACTACTCAAATGAAAAATACAGCTTTGGTATAGAAAATTAACTGAGTATCACCAGTATCATTATGTTGAGAATTCTAAGAACAATTTCGGCAATACTCGTTATGTTGGAAGATAGCAGCAATAAATAAAATCGTATTTTTAAGCTCACTGTAAAAGTGAGTAAAACTTTTGGGTATGCATATAACGGGGATACAAAGGGTTAATTTATTTTACATCAGGGTTTGCTTGAAGTAAAATCCATATATAAAACAACATTTTGATTATTAAAAAATAACTTTAATAATTGATTGCCAAAATTACATTTTTATTTATGAAATTATATATTATAAAAATAACTCTTACTATCTATGATTTTTTAAAACAATAATACCTTATTGCTTATAAAACACAGCACCGCAGCTACTCTATTTTGCGTCTAATATGAAAGTTTTTATGTTTTGCCAAAGATCTATCTGGCTGGATATATGTTGCCATGACATATATAACCCTGGTATTATCATAAATAGTACAAAGGGATTAGAATCTACAACGAAATTTTTAGAATAAAGTCTGGTGAAAGTTTTATAAATAAAGTAGAACGCCGATTATCGGAACTCGAATTAACCGAACTTCCAATTATCCGAGCAGCATATTTCTCACAAAAATTCCTTTTAACCGAATTTTCAATTATCCAAATATTTCTCTCTCTAAAAAAGAAACAAAAAACACCTAACTTCCAATTTATTTTTTGCTTAAATTATAATATCTGAAGTTTAGAAAATGATAAAAAGAGAAAAAAAAATTAAATAATAAAAAAGTAAACAAAAAACAATAATAAAAAAAAAACAATTTTTAAGCACTCCAGTACTAAGTGGTGCTGTCAGTCCTAAACCTAGATAAAGTGTGAAGGTTTAGAATAGTCAGGAACATCCCTTAAACTGTCAGCCCATTTATCCGAACTTTTGCTTATCCGAACTAGGATCGGTCCCGACTTGTTCGGACAATCGGCGCTCTACTGTATATATTGTATTAGAAATACAAATAATCATATTTATTTTTATATGACACAATAAAACAAAATAATGAACCCAGTATCAAATGGTTAACTACTTTTTAATGTAAATAAAGTATAAAAATTGAGGCCATAAACACAAAATAGAGCCACACATAGGTTCATTATTATTACTAATATTTTATTTACAAGATTATGGTAATTATAAATAAGAAATCCATTATAATCACGCTGTTTATAAAGAGTGTATAATATCGATACTTTGAAATTTATCTCGATAAAATCATTCAGGAAATAAAATGATAAAATTATCCAGAAAAAAGTAAATAATAAAAGATGGTTATGACATTTTAGATTCCTACCGTTCAAGTATTTGCATTATTTTTAAAGTAAAATCATATTTAAACACTTACTGATTGCGTAACTTCTATATTTTCATTTGCCAACAGACTTCTAGTTCACTTTGAAAACATTTCAGTAAGAATGTTTAACAACTGAAAAGCTTCCACCCGCTATGACTATTTCTTTATAGATTTTAAAACATTTCTCAGGTTGAATAATACATTAAATAATAATTTTTTTTCCTTAACATTACATATCTACGATCTCTTTTAATAGTATACGTTTCCGTTGTGTCTTATTTTTTATAAATTCCTCTTCTGAGCAGATGCAATTTTTTAAAATAAAAACATGCAATACAAATTGTTTAAGACCATCACTTAATACAAAATTAAAAAATTATGTTTGCCAATAATTTTATTCCATAAAAAGCCCTATTTTAAATAATTTAATTATCTTTAAATGTTTATTAATTATATTAATGATTGATTATAATACTTGTCCATATACTTTCATATTTATGACACCATGTGGTTTTAACCAAATATTTAAATAAGAAAATAAACCAGATTAAAATGCCATTTAAATCACTAATTTTAATAATCTGATCAAAGCTGTTGAAAAGGAAGTTAGATATATTAACAAAATAAAAAATAAATGTAATGAAATATTTGTGTTCTATAACATGTTTATTAGAAGATAACTAAAATCATAGTAATTTTAAAAAAAGCAAACATTGAAAATAATATTTTAGATATTTCAATAAAATAAAAAATAAATGTAATGAAATAATTATGTTCTACAGCATGTTTATGAGAAGCTAACTAAAATTGTTGTGATTAAAAAAAAAAGCAAACAGGGAAAATAATATTTTTACATACCTAATTTCATTGACGTTGTACGTGATACTTTGATTTTGGGGAACCAATTAAATCCGATAATAAGTACGATAGCAATGACTTGAATCATCTTCAACAAGTCAAAGCTACCGTAATTTTCTCGGGTTTATATTTTGTTAGCTGAACTAACTTATATCCTGATAACGTTCTTGTTTCAGTTTTTAAATCCATGTCAACACGTCTATGCTGTCCAGTCCAGTGTCCACAGAACTTCCCGCGTTTATTCTAAAAAGCTTCACTGTTACTTTTATCCGTTATTCTGCGGTCGAGTCGTAACAACTGAAATAGTGCAGATGCAGACGATTTTTAAGTTTAGAAGTTCGAAGCAGATGTTTTCGGTTTTATTTGTTTATCTATAAACAGTTTTGGAAGGAAATTAAATGCGTAATAATTTTATCAAATTGTCTCTAATTCAATTTCCTGCTTGGAAATGTTTTATTGTATTTCACCTTTTATTTTTATCAGTTTTATTGAATTGTAAAGTTTCATTTATGTAAATAATAATAATAATATTATCCATAATTAGAGTTTACTAGATAAAACATTGCTTAATTTTTTAAAATGTGTACAAATTAATTTAATGGTAATAATGAAGACCCCCTCTTTTTTTAAAAGTAAAATTTGTATCACAGGTAATATATACAAAATATCTTCTAAAAAATACAACAAGATTATCGAGAAGAGATGAGTTTTTCTTTGTCAATCTGTCATTCTCTTAATATTAATTTTCTGTTGAATAAAACATCTTGTAAAATAATTTTTAAAGATATATTTTGAAAACAAAAAATAAAATATGAATAATTAATTATGTCATGGGCTTTGCATAAATTGTACATAAATTTTATATTCGGAAAATGTCAATTTTATTTTAAACGTCTGAAAAAAGTAGAATTTAAAAAAAAAAAAGTTAGCTAAAATAGTGAAACACTAAGAGGAAAAAAAATGACTTGAATGCAAATTATAAAGCAAGAAATGCATATATGACTAAACTTTGAAGACGCTTTCTGCGTGCTCATTAAAAGCTGCAGACTTAGCTGTAATAGAAAGTTTTTAGTTTGGAACCACAGAACTGTTTCGACTACTCTTTGAGAAACTTCTAGTATAACAGATGATCATTTACAAAAATCTTTATAAAAGATAAGTCGAGGTCTGTTTACCTAAAACATTTTTTTAATAATATGAAATTCACATAATTAGGAAATCTTTTTGTGTCCTGATGAATTAATTACATTTTATGTTATATGAAAATAAAAAGTTTTGGTTAGAGGCACAGAGGCAACTTGGACCACGGTTTAAAAAAATTTTAAATCCGGCAGAAAAATATTTTTTACAGTAAATAACATGTTTTTATTATTTGTTGTAATGTTTTAAAGTTTTCTAAGAAGTTCACATCTCAGTCACAATGTGACATCACTGAGTGGTGGCATTTTGGTCACAGATGTGACGTGACCACAGTGACTTACAATGACGTCACAATGACGTCACTGTGACCATGCATGCTATGAGGGAAGAGCCAAAACCTTAACTAAGCAATAAATTTGCCTTTCAATTCACATCCCTCTAATGTATAAAGGCACCGTGTTTATCGAAAAGCGCAAAGGAAGAAGGAAAATTTTCTTTAGATTTTAAATTATCGAAATCTATAGTTAAAAATCTCTCTGAAACACAATCTATCACTGTTACCTCATTGGACCATATTCCTGCAAATTTCAAAGCTTTCACAAGCTAAAATTACAACACACAATAGATATGAAAATGTTTATTCATAATTGTGGTGCTTTTACATAAATCGATTTATTCCTCGAAAGCAATAAGTTAACTCTATTGCTTTAATAATAAGTATTTAGGCTCAAGAGTCTTTGGAGCGTGATAAACGTTTTGATATTATTGGTAGATCTAGAGCTCATAAAAGTGTGGTACCGTGAAATTAAAATGTAATAAATATTTGAAAGTTAAAGATATTTCCCGTGCTCTTATTATTTATTTTTGAACTTTGATTATTTTTTTACTTTGAACTTTGATTATTTTATCACCACGTTTGATTATTTTTTAATACCATTTATCTTTTTTTTTTTCTCTTCCAAAATGTGATTTTTTAGAATATAACCTTATAATGGTGCATGTTGATTTTTCGCTTATTCTAATCATATCAAAGTCACGTCTGAAGTGACCTACTAATAACCACTTTCCTTTAAAATTCTTTATTAATATATATCTTTAAATAATATTTTTTGTCTCGAAAACATAAAATAAATCAATAACGTTGAACGGAATAAATATAAAATAGAATAAATATAAATAATAAAATAGAATAACAGAGATGTAAATTTATTCCTCATTTAATCTTAGAAAAGGTGTATGAAATTTTATGCTCACAAAAGAAATTTAAATGGTCCTATATACATAAACAAAAATAAGCAAATTGGGATCATCAGAAGCGTTTCTACTATAAAATGTGATAAAAGATTAATTATATATGCTTTTAAATATCGAAATTTTTTGCTTAATTGATGAATTTCTTCTTCTTTAAATGTTACGTGAACGCAGTCACGGGTAACAGATAGTAAGTTAATATTTATGTAATTTGAAAAGAAAAGTTTCAGTCAACCTTTCTTAGATCGTATAATTTCGAAATATAATTATTCAATAATTAATATTTCCTCATAACAACACCATTATATTATTTTTGAACTCATGTTTTCTTCTCATCCTGTAACCTTAACTTTATCTCTATATCATTTATTAAGAAACGCTAAAATGATTAGTATTTAAATGTAAATTGAATCGAAATTCGATTTCCTTAAAACATATGGCATGGCTTCTATTTTCTACCGCAAAATTATCGATACAATATTTAATCAATATTATTTTTCGGTAATCAACTTGTTTAAGTGAAGTTCACATTCTTTAAGCATCAATATTCTATTGATTCAATTTTACTTTGCATTATACGCATCTGTTTACTATTGTTCAAATAAAATATTCTTCCGAGAAATTCATTTTTCTACACAATGGAACTGAACATAATTATTGAATTGTTCTAAATGAAAAGGCCGTTTAAAATATGCAAGCGCAGACGAATGCCTAATTTCATTCTGTTGTAGTAAGGAAAGTCACGTTTGGGTGATACAATCAAACGATTTGTTTTGTTTAGCTAGGATTGAGCACTTAATAATAAATATGGAATGCAATCAGTTAAGATTGATGTAATTTTAGTAGTTTAAATTGTTCAAATCTTCTAATACATTAGTAAAGCATTCCGTATAGAAAAACTAATTAGACATTTCTCCGGCCTCGTTCTCAAAAAGAAATAAATCAAGGGATGCAGACTTGAACTTTTTGAGTTTCCAAACTTTCTTAACCCATTAACGGCCACCATCTTTTACAGGATTTTTATTCAATTCACGCCACTTCTTGTTAAACACCTACTTTTACTTTATGAATCACTAAAATGTGTTAATTAAATAAGTCAAATTTTACTTTCACTTTTACTGGTATATATATATATATATATATATATATATATATATATATATTTTTTTTTTTTTTTTTTTTTTTTTTTTTTTTTTTTTAACATCACAAATATTATGTTGCGAAAATATCATGGGTTAGTTGAAAACAACTTAAGGTTGACTTCGTTTGAAGTGCTTTAAAAAATGCATTGAATAATTACACATATTTTTAGAGCAATTGTAATACACATTGACGAAAAAACATAAAATTTTAGCGATGTATTAAAGACATTTAAAAAAATTGGGGGTTGCCCTTTTCAAACAAATTTTCCAGCTTACGCCGGACAGGGCACACCCAATTCAACTAAATATATATCAACTTTCTTTATACTACATACTACTATTAGACTTACCCGTACATCTACCCAGGAGTTTTACAAAATATTCAAAATTAGCTGAAATATTTCGAGGTATGCCGACAAATAAGTTATTTTTATTTAAAAAAAAAACTACATTTTTTATACCACAGTGCCTATAAGATACTTACATTATAACATACAGCTTATCTTCTAGTTCAGAACAAAGTGAGTAATATGGAAATGATTCTAACAAATTTTCACTGAAATATGTTTAAAATAGTTTACATAATGAAGTTTATCGTACATGGAAATAACGGAAAATTAATTTTCCTGAAATCGCATTTAAAGTTTTCTTATCTATATTATATTTTATCTATAAAATTAATCTAGAAGTGTCAATTAAGGTTTATTAGTGTTTTATATAAAAAAAAAGTATGAAAATCATGCATAGAAACATTGTTTACATTTATCCAAGCAATCCTGCTCAATTCCGGTATTTGACTCATTAATTTCAGTTTATTACATTGGCCATAACCCCTGATTGTTTTCCTGTCGAGCGAAACACAACTGCGTAGCATTGATAATTTAGGCAATTTTAATACTTCGCTTCCACAACAATAAAGCAGTTCACAACAATGAAGGATCCGTTCAGAAAGTTAAAGTGCTCCTCTCCATTCCAAAGCAATAAAAATGTCAACTGGCCTTTCTTTTCTAACCATACTTGTAATTTTTAGCAAAAGGACGGGAGATTCAACAATGGAAAAAGGGGAAGTTTGACTTGGATGAAAGGTTTTCCTCCTGCAGGATATCCGGTCCTTTACTTCTAAAGCTATTAAAGATAAAAAGCACCGCGTGACCATAAAAAAGAGACCGCGAGTTCAATAATAGTTCTATTTGGACCATAAAGGAGCTTCGCTAATGTTGACAAAAGTCGCCCGATCCTATAGCGTTTGATTTTTTTCTACTGCGAGATTTTAAAAGTCTCTGTTTACCCGCCCATTTTCATTGGACTATAGACGAATGCAACGAGTACAGATAACTAACAGAATGCAAATTTCGGGGTATTCAATATTCAAGTTTTCTGAGTAAATCTACATCCAAAACCATTGTGATTGCTTCCTCTAAAACAGCTAATTATTAAGACTGAACATTTAGCTAAGTGCAATATTTTTTGTCTGATAGCTTTTGTTTTATTGGATTTAAATTTAACAACAAAAATTCCTTCCCTTACCAAAATTTTATGATAATGATGCATCTGTTGAGCAGTTACAGAAATTTTAACTTTAACATGGATGTCCGGATTCAGTTAAATATTTTTACAGTTAAGTCAGAAAAAATACAATTTTACATATGTTACACACATTCACTTCAATTATGAATCTGCTTGGGAATGGTATGAGCAGCAGTAACATTATAAATGTTCGTTACGAAATCGGGAAAATCTGGCTAACAAATACATGTCTGAAGGCGTAAAAAGCGTTTATAAGATTAGAAAGTAAAACGTTACGCTCTGATGTAAAATTTTTGTTCACCACATGTTTGAATTTTAAAGTACGACAGCTTTTTGATGTCGAAATAAAATTTTTGTTACTCCCTGTATTTAAATGTAATGCAACCACGTGAGAAGTAGCCCATGTTGTTGTTGCTTTTTTAATTATTTTTTTATCATTAGTATTATTGAATCATGTAAATATTAAGTATTTCAAAATAAGATAACGTGCTTGTAAATAACTTAAAACAGTTGTTTAAAATTTAATTTGCAATAACACCACAATTAGGACAGGATACACTATAAATTCAATTGCTTTTAAAGGTTACTTTATTTTGTAGGGAATTAAATTCTACTAAGCGGGTTTATCGACTAAGTTCTGACAAAATAGTACTTGATGTATAACATTTAGTCAGTTGCCGTAAGCGATGTTTTGGGCAGTCCAAGAAAAGGAAACCATTCCATGTGAAAAATAAAAGATCGTCCACTTTTAATTGGATAAGAGTATTATTGCTGTTGTTGCGTGTAGAATTTTTGTGTATAATATATATATTTTATCTGAACATAGAATCTTCTTGGACATAGTGTAAGTATAATTAATTCCTAATATTTTTGCATGTTTTTATTTAATTTTACTTCGTTAATGTATGTAAAGATGCATTTTTTGTAATTTATTTTACATCCAATTCCTGATGAACTTGAATATGTACCTAAAATAGTGTAAAGTTGTGAGTCCCTAATGAAAATAGAATACTTTTCTCTTTTTAGAAATTAATTATCAATTTAAAGTTTAATACTAATTAAATGATAGTATGCGTTGAAAAACTATTAAGAAATCATGATTGGATTGTTTAAACAATGTTTTTTTTCTTTCTTGTTGCCATATCGTAAAAAGTAATTTGATTATAAGTTTTTTTTTATACGAGGGAAAGTCAGTAAGTAGGACACTAACAGATATGAGAGGTCGGAAATTAGTAGTAAATTGTTTCCAAATATGCCAATAGGTAGTAGCATAATCAAACTATAAGATGTTAATTTCGAATTTATGAGACAGCAGTTGTACAAGATGGTCAGAGAGGTTCAAAAGTTGTTGACGAAGAGCGAAGTGGTCGTCCAGTTGAGATTGCGACTGAAGGATCAGTGCGGAAGGTTGAGGAAAAGATTAGAGATGACATGTGCACAACAATAGACAGCACCCATTTCCTCAACCTTCTGCACTAATTCTACTGTCGCAATCTCAACTGAACGACCGCTTCACTCTTTGTCAACAGCTTTTGAACGATCCTGCTCATCTTGTGCAGTTGCTCTCTCATAAATTCGAAATTAACATCTTATAGTTGGAATATGCTGCCACCTATTGGCATATTTGGAAACAATTTACTACTAATTTCTGACCTCTCATATAAGCTTGTGACCTACTTATTAACTTTCCCTCATATATATATTACCACGTGACACAACAATGAATATTTGTTTGTTATAAATTGTTACTTTTGAAATTAAAAATATATATATATAGACATCTTCTTGAATGTCTTGAAAAGAAACAGGATAAAAATTTGATTATTTTAATAAATTCATTAGTTTGCTTTTTCTACCAAGCTTACATAAATGCAAAATGTGTTCCATAATTGGGGCCCAGAATAAATATATGTATTTTAACAAGATCGTTTAGTAACAATATGAATTACATTCGGAAAATGAAGCATAGTTTTTAAAAGAAACATTGCAGGTTTTTGTTTCTGTGATATTTATTTTTATTCACTGATAGTTAATAATTTTATTTCCAGATGCATCTGAGTAACACATACCTCATTCGGAAGAGCTATGTTGACCTTTTATTTTTTATCTTTAAACTGCCTCTAATACCTCAAAGAGTTTGTTCAAAATTTATAAATTATAAAAAGTTCATTCGAAAAACATTGCACCCTTGTTATATATTTTAAATTTATGAATAAATATTACATATCAAAGTACACTGAAATCTTTTTCGCGCAGGCATGTGATATATATGAAAGGTATTATTTTATGTATATGTACTTATTATTAAATAAAGGACTATATTTAATTATTCCCTGAGTGAAATATACTAAAATGTTTATAACACTTGTAAACTAGAAAAAGCTTTTAAAATATTATGTGTTGTCGATACTTATTTTTTGAAAATTATTTCCTCAGCGATGAATCGATTGTACCAAAAGAAGTACTTTTACGCTCAAAAGTATTCGAAAAATGCCTTCAATGCATTCCAGATAACTTTTGGATTATTGTCAAGATATATTGTTTAGTTCAAACTATTCTACAGGCAAGTATATCAATCACGATAAGACTTTAATATCAATTTTTTTCTTGTGAAAATCAGAAAATAACTTTAACACTTTATCCATCAGACGAAAGCGTATCGAAAACTTATATCAGTTTCCCAAGCTACTAGGGGGAAACTGTTTTTATACCCTTTATTTAATGTTCATTCCTCGAAGTCTTTTGTGAAAATCTATTTTAAATACTATTATGGAGATAATTATTATTAAAAGTTAAAACTTGCTTCATTTTTCCAAGAATATACCGTATAGGCGCAATAAATATTTGCCTCAAAACAATAACATTTTGTGAAATATTATTATTTTCCAATCTTTCTTTAACAATATTTATGGACCCATAAAAAGAGCCTCCTTGTATTATTCTTCGTTTATTATTCTAGTGAGATTTTCCAAAATAGACTGATTGACGTACAGAAAGATGTTGCATCTAAATAATATCTTGAACAGGGAAATAGATCCACATTTATAATTAAATATTGTTACGTATTGAGTTTTATATCATTAAATGAAAGTATTTATCTATAAAATGTTACACATTATTTCACAAAGTGATTGTTGATTTTCTTTTGCTCAAGCTGTTTCTTTTTTTTTTCTAGAAGAAAATCCTGAGAGACAATGTCGAAAAAAAAAACCCAACACTTTATGCATTTTAATATTCGACAAAATATGCTCAATAAAGTCTATTGATTGCTATGACTGTTATCATCACTAGAAAAACTATTGAAGCTACTGTTGATATTAGTACCACCTTTTTTTTTCCCCCTGAAATGAAAAATTCATCTACATTTATGCCGCCACGTACAAAAGTCGTAAAAATCAAGTAACATTTCAGACAGGCTTTAGACTATTTATGAAATTTCCAGGTGAATAACCCCTGATCAGAAATAATATAAATTTACCCGAAATAAGTCTATTGTTAATTTCTCCAACCATATTTTTTAGCCAAACACCTCAAAGGCTTATCGTCAAAGACTCGATTGCAACTCTCATATTTTGCTAAGGGTAGCTCTATTACACACATTGTTATTCCGCTTTAAGATTTACTATTATTCTAGTATATAAATGTAGTGTAGAGGTAAAATTACTAAGTGGGAATCTCGCGAGTTCAATGTTCTTCATAGTTATTTTTACTTTAAGAGCAAGGAGCTGAAGAATTAGCATCAACATGCCCTTCCAGAATTTGATCATTTTCGTATATTCAACAATTAATCAGTTATTAAAAGTTTCTGCTTTTATAAACGGTTTCAAGTATTCTTTATATTGCTCCAAAAATTATGCTTTGCAGATATGCCGCTAACCCATTGAAATAATACTTCCCATTTCATCTTTTCTTTACGCTACTATGACTTCTGTCCGGGATTTTTCTCTGGTATATCATTAAAAAATAAACTAATCTCACCAGAATCATAGAAAAAAGGAAGGGTGCGTCTTTAAGGTATTCAGTTACACTGAAAAATAAAAAATATTAAAACGTTACTATCAATAGTGGGGCATCAATAAAACACAAAAATAGGAGAAATGTTTCTGTATATTTCGGAAAAGTATTTGTAAACGTTTCTGTATACTTTGAAAAAATATTCGTAAACATTCCTTATTATGTTAATATGGTTTCTGAATTTAAATCTAACGTTGCCAAATATGGTAGTATGATATCTAAATGAAATTTTGACCTTTCCGAGAATGTTACTAAGGTTTTTGAATTTATATGCAAATTTTCCAGATAAGATAATAAACTTCCTGAATACATGGGTAATGTTTTCGAGAATGATAAAAATTAAATTGTCGCCAGGTATCACCAAATCGCAATTTTTGAGGCACGACCACAATATGTACACTAGACACCTAAACGTCGAATTGTTGACTAGGATCAGACATTAGCGGTTAATTATAACAGTAAATATTTGTTATGGCAAAAAATATTCTAAGTACCATGTATTTCTGACATATTTTATTTTTTACGATGAAAATTATTAAAAAGTAATGATAGACTTCTCAGGAGATTTTCCATTGGCACCAGGTATAAATTGCTTGAGGATTGATTATATATATAAATTGATATGATTGATATAAATTGATTAAATCGTTTGAGGCATCTTGGTACATTTTATTTAATATGCTACATTTATTTTATTTTTAAATGTCAAGTTAAGGTTTGTTTGAAATTGGCTCAGCAGCCAGAAAAATCTACTTTTTCAACCCTTAAGATTAAGTATTTGGGGTACAAAAAACAAAACCATGAAGCTTATTAAAAAGTAATGACAGACCACTCGAGATTTTCAATTGGCACCAGGTGACATCAAAATTAAATTTAATGAGGCAGCAAGTTCAAGGTATTACCAAACTTTGAACACGTAGACTTTTGTTATTTGAGTTTGGAAATACTTGCCAGGATTGGATATAATGGTTACTTTTACGAAAGTAAATTGCTTGAAATCACAGTAGAAAATAGTTTGAGGCATCTCGGTACTTTTATTTAATGTGCTACGTTTATTTTATTTTTAAACGTCAAGTTTCGGTTTCTTTGAAATTGGCGCAGCAGTCAGAAAAATCTACATTTTTAAGACTTAAGATTAAGTGTTTGGGATACAGAAAACAAAACACGTTACTCAGCAAATAATAAAATGCAAATTTGGTGACAAATGGTGTCAATTTAAAACGATCAAAAGGTCTCCCATTTTTTAATAATCGCATCGTAATAAATAAAACATATCTGTAATAAAACGTGCCTCAAATACCGTTTCTATAATTTGTTTGCAATTTCAAACATTATCTGTTGCAAAGGTAAGTGAAATACTGATTCAAATCAACTATAAGGAAATGATCAGGCAACATTTAAATATAGTATTGTGAAGTTGGTCGAACTTTTTGCTCAAGCACCTAAACTGCAGCCTCGTAAAATACAATTTTGGTAAAACCGTGGCATCAATTTAAAACCCATCCTTTTTGTCAGCCATTTTTAAAACTATTAATAATCGCAATAAACAACATATATCTGAAATAAAAGATGACTGAGATACATTATAATAATCACAAAAGTAATCGCTTTACCTGATCCAGGTCAATTTTTCTGTGATCAGCAATATTATAAAAGTATACATGCAAGATTTTTCATCGTACATCAAAAAAATATTCTGCACATTTCAGCCTCAATTTAAGTTTTATTACTACATGCCTTTTGCATGAGTGCGTAGACATACACCGCTTTATGTTGTCTAAATGCATAAGTTTCAAAATAGTTGCAATGCTAAGCATATTTTTCAGTTATTAACACTTTATTCACTCAGTTATTTTCAGTTATTTTTTCACCTAAATCTAAGGTTTTGTAAGGAAAAAAGAAAATTAGAAATATTTGTGTGAAACATGAAACTTGTTGTCTTTAGAAATCATATAAAGAGAAATATTTATATACATAGCAAAGGAAATGCCACCAA
Source organism: Maratus speciosus (assembly GCA_963932465.1). Classification (NCBI taxonomy): domain Eukaryota; kingdom Metazoa; phylum Arthropoda; class Arachnida; order Araneae; family Salticidae; genus Maratus; species Maratus speciosus. The sequence goes on along the minus strand of OZ010796.1, from coordinate 113,330,151 downwards.
AATTGATAAAGGTCAATAAAATAGCAGATTGCTTGCCAAGCAGCAAAATACCTCTGATATCTGAGCAATTTTAGGAATGATACATACTATATTTGTCAAATAAGCAACACACTGAAAGAAACTGAATAATCAGTACATGCATCAACGATACGTTTTCTGTGATCCAATTTCTATACCATATCTATAGCGTTAAATTTGGGCCGTATGTTATTTTCGGGTCTTGTGTTAAACATACAAACAATATATACATATATACATATGCAATGCTTGCCAAAATGTTTACTGTTTATATGACATAAACTTTGTTTTTTGTTCTCAAATGATAACCTTTCAAACTAATTTTACTTTATATAGTTTCCGCATTGGAGTTTCTTATACATACCAGAATTCCGGACACTATAGCTGTGTACAGATCGTCCTGAGAAACTAATCGCTTATAACTGAATATATTGAACAAAAACCGCAATAATTTTCATGCTTGCCGAAAATAGAATTATTATCATTAAAGAAACAATTTAAGGACAGGATTTAATATTTATAACTAATATTTTCAAAAGTCTTGCTCCAGAAACATTCTCAAAGTCAAACACACTTATTATTAATGAATATTTTGACTAATTTTTAAAATATGCATAAGAATAAAACTGTATCAATAGCTTATCATACATGTTCAACTAGATCTAGAGAATACTTTGCTCCCCTACTACCATGAAAAATTTCTGAAACGGCAACATAGGTGGCAAAAATGCTCCTCTGGTTAAGGGTACACGATAGTACAATACATATGATATTAACTCTATATTATCCCTCATAGCGTGGGGGTGTGGAACTTATTGTTGCCCTCTTTTGGGAATAATATAGTGATTAGTGTGGGAAGAATTAAATATTAATTAACAAATTAATATGTAGGGCATAGAAACGCAAAATAGAAATCATAAGTATTTTTAGAGCGAAAAAAATATATGTAGAAGTACACTTAATATTAAAAAAAAAAAAATCTGAACATAAATATTTTTATCTGCATAAATAAAACATTTAAAAATATACATTAATTATGTAACTAACACATATGTAAATTTTCACATACGTAGCTAATGAAACATTATGAAAAAGGAACAATTTGGAGGTTATACAAATATAGTACTTTTAAAGGTATGATAATAAACAAACCACTATATTAAAAGGAATTATATTTAGAAATAGATTAACATTTTCAAAAATATATCAATTCATAAATATATAACTCATGAAAATAAAGTAATTATTCACAGATATGATATATTTTGAAAGATATATATTTACAAGATGAAAAAAGAATTACTTGAGGTATAAAAAATTCCATTTATTTACAAATAAGAAAATTAAGTATTTTCCAAATATTTCTATTTACAGAATTGAACTCAGGTTACATTCTAAAAAAAAAGATCATTTATAAATATGCAAATCAGGCTTTTAAAAATATCTATTTATATATGTGCGATTCATACAACAACAAAGAGGTAAACGTATATATAAATGAAATTTCGACTTTTTTCTGTCGTATAAATGAAATTTTTAATCATTACAAAAGGTATGAATCGGGACCTAAGCACACAAATGAAAAATTACAACAACGTAAAGACAGTGCTAACTGTATTTTCTTAAAATGAACACTACATAGTATTTATTAACCCTCTAGCTACCCATCCCGTGATTTCCACGGGCAACGTAAAAGTAGCAAAATTTGCACAACGTACAATTTCCGCGATCTTTATTTTCTGATCTAAATCTATATTAAAAGAAAAGAGCTCTTTCACAAAAAATATAACATGTTTTAATTCTGAAATATATGTAGATTTGAAATATGTAATAAAATAAATGACGCATTTTTAATGTATTTTGATTTTTAAAAAATTACTCCGCGAGAGTGTTAAACAAGTATCTAATATCCATCATGGAACAACTGTTTAAAGATAATTAAATTTCAAACGATTTATTTAACTTTGTACATGTTCAAAAAATTAATGATCTTTAAGAACATTATGAATCGAAATTAACCCATATTGGACCGCACCAAACAAATATTTAAAAAAAAATTAAAACTTTGATTTTATCATTAATATGGTGTAATTAATCTTATAAAAGCAAAATTTTGAAAGAAAAAGGTATATAATTTTTTAAGTAATTAGATGTCTTATAAACAGGACAACAGTCCAAAGCATAGTAATTTTACAAAGAATTCACTTACATTACAGAAGGATATATTATGAGTGGAATTTCGTGAAACAGTCACTGCAAAGACCAATTTTACATTTTAAACAAACTGTTGTAGGATTTATCTTGCAATTTTTCAATTAACATCTTCTTTGACGTCCTTCAGAGTTTTTCACCAAAACGTGCTCATCATTTAGAGGGAGAAGCTCTTTGTTATTCTGAATCATACCGCGTTGTCTGATGTTGTTTCTTGGGACTGTTTCACATAATTAACTAATTGTGACAGATCTTCGGAACTCTAAGAGGACCCTATGCTACATGAGGGCAAAACAGATTAGAAATTTTCCAAGCTCCGACAAGTGCCGTTTCAAAACAGTTCTAAAAAAGTTTCCAGTACCGCTTTTTTCCTTGAATGAATGCAAAATATGTTTCAATAATATGACCGTCGAATAAGACCACTCCATTTTTGTATTTGTTGCACGATGTAATACAAAAATGTAAGATAATTTTTCTTTCTACCACCTTTACCTTGCGGTGTACTTTGCTTTTTACTTCCGTTTCTTCGAAATTTGTGAGGAATGAAACCACACTTTTATCATTCCAACCCACTGCAGCTATGTTGCTGACTATGTAAAAACAAGCAGTTGCAGAGCCTCTTTCGGTTTTAGAAAACTGTTTAAAAGGTTCTAATGAACATTTTGTCATTCGATTATCTTGAACAGTTCCTGCAGCACAGAAACCTTTTTTTCTTCAAACAAACAAATAGACCATATGAGGTGATAAAGTTATCCATATATATTCTGTGAAGTTTTCAGATTTTCACCACAGAAAGAAAATCTTTCACAACACGTTGAGAAGAGGCTCCAAATTTTTTTTATGTAGCTCCTTGACGGAAAGAATGTCCATTGTAAGATACTAACATCCACAGTTTGTATCGAAATTTCGCTGGTTTTCTTTTCATGTACATCTTGCATCCGTGTCTTCCAAAATATCTCACCGTTCTTTTATCAATTGTTGGATTTTCTGAAAATAGGCCAACCTGCATCAAAGCAATATTTAGCTTATCAATGAATGGTCGAATTTTATTGAAACGGTCTTGTTTATTAATTGCTAAATTGTCATTGAAATGAATATAACGCTTTATGTCACTAAAGCATTTTCTAGATACAGCTTTACTCCCTAAAGTGCTGCCAGTGTCTGGTGCATTTTTTAATCATTTTTTCGTGTGGCAAAATATGATATTCACTAAAGACTATAACACCCAACAATTTCTTGAGTTCAGCTTCAGTAATGCTAAAAGAATGACAGTTTTTTTGTAATACATACCGATTTGTTTCTATAACAGTATGGGTTATCATATCATTAGCTATCATGCGGAAGAGTTCACGGAAAATTTTCCCGAAATCATACTTACTATATTTCGTGTTCTCGATGACAAATAATTTCTCTGAAAATCCAAATTTTGGTTCACGTTTTACCACTTCGGATTTTTAATTGAAAGGTGCAATTGTGTCGTCTAGTGGCAAAACCGGCCAACTCCTCAAAAATTGAAAATGTGTTTTTTCAGTTTTTTAAGTTCTAAGTAAAGGTTTCTATCATCTGGAAATGATAAACCTTGCAAAAACCTGTCAATCCTGCGTTATATGCGTTTGAAAATCACGATGTGGAGCAAAAGCGGCCAAATCCTTCAGCCGGTGAGTTTCAAAACCGGCCATCTCCATATCCGGTAGCTAAAGCTTCTGCTAGACCCCACAATAACTTCTCACTTGTTGATTAGATTAACGTTATCGTGTTTCCTCTCGCCTGTGATTGCTCTCCATTGGTGCATACAAATTTTCTAATGATTTAGCTTCGTATTTTCTCCGACTATGGAAGTGTTTCTGGAAGAAGTGTCTACTAATCAACCAAGGAAGCGGCAAAGTGGATCTACGACGTGGTAAAGGAGAAAACCTAAAATTCAAAGGCAATGTACACCTTTTGATAACCAGGGGTGATTTACCATTTTTTGACGCCCTAGGCCAAAATACTTTTCCGCAGCCTCCCACCCCCCTTCATAAAACTGTAAGTGAATTTTCTTTGACAAATTTAAGAATATTTTAATCTATTTAATTAAATAATAATACATTTAAATTTTGCTTTATAAATTTTAGTATTTTGAGGATTGTAGATTGGAAATGAATGGACTTTTGTTACACTTAAAATCTGAGAGAATTTTGTGTTGGTGTATCGAGAAGTAGAAAAATTATTTTAAATGTAATTATTACAAATTCATTTTTTATTTAACACTTTTCGTTAAAATTTAAAATTTTTCTTATTTCATTAAATTTAAAAACTTTAAAGTTCTTAATTTTGCGAACCCTACCTAACGTACGCCCCTTGGCCATAGCCTAAGTTGCCTTATGGGTAATCCACCCTGGAGATAATATAGTACATAATTAATTGATATCATAATAACATCATAGTTAGCATATTTTGATTAATTAATTATCATGATGCCATAATATTTTGTTAATCTAATAACTTGCCTACGTTGAATCAGTATTCTTTTATCCCTCCAGACCGTGTTTCAGCTCAAATTGAAAGGAGATTGAAGAAAATCAAGTCCCTCATTCAGCCCGCAAAGTATGAAGAAATTTTATCTGAATATGGAACAGTTTTCAAGTCAGGAAGAGACCGACCATGATTGGAAGAAGACCAGCAATTTCTTCCCCAAACCACCTGCAATGTGGCATTTCAAATTTGCTCCTACGAAAAACAATCATAGCAGAATGTAAAAATAAGCTGTTGGTGCAAGGGGAGGTCTTCTACAAATCTGGGGTAGAAGTCAGAAAGTCTGTTTTCAAGAGTAAGAGAAGTATTATGAACAGCGAGTTCGAGGACGTGGCTCCGGATACCGTGGTGAAGCCTCTAAAACTTCGGGATGTCCAAAACTTACTGACGAAACATTTCGGGCCAAATTGGGATGCTGGCCAGCGGTTATTTTTTTTTTTTTTACAAAAATATATTGGCATCAGCTGCTTAAAAAGCAGAAAGCAAAGATGAAGAAGAAAAACACGCTTGGATGGACCATCATGACGAAATTTGTGAGACTATCGAAAACGATGAGACCACTAAAGTTTGAAATTGTATGCACATGTACATAGTATGATTTTTGTTTAAGTTATAAAATTTAATAATTTTATTTAAAATAATATCATGTCATTTAAATCATTTGTTTAGTGACATTTAAATCAGTTTTAACAGCTAGTCAGTTAGTTTTAACTGTTAGTCAGTTTTAACAATCAGTAAGTGTGTAAAAGTCGTTTTACGTTAATAACTTTCCTAAAGTTCTTTTTGTTAAATAATAGTAAGTTGTACAAAACATTTTTGTGTATTTGCAACCCCTAAAAACCGAATGTCAGATTAAATTTAGCAAAAATTAATTTCTGGTTAGTTGCAAAACCGGCCAACTCCAAAGTAAGTTGCAAAGGCAGCCAAATCCAAAACAAAGACCTAAATAACCCTTTCCCTTCATGTGCCCCTGCCACCTTATTTCGTGTTTTCAAATATACTGCCCCAATGACTATAAAACTGAAGAGTTTTGGTTCCAAACTTTATTTTGCTAAGTGGTAAAAAATCAGCTTTTTCTCAAAATTTTATTTTTTGGAGATGGCCGGTTTTGCAACTAAGCGACACAATTCTTCGCTGTCATTTATCAAAGTTTCAATTGTTCCTGCTCTATCTGGAACATTACTGGCTGTTTTGTATCAGACTCGTCGATCTCTTCTTCATCATTAGCGGAATCTGGATTAGGAAGAGTAATAACCATTTCAGTTTCATCAATTTCATCATCAGTTAAAGAATTCATATATCCCAGTGCTTCATCCGCAGTTAAAAATTTGCGTGCCATTTTGCAAATACAATTTTTCAAAAGCAGATTATCAGACAAAATAAAGCAGCGACAATCCCTGCAAATCCCCACAATAGGGAATCATTTAGTATCTCCCCTATTTTCTCCCCTCCTTTCAACTCCTTTCAACTCCTATTTTCACAAATGGAATGTTCCTGTACTCTACTGATGCTATAACAGACTGTCCACCCGCCAAAAACGTGACCAGCCTGTATCCAGATGTTTGGAGCAAAAGTGTTTCATCAAAAGATAAGAAATTAATGTGTGTTTTGAACGAAATGCAAAGAAGAAAAGGAGGGGATTGGACCGATGTCCTATTTTTAGGATACCTAGTAAGAACATATTAAATTCCTGCATAAACTATTTTATGAGCAAGTATTTTATTTTACCCTAAAAGTACTGTTTCTGTAGTGCAAAAAACTCTATGATTTCTTCAATAAAAAATAATAACGGTAAAATTATAGATTATAATATCGCAATCTTTAAAGGATTTTTTTAAATAAATTTTTTTAATTAAATTTAAACTGGTTACTTGTTTCTTTTTGTTAATATGTTATATTTTTAGCTATTTTAAAGGCGTCATAACAAAATGCATCCAGAAAATATTTACCAATTTTATTTTTTTAAATGTTTTATTAGCTGTCCTATTTATAGCACATCGGCCCAATATGGGATACAACGGATGTTATTAATTTTTTTAAAGTGTATCGTGTTCTTAAATGATAAATTTATAAAATAGAAATATTTATACTATGTTGACAGGAAGCAGGACGTTTCGGTCCCGACACTTCGGTCCCGCCATTTCGGTCCCGCCGTTTCGGTCCCAAGACATTTCGGTCCCGAGACATTTCGGTCCCAAGACATTTCGGTCCCGAGACATTTCGGTCCCAAGACATTTCGGTCCCGAGACAATTCGGTCCCGAGACATTTCGGTCCCAAGACATTTCGGTCCCCAGACATTTCGGTCCCGAGACAATTCGGTCCCAAGACATTTCGGTCCCGAGACATTTCGGTACCAAGACATTTCGGTCCCGAGACATTTCAGTCCCAAGACATTTCGGTCCCGAGACATTTCGGTGCCAAGACATTTCGGTCCCGAGACATTTCGGTCCCAAGACATTTCGGTCCCAAGACATTTCGGTCCCGAGACAATTCGGTCCCAAGACATTTCGGTCCCGAGACATTTCGGTCCCCAGGCATTTCGGTCCCGAGACAATTCAGTCCCAAGACATTTCGGTCCCGAGATATTTCGGTCCCTTCTCCAGCAAGCTGAAATTTTGTGCACTTGAAATAGGTGACAATTTTATAGGGGACATTGTAGAGTTTTTTAAATAAAGGCCTTAAAATTTTAGGTAACACACACAAATTTCGTATGGTAATCATTTTAAAAAACAAGGGGGGGGGGGATTGACATTTTCTATATTTTAGTGTATCATAAGTATAAGGGTCTGATAAATTAAGACATTTATAACTCGATCTATAATTATCACAAAACACTCATATTTTGTATGGTAAACGTAATCTTTATAAAAGGAGGGACATTATAAAATTTTTTAACTGAACTCCCTAAATTTTAGTATAACTCGAATATAAGGACTCGAAAACGCAAACACTTATAACACAGATCAAAATTGACGCAGCCCACACAAATTTCCTATGATAATCATAATCGTTTTATAAGGCAGGGGAGGGGGGGGCTCTGTTGACTATTTATATATTTTAGTGTATCTTAAGTATAAGGTCCTGATAAATTAAAACATTTATAACTCTCTCTGTAATTATCGTAATCGCACTCATATTTTGTACGGTAAACGTAATCTTTAAAAAAGGAGGTACATTATAAGATTTTTTAACTGAACCCTTGAAATTTTAGTATAACCGAATATAAGGGCCCGAAAACCGCAAACACTTATAACTCGCAATCAAATTGTAGCACCCCATGCAAATTTTATATGGTAGAAGTAATCGTTTTCAGGAGTGGGGGAAGGGAGAGTTCTGTGGATTCTTTATAGAAGCTCCTCATATTTTAGTCTATCATAAATATAAAGTCCAGACAATTTATAAATATTTATAAGTCGAGCTTTAATTTTCATATGCAAATGCCCATGCCAAAATGCACATATTCAATTGTATATAATTTGCACACCATGTGATTAATAATGAAAAAATCTGCAATTATTTTTACAAATCTTTATTTTATCCTATTATTTAACGGCGCATCAATTTTAAATGTATTGCATTTTACATATTTTTTAAAAAGGGGGTTCTTAACATGGAATTGTGATAAAGACACATTATTTTTTAAATTCTGCACCGGAACAGACTAGAACTTTCTATTTTATTTTAATTGTTATTTTAATTTACTATTTTTTGAAAAACTATTTAAAAGTTTGCATTAATCTTTTTACATGTAACAATAATATTACCGCTATTTCTACCGGTGTCGAATGACAAGTTTAAAAATATTTTTAATTTTGAACCACTTCACCGTTTGCCCCGAGATAACTCGGGGATAAAAGCACTTTTTCCCCATACCTGTCGACGGTGAAGTGGTTTGCAACAATTACAAATCCTTTTTAATATATTTAAGACTTTTATATGCTTATTACATTCAAAAACTACGAGCACAATAAACATAAATCAAAATTTTAAAATTTCTATTGTCATAAAATATTCTTTTCGTATTTAAAAATAATTCTGTATTTCAAATATTTCTTTGTTATTTATTTGACTTATATACTTAGAATTAAAGCAGCCTACATGTTTTAATATGACAAATAAAAAATAAAAATGAAAATACAAAAAAATAACATAAAATCTCAAAATAATAATGTATAGTGAATCCCTTTTACGTAAAATTTCATTTTAAATTAAGAAATTTTATAAATATATCACAATGAAGAAATTTGGAAATTTAGAAAACACATTTGGCTTTTCTTGATATCTATATGCTATTCATTCAAAAGAATATTATACATGTATATATATATGTCAAGTGTAGATGTCCTGGCTTCCCCCATTTGATTATGCTAAATAAAGATCCAGATAGAAGAATTATTCTACTCGCCCTCTCTTTGTTCTAGTCAGCCGGCGCTTTTTTGTGGCCACACGGCATTTTTCATCTTTAATGGCTTAAAAAAACCGGGACGACATGCAGTGGCGTAGCCAGGATTTCGTTTCGGGGGGGGGGGGTGGTCCAGAATTTTCCCTTCATGTTATATATATAGTAAAAACTGTCAAGATGAAATTGTAAATATTGGTGAAAAATTCCGTTTTACACAAGTTTCCGTGTTATTTGGTGTATTTGTATAGTATTCTTTTCCGTAGCACTATGGAACATTTATGTTTAAGACAGAACTCCGTTATAGGCAGGTTCCATTTTTTAAAGTTTTGTGTATTTATATAAATATACTTATTTATATCATATGAATAGAATAAAACTTGTCAAAATAGTAATTGTCTATAACAGAATCCTGTCTTTAACGTAAGCGTTACATGGTCTTAATATGAATTGCGATACAATTAAATTTGCTGAAAACCTGTCTGAAAAGGGGATTTTCACCCTTCTTTAGTGAAGAATAGTGTAACCTGTGAAAGCGGAATCTTTCTATAATGGAATCCTGTCTCAAACGGAAGAGTTTCAGAATCCCTGCGAAACGGAAAATAGATCTTATTGAGGTAGTGTATCATAGAAGTATAATTAATAACACTTCTTTACATGGAAGCCTGTCTAAAATGCAGCTTTTTACCAGTCCTTGGAATCTTGTCTTGACTGTGTATATATGATAGAAGTATTTCGAGTAACTTTAAGAATTTAGGTATATCCTTATATAATTTCTTAATTAAAAAAAAAAGCATGGATAAAAAATATAAGGCCAATCTCTATAACTGCAACTAATAATACATTCAAGTTACATTAATATTTATCAGTGAAAAAAATTAACTTATGATGTAAAAATCTGAGCGCATACTGAAGAGTTAAATTTAATTAACCCATTCGCTGTCATTCACGAGTATACTCGTGGCTTTAATTTATTGATTACTTTGTCACCACTATTTTAGAATTTAAAAAAATGCCTCATTTATTGGCAGAAATTTCGCTGTATTAGTAAAGCGAAATTTATCTTTCTGAATTTGTGCTGGCAAACGACCTTCAACAAAAAATTTGAAAATTCTTAGTTTTGGCAGCGAATGGGTTAAATCAAGTTTCATATTACATAACATTTGCCTACAATAAAGTTATGGCCAAGTGGTTAAGTGTAAAACAGCAATTTTCATGTTTAATTTCTTGCCATTGAATTAAGAGTTTGTGCTGCAATAGATGTTGGATAATGATTTCACATAAGTGTCAATCGCATGAGCCGTTCATGCGATCCGCCGCGCTCCCCATGGAAATTTTTGAGGTAACCCAGATGGCATGAACATTAGCAGAAAGTTTGATTTTTTCTGATATTATCTTGCCGTGACAAATTTGAATTGAGAAATTCGCAGCAAATCTCCCGCAAGGTATACCATCACCCACTTGCATGAGTAGTTTGTTGTAAAACTGATGGCAAGACTGTCTTTAATTCACGAAAGCAAAAAATCTCTCTGTTGAGAGACTCAACAACAATGAGAATCAGCACATACGCAGAAATTGCAGAAATTTTATTCGGTACGCACCGTTTTTTTCTAAACGCTATACTTATTAAATACCAAAAAATGCTCGAAATGAAAAGTACAAATATTACCTAAACTTGTTTATGGTGATAAAACCTATGCATGCGCCTTCTGACGGCGCTTTCGCATCAATAGACCTGATCAGGTCTATTGACCCCTTCGAAGGGGTTAAACTTATAGTGTGATATGGAAAGATTACTACTTTGCAGTAAGTTTGCAGTATTTTTGATTACTTGTTTTCCGTTAGTTTGCAATAAATTTGATACAGCATGAATTTAACTTGCACGACAAGTTGAGAACACTCATAGTTATATTGTTAAGTAAAAAAAAAATTCAAAAATTGAATTGTTTTTATTAAACGTATTTATCAATTCAAAATTATTTTAATTATTAATTGTTTAGATAACTAATTTATCAACTGCTTGTTTAAAAACTATTACATGAACTATATAATAGTTTTTATAGGGTAAATGCAAATATATATTTTTTTTAATTTTCGGTTGTTATAACGTTATTAACTTCATTAGGATGTATAAAAGTCATAAGGTTTCTGAAGATAAACATGTTGTTTATTCATTTATTATTTAGCTTATAATATTATTTTTGCTCTTTAATTATAATTAATTAATAATTTCTTACTTTTTGCGAATTGTAAATTATAACTGTACTTAAAAAATTAAAATCTGCATAATATCACCTAACACTGTTAAAAGGTATTTTTACGTATTTGTACAATGTTGCATTATTATTATTATTATTATTATTATTATTATTATTATGTTTAATTAATTAATTCTTTATTACTTAGACTTTATGTTTTTGACTGATTTTTCAAAAAATTCCTATATTATTTTTTGGAAATTATAAATTAAAACTTTTGAATAAAAACTTTAAGTGCTATTAATAATTGCTACTAATAATTGCTATTAATTAATTCTCAAAAAAGTTAGGAATTTTAGTATAAAAATTAAATTAATATTTTATTAAATATATTTTTTATTTAATGTATCCTTAATTTATTAAATTAATAACATTATTAATATACGTTACATTTTTTTACTTTAAAATAAACTCAATACATAATACATTTTATATTAAATTTATCATATTGTAGTTATAAACTGAAATTTATCTTTTACATGTTTATTTATTTTATATTTAAAGTCACCGAAATTTAAAACTATTAATATAATTAATAATAAAACTAAAATAAAAAATTATTATTTTTTTTTTCTGGGAAAGTGGGAGGAAAAGGGTAATATTAAAAATCAATAAATAAACGACAAATACAAACAAGTTGGAAATTGCTCGTCAAACGTGGCAAATGAGGTGCGTTCGTACTATAACTAGTGTTATTTTTTGCACCCCATATTGTACTGAATGTATATATATTTTTTGCACTTCATGAGTGCATAGCCTGTGACATCATTAAAACGCACTTGCAATAATTTTTTCCCATTCCCCGTAATGTAACGCAAAACTTTTGACTGTCTCTGCAATTAAACTATACACCGATTTTCATAAAATTTCAAATGGCTCGACAAAATTTTGTAACAATTATATATTTAAAATTTCAGACCACTCGGAAGGCTGTAACATCATTAAAATGCACTTGCAATAATTTTTTCCCATTGGCCGTAATGTAAAGAAAAACATTTGACAGTCCCTGTAATTAAACTATGCATCCTATATCCATAAAATTTGAAATGGCTCGACAAAATTATGCAACAATCATATATTTAAAATTTCAGACCATTCGGTTGGGTTGTTTTTGCTCTGTTATATGCGGAGACAGACGGGCAGACGGACGGACTGAACGACGACTATAGGTGCTACGTATTTATATAATTACGAAAGCGCCTAAAAACCTTAGTTTTGTCAGTTAAAAATTGGATATAAAATTAATTAAAATAATACTTACACTATTACATAAAATAAAAAATAATCATCTTATTACAAAGAAATAGGCCCAGTTTCAATAAAATTAGTTCACAAAAATCGTCTGCAATGGGTGAGAAGACTGTTAAAAATGCAACCAATAATTATTTAAAAAAAAAAATGAAGCGGTGGGTGGAGTTTTCTGACTGACAACAAAATATTTTTCCTGGCACACCTAATTACCAGATCACTATTGTTTTCCCAATGTTTATAATGGTAAAGTAACTTATGAAAACAAAATTATAACTTTGTATTATAAAAGTAATAAGAAAAATTAAATATTTTTGCTTCAATAAATATATCTCATTTCTGAATTATTAAAGGAGAGGATGTAGAAGTATGATTTGAGGAAATATTTACCTACAATAGCTTATAAGTGTCCAATTGAATTATTGAAGACATTTATTATTAATCTAATTGTAAGAAGGAGAAAAAATCAGAACAGTTTTTTAAATTATTTAATTAATGATGATAATTTAAAGGTTCTAAAAAACGTATGAAAACAACCAAAAAATCATCTATGGCAGTTTATAGTATATATAAAATACCTAATATTGATAACAAATAATACAGCTTAAAAATCCATTTTGTTAAATAATAATAATAATAAAAAGACAATGTCCCCTGTAAAATTATATCACATTGTTCAATCAAACAAATTTTCAGCTCGCTGTGATTTCATTATCACGAGTTATAAAAGTTTAAATTTATCGGACTGTTATATTCAGCTTTTTTTTTATTTGGGGGGTGGGGGGGGGTGTTAAAAAAATTTAAAAAGGTCCCAAATAATGTTTAAATTACAGCGTTTGGCGGCCCACGACAATTAGAATACGAGTTATAAGGTGGTGGGCACCTAAATGACAAGGGACCGAAATGGCTAAGGACTGAAATGGCCAGGGACCGAAATGGCTGGGGACCGAAATGGCCAGGGACCGAAATGTCTCGGGACCGAAATGGCCAGGGACCGAAATGTCTCGGGACCGAAATGGCCAGGGACCGAAATGTCTCGGGACCGAAATGGCCAGGGACCGAAATGGCTGGGGACCGAAATGGCCAGGGACCGAAATGTCTCGGGACCGAAACGGCGGGACCGAAATGGCGGGACCGAAACCGTCGTGTACCCATGTTGACATTACGTGATTTAAGATAACTCAGACTCACTCATTTAGTTCTACAGTTCCACAAACTCCTATTAAGAAGAAACTTTCTACGGCTATATATAGCCCACTACCTTTTACCCTGATTGGCTGTTGACACTGTTGAGGTTCGTGTTAACTTACGAGCAATCCCTCACCTCCGATTAGTATAGATCTCAGACACAGTGAGGTTCATATGAGTTAACTTAGATGTGTTTTGCAATGTGAACAGGTATTTCTAATTTCAGAAGTACCATCTCTGCAATTCGAGTTATGTTAACTTAAATAACGTAGTGTGGGCATATTATTACTGCGATAAAAATTGAAAATATTTACGTTCATTAGTTGCATGAAGAACAATAAAAATCACGTAGTGATAACGTTTGTAATACGTAACGCACATGGCGCAAGATGATGAGCAATCTTAGATCGCCTGTCGTTTCCCTTCCCATTCCCCATTTTGAATATTTTTCATGAAAATACGCGTGAAAATATCAGAATTGACCAGAAACTGGGGAGAACCCAAAGATTTCGAAAAATGTTCGGAAACCTTTCTGCTATGGAAGTTAATATTTCGGATTATTTTTACAGTGTAGTTTCTGAACATACCACAAATTAACATATGTCAAATGAGATTCATTTTTTTTCATCCAAAAGTCGGTTGCATGTTGTATATGCCATTTAATTTAGATTCCAAAATGCGCTCATTTCTACAGAATGTTTTTTTTTTTTTTTTTTTTTTTTTTTTTTTTACGAGAAGGAAAACATTTACTTATTTTCAAATCAATTTGTTCGTAAATTCTAGTTTGTAAATCATTCATTTCAATATTGTAGCAACATACTTGCATTCCACCTAAAAGTATTAAAGAACACCTTATTTTTCCTGCAGACTGTAAATTTCAATTAATCTTTTTTCTTTCAATTCGATTGATTTGAAATCTCTGCACACAACTCTGATAAACTTGTCAGTAATAAGATGCAATTTATAGTAACTTTTAACAGTCACTTTCATGCTTTTTATGAATTTTTTTGTGACATACGATAAAATTTTGTCAAGAAAGTAGAACGTAGTAAAATTTATTTTTAAAAAACAATAATTGTTACGGAGAATGAGAAATTGTTGCCATATCTGTATACGCATTTTCATGTATGGAAAATAACGTTCAATTACCTTTCCGATATTTGTGAGAATTCTTTAAAATATACCCTTCACACCACAATTTTGCCTACTCAGATTTTATGGTAACATTAACGAAACTTTAATGTAAAGTTGATTTTGTCAGTCTAAAGCATAGACGCCTGCAATAAAACGCTTTCAAGAACACGTGTAGGGAAACTGAATTCAGTATACATAGCTGTAATAAAAACGTAAGAATTTTTTTAATGTAGCAAAATAAACTTCAAATTAATTAAATAATGATTTTAGCGGAACGGTTTGCACCAAGAATCAACATAGTTTTTTTTTTTTTTTTTTTTTTTTTTTTTTTTTTTTTATTTTATTTTATTCAGACTGCACTCTTTTATCATTCATTTATTTATTTTTTTAGGCTTATTTATAATATTTCTCTAAAAAAAAAAAAAAAAAGCTCAGGTGTCTCTTCCCAATCTTAAGCTAATGATATATTTTCTGAAAAAAAAAAAAAAACGGAGTATTAGAATGCAAATTTAACGGAAGAAAAATTATATTCGCATTATTGATTTAGTAAAAACAAGTACATGAAGGACTTGGATATTTGTTTTTTCGTTAAATTAATATGAGATATATAAGTTTTTCTCATCAATAATAATAAAAATAATTGAATCAGAATGCTATTAAATCAGTGTCAGTTATGTAAATTACCGAAATAATTAAGTAAATATATAGATACATTTCTATTTTAACCTATGTTTATTTTTCTATGTAAGACATACGTCGTATTCGTTTTAATGCATAAAAACTTTGAAGAAGTTAAAAAACTTAGCAAGAAAGAAGTTGTGAAAACTACTTTTGAAAAAATGCATAGCTAGATAGTTTTCATTTTTTCTGATTAAAATACGTAATCTTAAAAAGAAAAAAAAATTATTTATAAAGCGTTTTCCGAAAAAAAAAATATATGAAAAACAAAGGATTACACATAAACCCTCCAAAAAATTGAAAATCATGCATTTTAATTGCAACGCAAAAGAATAAGCTATAAAGAAAATAATGGTGTCCTATATTGCAAGTTTTCGTACTCCAGATATTTTATTTGTTTTTAAGGAAAAGAGATTAATTTCATAATCTCTTCGTTTCTTTTCTTTTTTTTCGTCTTTTTAATATATTTCCTTTTCATCAATCTCGTCTTAAGACTTGGAAAGAAAAAAATCTTTCTGTTTTTCTCCACACAAAACAAATAATTCAGTCTTATGAAAAATACAAAATCATGTTTTTCAAATAACTTTTTAGGAAAAAAGAGATAGTAATAACGTTCTCTCTAAATAAAATTGCGTAAAAGGAATCTGAGACAAAATGCACTAATAAGATATTGAGCTAGATGTACTTCGATGTGGGGTGAGACGCACAGTTATAGACTCAATAGAAGAAAAAGCCTAAGGGTAAGTACTCTAGGGTGCATTCTACGAGATTAGAAATCCTGAATGCAATAATCTTCAGGAGGATGAAGAGGAATAATAAATACAGTATTCTCATCTTCCTTGGGAAAACATGACTGCTACAAATGAGCGAGACTCACTTTTAATGATAGTCGACACTTTTCAAGTGCTCGAGGAAGATTAAAGGGAGGAAATGACAATATTTAAAAGATATTTGCCTTTTTATGGCTTACTAAAGAGAAAAGATGACGCCGCTCTGAAAATTCGCCTAGGAACTAAAATGTATTTCGTTCTTTTCGTAGAGTGAGTAAAATTGTTTTGGTAAAACATTATTAGACACGTATATTTTTAATAATTTATTTCTTTTAATTTTGTTTGTTACGTATGTAAATGTATATCGTTTTGTATTAATAAATAATAAATGAAAATTTGTTGTTTGAAGTTTTAGTGCATAAATTTTTATATCTTTTATTTTAGTTAGAAATAAAAATATCATATAATAAATATGAATTTTATTTTATTCCGGCATTTAAAAAACTTATTTTTAGATTCTTTTTCCATTGCTATTTACTAATGATTAAATTAAATTTTTTGTATTTAAATTACTTGGAGGACAACTCTAAATTTAATACGTAAAATGAAAATTTCAAAAAATGGTGGTTATTTGTATATTTGAGGTCAATTTCTAACGCAATATTTTTTACTTTCAAAACACTTTAGATAGCCGAAATTATTAAAAAAATTAATTTGCTGAAGGTTTTGTCATTAAATTAGGAAATATCTAGTTTAATTTTCTGAAAAATGTGCCAAAAACTTGAAAGGGTTAAGAGCGAGGGAAAAAAAATCCAATAAACGTGTGTCAAGAACATCGCGTTTGAAGTTTTTGATCTGAAAAAAAGTCTATTTGCATTATAACTTAAATGGTATGTGAAACGAAAAATGTTTTTTAATTGATATTCTAGAGAATTTATTTATGTAAAAATGCTAAAAAAATAAAGCATTTCGGGAAAACATCACCTTAAGAAATTTAAGAGCCATTTTTTATCACTGTTTTTTACCCGACTGTCAAGAAGGGTTATGTGTTTGACGCGTATCTGGGTATGTGGATTTTTATACTCTCGAAACATCCCAACTGCTGGATGTATTTTAATGAATAGATCTCTATCAATTCGTCTTAACCGTTCGATGGTTATAGGCTAGGTTTTGTTTTTATAAATTAAAAATGGCGGCCGTAAAATACAAAATGGCGGTAGAGACGAAAAAATTATTTTACGCACCCTATTGAGTGGCATATCATTGGATAGGTCTTTCGAAATGAAGACGATGTTTCCTTGACTATTTTACAGTCAGAAGCTCCGTTTAAATATTATGCAACCTGGAAGTTGTGTAGGTAGGATCACTAGCTTTACTGCTACTCTAACCTTTATAAACATCTATAGGCCTAATCAAAACAGTATTTATAGATAAGAACTAACAATTAAACACAACTTAAAAATCATCAATGCAAGTGAATAAAAAAATGGGTAAGTGATATAAAAAATAGTTTCACATTGATGAGAAATTATTAATTAGTTCGCTTTTTCGCAGTCGGTTTCTTTGATCTTTTAAATTTAATTTTTACTTCTTAATATTGATGCCGACTGTAAACACTTAATTCTCGAGTCCGTGACTTTTACGGGCAGTGTAGGCTATTTTATTATATTCAGATTGTTTGATTCCCACCAGTTTTTTAAAATAGTGTAATTGGCTTTAATCCTCGCATTGTTTTGTTTTTTTCCCCATAAATAAGATGAATTTCTATTTCAAAAAAGTGGTGGCAATCAAACAATCTGAATTTAAAAAAAAAGTATCCTATACTTATCGGGCGCGACGCTTTAGGGGTTAAGTCCAGTGTTGCCATATTGAGGACTTTTTTGTCCCCAGATTGTTGATTGTCACCGCTTTTTTTAAATAGAAACATTCGGACTATTTAAAAATTGATTAAAAATGGTGAATTATGAAATTTTAAGAAAGTGGTGACAGTCAAATAATTTGAATTAAAAAAGACCCAACCTGGCAACATTGGTTAAGTCCAATGTCCAAGCTGTAAATTTTCGAGAAACATTTGGCATTTTAATATGGACAATAGAGAGCTTGTACCAGGAATGGTGGTCTGTACTTAGCAACAGAATATGCATTTGCGAACCAGCAATTTTACTTCATTTTTCTAGATTTTTTGACATCTCGTATCCTTTTTCTGTGAATATTTTATGGTGTGAACGCATGCAAATTCTGTAAACAGAGGTTGAATCTTCACATTCCGTGACTAAAAAGTACTGGGTGGATACACATTACTTGGGTAATTTCGTAACTGAATAATTTCCGAAATATTATTTATAAAGTAACAATTGTCAAAAAGCAAATTTCTAGTATTTTATAATAAGAATGCTGACATACTTGTTACATCTGTGCTGAAGTGTCAGTCTGAATTGATCGTGGCTATGTAACTTCTTGGCCCACTGGACCATTCACCCCAATATTTCAGCATACGCTTT